>JANDEH010000005.1:44497549-45903799 GCA_024610705.1 Tetragnatha versicolor | reverse complement strand
GGCTCTGTCGGGATTATGGCTGTCGGGCAAGTGGCTTGTCGGGATTGTGGCTTTCGGGATTCTGACCGGATACCATATATATATATATATATATATATATATATATATATATATATATATATATATATATATATATATATATATATATATATATATATATATATATATATATATGTGTGTGTAAAATTTATTTATAAGACTAATATAAATAGTTATTAGACATTTTTAAGTATTTAAGATTAAAATGATAATGTTTTTAAAACAGAGGTGTAACATTCAATACACTAATTAAGGGTAACATACTTTAGTTTAAGAATAAATTATCCTTGTAAAAAATTAATCATTTATCATTTGAGATATAAAAAGAGAAACAGTTAATTTGAGAATGAAAGAACTTGGAGAAACTAGATATAAATGAAAAATTTATATCTAGTTATATTAATTTATATCTTATTATATTTAGATATTTATGTTTTATAGGTTGTAGGAAAAACCTGTTTTTAAATGTTTACTTTTTTATATGAAATTGTGTTTTACGCACGAAGTATGTAAATTTACATACTTAAACCAAGAATAAGTACAATTTAAGAATATCTATGAATATCGCAAGTATTTAAAATTACTGAATAGTGTGTAGTCAACTCAATCGTAACAAATCAACTAAATTTTTATGTTAATTTTTTTATTGAACAAATCCTTTTAAAAACCTAGTACGATTTAAAAATAAAAACTTAATAGTTGTTTGCAATTTTCAGCACTTCAAATATTGATAATTAAAACCCATTCTGTGTCGTATATTCGTTCACTAATATAGATAAATTCAAAGAAATTCCTCTGCTAACCTTGAAAAAATGTACTTAATACTCTAATGGTAAACATTATAAAAATGATAAAACTATTTTGATCAAATATTTTTAGTATATTTTAAACTTCATTTGCAATCTATGTAGCTTGTTTTTTACCATTTATTTTTTAGTTATATTAGTTAACTAGTTTATTTTTATTTTTTACACTTCCAATCCTACAACTTTTTTATAAATTCATTATCTTGATGTAATTAGATGTGAAAGAGAGAGAATCAACAGTCATACCCTGAATCATTCCATATAATGAATTTATTGCGAAATAAAAAGCAAAAAATTGGTGGTACTAAGATAATGGCTAAGATAAAACAAATGGTACTAAGATATAAAAAGCTTACTACTTAGGTACTCTTCTTCTAGACTTTGATTGACAGTTATTGGATAAGTATTGCCGGAACAACCCTTTGTTAGTGTGTATTAAAGTTTTTTAGGAGCAATTTTTATCCGGTTGAGCTATAAATGTCACGATTTGACAAGTAGTTTGGTACAATTTTTTGTGTTCTTACCATTAAACATGTTGATATCTAGAAGGTCAAGAGCATCTTAAAGTGAAAATGTCAGTACGACTTAGCATAATTGATTTATTGATATAATCTTGATTGAAAATTTTTGATGGCATTCATGGCTGCATGCCAAACGGGGCAGTAATCTAAATTTTTCTCTGTGTGCTGAGTTTGAACGACTTTGGATGATTAGTTTTCTTAATGTTGAAAGTACAGAATACTCTACAATTTGTTATACTAAAGGGGGTGGGGCTACAAAAGCAAAACTTATTCAGTTTTTATTTTAGTAATAATTTACAAACAAGCTTTCAATCTTTTTCCTTATAAAATCATGAAAAAACCCTTGTAGTTTTAAACCTTTTTAGCTTTCAAGTTGCGCTGTGCGGGTAAAAATATTTTTGTTATATTTTATGTAGAAAGAACTTTTTCTGAAAATTTATGGTCTATACTACATATTGCAAAAATATTTTTGATGCCTTAAAAACGAAGTTAAGATTAAAAAGTAAAACGGACTTTACTCTTTTAGATCCTTGATCTTGTTTTTTATCTTACAAATTTGTGATTCCCATGTCCTTATTGATGGAATAATAAATAAAATCGCTGAGTAGAAAAACAGTTAAGTCCAATTTTCCCAATTTTGGAATAGCATCTTTTATTAGTTGAAACCTGTACAACTTGTCATTTAACTCAATAACAGTAAGCTAGCAATACTTGTTAATATAAAAATATTGACGATGTTTTACTCATAAAATACTTTATCCATCTTCAAATATATGAAGAAAACAGAGGCTAAACTTCTAAGCTTTCTTCATCCCTTTTTTAAGAAACCGTAAGACTAAAGACGAACCAATCAGAATAAATGCATAAAAGATTGAGGATGTCGTGAACTATGCTGTTGTTGTTGTTGTTGCATGCCCCCAAGGCCAGCAGTGCTAGACCAGGTCCATGACGTTAAAAACCTTTAAAAAATTCTACACCGTCAAAGGATCGTTAGTCAAGTCCTGTTTAGAGAGCCCCAGGCACGCTGAAATTGAAATACATACCAAATCCATTCTCTGAATTCTAAAAAAGTAAAAGAATGGAAGACTTTTTATGCATTTTCGATCGTAATTTTCAGCTTGTAATCATTATAAGGTTTTATATAAACAGCCGCATTCTGTTTCAGATGTCTGTCATACAATTAAAATTTTTAAGGTGAAAAGCGTATATTACGAAACTAAAATTTTGTTGAGGTCAAAAACGTTTAGCAATTTACTTTTTAATTTTGTACACAGTTCAAGATGAATTGTTTCAATACATTGATAGCAATTTTTACGATAACCAAACCTTTACACAGTTGGTGCTGTACTTTCAAAACTGATGTATTAGTAAAACGCTCAAATATTTGCATTTACCTGCAAGGCACAAGATAAAAAAATACACATTTCTTTAGTTCATCAACGTCACGAAGAATCTATCAGAAATTCAAAAGACTAAGAATACCCCACCCTATCGACCGATGATTCTATAATTATTCTTGTAGATTCGGATATCCTCAGCCAGCTGTCAATTATTCAAATGATCTTTCTTATGCTTGTCACAGACTTAGAGATCAATGCAGTTTCTCCTAGGTGATATCTGATGACAAAGTATAATAACTTGATCACGTGCATACGTAAATAATCTTATGATACTTCGCTTTTGATGGATTATTCGTTCAGCTTAAATACACTTCAAGTAGTACGGGCTAATACATTAGCGAAGGAATACAGATACACAATTTTCATGTATTAACGAGTGAATTCAAGCATGGGAAAATGAATAAAATATATTGGTTTGGTATATAAAAAAATTGAATCTATTTTCAAAGTAGACAGAAAAAAACGATGACTATTCTAAGTCGTTGGGTTATAAATTGGGGACGGATATAAAAAGTGAGGACATGAAAATGGGAAAAAGTCTGGTGCACGGAACGTATTTGTCTTGTCATTAAGAACAAAAGGATTTAAGGTGTATGTGACGCTAGTCGTTGACCTTTCGCGACACCTTGACGCAGTAAGATTCCATTCTCCCCAAATAACATTCGATAGAAATCGAATGAACGCGTTTTCATACTGTATATTACGTTTAATATTAATTGAAGAATACAAGTGCCTGTACAGTATTTTTATGTTTTTTAACTATGAAAAATTACTTGGTAGTGTATTTTCTTATTCTTTTTTATGGTCCTAATCATCCACATAAAACAGTCTTAATTATGATTTTAAGTATAGGAAAAAACTTAATTCAGCTTACGCGAATGTTAAAAACTTTGATACATCCTCATAATGTAATCACTTTTCTTTATCTATTTTACTGAAATTTTAAACCACTTTTTGAAAAATTTAAAAAAAAATAATAAAAAAAATATATAGAAATCTAGTTAAATAATTAAAAGCCAAAAGAGAAGGAAAAAGCTTTAGAAGTAGTCTCAAACCATTTGGTTTTACTCTCTTAAAACATAGTCTCGCATATTCAATACCCCAGCTCGGTGTCTATATCATATGTAAAATATAGATAACTTTCCTTGAGAGAATTGGTTGAATTGAAACTTCCATTTTCAAATACCTACATATTGTTTCTATTACTTCCTAATTACTTGCTTATCAAATTTCCCCATTCCGTTATGTCTTCAAATAGCGCAGATAGAACGGATTTCCGTCCGGACGAGAGAAAAAAAACTTTCTCCATACAGTTACTTCGAATTCGAACCCAACTTTGTATTTGTATGATCCCTCACAGCACGGGGGCATCACAACTTAAACCTGACAGACAAATTATTTCAATTTACATTTCCTGAAATGAAAAGGGAATCAACGTTCAAGCATTGAGCATAACAAGATAAAAACGAACCGTCGCTACCCTTAATTCAACCCAATCACCATATCCAACTCGACCTTGCCGAATTCCCGTTACGAAAACTCAATTCGAAGAGCGACAGAAATCTCGGAAGTTTTTCGTGTTTTTTCGCAATTAAATCCGGCATAATGGAACATCTATGCCGCAACGGAGGTCGTCAACTCTCTGCGAAATGAAGACTTTCGCAGCAGTCGTTTCCACAGGGGAGTCAGACCGACCTTGAGTAAATTGAATGGTACTGCAAATAACAATAATTTCAAGCTCTGCCCCACGTCAGATCCGTTTTCAAGTTTATTAAACTTGCTACTCTCACTACCACACTCCTCCTAGGTGGAGAAGGGATTTCATTTTATTCAGCGAAGCTTCTTTAATCTTCCTTCATTCGTAACAGCCAATTTGGCCGGCTTTTTTTCATTTTTAAGGAGGTAAATATCCTACTGCAGTCGTAGAAAGTTGGCGTTTCAGGTTTTTTTAGTCTAACTAGAAATAACTAGTAACTAACCCATTCTGGAGGTTCAAAATTTCTGAGAATATGTCTTTCCTGCCATCTCTTTTTCTCGAATGAGTAATTTTTTATCTTGAGGTTTCATGGAAGTTTCATTTGAAGTTTATGTAATTTTCTCAAATTTGTGAAACAATGCTCGGGAAGCGGAAAATATTAAAAAAGGCATCATTCTTGAAAGGTTTTTATTTTCAACTTTTTTTTACTAGAAGGGCATTGATTCTTTTTCCTCAAGAGCCAATTAGTTAATCTTCAAGATAATTCTTCAGAAAAATGCTTTAAAATTCAAAACTTTCAAAAGGGACTCAAAAAAAGTAATTTTCTTGAGTGTTTATATGCTATAGGTAAAAACTTTAGGAATACATTTATTGATAGATTCATTAGCAATATTTATCATTACATGACTGATTGGATGATTGAAACTGTAGTCAAAGGTGTGGCCACAGAGCTTTTCACATACTCACTCATTTTACTGCATAAAACCGAAGAAAATTACTCTATTAGGGGAGAGTAGCTCAAAGCGGGTAGGGGCTCGTATACTCTCGGATGAATCCCGAGTGTCAAAGTAGGTGTATGGTATGATTAACCGAACACTCCCGAGTTTCCATCAACTCCGAATGAACATCAGATTTGTAATATGAAGTAACTGGCCGCAATATAAAAAATAACGATTCTGTTAAAAATTAAGATATGTTCCTTTTGAATAGTCAAAAATTAGTACACTTACCATGCTGTTGATAATTTTATATTTCATTGACACAATCTAACTTTAAAATACTGTGAAAGACCCGTTTTTTTTTATATTTTTGAGGTTTTAACCCCCCTTAAGTAAGAAAGGAACTTTAGGGCATAGTATGTAGGGCAAAGCGGGTAGCTATACCTACTCAATGGAATTTTTCATGATGGTTAGGTACTTAAATAAGGTCTCAAGCCTTAGGGTAGCGGATTTACGGGGGATCATGGGAGTCAATAAATCCTCCTTAATTTTTAAGGATATTACATTCTTTCATTGTAAACAATGTTTCCAGTTCATTTAGAGACAGAATACCCCCTAAAGTCTCTAGCTTGGCCCCCAGGGTCTTCCTTCTCTATCCGCCCATGTACTCAAGATAAATTCTAAAAAAGATTAATTTGTGTTAAAATTTGTCTCGTTTGCAGTGCTTACCTGCTTTGCCCCTAAGGGGCCGTTCAAATATTACGTAAGCACCTAAGGGGGGAGGGGGGGTTGCTCTTTGCTTATTTTTCCTGACAAGGGGGGAGAGGGTATATGAGTGATGCTTACGTAAGATGCTGCATTTTCGAAAATCTCTTGTTCCTTGCACAAATAATTTCAAAACTCAACCAAAAATAAATGTAACGAAAAATTGAATTAGGAAATCTGAAGTAAGTACCTTTTTCTGGAGATGGACCACCCAAACATTTTGAAATTGTAACCCTGAAAAGTAGTGTTTCGACTCATTTTTGAACCCTTTGATTTACACCCCAAAAAGACCGCTCTTTGTATGTCACATAATTTTTAAGGAGAAAAAACTACCTACTAAAAGAGATTTCAAAATTTCGGGGGGGGGTCCGGCAGTTTCTTACGTAATTATGGTGGGGGGGTTGAGGTTTGCTTATCTTTGCTGACAAGAGGGGGGATGGGGGGTTAAAAATGACCAAAAAAGTGCCTACGTAATATTTGAACGGCCCCTAATGGGTTACCCGCTTTTGGAACCGTTTCCAACAATCGTTATTTTTGACGAATATTTCGTTTTCAGTAATAAATTTTTATTTGGATTAATCCGACGTTATCGTGCACTTTTATTTTATAGTTTGATAACTCATCTATCATTTAAAATCAAATTTGTAATTTTAATCAAACTATGAATATTATTTTTGAGCATTCAAAGTTAGCATACCCGCTTTGAGCTACTCTCCCCAACTACTTTCCAAATTTTTTATTGGCTAAATCATTGAACAGGATCGTGAATTTAGATTTTAGGGATTTTTATATGTACGCAGTGTAAATGTATCATTTAAATTTCACAAAAACTGTAAAACAACTCAACTAACGTTATGGTAAACTTTTTTATCTTTAAATAACTCAAGCAATAAGAAATTATTTCGTACTAGCTGTTATACCCGGCCTTGCAAGGGTGGGGTGTATAAATTTATTTTTTTAAAGTTTTCTTAAAATACGTTTATAATTTTGTAAATTAGCAATATTACAAATCATCCCGGTATCCCAGGCGCTTCTTTCCTATCCCGGTGTTCCCGGTAATTTTCTAATCCCGGTATTCTCGGTAATTTTTCCTATCCCGGTGGTCCCGGTAATTTTTCTAATCCCGGCGTTCCCGGTAATTTTCCTATCTGAATGTTTCCAGTAATTTTTATATTCCGGTATTCCCGGTGTCTTTATATGGTGAATATCCTATCCCGGTGTTCCCGCTAATTTTCCAATCCCGGTGTTCTTGTCACTTTTTACAATCCCGATGTTTCTGATAATGTTAAATATCTTGGTGCCTTTATAAAATAACAAATTTGAAACTATAATAAAAGGTCTAGTAAATGAAAAAGTCTAGTGATCTGTCTCATTTGAAACAATGTTTTATTTTTAACTCGTTTTCCATGAAAAAAATTTTATTTTTCAGTAAATATATTTATTTCAAAGGAAAAAAATCTTGAAATGGAGGAAATGTCCACGCCTTCGGTGTGGTCTAAAAGGAGATGCGGAACACACATACAGCCACAAACGTTTTTATTTATATAGATATTAATAAAATTGTCTAGTAACTACAACACTGGTACTACTAAAGTTTCCTATTATTGGCTTGCATGACTGGTAAAACAGGTTTTCAAACACGGAAAAATAAGTGAAAAAAAGAAGGAAAAATGGGGAAAAAATAATGAAGGACTTATTTTCTCTTTATAAATTATAGCCTATGTCCTATTCTGATGTATAAGCTACATCAGGGGTTCTCAAACTTTTTAACATTGCGACCCACTTTTGAGAAACAAAATCTAACGCGACCCACCGACTTCAGTTAATTATAATTAACTTAACTGAGATAACTATCTAATGCCCCCCACAGAATTTAACTTCTCTGACTGTGGGGTGTATACCAACTATTTAGTTACAACAATAAATTATTACATGCACGTTAGGGTGTATCGAAAAAAACTTTTTTTCGATTTTGATGACGTAATAGTGCGGAAAAGTTGTCTAAGGTGCCAGAGATTACCTGTGAATTTTTTTCAGAATTTTTGGATGATTTCTTAATGTGCCACATTGGCCCTGAAGTTCCCCATGTTAATCCAATGGGGCGCGCCGCCAAAAAGGCCGAAAATCGGTTTTTCGCCCCTCATTTCTACCCTAATCACACGACGAATGTCTCGTCTCGAGTTATGGACTCTATATGATCTAGGCTATCCGACAAAACTTGAATAATAGCCTAAATATTTATATATTACGTTTTTTTGTATGCTCAAATTTCGTCGAAAATCGCGTATTTCCTCGTTCAAATCAGAGCCCACAATCAACATAATATAGAGATTTAAGTTATTATTCAAGTTTTTTCGGATAGCCTAGATCATATAGAGTCCATAACTCGAGACGAGACATTCGTCGTGTGATTAGGGTAGAAATGAGGGGCGAAAGACCGCTTTTCGGCCTTTTTGGCGGCGCGCCCCATTGGATTAACATGGGGAACTTCAGGGCCAATGTGGCACATTAAGAAATTATCCAAAAATTCTGAAAAAATTCACAGGTACTCTCTGGCACCTTAGACAACTTTTCCGCACTATTACGTCATCAAAATCGAAAAAAAGTTTTTTTCGATACACCCTAATGCACGTATTAGAAGAGAAATTAATTTTTTAGAAAATTAAAAGAAAATATTTGAATTTGAGCGTGTGAAATAGTTTAATTGTAGGCTAACAATGATCTCTACAATAAAAAGGGGGTCTGGGGTCCTCTCCCAGAGAAAATTTTAAAATTTGACCTTAAAAAACAGGGTTTTAACTTGTTTTTTTAGCAATATGGGATAAATTGCAGTGTGCATCATTTCCTAAGAAAAATCTTTGAATATTTTTTTCATTGCATTATCGGCACATTAAAGCGACACCCATAGTACGTATTTACATTAATTGCCTTTTCCGTACGACACCAAGAAGTGTAGTTTTTCCTCAAATTTTTCTTCTTTTTACTATATGGTGATTTGATAAATTTCAAAAGTTCAAATAATAGTTTGATAATTCAAAAGTCAATAACACGTTTGTTAAAATTTTAAAAAGATACTTCATAATCAGAAAAATTAAAAATCTTATCACGATCCACCAAAAACTGACTGGCGACCCACCAGTGGGTCGCGACCCACAGTTTGAGAAACTCTGCGCTACATTATTGTAAAATTTCATTAAAATCCATTCAGTAGTTTTTGCGTGAAAGAGTAACAAACATACAGACAAACATTCACAATTATAATAGTACTAGCTGTTATACCCGGCCTTGCACGGGGGGGAGTTTATAAATTTATTTTTTTAAATATTTCTTAAAATACATTTATAATTTTGTAAATTAGCAATATTACAAATCATCCCGGTATCCCAGGCACCTCTTTCCTATCCCAGTGTTCCCGGTAATCTTATCCCGGTGGTCACGGTAATTTTTCTAATCCCGGCGGTCCCGGTAATTTTCCTATCTCAGTGTTTACGGTAATTTTTATATTCCGGTATTCCCGGTGTCTCTATGGTAAATTTCCTATCCCAGTGTTCTCGGTAATTTTTATAACCCGGTAATTTTTTCCATCCCGATGTTCTCGCTAATTTTCCAATCCCGGTGTTCTTGTCACTTTTTACAATCCCGATGTTCCTGATAATGTTTAATATCTTGGTGCCTTTATAAAATAACAAATTTGAAACCATAATAAAAAGTCTAGTAAATTAGTAAGTCTAGTGAACAAATTAACAAATTTAAAACCAGTGTTTAAAACTAAAATAAAAGATCTAGTAAATGAAAAAGTCTAGTGATCTGTCTCATTTGAAACAATGTTTTATTTTTAACTCGTTGTATGACTGGTAAAACAGGTTTTCAAACACGGGAAAAATAAGTGAAAAAAGAAGAAAAATTGGAAAAAAAGAATAAAGGACCGATTTTCTCTTTATAAATTATAGCCTATGTGTTATTCTGATGTATAAGCTACATTATAGTAAAATTTCATTAAAATCCATTCAGTAGTTTTTGCGTGAAAGAGTAACAAACATCCAGACAAACATTTCACTATTATAATAGTAGTAGGATTAGGATTAGGATATTTTTAAACAATAGTTTACCCAAACATTTCAAAAGCCTCTATACAATATTAATGGACCGAATTGTCGTGTATGTTTCCAATGAATCCTCAATCCTTCGCAGTTTTCTTGCCGCTTCTTCGCTCCTCCCGTTTCCTTATCCTCCATTATTTACAAATCACTGTGTACATCCCGATTCGTATCATACTCAACCAAACGCGATTACATCTCATAGTTTATTCAGGCGAAGTTCTATCATCGAAAACAATAAAATCCTCGGCCCTCGATATCCAGAAGTTCCCATCTCAAGCAGTAGCAACAAAAGCAAACAAAAGGCCTCATCTGCTACTATGTAGTCCAGGCGTCTTTCCCGATGTTCCCCATCCCTAACATCCATCTTCCAAATGTCTATCTGTCTTCGGGCTTCAAGTTAATGCGTATTTTATCCTTTTTTTCCCTTAAACCCTCCTCCCCCTTTCCTCTTAGTTGGGATGCGGTGTTAGAGGGATGAACTCACATTTAGAAATCGATGCCATCTGTTTTGGAGGAGGCCGCTTTGAAGAATCCGCTTCATTCAAATGCTACTACGGACTGAAAAGTTTAGTTTTATGACGTAGTTTTTCGGTGTTAGTTACCATGAATGTAAATTACTGGGTTCTATTTGGTTGTCAGTTTGATTTTTATCACGCGAATGAAAATGTGGGCAGGAGGTCATCAGAATATCGATCAATCGATAAATGCAATGCTATAAATTCTTTTATTTTTATTGTGTTACCTCTTTTTTGTAAAGAATAGTATGATTCATTATTTGCTTATTAAATGGATATCGACTTTCCTTTAAAGGTGTTTTTGAGTCTTTAAAACTTATAACTATTTTTATTGCATTGAATAAAATCGAATCCAAAATCCAATGGATTTTATCTTTGTAGTTATGGCCGTTCTCACATATTATGTAAGCACCTAAGGGTGGTAGGGGTTTGCTCTTTGCTTATTTTCCTGACAAGAAGGGGGTATGAGTGATGCTTACGTAAGATGTAACCAGTGTTATTCTTAACCCTACAGTGCATACTGATGCCATTTGGCAACACGACATTTTTCCCCATTTCCTACTCGATCCTTCCATTTCCAAACGGCAACACCATGCAATAAGTACAATAGATATAACATTTCATCGTATTAGCACTTTAGACTGCCAGTAGATTGCAGCAGGGGTACTATTTTGAGACATTTGTTAGTAGCTAGTGAGACGAAAGTCAAGAGACAGAAAACGCCAAAATAAAAGGACCTTATAAATTAAAATAAAAAAAATTTTCAGCTTGAAACAAAATTGTTTTGAAAAGATAAGTTGTTTTTCATATTTTTAGAGCATTTGGTTTTATTTCACTTCACAATTAATTTCACAAGAGACACAAATTAATTTCTCAAGGACAAAGTTTTTTGCCAATAAAAAGTAGAAAAAAAATTATTTAATTTTTATTAGTATTTTTTACTAATTTACACCATAATAGAAGTCACATAAATGATTTTCAAGTGAATTTAAAAAATCATGCATTGTAGGGTTAAGATTTTTTTGGAAGAGTAAAAATACTCCTTGACTTTTTTAGGAGGCGTGAAATTCATTTACGAGGAGTGAAATACAGAAATAGCATAACCTATTGTATATTATGAAGAAACAAATTTTTTATAAAAACGCTTTTTAATGGACAAACTGAAATAGAAAAAATGAGGATGCTATTTTGGTTTTTAAAAATAATAACATCTGTTAATATAAGTAAAAATATTAAACATTATAAATAAAATAATTTATTTTACATAAACATTCTGAATGAAATATTTATTTAATATTACAAATTTCAGCAGAACAATTTTTTGATTTCGGTGGGGTACCATGGTTCACTATTCAAAGCGTGAAAATACGCTCTCAGAGGCTTTAAAATTATCACTGGATGTAACAAACACTGTGTTTTTGAAAACATTCTTCTTGAAACATTCTTCTTGAAAACATTTGAAAACTTCTTGCATTAATAGTTTCAAAATTCTACCAAAGATAAATTTTGAATTTTTTAGGCCTTTCTAAATATTTTGTACGAAAGAAAGAATGGGAGGGGTTCGAGCAGCTTTCTTGTGTAATATTGTGAGGGGAGGGCTTGCGGTTTACTTACCTTTGGTGAAAAGGGGGGTCAGACGGTCAGAAATGACCAAATATTTCTTACGTAGTATTTGAACGATCCTTATTAAATGCGTGGGAAAACTATATATATACAGGGTGTCCCACGAGAAGTGGCCCAACCCCTTTAACTTTTGAACCCCTACAGATATAGTCATGAAAGTGGGGTCTAGTATAGTAAAATGACCATGCTGTATCCGATGAGATAACTTTCAACGCCCTCTAGCGGAAACTTTAGAAGTTATAATTTTTATTTTAAAAACTATTTCAGGTATGTGAAAAAAGTCAATGACTAAGTTGTAGAGCATCATCGATTTAGTAGGAAAAGACACCTTAAGCAGAAAAATATCTTGAATAAAATCCCTAAAACGCACTCTCAAACAGGTTGAATTTACGTAGATTTTACGTTTTACAAAGCTCCTCACGAGGCGTAAATGAGAAATTTTCAATTTAATGAACTAAGAATACTTTTGGTCATTTACTTGAATCATAAAAATAAAAATTTCTCATTTTCGCCTCGTGAGGAGCGTCTTAAGACGTAAAAACTACGTAAATTCAACCTGTTTGAGCGTGCGTTTTAGGGATTTTATTCAAGATATTTTTCTGCTTAAGGTGTCTTTTCCTACTAAATCGATGCTGCTCTACAACTTAATCATTGACTTTTTTCACATACCTGAAATAGTTTTTAAAATAAAAATTATAACTCCTAAAGTTTCCGCTAGAGGGCGTTGAAAGTTATCTCATCGGATAGAGCATGGTCACTTTACTATACCTAGACCCCACTTTTATGACTATATCTGTAGGGGTTCAAAAGTTAAAGGGGTTGGGCCACTTCTCGTGGGACACCCTGTATATACACTCACTTCCAAAAGTTAAGCACGAAGCTGTTTTTTCAACCTAACTCCAAGTAGAATTATTTTTCATACATGAAAATCATACCACAAGTTGTTCTACTAGTGGGAATACAGGGCCCTCGAACAAATTTTCCCTACCAATAATTTAAGGGGGTTAATGGGCCCTCCATTGATAATGGAGTTCCATTACACATTTGGAGCAGTGACAGAAACGTCTATGTAAGAGGTATTTAACGGAAAATTTTATGTTTTTTTCTTAAGAATATTGTTATTCCTAAACTCAACGCATGTTTTCAAACGTGTGTGCTAACTTTAAATGGCTTTTTTTAAGGTTTTATTGGGAGATATTGGTCTAATCATCATTTTTGGCACGTTTTAGCCTCTGGGTCATTTTTGGCAAGTGGTATCAGACCGTCAACCATTGAATTTTGTAGCTCTTGCATGTGCTTGAAGGTGTTTAGGTCTGGGGACCCAGAAAGTACCCTTATTCTTTCAATATCGGTACTTATAAAAATATCTAAGGTAGCCAAATTGTGATTTTTTGCAACTTTTTAACTCTTAAAGATAAATCCTTAACCCAAAATGTCTTCTAAAAGGAGTAAATGGGACATGAGAACACATGTATACAATTGTAGACATTAGCGAAAAGCTCTGTAGCATATAGGGGGTGTTGAAACGGCACAAAAAATTGTATAGTTTTACAGGGATGGCATCTGTTATTAACGTTCAAAAAAGGAACATTTTTTAGTGTTTATGGACGTATACATGTCTGAAAAGAAAGAAATATCTAAAAATATCTCGATTCTTTTCTTTAAATGAGTTTTTAAGAGATCGAATTTCTTCTCTGAAACTATTACCGTTTCAACACCCCCTATATGCCACAGAGCTTTTCACTGATGTCTGAAATCGTTTACATGTGTTTTTATGTCCCATTTGCTCTTTTTAGAAAAATATCGGGTCGAGGATTTACCTTTAAGAGTGAAAAAGTTGCAAAAAAACACAATTTGGCTACCTTAAAGATTTTTATAAGTAACGATATTGAAAGAATAAGGGTACTTTCTGGGTCCCCAGACCTAAACACCTTCAAGCACATGCAAGAGCTACAAAATGCAATAGTTGACGGTCTGATACCACTTGCCAAAAATGACCCAGAGGCTAAAACGTGCCAAAAATGATGATTAGACCAATATCTCCCAATAAAACCGTAAAAAAGCCATTTAAAGTTAGCACACACGTTTGAAAACATGCGTTGAGTTTAGGAATAACAATATTCTTAAGAAAAAAACATAAAATTTTCCGTTAAATACCTCTCACATAGACGTTTCTGTCAATGCTCCAAATGTGTAATGGAACTTCATTATTAATGGAGGGCCCATTAACCCCCTTAAATTATTGGTAGGGAAAATTTATTCGCGGGCCCTGTATTCCCACTAGTTGAACATCTTGTGGTATGATTTTCATGTATGAAAAATAATTTTACTTGGAGTTAGGTTGAAAAACAGCTCCGTGCTTAACTTTTGGAAGTGAGTGTAGTACATATACTCCTGCTCATAAAAAATGCAACACCAAGAAGGAATTGTCCGATCAATTTGAAATTTTCAGGGTATGTTCATTGTGGTTAGATTATCAAATGATATCAAATTCAGAGCTATAGCGCATGCGCGAGCTGAGCAGTGTCTTCTCAATCACTGATTTATTTGTATATTTGGGGGGCTGTAACGGGACGTTAAGGGCTTGTAAGAAGGTTGTCTACCGTTGATTATCTTGTCATTTGATGTTATTATACCCCTTAGACCTTAACGGATGTTATATGAACATTTAACAGAGTTTTAAAGAGGATTAATGTTAGGCCTCCCGGAGAGATGTTTTTCACACTGTTTTACCGCTGGTCAGATGAAGGGAAACTGGACAATATTGATATGGGTTTGAAAGCAGAGGTCCAAAAAGGGTAAGGCGAGTTGAAAGTTGGGGTCTGGATGAAAGAGGCTTCATTCGCATGGCAGTGCCGGATCATTGAGTGACTTTTCGACATGTTTCAAATTGTTAGAATACTGTTACAGGTCTATCATTGTCTTCTCTATCAGTTAATCGGTCGTCATTGCACCAAAATTCACCAAGTATCGTTTTTTTACAGCGCTCCATCGATAGAATTCCATCGGTGCATAAAGCTACCATGGGATATACAAAAAAATATTTTCGCATGATTACTGATAACAAATGGTCCCTTTTAAAGAAATTCCCCTTCAATTTTGGTTAACATGACACCTAAATTGGGTTTGGACGCGATGCCGAAATTTGCAATTTTTGGAGTGTTTTATCTTGAGTCTGTGGTGAAGAAGAGAAGTGTTTGACCTGGAGCACTTTTGGGTACCATGGGCAACCTCATTAGATAAAAAATGAGGGCTATCTCATTTCTTAAAAAATTTCTAAAATTTTTGGAGCCAAAAGTTATACCCTACCTTTGAAGCGATCCTGAAGCTGTAATTCATCAGCACAAATCCCGTACACATGTTTTTTGGAATGTTCCAAACTTACTTTACATCCAATAAAGACAGTTTTTTTCTCGACAAATTTCTTCATCCAAAATTTCACCTATGGAGCTCGACTAAAATTTCGTTGGTTTGTCCTCATGCTTAAAATGCTTGTTATGTTGCCAATATTGGAAAATTTTGGGTTTGGGATGAATCTTAGATGAAAATCACCTCCTCATTCAAAATTTCAATCTGTTTGATTAGATGACCTGTCGTATAGAGGCTCTCATTGCAGCGCTTATGGAAGACATTAAACACCGATTTTCGATATTAAATTTTATTCCTTTGTTCTGAAAATTATATCATTCATTTGTATCTACAAAGATCACTCGCTGTGTAAATTTCATCAAAATCAAACAAGTCCTTCATGGTGTTGCATTTTTTATGAACAGGAGTATAGTTTTATACTGTAGAGTTAAGGAACTTTTCACAGACTAGAAACTAAAAAAAATTAGAATAGTGAATGAAACTTTTGATAGGGCCTCATCGAATAGAAGCGACTTGACTTGCATTTAATAAAGAGGCAGTTGATGAGATACAGGTGAAATAAGAGCATTTTTAAACAGTTGAAACATGCATAGTTGCAATATCAGATATCTACATATATTCACAATAGACTTCAAAAAAAGTCTTATGATCTATTTTTTGACCGAACACGGTGTTGTAAAACTTTGCGAAAAATTCTATTGTTTCGAAGGCTTCATGATGCAACAAGCCGCCGAGACCGCACATTTTTGAATCTTTCTATTCGAACTATGGTGCTCTTTCTTTAGGAAACTCTTTCGCAGTCATGTTGACAGAACAAAAAGTTATAAATAATAATCGTCTAAAAAACTTTAATAACGCATTTTTTTTACTAAATTTATAAGGTTTTGCATGTCTATTTTGGCAATTCGAATTTTTTAAAACCAGACCACATTACCCTTGGTTTCACAAAAAAATTAACTTTTAATGGCATTATTTTTACACAATATAAATAAACTAATAACTTAATAAAATGTTTCGACGTAATGACCTAGTGGTTAGAGAATCTGACTGCAAAGCCGTACGTCTGGGGTTCGAATCTCCGTTCGGCATGGATGTTAAGTGTTACTGTCCTTGTGTGTGTTGAATTTACCTTTACTGGTCCATACCTTCAGGTGAATTTGTACAAACTTTTAAAAAATTAATTTATTAAATTAATAAATTTAAATTTTTATTAAATTTAATTTTTTATTAAATGTACTAATTTCAGTTTTTTTATTGAGTTTCAGGAAAAATATTCATCAATGTAATATCAAAAATTTTAGAGGTACTTTTGTGGTAAAAATTATGCCTCTTTTAAAGAAAAACAATTTATTTTATTCTGTATCAGCGAATAAACTGATATCTCATCCTTGGTTCGAGAGTAAAATCAAAGCTCTTAAACTTAAAAAATCTAAACAAAACAATTTTTAAAAATTTACTTTCAAAAACATGTAAATTTAGAAAAACTAATCGTAAATGATTATTGTCTACTTGTATTACCTGGAACAATTCCATTCCATTCGAAAACCTTTCTCCACCCTGAATTAATTTAATCAAGAAAACAAAAAAGTTTCTTACTTTTCAAACTTCAAAAAAACTTCAATTAACTCTTCCAAATCAAACAGAAATGATTGACCTGAAACTAATAGTGCTGATTTCACGTGATTATAGTTTTGAACTAATTCTAGCGCCTCTTCAAGAGATTTTTGTTTGGACGTGATTAATCGAAAGATTAACATTATTCTGTGTATTCAGGCGGTTAATAGACAAAATGATTCTCCTGCACGCTACTGAATAGAGAATAACGATATACTGTGTAATCTCTTTCCAGTAGGAAATCAACCAATTATTTTCTTGCGTGTATGCAATGCATGCACAATGGACATCGTTACTAAAACGCTTGATTTTTATAAGCTTACTTGTAGTTTGATAAACTTCTATTTAAACACCTTTAGGATGTCTTTCGGTTTATGATTAGGAGAGAGCAGTGTCCCAGGGACGGAAGAACAAAAAGTTCGATTTTCTAACATTTGGTCTAGGAGGCCATCTAAACTAAAATAAAGATGTTTCAAATATTGAATTATTTTTAAAAAATTAATGTATCTTATTTTAAGTATTTATTATATCGCATTTAAAATATCGTATCAATCGTATTTAAAATATCGTATCGATCGTATTTAAAATATATTTTATTATTATATCACGATTTAAATATCCTGTCACTTTTCTTATACGATGATAGCTTTTCTTATAGATAAAGCTAACCTTTATTTTATCATTTCAACTTTAAGCTGAAGCGTTTCAACTTTTTCACAACTTTGATATTTATCTTTCCTTACATATATAAAATAACTACTATCAATTTTGGGAATCAAATTTAATTTTGTCTGTTTGAGAGTAAAAGTTCTCATTTAAAGTAATAAGTTCACCGAAAATTTTATGGCGAATACAAAATTTTGTTATTTATGTTAATTAATGTTTTAAAAATGATGAAATTTTTTAATCTGTTAAAAATTTTTAAGAGTTATTTCAAACATTATTTTTTTGCAAAAAATTATCTTAAAATGTAGATTGTAGCTGAAGATTTTTAGATTTAAAGGAGGAATATACACTTCTGGCCATTAAAATTGCAACACCAAGAAGGAATTTTCTGACGAAAGTCAAATTTACATGAAAGGAAGAAGAGGTTAAAATATGCAAATGATGAGAATTTCAGAGCATTTTGGCAACGCAGGAGGGAGATACGATATCTGAAGCACTGCATAAAAAGAAAATTGTGAGGGGGATTTCTCCTTCGGAAAGAGCTTTATAAAGTTGAAATTTGCTCAAAATATCGTGTAATGACTCCAACAAGAAGAAGACATGCTTACCAGCATGTTTCGGTATTCGATAAAGGCAGGGTCGTAGTCTATCGAGAGTGTGGATTATCGTTCTGTGATATCGGCCGTCGCATTGGTCGAAATCCGACCACTGTCATGAGGATATGGAATCAATGGGTTGCTGAGGGTCATTGTAGACGGCATGCAGGATCTCAACGCCCTCGCATGACTAACGAACGAGAGGACAGGCATATCGTGAGGTCGGTCCTGCAAGACCGTACAACCACATCACGGACCATTAGTCAGGAAACTGGCATGTTTGCAGCACGTCCAGTGTCCTCTCGTACGGTACGACGACGTTTGCAGAAGCGGGGATTCTCAGCTCGGCGTCCATTACTTCAGATTCCATTGACAATGGAGCATAGAAGAAGGTGGTGACTCTGGTGCACCGAACGACAAAGATGGACACAGGAGTGGCATAAGGTCGTCTTTTCAGACGAATCCCGGTTTTGCGTGCAGCATTCTGATGGCCGTATACGTGTCTGGAGGTTACGAGGAGACCGCACATTACCTGCTTGCATTCGATACCGGAATAGGGGCCCTTCACCTGGCGTAATGGTTTGGGCAGCCATTGGGTATACGACCCGGACACCTCTAGTTCGTTGTTCGTATTGACGGTAATTTAAACGCAGATCGATACATTTCTGACGTCTTACGTCCAGTTGTTGTACCCTATCTTTAAGGCTTACCGAACGCCATTTTCCAGCAAGATAATGCTAGACCACATGTTGCAAGTCGTGTTCTGACCTTCCTCACACAGGGCATTCAATTAATGCCCTGGCCTGCACGGTCCCCAGACCTTTCACCCATAGAAAACGTCAGATCTTGGGTTGCTGAAAGACTGGCCCGCCATCCGTCTCCAGCTAATACGGTTGATGAAGTGTGGCATAGACTTGAAGCAGCATGGAATGAGATACCCATTTCAGTCATTGAAGCCGAATTTCACTCAATGCCTAATCGGATAAGGGCCGTTTTAGCAGCCAGGGGCGGTAGCTGTCCCTACTGATTTCACCCCCTTAAAACCCCCAAACTCTGTACAAATTTCATCATTTTGTCTTCATACCATATTGTTTCCATACAAAAAATATCTTTTTTCTGTTTGCTTTCTTTCATGGTGTTGCAATTTTAATGGCCAGCAGTGTATAAATTTTTACCATAATTTTATATCCTGAAAGAGATTTTAAGTATTACAGTAAAATCCCGTTATAAGGAACTTCACGGGACCGTAAAACTTCTTCGTTGTAACAGAAATTTCGTTGTAATCGTACTATAGCTAATTCAAATAAAAACGGTTGGGGACTTTCTGGACTTTCGTATTAACGGGATTTTTCGTTGTATCGGTATTCTTTGTAACGGGATTTCTCTGTATTTTCTTTCCAGTTTTTTCAATTTTGTAATTAGAATTATTCATTGCTATGTTATGAGTCATGAAAACTACACTGAAGTTATATAGTTATTATTATAATTTCAAATAGGGATTGAGTTGTAGTAAATGGGAGAACTGCCAACTGTTCAGCCTTGGTTAGTTTAGGTTTTAGTTGGAGGGCGCTTTTAGTTTAGGTTAGATTTTAGTTAATTATGCAAATTTATTATAGTGAGATGGCGCTGTAAGCCGTATTTTTTTGTATATATGTGATTGTTTTGTAAATAAACTGAGATATTTTTATACAGTCCATTTGCGTGAGTTTGTGTGTGTGAGGTGTCGACCATTTTTTGGTCCTTATGCCGGAGCGAGTGGCCTTTGAAGTGATTGTGGTGTTTTAGGGTGTTTTTAGGAGATTTGTGTTGGTCTGTTTAGTTAGGTGTGGCGCAGTGAGATAAATCGTTTTGAGATCGTTTTGGAGTTCTGGTACCATGGCGGTTAAATTGAACTTTAGGAAAAATGAGCTGATGAGGATCGCGGAGGAGATGGGTTTGGAGATACTTGACAGGGCCAGAATTTGTGACTTGAAGGCTCTTTTAGAGGGGAGTGAGGATTACAAGAAAAACCCTGAGGTGGTAAGTAAGTTGGTTCGGGATGTTGTGGAGGAGTTGGGTGTTGAGGAAAAGAGGAAATCTCGGGAAGTGGAGTTAGAATTGGAAAGGGTAAAGTTGGCTCAGTTGAGGCAGTTGGAGTTAGGAGAGGCAGTTGGAGTTAGCATCAACTACGGGAAAATTAGGGAAAGTAAAGGAGAAAGAGAGTACCGTAGTGGGCAGTTTGGAAGATTTGGTGAAAAGTGTAAAAACATTAACTATCCCAGTGCCGTCTAGATCTGAGTCGTTTGACTTATTTTTCAATTCCCTGGAAAAGGCCTTCTCTAATAAATCGGTACCTGAGGAATTAAAGGCAGAGATACTGCTTAATGTCCTGGGAGAGAGGGTGAGTAATCTGCTAGTTCACGTTTCTCAACAGGATTTGGGTAGTTATGAAAAAATTAAAGATTTGGTGTTAAAAGAGTTTGAACCAACCCCCCAGGAGTGTTTGAATAGGTTTAGGAAATCTCGGAGGTTACAATCGGAGTTCAGTTTGCATCGAGATTAAGCTCATGTTTTGATTATTATTGTAGGTTGCGAGGGGTAACAGACTTCAAGTCTTTGTGCAATCTTATAGTATCCGATAGAATTTATGAGTCTTTGGATCGAGAGTTGATGACTCATATTGGGGTTAAACAGGGTGAAAGTTTTTTTGAGCCTCACAGGCTTGGCCATGAATGTGATATTTACCTATCATCGAAAGGAGGGAGTTCAGCGGAACTAAACAGTAGGAGTGTCGCAGGTGATGCCAAGAGTGGGAGGAAATAGATGGATGGGGACTGCAAATCCGCGCGGGGACAGAAATGTGACTAAGGTATTCTTTGCTGAGGCAAAAACCGCAAATTGTGTTCTATGTGGGAATGTGGATCACCCCCTCTCTGGGTGCTTTGAATTTAAACGGATGTCAGTGTGGGAGAGAGCAGGGGTTATTAAGAGAAATAGTCTTTGCTTTCGTTGTTTTGGCCCCCATAGATTGAGTGAATGCCGATCAGTGGAGAACTGTTTTTGCCTTAAACCCCATCATAAAATGATTCACTACCCTCGGGAGAATTCACACAACTTGGATTCTCGTATGGGGTTGGGGGCTCCTGCTATTGTTCCTAAGTCAGATGGAGAGGCGGAAGTGCCATCAGATCCCCAGATTGTGGCAGCGGGTCAGAGTTTGAGAGGGCGGAAAAGCGTGCTGCTCAGTACCGTTCGGGCATTCGTGAAAAATAGGTCTTCGGACTGGAGTGAAGTCAGGTGTCTGTTGGATGTAGGTTCTCAGTCTTGTTTGTGTACACGAGCCTGTGCGGAGAGATTACATCTACGTATGGATAGGGTAAATACTGTCGTGTCGTGTATTAACGATTCTAGTGTGGTTGTGGACAGTTGTGTCAGGACTGTGATTGCTAACCGGGATAAAAGTTATGAAAGGGAGTTGTCGATGTTAGTGGTTGACAAAATTACAGATCTTGTTCCGTCTAGATTAGTGGAAGTAGGCTTAAACGTGGGAGGGTTTCTGCCACTAGCTGATCGTGACTTTAATGTCCCAAGTGCAGTTGACATGCTGCTAGGTGCGGAGATCTTTTACGAATTGTTGAAGCCGGGGCAGATCAAATTTGAGGATTCCCAAGTGTTGTTGCAGAATACTGTTTTCGGTTTTGTGGTGAGTGGAAGTGTCGATCAGGTGTCGAGGGATCGCTTTCATTGTGGGTTGACTTTTGTGCATGATGTGAAGAAAACGTTGGGGCAGTTTAGGGAGAATAAAGCTGTTGATGTGGAGTGTGTGAAGGCTAGTGAGGAGTCCTTGTGTGGGGATTGGGTTCGATGTACTCGAGGGAGAGTTGAGAACGGTAAATGTGTAGTGTCAGAGGCTTTGAATAGGGATCCTTCGTGTTTGGGAGACTAGAGATCGGGCTTTGGGGCAACTTAAGTCATTGTGGAGGCGATTGCCCAGAGACTCAGAGTGTTTGTCATTGTATAGGGAGTTGGGTCATTTGGAGAAAGTGGAGGCAAGAGAACCACCTATTCACTACTGTATGCCCCACCATGGTATTTTGCTTCCTGAGAAACAGACGACAAAACTCGGAGTTGTCTTTGCCTCATCCCCCACCTCGACTGGCCTAAGCTTGAATGATGTGCTGCTGAAGGGACCAGTGAGGGAGGACGCATCTGAGACAGTCTCTCGATTCCGGAGACACTGGTTTGCCTTTACGACGGAGATCGAGAAGATGTACAGGCAACTTCTCGGCGACCCAGGTCAACGAAACCTTCTGCGGATCCTGTGGAGGCCAGCCTTCCATGCGGAAGCCTCGACTTATCGTTGGAAGACGGTAACCTTTCGGACATCCAGTGCACTCTTTCTTGCTATGGGTACCCTGCTGCAAGTGGCCAGTGATGAAGGGTCCAGATTTCCTCTTGCTTCTGGAGCCCTGATGATGTATGATGCTGTCATGGGGGGAGCTCCTGACGTAGTGACTGCCAGGAAGCTGCGATCCCGGCTGCAAGAGACCCTCGGGTCAAGTGGTATCAAGCTACGTGCGTGGTCTTCGCATTCCCCTGGGCTGTGGACTAGTTCCGGGTCATCAGGCGTGGAGCAATCATTCTTGGTTGCTGAACAGTTTGTGAAGACGCTGAGTATTGGTTGGAAGCCGTTCCGAGATCATTATGTGTTCAAAGTGAGTGTGCTAAGTAAACAAAAGTGTACAAAATGTGCAGTACAGAGCGTGGTTGGGAGTCTTTATGATCCGTTGAGATTCCTTGATCCTGTGACATCGAGAGCTAAGATCTTTTTAAAGCGTGTATGGCAACCTGGACTAGATTGGGGTGAACTCACTGATTCATTTGCCGTGAAGTGGAGCAAATTTGTGTTGTCTTTAAAGTGTATCGGACAGGCTGAGATCGCCAGATCTGTCGTAACCAATGTCTGCATGAGAATTGTCTTCATGGTGTGCAATGCATCTGAGGATGCCAACGAGACCCTTGTTTGTGTGCAGTGTTTTGCAACCTACATGGTGAAAAAGTGATTCTGACTGGTAAATTACGTGTTGCATCCAATCGAGTGATTTCAACCCCCCCTCTGGAGTTTGCGCTTGTGTCCCTTGGTGCCAGCTTGTGCAAAGGGCACGCTCCTCTCTTGGACTTGAAGCCGGTTGGTGAACTTATTGATGCATGAAATTGAATATTGCTAACAGGAAAACCTTCTTCTCTATGCATGATCATACTGTTTTTAGTGTTAATCTAATATTTTCCTCTAGGTGTTCTGTTGCACTAAAATGTGAAGATAATGATAGTATAAATCTTGCCAATGCCAGTGACGTTAATTGTTGTTAATTGCATTTGAGTTCTTTTAAACTTTTAGTGAAGTGTTTTGGATAATGTAGGGTTTAATTACTTATTTTTAATACTCACACAACGTGTTTAAATGTTTTAGGGTGTAAAGGGAACTTTATTAATTGTGATTAACTTTATTGAGATTTAGTGTTGAATGTAACCATTCAACGGGGGGAGTATGTTCAGCCTTGGTTAGTTTAGGTTTTAGTTGGAGGGCGCTTTTAGTTTAGGTTAGATTTTAGTTAATTATGCAAATTTATTATTTTAGTGAGATGGCGCTGTAAGCCGTATTTTTTTGTATATATGTGATTGTTTTGTAAATAAACTGAGATATTTTTACAGTCCATTTGCGTGAGCTTGTGTGTGTGAGGTGTCGACCACCAACGATATATAAAATGTAATGCAATTTGTAATGTAAATTTTAAAAGCGATATAATATGTAACTTTAAAATAGAAATATAAAGAAAATGAAGTAATTTCATATTTAGTTTTATTACTTTATGATTTATTAATTGATATGTGAATAACCATTATAAACCAATTTTATAAATTAGTGAAGAAAACTTAGGTAGCTAGACTGATTGCAAAGATGCTGTAGGGTTGCCATATATGCTACAAAAAGTTGAACAGTGTACACTGAATAGGACTGAGGTACACTACAAAACGAACGATAGGTAAAAGTGGAATGGAGTTTTCTTGAAAAGGGTACGGTGATAAAAAAAACTACAAGTTTAACCTCCGTAACGAGAACTACGATAAAAAATGTGCAACGTTTGGTTTACTATCAAATCTATGTAAATGTTTCAATACATCCCTAATATGCTTACTTTCTTTTTTAATTTCGTGACTTGAATTAAAATAAACCAGACCAGCAGATATTTATCAAATATTTTCTTTTAATATGATGTTACTTGCATCTATGATATCTTTCAGCAATCTTTTCAACAAATAATGCCTTCACTCCCTCCTATCTTTTCATCATAGGTCGCAGAAGTTTATAATACAGCTTGATAAGCACTCAATAGTTTCCAAACACAGTGACTTTCATGTTTTTTTATGATGACATTAAACGATTAATTTGTTAATTTTAGGTAGTTAGAAATTTTAAAAACAAGTATAGAAAATTAGTAGAAATTATGTAGATCCTGCTTTTAAAAGCTTTGGATTCGATTTATAATTTGAAAGTTGACTTTGTTACAGTAATTATTCAAAAATATGATAAAAATGTCTTTTAAAGTATGTCGCTATTACATTGTTAAAGTTGAGTTTATTGTGTAGTTATTTCACTAAATGAAGCTTTGGTTAATGGGGTCTGGATTTTTTCCTTGTAATTCTATCTACTGTATTCGAATTGTGTAAGTATAAATTTTTGCTTGAGAGTTCTTAGCTGTAATAAATTTAAGTCCTTATTTGAGTTTTTTTGCCACCTGTTTTACGCATATAGTTAATTTTTCATATTTACCGTTTTTTTTAATGTATTGCAAGTTCATTTTAATCTTAAGAATTATTCAATAAAAATGCTTTCTTATACAAAACTGATTTCATTTTAGAGGTATCAAAGGAAATTTTTAAAGAAAAGACAAAATGAACAGTAAGCAGAATTTTAACATCCTTGGTACCTATATATTTTAACCAAAATATTATCTTAATTGGGGATAAATCCATTTATTGAAAAAAAATACCCCCTGTTATTTTTCTTTGAACACCATCGAGATTGTACAATAATGATACTATCTACTCCATGCAATATATCTCAGGTTTATTTACTTTTTTTGTGTTAAAAATTAATTTCTCATCCATATGAGTCCACTTTATCTGTAAACTCAATGAGTATTTCACCAGATACCCTTGGTCCAAAGTTACCCCAACATAATTAAAGCTCATTAATACTCAAACCACAAAGTGAAACAAAATAATGAAACTGGAAATAGTTATAAGACTTAGCTGAATTTTGTAAGATAGGAGTTTACGTTTAAAACCGAATTAAACTAAATTACTAAAACTATTTACTGAAATATATATTAGAAATACGTATTATACTTTTGAATTGAAAAATACGACTTAGCAGTTTTGAATCATGTTCTTTATTGGCTTCCTAAAGAAAAGTTGTAGGGTTAACAAAAATCGACGCTTTGATACTACTTATGTTGCAAGTCCCTTTGATCGTATTTTACGAATTTCAAGACTCAACTTTAAGAATGTCACGACAACAATTTTACTTGTTTTCCTTAGCATTGAATAAGTGATAAATGATAATCACATTATTTTATATATACAGAACCTCGATTATCCGCGAGTGCCACGAAAAAGATTTTTTAACGATGAGAGCAAATTTTAGATGAGATTAGATATTTTAGATGTGGAGCAAAGGTTTGTGCTGTACTGTACATATTTAAAAAGTTTTACATATCATGTTTTTTGTACAATGAAACATAGTTTTTATGCTGAAATATTTTTTTCGTGTTTCCACCTCATTTTTAGTATTTTTCGGGTTATCCGCGGTACCCTTGCCACCCAATAAGGAACTTGCATGATTTTTTTTATTTTTTTAATCTAGTCTTCACGCAAAAATTAGCCACAACACAAAATTTGAGGCCGATTGAGAAATTTTTTGATTGCAAAAAAAATTATCAAAAATCGTCTTTTCGAAGCACCTGAAAACGCTTAATTGCATGCATAGTGACGTCACAATTTATTGACATTGCCTAAAATGTTTGCTTTGGGTTTCTGAACGTCACCAGAAGTGTCTAGAAGGTAAATATTTATTAAAACATTCATATCGGACACTTCAGAAAAAAGAAATCATCAACTAAAACATAGAAATTCAATTTTGATTGCAATTTTGCCCGATGGAATTCTACGTCACTATGCATGCAAACACACTTCGCGTTTTCAGTCACGTGTTTTTTTCTCGACTTTTAAATTAAAATATTTAATTACTTGTACACTTTTTTGAAAAATTGACAAAATATTTCATTTTGTTTTCCAAAAAAACTATACGCGGAACACTTGAAAGTTTATGAAAATCTGACACATGCAAGTTCCTTATTCCGCGGATAATCGAGGCTCTACTGTATGTTACGGGCAAAGTGATTAATTGGGCATTATTAATAACGCCCAGAGTGGAGGTGGGCAAAGTTATAAATTTCATTGATAAATGCCGTTGAATTTATCGCATTACCCTCCTCCACTTCGGGAATTCTTAATAATACCCGATTTATCACATTGCTCGTAACATATATACCGATGGCTGGACCAAAGCTACCTTTATCCGTTATAAAATTTTCAACGTTCTTCTGCTATTTAACGATATTAAATTCATTCGAAATGGTAGCGTTTCTTCATAATCCTACTATTCCTTTGATTAAAAAAATTGTCATGCAGAAAAGCTTGTGCTAGAGTGGTTTCCTGCCAGAAACATTGCGCGTCTGTGTGTTCAGCCGCTTGTGGTGTCGTCGGTGCGAACTCCCGCGGTGAAATTGGGGCGGAACGCCATGACAGGCCTCTGCTAAAAACCGAACGATGTTTCCATAAATCAAGTGAAGTGTGGATGAAAAAATGACGGGTCTTTTTGCGTTAGATGGGTCTCTTGAGACAGGGAACGCTTGTCAGTTGTCGCATTGCAGGTAAGTGGTGTCGGGTTTATGACTTGAAAGCTTGCCTGGTGGAATGAACCATTGCATTCATAAATTTGGAGTGTCGTTCACCATGTTTTTTATTAACCGTTCTTAATGCCGTTTTTGTGAACCACTCTTTATTTACATTTTTTCCCAAGGATTGATGCTATTGCAGATACAAACGGACAATTATTTGATAACTTCAGTTTATATAGTATAAATGTGGTAAATTACCTACGCATAATACAAATTGAATCTCGATGTAAACTAATAAAAATTCAAAAAAGAATTTTTTGTATTGTATTTAAATATAAAGCTGTTGTCACAGCCCATTCCTTTTTCAAGGTAAAAAAATTGAATTCTTTACTGCTGAGTTCCCATCACGAATTTTTGTCGGGTCAGAATAATTTGCATGCATTCCTTTTTAAATAAAATCCTTGACACCAAAGTCCAACTGGTCACGCTTAACAAGGTATTTTATTGCATTCAAATCTTCGTAAAAAAGGACGATTTTCGATTATCAATTAAACATTTTTTAAACATTTTACTGACATAAGAAAATATATACTTTGTATGTAATTTTTATCGGTACGTCAAGAGTTCCCAGAAAAAAATTCTATGTATTTATAAATATTGCAAAGGGAATTAAATTTTCTACATTATACATTTAAAAAAGATTCGTACTCTAAAATAAATCTTTTTAATTTAGGTTTTTTTCTTAATTAAATATACGTGTCTTAAACTCATTAGGAAGTGTCGTTTAAGCCTCCCATAAATTTCCTGGGCCCCATGACCAAACTTTTTTTCTTAATTAAATATACGTGTCTTAAACTCATTAGGAAGTGTCGTTTAAGCCTCCCATAAATTTCCTGGGCCCCATGACCAAACTTTCACACGGTTCCTCTAAATCAAAAACTTTACCAGGTTGAAAATTTGTCCACAATAAAGAAATAGAAACGCCATTTTATAATAAGACCTCTTTATAGATTAATTAACGTACTCATTTATCTCCAGAATATTTCTAAACAAATTTTTACAATGAATTTACATAAAAACTTTATATTTTCTGCAACTAAAAATATTTTGATGCAGAATAACACAACAACCGCACAAAAACTGTAACTGAAATCGAGACGCGTGTCTCTGACATTTCATTTGTTTCGAAGCTAAAAGAGAGGATTGTGACTATCATTTGTTTTTTTCCTACCCTAATACCCTACTCTATCTTACTGTCTTGACATTCTTAGTTTCGTGACATCTATCTATCAAATGCGACATGTTTTTTATTTTTCCAACATTGATCAGTCGGGGAACATTCTTTGTTGACAAAAGGGAAGGGGAATTGAGAAAAGTAAAGTTCTTAACGACAATTCCTACCAAATAGCTTTATTTACTTCCTTTGGATTGAAATTGTTTCTGGGCGCTCTACTTTTAAGCAGTTTTTCGTGGACTTAGATCGATGATAGGTTTAATTTGAAACTTTTGGTGAAATCAAAATTAAGAACTGGACGAATTTATTCTAATTTCTATTACTAGGAAATAGTAAACCCACTTTTTGAATGAAACAAAAATTAAACACTTCTATAAAAATGAGCATTTTTACGCATAATTTGAGCAAGGAACAACTATATAAAGAAATTACTATGAAAAGTTTTAACGGTTGTAAGTTGCTGCTTCCTATTAAAAAGTTTTTTACATTTTTTTTATTTTGAATTTATTTTGATAGTAATTTTGTGATATTGACATCTAATTAAATAATTTAAACATTAAAATAATTTTGGGTCAAGTTTAAGTCATGTGAGTTGTAAATATAAATTGAGACAATTTGAATCGCAGATTTTGATAAAAGCCCGAGGATTAAAAAAGTAGTTTTTAAAATAGGTTCATTTACTTCTAAAACCGAACTCAAATAAATTATTTAAACTATTTACTGAAATAATATTAGAAAATACTAAATTGTGCAGGAAATATTTACAAACCACTATTCAATCTAATCACATGATTTTCATGATAAAAAATAACACACATACATGCTAATTTTTTATCATGAAAATAACATGTTAGTTAGCTATAATATTCACCCATTAATAATTTCCTTGAATACAAACCCCCATAATTATCCTATTTAAAAAAAATTAACTAATAATATGAACAATTTAAAAAAACTAAAAATTACTTATATCAAAAATTATTTTTAACTTCCACCCAAGTGTTTAATACGATTTCAGAAATTAGATAAAATAGGATCTTATGATGAAAAAAAATTCATCGTGGCCTTCAAATATTAGTCTATTAACAACAGCATCAAAAGGTAACAAGCTTCATTCGGATGTCTTAATGACCTTTATTTACCGTAAATGGGGAGCACATTCTCCGGTATTCAACGTAACACCTGTTGATGGCAGAGTTTGTTTGGTGTTTCCTCCTATCAGGGTAATATACGACCCATTGTGAAAGCAGACTGCAATGCGGGCAGCTCAACGCTTGGTGCCTCCGTGTGTATGTGTGTTGGTGCATAGAAATCGGTGTTTAACTCGTTCCGTTATGTGAACTGTTCGATTCGCATTTGATCTGGAGACGTCCAAGGACAAAGGGCAATTTGTTTCGAGGGATGAAGTCGCCGCCATAAAATGCTCGGTGGAAGATTTTGTTGTGACCTCTCAACCGTTCGGTAAACGTCACCGCGTGTAATTTATGAAGGGTTATGAACTCATCACCTTTTTTGAAAGGATTTATCTTTTACCTTGGGAAGAAAATTTACCCCCTGAATACTGTTCGCCGAAACCACTACTTTTTCATTTTTTAAATAAACAATTAAGGAATGGCAGAGTTTTAATGAAACTAGTTTTCTGGAGAGCTTTGATCTAGAGCTAATAAAATAACTTTTTGAAAGTATCTTATTGATATAACCTAAATATATTGCAAATATTTTAGGAATAAAGGATTAATTTCGTATACTTTTACTGTTTAAAATTCGAGGTTTTCATTTATATATTCTTTCATTTATACAGTCGAGTCCGCTTAATGTGATCGCAATTGTCCGAGACTAAATTGATAACATTATCCGATCGATAACAATAAGCGATCTCATATCAAAAAACAGCAAACAGTGTTACTAGATTGTTTGCTTTGAAATCAAAATCATGTTATCGTAATAAATGTATTTAGAACTCTATTTTTAAACTAGGAAAAATTTTAAGGGGAAAATATAAGAGTAGTTCAGTTAATAAAATTAAAACAATCACTTACTGTTGTGTATTTTTATAGAAATGTCTCTTTTTTCCACTCCATTATATCCTTCCACTCCAATAAACCACTTATTTATTACATAATCTGAATTTCATTAAACAAGGGAAAATCAAAATCTCTTATCAGAAACATCTGCAAAGCGTGGATCTTGGTGTTTCTTTAACCAATCACAAGTATGTATTCGGACCCCCCCATAACCGTTTTCTTTCCTTTCAATATAATATACGGAATGTTTTATTTTTCTTACCCATACAACTGAATTTCAGAAAAAAGAAGCGCCAGATGTTCTCATGGAGAAGATTTTTACTTGTAAAAATCGACCTTCAAAATGAAACTCGAACCAAAAAGCGGTCGTTTTAAAGGGGATGTGGACAAATTTTGATAATATTAAGCGGATTGATGATTCATAGTTGATCACATTAATCGACTGTATATTATATATTCTTTGATGGAATAAAAAAAGAGTCATATTGTGTATTATGTTTCATAATTTATAGGATCATTTATATCGGGGGAAATTGTTCTAGCTTTGGGGAAAATAGTTATGCATTAGTCCTAAAAAATTTTTTCAGTGATTTGAGAACCCAATTATGTTGTATTTTGTGAACTTTGGTAAAAATCATTATGAAAAGTTTGCTTTTCTTGCTTCAGAATGATGAAGCTTTCTGAATTTACTTGATTTAGTTGAGATAGAACCTTTCTCATTAGTGAAAGTATAACTAGATATAAAAAAATATAGAACCCATTTTCTTTACCTTCCAGAGTTAACTCTTTTATGTATTTTTACCCTCGCACCTCTAGAAAGGGAGAGAACCTTAACCAACGTATAGCTTCAGAGAAAGTTAAAAAAAATATTAGGTAACCAAAGTAATCATAAATCTGTGCAGACAGGGTAAATTTTAGCTATATAAATTTGCTCTCTGTGCAACGAAAATGGTTTCAGAGGTAGATTTTATGAGTGTGTTAGCTAAAGCCAAGGCTACAGTTTTTTTTCCGAAACTCAGAGTCCAAAAGGTCATGGTAATGTTTGAAGATTTAAGAGTCGTGAACTTTTATGTTTCTGTGATTTCTATCAGTTTGTTGATTTTTTACTGCCTTTCACATTAGTACTGGCTTATAATTTAAGTCATGAAATTTTTATAGCTTTTAACCACAATTATTGTCATAACATTTGCACTTGACGAGAGATTTGAGCATTTTCTAAAAAATAATTTCGCTCTTTTATTGTAGTTATAAATTAATTGATTTGGAAATGGAGTTTCAAGCAAGGCCCCATAAGTTGACTTCATGACAAGAATGATGAGAAAAAGCAACCGTAAGAAGATATTGCTTGGGATCGCACTGAAACCTAGATAAAGGAAGAAAAAACATATCTGAAGACCTGTTTCCAAAGGTAACTCTTAAAAAAAATTTTACTTAAATAAACTGAACAATAAATTTGAAAAGGATTTAAAAGAAATGCATGGTTTTAAGAAGTATATCTTGCAAAAATTTGTAAAAGAAATAACAAAATATCCCGATAATCATTCCCATAATAACTCTGTTGAGTTGATTAATTAGCTTGTTCTGAACGTTTTCAAAACTATATTACGTTTAACATATTTTATTTTACCGTTCCTCTCATCTAAAACTATTTGTGTTTGATCTCGCCGTTTTATGTCACTTTAGTAGTGGTAAAAGTAACGTATTTTTTATAAAAAGTAGAAGATAAAAGTGTCCGTCGTAATTAAGTTTCATACCATTAAAAATAACACTTATATAAGATGTCTTACTTTTATTTCAAGGAATAAACGATAGAAGTAGAAGATTTTTGTTCTTGTATTATGATCAAATACATAACTTATTTTCAACAAATCTCTTCTCTAAAACTTAATATAGTCTCACACTTTTTACCCTATGTCTTTAAATATCCTCAAGTTCAACTTGAAAGTTTAGCAACCTTATTTGACGGTCATCCAGTGACTGGGCAGTATCACAAAATGCCACGAACGTTCCCTTGATATAAAATGATATAAAAACTATTTGCAGAGATAGAAGCATCCTCGAGATGAATTTCATACATCCTGGAAATCAGTTTATTTGCTCTAATTTCATTGTTGAACCGATGAGACCAAGAGTTGTGACCGAAAAAGACTCCCATGTTATTAAAGCGGATAATAAATTTCTGTCAACGACTCTATCCCCTTCTTAAGATAATAAAAAGTGAAACTATAGAGTTGCTTTTAGCCTCTGCCGTGGCCAGTTTCTTGAACGATAAAAATGCGTAATGGTCTTTTATCTTTAAAATTTATAGCTGCTTGCATGTCAGAAACTCCTTTTTATCTGCGGATTTTATCTTTGTGTGTTCCCAAAGTTTTCTTTTGAAGAAAGATCTTTTCTTGGGTGCCAGAGTTTTAAGTGGAATGAAGTCTTTATGATTACCACAGAGGCTACTTTTACTCTTTTTAGTTTAAAAATTTAATTTTTTAGGGCGAAAGATTATCTACAGCCAATGTTTCAAAAAGCTTATTTTAAGATAGTGTAAAAAGAGAATGACTGGTATTTTAAAAAAGGAGTTTTTTAAACCATGGACCTTACTTTACTTGCAACAATTAATAACGTTATTTTTGGGAGTCAATATGAAATTAAAGCGTTTTTTTTATCGAAAGAGGAAATAAAATAAGTTGTTTTTAATTACTTATTTCTATAGATAAATTATGAGAAGGAAAGATAGTTTTAAATAAAATATTAATTTTATTACACTGCTAAAAAAATGTCAACCTTTCACCACAAACGTGGTTCAAATTGGTTGCAACCGAAATGTCGCTAAAAGTTGAACCACATTTTTGGTGCTTTTTATCAAGTTTTCTGTGCTTTTACGCACCGAACACATGGTTCAAACTTTCTCTAACATTTCGGTTGCAATTAATTTGAACCACGTTTGTGATGAAACTGACCAACCTTTCACCACTAAACTGGTGAAAGGTTGACGACCATATAGCCACGTTGCTATGACGTGGGATGTAGACCAGTAAGTTTAGTACGACGTCACAACGTTGTGTTACACGTTATCACACTAACTTAATGGTAATTAACTATAGTGCATTTATTTCAAGTTTCAAAAAAACTAAAAATAAACATAGTTTGAGTGGTGAATATTAAATTGTTCGAAACTGAGTATGTCTGGTGTTTCAAAATTGAAAGCATTGGGTCGTCATATTTGAATCAAAAAGTTTCGTACCAAAATGAGAACATCGAGTTACTCAAATTTGAAACTGTCATTTCTCAGTGTATATTTCTCAGAAATACGATAAATACATAGACTTTTATATCCCTTCGGAAATTCTTTTATTAAAAACATAATAAACGATTACACAAGGAACTTTCCTTTGGTGTTTAAATTTTTCCAAAATCAAATTTTACTTGTCTTAAGATATTTGAGATGCAAACTGTCATTTTCATAAAATATTAGATAAAGGGAAATCCTTCAAGACTGGAAACTCCCCGTGAATAAATCAACGTCAAAAGGCAGGTAAAAAGCAGTGAGCTGCCGTCGCTAAATTCCGGCTTTGTGCCATCCTCTTTTCCTCGGCAAATCTCTCTTCGCCAGTTTCTATATGCCTGTTTTCGTTCTTTCTAAAGTAAGATAAGATTTTCTACGAAGTTAATAATCTTTATTATTTCATGAATTCACGATATATTTGCAGATTTTGTGTCTTTCGAACTTTTTAGATTGTAATAATGTTGTTTTACTTATTTAAGAATGTTGTTTAATATTGGGTTGTCCCATAAGATCTGTTACTTTTTACAAAGTTTCGTATTTGAAAATTTTTTATGAAAAACTGGCAATAGGTGGAGATTTCAAACAAAGGGGATTTTGATATATGTATATTTATAAACATAATGTGTGATTTTGGTAGTTCTCGTGATATTATTTCTTTTCAAAATGGTGGTTTGAAAAAAAGACCAAAAACGACGATTTTCGCGTTATTTTTTTCTTTTGTTTAAAAAACTAGGAAGAACGCATAATTCATGGCTAAAAAAAGTTGTACAGTATGTTTGAAATGTTTAGTTTAAGATGTCATAGTTTCAAGATAATTCGATAAGTTTAACTTAGGAAATTTCGGTCTCAAACATAACTCTTAGCAAGAAACTTATCTCAGTAATGTTAGTCATTTCGAAGAAATTTTCACGAAAAAAAGCATCAAAATCAGTAAAAAAAGCTTAAGAAATACCTAAGTATTCAAAATATGCAATATATATTAAATTATATCTGAAATTAAGTTCAGAAAGTAGTGCGCGATATTCAAGCGCGCAACGTTTTTGCTTATCAGAATTACACTCGCTGAACTTAGGCTAAGCGAACAGAGCAATTATTTGCTTCATACGAAAACACTATAATAAAAACAACTCGTTCGAATTTAGAAATAAATCAGTTCAACGACATTATGAAAAGAGGCTTTCAATGTTTAAACCGTTGAAACAAGCATTATGGTTCAAAAAACATCTGCCTTTAACTTGCTTCATACCAGCTGCTTAGAAAAACAATAGGTGTGCTTTAAAAAACACTCGAAATTACCAATATATGAAGTTTTAAAATCAAAATTTCCTACCTTAAACTTATCGAATTATCTTGAAACTATGACATCTTAATCTTAACATTTCAAATACGCAGTAAAACTTTTTTTAGCCATGAATTATGCGATCTTCCTAGTTTTTTTAACAAAAGAAAAAAATTACGCGAAAATCGTCGTTTTTGGTCTTTTTTTCAAACTGCCATTTTGAAAAGAAATAATATCACGAGAACTACCAAAATCACACATTATGTTTATAAATATACATATATCAAAATCCCTTTTATATGAAATCTCCACCTATTACCAGTTTTTCATAAAAAATTTTCAAAGACAAAACTTCGTAAAAAGTAACAGAACTTATGGGACAACCCAATATTTAATAGGGTATTTTAGAAGATATATCTGAAAATTTACAGTTTGAATAAATTCGTACTTAAGTTAGACCCTGAGTGTATTTTTTGCGGTTTAAAAACCTCAATATTTGAAAGTTCATTTATTGGTACAGTTGACTCCCCTTAATGTTATCACATTTATCAAAGAGTAGAATGATAACAATATCCGATTGATAACATTAAACAATTTGATACTAAAAAGTTCCAAACGAGTTTTGCATTAAAATCAAAACTATGTACTCCTAATTGAAATATTTAAAACGATTCCTTAGTTTGTATTTTGCAAATTATACATTCTTAAAGAAAAATATGAGAGAGAAACATATATTACCAATAAATTAATGAATCATTTGTATGTTGATGTATTAAAATTTGCTTTCGAATGGGGGAAAAAGGAGGTTTTTTAGGACATTTCACTAAATTTTGATGACATGAAGCGAAATGTTGAACACATATAACGGCGTATTTTACATTGAATGATACTAGAGTGATTGACCCCGGTTACTTTTGATAGCTTTATCCGATTGATACCATAAACCGTGATCACATTAAGCGGAGTAGACGTAGTATAAATTACATTTTCAAGAAAAAGGAGTTATTATAGCGGATGGATAGGGTACGTTTAGACCTACATTTTAGTAGACGCCAGCTTTCTAGAACCATTATCAACAGAGATAGCAGCGTTGTGAAGGAGGTATGTGACCACAAAAGATATACAAACAAAAATAAAACTTTAAGGTCAAATATCTCGAAACAATCCTTTTCTTACATACCTCCATCTCTCTCACTCACCTCTAGAATTCTTAAGATTACATTTTTGAAGATTTATTGTGTTTCTGTATAATACTTGACATTTCATTTTAATCTATAAATTTCAAAGTGGATTAGTAATAGATAAAGCATTTTTTCTTTTGGTGCTTCGTAACTAAAATGTTTTTAAATTCTTCAAACACGAAATTTTAGTTATAGTAAACTTCCCATTATTCTTAAAGTAAAAAATGCTTCAAATGTTTTTAAATAGCACTATCAAAAATCGGATTTAGGTTGTTTAAAGTTAAAAATGAAAACTTAAGTTTTAATTCTCTTGTTGGCGTGTAAAAGGTTGCAGAAAGTGAAACAAGAATGTCTACAAAAATAAAAAGACAACTCTGACTTATTTTCGTTTTTGAATTCATAAATTATAACTGTTTTTCAAAAAACTTCCCCTCTTTGTTTACTTATTTACACTTAAAGTAATTTCAAACAAGCGGGTTTGTTCTTTTGTTCGTCAAGTGATAATTCGGTCACAGTATCTTAAATTAAGGAAACTAAAAAGTGTGTTACCTGTGTATTAAACTCGTATCTCAATTGTTCAAATATCACAATTGTATGAATTATTCATTCAAAATTAATTTACAAACAAAGGTAGGATGCCTTAAACCTTCATCTATAACGAATAGAATATATGAGAAGCTCTGTAATTTTTTAATAAAACTATGATGATCTTTAATTTAGCTTTATTACCTTATTAAAATTTGCCTGGACGTACTTTTCACCAATATACTGTCTTTTACAATTTTCATATATTTCCAATTATCGGTATTTTTAAATATTTCAAAATCTTAATTTTGAGAAGTTGATGCCACATACTTCATTTGGACAACAACAAATTTAAAACAATTATTTTGGAAAAATATTTTCATTTCTTTATAATTTTTTACAATATTTCTTTAATGTGTAAAAACATTTTAAATTCATTTAATCAAGTTTTAAATACCTTTATTTGGTACTTTAGGATTGGCCTGGTGCAAATCTCCTCAATCGCATTAGATTGGAACCATTTTATTATTTACAATAAAAATTTAAAGAAATATTGGTTGAGATATATTTTAATGGTGTTTAGGTTGGGTGATTTAGCATGAAACCCGATTCTTGTGCCCAGTATCTAGTTGCGTACTTTCGAATACCCTTCATTTTTATAAATTATTTACATATATAAATTATTGCTGAGATAAGTTACACTGAGAACTTAATGATGCGTTCTTACTTTGTATAGCATTTATTCCATATATACCTAAATAAACAAACAATATTTCTTTATAGTGCTAATTATCTAAAAAAACTGAAACATTTGAGTGTAAGCAAATTTGCTCATATCCCTTGAAGTTTCAACAGCGTTTTTGTGAGATACGATTATTCTCTTATCATGATTTTATCTTATGTCTATTAGATGTAGATGTTATAGCTCAGGAATGCCATAAAAGTTTGCCATATATACAGGGTGTATCTGAAATGGTGCAACAAACTTTCAGGGATGATAGTACTAATCAAGACGAACAAGAATCGGTGTAGGAAGGGGGGTCCCAGACCAAATCCCAGGGCGTTAAAAATGGAGCGACACCCCAAAAAAATCATTGAAAAATTCAATTTGTAGAAGAACTAATATTGGTAAAAACTTAATTATGGTCTCAAAAATTGTGGTTTAATATGATATTTAAAATTACCTCAAAAGTCTTCACTTTAAAATTTGTTTTATTATGAAAAAAGTTAAAAAACACAAAAAATGTGAAACCTCAGCAAAAACCTTATTTTGTATTTCGAAATCATTTCTTTTGATTTGATAATCTGAAAGATTATAGTTGAAAACCCTTAAGTCCAAAGTTTCACGTAAATACAATCAATATTAAACGCTTGAGATCCTGTTAAAGTTTGTTTTTTGCGTGCGCTAACAGCTGTTCTGGAAACAGCTCTAAAAAACTGCTTGCGCACCCAAAAAACAAACTTTAAAAGGATCTCAAGCGTTTAATATTGATTGTATTTACGTGAAACTTTGGACTTAAGGGTTTTCAACTATGATCTTTCAGATTATCAAATCAAAAGAAAGGATTTCGAAATACAAAATAAGGTTTTGGCTGAGTTTTCACATTTTTTGTGTTTTTAACTTTTTTCATAATAAAACAAATTTAAAAGTGAAGACTTTTGAGGTTATTTGAAAGATCATATTAAACCACAATTTTTGAGACCATAATTAAGTTTTTGCCAAAAGTAGTTGTTCTACAAATTGAATTTTTCAATGATTTTTTGGGGTGTCGCTCCATTTTTAACTCCCTGGGATTTGGTCTGGGACCCCCTTTCTATACCGATTCTTGTTCGTCTTGATGAGTACTATTATCCCTGAAAGTTTGTTGCACCATTTCAGATACACCCTGTATAAGTATAATGTGATAAAGCAAGTAAAGTTCCTAAAAAATGAAAATGAAAATTGTGAGATCCAATGTGCCTATCTTATGTGCTAAAGAGGTAGAACTGATGTATTTTCCTTGAAAATATTTTCAACATAGTGAAACAACGTTGTGAACCACTGATCCAGAACAACCCGTTGACCACTCATCTCCCATCCGCCATTCCAAACGCTCCAAAAAAACAAAACCCTAATGTCTCCTGCAGTCGCATTGTTATCTGCGTCTCCACCTTTTGACATTAGCCTCGGCGTTTATCGTTCGGGATGTATTTTATGGGCGTATCGTGTGTGCATTTTCCCCGCTACGCAACATTCCCAGCATACGACGCCGTCGAGAGAATGCAAAGAAAAGTTTTTCTTCAGCAGAAGAAAGTGCTCGTAACAACAGTGGTATAGGATGATGATGTGGTGTTGTTGCGAAGGATATCCGATGCTTCAGGTTTTTTTGCTAGGCTCCTGACACACGCCCACAGGGGGGTTCAGTCACACTCGTTAACTTGATGGAAATCGCATGTGCAGAAGTCGGAATAAATTTTTTTCGTTGTTGTGTCGAGAAGCTATTATTTACCAAATTGAAAGTGTTTCGTGAGAGGAACGTATTTCGTGATCAGTTTCACGTCTGTAAAAAGCTTTGATCGTAATTTAGTAGTTACCAGTGGCGTATATAGAAAATTATTTCGGGAGGGGCCAAATTTTTTTTCATCCCCTCCCAAGCAAATTTATTAAGTCCAATGTAACTTTTTATATTATATAAAAAAAATGTTCTGAGTAATTTTGTTCCAAGAATCAAAGGGGGGTCTGGGGGTTTTCCCTCAGAAAAGTTTTGGAAATTTAACTCTAAAAACAAGATTAATATTCGGTTTTTGTACACCTAGTCCTAATTTTGGACATATATTTTTAAGTAAGATTAGGATTTTGATCAACTTTTTATAAAAAGATTTGGAATAATAAAATTCAAATTAGAAAGGGGGGTTTGGGGGTCCTCCCCCAGAAAATGTTTGGAAATTTGAGCCTAAAAACAGGATTTTACTCGGTTTTGGTACAGCTAGTCCTAATTTTGGACATATTTTTAAGTGTGATTAGGATTTTGCTGAACTAATTGTAAAAAGTATTTAAAATAATAAAATTCCAAATCAGAAAGGGGGGTTTGGGGGCCCTCCCCCAGAAAATTTTTGAAAATTTGTCCCTAAAAACTGGGTTTTAGCTTGTTTTGGTACACCAAGTCCGGATTTCGGGGGGGGCCAGGGCCCCCTCGGCCCCCCCCCTTATATACGCCACTGGTAGTTACATTTCGTGTTTAATAAGGTCTTTTTTTGGAAGGACAATGGTTGCTAGGGATGAGATTTTTTATTGGTACGTTTTTTTATATTATCCTATTTTAGACCGAGCATTACAGAAAAAAAATAGGAAAACATTAAAAATTCAACAACATATATTTTTGTAGTCTATGAATGAGGGAGAAAATTAATGAAATACTTTCTTTCTAAACTATGCGATGAATAGAACTAAAAGAAAAATAATTAATAAACGTAAGAAAACAAATGAAATTAATGTAGTTGTTTTTGAAAAGTATAATTTGGTGAAATTGTTATTTTACTAATCTCAATTTATAAAAGAGCAGCATTTCCTATGCCCACACTGTATCCAAATCTACCACAATCCCACATAGAATGATTTAGTCATTAAAATATACAGGGTGTTTCAAAATTGCGTTGCACGGCTTTTATTCGGAACCAACGCCTCCTAGGGTCATGGAAGTAAGGTCTACCCCTAGGTAAGTGACCCTGGAAAATTCATTGAGATGACTTACAGCGCCCCTAGCGGCGAAATTAAAAAAGTTAATTTAAAAACTAAAGAAGATAGAGCAAAAATCTCAGTAAGAGTATTGTTGCCAACTCATGAAGAACTCACTGAAAAAAAATTCATGAAAATATCTTGAATATTCGCCGAGATATTAGCATGTGAAAATAGCACTTTTTCAGGGGTCAAAAAAGAAAAAGTTCGCACGCATATTCGCAAATTTTGGGTTTTTTAAACAAAAAAACACAAAACTACAAAATAACACTAAAAAATTTGCAAATATACGAACTTTTTCTTTTTGGACCCCTAAAAAAGTGCTATTTTCACATGCTAATATCTCCGCGAATATTTAAGATATTTTGATCAAATTTTTTTCAGTGAGTTCTTCTTAACGTTGGCAACAATACTCTCACTGAGGTTTTTGCTTTATCTCCTTTAGTTTGTAAGTTATTTTTTTAAGTTCTTAATTTCGTCGCTAGGGGCACTGTAAGTAATCTCAATGGATTCTCCAGGGTCACTTACCTAGGGGTAGACCTTACTTCCATGACCCTAGGAGGCGTTGGTTCCGAATAAAAGCCGTGCAACGCAATTTTGAAACACCCTGTATATCCATTCACTCTTCAAAGTATTTGGTTCGTAATAATTTGAATTAATACTAAAATGTTAAGGAGAAGTGTTTAAAAAACATTAGAATTTTTGACCTTAGAGTATTCAGTTTAATAATTAATCAAATAAACTGAAGTTATTCTCCGAGTCACTTAATTAATGCTAGTTTAGTAATTACGTAATCCTCAAAAATGCTAACTACGAGAATTCCTGTCAAGAAAACAACCTTAATTAAATTCTTTAAATGCGTAAACAACGGTAGTAGTACATAATGAAGTACTTCGGTTTCTTTGGATTTTATTTAGAGACAGTGGTGATTATTTCTTCTTTATCCGAAAATATAATGCGATTATTGAAGGTTATGCAACAACCTCAATAATTATGCAAATTATCAAATTGCGTGAGGATAAAGTAAAACAATTTAAGAACATTCATCGTTGTTAGTTTGTTAGGAGCCACATTTCAGAATATTTTATAACTCAAAAATGGTTTAAAGTTAAAATATTCAATTACTAATGAGAAGTTTTCACGCTAGCGAAGAAATAGAATTTTTATAATTATTTTAAATCATTATTTTTGAAAATTCTCTAAAAAGCCTTATAAAACTTCAAAATTTACATTCATTTCTGTGATTAAATAGAATTTTATCGCTTCTAGCGAGTCTAAGTTCTAAATTCTAAATAAAACTTCTAAACAAAATTAGAGAAAACAGAAGCTAAAACTACTTTTACTACACAAAAAACAATTGATTAACTTGATTTTAATTTTTTAAAGTAGACAAAACTTGTTTAAAAGAAATCTCTTCAGCGCACAACATAGATGTTACCCATTCCAAAATAAGGTCATTAAATTCTACCGAGGTGTAGGTGCATTGCCTTTTAGGAAAGCCCATTTATATAAGAACTATTGCACTGGTTTGCGTTTTCCCCTTTTTGAATGTAATAGCTGCTTCCTCTTTTTTAAAGCATACGACATAGGTAGACACTATTTAAGGAAAATTAATACGAGCAAAATTTACCAATCCATGCTATTCCAAGCTTCAGTACAGAAGATTTCGATTCCTGTAGAACTAGTTTTTCCTTTAGAGTAAGCAATATGCAGCAAAAACAACTTTAACCAAAAAAACTGGCAAGCTTGTTTACATAAATCGGTAAAGATTTATAAGTAAAACAAGTCGATTGTTAGTAGGAGTAGATTGTCTCACACTCCTAAACGCAATTTTAAACCACTTGCGCTTCTTTTTCATTTGAAAACGTAGATTTCCTAATCATAACTTTACCATTGCCATCGAACATAAAATGGACATTTCCCAAGTTTTCAGTCGCACCTAACAAATTTCCAACCTTCAACAAGCCATGGGATTCCGTCGTCCAACTGAGGCTTGCCTCCTTCAATCAAGCCAAAGCAGGTGTCACATGTAACGCCTATAATTACACCACGCTCGGCACGCGCGTCCCGTCTTTTTATAACCACCGAGATGACGTCACGAAAGCCGACGGTCAGCCATCCTCGGAACAAGGTCGCGAGGAGACAGTGGACATCCACCTTCCGTCCACCGGTCACTCCTTCCTGCAATAAATCCTTCGGGATAAAAACGGACACGGTTTTTTTTGTTTGGTGAAGCTTTTAAGGTTTAAGTCGGGAATCGCCGAATGTCACGCTTCTAGTGGGGAAGTATGATGGTTTATTAAATGCGTAAGTGAAACAGAGAGAGACACGTATGTGTATAACAGGGGTCGAGCCTGCATGAAAGAAGCTAGTTATAGAATAGGTTCTGGTTGTGTTTAGTTAACATTACAAATGAAAGAGCATAATTTCTTAGGGTATAGAATTTTTAAATAATTTCTCCTTTAAGAAGATACAGATGCATAATGTATGATCAAATTCTAAACCACAAAGTTTTTATGACCAGAAAATGGTTGATTAACCCACCAGCCGTCCTTCCCGGACCCTGTCGTCCACAAGTTCCTGTAGTCTAAGCGGTACACGACGAAAAAGGGCGAAACACTGCACTTTTTGATGATGCTAAGCCACTTGGTACACTGATTCCATGGACCATTAGAATGAGTTTTCGATCAGGAGTCCGCCGAAATTTCCCTTAGAATTTAAAATATTTAACTTTTTGTGAAATTTTTAAATTCGCGTTTTACACCTTAACTATCAAACTTTTCAACATGTAAGGTGACTTTTCTATACAATTTGAGGTCGTAGATTACAAATATGAAGTCGAAAATTTCAAAAAAAAGCTATTTGATATATTTTTTAGAAAAAAACTAAATTTTAAAATTTAAAATCTTCAAAAACACAATGTTAAACATAAGTTGGTATCATGAAATTTTTACCAGTTATTAAGCTATTTGTAACTTTAAAAAATCCAAAATTTCAAAGCTTTACCTTTATTATTCACCGAGATATGAGACTTCAAATTTGGAAAATTTTCAAAATGGCGGCCATGCTTGATGCGACTACTCATCGAAAACTTCCCATAACTCGGTAAATTATTGTTCAAAATGAACAGTTAAAACCTTTTTTGAAAGAAAAGCAATACCACTACGCTATTAAGACATTAAAAGAACAATTAAACCACTTCAAGTTGGTTTTAAATAAACTCTATGACAAATTAATACTTTACTATGACAAGCATGTTAAAAGCTTTAAAAAAATGCTTTCTTGGTGAAAAATTGTTCTAAATTTTTTATTAAATGTTCACCCTGATATAAATAGGCGACATTAAACCATTTAAAGGAATATTTTGCCTTACAAGGGCCTGGGCGCAAACGCGAAAATACCTAATAAACGCGCGCTTCAAATAAACTTTTTCTGCCAAAGAATCACAAAATCGTGCTTTCTATTATGATTTTCTAACATTATTTTAACCAAATCATGCTTTCTATTATGATTTTCTAACAACATTTTTACCACTTCAAGTTTAAAAAACAAGTATTCCTTATCTTTTGTATCAGAAAAAAATGCTTAAAATACAATTTTTCCGGTTGGAAATTACCTTTAAAATGAGTATTTTCTAGAAAAACCTTTACTTACTGCGTTAAAACATGAAATATCAATGAGATTCATAATGTATTAAAATATGTTATACATTTAAACTTACCGAACACTTTTTAACAATTAGTAATCGTTGTGTACTTGCTGTTTTTATGAATTATTTTTAAAAATTAGAAAGCATAGAAGTTATGCGGAAATAGATTATGCAAGGTGTTCCTGTAAATCTTCAGGAATACCATGTACACTAATGTGCCTGAATTGTAGAGGTGAATGCCAAAATTCAGAGGAAGACCTATAATTTAACCTTTTACGTTAAATTCAAAAATTAAATCAATACTTTTGAATTTGTGCCAAAAGAATAAATAAAATAATTTGAAATCCTTAAAAGGCTAGTTAATACCTTTAACTCTTTATATAATTAATGAAATTCTTATCTTAGTGTTGTAATTACCTACTGAAAGGAGTATAGGCAAAGTACATGATTTATTTTTTTAAATCTAGCTAATATAGAAAATATACCAATTCTCAAGAGAGGCATACGTTTCTTAAAAGAAAAAATCTTGATCTATCATGGTACACATTTAATATGTTTTTTCAGGAAAAATATATTGTCTCTACGACTCTCATTTAAGAAAAAAGCCTTACTTATTAACTTATCAAATCCAAATATTTGTACGATGATTATTAAAGAAAGATTTTGATGCATTTGACTTTCCCGATATTCTTAATTTCTAATAAATGTAAAGATATTGAAACTAATAGTAAAGTTGTAGGTAAGTAAACAAGCACTTGAAAATACTATAAGTTTCAGTTGAAAATACTATTATTCATTATAAGGCTGGTATAATTTAAGTAAAGTCCTGGACTTTAAATTTAAGTAGTCTTGTAGCAAACTAGCAGGACGCATACAGTCAATTAATTTTGTATACCGATTAAAAAATAATTGCTTAAAGTTTAAATAGTGTTATGCATTACCATATAGGAAATGATTAGATGTATTACCCTTACTCGACTTTCAAATACACAACGATTACTAATTGTAAAAAGTGTTTGGTAAGTTTAAATGTATATAACATATTTAAATACATTATGAATCTCATTGATATTTCATGTATTAACTCAGTCAGTAAAGGTTTGTCTAGAAAATACTCATTTGAAAGGTAATTTCTAACCTGAAAAATTGTATTTTAAGCATTTTTTTCTTATACAAAGGGTAAGGGATGCTTGTTTTTTAAACTTGAAGTTAAGTGGCTAAAATGCTGTTAGAAAATCATAATAGAAAGCACGATTTTGTGATTCTTTGACAGAAAAAATTTATTTGAAGCGCGCGTTTATTAGGTATTTTCGCGTTTGCGCCCAGGCCCTTGTAAAGCAAAATTTTCCTTTAAATGGTTTAATGTTGCCTATTTATATCAGGATGAACATTTAATAAAAAATTAGAACAATTTTTCACCAAGAAAGCATTTTTTAAAGCTTTTAACATGCTTGTCATAGTAAAGTATTAATTTGTCTTAGAGCTTATTTAAAACCAACTAAGAAGTGGTTTAAATGTTCTTTTAATGTCTTAATAGCGTAGTGGTATTGCTTTTCTTTCAAAAAAGGTTTTAACTGTTCATTTTGAACAATAATTTACCGAGTTATGGGAAGTTTTTGATGAGTAGTCGCATCAAGCATGGCCGCCATTTTGAAAATTTTCCAAATTTAAAATCTCATATCTCGGTGAATAATAAAGGTAAAGCTTTGAAATTTTGGATTTTTTAAAGTTACAAATAGCTTAATAACTGGTAAAAATTTCATGATACCAACTTATGTTTAACATTGTGTTTTTGAAGATTTTAAATTTTAAAATTTAGTTTTTTTCTAAAAAACATATTAAATAGCATCTTTTTGAAATGTTTGACTTCATATTTGTAATCTACGACCTCAAATTGTATAGAAAAGTCACCTTAAATGTTGAAAAGTTTGATAGTTAAGGTGTAAAACGCGAATTTAAAAATTTCACAAAAAGTTAAATATTTTAAATTCTAAGGGAAATTTCGGCGGACTCCTGATCGAAAACTCATTCTTATGGTCCATGGAATCAGTGTACCAAGTGGCTTACCATCATCAAAAAGTGCAGTGTTTCAACTTGTACCGCTTAGACTACTGTCTAAAATCGGCACTGCGACATGTGTCGTGTGTGCTTTCCCCTGCGCTGGGAGGAGTGGGTTGACAGTTGGATTCCGCCTCTTGATGTTTTTATCAGTTTCCCGGGGACCCAGGGGAAGAAACCTGAGTCAAAAGTCATTAGCAGTTGGCTTGCTACTCGTACAATACTTCGGAACTGGGGGAAATGTATTATGCCATGGGGTTTGAGAGTCCAATGCTATTATTTTTATCGGTTTGAAACATTTAAAGGATTTTAAAAACTTTGTAAAAATATAGTTACCAAGCTAAGGTGGTAATTTATCCTTGAAGTTAACAACAAAACAATAATTTTGTAGACGTTAAGTATAAATTAACTTTATAATTGGATGAAAGCATGCGTATTTCCCTTTCATTCAGTGAAGGTTTTTGATAATGTTATAATCTTTTATTGATTTATTATATAGAGAAAGCAGGTTTTAGAGGGAGGTAATAAAATAATTTTCATCTCGTATCTAGCAAATAAAAAGTAAGGGAAATAGATTTAGTGAATTCAGTTCATCAGGGATGTATTTCAAGTCCATTATTTTCCCCAATTTTTTTAAACTATTTTTGTCAACTGAAACCTTTATAAAAGATTTCAGTCAGCGCTGATGATTCAGTTTTATTATACTCTTAGCTCCATTACTATTGATCTAATTACTCAAATTGAAACTGATTTAATAGAAATTTAAACCTGGTTTAATGAAAAGGATTTTTCTTTAAATCTTGACAAAACTAAGTCCATTTATTACAGTTTAAGACAATGTGAGTTAAATTTTGATTAAAAATGTTAAACTTAATCTTGTAGAACTAAAAACTGTCATTGTCATATTTTTCAATCAGTTGGAAGTTACAAATATCTTGGATTTTGTATTCAAACCTGAAATGGAAAACCCATATCTTTTATTTGGGGGAAAAATTAAGTTTTATTTTATTCAACCTCTACCACATCAAAAGTAAAATAGGTTTACACTTTTTAAAACTTTTTTATGGGTTTATTCCTTAATTTAATATGGGTGCCTATATTTAAGATATTGAATATAGACCCAATACTATAATTTCAATTCAAAATTAAGTATTCTTAATCAACAGTCTTCTCCTTATAATTTTAGGTCTCTTATCTTAATTTAATGTCTCTTTGTCATAATGCTATTTTCCGTATTATACTTTACCGTTCACCAATAATTATGTTGATAAAACTCCAACTATTTTGTCAGCATATTAAAAACATTCATTTTAAGTTTATAATGATTCTTTAAAAAAAGTAAGGAATGTTTCAATAACGGACATGTTTGAAAAATATCAAGTAGAAAATTAGTTATCGGGTTGAATAACACTATAACTGTAAAAACACCAATTATCGAACCAGTGGGTAAGACATCAAAGGTGGGTTTTGTAAACATGTTTGAGGGAGTAGCGGAAGTGAACAGGAAATATCCTGGTAATCATCACCAGGAAATATACTTTTGCAGCCCCAACTGTGCTTATAGTACAAATAAATGCAACAACGAACTTTGAAGAGCTGAATTTTCCCAAAAGTGTAATAGTATTTGTTGATTGAGCACAGTAAACAGAATGTCCTCAGTGTCATAATGACTATTTTCAGGCAATGGGAGAGAACTCTTTTAGGGCGCAAATGTAAAAAAGGCCGCTGATTTATAAAAATTTGTTTTAATCCTCATTTTTTGGTCATGTTCTTTATAGAAACAAATGAATTCTGACTCAAATAGGGTGATGTTTGAAAGTATTATTTTTTAAGTGTAAAATTCTAATTAATATATTGTCCGTTTTAAGATTATTAATGTAGACTTAATTATACACAGTATTTGGTTACGTAGTGAAAAACTATATTTATCAATAAAACAAATAAAACTGAATTTTAAAAACACGTAAAGGGTAATTCCTGCATTTTTAAAATAAGTATTTTTATTTGATTGAGGTATTCAAAACAGAAATGTAAAATCTAAATATTGTTTAATTACAATGATTGTTTTATTTGAATTTCAAACTTTGACTTTTAAAAAGAGAGGTAAAATAGTATGTGACGTCATTCTATCCGATTAAAATGGTCATAAGATTGAAGGTAGATTTTAACATTACAATATCCAACTAAATTTTATATTCACCGAATTGGAATAAAGGGCGCACTTGGATGCCCTCAATGTGTTCCTCTTGGGAGATAATGAAAGTACAGTAATTGACCATTGTGAACTAATCTGATCTAATTTAAAAATTATTTTAATGGCATTAAAGGCTAAGCTATAATCAAAAAATTTATGTTCTTATAACCAAAATAATCATACAATTTTTGTTATTTTTTAAAGCGCCTCCATACTATAGAAATACCTAACGAAAATTCGCGTAACATTTATTACCTGATACGTTTATAATTTTCTTTATGGTAGATATTGGCTAATATTTATAATGTATTTCGATTTGTGTAATAATTTATAACCATATTCGATCACATGTATTTCATTTAAAACGATGCATATGAGATTTATCTAAATTTTTCTTTAGTAAAAAATCTTACTTGTTATCATTATGATACACAAATGCGATGAAACTCATAATCGTTTACCGATTGCTAACTTCTTACTATACTAATTTTAAAACCATAATCTCAGCTCACGAGGAAAGATATTTTTTTGCTGAGAAAGAATCTTCTAATTTAAAATTTAAATGAAGAAACCGTGTATAGAGGATTTTTCTACCCTTCTCTAAATGAAAAAAAACTTTATATATAAATGCTGAATTAATTACAATCTTTATTATCTAATGTTTACATCCATACTATAGGCTAATTACTAAAAATATTCATTTACGTAACAAAAAATTAAACTAAATATTCCTTTAAAACTTCCTGTCAATACAGAGAATTTTTTAAAAGTTCAGAATTATGTCAAGTATCCAGAATTATGTCCAGTATATTTTCATGAAATTAAAGAATACGAATGTATGGAGATGGAGATCGAAAGTAAACCACTCGTGGATCCATAGCTGCCGCCGGAAAGTGTGTAACCAAATGCCCGGATATGCTAATCGCTCGGAACGCAAACGATAAATCACAGCTATCGATAACTGACAACTTCACTGCCGAAGAAGGGGGGAGGCATTTGGACCCAAAGCCTTTGCTGGCCGATCTTGGGGTAGATGAGGTTTTGAGGCAGGACGCCTAAAGGGTTAAAGCTCTTCCTATAATCTGTTCATTTAGGATAGGCGCCTGAAACAGGATCTAAAAGCCCAAAAACGCCTAATAACGCTCATCACGCAACTTCAGTGACCGATTCTTTCTCAGTATTTTAACTATTTCTGTTTAGGCTACCTTGTCATTGCACAAGAATTTTTTTTTCGACGATGATTACAATAGAAACTGCTTCTAATACGTTACACATCAGGCACCTATTCTAAATGAACAGAGTATAATCGAGAGTGCAGATATGCCCTTTTTTACCTATGCTATGTTTTTACCCTTTTTAGGTATGTATGTTCACTCAGGATTACTACGCAGGATTTATTTATATGGGAAAGCATATGTTTAAAACAAAGACAACAAAAAAATATGGAACTAAATGAGAAAGATAATTTTAGAAGGAAAGAATGAAAAGGTCTCTCAACTATTCCCTGAATTACTGATTCGGTTCGTTCTCATGCAACTAAATTACTAAGCCTATATCAGGTAGAGAATATTCGAAACATTTGTTGAAAATTTGATGTCAGACGTAATATACGCAATATAGGCTATTTGTCAATACCGCTTTATCCACATTAAAGTGCTATATGATAATTTTCCGGTTTTTTTTATTTTTCACTGATTTTTATTTACTTACAAAAGAGATAATCTCGTAGTAGTTTTCCTTATTACTATTCGAAACTTATCTTTCTCACCTTCCGGTATATTTTAAATACGCCGTGGATGCGATCCAGTTACTTCCGTAATGAGTTCGCTTCCTATGACATCTTTCACCTCACGGTTGGCAGTGAGAGTGACGATAACTGAATTGTTTAGTCTGAGAAAAAAGAACCGCTTTTCAAAGGAAATAATGAATCCCATATCGTCTCCCATCTAATTACGCAGTTTGGGGTTTCTTATAGGTTGTTTATGAATAATATCAGGTAAAATATGAACCTTTATAAATCTTTTTTGGTGGAAGTAAAAAGCTATTTTACCATGGTTTATGAAAATTATTCACCCCGAAAATTAAATGAATTTCTAATCACAATGTATTTGTCAAAATTAATGTAAATTCTAAATTTTATTTGTCGAAACAAAAAATGTTTGTTATCTTTTTAAATTAAATTATCTTTTTTATGAAACTTATAGTCATTACTGTCAATTTTACTGAACGATTTAAATATTGCTTATAATAATTATTTTAGTTTTATTTTGTGGAATAAGTAAAGGAAGTTAGTGTTATGTTTTGGAGGGTATTTAGTCTCTATCCCCTAAAAAGATATTGCTATTCCTTTAACCTTTTATTCGATACCTTTTTATTCCATACGAGTGATTGCAAAATGCATGTTAATTCCACTACCGGTGATCTTTTAAAAATATGGTCCTCCTAAGGATTATAGATCAAGATTCGGCAACTGGCGTTCAGTGTAGTTTTATTGTGCAGGAGTCGGCCTAATATATCAACTTTATATCCTGTGTCTTGGAGAGTATACACTCCTTCTCTCAATGCCGCCACGAGAAAAATTTTTGACACCGCACAAAATTGTGTCTATTATTACGAAAACTGGCTTTCCCCCTCAAATTTGGGGGTGATGGTAACTATAATAAATGCCGAAGAAACGTTTTGGGCCAAATCTGCGTAACTATCCATTAGATTTGAACTTCTTTTCAAAGTTTTGTTTTTCTATCAAAGTTTTTCTCAGGGTGGTCAGGCTATACAGTTTTTGACCTCCGGGTCTCTAATCCAGCTCCGCATCTTCGTTAATCAATGTTTAAATACCGTGGCCGCTGACAATAAAACGGGCGACTAACTAGGCGCACCGACCAGCATCGATCGCAGACTCTTTTCTATATATGTGTGCGGCGGGGCTTAGTTTAACGACCCGGATTACTCTCTTGGTTTCTTTTCCCTCTCTCGGCGGCGGCTATTAGGACCTGGGGCCTTAGTACGAGCTAGTTGATTTGCGAAATCAACATCGACGATATCGATGTTGCTTTTGAAAATCGTAGAGATCTGAAATCAACAGTCGCTTAACTCCGTAGCACGAAGTCCGGAATTCCAACTGTTGATTTGGGAAAAGTCGCGAAAGCGATGTTGGAATGGGAATGGCGCTGGCCAATCACAGAATAGCTAACATTGGGGAAGGGATGGATTTCATTGGTTCTCAGGTTCATTCTTGTTTTTGAGCTCGACTCGCGCGGTCGTTTCGTCGTCCCTCTCATCGTATCGCCCTACATTTTCTTGCGTGATGTTTGGAAATAGTTTATTTTTGAAGTAGTTATCCAATTACAGTATCAAACTCATTGGTTTTTTAAGCTATCAAACTCTTTTGAAATTAATTATGAGCAAAAAAATGTGCATCTATTTGTAGTCGCTAATTTATTTAACAAACAATGTAAAAAAACCAAATAGTTCGTAAAAAATAGTAGATAAATGTTTCTTTAACTCTTAATGCATTTTATTTAAGTAAATAGATGATTCCTATCTGTAGGGGCCTTAAAAAGCAATTAAGCTTCAATTCTGTCTTCAAAACAATTAATACTTAATTGTTATATATGTATTATTATCTAAAGAATTATCTGAAAGGTCTGTCTAAAAACACATGCCCCACTTTAAAAACTCTATTTATAATTAGGAGCATGAATAGATGTTCAAAATACTTAGTCACTCTAATGTTTTACATATTAAGTGATACCATTCAAATTCATTTATTATTCTAATTTGCCAAGAGAAATTTATATAAAATATTTCACTTTAATAAGGTCTATGCTGTAACACAGTTGTGGCCATCCTTTCTGGTAAAAGTGCCACTATTCAGAGGAAAAAAATTAAATGAGGCACTTAATTTAATGAATAAACAAAAACCTCCATACGTTAACCAATATAAAACCTCGATATAATAAGTTATGAGTATAGTAGTAGAAATTTGAAGTGATTGTAGTAAGAAAACAAACACTCAAATTTAATTTTATTCCCAAAGTTTCATTAATTAAGAATATAATAAATTTTAACCAAATTGAAAATTTTTATAATTCTTAATAATTTTACTGACAATGATACTAAATGATTAATACTGCTAATGTGAAGTTAGTCAGTTTCAATTGCTCAGATATTTTTATTTAGTCATCAAAATGAATTCAACTTATCACACAGATGTTAAAATTTGATGCTTTAATGTCAATTTTAGGTGGAACTTGATAAAATGTTTCAAAACACATTCCTAAACACTTGAAAAATCAAATAATAATAAATACAAGTTTTGTTTTAAGTAAAACTTCATTCTTAGAACATGGATTGGCATGGTTTTCCCAATTGAGGCATTCCCTTAAACAACGAGCTAACTCCAACAACTTTATATTGAAATTGTCTCGTAGTTGCAAGTGCCTCAATGTAAAGCTTTTGACATAAGCTTGAACTACTTCAATTAAAGGTAACAATTATCAAATATTTTTAAAATTCAAATTAATTTCTTTCACCATAATGCAATGTACAGTAATAAGAAATAAATAACAAGAAAATATGCAGATAAAACAGACTGGAGGTTTATTCAAGTACAAATAAAATATTAACAGTAAGATGCCCCCATCATTTTCATCATCTTTCAATTCCAAGTTCATCTGAAATAGGAAACAAAATATTAGAGAAATAAATGCTATACAATTAAGATACAGGATATCTGTATTCAAATAAAAAAATTGCATACAAGGTTACACAAAATTAGGCAATATCTGAATGTTTTCTTTAGCGCCATACCATCTCACATTTCAGCTGGTTCAATCATTTTTATAAGCAACTCAGTTTTCTTTTGTAAGCTGAGGATACTCAACCAAAATTGTATTAAGACTGATATCCCAATATAAAGATTTTAAAATTGTCACTGTGTTCAATTTATTACATAGTTAAAGGTGGGTTATTCCACGGGTAAAACTGACTGACATTTTTAAGAAAAACACTTAGTATTTTGTAATTTTCTTCCCAAAAATAAATGATAAAAAAATACTTTCCACCCAGTTTATTGCTTTCTTGTTAGCTTAATCTAATGGAACAATTAAATTTTCAAAATATGTTTTTATTTATTTTTGAAAAATTTTAAACATGGTAACTGACTAACATTTATGTCAGTCAGTTACCATGTTGTTTAAAATTTTTCAAAAATAAATAAAACATATTTTGAAAATTTAATTGTGCCTTTAGAAGCTAACAAGAAAGCAATAAACTGGGTGGAAAGTAATTTTTATCATTTATTTTTGGGAAGAATATTATAAAATACTAGGCGTTTTTCTTAAAAAATGTCAGTCAGTTACCTGTTACCCAGGTGTCTTCAACAATAGAATAATGATAGGGACAGCTCAAGGATTGAGAACCCCTTCTCGGAAAAAGTTATTAAAAATTGATTTAATAACTACCAAAGAAATAAACATATCAATATTCTCTTACTAACCACCCACTGGCTCTAACCAATTTAATGCATAGTAGTTAAAGCAAATGGTTTAAGGTTTCTTTGAAATTCGTGTTGAAAAATTGGTTTATTTTGTCAAAAGTTTTTTGGGAGAACTAGTAGTTCTTAATAATAAGAGAAGAGGATCTGAAGGTTCCCCCAAAGAAATGTTTTTGAAAATTTGACCCTCGGAATCAGGGTTAACCCGTGTTGTAATTGGAACAAAAAATTTTGGGGGACTTAACTTTTATTTTACTTTCAACTCTTTTAACCCGTTGGGAAAAACCACTTGTATTTTTCGTGGGCGAAGCCAAGCTTATTGCAATACATTACCTTGTTTTGCTTATCTTTGTCATTCTATCAGATCATGCTAATTAAAAATCCTGATATGTATTAAAATCAAGGCTGGCAAAAGGAACAAAATAATAATTTTGTTACTGCTCCTTAACAATATTAACAACTAAGCAGCAAGATCAATTAAGCTCTAGAAAAAATTACACCCCAAAATAGTTTCCTTCTTGACCGATATTCTCCGCTTTGGTCATAATTTATTATTAGGAGCTTTAGATGAGTTTCATTTTAAAGTTCATTAAACCCCGATTTAAATATAAGTAATTGGAGAGACAATAAGTGGGAAGGCCCCCCACACAAAAAAGAAATGTATTATTTTTAGTGGTGTTCAAAGTGATTGAAGTTAAGTTAATAGTAAATTTAAAACATATCGGCAAGACTTAGACATTTGTCATTATTAAAAATATTGGCACAGCTTCGGTAAGAGTCAACCAGCTACCATGTTTACCCACAGCTCAAAAGACGACACACAACCATATAGATCTAATTTGCGCTGTGGGTAAACATGGCGGCTGGTCGACTCTTATCGAAGCTGTGCCAAAATATTTTGACATATGTGGATAATTGAGTAGAATCAAATACTGAAAACAATAACAGATCACTACTTACTACATTAATTGAGTGATTTTCCTTTTATTTTAAATAACGCTTCCAATGGGAATGACAGTCATCGATTACAGCATGTCGATTCCTTTTTTCAACATTCCTTGCATCCTAAAAACAAAAAAATTATTGAAGATCATAGTCTAACAAAATGTGAATGTCTATGCTTCAAATAGAAGCAAGTCAAAACACTTGTTTAGTACTTAGGAACCAATTCATTTATCCATTAAATTGAAAAAACTAAGTACCCTCGGGGAAACAATTATCCCAAATTACAGTCTGCATATTATTATCTATAGGCACACACATATTTCAAGGTTTGTCATTTCTGCCGTGTCTCTGTTAGTGCTTAACTTTCATTGTGCTACTCTAGATAAGCCGAGTGCAAATCTCCCCAAGAGGACATTATTGGTGACATTTTACAGCTTATTATTGTTACCTATAGGAAAAAATAAAAACAATGCTGTAGATTCTTGTTGTTCAAGTAGCTGCAACTTGGTATTGGGCCAATTGTACTATTAAGCGAATTGGTCTAACATTTATGCCCGCTGAAACCTCTCATCTATTTAGAAAAGTGTTCGAGCAAATAGGGACTAGTACCTATCTCAACGGAATATTAAAACTAATTTTATGTGTTCTTTACATTCACGTTATTTTTTAAATCTGTTACCTGTCCCGCTAAATATCAAGCTGTTTTAACACAAAATATTCCAAGATTATGCTTGTCGTTGATGTAGCTGTATATTTAAATAGATCAGTTTGCAATTTTTAGTGTCCTAATTTTTGGCATCCAAAATAGCTTGATGTTTAGCAAGACAGTTATTGAACCAAGTATTAAATAGTGTTCCGCAAATGTGATCAAGGTACTAATACGCTTAAAAACATAGTACTGACAAAATGTACTGCATGAAAAAAGGGTGGTATTTTAGGATTAGCCGGGTGCAAATTTTGCTCGAGAAGATTTATGTAGGTCCTCAACAGCAAAAAGGACGACAGTTGTAAAGATATAGAGACTGTCTGAATTGCGACTGCTTTAGTTCTATTCTTTTAGAGCTTTTATTAATGGTTGCTGAGAATATCTACATAAAATATTTCCCGACTTGTCAATTAGACTATGTTGTCAATGTGCTCCAAGTTACAAAAAAACTAACAAACATTTTAAGTATCAATTTGTTAAGATATTTAATGTTTTTTTAATATTTATATTTGATTGTGTTTGGGGTATTTATCATAATATAAAGTAATTGCACCTGGCTTATCCTACAATACCAATATGGTATGATGAAAGTAGTAATGGGTTAAGATAGATGCAGCTTTAAATAGAATTAACCAATTTATACCTATTTTTGGAAAATATTGCCACTTTTATTCCAGAAAAGTTGAATTATCAGGAACGGCACACTTTGTTGCTGCACACACATCAACACGGCACACATCAGCTGCATATACCTAGTCTTCAGATGCCGCTATCAGCAAAAGGACCAAAAACCTACAAAAATTTAAAAGGTCAACAGAAACCAGTTTTGAACTAGTCGTTAATAAAAAATGTGTTAATTCCGTTAAAGCTTCCGCTATCACCAAGTTTTTATGAGCGCCATAATTCAAATATCGACAAGTTTTTCTGATTTTTATTGATAAACTAAGCAGTTATTGATCTTACTATATAAATATATTTATCTATTAATTTGATATTATTTAGCAATAATATTTCAACTTTTAGGTCCAAAAGAAAGGTCAACAAAACCAATTTTGAACAAATCATTAATAAAAGCAAGTGAAATTTATGGGTTATTAAATAAAATCAGAACTGAAAGAATCGTTTGAATAAATTAAAGGTGTATTAAGTTATTTCTGTCAAACAAGATTAATCCTGAGCAGCGTCTAAAGCAAGACTGCTTTTAAAACTGATTCACCAACAGTTTAAGCAAAGTAATTAGTTAACAGGAAAAGAGATGGCTGTTGTACCAATCATGATTACATAGAATTAATCAGAATTGTGTTACATTAGACAGAAGGTTGTGAATGCAAAATGTAAATAGTTCGTATATTAGCTGAGAGTAATCTAGTTTGGCTGAATTAAAAATTGAGAAAATATTTCATTTTAAATTGATAACAAAACTCACAAAAGTACCCACTGCTCCGTCTTAATGGAAGTAAAATTTGTTTGAGCAAAATAAGCATTTGGCTATCATAAACACAACAATCATGCAAACACTAGGGATAGTGGTTTGGTTTAATCCACAATAGAATTATATTTGAGATATACTATTACAAGTAAAGGTGGAAAACTACTATAAGGTTTCTTACTTAATAATAGGGATAAATTTAGTACTTATTTAGAAATATATACATTTCAATGCACAAAAATGTGTTCCGAGTCTCAAGACTCGGGCGATCATTGTAGGGTTAAAGATATACGCATGAAAATATAGTTTTAGAAGTTATAAAACTGTTAAAACAATTCAGAACACACATAATATGATCTAATGATGAAAAAATCATGAATAACTTACTTTAGTTTAAGTTCAAAAGCTTCGATTCCAATCACTTCCATCAAAACAACACAATCTCAACAGTGAAATGAGCATTTCACGCTCGCAGAGGCCGGTGAGATTATCGGTTGCCATTCCAACCGTGATATCAACTGTAATTTCGACTTGCAATCTATATCAAGAGGCTCGTGCTACGAACTTCTTGCCAATGTCGAAATTTGACGTCATTGGTCACGTGATAGGAGAATCTCGATGTTGATTTCGCAAATCAACTAGCTCGTACTAAGGCCCCTGGTGGATGGTCCCATTGCCAGCTCCTTCGCGGAGTTAGCGGCCTTCTTGCTGATTCATTTGAAGAGCAGAGTGGAGGAATCTTCCTCCTTCTTCTGATTGGATGGTGTTGATGCCTTTTGAGGGTTCTGGGGTTTTGTTAGAGTGGCGCTTGGCTTATGTCGGGGATTCAAGGTCGGGAATACAGATAGTAGGGTAAAATGAAACGCTCATGTGGTATGTATGTACTATGTTATAATTGAAGACTGGGAGTGAAAATATAAAAAGTGAGGCATTTTCTCTCTATTCTAAAAAAAAGTTTTTGTAAATGGTTTCCAGAGAAAGGCTTTTTAATTACTGATCCGTATAACATGTTTTTGGTAACAAACTGTTCGGATTCTTTTGAGGATGTGCAAAGTGCCTTTAGAATTTCTAAAAAAATTATCAATTCTAAGATATTTCCATTTTTCTGGATTACGGATAAGGTTGCAGTTAACAGCAAGAAACTGTCGTACAATTTATTATACCTCCAATCACAATGACCAACCGACGCTATTCATTAATGATGAAAATAATTCCTTTCACGCTTTAAAAATGCGCTTCGAAATATGTACTTTCTAAATAAAATATTTTTAAAAGACTGATAAGAGTTTTCCAGAAACTCACAGATCTACTATTCAAGTATAGAATTTCACACACCAAAATTAATTGTTTGTAAACATTGAGTGCAATGTAGATTTTGTCTCTTAATATTTTTAATAGCTTAAATCGTATTGTTTAAAAAGTCTGTTTCAAAACTAAAACTTGAATGATAAAACACTAGATATTTTGACGAGTTACTAGGTACTATATTAAATTTAACAGATTCATTGCTGAACGTTTTTGTAAATATTGAATAACAATAGCACGAGCAGACTTGATGGATATTTTGAAGGAAAACGTGTTGATTAAATTATTGATAATTTAACCAATAAATATTCTAACTTTTAAGAGAGTGTGCTTCTGGAAAGTTGGTTGACGTTTTTTCTACTAATTGTTATAACGAATGTTTTATAAATAAATAATTTTAGTGAGCAGGGTTTTGTGGGGATTGCGAAGCGATCCGAAAGGCCCTGCGTCAGCAGTTAACGGGGGTTGGCGAGCGATAGCGAGCAGGGGGCGGTAGCTCCCTAGTTTAATAAGAAAAACAATCTTTATTTTTTAAACATGAGTTCATAGGGCTATATCCTATTCCTGTTTATTTCCTGTTTAGTAAGCTGTGTTCCAAACTCCAAAATATGTATTTCAGTATGATTTAAAACATTTGAAGTAAAGTTTTATTCCTGCTGATGATGACCTCCGTAGCTGGGGTCAAAACGTCCGGTTTTTAATATCTCCTTTTAAGTTTGGAACACGGCTTAACAGCCCAATATGAACTCATCTTTAATAAGTACAGACGCCGCCACCGGCAGTGTGAGCCTTCATCATTTGTGAAAGAAACTGGCTTCGGGGCTCAATACAAGATATTTGCTGACTTTTTAAGCAGTTCGGAAAGTTTTGGTCATAATAATATGTTCTATTGATCTTAGGAATGGTTATATCTGAGAGCAAGGTACATTTTCTATGGGTTTGTGATTGTTATTTTTGTTTGGATGAAACTTATACCTAATATTTTCTAGGGTTCTAGTAAAAAAGTAAATAATTACAGGGTTTTTTCGGTATGTTCGGTTCGAAAAAAAGCGTGCCATTTTACATTCTAGAGTGGAAATTTTGTTATATACATTGCGTTTTAATTTTTCTAGAAACATTTTGATATAGGTGGTAAAATTTTTTACAAATGTGTCTAGTAAAAGGCTTATAATTATATTAAATTATACATAAGATAATATTTGAGAACTTTTGGTTCAGAAATTTCAGGAAGAAATTTAGCAACTTCTAGACCAGTGTCAGATTTTTTTCTCTGTACAATGTTTTTTTGCACGAAAGGATCATGTCTAAAAAATTATAACAGTAAATAACAATACGTCAATTTGTTAACTTAATTAGTTTATTTATTTATAAATTTTCACTAATTTTACTATACTACCTAAAATTTCTTCATATTTGTAAACATATATTCAAGACTGCATATTGAGTTATTAGTTATAATCAGAACATACAATAAAACCGGCAAAAATAAAGAACCAGAAAAAAGTTTTTTCCTTATGCCATTGCAATCTATTCAAGTCTCTGTTTTATCTTTCCGAAAGAAATAAGTCCCTCTTCTCTAAGAAGATCTCTTTTCTCTAAGAAGAGTCATCTGCAAAGACATTTTAATGAAATCCACCTGCAAGAAAGGTTTCCGTCCATTCCTCCTCGAAATTGAAATGAAGAAGGGAAAGTTTTTCAATAAAACAAAGTCACGCCGCCTCAGTGACACATAATTACAGAAAAATTGCACGGTTGTGGTTGAAAGAATGGGAGTTCTGCTTCGGTTCTCTCCTCTAGCTTTCTGTTTCAAAGAAACCCGAAAAAACTATCCGAGGGTCATTGAATCCGACCTTGGTCGTTGATACATAAGGATAGCCGTAAAATGGTATTGGCAGCTAAATACTTTTAGCTTGAGCACTCCTCTAATTGTTTTTAGCTTGAGAGATGTTACAATGTAGGGAACATACTTCACTTTTTCTTGACCGATCGATTTGGCAGTGTAACTTAAGCATTTACTGAGAAAGCTGTTCATGAATGAATATTCTTTTTGAGGGAATGAATATACTTTTTTAATTGTGATGTTAAGTTCAATAAGATGTGTTGTGATGTTGAATAAGATGTTAAATTTTTAAGGGAAACATTATTTAATTAATGGGAGTATTCACTACGAGTTAAAATGCTAGGAAATATGAAAAAAAATCTAGTAGAATGCATGCCTTAAGTATTGCTTTTTATGAAAATTACAACTTATTATATTGATTTTTGGCAAAGTAAGTGATTTTATAATTTAAATAAAAGAGTGAATGGATTTTTTTGGTTATAAAAATATTTATGACTTGTTTAGTGACTATTAAATTTTCAAATTCAGATAATTCGAAGGTATATTAATATTTTAACAAGACGGGTTAAAAACAACATAGTTTTCTTTTATCACAAAATTATAAAATGCACGCTTTGCACAGTTCATTATTTTGGCATGTTTTTTGTAACACATGGTTTCTTGATTCACTGATTTTAAAGATGATTAACCAAGCCCAAAACATTTTGAAAACTACAACGGTATTGTTTTTGAATATTCAAATCCATTTTATTGAAAGTATCTCTCCAAATGTCCATAATTGTTTTAAATAACTTTATTAATATTACTTTATCTACAACTAATATGCATTGTTAACATTATAACACCTACTTTTTCAACATGTTAGACTGTACTTTTGTGTAATTTGGATGCATAATCAAACCATCATGCATCAAACCATCATAATCAACCATATATGCATTAAAATTACATTTATAAAGTTTTGTTGTTTCTGACATTTTTCTGAGAACCTACGATTGAGAAGTCGGGTGGGCATCTGGCAACTTTAAAACTTCGTATAAATTTAAAAAAACGGGACTGGGTCAGGACTGGGTGACATTTTTGGCGAAATTCGGTGTTGCATTGGCGACTAAGTTATTCAACTTTAATACAAAAGGGTTGCCAGAATCCATTATTTTTTATCGTAATTTTTTTTGCGATAAGCCCGGTTTCTTTCTTTTTTTTTGGATTACTCAAAACTTGAATGATCCCTAGTCTAAATAATTGAATTCAAGCCTCTCATCAGGCTCAAACCCCTACTCAGCCCTGACGCATCTCACATCTGGGTCCCATAGATAGAGCAAATATTGATTGTGTCCCGATATCCTCTTCTATTTAATTATCGCCTTCCGTTTGCAACCGCACGTTTGTCGTCTCACAATTCCCTCTTTTAAAGGGATTAGGGTCCGGTAATCCTCGGCTGGTCGAGGAATAGCCCTAATCGAAACTCAGGACAGCGTGTTTCCCTTAATCGGTCATGCGTTTGGTTGTGACGTAATGGTAGAAGGATATAGTTCTGGGAGGTAGCAATTAAAATCAAAATCAATATTTGTCGAATAATACTTAAGGAATCGAATACTTATGTTTCAACTTTTGCGTAGCAGAAATAACAAATTGTTAGGTATCGAAGGATATTTAAACTCTACAGGGTGATTCTGAATTCATCATCAATATTTTGGTTGCAGGTAGAGGGGACCTAGACAAGCATATTTCGAATAGGAATGGGGGGGCGCAGCCGGACCGTTAAAGAGCTAGGACCTAATGTAGTTCGAGAGCGTTACAAAAGGACGTTTTTGCCAAGGCCCGTGTAACGAACCAAACCTTAGAGAATGAAAAAATTTATTGCATGAAAGCAGTATCCGTACTACTTACACCATAAATTTGATAGAAATTGGGCCACTTTCTAAACCGTGGGGTGAGTTTTAAAACGTGCAATAATTAATCTTTTAGCCCAAAGAACGGAGTTCCCTTAGTGTAATGGTATGATGATCGGGGAAGAAATTTTCAATGATAATGCAAGATCCCTAATTATGATCCCTAAGTATGATCATTGAAAATTCCTTCCCCGATCATCATTTTTCTATATACCATTACACTAAGAGGGAACTCCATTCTTTGGCTAAAAGATTAATACACTGCGCGTTTTAAAACTCACTCCACGGTTTAGTAAGTGGTCCAATTTCTATCAAATTTATGGTGTAAGTAGTACGGATACTTCTGTACCTCATGCAATAATATTTTATTAATAGTGCTCTTTAACAGTGCGGCTGCGCCCCCCATTCCTATTCGAAATATGCTTGTCTAGGTCCCCTCTACCTTCCCCCCAAAATATTGATGATGAATTCAGAATCACCCTGTATATTTAAGCCCTGATTGAAAAAAAAGTTGTCGCCAAATTATTTGAGTTTTGACGGTATAATGTTTACTTTTATTAGGTAAGTTTTGTTTGTGAAACGAGTTTTGAATTAAAAAAAGAATGTTAATCCATTAAAATTCAAGAAAAACATACGTAATAAGGTAAATGTGGGTATAGTGGACACTTTAAGGAAAATTTTTGCTTAAATTCTTAATAAATATCAATCTATTTGCTTCGAAGCGGTTATCATCCTATTTTTAGGTTAATTGGATCTTCTTCTTTCGATTTTACCATTAAAAACTTTAATTAGATTGGGCAAAGTATTTTTAATTAATTTTTTAAAAATACTCCAAATTGCATCTATAGTGGCCACATAGATGAAGCTGTTGCTTCTATGGTGGACATCTCTTGCATCAATAATGGACACCTGTCTTTTTCTGCCTATATGAGGGGTTTATGCATGAAATTGAGGGGTTTTTGTTGGTATAGTCGTCTAGTTCTAATTAAATCTTCCTTCCCAACGAAATGTATTTTAGATTCAATCAAATTAGCTTTATTTTAAAAAAAATTGATAGTTTTCGGCCCAAAGGCTACGCTGTAGCTGATTTGAGAGGAATTTAGCATGTAGTTCAATGTTTTAGAAACATTGGTTCCCGAAGCCAGAATGAAACCAAATTTATTTAACACTCATTTTAAAGCACAGTCAACAGTTTAGGAAGAAAAACTTTTTCAAATTAAGTATTACTTATGTTTCTATTAGAAGCCATTGCGGTGGCCACTATTGGAAAATCTAAGATTATGTGTTGGTAAAGTGGACACCCCCATAAATCCTCGTAAAGTCAACATTTTCAAATAAATTTTATTCAGTATTATTTTATACACTCTTATTTATCTTGATATAAATTTAAAAGTCAATCAATCGGTAATAAATACGAAAAAATCAGTTCCGACCTACCCGTTTCCTTACGCGATTCAATAAGCAAAATCAAATTTCAGTCACTCGGCCGATGTTGTTATTTTCAAATATTTAAATATCCTTCCCATGCTGATCTGTGGTATCGGTGGTAATTTATCAGCTTACCTGATTGCACAATCTACTATGCCTATGAATTTTGACGCTGTTCGATGCCTCTAACTCGTTCTATTTAAAATTAATCAGCTATGTGGCCACTATTGGTACAGTGTCCACTATACCCACATTTACCTTAATTCATAATTTATAATGTACTAATTTCTTTCTATTTTGTGAATAAAATTAATAATAATCTGTTATGCATAGATTTAAATGTATCGAATCAAAGTTTGATTTGTTGTGTGAATCTGATGAACTTTTCGAAACTGACTTTACATAGAACTCGTTACTTTTGGAAAAGAAACAGATTTCAGGAAAATTTCAATTTTTCTTAAACTTGGTTATTTTAAGAAATGCTTCATGGATAGTTTTAGGGTAAGTCAAGTCTTTGAAAGTCTAATTTGAAAACATTTCTTAACTTTTCCAAGTTATTCATTCCTTTCTGATAGCTAAGTTTTTTTTAAAGAAGATAGCGTAAAATGTGTTTAGTACAACGAAATTTCAATCTAATTTTGTATTTCGATTTTGTAATTAAAAGTGAAATTTAATTGCCAACTGTATTTATAAAATCTAAGCCAAATCGATCCATAAATTTCAAATTTCCTTATGGGTTACACCCAGAGGTATTTTTAACGCCTCTGAGAGCGTATTTCACGCATTGAAAATCGGAAATACGCTTTTAAAAACTAGCCAGGCGTATTTTCACGCTTTGAAATTTAAAAAAATGCATGGTGCAATACGAAATCGAAAAATATTTTTTCTACTCAAATTTGTAATATTAAATAAACATTTCATTTAGAATTTTTTATGCAAAGTAAAATATTAATAATAAATAAATTTAAAGTCCGGCAGGGGTGTAATATTTTTTCCTAATCTCTGTCATGCAATCTTGCAAACACATGCTAGATTGCATGACATTCTATTATTATCTGTAAAAATATTTGGAGTACCTGACTAAACTCGATGTGCCTCATAAAACCATAAATTAAAATGAATAGAGGACAGTTCATGGTGAATATAAATATGCATGGGGATTCATTTAACACACTTTGTTTTTAATTCCCTAAAGGAATACCTATTTTATCTAATACACACATAACTAATTCGCTAATAGAGGGCCTTTTGATACACAATTGACAAATGAAAAAGTGTATCGCTGTGATGAAAGCAAACACGCTAACACATTGAAGTTACATATCTCAGAAACTATTCAAGATATATACAAATAATGTTAGGCTTAAAAATGTAGGCATTTTATTTTTACTTACCTCTCATTCCGTACACGAATGGGCAAAAATCTCACCTTTTAGCTGTCAATTAGTATTTTATCAAGAAATTCGGTTATTTAATTACCTGCCAAATGCTTTGCACCAGCTGACCGACAGAATTAGAATTCCTTAAAAGGAAGATATAGTTTAAATTACACAAGTTTTAAATCTAAATCTTTCCGGTAGAATGCACCTGTTGATAGTTCTCAGATTATTGTACCAGCCACAACACTCTTACTATTTTATCCATTATAAACGAAGACACTGAATTAAAATGAAGACGCACAGAATTATAAAGAATGCACCGTCATTCATTCCATCCTCCATATTCCTCCTAAATCCGCCACCCTTCATCCTCTGTATACAGGGTGATTCAGAAATAATCATCAATAATTGGGGGGGAAGGTAGAGGGGCCCTAGACAAGCATATTTCGAATATGGATGGTGGGGCGCAGCCTTACCGTTAAAGAGCTAGGACCTAATGTAGTGCGAGCGCGTTTCAAAAGGCCGTTTTTGGAAGGCCCGTGTGACGAAACAAAACATAATAAAATGAAAATCATTATTGCATGAGGTACAGGAGTATCCGTACTACTTAAACCCTCAATGTGAGAGAAATTGGACCACTTGCTAAACCGTGGGGTAAGTTTTAAAGCGTGCAATATTAATCTCTTAGACTAACAATGGAGTTCCCTTAATGGTATTTAAAAAAATTATGATCGGGGAAGGAATTTTCAATGATAAAACAGTTTCAATGATTAATGTTACAATCATTGAAAATTCTTTCCCCGATCATCATTTTTCTAAATACCATTAAGGGAACTCCATTCTTTGACTAAAAGATTAATATTGCACTTGTGAAACTCACTCCACGGTTTAGAATGTGGTTCAAATTCTATCGAATCCATGGTGTAAGTTGTAGGGATACTTCCTTACCTCATGCAATAATGTTTTTCATTTTATAATGTTTTGTTTCGTCACACGGGCCTTCTAAAAACGAACATCCCTGTTCGAAATATGCTTGCCTAGGGCCCCTCTACCTCCCCCCAATTTTTGATGAATATTTCTGAATCACCCTGTATAAAACCAAACGATGTTTCATTTAAGGACCATTTCCACCAATGCGTTTTGTTGCGGTTCGGCAATCCAGCAAACCCGTAGTTGCCATATTTTTCATTTCGTCTTGGTCTTCTTCTTCTTCCTTATCCCTCTGGTCTGGATCAGACCAGATCCATGGGAGTTCTTTTTTAAATTCTCCAAAACCAAAACAATATTTTTATGGAGTTCTTCCTTCTCCAGTCCCATACAATCCAAAAGGTCTTGGTCTTGAACGGGTTAAAATGACGTCATTTTGTCTTTTATGGGCTTATTCACTGCTACCTGGCCAGCGGTAAACCATCGGTTAAAGAAGGATTCCATTAATCAGAGTCAGCTAAAAGCTCATTTTATTTCTTTAGCTGCTGGTTAACCACTATGGTCAAGTGGCAGTGAAAAAGGCAGTAAAAGCTCATCGCCGTCAGACTTATTGTTTTTGCTCTTCATTTTGGTAGAATCACAGAGTATAGAGCTTACCAGTGTTCATCTCCATAGACGCTAATGGCAACTTTTTTAACAGGGCTTTTCCCATAGACAAACCTCTGGCCAAACGGATCTGCCCCCTTACCTTCTATAGCTCCACCTCCCCCCTGTCACTCACCCACTTCATTCTCCCACTGAAGCTGTCACTCAAAGTCATTTGCTCAATCAATCACATTTAGCTTTTTCTGATTGGCTGCTGAACTGAATTATAATCTGCGAGCTGAATTAAATTAATTACCTTAGGAGGAAAACGGCCGTTTGGCATCTCTGTTAAGCTCTATACTCTGTGGGTAGAATCATCCAAAGTGAATGTTAATTGGCGTTTCACTCTGACTCTTTACTCCTTCACTTTTTCATGCAAACTAGCAATTAATTAGGGTAATCACTGAGGATGAACAGTAAAGTGAATGATCCTTTAGGTGTCCGTCCATTAGTCACGCCAAATCACTTTACCATTATTAAAATACACGGATCTGATGAGGTACCGATTTCTTTTCAGAGGCGGATGTGGCTGCGGAGCGAGGGCCGCTTGTTCGGCGTCGTGTTCGTGCTGTTCAACGTGCTCCTCGCCATCTTCAACGTGCTCAACTACCGCGTGGCCTCGCGCACCACAGTGCCCTGCGTCGTCATCGTCGCCCCAACGCCCCCGCCAGACCAGCGCCCCACCGCGCCCCCGCCAACCGCTCACCAGCACCGCCGACGGCCGCCCACCGCCGCGCCGCCCTTACTACCACGCGACACCACCACGACAGGTTAGTACCTAGATAAAACCTTAAAAACAACTACGTAAAGACAGCACAATATTAAAAAGTGTGGGTTGGGGAAAGCTTACGACCGTTATGAGTACTACCTATGAGGGCGGGTTTAGTGCCTGGCCACACTGGGCGACTTGAGTCGCATGAAGTTGTTAAGATCAAGCGGAGGGGAGATACACTAGACTACTCCTGTAAAGGATGGAAACGGGTGTCATCCCTTCCACTGCCAACTGCATCTAGAGCAATCTTACCTCAAGTCCCCTTCTTCCTCCCCTCCGTTTGATAAGGATCTTGACGACTTCGAGAGACTCGAGTCGCCCAGTGTGGTCAGGCATTTATATGCAGCAATTCGAGCGATGCGACTGTAGCAACTTCCCTACAAATGATGACGTAACTTCTACGTCAGTGGTTCCCAAAGTGGGTTCCACGGAACCCTGGGGTTCCACGAAAAAATTGAGGGGTTCCATGGGACAAACTTTATTTCATAAAAAAAATTAGAATGGTGAAAAAAATAAGAATGGACAGCGCCGCCCCTATTTTACCCAAAATTGTTCTCAAAATTAAGTTAAAACCTTACTTTTACCAGTCGAATTTCAAAATTTTTTTCTGGGGGAGGACCCCCACGGTATCACAAGGGGATCTTGTGCGATACTTTTCAGAAAATCCCCAACATTCTGACATTTTTTGTCAAAAGATAAAGGTTATGGTCTGGAAAATTCTCCTCTTGGCCCCAAAAAGCTTCTTTAAATAAGTTAAAACGCTACTTTTACAAGTCAAATTTCAAAATTTTTCTGGGGGAGGACCCCCCATACCCCCAGCTGTACTAGAAGGGGATCTTCAGTGATACGTTTAGAAAATCCCTAAGAATTTGACATTTTTGACTAAAGGGAAAGTTGATTGTCTGGAAAAATCCCCCCCTGGACCCGGGCTGGATCCGCGCTTGGTTTCATTTAATATCATATATTAAATTTTGAAAAGTCGTTGATTAAAAAATATTCAGGGTTCCGCGATCATTGGCAACAAATTAGGGGGTTCCACGACCAAAATAGTTCTACGTCATAACAATAAGAACCAGGGTTTTTACGTTTAAACCACAGTTTTAAACACTTGTTTTAAACATCTCTCTATATTAAAAAAAAGTAACAGTCGCCGCCGCCGCCGCCGCTGTTTCAGAAAATGTTATTTTTGAACACTTTGAACTATCACTACGCAAAAACTATTTGAAGGAATATTATGAAATTTTGACCATTGGTAGACAAATGTATGAGGGTCATTTTGGTTCCAAAACCTAATTAATTAGATAATTAGTTCTAGAATTATTTATTGTCAAAATCGAAAATTATTTTTTTCTGCTGCGAGTTCGCCCCCAGCCAAATCTATTTACAGCAGAAGCATGATTTTTTGCAGACACATACTCTTAGGTATGAAGTTGTGCACCTCGTCGCCCTTTTTTCGAATTTCGAATTATTTTTGGAGTAATTAAATTCTAAAGTTTCGAAATTTTTTACCCTTTTTCTGTTTTTTCGTTATAACAGAAAAACTAATCACAGTAAAACTATGATATTTTAAACGCACATACAATTATTTTTTATAAAAAGATTGGCGTTTCGTTTTTTTAAAAATTCGAATTAGTTTTAGAATTATTAAGATACAAAGTTTCAATTTTTTCATCTCTTTCTGGTCGTTCACTAGAGAAACAGCCAATTTTTATGAGTCTGATTTCTTGATTTCTTTTACTTCCGACGATTCACTAGATACACGTGCATTTTATAAATTTAAGAGTTTTTTAATGGCATTTTTTTCTCTAAGATGGTTGATGATAATTAGTAGACTTGCTGGATATTTTTAAAAAACATTTCGATTAAATTATTGGTAAGCTAAAAAGGAATACTTTAGTAAGAGTTTTATTTTGATAAATTCGTAGTGATGGTCCGCATTAAGTTATTGATAAGTTAGAGAGATAAAACATTTCGATTTTAAATGATCTTTAACTAAGCAGACCAGGTTTTACTGGATACTTGAGATGAAGCAAGCGAGCTCTGCTCGCTAAGATCGCGAAGCGATCTTCATAGAACTGCGAAGTAGTTCCGGGGGTTGGTGAGCGATAGCGAGCAGGGGGCAGAGCCCCCTAGTTAAAAAAAAGTAACAGTCGCCGCCGCCGCCGCTGTTTCAGAAAATGTTATTTTTGAACACTTTGAACTATCACTACGCAGAAACTATTTGAAGGAATATTATGAAATTTTGACCATTGGTAGACAAATGTATGAGGGTCATTTTGGTTCCAAAACCTAATTAATATGATAATTAGTTCTGGAGTTATTTATTGTCAAAGTCGAAAATTATTTTTTTCTGCTGCGAGTTCGCCCCCAGCCAAATCTATTTACAGCAGAAGCATGATTTTTTGCAGACACATACTCTTAGGTATGAAGTTGTGCACCTCGTCGCCCTTTTTTCGAATTTCGAATTATTTTTGGAGTAATTAAATTCTAAAGTTTCGAAAATTTTCACCCCTTTTCAGTTTTTTCGTTATAAAAGAAAAACTAATCACAGTAGAACTATGATATTTTAAACACGCATGCAATTAATTTTTATTGAAAGATTGGCGTTTCGCTTTTTTAAAAATTCGAATTAGTTTTAGAATTATTAAGATTCAAAGTTTCAATTTTTTCTTCTCTTTCCGGTCTTTCACTAGGGAAACAGCTTATTTTTATGAGTTTTATTTCTTTAATTTCCGACGATTCACTAGATGTTTACGTGCATATTAAAAATTTAAAGTTTCTTAAAGGCTTGTTTTTACTCTAAGTTGGTTGATGATAATTGGTAGACTTGCTTGATATTTTTTTAAAAACATTTCTATTCAATAATTGAAGAAAGAAGAATTGAAGTTAAGAGATGAATATTTTAGAAACAGTTTTATTTTGATATCTTTGAGGGAATGAATGATTCAAATTAAATCATTGATAAACTAGAGAGATGAGTAGCTTCGGTATCAAAGGAGCATTAACTAAGCCGACGAGCCTGGACTGTTGAGAAGAAACAAGCGAGCTCTGCTCGCTAAGATCGCGAAGCGATCTTCATAGAACTGCGAAGCAGTTCCGGGGGTTGGTGAGCGATAGCGAGCAGGGGGCAGAGCCCCCTAGTGTTTAAAACAAAGCAAAAAAAACATTGTTTAAAACACATGTAGTTTTTAGCAAGTTGCTCCCTAAACTTACTATTTTCATGTATGAATCACCCAGAGCCTAAGAAGAGGGTGCCAAGTATAAGGCTTGGGTACAAACCACCAAATCGCCATGACATAGGCAGTATACAGGGTGTTTCAAAATTGCGTTGCACGGCTTTTATTCGGAACCAGTGCCTCCTAGGGTCATGGAAGTAAGGTCTACCCCTAGGTAAGTGACCCTGGAGAACCCATTGAGAGGACTTACAGCGCCCCTAGCGGCGAAATTAAAAAGTTAAAAAAATAAATTTAAAAACTAAAGGAGATAGAGCAAAAACCTCATTAAGAGTATTGATGCCAACGTCAAGAAGAACTCATTAAAAAAAATTCATCAAAATATCTTGAATATTCGCGGAGATATTAGCATGTGAAAATAGCACTTTTTCAGGGGTCAAAAAGTAAAAAGTTCGCATATTTGCAAATTTTTTTGATTTTTTGATTAAATTTTGTGTTCTTTCAACTAAAAAACACAAAACTACACAATTTCACTGAAAAATTTGCAAATATGCGAACTTTTCACTTTTTGACCCCTGAAAAAGTGCTCTTTTCACATGCTAATATCTCCGCGAATATTCAAGATATTTTGATGAAATTTTTTTCAATGAGTTCTTCTTGACGTTGGCAACAATACTCTCACTGAGGTTTTTGCTCTATCTCCTTTAGTTTTAAAATTAATTTTTTTAACTTTTTAATTTCGCCGCTAGAGGCGCTGTAAGTCCTCTCAATGGGTTCTCCAGGGTCATTTACCTAGGGGTAGACCTTACTTCCATGACCCTAGGAGGCACTGGTTCCGAATAAAAGCCGTGCAACGCAATTTTGAAACACCCTGTATACATTGCTTGATAAAGAGCATGATGAGTGCTGTGAAGAAAACTTACAAAAATCATTTAAAAGAATGAACTGTTTGGGGTGTATTTTCATCATTTCTCTTACGAGGGTAAAAAAACAAATAAAATGTTTTAAACAAAAAAACACGTTTAAATTAAATAAAACATGTTTTTTTTGTTTTTTATTTAAAACTAGCGGATATGCCCGGCCTTGCACGGGTGGAGTGTATAATTTTTTTTATGGCAGGACCAGATTCTAAATCGACGAGGATAGCGATGGGAAATTTTCGATTTCGACCATTTTCCGCGTTTCGGTTGCATTGCTGTATGCAAACCCGCCCTTATGCAACATTTCCATTGACGTTGGAGTTCGTTTCGTTTGGATTGCGATCGATATCCAAATGTAATGAAATGATGGCACTTTTTAGCTTGGTAAAATTAAACCTAATTTTATAATTAGTCTCATTTTTCCTCAAAATTTAATTGGTTATAAATGTTTTTGTATCCTTAATATGCTTGGAAATTTCAAGCAACTCCCTAACTTTCATCGACCCTTTTGGAAAGCTCATCAACCATCGGAAAGGACTATAGGAATTCATTTTATGGATCATAAATTTTAAGACTCGGCTACTTGCTCGTAATCTTTTGCAGTCATTTCCCAAGAGTTGTGGTTAATGGTGGTCATAAATGAACCCATATTCCTTCCCATCGGAATTGCAACTAATTGTCGTTCATCTTTTACACGCAAATTAATTTAGAGTTTTATAACCTAACCTAACATGCAATTTTTCATCTAATAAGAGTATTTGTCATTAGCATCCTTAATATGCAGGGTGTTTCAACAAGTCCGCCCAAACTGCACAGTCAGATTTTTCTAAAAATATCTAAGAATGACTCAATTTTATGAAATCAATTAGAAAAAATATAAGTTTAATGAAAATTAAAATATTACGACTTTTGTAAAAAATCAATTTTGTATCTAACTAAGTGCTACACCGGTGGGGCAGTTGGATACATTGCTTGGGGCATTGTGATATAGGGATTACATATGATGATACAGTGACCCCATCACTATTTATATAGTATATATATGTAGAAGTGCAGGAGGAATTAAGTAGAGGAATCAGGTAAAAAATAACATTTAAGGATGTGACAAAATTTAGCTATTGTAATACAAAAACATCAAAATCCAATCTCTCTCCCTTCAATAATAATTTTTGAATAATATGAATAAATACATTGCTCTCTCACATCAAGCTACCTCATGATTACGTGATTGTAACCAGGGCACTAGTCCATCATCTGTATTAAAGATGGCCAATCCTACTTATATATATATATATATCTGCTCGATTGATGAAGAACAAACCTATGACCCTCCCTTGGTATTCAAATTGATGTTGGCTCTATTATTCCCCATAGGTGGAAACCGCAACAATGGCAGCACCACACCTCACACTCGCCTGGTGGTCTCTCGGAACGTCACAGAACCCGAGTCCACTTCCATCTTCACCAACTACTCCTTGCCTTGGGACACGGAGGTGAGGGACAAGTACACGATCGTCAAGGGATACATTTCAGCAGAAGGTGAGTGCTCCTCACCTCAGTATTTACTTTTATGGGGCTGGACAAGGTCGACTCAGCTTTTAATCCTTCTGAAGAGTCGATAAATGAGTAAAAAGTGAGCTTGGGGGGTACAACAAGGGGTTTAGCATCAGGCTAGCCACTCAGCTGACAGTGACTTAGTGCTTACCTTCTGACATCGCACTGCATATAGGCTCACCCAATGAGGTTAGCTCTGACAGAAGTTTGAAGATGTGAAAATCTAGGTGCTTCGCTAATTACGCCCCCTTGGATTTTGTTAGAAAAGATCTTAAAGAGTGGGTTTGTAAATGAAAATGTTTTAAGGATTTAATTTCTTCAGCAAAAGAGCGTTCTAATGACATTCGATCATAAATGATAACAATTAATTGGGATTTTAAAATTGTTTAAGCATGCGTTTAGTAAGACTATTAGAGTGTCGAGGGCTGTTTTTTACAGCGGTGCGCAGTATATTTCGCAATGTGGGGGCGATATGCAACAGAGTAAGATTGAAGATTAAAGAAAAATCTCTTGAAGAGTCAAATGAGAAGTTTTTAAGGGGTTACGACTTACCCTAATAGTGGTCGTGGTTATGTAGTGGTCACGGTGTCTAAGAATATTTCGATTCCCAGTTTGATGCCTTGTGGCTTCTGACTTCTGATTAGTCATGGGTCAACATAGCCTATCATCCACCGAGGTCGATAAAGTGAACACCAAGTTCGTTTGGGGTTTTAACAAGGGGCCAGACTACGGCTTCGCCACTTGGCCTGGAAGCAAGCTAAGTAATTTGTAATTAGCACCCCTGACCCAAAGGTGATGGGAGATGGGCACCGCCTGATAGACCACTCTGGGTAGAATTTGACTAATTGCTTTCTTACCCAAATAATAGTTACATTTGTTTAATAAAGAGCATCGGGAAAAAACCCTGGGTGGATTTAATTTTTGGAAGGACCTTTGAAGACACGAAGATCCGGAAGAAAAAAATCACCATAAAGAAAAGTGGAATCGAATATCTTGATTAATCTAGGGAAGCATGCGGTCTTTTAAATCGGGACTGTGTGAATTTTTATGGTACTCATTGGATGTCCTTGCTTGCAGGCCCTCCTCCCGGCTACGAGGACAGCGTGACGCTGAGCACCCAAGGGACGTTCGAGTTCTTGCACCATGTGTCCGAGCTGTGCCGCCGCTGGCAGGGGCCGGTGTCTGTGTCGGTGTACGCCCCGGGCACGGACCTGGCGGTGGCGGTGCGAAAGGCACTGTACCTGCGCCGCTGCGGGCCGCCTTGCGTGCGCGCCAACGTCTCCTGGCACCTGGTGTATGAAAGCGCGCTGGCACCCTCGCACCTGCCCCCGCCGCGCGAGGCCGCCGACATGGAGGCCTTCGAGCCGCTCAACTGCTCGGCGGGCTTTCAGCCGCTGCAACTCATCTCCGAGATACGCAACGTGAGTACATGACCTTCTCTGTTGAGGCAGTAGCGGATTCAGCTACTTAGCTTCAAAATTTTTAAAAATATCACAGTTTCTGCTGATGGAAATGTTTTAAAATCCTGGGGCCCTTCAGAAGTCTAACCTGGATCCACCCCTGTCTCTTGACGTTCAGTTAATGAACTTCTTAGGATTGCTAACACTAGGGTTTTCGCTTTAAGATTGAACACACTTTGCAGTATACAGGGTGTATCTGAAATGGTGCAACAAACTTTCAGGGATGATAGTTCTCATCAAGACGAACAAGAATCGGTATAGAAAGGGGGTCCCAGACCAAATCCCAGGGAGTTAAAATTGGAGCGACACCCAAAAAAATCATTGAAAAATTCAATTTGTAGAAGAACTACTATTGGTAAAAACTTAACTATGGTCTCAAAAATTGTGGTTTTATAAAATTACCTCAAAAGTCTTCACCTTAAAATTTGTTTTATTATGCAAAAAGTTAAAAAACACAAAAAAATGTGGAAACTCTGCCAAAACCTTATTTTATATTTTGAAATCCTTTCTTTTGATTTGATAATCTGAAATATCATAGTTGAAAACCCTGAAGTCCAAAGTTTTACGTAAATACAATCAATATTAAACGCTTGAGATCCTGTTAAAGTTTGTTTTTTGCGTGCGCTAACAGCTGTTCTGGAAACAGCTCTAGAAAACTGCTTGCGCACCAAAAAAACTAACTTTAACAGGATGTCAAGCGTTTAATATTGATTGTATTTACGTAAAACTTTGGACTTCAGGGTTTTCAACTATGATATTTCAGATTATCAAAAGAAAGGATTTCAAAATATAAAATAAGGTTTTGGCAGAGTTTCCACATTTTTTTGTGTTTTTTAACTTTTTGCATAATAAAACAAATTTGAAGGTAATTTAAGGACTTTTGAGGTAATTTTAAAGATAATATAAAACCACAATTTTTGAGACCATAGTTAAGTTTTTACCAATAGTAGTTCTTCTACAAATTGAATTTTCAATGATTTTTTTGGGGTGTCGCTCCATTTTTAACTCCCTGGGATTTGGTCTGGGACCCCCCTTTCTATACCGATTCTTGTTCGTCTTGATGAGTACTATCATCCCTGAAAGTTTGTTGCACCATTTCAGATACACCCTGTATATAGTAAGCCTTGTCCCTCATGGGCTGCTGTGCCAATGATATCTATGATCCTTACGGAGGATGCAGAAGAACAAGAGGAAGACCATATATAAGACCATATATAACCATTTATAAGACCATTTCCTAAGACCATATATGCCCCTGGATGGGGCGTATGGTCTTAGGAAAAGATGCTAAAGAACAAGCGATTTCCCGATGAAATGTTCCCTATTGTCTATAAGAGTACATTCAGAAAAGAATCTTTAGAATGGAGCGTTCTGTATAAGGTTTAGAGCTGGTAGAAAAAGCGAAAGAAGCCTCCATTCAAATGTTAGGGCCGTGTGCACTAAACTACCATTATAAAAAGTGCATTTTTTTAATAAACATAAATGTTTTTCAAGAGGCCATAAGCATCATGTTCTCATTAAAGCCATAACGAATTTTTTAGACTTAGCTCTCAGCTTCAGTTTAACACTAATAAAAAGGGTGCCGTAAAAATATATTCATTACCAGATATTTAAAATCTAATATAATAAAATTGAATGTGTATGTGTGTGTGTGTGTCTTCTATACAAATCCACAGTTTTCTTCCGATCGGCACCAAACTTGGTATACATACGTAAAACAAACCCAGAAAAAACATAGGCTATGTTTCAAAGTTCTAGAACGACCCCTTGACCCTCTTTTAACCGAATTTATAGCCGAAAACGCTTATTTCTCCATTTCTCTACCAGAGCAGATCTGCTCGACTCACTATTGTTAACGAGATGAAAACCTTCAAAAATTAAATATTTTAACAGGAAAAACTCGATAATTGTCCATTTAAAAACTATATCAGATGTAAAAACACCAAATTAAATTCAAATAATTAATTTTGAAACGTTAGTTTCGCCTATTTTAAGATATTTTCCTTTAAAATTTAAATATTTATGGAAAAGTGTAAATTTTTTTTTCATGGAAAACGACTTAAAAATAAAACATTGTTTCAAATGAAGCGGTTCACTAGACTTTTCAATTTACTAGATCTTTTATCATTGTTTCAAATTTGTTATTTTAGTTCACTAGACTCATTAATTTACTAGGAAACATTGCCGAGAACACCGTGAAAAAAAAAATTACCTGGAACATCGGGATAGGAAAAAATACCGGGATTACCGGGAAATAAAAATAACCTCCAACATCGGGACAGGAAAATTATCGGGAACATCGGGATAGGAAAATTACCCGGAAAACCGGGAAAAAGGAAAATTACCGGGAACACTGGGAAAGTGGAAAAATTACCGGAAACACCGGGATAGAGAAAATTACCGGGAACACCGGGATAGAAAAGATTTCCGGGAACCCCAGGATAGGAAAAATGACCGGGAACATCGGGATAGGATTAATTACCGGGAAAACCGGGATTTGAAAACCACTGAGAACACCGGGATAGGAAAGAGGTGCCTGGGATACCAGGTTAATATGTAATATATTGCTGATTTACATAATAATAAATGTATTTTAAGAAAACTCAAAATAAAAATACTTATACACTCCACCCGTGCAAGGCCGGGCATATCCGCTAGTAATGTTATAAAAATCTTCAAATAACGTCAAATATCAATACTTTTTTTGTAGTATTCTATCATACGATGGGTCTGATCTGAACTGAAAAACTAATAATCAGTTCTTAAAGGTTTTAATGAGAACGAAGTGTTATAATACTTGAAATGGTATTATTTTGTTTTTATTTATATTTTTTTTTTTATTATTTTCAGTCCAAGAAGTTGCCGTATCCCATCAACGTTGCCAGAAACGTGGCGCGTCAGTACGCTTCAACGCGCTATGTTCTTGCTTCCGATATAGAGCTCTACCCAAGTATTCACATCGTTGAAAGGTAAAATATAAAAAATCTCTATCATGTTTCATTGTACTCTCTCTTCACACTCTTCTGCAATGTTAATTTTTATCTCAGTGGCCTCAACTGTTCTCTGTGTAGTTTAAAAGCAGTGCAACCTAAATACCCAAAACTGATGGGACCATCAAAAAAGTTCGAATTTTCCAAAACTTCCGGTTAAAAAAATTAAATTTATTCAGTAAGAAGTTTACAAGGACCGAGAGAAATCTTCGAATTATCCGCGATTTTGAATCAGGCTACTATAGGACTGGTTTGGATACTATTAGATCGAAGCTGTTCTTCAAATGTAAATATTCAAACTTTGTTTTGGGAAATTAGAAAAATTAAGTCTCTGAGATTTAATCCTATTCTTTACTAACATTAAGTGATATTCTGTAAAAGTTATTAGTATTTGGCTAACTGGCGATAAATTGTATAATTTTCCCAGTTGGAGTTGATAACTCAGAGTTGTCGGTTTCCTTCCTCAGATTAGATATACACCTAATAGGACATCATACCAACCTATAGCTTTATCAAATGTATTCCTCTTCTTCCTTATCCCTCTGGTCTGGATCAGACCAGATCCATGAGAGTTCATTTTTAAGTCATTACTCCAAAACCAAGTCAGGATTCCTATGGAATTCCTCCTTCACCAGTCCCATACAATCAAAAAGGCGTTTGGCGGATGTATTCCTCTTCATGCTGCTATCCATAAAGCAATTTAAACGCAATGCCATGTTCATTTAAAAAAGAAGTTTATCTTCACCTTTACACATAATAGAGCAGAGAAGGCATACCAAATACCGGTATCCATGTCGTCAAAAAGTATAATATTGATAATAATGCGGGGATCGCTACAGTTCCAGGGAACTAAAATCAACAACAAAAAATAACAGCATGTTATCATGCGGTTTTTCGAATGGGATGCCTCTATAATAAAAGTGTCTTTTTGGGACAGATTCCTGCAGCTGATAGCCCGCCTGGCCGAGAAGGAAGACGGCAAAGTGAAGCCCCGGCGCGTCTTCACCCTCCCCATTTTCGAAATCAAAAAGGAGTTTCCAGCCCCCAAGACGAAAGAGGAGCTCGTCAAAAGAGTGAAGGAAGGGCACGCCATCTTCTTCCATAAATGGGTGTGCGACGCCTGCCAAAACTTCCCAAGGTATCTCTTTCTACAGTTACTAACTATGTACGACCCGTATTTAAACATCGCTGGATATTAGCTCTTTAAAATTTATTTATTTTTTGCATACCTTTAACACTCCTTATTTTTGATTCTTATATACTCTTTAAAAACTCGTAATTATAGTTAATTTCTTTTTTAAATTTTACTCTGAAATTTTGAGTTATATCCTAGTAGCACCCTATACTATAGACAGCAACTTAAGTTGAACCTACTACGTCACTAACAAACAAAGGAATTCCCATCGCGGTTGTCTGAATTTCGACTGAAACAAAGAACGATAATTTAAAAATATTATTATTTCGTTAAACCACTGTATATACAGTGTCTTTTTATCACAATTCTCGTATCGAAATACCTCCTATCAACCCAACATACTTTGGCTTTACTCACTTTCTCCTTCCGCGTAGTGACGTACTGGATTCATGAAACCTTGCTGTGAAGTATAGTACCCGCTAGTACTGATCAATATCGGATGTGAAAAACTCACCAAATCGCTGCCAATATCGCCGCAGTATTGCATGGCAATACTGATGTGTAAGAAAGTAACAATCGAAGTTTTCAAAAATTATAGTGATAGAATATCTCTATTATTTGAATCCTTTGAAAAAGTTAGAACTCTCTTTAACACTCTTAACCTCATTAAACACTTGAAATTATTGGAAAACTCATTACCCCTTTAAAATAAAAAAACTCAGTAAACTTTAGGTAGATAATTTTAAATTCAAATTCTGAACAAGCCCCTTTTACATGAAAGATAAACCACGCATTTAACAGTTTTTCGGTCTTAAGTGAGCATCATTCCGTCTGTTGTGCCAAATGAGATCATTGTTTTGTCTACCGCAGGCGAGACCAGTGGCTGAAAAGTCTTCCAAAGAAGGGCGAGGAGGATATTCTCGGAGTGTTCGAGGTGACCAAACGCCAGATGCCTCGGACGGCCTGGGAGCCCATCTACATCGGCACCAACGAAGAGCCCCTGTATGACGAGAGGCTCACTTGGGAAGGAAAGAGAGACAAGATGTCTCAGGTGAGGAGACCTTATCAGAAATCTCTCGTTTTTTAAAAATTATGATTCAAGATTTATTTAAAGCTTGGGTTTCCCTGCGCTACAATAATTTCTATCTCCCCCTTTAAGGCAATATTTTTTTAAATTTCATCTCTAAAATTTTACACCTAGTTTAAAATTTATTCCATGCTTTATATAAATAGTTATATTCAAAAGAAACCTATACAAGTTGGCTTGTAGAAATTAGTACTTGAAACGATTAAGGTTAATTAAAAAAAGTCCACTGCACTTTTAAAATTTGGAATTGCATAACGATTGTTGATACACTATTGTTGTCTTATCTCATGGGTAGCAAACAAACTACACGGATACTGAAGCCGGTAATTATATAAAAATTGTTATATTTGGTTTGATCTGATATATTTTACTCGTCAAGTTGAACATGGAACAAAAAAAAATTTCATGGCCAAATTTTCATTTCCATCTAATCTGTGTACGGATCTGGATGGTACGACATTCCATATTGCGTTTTATGGGACTTTTTTTTTTTAAAAGGAATGCGTTTTACTTGTACCTTTAATCAAGAAAGACCTGTTAAAATGTATCCTCATATCAAATTAGAAAGGATGCGCAAATCCCAGTGAGACGGCTTAGAATGACGTCATTTTATTCTCTCTGTGATTCGGTCGTCATAGGTCTAGCCGCAATGCAACAAATCGGATAAGTGTAAACGCTTCCTATGGGTGGTGCATTATATTATTTAAAAGTTTCTGTAGACCTCATCAAATTAATTAATATGACCAATGAGAGAAGAGAGATGAGGATTGGCTTGACGAGGACTACAGTTTCTTGTAATTTGTTATATGCTTCCCCAGTCTGATATAAGGGGCCGCACATAAATAATGTCAATTGACATTATTGACCCCCTCCCTCCCATCTAAGCTTAAGCTTAGATGGGAGGGAGGGGGTTCATCAATCTGTGACACTTTTGTGACAAGGGGAGAGGGGGGTTCAAGTATTGTGTTGTGACATTACATATTGAAAACAATAAAAAAATAAACAACAATTTTTGCTAGAAGATGTAGTTTAAACAACATTATAAGGATCATACCAACAAAGGAAGAATTCTCTATGAACTTTGTAAGATGAGGTTCACTTACACTTCAATGAAAAACATTGGATTCCAAATTCTTGGTAGTAGACTGTAACATGTGACAAAGGGAGAGGGAGGGGAGGGGGTACAATGAAGTGTGACCCTTTGTGACATTGAGGGAGGAAGGAGGGGGTCAAAGTGTTGAAAAAAGTGTGACATCATCAAAGTGTTTTTCTCCGCAGATGTTCGAGCTGTGCCTCCTGGACTACGACTTCTACGTTCTGGACAATGCGTTCCTGGTGCACGCTCCCGGGATCAAGACGCTGAGCAGCGTTGACCAGCGGCGCCGAGCACCCTTCATGTACAAGAACAACGCAGTGCACAACAAATTGCTGGCGCAGATGAAAAAGAAGTACGGGCCCAGGAAGGGATGCTGACATATCTCCGGGACACACATATACTATTTTCTAGTCATTCTGTGATCTCGTCACAAAGAGAGATGAGAACGGATTTTGTACTTCGGTGGCAGATGCTGGTGGTGTTTTCAATCACTCGTCCTTTTTGACCAAGAGTATTATTGTTATTTATTTTTGTGCGCCCTCTGGAGGGAATCGGAAGAAGTGTGGTGTGGTCACTCTCCTGAGGTGATGTCTTTCAGCGTGCGATCTTTATCACCTTTTCAAAAGCTTTTTATGTGTCGGCGGGACTTGTTATTTCTTGAGTAATAAAAGAGCGCGATTGGTTTCAGTTTTATGGTTGCATTGTTTTGAAACGGTAGAGGGTTGAAAGATCTGAAGCTTGTTTCAAGACCGGGATGCTTGGTTTATGGCTGAAGGAGTTATTCTCAGGAGTATTTGCAGTGGCATCCAGTGGCGGATCCAGGATTCGGTTTTGGGGGGGGGCTAAGAATTTTCATAATCCAATTTAATTCTCTTGTTAATGGTAATACGGTAAAAGTAGCGAATTATCCAACTATAACCATTAAAAGGGGGGTCTGGGGGTCCTCCCCCAGAAAATTTTCGGAAATTTTGGCCCAAAACCCCACTTTTTCAACCCGTTTTGGTACGCCTCATCCGAATTTCGGATATAGATTTTTCTTGTTCTGACAAACTTAGTAAAATGTTAGACGTTTTGGGGGGGCTTCAGCCCGAAAGCCCCCCCCGTAGATCCGCCACTGGTGGCATCAAAAAAAGTCCCTTTGCCCCGGGCTTAACTAATGAACTTTGTTAAAAACTGATCATCCCTCTGTTTTTCATTGTTCAGAAAATAAATGATGGTATAATATTTTTAATATTTATGCAAAATAAACCATACCTTAATTTGTAGAAGAAAAATGAAGAAAGTGCAAGAAATTAATTAACATTATTTTACAAGATTATCTCCTGTATAAAAATTAGTTTTTAAAAGTATATGTTTCTTACATCTATATCTACTACTACTATTTTATTTTATATCGCTCACTCCTTTCAAAGAATGGCATATCTCAAATATCAGCGAATTTTAATTATGAGTGTTTTCATGAAAGCCCTGCCTTGGAAGATAGTCATATTTCTATACTGCATTGGTAATACGTTCAATAAGGAAGTTGCATGTGTCAGATTTTCAAAAACAAACAAGTGTTCCGTATGGTTTTTTGTATGGTAAAATGAAATATCTAGTCAATTTTTCAAAAAAATATACACGTAATTAAATATTTTAATTTAAAAGTCGAGAAAAACACGTGGCGGAAAACGTTTATTGTTTAAATCGTATGATGACATCAACAATCATACCATCAACTCCATTGCTTTTACAACAATGTTTATCGTAAGATGACGTCACATCCCAAACTCTTGGCGTTTTCGCGCGCTTTTAAAAAGGGGATTTTTGTTAATAATAATAATAATAATAATAATAATAATAATAATAATAATAATAATAATAATAATAATAATAATAATAATAATAATAATAATAATAATAATAATCTTTATTCACATGGAAAGAACACACATACAGAAATTAAGTACATATTAGTAGCCAAGGGGATAAATTTAGAAATCCCGTTCAGGCTACCTAAAAATAAAATTTTACATGAATAGACTAGAAAAGAAGGAAAAACCAAAAAAAATTTAATAAATTAAAAATTGGCAAAAAAGCTGGACACAAAATTGAAATGATTTGCTTCAAATGAGGTGAAAATACAGATCCAGATCGTCGATATTTATTAGATCGTCGATATTATTAATTTTTTTGCCAATCAAAAAATTTCTCGATCGGCCTCAAATTTTGCGGGAAGTTGCTTTTATTTTTGCAAGAAGAATCGATTAAAAAATAAAAAAATCATGCAACTTCCTCATTGGAGGCTAGTATTTCATTTTAATACATGTTATTATACTTTTAATTTTTAAAATCCCACACCTGAAAATGGTTTTTATATGACGTCGTTGAAAGGGGGAGCTAGCGATATGTGAAGTCGGTGTTTATTCAGGAGTTTCTAAGAAAATGTTGTTGTTTTTTAGACATCGTAAATTTGTTCTCTTGTGTTAGAAATTTATAAAATGCAATTTTTTTTGAGAGCACGATTTCAATAAATGTTGAGTTATTTGTTATGAGCCTGTGTATTTATTGACTTGTCACTTCGCCGTCGCGTCGTCAGAAAGGTTAATTAAAAAATTTTTTGAACTGTCCCACCCAAAATTTCTTTTTTATTCTAATTTACAACTGTAAATTTGTTTTTATTAATTTTATCTCAAGTTTCAAAATGCAAATCGTGAATTTATCGCAAACATTTGAATAAAAGTCTTAGTTAGGATAACTATCTGACAAGTTAATGAAGAACCTCCCTTTGCTTTTTGTGGAGCACACTGTTTCAAGCATGAAAAGTTTATGAACTGATTTTCGAAAAATCTATTGTTTGTATGCCTCTAGTTGAGCTCTGGCTGTGGCTAGTTCACAAGAGCGATTATATGGTTTCGAATCATAAATCGTAAATTTCGAGATCGCGATCATGAAAAATCATAAATTTGTTTTTGATGACTTAGGTATATGACTAAAAGTGTTCTTAGATCATAAAAAATTAAAAAAAAAACCTTATGACCGTTCATGTGAACTAGTGATGACCAGAGCTCAACTTGAGGCAGACAAACAATATAGTCACCACTCAAAGAAGTAAAAAAAATGTTTCAAGTTAAGAGTCAGTGTTGCTAACTTGGGGGTTCCCCCCAAATTTAGGGGGGAAATGTGGGATGGGATTTTTTAGGGGTGTTATATTTTTAGGGAGTCCTTCCTAGTAGTTCGTAGAAATCCTACGAACTTTTTTGAATTTATCATTCTTTTACTCCAGATCACAGAGAAAAATCCTAACAGAGGGTCCATAACGATATTTTCAAAAGTTGAATGGATGTGAGGGCGCCACGATGAACTGTTCATGATTTGCAGAAGGATCAGCATTACATTTTGGTTACCGAACCTGTGATTGGATGTTACTCAATATGGTATTTTCGAAGGAGAAGGGAAAAGTTTTTCTCGCCCAATCAGGCTATTTTTTCCCGCCTACCGTGACGTAGATGCGATCGCAGCGCCAAAAAAACCCCACATCCATCCAACTTTTCGATTTCCATTAGCGCCTATGGCCACGGACTCTCTGTTCTAGTACTATGTGCTCCAGATTAGGAGATTGTCAAGGGACCTACCAAATGTACAGATAATTTCATTTTTTCCAATGTGATTAAATCCAATTTTAGACTTGATATTTGGTAATAATGCATATTATACAGTAAATTGTAATAAAATTATAATTAGTATTTTTTCCCACTTTTTTCAGATTTTTGAAACTCTTTGGAAAGGTCGTTTCCTTTAATGCACATCACTTAAAAGAGAATATAATTACGAACAAAATTAGCCCAATTTCATTTAAGTTAAGGGGTTGTAGAGATATACAGTGGTCGCAGCAAGGCTTCGAAAAAATATAAGACATCATGTAAAAAATATAGGACAGTTAAAATTATACTAAAAACGAATATAAATTAATGTATTTTTATTAAACAAAAAAGTTTTCGCAATTTTGCAAAAAAAAATTCCTCTAAAATAACTTTCCTGTAAAATCTCAAAATTTCTACAAATTTATATTTTAAAATTTTCTTATAACAACAATTACTTGAATTTGTGCTTAACAAAACATCGCAAAAAATTTCAAAAATGATAGATGGTTCCATTATAATTAGGATGTGGCTTCCCAAGGCTTTTAAAAACAAAGCGCAACTGTTGGGCAGAAACTTTCCGCAGAAATAATAAATTTAAAAAATTGAGAACACACATTTTTAAGTGTTAATATCTTACGAGTTTCACAGCCAACAGCTTTTCCCTTTTTAAAGAAATAATGGACCTTCGACCGCACCAACTTTCAAATATTTTACTCATATTTGCTAACTTTTGTGTTTCGGTTATAAAGTAGAAAAAAACAGGTTTTATTTGTTCATTTATAAGTTCTAAGTGAAAAATTCAGTATCTTTTAACTCTCAAGTGCAACTGAAGAAAAAAACTGAGAATGATTCATGACTCTAACCCAGGGGTCGGCAACCTGCGGCTCGCGAGCCGCATGCGGCTCTTTCGTTGTAAAGTTGCGGCTCTACAGTTCCATACGAAAAAATTGATAATTTACAAATCAAAACTTTCAAAAACTCAGAAAATATATTTTTAAGTTCTCAAGATGAGTCAAAATCAAAACTCTACTTTTAAGGAAATTCCCATATAATTTCTGGGGGAGAACCAGTGGTAGAAGTGGGTGAACTAAAAGTGGGGGGATGGCCTAGCTCAAGTCCCCCCAGAATTTTTTTACTCTGTTACCTCCATTAATATTTTTTGCATGGTATGCGTATATTTTTTTAAAGCACTATTAAACCCTAAATAGTTCAATATATATTTTGAGCATTTTTTTCCTGAATTTTGATTGATAAATGATGCCTAAGTTTTACTTATGCTGTCGTTACTTCTTTCTAATTATTTTCTAAAGAAGAATAAAGGAATTTCGTTTGTGAACCTTTATTTAATTATTGGATTTTAGATTAACCCCTGTTAAACACAAATATATAAAATACCCCCTGAGTGAATAAATATCATGCATATAATTTTCAAATGCTATCATTATTATACACAAAATACATGAATTATAATTCAGCATAATTAACATAGTTTCCTGTTTCATTACTTCATAAATTTACATAACCACACAAAATGTCCCTCCTTCGCGTATCTCATGTCAAATGTTTGTTTATACCCCTCAGCACCAAGAGTAGAGGGTGTCTGGGGGTCCTCCCCCAGAAAATTTTGATATTAAAAAGTAGTGTTTCAACTCATTTTTGGACATTTTGGACCCTTTTTTTACACACATAGGGAACCACTCCTTGTACCCTCCAAAATTTTCAAGAGGGAACAATACATATTTTATGAAAAGCCAAATTTTAGGGGAGATTGAACCCGTATTAACCTCTTTAGATCAGGGTTGCTGATTTTTTTGATTTTTTAAAAAAAATCAAAAAAATCGGATTTATTTGATTTAAATCGGACTTTTTTGATTTAAATCAGATTTTTTTTATTTAAATGAATTACTAGTTCTGAACTTCATGAAACTGGTTAATAATATTCTGATATTGTAATTTCAATGTAATATAATACTTTAGCATTACCTAATTACCCAATTTTAGTCTATTTTATACATTAATTAATTGAATTAATTAAGAGAAGCAGTTCACTGGTATCTCACCAATGAGAAGCCCATTCGAAAAGGGTGAATTTAGCTCATCAGCAAGGTATAGGAAGGTATACACGGTATACCGTGCTGATGAGCCCTAACAAGGGCGAAACCGTTCCACGGTTGGAGACGACGCTGGAGAGCTGGAGTTTTCTCACATATTCCTCTAACCAGAGGTAGTGGTAAAATACTCCCTTTTCATTGAATAGATGTCTTTCAATATTGAATGGGTTTTTTCAAAGTTTAGGATATTTTTTAAAATTTTAGTGTTTTTTTTTCAAAATTTAAACCAGGTTTCAGTAAATAAGGGGTGTTTTTACAATTTCAGTGGGTTTTTTCAAAGTATAAAAACTTTGAAAAAACCTACTTAACTGTGGAAAAACTGACATTATTTTGACAGAGCACATTTGACATAGAAAGAACTCACTAAAATTTGAAAAAATCCACTTACTTTATGGGAGAAAACCACTTAATTTTGAAAAAACCCGCACTTTTTCAGAAAAAAACCCGTTTGATATGGGTTTTTAAAAAAGACCGGGTTTTTGCCAACCCTGGCTAAAACGCGATTTTGAAGGGAAATTTCCAAAAATTTTTCTGGGGGAGGACCCCCAGACCCTCTTATTTTTCCAGGAATTCACATCGTTTATACAAAATTTGGAAATTAAGTTCACTAAAACTAATTTACAATGTGTACGTAAGTCATCTAAAACTTGATGTAAAAAAGTACCCCACCTGAAAGGAGGAAATAGTGATTTTAGTTGGGGAGCACTTTTACCCAACAGAAAAAAATGTAAGGTAAAAATGCTCCCCAACTAAAATCCCCCTCCCAATCTAAAATCAAATATATATTAAGCATATACTACTATTTACTATAACTATAACATTGAAGCAAAAAAAATTAGTGGCTCTTTAAAAACTGGGAAATTTCGTAAACTGTTACTTTTGGATCTTCCGTTTCAATAGGTTGCCGACCCCTGCTCTAACCCACTGCCCCCAGCCTGAGATCCTATGCTAAGATCTATAAAACAAAATAGTTGACAGCCGCTAAATTGCAATGATCACGATTAAAAACCATGTGCATTACACACATACACACAACCACTCCCATTGCATCATGTGAATCTTCTCTTCCAACTGTCAATCACTACAATGAATACGCGCTATCGATGATACGCGGTGCTTGGGGAGAAAAGGCAAAGAAAGGGGGAGGGTTTCTTCCTTGGAGCGGGGAACAAACTGAGTAATTCGCTCAAATGAAATATAGGACAAAACGTTATTTTTTAAAATGTAGGACATATTTTGGCATTTTCTCCAAAATATAGGAACTAGAGGATTTATAGGACATCTGGAACCACTGAGCTATTTTCAAAATGCAAAAAATAACAACTTTACAATACTTGTGTAACACTAAAAAAATTACTACTCCCGAGTGAGGGATGATAAGAAAACGAAACCTGTGGCATCATAAAAAATTGTGAAGATTTTATCATGGGTTTTTTGTCTGTTTTTCAAAAAATGACTCAAAACTTTAAGGTGTTTGCTGGTCGGGTTAATATTATGCGATTTGGCTAAAATTTTGCAAACATAATTTTTTGTCCATTGGAAAGTTTGAAAATAAGGGCCACCCTATTTATTATATTACCATTTTATTGTTCTTATTTCATTTATATCAAGTTAAATTTTAGATTAAGTTTATTTTTACTTCATTTTTCTGAAAACAGTGGGTTGAAAGACAACTTTTACCCACCAATTCAAAGTTTATTGAAAAATTTATTAATTCGATCAACAGTTTATATCAATTTTGCATTTTAATTTAAGTTATGGTGAGTAAATAGTTTTAAATATTAAGTCGATTTTTATACTAATTTTTCCAAAAAACTAATTAAAAACAATATAACACAGGGTGTGGGGAGTGGGTTCGAGAGTGTCTCCATAAAACTTGAAGAAATGGGGTAGGACTGAGTTTATAAAGAGAAAGTGGAAATGACCTTAAAAAACTGAGCAAAAAAATTGAGTTGATTTTGGGGGAGAATAACTTATTACTATCACAAAATGAAATAAGAAACACCATGGGGTTTTAAGAATTGAATATGCATGATATGCCCAGAAGAAGTGAAGATTTTAGTGAACTCACCAACTTGTGGATTGAATCGTTATTTATTGTGAAGATTACATAGCAGGATTCACAACGACAATCAATTCTTTGGAATGTTTGTCAATAATAAAGTTTTGAGTCTATAGCTGTGGTGGCGCCCTCTCCCGGCTCCGGGACGGGCTGGCTTGAATCTCCACACCATTTGATTAGTTTTGTCATGATTTTCAAATATTTTATATAAAAATATAGCGTTACTAATAACTTTCAACTTGCTACTCTTCTTAAGACTAATTTTTAACTATCAAGATATTTTTAATGAAAATTTTTGAAAATTACTGGGGTTATAAAATAGGGGAGAAAGGGGTAATAAGAAACATTTAATTTGCAGCTTTGTGTGTGGGCGTAAAAATCTGAAATCTTGCTTTGCATATTAACTGCTTGCCAAGTTCAGTTAATGTCGGAACAAAGAAAGAAAATGTTATTTTATTATTTTGGAACTAACAACTACATACGGATTTGTTTGTTAGGTTTTCATAGCACAAGGCCACAGTTGTAATGAGAACCACTGACTTGTTGTAAAGTCAATAAAAACATATTTAAAGACAAATTTCAACAATATTATAAAATTCTTTTTATTGTATCAATACTACATGAAAAACTAAGATTCAAGGGATGTATGTAAATATTTTGACAATTCTGTTTAAAAATGCATTTTAAAAGCTCGGGATTTTCCTGATTCAATATGGAATAGAAAAGGAAACAATGTGTGTACTCTACAAATGAGGAAAACTAAAAACTTTAAATTTGTACAGGTTTCAGAAAAATAATTCATAAATGTAGGTTGTTTAAAACTGATAAGCACCATAAAAACATGGGAGTTAAAATAAGACTAGAAATGGTTAACAGTGATTGCTCTTTGTTTCAAGGGATTTTTGAAACCATAGATTTCACCAGTGATGATTATATATGTTTTACAAGTTAAAATCTGAATTGACGATAAAAGTATAGCACCTATATAATACAGTTCATAAGGCAGGAATCTTCAGTTTCTTAAGTCATATTTTAAGAAACTATTTAGCTGATTGTGGGTACATTCGCTTTAGCTTTGCTTTCTGAAAAACAAAAAAACACAAGTTATTGTTGATATGGTATAAGGTAACTTTAAAAAGGCAAATGTGTAAATAAATTAAAATATTTTTAAGTTGAAATAAAAACTCATTATAAAATTAAAAAGAAATGTCCTGAATAAATGTTTGTGTAACATTCTTAACTAGTTTTAACTTTAAAAAATGTATGTTTGGTGATTGAAAAAATGATAGTTGAAAAATAGATTAAAATGAAGCATTGAAAATATTAGTATTTGCAATTTTCAGTTTGTCCACTTTGTTTAGTTACATTCATCTATTAAAAGTTAATCAAGAAAGAATTTTAGATATCAATATCTAAACTTGCAAACCTATCTTTTCCCATTTAATCTGCTTATTAAATCGCCTCTCCCGTGCAAGACTCACACAATTGCAAAAGTTGAAAGTTTTACTCTACGGGATCTTGGCGCGGAAGGACTTCTAGATAGGTTGCCAAGTTGATAGTCGAAGCTAGAGTTTAATCTTTGGTGATTATTTCAATTGGCGCTAAGATAAATCGCCAAACAAGGCTTTTTATGTTTTAACGCGTGAATCATGGCTCATTCTTAACTCAAGTTAAGCACCTTCAGCCACAGTCAGTACTTTGGAGGGTGACCACCAAGTATTGGCACGTTCTTTTCCCCTTTCTCGATCTCATATTTGCCTACGTTTCTGGTTGACATTGAAATTATTCTGCCCGTAATAATGAATGTGTATAATAAAATGCACAGTTTACTTTTTTAAATACTTGGATTTTATCAGAAATATTTAATTTTTCTTGAGATTCTTAAGCAAAATAGGAAAAGTATGAACCCTTTTTTTTTTAATTTAATTAAATGGACAACCCGACAGGTGAGATCTTCAGGGGTCAGTGTTATATTTCTTTTTTTTCAATTATTAAACCTCATTTAAAGCTAAAACTATTTCCAACTTAAAAATAATCTTTAAATTTTAAATAAGTTGGTTGACTTTCTGTATTTTATAATCTTATTTTGATAGATTGTGTGACCCATGCCTCCTAACATTCTCAGCATTACCACCATCGGTTTGTTCTTTCTTCCTATGCTCTGCTCATACCTAACTTTTGCCTACTTTTCAGGAGAGTATCGATACCTATTATATGCCCCGTGTAAAGTAAAATGCACGTAATTTTGCAATCACCTTTTTTAATGAATTAAAATTTTTCTCTGATCGTCAGAGTTTAATTTCAAAGACTGGTTATTGTTTCAGTGCAACCAAAAGGTATTTCATGATCATGTAGCATAATTCTCACGAGGAATACACAGATAGTCGATTAAAAAAAGGTTTTTCCCATGATAATTTGCTCAGGAAATAAAGTCTACCTATGAAATCGGCTATAAAAGAAACGTAATTTAATTAAAAATGTAAATATATTTCTATGATCATTTATTACTTAGGGCAGAATATTCTGATAACAGGTAGATCCTTTCCTGAAAAATAAAAGCAAATGTGCGCAAGGAAAGAGAAAAACGCAGCTATGCTTGATTTGGTCAGTGGTCACCCACCCAAATACTGACTGCACTCGAAGGTGCTTAAATTCCGTGAAGAAATTTCGATGTTCGATATGCCAGCTAAACCACGATTTTAGATTCAAGCACATAAAGCCGTTTTTGGCGATTTTTTTAGCGCCAATAGAAATATTCCCCAAAGATCACACTTTTGACTCTACTTTTTCGACTTGGCGACCAATAAAGAAGTCCTTCCACGCCAAGCTCCTGTAAAGTAGACATTTCAACTTTTGCAATTGTGTGAGTCTTGCACGGGAGAGGCGAAATAATAAATACAGGGTGATTATGATAAATACATACTAGGCCTGTAGCTTTTGCTTTCACTACAACTATGTCAGCTTTTCTCTTTTCTTGAAACTCTTTCAACTTCTTTTGCATTATTTCATTCCTGGTATAAATAAGAGGCTTTTTATGATAACACATTTTAAGTTCTAATTACTTTTACAAAAAAAACTTTTATTTTGTGTAAAAATATATCAACTTTCAATTAATGCTAGAAATAAAATAAATAACATTGATCAACTATAGTACAAATAATCAGGGATAATTATTAAAATGCTATAAGGTCCATAATAGAAAATTATCTTTTTTCCTCATACAAAAATAAAACAGCACTTTGTTTACCAATTAGAAAACTATAAGGACAACTTATCTACTTTTATGTCATTACAAATTGAGAAATCAAAGTGTAACAATCTTTTAAACATGTCATGTGTTATTTTTATCCTCGAGACAGAAATACTTAGAAAACCACGATTTTTAAAAAAATTTAATTTGATTTTAAAATTGAAAATAGATTAACAAAGCTATAATCTCTAAATATAGTGCAAACAGTCCATTCTTTCAAATGATTTTCGTAAGTTTTCATCACAGAATCATGTACTTATCAAGCACTGTATCACTTTATTTCATGGCGATTAGGTAGTTTGTACCCAAGCCTTGTACTCGACACTAACTTTTTAGTCCTGGGTGACCCACTTACGATATCGTTGCCTAAATTAAGGTAGCAATCAAACATAGGATATTAAACGTAACAACCTTGCAAATTGGACGAAAAATAGTTGCACTTAAGGCTAAAAATCATTTAAAATAACTGAAACCAAGAATATCACAACTATTTACCTTTTTTGTTCTACCATTCTTGTTTTCTGTTCTTTTTTCCAGATATCTTTAAAGTCTGAGCAAAAAGATGTCCACAAGGAAAAAAACTCTTTTGGCCACTCACATTCATTGTTTGACTTGGGTTGAAATTTAAAAAACTTATGTGTGCTTTTAAACCTAAAATAAAAAATAGAATGCTAAAACTAAAACTTTAAAATACAGTGAAATTCTACTGAAAATTAAAATTTGAATGTATATTTTAACCCATTAACACCCAAACTATTATTTTTTTGGGCGAATTTAATAAAAATCATGAATCTGGTGTATTTTGCCTTCAATATGGATATTATGAACAAATTTTGTCAAAACAGTCATTACTTTCCTCAAAAAATGCTGATCTAAAAATAGATCACTGGGCGTTCGGAGGATATTTTTGTCACAGAGCTAAGTAATAGTAGAACTTCAAAAAATCATTAAAAAATATAAAATAAATAGACCTATTAGTATTTTTCTTTAAAAAATGCATATTTATTTATAAATATGTGGAAAAATAATTAAATAATTATAAAATTAAATAACTTACCCAAGATTTATTACATGAATAGCCTATGTTGAAAGTAATAATAGATGAAAAAGTGGGAGTTGAATCAAGAACTTTAAATTTATAAGTATATTATAGAAATAATATTTAATAAAATTGTGTATTTAATTTAAATAAAATGCATTAGGTAATTTTTTTGTAAATTTTATGGATTAGTTTTATCATAAAATAATGATAGTCATGAAATAAAATGTAACTTAATCGGTACATTCAAAATTGCTACGTGTTGAAGCTTTTCGCCGGCCTATTCCTATTAACTACTTATCCAATTAACTTACTATCCTGTCATTACGTCAATTTTAAGGTTGTAAAAGCAGTCTTAGGGCGAATTTAAAGAAAAAATTATTACAATTTTTAATTTGAGATTTTTACATCTCCTCAAAAACCTTTAATGATTGTCTAATAGTTTTACCTATAATGTATTTCAAAACGAAATGCTTGTATTGACTTAAATTGTATCAGCAAATAAATTAATGTGAATAAACTTGAGTTCATAATACTATTTGCAATCCTGTGATTTACTAAGTAATCAATCAATATTGTCTACCTTTCATTCATCCACCAGAAGAAATTATAAAATTTAACTCACAATAATATAATTTCTTAAGAAAATCAATATTTGTGACCATCCTGAACATTACTGAGTATTCTCATTTTCATTTTTTACAGTTTATAGTCGAAAAATCTGAATAATCGTATCGCGAGCAACACAGAAAAAATGAACGCCCGAACGCCCAGTGATCTATTTTTAGATCAGCAATATTGGGACCTAATTTTTCACTAAATGAATCATTTTTTACAAAACTCTGCATTGTATCCTAATAGCTACATCTATAAAGATAAAATAAAATCTGAAAAGGATTCAATTGGTGGTATACTTTTATAGTTTTCTCGTAAAACATGAACCAAGATGAAAAAACTGCAAAATGAAACCCCAAGACAAAGTTTTGCCCATCACTGTAACAAAATAAATGTTGCAAACGAAAAAAACACATGATATTATTCTTAAGGAAGGCTTTCTCTTGCCATTTGAGCAGTTTTGTTTTTGTGGGGTAAATTTAAATTAATTTAAAAGACCATTTCTGACCCTATGTTTAGTGATCTAAAAATAGATCAATGGGCGTTAATGGGTTAAAGAGTTCAAAATGTTTCCCACATACTTTGACTTGCATCTGTCTAGATTTTCTATCTGTAACCTTATGTCAGCAATAGCTAAAATAGAAAAACATAATTAAAAGTAATAAATATTTATAAAGAATAACAATAAAGAAATCCTTATAATAAAGTAACTAAAGTAATAAATAAAGAAATCTTTAAGACTCTAAGTAATAATAAAAAAACACTGATGTATCTGGGAGTACCTTTATGAATGAATGTTTGCATTGTCTCTCTCAGTGGTTCTTTGTGTTTCTCCTCTGATGATTTGAGAATTTGTGTAACTTTGCGCTCACAAGCTAAAAAGAGATATTGTCATCATGCTGTATTAAGATTAACATAGAAGAGTTAAAAGAAAAATTAATTCACTCACTTACGGGATTGCGAGTTAAACCAGAAGCGGGGGTAAAACCTGGCATACTAGAGTTGATAATATCAACTCTAGTATGCGAGGTTTTACTCCCACTTCTGGTTTGACACTTGATGGTTGATGCGCCCGTTAAAGCATTCACAAAAAAGTTAATTTGCAAAGAAAATCAAAATTTTAGTAAATCAAGAGACCAAGGATTTTTTACACTAGTTTTAATTCATAATTCATTTAAGATGGTCTCTTAAAAAATTGAGAAATCAAAGTGTAACAATCTTTAAAAAATTTATTTTTGCTTCTTTAAAGAGACAACAATGTTTTTACATTCATACATTCCAGAATCTAAAAAGAAGAATAATAAACCTGGATTTGAACCTTTGATTCCTACTTAAAAAGTTAGTTTTAAGTCAGTTCATGATCTTAAGAACTTTTGAGCAGAACATGCAATAATGTAGCTCCATTTTACCCTCTGTCCATATTTTTGTGAACTACATTGTTTGAAATCTGTTTATTTTTCTTAAATTTACTAAATATGTTGCATCAAACTGCATATTTTAATCTATTCTAGTTTTTTATTAATTTTAAAAAAAATTATCATTCAATTTTGAGACAGCCTGAATGTATAAATCATTAATTTTGGATTAAAAGAGTTCCATCACCACTAAATTTACTTAATTAGTTTCCTAAATTTCTTTGTTTTGAGAGATTATCTTACTTTTCCTGTGCATCACCTTGCCCAATAATGAGGAAGTTGCATGATTTTTAAAAAAAATTTTTATTCGATTCCTCTTGCAAAAATAAGCAACTACCCAAAATTTGAGGCCGATCGAGAAATTTTTTGATTGCCAAAAAAATTAACAAAAATCCCCTTTTTAAAAGCGCGCGAAAACGCCAAGAGTTTGGATGTGACGTCATCTTATAATAAACATTGTTGTAAAGCAATGGAGTTGATGGTATTATTGTTGACGTCATCTTATTAATAATAATAAATTTTTTATTTTTAAAATTTGTACAAATTCACCTGAAGGTATGGGCCCGTATAGGTAAATTCAACACACACAAGGACAGTAACACTAACATCCATGCCGAACGGGGATTGGAACCCCAGACGTACGGCTTTGCAGTCAGATGCTCTAACCACTAGGCTATTACGTTAAACAATAAACGTTTTCAGTCACGTGTTTTTTTCTCGACTTTTAAATTAAAATATTTAATTACCTGTACATTTTTTTGAAAAACTGACTAGATATTTCATTTTACCATACAAAAAACCATACGGAACACTTGTTTGTTTTTGAAATCTCACACATGCAACTTCCTTATTGTCAGGGATTAATAATACTACCAATAAAGTGAAAAATATTGTTTATTTATTGCTTGAAATGGACAGACCATTAACAATTCCTAAATTTATCACATTGCACAAAACATATACACTACATTTAAGATAAAAATTTTCTTGTAATTGATTTGTTTAATACTAAAAGAATATGTAACTTGCCTGTGGTTTGAACATATAGTTTATCTAGCTCTTTTTGTATATCATCAAAATTAACATTCCCGGCCCTCTCTACATCAGAAGGTTCTGGTACAGGCAAGTGACAGTCCTCAATTGATTTATCCTAAAAGTAAAAGAAAAATTTACATGGAAAATTTTAATTTTATTCTACAATAATTTAAGAATCCTAATCTTAAATTTATAAAAGGCTTATAAATTATTTAGGTATAAAAGAACTTAAACCTGTAAGAACTTTAAACACTGAAAACAAAATGAAGTATCCTTTAACTAGTATAAATTGTATATGACTGTTATATTTCAATTATTTCAAGTCGTAATTCCCCTTGTAATTTAAAATAATATAATGGTTACAATTTTTAAGTTTTTTTTAGGAAAAAAAATTTAAACGCAACTATTTTGATAAATTGAATCGTCAGTTTGAAGAAGGGAATAAGTCCAAAAAATGAAAAATTGACTTTTTGAGCTCAAAACAATCTCCAAGCTTTGCCCTACACATGGGTGAAAAGAGGGGGAAAATAACTTATCCCTATAGGGAGATATCGCCCCTTGAAGTTGTGAAATCTATGTCCATACAATGAAAATTCCATTACTTTTTTTGATTTTCTCAAAACTTGATTTTTGGACTTATTCCCTTCTTCAAACTGACGATTCAATTATAAGCCAATAAACTATACTTACTTTTTCAAAGATATTAAAATATACTCGTACAACAAAATGCAGTAGAGTCAATGAGTTATCCTAAGGAACAAAATGGTATAGTTATACTCAACAAAAGTGATTGAAGGGCATTGTATGTATGGTGTTAAAAATTTGAATTAATCTTAAACATAATAGTCTTTAAAATAACAGTTGGTGGGCAAATAACAAGAATATCTATACCCTTTAACCGTAACCTTTTCCCAGTAGCATTCTTCCCTCCCAAAGAAAACCATTGTGAGTAAAAACATGCACAAAGACAGATACAACCAGACTGCAACATTGCACATTTAAATTGTCTATTTGTGTACCCTTGTCTGATTTTATTGATGTATGCAAGAACAAGGTGTCTTTCTTTGAATACAGAATCTTTCTAGATACTGCCTCTTTAGCTGGGAATTTCCTTAACTTGAAGTATAAATAAATGCAGAGTCCTAATTTACCCTTTATGTCCCAAATTATGTTTTTCAGAACAATTGTGCTGTATATTTTTTATACGCTATCCCTATAAATATATTAAGTATATAAGCTTCATATTAACAATAGAAACACAGTTCATCCCAAATATGTCAAGTTTACGTTACTGCAACAAGAAGTGAATGAAATTTGGCCTTACATGACGAAAATCGGACGAATTTGGAACATTGGGAAGTGGGACTTACAAGTCCCGTCGGGGCATAAAGGGTTAAATATACATATCATACCCTTGAGAAAACTACCCATTCATTTCTACATATAAATCATAGTTAAGGACAAGATTATCCAAGCTTGCAAATTAAAATTTCTCATATTATTTTGGTTTAATAAAAGGAATATATATACAATTACAGCCAGGGCTGGCAAAAGGAGTAAAATGACTTTTCTGTACTCTCTCCGGTACAAGGTTCAGTACTAAACAACAAGCACAATTGAGATCCGGAACAAAATCATTCACCAAAATAACATTTGCTTACACTCCAGGAACTTAAGACAACGCTTTATTTGGTGATAGCTTCACTCCGATGCTCAACTTAGTGAGAAAGATCGAGCTAACATTTATCCGGAGATTTATCCAACGCAGCAGGTCGAGCTCGCTTCTATCCGGATATTTATCCAAAGCAGTTGGCGAGTGTAATTTCGATCCAGTCGGAGGCGTGAGGCTGTTCGTAGTGTGTAATATCCATCCAGTCGGAGGCGTGAGGCTGGTCGTAGAGTGGAATAAAAATCCGGTGAAGGACTGATGGCTGTGAGACGAGTTCATATCGCTCCGGCTTAGAATTCGACGCCTTCAGGGAGTTTGATTTCACTCTTGGACAATATTCGAAGGTTTGGGTTGATTGTTATTTAACTCCAAGATAAAAAATCAACAGTTGAGATGAAATATGTTTTGCTCGGGAATGAAATTTAATAGTAATAAGTGGTCGACCTTTACTTGAAGTATTCGATTCCGATTCGATTCCTTGGTATCGATTCCAAATTAATCGATTCCGGAATCGATTCCTTCATGGGTTCGATTCATTGGTATCGATTCCGGTATCAAATTTCGATTTCTTAATAAATATCGATTCCAAAGTAGTCAATTCCGATTCGATTCCGGAATCGATTCCTTCATGGTTTCAATTTCTTGGTATCGATTCCTTCATGGGTTCGATTCCTTGGTTTCGATTCCAAATTATTCAATTACTTGGTATCGATTCCAAAGTATTCGATTCCGGAATCGATTATTGATTCCAAAGTATTCGATTCCGGAATCGATTATCAATTCCACAGTATTCGATTCCGAAATCGATTATCGATTCCAAAGTATTCGATTCCGGAATCGATTATCGATTCCAAAGTATTCGATTCCGGAATCGATTATCAATTCCACAGTATTCAATTCCGGAATCGATTATCGATTCCAAATTATTCGATTCCGGAATCGATTATCAATTCCACAGTATTCGATTCCGGAATCGATTATCGATTCCAAAGTATTCGATTCCGGAATCGATTATCAATTCCACAGTATTCGATTCCGGAATCGATTATCAATTCCACAGTATTCAATTCCGGAATCGATTATCGATTCCAAATTATTCGATTCCGGAATCGATTATCGATTCCAAAGTATTCGATTCCGGAATCGATTATCGATTCCAAATTATTCGATTCCGGAATCGATTATCAATTCCACAGTATTCGATTCCGGAATCGTTATCGATTCCAAAGTATTCGATTCCGGAATCGATTATCGATTCCACAGTATTCAATTCCGGAATCGATTATCGATTCCAAATTATTCGATTCCGGAATCGATTATCGATTCCAAAGTATTCGATTACGATTCGATTCCGGAATGGATTCCTTCATGGGTTCGATTCCTTGGTATCGATTCAAAAGCATTCGATTCCGGAATCGATTATCAATTCCAAATTATTCTATTCCGGAATCTATTACCTATTCCAAAGTATTTGATTCCGATTTGATTCCGGAATCAATTCCTTCATGGGTTCGATTCTTTGGAATCGATTCCAAATTATTCGATTCCGGAATCGATTATCGATTCCAAAGTATTCGATTACGATTCCGGAATGGATTCCTTCATGGGTTCGAGGTCAGTTGTGGACCACTTCCGGTAAGTCACGGACCACTTCCGGTAAGTTGTGGACCACTTCCGGAAAGTTGTGGACCACTTCCGGTAAGTTATGGACCACTTCCGGTAAGTCACGGACCACCTCCGTAAAGTTGTGGACCACTTCCGGTAAGTTACGGACCACTTCCGGTAGGTCACGGACCACTTCTGGTAAGTTACGGACCACTTCCGGCAAGTTGTGGACCACTTCCGGTAAGTTACGGACCACTTCCGGTAAGTCACGGACCACTACCGGTAAGTTGTGGACCACTTCCGGAAAGTTGTGGACCACTTCCGGTAAGTTGTGGACTACTTCCGGTAAGTTACGGACCACTTCCGGTAAGCCGTGGACCACTTCCGGTAAGTTTTGGACCATTTCAGGTAATTTGTGGACCACTTCCGGTAAGTGGCGGACCAACAAGTACATCCTATGCACCGGATTGAAAAGCTTTAAATTTTCATTCGGATCTAAATTAAACCATTAAAAACCAATGAATTTTTTCCTGGAAACTTTATTCCACTCTTTAAAACAGCATCACCGCCTCCGACTGGAGGCAAAGACTCGGCAAGAAGCTCGCATGAATATCCGGATAAAAGTATTGCTCGACCAAAAAGCTCGGATGCGTATCCGGAGAAAAGTATGCTCAGCCAGCAGGTTGAAAAAGATCTCCGGATAAGATCGACACAGTGAAAGAGCCGCCGAGCTTTCTCCGGGAGGAAAATAAACTCATTCATCAGCCTCGAGTTTCGCTCCGGAGGGAAATTAAACGTAGACTTCAAATTTGGGTTTCATTGTGGATGAAACTAAAAGCTTTGAGTGAAGTTAAATTAGGTTCCGGATTAAATCTAAATATCAAAATTATGGTTGATTTAGCTCTGGAACAAAACTGCAATGCCGAGGAGCACTGAGTTTAGTTCAGGATTGAGCAAAATCTGTAAAAATCACAGGTTCCGGATATAATTTTACTCCTTTTGCCAGCCCTGATTACAGCAAAACAGTACCTTGCTTTTAACATCTCTTAGTTTGGGAAGTATTTCAAGACCAAATCCATCAGCCTGGCCTCTGCTACCATTGCCTGTAAAGAGTACAGTTTTTAATGTTTCAAACTACCATTACAAGTTATGCTTAGTAGATTTTATGTATTTAAAGAATAAACTTCAGGCAAGTTGAGATACTTGTTATGAAGTACTTCAAATAACTTGCATCAATTTGAGTTGCTGAACACCAAAAATCCTATCATTACCAAAACATTAATTTTAAGTTAAAAATTCCACAAAGGTGATAGTGATTCAAAATTGATAAAAAAAACCTTAATCAGCTCAATAGGTAACTAAAACTGAAATATTAAAATCAATAAAACCATTTTATTCTTAATTTTTGTAGACTGAACCACAAAGAAAAATTACCTCCATTCATGTAGTTTCCCAAAGAGAGCACAATGCTTATAACATTTTGCACATTTTTCCCTTTTAAACACTGAAAAAAACATTACATATCATGGTTCATTTATTGGATGACATTGAAGGGTTTTCATAAGTATGCATTCATCACAAATATCAAGTAAGGTTCTTAAATAAATTTTTTAATTTTTTTGTAATTTAAAAGAAGCAATAGTTTTAAAACCAAAACCATAATTTAATAAAAATTTTAAGCATAATTAAACAAATAAGCCAATCAAAAAAATATTTCTTATTCAGTATAATTCTGAAATGTTAAATTGAAATGAATTTACACACATCACATGTCATTCCAAGATTCAGCAATTTGTTTTCTACTTGATCTAAGTTTTCGTTAAAGGAAGCATGGAACATAATACATTCTATTCGGATGGCATATTCAGGAATCAAAGATAGTTCCCATAAAAACCTGCAAAAAAGTACAATATGTGAATATCCGTACTTTATGGTACTAGTATTTCTAAATAAGATATTTCAAGTTAATAAATAGACTATATAGAAATTAATTGATATATTAAGACAGGGTAATAAATATTCACAGCATTATGATTGGAAAATGCATTTATTTTCAACTTAATTTTTATGTATTTGCACCAAATCCCTATACTCAGAACACTATGTCCATATTGTCAGAAATAAATTTTCATAAGAGTTTCTATATTTTATGAGTTTTGACATTATGTTCCCTGTTTTAATGTCTGTTATTTGAAAAGGAAGCATCCAAAAAATTTTAAAGAGTAGGACATAGTTTAGGGAAAAAACAGTTTTATAGAAATGTGAAATTCTAATAATCTATTTAAGAATCAACCAAGCAATACTCACTGTTCTGGTTTATCGAGAGGCACATTAGGCTGGGCGGCTCTGTGGCTTGAAATGACCTTCAGTTCGTCAGAAGTTGGTCGCTTGAAAAAAAAGTAAGCGTTCAATGAAAAATATTTAAAAGAGACAGTTAAAAGTTCACTTCTTTATATGCGTTAAGAAACCCTGTAGAGCTTTAAAGATTTACAAACTTAGTCCTTGATCAACAAATGCTGTGTTAATGAATTTTGTTACAAGATGGAGCCACAGTAAAAGGGCCAGGTGGCTCTTCTGTAATTTACCTATATATGTTTGTGATGTCAATCTTACTTTTTGAATTTATATAGCTATTGTTAAACTTGGAATAAAAAAGGTTTTTTAATGTGGTGTTTTCTTTGGAGTTGCCCTGCACAGGCTAGTTTTTGGAGATGTATTTAGTGAGTTTTGATTTATGTTAGTAGAGTTTGAGTTTAATAGTCATGCTGTTACTTTAAAAACAATCAAGAAGCAAGATACAATATTTGAATTAGCTCAAGACATCTATGCACAACATTTTATTTATATTTACATAACATTTTATTCATATTTTAGCTCTAAACCTCTAATCCCCTACTACAAGAAATAACTATATAAAAATTATTTTTTACCTTATTCATGTAGTTTAGGGCTGAATAAAATGCCCCTTCCCCCAAAATGTTTTTTTTTTATAATTTTCTTTAAATTTGATATAGGGGCTGAACTTAAACGTTATAAATTATAGCACCTAAAGGTGCAATTATTGCTGTAATAACTTTAAAAAACATGCTGAAAAGTGAAGCTAAACTTATGGTAGCATATTTGCTAGCATGGGCAGTAAAGGGTTAAAAGAAAGCAAAGAAATTCAAGGCAAAAGGAGGTGAATCCAACAGATCATATTGGTAATAGAAAATATTGAACAAATTAATATTTGAAACAAGTAAAACTTACTGTATCATAGATTGATTGAAGAGTATCTGTGCTGATGACACTGGTATCAAAATTGTACAAAGCTAAAAGGAAATATTTAATTTAAATTAAATTCAAGGCTTGTGAGTGATAACAAATTTAATCTCATTACTGGGCAGTATTTTTAGGTCATGTAGGTGAGAATAAGAAAATCCCTTTCTTACCATGTTGTATTTCTGATATATCTAAATGAAGACTAGAAATAAGGATTCCTACATTTTGAGAACGCTTTTGATCTAGCAGTTTAGCTACCTAAAAACATAAATAAACAATAAATTAATTTTATGCAAGAGGAACTAATTATATTGTTTGAAATTTAATAACAACCAACATTTATAATCTTGTTAACCGTGAATAACACTACTACTTTAATGTTTAATTTAATATTTTTTACAGGTAGCTTGCCATGTAGAATTTCACAAAAAGACTTAAAATTTATTTCAAATTATTATGGGTAAAACTTTTCAGGATAGAGCAGAATTTTGAACCGTCTCATTAATACTACATGCATGCCAGTGATTGATTTATTATTTTACTGTGTTTAGTGGGGTTTTTGTTTTCTTTTTAATTGTATTCATATTAAATCCTTGGTATAGTGCCAATTAAATTGTTTGTTACATTTTGTTTTGTTTTATTTTTGAAAAAGTAGCTAAACCTGTCATTGGCATGCAGGTAATAAATGGATGGAAAATTGTTAGGATGACTTTTTAAACTTTTACCCATGTCTTTAACTGGGCTGGCTTTAAAATCAGTTTAGCTATCTTTATACAGGGTGTTTCACACTGCTGGCCATGGGGGCATGCAACAACAACAGGGTGTTTCAAGAAGTCCACCCAAAACTCTGTGTTTATGTAAATAAAATTTGCATAAAGAACTAAACCTTGACAAGACAACTTTCATTTTTTGAAAGATGCGACTCCAATGTGTTTTGAAAATCCAATGAAAATTAATTATTTCATTCCACTGAGCATGCATGCATGGTCAATGGATATTGTAAACATTTTGGTGTGCACACATATCCAAATAACTATGCTTAAACTTTTTTATTGCATAAATGGATGTGGCATCATACCTTTCTCTGTCGTAATTTTCTCAAAACTATGGGCAGTAATGGATTTGTTCCTTTTGGGCATTTTTTATGTACTTTTAGCAAAAAAACAGGCTGTGCAGAGTTTGGGAGGACTTGTAGAAAGATTCTGTAAATGTGTTTACTATTCAATTTTTAGATGCAAGGGTTCCAAAACTGTTTGACAAGCAGAGCATTTTTAGGAAAAAAGCTATATCCACAGAATATAATTTTTAAGATATATTTATATTTCACAGCAATAAGAGAGGAAGAGAGAGATGTCATGTAAAGAACCTGAGGGATCATAATTTAGGATCCATTAACCTAGAAAATTTTTTTTCTATCAGAATTGCAAATTTATTTTTTAGAAACTTAGGGAAAAATATTTGGCGAGACACCTTTTTTTGTTGTCAAAAACCACTTCTATTGGAAAGGCAGTCTAAACATTGTGGGGCGGCATCCCTCTCCTATATCGATACTGTGATTCTCTCAAATGCATGGACAATAATATTTTATACTATTACAGAATCTCTGACCTTTCTCAAGAGCTTTTTACATTGAATTCATTTTGTGTATCTTGGCTTTAAGATGAAAAAAGTAAACAGAATTAGTAAATGCCATATTAAAATAATTGCAACATTACTTTAAACTTTGTAAAATAATTAAGAGCCAAAATTTATATAAAATGATATGTTTGTTTTCCATGTGCATAGATACCAATTTATTTTTTAAAGGTTTAAAAACTTACTTCTTTAGCTTTTTTTGGTTGAGCAGCTTTTTTAGGTTCTGTAGGACTTTTTTTGGTTGTTTGTTTGGAAAAAAGTTCCTCAAATTCTTCCCAATTCGGAGGCTGTGTTTCTGTTATATTTTCCCACAGACATTCAGCATCTCTGAAAAAAAATATTTTGATCAGATGTTATAAGAGTTTAGAACTGTAGCAACACGTGACTAAAATTATTGGGGTAACGCTCAAGTAAAATTTTAACCTTTTTGTTTCCAAATTGTTTAAAAAGAAACAAAAAAAATTGTTTCAAAATGCTGCAGTTACTCACTTTTCAACAGCAGCAGGTGTGTTTATTTGTATTCTTGTCCAATACAATGGCCTCATAGGCTGCTTAGGAGCTATTGCTGGTTTACGAACTGAAAAGTATTTAAACTATGTAGCAACACATTTTTATAAAATACTATCAATAGAAAGTTCTGAAAATGAATAGAATAAAACATCTTAAAAAGAAGTAAGATATAAATAAGAGCATGGAATTAAAGAACTCTGATTAACTTTTTGGCATAGTTTTGAATTTTGATGTTGCCAAAATATTTGAAGGCTGAATACATAAAAACAAAATTTACAAAAAAGGATACTGATCCTTAATCCTATCACAATTTTTGGTTGTTATATGCTCTAAGAATTAAAAAAAACTACATAACTTTGTAAAATATGAGGAATAACAGAAATGAGAATTTTGGATCAGTTGAACTTTAATTTTTTCCTTAAATGCAAGGCGTATAATATATAAAAAATAATGGAAAATAAATTTGTATTTGTCAACCAGATAATAATTTTTTTAGGATTGCAGATAGATTTATAGAATTAAATTTTTTATTGCAAAAAACTTCAAGTGTATGATTAATGATTAAGTAACATATTTGAAGTTTCATGCAAATTAGAACTAGAGGTACAAGCCTACTTTGAACCATCAGTTTTATTATAAAAACCAATCTGTACCTTTAAAACCCAAGGGAAACTTCACATGAACCAGGGGTCTGTCCAGACTTTTTGTGAAGGGTCCGATTTTTTAAAAATTGTGAAAATCTACTCGTAATTTTGTTAGTGTTAAATTAGTTCTTTTCAGCCAGGAGCCTGTTTTTGTGAAAATAAGCTAACAAATTTGCAGTATTGTGAAAAATAGTGGCCATTTAAAGGACAAAATACTTTGTGAAGGGTCCGTTTTTAAGGTTAAATACGTTGTGAAAGGTCCGTTTTCACAATAAAACATTTTGTGAAGGGTCCGAAAACGGACCCAAATTTCTTCTTAACTGACCCCTTGTGAACACACATACGGTTAAAAAAACTTCAGCAATATAGCAATTCTATCTTCATTATAAAATTTATCCTATACATGGTCACTTATGTCCATTTGCTTTTAAACCACTGATATATTTATAAATGATAGACAGTTTAAAAGGTTAGGCTTGAATGGGCAAATAAATAATTTAATGCAATAAAAAAACCAATTGAGAATAGCACATATCAGTGAAAATATCCACTTTAAATTTTAGTATGTAAATAATCTATCCTATTAGGATCTGAGTTTGGAAAAATACCATGTCCCTCTAATCCTTATTAATTAGAATGCAGGGAGTATGCAACTATAGTCATCTACCTATCACAGAGTTCAATTCATTAATTTCTAATGAATCACATTTTCTTTTTGGTGGAGGATTATGTCTAATGCCTTTAGCATTGACATACATGTTGCCTGTAAACTTTCTCTTCCGAGGACGTTTACCAGATGCACGTTTAGGTTTATCCTTTACGGGTGATAGATCTCTAGGAGTTTCCATTTTTATTTATCCTTAAAGACAATGATTAAACCAAAAAGATTTTAGCAACAAGTGGGAGAAAAATAATAGCGTTGTGTAAAATCAAATGCTGCTGAGAAACATGTCTTTTGAAATCCAGGAATAGAAAGTATGGTATGGTTGAAGTTGAACACATCCTTTACTTCACCACAATTACGAATTCAAATAAAATAAAGACGGATGTAAACATCGAGTTGAGTTAACTTCTCCTGTGTGGTGAGTTGCGAGAATTTAAAGAGTCATGACTCGTTACCTAGAATCGTTACCTCATGACTCGTTACCTCATTTGAGCGACTCCCAAGGTTAATAGAGTACTACAGGTTGGCACATAAAATGTAAACAAAGCGAGGTCGTTACGTCACAACATACCGGAAGTTGGTCTCCCAATGTTAATCCTATGAGAAACTGTGCATAAAAACCGACGAAAATAACTAACTTCTACTAATTTAATTTGTCTTTTGGCCCTTGTTACTGATAGATGATAGTTCAAAATAATTTTTAAAAATGAAATAATAGATATAACTAGATTAATTTAGTTTTTATAGGGTTTTAATTTTTACTAATATCCATTTATTCACAGTGGGAAATCTCATTCACGGCTGTTATCTAACCATTGTTGAAATAACTATTGACTGTTTGAATTAGTTAAGATTATAAATTTTAAAATTTATCATTTCTGTCACATTTTTCATGCATCATATCATATTATTTTACCTTTAATAAATAGATTGGTTTAGTCTAAATTACTACTTAATTCAATTTTCCTACATTATATTTTAGTTTCATATCGAGCTATCATTTCAAGTTCAGTATTCATATGATAGATAGAACATTAAAATTTTTTAATATCACATTTCTATTAGAAAATCAAAATAGTATAAATAAGAAGTTTACTATAAAGCATTTTTTTAAATTATTTGTATAACGTATTTTTTCATGACTTTATCAACTTGAGTATACATCTTCACTTATAACATTTTCTTTTTATAGTTTATATCTTTAATTATCTAGATTTCCAAAGAAGAAATATTGCATATATGGAAAAAATACAATGTTATAAACATATTGGAACAATACATTCATTATTTTTAATACAGAGAAAATGCCATTTAGACAATTTAAAGTGCCTTACTAACCTTAATAAGTAGGGGGTATTTTTTATTAGCTCAAATCTTAAAAATTTGATTTTTAATTGCTTTTTATAACTTGATGAAATTTGGGTCTATAGGTACAACCTGAGACCGCACACCAAGATCCGTTACCTTTTGGCATTTTTAAATAATTTGTTTTACAATTAATAAAGCATTTTATAAGAAAACAATATGAAATGAAAAAAATAACTATTAATTTGTTCAGAAAATTTGCAAACGATTATTGTGAAATTTACGATATTCCAAAGATGAAACTTGTGGTAATTTAGACTAAACCAATCTATTTATTAAAGGTAAAATAATATGATATTATGCATAAAAAATGTGACAGAAATGGTAAATTTTAAAATTTATAATCTTAACTAATTCAAACAGTCAATAGTTATTTCAACAATGCTTAGATAACAGCCGTGAATGATATTTTCCCACTGTGAATAAATGGATATTAGTAAAAATTAAAACCCTATAAAAACTAAATTAATCTAGTTATATCTATTATTTCATTTTTAAAAATTATTTTGAACTATCATCTATCAGTAACAAGCGCCAAAAGACAAATTAAATTAGTAGAAGTTAGCTATTTTCTTCGGTTTTTATGCACAGTTTCTCATAGGATTAACATTGGGAGACCAACTTCCGGTATGTTGTGACGTAGCGATATTTTATGAGCCAACCTTTAGTACTCTATTAACCTTGAGCGACTCCCTTATAATCATAGACCTACGGGGGCGGTAAGTTGAATTACCGTGTTCTAGAGCTAGTATCGACAAAGTTTACAATGTCTTTTCATGAAATAATTACATTATTTTCAGATTAATACCTCTTGTACATCAAAAAGCGCTCTTTGAAATTAATATTAAACATCTAGATGAAACAACATCTTTATTTTGCGAAGGAACTATGTTTTCTGTGCGTAGTCACTTTGAACTGCACTGCCAACAGGCAATTCGCCGCCATCTTAAATCTATTATTAAGATATTATGGATTAATATTTTATTCATTAAAATATTTGTCATTGGGTACATGTTATGATGGAATATTTTTCTTTCTTTGTAAAAAAAGTGTTTTTACAAGATTAAAGGTTATATTAATGTACTTAAAATAGTCTGCTGGAGTTACAATAACCTGAAGTGGTTTCATTTAGCTTTCTGATTTATAGATGGCAGCACAAGCTTGATTGAAGTAAATAATATTTTCATTTTTAACCAATATTGTAGGTAGTATAATCAGTTTTTTGTATTGTTTGAAGAGTTTTTAGTTCCATGAAATATATTTTAATTATGGAAACTACCTTATAATAGTCAGATTAGTTATTTCGGTTAGGACGGACAAAATGGCGACCAAGATTGAGTTTTGGAAAGCCAGTTAGAACCGTAGTAAGTTCATCATAGGCAGTAGAACACCGATTTTCAACACACTCTGAAACACAGCCTCATAGGGTTTCACTTACCACGCGATTAACTCAATTGAGTAGAATACGGCTGCTAGAATCTATGCTTATAATAAGTTAGGGGCCATTCATTAATTACGTAAGGATGGTTTTGGCAATTTTTGACCCCCCTACCCCATGGACGGATTTAAGGGGGTGCATGGGGGTGCAACGCACCCCCAACTTTTTAAGAAAACTCCATTTTTGTAGGAGAAAATCCTGTTTTCAAAGTCGTCAGGGGCACCTTGCACCCCCAAATTTTCCCGTACGCACCCCCAGGGTTCACCATCTAAATCCGCCCATGCCCTACCCCCGTAAGGGTACGAAAGATTTTTTAAACCCCTATCCCATATTCTTACGTAAGATTCCATTTCGTTTTTCAAAATAACACATGTTTTGTTTCGATTTTTGACAACTGGAAGATGGATTCAACAGTTTTTTTTATCCTAACTTAATGCTACTCCAATAAAAAAGATACATCTGATATACCTTCACTTTTTAAAAAAATTAAAGCTTCGAGAATATACCGAGATCTTTAGCATTTTTAAGTTTTTTTTGGGTTATTCAATAGTAATTTGATTAGAATAATTGGAATTTGTTTACATTAACTTGGAAAATCTTACGTAAGAATGGGTTTGACCCCCCCACCCCCAAGTAAGGGTATGTAGAGATTTTTCCAACCCCCCTCCCCGGACCTGGAAAAAGTGCCCGAACCTACGAACCTGGTTCGGGGGAAGCCCCTGCCAGCTCCATAGAAACAATACATAAGGTTTGGGGAAATTTTGTTAGGTTCGGGGGAAGGTGACAACTTTTTCCAGGTCCGCCCCTCCCCCTTGGGACCCTTACGTAATTAATGAATAGCCCCTTAGAAATCCATTTAAAAACAAAATAGCTCTTTATTTTAATGAAAAAAATAATCTTAAAAATATATGAAATCTTTAAAAATAAACCATCAGAATTTGAAGTTCTCTTTCCGCATAAGTTCTTCGGGAATTTTGTGTTATAAGAAGGGAAAACATCTCAATGCGCCTGAAAAAGCAAGCTTTTGGTGCTTTTTTTTCTAAACTTAAACTTATAATTTGAGAATAAATTCTTATTTTAATTTTAATTACCACTTCTGCTTAACTTAATGATTGACCACATCTTTTGATCTTTCGCTATTGTAAGAACATAAAGAATAGGCTATAATAAATTTCCCCTGAGTTTTTGGATAGTAACGTATAAAAAGTACATTATGTGATGACTGAAATTTATTTTAAAATTTTCAAGAATAAATAGGATAAAATTTCTTGAAAGACACAACTACATACTACGGAAACTTTTACTCCCAAACTTTCATACTTCCGGATCAAAACTAACGCACTGCATGTTTTTTTAGCACAAATGATACTTCTCAAACTTACCTATATATGGTTGTTGTTGAACTTGCATGAACGGAGGCGGAGGTGGTGCACCAAATCCAGGCATTGGAGGAGGAGGTGGTGGTCCACAACCGGGCATTGGAGGAGGAGGTGGTGGTCCACAGCCAGGCATTGGAGGGGGAGGGGGGATACCTGAGCCAGGCATTGGTGGCGGAGGAGGAATATTTGAACCGGGCATAGGAGGTGGAGGAGGGATATTTGAACCGGGCATTGGTGGAGGTGGGGGTATACCTGACCCAGGCATTGGTGGAGGAGGAGGAATATATGAACCAGGCATCGGAGGTGGAGGAGGGATATTTGAACCGGGCATTGGTGGAGGTGGTGGAATACCTGAACCAGGCATGGGAGGAGGAGGAGGAATATATGAACCAGGCATAGGAGGTGGGGGAGGGATACCTGAACCAGGCATTGGTGGAGGAGGTGGAATGTTTGAACCGGGCATAGGAGGTGGGGGAGGGATATTTGAACCGGGCATTGGCGGAGGAGGTGGTATTGCACTGAAACCAGGCATTGGCGGAGGCGGTGGTATAGAAATGGACGATTTCGATTTATTGAGTGACACGGAGCTAGGAACTTTCAAGTCCGCCACCTCCAGGAGTTCAGGCAGGCGGTCCGTTTGCGTCGTGGCGGTCACAGCGCTGTCGAGACCGGAGCACCGCTCGCAGAACGTGGAGCTGCGTTTGAGGGACTTGACCTCCTGGTCCTCGGGCAGAAGGGCGGAGTTGCAGAGTGAGAAAGAGGAGGCGCTCCCGGAGGGCCGGTGGTACAGGTAGGGCTGTTGCATCAGGAGGTCGGAGCTGCGTGCGCGGGGCAGCCCGCGGATCACGTCGGGGCCGGCGTCGGTGGGTGCCTCGGTCTGCACCGGGACGGAGACGCGCGTGAGAGGGGAGCCCTCTTCCGTCTGCACGCTGCGGCTCCAGGAGCGCTGAGTCTCCGTCTGCACGTAGCGCGAGCGGGTGAGCAGGGAGGCGCAAGACGCGATGTCGTACTGGCTGGAGGAGGAGAGCGTAGGGCGCGGCGGCTCCGTCTGCGTGGCCGCGCACGGGGAGTGCGGGGTGACTGGGCACGATGTGTACTTGGTGCGCCGCGTCAGCTCTTCGATCTCGGTGAGGGTCTGGTACTTCTCGAGCTGCAGCTCTAACCTAGAAAAATGAAGCGGAGTGGTTGTTAATGGCCCAGAGATGACCAAGTCGCACAGCTACTTTATGTGACAAATACTGTCTATGAGCTCGACTTTGGCAAATACTAAAGGAGGAAACACACTACACCTTGTGGCAACAGTCCGACGTAATGTGTAGTGTTTGGAAATCGTTCGGTTTGGAATGTCCGTGTGATTTACGACCCGAATCGTTCGCAAAATGTTCGCTTACTCAAAGCCACAAATGGGCACAGCACCTTGTAGCTGTATGCGCCCCCTCAGGGTCCACTTTGACAGGAGTTGATTTTTTCAAGAAATTTCGATGATGAAGACTTCCGCCATGGGACGTAGTGTTGTTTCCACATTAAATCCTCAAGATTGGCACTACAGCCCATAAAAAGGTCTGACCTCTTGTAAGACCTTTCTCTATTCTACCTGACTAGAAAACCTAATGTTTCCAGTCCGTAATCCCCCAGCTCTTTCTGCAACCTGAAGTCCACTTCCTTCCCCTGAAGTCCCTTATTTTAAGTCCACTCTCCTATCCCAATATATTTCCAATGTTGCTTCGACTTTCTGGCGCATAAGGACCTAAATTTTATGAATCACGCTTTTCACACTAGATAAAGTAATTTTATCTGGTAGTGCCCTTGCTGGTCCATCCGAAGGAGCTTTTTACCTAAAAATCATCCTCTGATTGGTCAATTTTTGGCCTCATAGTTATTTTGTCTTCCGGTGCCTAAGTGAGGGATATTCGAGATTTGAGTTGCAACGGGATGGCTTCGATCGGAGGATGTATATCCTTAAATCTTTAGTTAAGGGACAGGTTTACTTTATAGCAGAGACAGGATTTCTGAATTTTATTAGAACTGTTACATTTTTACTATGGAATATTTTATAATAGGAAGGGTTTTTACAATAATTTAGAATATTTTTACCATTGCAGAAAAAAAAATATTCTGAAATTCAGATAAAAAAAGATGAGAAATTCATGGGATTTTCAGTTTTCTTTTATCTCCCCGAGTTTTCTATTCTTTCAAAATTCTCCACAATTATTTTTTTGTTTTAAAGGTTTCAAGATTAAGTGTTTCCCTTGTTTGGTATACGTTATCTTATGAGCTACATAAAGCAGTAACTCCCCTACATTCCTTTAAGAAATTAAAACTTCTTTTGGAATTAAATATTGTTACTTTAAACCATTCTGAGAAACTCACCTGGCAGCTCTTTCCTCAAACTCTCCGATTCGATGAGTGGGTTTAAAATGGAAGACAGATGGTTTTTCGTGTTCTTTCTATAAAAAAACATACATTTAAAAACCACAATGAATTCAAAACTTTAATATTATTACTATTATAAACTTTTATTTTAATTTTTTCAAGTAATATAATCTTGGTACATGAAGTATTTTTTTAAAGAATTCATGATAATAAAATTAATAAGAAATTAAGATGGTGTTTACAAACGTAGGTAAGTTGTCTTAATTCCAGAAAACACAACTTTTTATATTAAATTCCCGGTTTAACCCTGATTTATTTTTAAAAGTATCTTAAAACTAGAGCTTAAAAGTCAAAGTTTACTTCACCATTATCTTACGCTAATTTTTTGGGCTTTTGAAGTCAAAGTGTTCAAAACAAGCTCAAACAATCAAAGTAGCAATTTACTCATTTATGAATTTAAGAATATTTGCAACCAGTTAAAGATTGATCTAATTAAAAAATGGAGAAAAGTCAAGACTGACGTCACTGAAATTCCCTCCCTTGCTAGAAAAAATAAAGAAATGCTACGCATCCACATCTTATTCCGTAAATCCGATTAAAATAAGAAAAAACAAATTTCAATTCAGCAAGCTTTTTCACTCATATAGACTGAAGTGAAACCAAGCCCGAAGCAAAGCTATATGCTATATATTTTCTTTTTACATCTTGATTGACACTTACTTGATATCTACGGTCCTGCATGTCAGCGATAACATCCCTCAGGTCTCTTTCAGAGTAGGCCGGAGACATTGACGCTTCATGAGGCCAGGCATTGGGGGACAGGCGTCCTGGAGTCGCGTAGGCCGAAGCAGGACACGAGGGGTTCAGTTTTGACCACTGGTACATCTCGTCGGGCTGAATAAAGAGATGATGTCTTGATGCAAAATTTTGGACAATTTGTTTTATAACGTCTGAAGTAGAAGTCGAGAAGATAAGCATTAACTTAAGTGATGGAAAACCTCTGCATCTATTTAGAAGTTGTTCACAAAATGTAAAGATTCGTGGAACAAAATGATGAGTAAAAATGTAAATGGTAAATATCATCGGTAAAATGGTGGGGAATGATGTGATAGGAAGTGACTATTTAAAATTCTGGGGAAGTTACAATTAAGAAAGTTATCCTTACGCTCTTCTTATCATGAAGATAAAGAGTTAAATTTGGAAATGAGATATTTATAAAAAGATAGTGTTTGGTTAATTTAAATTTTTTATGATTAAATATTGAATTGACCAATTGTATTTGCTCTTCGGAACTACTTTGATATACACCCCCAAATCGGAAATTTGGCGACTTTTTTTCTCGCCAAGCAAAATACCTGTTTGATATACAGTTGAACCGATGAAATCGCTGAAACGTTTTTGGAATATAACAGAAAAACTGATCATAGTAAAACTTTGATATTTGAACCAAGAACAAAAATATTTTTTATAAAAATATTGTAATTTAGTTTTTCCGAAAATTCTCATTAGTTTTGGAATTATTAAAGTTCAAAATTTCAATTTTTTCCAGTAATTCACTAGGCTACACATTACTACTACATATACACAAAAAACAAGAAACAGCAAACCTAAAAAGTCCGCAGGGAGTGCCAGATTTGGCGCGTAATTTTTGGGGGGGTATATCAAAGTAGCACCTGCTCTTCAATTGTTTAACTAATTTGAAGGCTCCTCCTTAAAAATCAACATTATCTAACTTTCCTAGGTATATATAAATGTTCCTCACTAAATGATGAGATGTAAGCCTAATGTAAAATAAATAATGAATATGCGATCACACATCAGAAATACAAGATATTATTGTAAGTGAAATTAGAATTCCTGATTCAGTAATTGAATGTTCTACGCACTACGGAATCTTCTATCACAAAAGTTAGATATTGCCTTATAAGTAGATATGATAGAAAGTGGATACTTTTTACGGTATAAATTTTAGTTCATCAATATAATAAAAGAACAACACTTAAATTAGCTGATAACTAAAATTTTTAAGGATTCAATATAATAGCAAAGAAGTAACCTTTTAGTTTAGATGTTAGCTGTAAGATAGATTTCTCAATATTACTCAAAAGTTTTGAACGATTAACCGGAGTGTGTTCAAGAAGCTCCGAGAGCTTTTAAATCTTTTCAAGAAACGCTCTTAGGCAGAGAAAAACTCTTTATCCCTCCCACATGTCTGTCCTTTCTGTCAAAACAAATAGGCGGCAAAAACATTATTTCAACATAACGTGGGGATAGTTCATTATGCAACACGTCCCGACCTTTCGCCCGATTAACTATTCCTTCAAAATGACCAAACCAGCGGAAAAATAAACGACCTAAATCACGCTGTCTGGGCCACGTGCTTGCTTCTGACGTCATTCAAGGTCCCTTCCCCCCTTCCGAAATAAATAAAACCCCCAATCACCTGGAGCCCAAGAAAAAGATGCGCGCTGGGACAAGAAGAAAACAACAAATTGGGACTAAGGAGGCGTCGTCCGGTAACCATGGCAACCCGGCCGTCATTCTCTCTCGGGCCTCCGAGTAATATCGATCGCGTGACACAAACACGGAATGGCCTCGCTCGGCAGAATTTCCCGGAAAAATGCCGTTAAAAGAAGGAAATTCGGGAGATTTGAATCACGGAAAGGATGTGAGAGAGAGCGGTGCGACACTTTGCTCTCCCTTCATCGATGATGCAGCGGGAGGAGTTGGAATCGATGCAGCAGGGAACTTTTTTGTTGGGAGGAAATTAACTCAAAGGGAGTTGAATTGGTTTGGCGAGCTCTCCTGGTAGGTGAACCGAAGGGGGTCAATGAGATCCGATAAAGTCAGCATATACCGTGGAGCCCATAAATCATTCCCTTTTCAATGAAACGGAACAGTGGAAGCAAGTCATATGCCTAATCTAACTTCTTAGGGGAGTCTTTGTGGACTTCAAAGATATCCATAAATCTCTATAGACATCATACGGGGTCATTTTAAGATATATTTAGACTAATTAAACTTTTCAAACTACTTTAGATGAATAGGACTATTTAATGCAAAGCTTAAAGCAATTGTTCATTAAAGGGTTTAAAACTATAGTTACACCTCATTACACTATCAAGAAAATTTCTATAATTTCCTGGAGATGGTCGTGAAGGCATATTTTTAAAATGCGTATAAATACCTAATTAAATAACCTTTGGAAAAACCTAGATCCATATCTCTAACAGTATTACCATTATAATGCTAAGATTTCCGAACAATATAAACTAAGCGCTGCGCACTTTTTTGGGATGTTAATCGGAAAAGATTAAAAGACAAGAAAGTTACTTGACTCAATTCGAGATAAGTGCAAGTCAGTTAATATGATTGACAAAAAATATTTTTAAAAACCATCAATGTGTTCACATTCTTTATCCACTTAGACCTAGATAGCTCTTTGCAACACATGGCAGTAATAAAATGGCGGATAGATTATTTTTATGCACGAAGACCATTTTAAATCATATTAAAAAGTATTTTCCTAAAAACAAATGAATGAGTTCATTCTGTATCCATTCGCAGTTAAAGTAAATCAATGTTTCACGAAGGGAACACGTTTTTTGTGTAAGGATAAGTTTAAAATGAACCTTGAATTAGTATTTTATGTTAAGAAAATTATATTTTTATGGACTTACCCTGAAGAGTTTTTCATTGTTTTCTGGATCCAGATGACAAAGGACTCCTGCACAAATTAGATTTGTGCAAAACTGAGCAGCCATTAAACGTAGTTCTTGTCTACTCAGGTGATGATCTTCCGGAAAAGCCGAACAAAACCAGTTCACCAACATTTGACCTATTGAAAAAGAGCACGATTGTAGTCATATTTCAAAGATAAGTTAAAAAAATTTCCACTTTCACTCTTTTTAGAGTCAATATTTCCAACTTCCCAAATTTAGATTGAAAGTGTCACCTAATTATAGAATATTCTCAGTACCTCTAATACTAAGGGACGTCAAGTGTTTCCGGAATGCCTAGTTTTTAAGATTAAAAAAGAAAACCTAAATAATGTCAAAAGAAATTGTTTTTAAGGGGACGCAGTACCATTTTTTGTCAAAATTTGAAAAAAAGTTTTTTTTCTCCTAAACTAATCTATTATGCATTTGTCTATCATCCTACGAATTTTCAAAACTTTTCATTGATAAATATCCAAGTTGTATAGTTGATTTCATATGTGAAAGTATTAAGGTCTCTATGGCTAATAGAAACTTCAAAGTCCTTTTACTCAGAATCACTGTTTCATTGTTTAAAATGCTAAGGCTTTTTATCTATTGGACCAAATCTCTTGAAATTTTTTCTGACTATTGTTAGAAGTGAGTATAACAAAAGTTGGCATTTGTTTTATCATTAAACATTGTAGATTGTTTAAAAAAATTACTGAATTGAGAATTTTAGCATTTTAGGGCATTTTTAGCCAGTGATTAAAGAAAAAACACTATGTTTAGAATTCAAAGCATCATAAACTTTAAAAATCGGATAAATTTTGTTAAACATAGTTTGTTTAAAAACCAAATTTCCTGAATGTATGTCCATTATTGTAGGAGGAGTAGCATTTTAAAAGCACCTCTTAAATTTGAAGATTTTTAAAAATAAACTCATAAAATTTGAATTCAAAGATGTTTTGAGTTTGGAATATGTTTTACATAAGAAAAATACATATTATAATAGAAAGAAGTAGTAAATAAAAATAATTTTAAAGATTTTGGCAAAATGGTACTGCGTCCCCTTAATTGCTATAGTTTTTCAGACATTGAAGCTAAAGGTACAGAGCGGGTAAACTATAAAACATAAATTATTTTTTACCGATGGCTAACCACATTGATTTATGGTCTTGTTTTAAAACATAGTTTGTAATAGCTACATTAAATATTTATAATGAAACCCTACATGAAGTGTAATAAAGGGTGCTTAAGGCGAATATTTTTCTTAAATGCTTATCTTTGTCATTAGACACAAAACGGATTAACTAGTGCTCCTTTTTTGTCCGTCACTTTTAGATGCAAAAAGAGGGGAAAGTAATTTATTGGGTCATTAGGTACGGAAGAAAAAAACATTTCACCACTTTCTTACTTAATGACCAAGTAATTTCTCGGGTTGATATTAAAAGTGATTAATCATTTTATATAAATAAAAATCGCTACAGAAATGTTATAGTTTGGGATTAGAAACTTTTTATGTAATATTATCAGGGTTGGCAAAAACCCGGGTTTTTTCAATAAAACCCTGAAGAAACCCATATAAAACTGGGTTTTTATGGAAAAATTGTGGGTTTTTCAAAATTAAGTGGTTTTCTCCTGAATAGTATAAGTGGAGTTTTTTCATATTTCAATGAGTTCTTTCTGTGTTCAATGTGTTCTGTCAAAATATTTTCAGTTTTTCCCCATAGTTAAGTAGGTTTTTTCAAAGTTAAACTTTTTATATTTTGAAAATATCCACTGAAATTGTAAAAGCCCCTCTTGTTTATCGAAACCTGGTTTAAATTTTGAAAAAAAAACACTAAAACTTAAAAAATATCTTAAACTTAAAAAAACTATTCAATATTGAAAGAAATCTATTTACTTTGAAAAACCCGCGGAAATTTAAAAAATCCTCCTTAATTTTTTATATCTAGTTTGAATTTTTAACGTCCTAATTTTGAAAAAACCCATTCAATTATGAAAAAATCAACTGAATAATGAAATAACTTATTTAACTTTTTAAAAAACTCGCTGAAATTAAAAAAATACCATTTAATTTTTGAAACCTAGTTTAAATTTAAGAAAAACCAACTTTAACTTTGAAACAACTTTAAACTTTGTAAAAACATATTCAATTTTGAAAGAAATATTCTATTTAACTTTGGAAAAAATACTGAAATCCAAAAAAATCCTCCTTAATTTTTTATAACTAGTTTGAACTTTAAAAGTCTTAAATTTTGAAGAAAAAAAAACATTTAATAATGAAAAAAACCCAAATTTAAAAAATCAACTTAAATTTTAAAAATATCCTAAGCTTTGAAAATACCCATGCACAATATTGAAAGAAATTATTTAACTTTAAAAACACTAAAATTTTAAAAAAATTTTTTATAAAGTTTCAACTTTGAACTTAAAGCGTCTTAAATTTTGAAAGAATTCAATAATGAAAAAAACCCTTAATTATTGAAACCTGGTTATAAAATTTTGAAAAAACCATCTCATCTGCAGTTCTTGGTATGTTACTTCGCTAAATGTTTTTCTTCAATATTAAAACTGCCAAAATCTTGATTTTTCTTGAAAAAACCCATTGGGTCCAACCCAGACAAGCCAACCCTGATTAGTATAGATATAAATATAGGTACCGTAAAACGGGGTGAATCGGATCACTTTTGAAAACGTTTTTGGAACCATCTTAACTCCGGTTATGTGTGAGTTATAGAATAAGGATAAATTCTGACTTATTCTACACATTGTTCAGAAGTTGTTGCAGCCATCAAAATTTATTTTGCGGTGATATCTTAGGTCTATCACGGCTTTGAAGTTGAATACAAAAAAGACCACAAAAACTTGGCTGTCAAAACTTTGCTTATTACACCAAAAATATAACCTTCTTTTCTCCATTTTCGAAATCCCCCGAGTGCTCCCGGTTCTTCCAAAGATTTTTCTGCAATCAAATTCAAAATAAATGGTAATTCTGATTTTTGCTGATTTTTTAGTAAAACAAGTCCATGCCGACTACTGATGCGGGGTGAATCGGATCAGTCATAAAAATCCGTGTTTCAAAATTGTTTTTAAAATCAGGTAATAGATGGAGATTTCAAACAAAGAGGATTTTGGTATATCTATATTTAAGAATAGAATGTAGGGTTTTGGAAGTTCTGGTGATATTATTTCTTTTCTAAATGGCGGTTAGTAAAAAAGACCGCAAACGACGATTTTCGTTAAATTTTTTTCGACGGCTCCAAAAACTGGGAAGAATGCATGATTCATGGCTAATAAAAGTTTTGCTGTATGTTTACATTAATGTCTTAAAATTTTAAGGTTAACTGATAAGTTTTAGATGAGAAGTTTTGATCTCAAACATAACATCTATTGCGAAAAACTTATCTCAGTATTTGTTTATCATTCGACAGAAATTTTCTATAAAACGACTTCAAAATCAACACCTGTTTTGATTTTATATCCTACACCAGCTGATCTACACCAGCCAGAGAGAGAAGTGCTAAAGAACCAAGGAAAATTACCAGTTATTTGCAGTTTTAAAGCCAAAATTTACTATCTAAAACTTATCAAATCATCTCAAAACTTTGAAATCTTAATGTAAACATTATAAATATACTTACAGTAAATCTTTTATTAGCCATGAATAATGCATTCTTCCCAGTTTTATAAGCGGCTGAAAAAAAACTACGAAAATTGTCGTTGGCGGTCTTCTTTTCTAACAGCCATTTTAAAAAAGAAATAATACCACCAGAACTTCTAAAACCATACATTATGTTCTTAAATATACATAAATCAAGTTTTTCAAAAACAATTTTCAAACACGAAACTTTGTAAAAAAAGTTCCAGAACGTTTCGGAAATCCTTATATTTTATTTTTTAAAATGTTCAGTATTTTAGTAAAATTTATTCATTCTACCTTATTAGACTATTTTAAGGCTAATTTCAGAATCCTGTATCACTTTAACACGTAAAAATTGCGTTTTTTCCACGAAAACTGGCAGTGATCCGATTCACCCCGCATTGAGGGTGAATCGGATCCAGCCAGAAAAAATACTTAAAAAATTGTATAAAATAAACCGTTTAAGATTATTGAAAATTTTCAAAGGGCTTTTAAAGTATTAATTGGGACTCGAAATCAAAATATTCTTTTCAAAGTATTCCAAAATCTTAATTATTAAACTATTGGCAGCAGTTAAAAGTTCAAAAGTGATCCGATTCACCCCGTTTTACGGTATATGTTCAGTAATACTTTTATGGTTATGTGGTTGTGGAGGTCTACTCCGGAGTGATTGGTTTAGATGCCGATGTTGTTTATACTCATTGAATGATCCTTAAAAAGTGAACTCTTCCCAAAAGTAAAAATCTCACACAAAATACTAGTTATAACAGAAATAATCAAGCATTTTTATTTTTTACCCAATTTTCAATCGAAAAGTGAATTGAGAGATGCTATGGTTTTATAGCTCCCTGAAGCTACATTAGGTATCTTAATTAACTAAAAACACTAAACATGTTGATTGGTCCAGACATGTAATCATGTTTTCAGAAAGACAAATAATGGTAACCTGAATTCTAACTACTAAGTTCCAAGGAGCTATTACGTACTGCTGTACACTTCCTTTTCTGAATTATTTTAACCTTATTAACAATAATAAATTATTTGCGGTTAAACAAATGCTTTAACAGTGGGAGTTCCAATCCAAGCAAAAGAAAGAACTAAGGATGGAGGCTTTACCTTGGAATTTCTCGTACATGCTGAAGTCGAGCTCCTGTGGCAGGAACTTGGGCTTCTCAATGTGCTTCTCTATGGTGGCCTTGTCGAGTGTGAGGGAAGACACTCTTCGAAGGTAGCACTCTTCTTTTGGCACATCGAGGCCTTGGGAACAGTACCGACGGAGCACCTGGAAGAAAACCGCACGCACTACTTCAACGATTCTCAGAAGACCGAAATATCTACAAATTTCAAGCTAAAAAAATCTGTCTTCCAACGGATTTACAGTAAAGGGCATTGTTTTATAAATTTATTTCTTATCCAGATCTATCCAGATAAATTTATTTCTTATCCGTTAGTTGTTATTCACGTTCAGTGAATTTTACTAAATAATGAATAAAAAGTGTCTGAAGAGCATTATCTATTCTCAAAAACTGAAGTTTTGTACTTTTTTAAAGATATATATTATGTAAAGTATGTATTAAGTTATAATTATTAAAGCCGAGTAAGAAATAAACACCTACTTCTGTCAAACGCCATGGATTTGGCAAAATAAAAGCATTTGACTTTAACGAAGAAAGTTTAAAAAGGGACGATTTTTAAATATACATGGTGGTAAAAAATAGAGACGTTCTTGATAGTATATTTTTCTCGAAATTTGGTAATTAAAATTAAGTTTTGATTAAAAATAGTTGAGTTAATTTGTTCACAATGGAACAGGGAAAATATGTGATTTTTCAGTTCAAACATTTTTGCGAAAATTGAACTAGATTTTCCATGCAGGAACGAGTATTCGTTTTAATTAACATGTTTTCATTAATATCCCTTCTATGTTCGACGATTTAGTAGAAGGTCAGGCTTACAAATTGGTACGTTATTGGTGGGAAACAGAAAATAATTCATTTTTGAGAAAACGCGTATCTACTCTTTCTTTCAAAGTCACATACACATACATCCATACTATAACCGCATTATGTTACTCAGCCAAATACTTATTTCGATGGCTATGATATCCGCCATGTAATTAACGCTCTCACAGAGTCGTTATCAAAAAAACTTGACGGCAAGTGTGATTCCCACCTGTGGCACGGTGGCATGTCGTCCGGTGGCGGCGTGCAGGCAGAGCTCGGACGAGGACCTGTCCCTGCGGGCGGCAAAGGACGAGGTGCGGAAGCGGCCCGGACGAGACACCTGGCGGTGGGGGGTCATCTGGAGGCGGGGGACTGACAGGGATTGCGTCGACCCCGTAAAGTGCAGCAGCTCCTCTTCCTCGTCCAGGACGTCGTCCTCGTCCCTGGGGGAACACAAAAAGGCAGTGTGAATGACGTGTAGTGATATTGGTTTTATAGAACAAGATTCTCTTGCCTAGGGGTAGGTTTTTGGTGTTACTGGGGCATTTTGTTGGAAATATCACTTATTTAGAATAGTTCGATATTTCTGATTGTGAACTTGAGAAAAGTTTGGGGTGAATAATTTCGTTGTCTGTTCTATGGTTTTCCAAACTTTTTCCTTTACCTTGCAAAAACTCGTCTTTATCCGTTGATCTCTGCACAAGACTTGACTGATTATTAAAAAATACTTACAATATACAAGTTTTATAGATGATTAAAGATTTATTGGTGTTTGTTGATTAAGCATGAACAAGAAAATATTCTCATGCAAATAAAACACTTATAAATTATATATAAACTATCATTATTTCTTGAAATCAAAACTAATGAGTTCACTTAAACTCTAAGAAGGCATAAATAAACAGTATCTTACCTGTGACAAAAAGCCAGAGAAGCTCTGTAAATACCTACTAATATTTTAGTTCCAATTTAAACTAACTGAGACTCAATTAATGTAAAAATATATGGAGTCTTCTTATTTTTTTCTAAAATAATATTAAAATAGATCAAAGTTGTTTTTCTAATTTTGTTAGAAATCAAAAAATTACATTAGAAGGAAAACAGTACTTTTTAAATACTTTTAAGAGTTCTGTAGATTTTATGCAGGGGTAGTCTAAGTATTATCCACTTAAGCCATGATTGGGGAAAAAGAGAGGATATTTTGCTTTATAATATTTGGGAAAGAACTTTATTTCAGGAGAAATTTACATTTTACGGCGCAACATAATTTCAACAGACACTTCAAATACTCACATTTTCTCTCCCTTTCAGCCTAGTAAGCTAACGCCCTTCAAAGGTTCATTTTTCCTAACCAAATACTACCATCGAAAATAACTTTTAATGCAGTTCGGATGGCTCGGAGTTCCCATTTCACGCACTGGGGCGCTTTCGTAGCAAAGTAGAAAAGATATTACTTCGTAATTCCCCACAGTTAGTCATAAGACTAGTCTCCGAGAATAAAAAAATCATAAATGTGACGAACATTACTTAGAGATGCGTACTTATATTCGAGAATAATAATTGGAAAACTGCCAAGCTAAGGTATACAAAAACTTTTAATAAACTGACTAGGCTGTTTGACTTAAAAGAAACCAAGTAAGCTGGAATTATTTTTTGTATTGGTATTGGTATATTTTATTAAGTTTAAAATACCAACTTATACTTGCTTAAATTATAACAGCCTAAAATTTCCTGCGTTTGCTTTAAATCTTTAATATTTCCAAGTCAAGGGTTTATGCAAATAAATGCACTGAAGTTGTTTCAATGCACCTATAAGTTAGCTTCAGTTGCATGCTTCATGCCTGTAAAAGCTGTTTCCCCGCTAGGGTATGCTTGTAGTAGAGAAGCAAAGCTTTAATTTGTTTTCCGACTAGTCTAAAATAAATGTGAGGATGACGTAAAACATTTTAAACAAGATCTAAATTCGTGTTAACAGGGACTCGAATGAAAGTACTATCAATGATTAGACGTTCTAACAAATAAGAAGATTAATAATTACTATAATTATCATCAATAAGAAAATGTGAAAAAATAACTTATGCCTTAATTGGTTTATTAATCATTCGATTTTATGAATACTACTTTCCCCCTTCAATACCGTGGATTAATTAATAATATTTATAATAATATATTAACTGTATTACATAATTCATGTTATTTTTATATACTTTGGAAGTGAAGATTATTCTAGTAAATATGAATTTTCTTATTTGTTGGAACATCTTGCCGCTGGGAATTGTCATTCCAGTTCCTGTATATAAGATCCTAGGAAAATAGCTTTGACTATACTTAAGTTGAACCTACTACGTCACTAACAAACCAAGCAGTTTCCATCGCGGTGTTTGAATTTCGAGTGAAACAAAGAACGTCAATTTTAAATATGATTATTTCTTTAAACTCATGTATAAATAGTGTATTTTTATCACAATTCGCGTATCGAAATTCCTCCTATCAACCCAACAGGCTTTGTGTTTACTCACTTTCTCCTTCCGCGTAGTGACGTACTGGGTTCAGGAAACGTTGCTGTGAAGTATAGTTGCTTCTCAACTACAAACATACTTCAACAGTGAAACAGGGGTTAAGCATATAGCTGAAGCTGTCATAAAGGGTGAATTAAATCAATTTTAATGCACTTACTTTTGCAATAGTTTTTGACTTAAATATTTATATTTTCAGAAAAAGTGGGCAATTCTGTAAATCGTAAATAAAATTAAATAAAAGTATAAACTTTTGTATGAATACATGAATTTGGTAGACTTTTAACTCTAGACTAAATGCAATATTTAACGGGAGTTAGCATCATAAAAATTATTTTTGTAATTAACTGAATTTTAGGAGACCTTTTTGAGTGCGAATTGCGTTTAACTCCATTATAATAAATGTATAGATCAAAAACTGAATTTAAAAAACTTTTAAAAATTTATCTAAAAATGTCCATTTTGAAACTAACTTTAAAACAATTATTTAAACAAGTTTTAACGTTTAAAAATTTGTTTAAAACATGACCACTTTGAAACTACCTTTTAAATGCATCTTCTCACTCAGCATTTAATTTTCCCCCCATAAATCAAACATACATCTTTAATTTTAAGCATTAAAAATTTAACCCGATAAAATAAATATTGAGTGAAGAGATGCAATTTAAAGTTATACTCAGCAGCGACGTTTCCTGAACCCAGTAAGTCACTACTCGGAAGAAATTGAGTAAACACAAAGCCTGTTGGGTTGCTAGAAACGAGTTTAGGTACGCAAACAGTGATAAAAAGACACTATATACATGGGTTTAACAAAATAATCTATTTTAAAATTGACGTTCTTCGTGCCACTCGAAATTCAGACACCGCGATGGGAACTACTTTGTTAGTGACGTCGTAGGGTCAACTAACGTTGCTGATAGTATAGTTTCAAAATATACATTTTTTGGACAAATTTTTTTGCATTTTTTTAATGAACGTAATTATTATTCAAAACGAAAAACATTTTTATGGTGCTAACTCCCCTTAAACCTTGTGTCGCAATATGATCTCACTGGATTCTTGCTCCAAAAAACCCAACTAAACCAGACCCCTTAAAACTTGAATGATGACTTCTTACCTGAAGTCCAGCCTGGGCACACTCCCGATGGTGGGCAGGGTGCAGCAGGGGTTCCCCAGCGACCCCTTCCTCTCGCGGTAGTGGCCGAAGAGGTCCGCGGAGGTGGCGTCGGGTGTGCCCGGGCAGGACCGCGTCCGCCTGCCGCCTTCCGCCTTCGGAGGGGTGACCTCCGCCACTTCCTCGCGGGTGTCGTGGTAGTCAAAGTCGTCCCCATCATCTTCGTCATCGTCGTCGTACTCTGGGTCTAAGCTCTGTTGGGGCGGTGACACAGCCTCGAAAGGGGTGGGAATGGAAGGGGTGGTGGGAGGCTGTTCGACTGAAATAGATTGTTGAAAGAAAGATAATATATTTAAGTAGTCGTTAAGTTTTTTAAATCTTAAGGTAGTTAGATGTTTCACGAAATTGTACTGTATTTTACTCCTTTGATTTTGATTGTTGTTATGGTGTGAATTGTTCCGTATCTAACTCGATTAAAAGGCAAGATTAGCTGAATAATGCAAGCTTTATCCTGAAACCATATAAAATCAATGATCTCCTCTTAATAGGTGAAATGTGATAAAGCTGCTCATTGCACAAATTCCAAACGAATGCCCCTGACGACGCTTCTTATTCTGATTGCCTCTTTAATTTTCTTTACTTTTACTTCTTGAATGGTTTGATTTATTCCCATATTCGAATAAGATATTCTATAAGAAGTTTTTTTTAAACTCTATATCTTAAAGATTAGATTTGGGGGGAAAGCTAGATAATAAATTACCTGCTCACAATACCTTATTTAAGGTGAAAATAGTCTCAAATTTACCAGTTAAGTCAATTTTGCAAATATAGTAAGTGTAAAAGATTAATAGAAAACTGTTTTGAAATGTGTTTTGCATATGATTGTTAAAAAATAAATATAAATTGTTCTATATTTATTAAAATATGTACAACTAAATTATTGGCGGTTCAAATGAAATAAATCTAAATAAAACATCAGTTCAAACCAAAAGTGCTAAAAATATAAGTCGAAAGCTAAAAAAGCTTCACATATAAAAAACAAAGTTCAAAAGTAGCTGGAAAAACTCATGAAATATTTATAATTTTATTCTCCCTCGACTCCTTACAAAACCTTCAAAAATGGTTTCTTTCCTACATAAATTCGAAAAATCGAGGGAGGAACAAAATAAACCGATTATTATATGAAGCAAAAGATCACATTTTGCTCGAAAAACTTAATGAATTTCAATTTATAATAAAAGGTACATTTTACAACTTTTATTTATGAAGATGACTTTTTTTTCTATCCCAATGGAGAAGAATCGATTTGTACATCCAAACGATAAAAGAAACCTGAAATTACATTTTATGGAAGCTTGGGCTGATGCCAATAACTCTCCTTTAATATAAATGTTTTAAGTGTTTACCTTGTGGTGATGAAGGGTCCTCATCCAGTAGAGAGGATGCTTCATTGAAAGTACTTTGTTCTTCTGGACTCGAGAACTGATAAACAGGAAATATATTACTTATATTTCAGAAACTAACATTATCTATTTTTTAGGTTGTGCTCACGATCGACAAGTGTCAATCAAGCATCTTTAAAATTAAAATATTTCAATGCATTAAGCTGTAATTTTGCAACCCCTTCTGTTACAGTCACACAAAAACTAAATTAAATCTGGCAAAAGCACAAATTCAAAGCTTTCTGACATCTCTATTCAGATAGAGAGATTCCAGGTTCATATTTTCTAATAAAATTTTTATTAAATAATTAAGAATATTTTTTTAATTTTGGTATCTTCGATACCCAAAAAGTTTTAGTTTTACCGACCACTCAATTAATCACTTGTAATACAAGCAAATAAAATATCATAAGAGATTAGTCTTACGAAGGAAAGGAGCGAGAGAGTTCATTACCTTTTCTTGGACGTCAACAAAAAGTGAGCTTGATACGGAACTCGTATCATCAGGACTTGGAGTAGCATCGGTTCGAAGTTCTAGAATTCTATTCGAATTTTGGCTAAACGCTGACACCAAGCTCTCTCCACTGTCTGATCCTATCAAAAGGTCTGAAAAAATAATTTTGAATTAAACTGGTTCAGTTTAAAATTTAATGTTTAAGTATTTCCCTACCTTGTTTTCCCACTCTGACTTTTTTATATTACTATGAAAAAATTCTTTAAAAACCCATTTTTATTACTACTAATAACATTTAATGGCATTAAGGGGCGTTTTAATCTTTTTATGAGTTAACTCTGTGATTTATAATTAATGTCAGTAAATGTATGTGGTATTTCTTAGGTTAATAGCATATTTTACACCTTGATCTATAGATTATTTAATTAAGATTCCTTTCTAGGGTTGCCAAAATACTTAAGTACATATTTTGCATAATTGCACCCACATTTTGCTTAATATTTTAGGTAAAGATAAAAAATTGTATCAATGATGCCAAATGAGGAAATTATGAAAGTTACAATAAAAACTACCTATTTATGAATATTTTTATGGTATCTTCTTTCATCTTTAGGACTAATTTTACGAACAAGATTTATCTAACTTAACTCTCTTCTGATTGATAAAAAAGCAATACCAAATTTTCCATTATTTATAAAAAATATTAGCAGGGTATGCCTGGTAAAGGGCTAGTTAGAGAAGTTTACCTTTAGGTATGTATGTACCTAGTCTTTTACACAAATGTAACGTGAAATCAAACCTAAATTTTATTTATCTGATAAAAGTATTTGTGACCCCGGAAACTAAGGTCTTTCACAATACACGGAATCCTGTATCAGAATGCGGTTACAGTTGCGTGCATCTTCTAAATAACTGTCAAATATTAAATACACTAACCTTTCGGTGGAGATCGGGATGGAGGCTTTTCTGGCAAAACTTGATCTATGACTGATTTGGCATTCTTTGTGTCTTCTTTGGCACTCTTGGGCGTTTCTTTGGACGATTTGCCTGAAACCCAAATTTCCCTTTTTAGTTTTTTTAAATAAGCAGGGTTTATTTAAAAATTATTTCGGGATAAGATAAGTTTATTTTAAATATTTTGATACCACTAACCATTTAACTTATCCCTAAAGTATGTGATACATTTTTATTACAAAATGTGAATAATTAGTTTTATCTAGGTGAATTTTAAAAAAATCTTCAAAGATTGATGGAATGAACTTGCATTGATGACAAAATTAAAAATTTTGCTACCTTTAAATATTTGACGTTTAAAATATTTCGGTAATTTTAGCATGACAGATAACGGATATTGAAGGTGAGGGATAGGCAAGATGGTTTTAGAAAAATTTGAGTTAATTTATAGTAGTTATGATTTTAAGAATTCATGATTCAGCATTTCTTAGCACGAATTGTGGATAGACTATTAGTGAAAAGAATTGCCTCGTACAGCCTCCTACATCTTTTTCTTTCAAAAATTTTAGATATCCTGCCTATATTTTTCCATCCAAAAGCATGCGCCATTAATGCGGAGTTCAAATATACCCGACAATAACCGAAAACACTTAAACTGGGATTCAAATTAAGTTATGATACTATCTTCAGTTAAGCTAATTCTTTTTAAAGAACGTTTTAAACTTTTCAACTATGTAAAGTGATTAATTTTATAATCGATTAAGACCATTTATAAAACCCTTATAAGAAGGATTCAAGAAGTGAAATGGGAAGTTCCTTATGAAAATTTAGGCAAGGGGACCTTTATAGAATGTTTATATCTTAAATAAAAATTTCAGGTCTGTGAAACGTTTTCAAATGAAATTTGAAACAGCCATTGTTTGCTTTTACGTCCCATTGCAGACGTGTGCATCAAAGCAAATGACGTCACACTAGGCTTAAAGCGCACGTCAACAAACAATCCCCCAACTCGGCCTAATCCACACGCAAAAACACTCACCAGTACCATTCCCACGTCAAAAAAAATCCCCCAAAAATTAATACATCTCGATTCGACATGAATTCCGTATTCACTACTTCCATCTTCATCACATGATCGACCAAAACAATCGCATCATCACCTGAACGTTCCAGAAACTCATCTCGGACCTCCGAGACGAAGATGCTGATGAAGATGCACAGGGATGGCGAAAATGAACGGGGAATCATAATAAAAGGAACACGAAGGATCGTGAAGGAAGTTCTTACCGGATTGTCCGGATCCGGACGGTTTTTTGTCGGGGCTGGGGGCAGAACTGCTGCTGCCCCGGTTCCCCATAGTCGAGCTGCGGTGGAGGTCCGGGCTCTTCTGAAGGAGGACCGACGTGCAGAGGGCGCTGCTTGGCGGAGAAGCCACCTGGAAGAGAGAGAGATCGCGTTCAAACTCCCATTTTCCGGAGCGGCTGGATTCGGGAGCAAGGGGGAGGAGGCCCGGGAATGAAATTTTTATGGGGAGCTCATTCGGGAGGTCTCTAGGGGCGATGGCGAGGTGTGATGGCTTTTATACGGTTGCTAGATTATGTCCCGGGTTTAAGGGGCGGTTTGTTATGAAGTGGGAAGAAGAGAGTTTAATAATCGGTGGACTTTTAAGTCGTTCTTAGAAAGAGAGGTGTAGGGACAGACAGACAGATTAAAAGTATTTTGCGCAAGAGCCTTTTCAGGCTATATCACGCAATACAAGTATAAATCGTTTTCTTTTGCAGTTTAAAATCCTACTCTTTTAAATTGTATTACCTGTGTTTATTGATAAAACCTATATGTTATTGTAAATTCCGCATAATTTTAAAAACAGTATTATATTTGGATGTGGTCCACCGAGCAGAACCCGCAGGTCCGCCCCTGCCTCCCCAAAGCAAAAAAGTCTCTCTCTTGAGTATATCACGCATTTGGTCAGGATGTGTTCTACTGTGATCAACACTCCACATGCATGGCATGTGGGCGGAGGCTCCCCTTTCAGCAAGTATTCTTGTGTCAATCTGGCATGGCCAATTCTCAGTCTGGTTATTTTTACGTCATCTTTCCTGATCAAGGCTTTTCGGGGTTTGTTTTTAATCTCCGGATCAATTTTTCTTAACTTGTTAGTATTGTTTAGCTTCCAATATTCTTTCCATTTATTGCATATTTGTTCGTATATATATTTTCGGACATCTACTTTGGGTACATTTATGTTTTTAAAAATACTTGCAGTTTTAGCACCTTTGTCTGCTTTTTCATTTCCGGCTATTCCCTTAGGCCCAGGGACCCAGCACAAGGCAATATAAAAACCCCTATTCATAAGGGAAGATAGCAGATCCTTATTTTTTTTAATAAGATTATCTTGAGTATAAGGATCTTTTAGAGATTGGATTGCGCTCTGAGAGTCGGAATAAATAATCCATAGTTTATGTTTTTTCTTCCTTATCTCATTTAGGGCTAAAAATATTGCATACATTTCTGCCGTAAAAATTGAGGTATATTGTGGTAGTTGAAAAGATATAGTAGTGTTTTCAAAAACAGCAGCACAGCCTACGTAGTTTAAAAACTTTGATCCGTCAGTATATACGGTGTTAAATTTTGAAAACCTCGATCTGTGTTCCAAAAACACCTTCTGGAAAACTAGGTCCGAGTCTTCTGATTTCTTAAAATTTGAAAAAATGTCAATAGTTTTAAAAGCAATATTAACCCAAGGGGGTCCTATCTTATTTTGATACACCCCAACGTCTTCAACATTAAAAACATCAAAAAGTTCTTTAACTCTAAAACCAAAAGTTTTTATGCAGGATGGCCGTGCATCATAAAAAAAACGATGTGATGGGTTTTTTACAATGCTCATACATGGATGATTATCTGTTGATTTAATATTAAAATGCATGTTTAGTGCCAAGATGGCTCGTCTATTTTCTAATGACATCTCGTGGGCTTCTACATAAAGGCTCTCAACAGGAGATGTTCTGAAGGCACCAAGGCATATTCGAATTCCTTGGTGGTGGATGGTGTCAAGTTTTTTCAGAGCCGATTGTCAAGCCGAGCCATAAATAGCCGCAGCGTAGTCTAGTTTTGATCATATCATTGCTCGATAAACTCTAAGCATTGAGATCCGATCTGCTCCCCATTGTGTATTGGATAAAATTTTCAAGATACCTAAAGCTTTAAAACCGCTATTTCTCAGATACTCTATATGTTTTAAAAAATTCAATTTATTGTCAAATATGACTCCTAAATATTTCACCTCTGAAGTCATTGGAATCTTGTTTCCATCTAGAAACAATTCTGGATCCAAATGTAACCGTGGGATGTTACAAAAATGTATACAAACAGTCTTTTGAGGCGATATGACAAATCCATTTTGTAAAGACCACAGAGAAATGCTATCTATTGCGGTTTGCAACTGCTTCTCCAATCGGTTCATGTCAGTTGAAGAACAGTGAATCATTAAATCATCTACATATAGTGAACCCTTAACTCCTGATGGCAATTGTTTTAAAATGTTATTGATTTTAATACTGAATAGGGTTACACTTAAAACACTTCCCTGTGGGACTCCTTCACTTTGTATGAAGTAGTCTGATAGGATGTCTTTCATTTTAATTCGGAAAATTCTTTTTTTCAGAAAATTTTCTATAAATATTGGTAGGTTGCCTCTCAGACCGATTTCATGTAAATCTCTTAAGATTCCATATCTCCAGGTTCGGTCATAGGCTTTATCCATGTCAAAGAAAATGGAAACATGATGCTCTTTTTTAACGAAAGCATCTCTTATCGATGTTTCTAATAGTAGGATGTTATCAAGTGTTCCGTGGTGTTTTCTAAAACCACTTTGTTTTTGTGGTATAAGGTCATTCGATTCCAGGTAGTAGACAAGACGAGCATTTACTATTTTTTCTAGGAGTTTACACAAACAACTGGTCAAAGCTATTGGTCTATAATTTTTGGGGTCTTTTGAATCTTTCCCTGGTTTTTCTATCGGTATCACTATGGCTTCACGCCAGGTTGACGGAAATACTCCGTTTTTCCAGATGCGATTAAGCCGGTTAAGCCGGATAAGCCGGATAATTTAAGCCGGTTTAGTTTTGATGATGTTGACAAGTTTTTTAACATTTTATTGTGGATACCATCTGGGCCAACCGCTGTGCAGTGCAGAGTTTTTAGGGACTTTTCCAATTCCCCCAGTGTTAACTCTTTGTTATAGCTTTCTATCGTTGTGGGCGAAAAGTTTAAAATGCGGAGCTCACTTTGAGCTTTAATATTCAAAAAAGAATCTGGATAAGAATTATTACTAGATGTATTTGATAGTGTCTCTCCTATTTTGTTGAGAATTTCTTTTTTATCAGACACAAGAAACCCATTTATTTCCAAGATGGGAAAGGATTGATTTTTATACTTTCCAGAGATCTTGCGGATTTTTTCCCAGACCAACTTGGTGGGAGTGAAAGAGTTAATAGTGGAAACATACAACTGCCACGAGTTTCTTTGGGCTTGTCTTCTTGCTTTGCGAGCATCTGCTCGAGCCCTCGTAAACCGAATAAAGTTGGAGAGGGTAGGTTGTTTGTGGAAAACTCGCCAACACCTCTTTTGTTTCTTTATAGTATCTGTACACAATTGATTCCACCAAGGTTTGATTTGTTTCTTTTTGTTAGATATCTTAGGAATTGAAATCTCAGCAGCATTTATGATGGCTTTCGTGATACTTTGTGTGGAGGTATCCACATCTACATCGTAGATCATATCATATGTTATTCTTGCATTATGAGCAAAGGATAACCAATCAGCCCGATCTATCCGGAACCTAGCAGACCAGGACTCATTTGGGTGAGCGTTCTGCTTGAATTGCAGAAATACAGGGAAGGGATCACTTCCATAAACATATTTTTCAGTTCCGAAGGTCCAATTGAGTGAAACTGAGGGAGTACAAAGAGCTAAATCGATGGTGTGTAATGTATGGGACATAGAGTGGAGGTATGTTGGTTCTCCATCATTGAGAAACATAAGGTTTTGATTCTCCACCATTTCCTCAATTATTCTTCCTCTGCCATTAGTATCTTTACTACCCCAAATTGTGTTGTGGCTGTTAAAGTCACCTAATACAACCATCGGGGGAGGTAACTGGGAAATTAGATTTTCCAGGTCTCTGATATTTATAGTTTCTGATGGGGGAAGATACATACTACACACTGTTAAAAGTCCATTAAAAGAAATTCTAGCTGCTACAGCATGTAATTTAGTATTCAGTTGTATCTGAGTATGAGGTACGTCGTTTTTCACCATCAGTGCCACCCCGTGGCATGCTCGATTGTTCATATTTGTGTGTCCTTTATGCAATATTATGTAATTTCTCGAAGTCGGAACAGCTTCAGGTCTGAGGTAAGTTTCCTGAAGACACATGCATAGAGGTTTTCTCTTTAATATAATTTCTTCTATAGACATACCGCGAGGAGAAGAGCTATGAAAAGGGTTGTCGTGATAGACGAGTCCAAAAGAAGAGGGAAGCTGGTATGAATTTAACTGCAATATTTGGCATTTAAAGCGTATATTTGGCGAATGAAAAAACGTTTATTAAAATACATTAAATTATTGATTATCTTTGAAATTTCTCGTCAGTAAAAAATCGGAAATACTTTTTCACATGAAAACTTTTTATTGTTTAGTATGCCTTTATATTGCTATTTTGAGGGAATTAGTTATATTCAGTTTTATATAGCTGATATAACTTTAGTTGTAAATTTAATAACTTAATCATCATTGAACTTATTCTCTGCAAACTGAACTTAAATGCATAAATTAACAAAATATCTAAGATCAGATCAGATATGGAATAGATCAGACCAGTTGATATAGATCAGATTAAATCCAAAAAAAATTACAAAATATCCGAAATCAAATCAGGTAAGATGACGAAAATCAGATAACATAAAATTAAATTAAATAGATCAGATTATATGAAAGATCAGTTGAAATAGATCTGATCAGTTGAAATAGATCTTATTAGGTGTAACAAATCAGATTAGATCTAGAAATGTAAGGAAATTCCCATCCGTGACTCTAGAATCGAAAGAAATATAAAGTTGAAAAATAGCCACTCAGATTTGGCGCAAAACATTTATTTCATCGCCAAAATAATCATCATCACCCCCGAAATTCAGTGGAATAATCTGTTTCTATAACAACCGCAGCATCATCGTATGACGTCAATAGCTCTTCTTCTGGCGGTATGTCAGTATATCAGGCTTATTAGTGTAAAATCCTCTGCAATTCCAAGATATTAAGTATTCAGAATCTCCTTCAGACATAAAAGTATCCTTTAAAGGTTTAAATTTAGCTTATTTTAGGTTTCTTGCTATTTGACCCTTCTTTATGTGGATTAACTGTTAAGCAGGGTTGGCTGGATTGGACCCAATGGGTTTTTTCAAAAAAACCCATGTGAAAAAACCCACATTTTGGACCCATTTTTGGGTTTTTTCAAGAAAAATCAAGATTTTGGCAGTTCTTTCAAAATTTAATGTGTTTTTTTAAGTTTAGGATATTTTTAAAATTTTAATGGGTTTTTTCAAAATTTAAACTAGGTTTTAAAAATTAAATGGTGTTTTTTGAATTTCAGGGAGTTAAAAAGTTAAATAGGTTCTTTCATTATTCAGTGGGGTTTTATTATTGAATAGGGTTTTTTCAAAATTTAGGACGTTTTAAGTTCAAACTAGATATAAAAAATAAAGAAGATTTTTTAAAAATTTCAGTGGGTTTTTTCAAAGTTTAATAGATTGCTTTCAATATTGAATGGGTTTTTTCAAAGTTTAGGATATTTTTTAAATTTTAGTGGGTTTTTTCAAAATTTAAACCAGGTTTCAGTAAATAATGGGCGTTTTTACAACTTCAGTGGGTTTTTTCAAAGTATAAAAACTTTGAAAAAGCCCACTTAACTGTGGAAAAACTGACATTATTTTGACAGAACACATTTTACATGGAAAGAACTCACCATAATTTGAAAAAACCCACTTACTTTAACTGAGAAAACCACTTAATTTTGAAAAAACCCACACTTTTTCCGAAAAAACCCAGTTTTATATGGGTTTTTTCAGGGTTTTATTGAAAAAACCCAACCCACTTGGGTTTTTTAAAAAAAACCCGGGTTTTTGCCAACCCTGCTGTTAAGCCTTCTATTTCCATGTCATTAATAATTTCCTTTGTATTTTTTTCTCTTTAGTTTTTTTCTTGATTTTAACGGGGGGAAGAGGAGGATTTGATTTTTTTGGTTTTGGAAGAACTTTTGGTGGGATTTTTGTTTTTTCCCCCGAAGTTTTATCTGTTGGAGTGCAAGACCTACTCGGTGTAGGGATTAGAGAGAAATCTGATTTTTTCTCATCACCAGGATCGACAGGGATCGTCTCTAGACTCTCTGTCACTAGACAACTTTCGATCGTCTGTGTACTGCATTCAGCATATTCTTTAAGAACGCTAGAATAAGACACACCATACCTAGGAGTTCTAGCGTTTACGATTTTTCGAGCTTCTTTGAAAGTAATTTTTCTGGTAACTTTAATTGTTTGTATCTCTTTTTCCATTTTAAATTTTGGGCAGTTTTTTTCTGATGCAGGGTGAGCTCCCTTACAGTTAGCGCAACATTTATCAGGATTCTCTCATGCAGTTGTTTTGTGTTTCAAGCTTCCACACTCTCCGCACCTCTCTTGGCCCCTGCAAGATTTATCAGGATGCCCAAACTTCTGGCATTTAAAACACCGGATAGGGTTGGGAATATAAGGGCGTACGGGTATGTTCAAATAAGCTATTTTAACACTTTCTGGTAATTCTGATCCCTTAAAAGTCAAAATTATATGCTTAGTTTTAACTACAGTTTCATTTCTTTTCATTGTTATTCTTCTTATATCTGTTACTTTTTGTGTTTTCAGAGCTTCCTGGATATCTGCATCTGTTTCATAGAGCAGTTCCGCTTCCGAGATGACACCTTTACAGGAGTTCAAAGTTTCATGCGGTGTAACTTCAACTTGGTAGTTACCAACATTAGTAATTTTTAAAACATTCATTGCTTGTATTTGAGTGCTTACTTCTATCAAAACTTCACCCTTGTGTGCCTTTTTAACGTTTTTTACGTCTCCAACCATGCTTAAGATGGTTTTGTGTATAAGAATTGGGGAAACTTCTTTTAAAGATCTATCATCGTTCTCTTCATCAGAAAGAAATTTTCATCCAAGCGGTTCAAAAGTGTAGAATTCAGATTAAAAGGATTCATGATTTTTAGTGGTGCCTGGGTTCTTTTTTAGGGCTTATGGTAGGCAGAAGGAGGGATCAAGGACCCACCGAACTACAACCTCCTACTCCCACTACTGGTCCCCCAGCTAACACAATACGTGCTTAGACGTCTGCCGCCCAAGTGGGGCTGTATTGCTGCTGAAGGCGCTGCGGCATGGTGTCCGCCAAAAGGAAAACCGATAGTACCGACCGGGCAGCTCCCACAAACTGCCCAGCATGCAAGGAGACATATGGGCAGCCACATTGCTAAGGAGCAAGAAGTGACACAGCGGAACATCGGTTTGTTGACTAGCCAGGACGGGACAACAAAAACAGGACAACACAAACAGTTCCTGGCCTCTCCACCGTTTTCCCATATGCCGCCCATCCAGAGCTCGCTATACACTCCAGGGGAGAAGTAAATCAAAACAAGGTGGGGTTTATTGTGCTTTGGTGTTCAGTAGAAACTAAAACCAGTGTAAAGTTTAACTATTTTAGCAAAGAACAGATTTTTTGTAAACCCTCTGTTCAAAAATAGTGAAGATTGGCCTTTTATAAGGCACAACAAACCGGAATACCAAGATCGGCCTTACAAGGACACTGGGGTACCCTCGGGATTGTGACATCCGTCACTCCTGTCAGGGTGTGCCCCGTCACATCCCAACAAGGAGTGCCCCTGAGGGGAGGTGTAGGGAAATGGGGTGTCTATCGAAAAAGTATTGGTTTTTACCCTCGATTAGATATAATTTTGAAATTTCGTCAAACTCCGTGATAGGGAACCAGTGCCTACTAATGGATAATTGCAGTCAAATTTTTTTGAAATCTTAATGTTTTTAGAATGGCTTAAAACCTCCAAAAAACATTTTGATTTACCTTTCAAAGCCCTAAATTTTAAGTTATTTTCAATTAAAAATAGTGTTTTTTCTGTCTGAGCTGAAACAGCTTGTGACGTTAAATGTGCCTTGCTCCCGCTTGTTATCATCCCGCTTTGAAAGACTGGGAAGACTGAGCTCTAGTTTTTTTTACAGCCTAGTGTTTCGATGAAAACGGTGTTTCCCACATTTCCAAGAGACACATGTGACGTCACGTTGTTAGGAGCTTTCTGTATTAAAATATGTCATAATTACCTTTGGATAAAGAAAAGCGTATTTTTGGAATCAGGAGAGAATTTTTAATACATTAAAATTGAATATTTAGAATTTTAAGAGATGCTGCAATTCTCCATTAATTTGGTTTACAAAATCTCAACAAGCAATACTCCAAAGTATCATAAGCAGCAAATTTTATTTCAGAAAGTTTAAGAAATGGAGGATTGTAAAGGAATGTTTAGCTTTTATGAAAGAGTACGATGTCACTTGATTTCCAAACAAATGGTGTCGTTAAAGAATGAATTATTAACTGCTTAAGGCATCTTTCGCAATATGCTTGCAGTTTATATCTACTCTCCAGTACCTCTTGTAAAGGCATCAGCAGGGTCAACGATAAACAATCTCAGCAAACTCAACTTTCTTAAATGTTTCTAATAAAAAATATTTTAACATAAGCTTTAGATAAAATATCTTTATAAGAATTAACTTTAGGAATTTAGCATTATAACATTAGATATAATAATATTTAATATCTTTATATAAACTATAAAATGTAATTCTAAACTAATATTATCTTTATAATAAAAATTGGGTACTTCGATATTATCCCGTCGGAAGTGAAGATGAAAATAAAAATGCACATTGCCAAACTCTGCCTCTAAAACTGATAGTTAACGGGATAATACTTAAGAAACAAAAATTCTACAAGTTATAAAAAATGATACTAATGTAAACCTATATATATGAACCATAATTTTATAGTAAAAATAAAAGTATGCTCACTTTCTGAACAGGGCATTCTGTCTGAGGGTAAAATATTTCTTGTATTTTCCTATATTGAGGACAACCAGGTTTCCATGGAGCAGCACAAGTATTTGAGTACTTGTTTGTGCCATAAAAAGGTGAAGTAGATTTTGCATGATCATCCAGCTGAAATGAATTTCTACATGGTTCTGAGTAAGAAAAATAATTGTCTTAATTTAAAAAAAAAAGTTAAAGGTTTTTAAAGATTTTTAAGAAATTCATCAACATACACTAGCGGAAATAAAAATCCCAACACCAAGAAGGAAAGGAGATATCAAAGTCAAATTTGTTTCTATGATTGCACATAGTATTAATGTGAATTGATTAAAAAATGAGCCTTCCTGGATGTTAGGGGGCCGAGAAAATCGGTGAGGAGTGTTGTCTCCATAGGTGTCCATTACCGCCGTCACACGTCATGGTATTGAGTGACAGGGGCTCTAAATGACTTATGAGGGATTGGAGGACCATGTTGCATCCTCAGGTAGTCCAAATTCATATGGTGCACCAGCGGACGTTGCATACCGGGCTAGGTGATTTCTCCTCATTGACCGGACCTGTTTTGTGGGTGTTGGTTCTAGAGAACGTGAAAGACGGGGTAAAAATGCAACCTAGGAGGTTAAGAAGAAAGCTTGGACATTGCATACAACATGTGGTTGTGCATGTTTCTCTTGAAATTTGTCCACAGGACAGGTCTGAAGGTAAGGGCGGTCTACCGGCTGCAAAATCTCAAGCCGCGTTCACAACAGCCATTTCTCCGGAAGAAAGGCGGAGAAAAACCGGTTTTCTTCCCCGGCTCTCCCTACGGTAGGGAAAAGGCGCGGAAGGAAGGCGATGGAATTTTCTCCGTGTCCAGAGGCCGGTAAACAACCGATGAAACGCCTAATTGCGAATATGAAGACGCTATAAAACGTACACCGCTCCTCGCAAAATAAAAATGAACCAGTGTATCTTATAGGAAATTTTACGTACTTTAATTTGGTTTCGAGCTATTTTTCGAAAAATGAATATTTGTTCAGAAAATCGATGAAAAACCGAGCAAAAGAGCAAAAAATTTGAGATTTTGGCAATTTTTAATCTGAAGATGACTTTCAAAATGAAAATAACCTTGAAATTCGGATTTATAGATGCAAAAAACATTCATTCATTAAAACACTGCCATAATTTAATTTATGAATTTAAAAAATTGATTGAAATTCCGCTTAAAACACCCAATATAAATTTAAAAATTTATTTTTTAATCATGCTTAATCATCAATTAATCCAAAACAACCCATTTTATTTGTAATATACCGGAAATAAAGCGTAGATTGCAGATTAACAACCGCAAAAGTCCGTTTGGTCTGCAAGGCGCGACAGTTTTATTATTGATCTTATCTTTGCTTCATTCCCTCCCCTTCACAAAAAATGATCATCTAAAACACGTTATTTATAGAAAATTAAAGGTCTTTCACGTGGTATAAAATTTTTGTTGATCACGTAAATAGTTTTCATTTTGTAGAGGGTAGAAGCGCGCGTTTTCCTTTTTTTGCGGAAAGGCAAAAAAATCTGTTTTTCAGCGCGCTCTAGCAGCAAAATCATTCTTCAGAAAATCAAAGTTGAGGAGCGCATTTTGTGGGAAATTTTGTTTACTTCAACTTTGTAATGGAAAATATCTTCGAGAAATTTAGTTTTTGAAATATAGCGAAGAATCGAAAAATAAGCAAAAAAATATAGATTTTTTGCGATTTTCGATATGAAGCCGACCCCCCACGTGGGAGCAAACTTCATATTCGTAATCAGCGCCCTCGAAAACATACAAAACCGTCGAAAAAACCCTTCTATATGAAATTTTTGGAAAAAAAAAACTACCGTTTTCCTGAGCTATCATGTGACTCTGCGAGCTCCCTCGCTCGTCACGTGATTCTTTCAACTGGTAGAACGAGTGCTCTTGTGAACGAGCTATCAATTTTCTAAACGGCTGTTTCTCTTCTTTACCTCTTTCACCGGTTGAACAGGTTGGCTGTTGTGAACGCGGCTTCAATGACGCAGCTCTGGTTGGAAAAAGTACTGGTGAATCATACTCAGGAGTAGCAGAAATGGAATCAAATGCATCCCCACTCCGTTACCCTGCATCACCACTCCGTGGAATGATTAGAAAATCATCAGCTGAGTGCGCTCTCTCCATTGTGTCTTCAAACTCATACCCAACCGTCGTGGTGCTCCAAACCGAATCAGGATTCTCTCATAGACACAATGTTATGAAATTGGGATTTTCATTTCCTTATTTCGTGCACTATTGGAAACAGAAATGCCCATTTTCAGCCCCTTGTTTATTGACAAAGATGTAAGAAGCTATGCGGACCGAACGGACAATCCGCAGTACTGCAAACGACATCCATCCCACTGCCGCTTGTTCTCAGTATGATCTACCGGTATTTTGGCCAACCGGAGCTGCTTTATTGAGGTTTTTTAGCCGGTTGTCCATCCTTACCTTCAGACCTGTCCTGGGGACAAATTTCAAGAGAAACATGCACAACCACATGTTGTATGCAATGTCCAAGCTTTCTTCTTAAACCCCTAGGTTGCATTTTTACCCTGGCCTATCCGTTCGTAAGAACCAACGCTCACAAAACATGTTCGGAGAAGGAGGAGAAATCCCCTAGCCCGATATGCAACGTCCGCTAGTGCACCATATGAATTTGGACTACCTGAGGAGGCAACATGGTCCTCCAATCCCTTAAAAGTCATTTAGAGCCCCTGTCACTCAATACCATGACGTGTGACGGCGGTAATGGACACCTATGGAGACAACACTCCTCACCGATTTTCTCAGCCCCCTAACATCCAGGAAGGCTGATTTTTAAAGCAATTCACATTGATACTATGTGCAATCATAGAAATAAATTTGACTTTGATATCTCCTTTCCTTCTTGGTGTTGGGATTTTTATTTCCGCTAGTGTAGTATGTTGCTCACATATTCTACGTACATATAGGAAAGACTAAATTAACTGAAATGGAAGCTTTAGAAATTATATGCTGTAAAATTTTATTTAATGCATGAAAAAAGCACCTGTAAACTATGATTGAAAAAATTAATATTAGTTTGAAAATTTAACTAAGTTTTCTAAAAAAGAAATGAATCTGATATAAAGGAAAAGTAACATTTTAATAAAAAATATAGATTCTCAGTTTCATAAGAAAAAACGAAATTTATACTACATATTTCCTTATTAAGTTCAAAAACGTAAAATAACAGTATAATTAAGATGTTTCATAAATAACAATATAAATTTTTAGATCATGGATCCTATTTTTATAAAATAGTTATAATTATTTATAAAGTGAATATATATTAGAATTATGTGCATATAAAAATTTTACATAATATTAATATAATTTTATAGTAATTTATAATTAATAAATATTTGTGAATTAAATAATTTAATTTATGAATTTGAATGACTATTTTTTAGCGTCCACAAGTAAAAGACTTGAAAAAACTTTAGGCTTCTAAGAGAAGTTTTCTTGAAGTAATTATAAAACAATAAATATTATGTTTCTAGTAAATGGTGTAGTTATAAAATAGTTTATGATGTTTTAACTAAGTTTGAAAAATACGTTGTTTTGTCCTACCTTTATAGTTGGATGTAAATACACATAACATAATTAAAAGATCTGAGAAATTATCTGCATATTAGTGGCACAATTAATAATATCCGCGTATTTCGGGCAGAGTAAGAAATACTCATTGATAAATGCCATTGAATTTATCACATTGCCCGTAACTTAATTTTAAATATACTATAAATTATTCAATTTTTTTTGTAGTTATAAAAGAAAATTCAATAAAAACCATTTAACTGAAGAATTGACGCATTGTATACTTTACCAGATGAGATATATCAGTTGTAAAGTCTTCTAAATTTCTTGGTATATCTCTCCAGTATGGAAAGTCCCAATAATCCATCTACAACATATTAAATCTGTCAGTAAATCCAAATTTCCATGTTAATCAAAATATTATATTTTAAAATTAACTATTCTTTAAAAGTTAACCACTTCTGTGTAAATACTTTGAAAGAAGTAAACCCATGTAAGAGAAATTTAACTCAATACCTCATTCACTGCTTTATTGATATCATATTTATAAGAGTTCATTAATTTATAAGGAATTTAAGAGTCGGTTTGATGATGCATATTTGTTTTGATAACAATTTATTTGAAGTAATTTTGATACCAAAGAATTGTTAAATAAGTATTTGAATCAATAATAGTTAGCTTAAAAATTTAAGATTTTAATATTTAGATCCATAATGGAGCAGTAATATCCCTCAATTCTGGCTGAACACTAATAACATCTCTTGTGTGTATAAGGAAACACATGAACTTCATTAAGAAATACCTACATAAAGGTTCATATGTTGTGCCGAAACAATCCATTTATACTCCATGTTTCAATCAGGTTTCAAACTGAAGGAAATATCAAAAAACAGAAGACATGTAAATTTAAACATTTTCCCTGTAGTTTAGTGATATAGTCAATATTTTGGTTAAAGTTAAATAGAACAAATATTTATTTGATACTTAGAGGATGTAAAAATTTAAGTTCCAATCGTAAAATATACGCTCTTTTATTTGACACGATTGCAATCCCAATAAAGAAACATTTAGAATTACATATGTGTTATAAGTGCATACGCTATGCATATGTATTACACACAGCATTTAATAACACCAAAAATGCATTCTTTTACAATCAAACAACTTTTAAATTTAAATTTAACACTAAAAATACTCATTTTGATATTTTATGCATATTTACCTTTCCTGTATTACAGAATTAGTAGCTACATTCTCGTCAATTGTTGAAACCTCTTTTTAAATTAAAGCTAGGTATGTATCAAAATCGCCCAAATGAGAAATATCTTACCGTACAATCCATTCAGCTAGTCTTAAAACCTGATTAAGAACTTCATTCTTCCACTGCTTGCGATATGATTTTCAACTTATCTTATCTTAGGTTTCTCTGAAATAGCCGACAGTAAATTACAAACATTTGTTTATTATAAAAGCTACTTTTCTTTTACTCGCTTTAGCTACTGTCTTTAAAAATGTTTAGAGATAAACCATAACCCTTCTTTTATAAGAACAAAAATTTACACTTTCTACTTGTATTTTTCTGATTTATAATCATGCCCATTGTAAATCTACTATTAGTGGAAAACTTATTTCGCTTAAGTTATTTTGGAATTAAAGAGGATTAGATTGAGGATGGGTTATCCTCTATCTAAAATGTGGAAATACCCTAGAGGGAGCTTAAGTTTTCTGTACAATGATGGAGATTTCTTGATGAGTTTCTTTTGAGCCAGACACTAGTAAATCGGTGTAGACCAGGGGTTCCCAAACTTTTTTGGTCCGTGGACCCCCTGACGACATTTTTCGTACCCCGTGGACCCCCTGTCTTAGGGACCGTTCAAAAAGTAGCTAAAATCTTATGTTTATGATATTTATATTTCTAAACCACGCAAGCCACGCATAAATTTTGTAATAATAATCATTTGCTTTCACTTTTATGTATTTAAAAAAAATTTGCCATTCATATGGTTACTTGATATTTTTAAGGAAATTATAACAATCAAACATTTAAAAAGTTTGAAATAAAAACAAATCTAAAATTGTAGTAATATCACTACCATTTCACGACGCAAAAACTTTTAGCTACAGTGGCGAATCCAGGATTTTTGTCTGGGGGGGCTGAGTTTCACAAATAACTTAATTGCTAAATTAAATAAAACAACGAAAAAAATTGCACATGAATTTATTAAAAGCCATACGGCGTTTCGGGGATTCTTTGGATCCCCTTCGTCAGTGGTAGTTGACATTACAAGAAAAATCAGCTTTTATACCCCGCAACAAAACAAGCGTTGCCAAAATGCAAAGGAGAAAAATGTATACAAAAGATCCAATGACAAAAATACAAGAAAATCACCAAAATGCAACATCAAAAACAATTATTCGCTCCAAATCGGAGAAAGAAAGGGTGTACTGGTTAGGTCATTAACTAAGACAGATGCATATTTATTGATTAAATAACCTTCGAAAAAATCAAGGTCAAGGGTTGAATTACAAGTTTTTATGATACTAGCGGACGAAAAATCAAAACAATGATCATTATCCCAAACATGTTTGGCTATAGACGATTTATAAAATTATTGTTTTTCAATGTAATTTGAATGCTCTTTTAGCCTAAATTTCAGTGCACGTCTTGTTTGTCCAATATAGGACAAACCACAACTACAAAAAATCCTGTAAATTCCCCATTTATTACACGTATCAATAGGGTCCTTAAGATTTGAAAAAGAAATTTTATTAATTGGGGATAAAACTACAGAAAAACCAAATTTTTCCAGAATATGCGAAATTTTAATAGTAATTTTAGGAAAAAAGGGTAAAACTATCAAGTTTGATAATTCCTGTTTGGGTTTATCTTTATTACATTTCTTCAAAAATTTATTAAAAATTCGGTCTATCAAAGTGTGGCAGAACCCACGATCAATAGCAACAGCTTTGATATAATTAATCTCATTTTCTAAAAACTTACTGTTACTGCAAATACTGATAGCACGAAAAACTAAAGTATTGAAAGCTGACAATTTTTGACTATAAGGGTGGCTTGATCTAAAATGAGGGGGTAAGGAAACAGCAAAAGGTTTGCGGTATACAGTGGTAAGAAAATTTGAATCAATACGGACAACAAGAACATCCAAAAAAGGTAATTGCTGATTACTTTCCACTTCAAAAGTAAACTGTATATTTGGATCAATAGAATTAATGAGGGAAAGCACAGTATCAACATTATGATGAGAACTCAAGAGAGCAAAAGAATCATCTACATAACGGACATAGAACGGAAATTGTATGAGATTAAACATCTTAATTTCGAAAAAATGCATGTATATGTCAGCTAAAATCGGGCTGAGAGGGTTTCCCATGGCCAAGCCATCAGACATATAAAAATATTTATTATTGAAAACAAAAGTGCTCTGTTTAAGACAGGTTTTAGTGAGAGTAATTAATTCATTGATTTCAAATTCAAAAAAGTGATGTTCAAGTAACCTCATTTTTAAACATTCCAAAGAACCCTTAATGGGAACGTTGGTAAATAATGATTTTACATCAAAAGAAACCATGGTGTGACTGTCAGGGGAGATACAACGAAGTTTAGAAACAAAATCGAGAGAGTTTTTAGTTGTAAAGGAGTTACTTTCAGATAAAGGAGAAAATATACTAACTAAGTATTTCGCTAATTTATAAGAGGCAGTTCCAATATTAGATACAATCGGTCTGAAAGGGACATCAGGTTTGTGTACCTTTGGAAGGGCATACAAACGAGCACAATTAGCAATTGAAGGGATTAAAGATTTCTTTAAAGAATCAGAAATAACATTACTTGATTTTATAGCGTTTTTGATGCTGGTAAGCTCAGATGAAGCCGGATCTTTTTTAAGGGGTAGATATGGGCCATCGTTAATCAATTTTTGTACTTTATTAATATAATCATCTTTGTTTAAAATTACTATCTGACCACCTTTATCTGCCTTAGTGACAATCACATCAGGGTTCGATTTAACAGATTTAAAAACAGATAATTCATGACTACTTAAATTGTTTCGATAGGTTGAATCATTAGAAACAACAACATTTTTTACTAAATGTCTCAAGTTATCTTTTTGAGAAGGCGTCAATGCAGAAAATCTGAAGGCTTTTTCAATGGGAGCAGCAATCAAAGGTAAGGACGGTCTTGAGGTAATTGCGAAGTTACAATTTAATTTTAAAGTATCCAATTGAGAAGTACTATAGGTAATGTTCGATAGGTTCAAAACAGAAGATTGATTCACAGTAGGTAAGTTCAACGGCACTTTGGGGATAGAGTCATGGTGAAGTTTGGAAAACTTCTTTTCCAGAGTCTTTTCATGGAGACGGGCACGATGGTTGGAACGAAACCAAGATAAGTTATCAAGCCGATAAAAGTCAGGTACCCTTAAGTGGCACAACAGGTGAAGATGGTAAAGCTCCTTCTCGATTTGTGACAATCGGCTGCGTGCGTCTTGGATGACAGATCTTAGCAGAGAGAAGCGAAAACGGGACAAAGACTTGGCAATTCTGATTGAAGACTGGAGATTACAATAAGGTCTGATGAACGTCGGGATGATGCGGTGATATCTGCACTTGGTCAAGAATCTGATGTGATTCATAAATCTTAGACGCTTGAGACGCAGGTTAAAAAACCGATTCACCAAGGTCATGATCAAAAAGTTGTGGAAAGAAACTCGTTGAAGTTAATATGAGGATAACGCCACAAACTGTGCAATACTGTAAATTATGGCTTTAATAAATTATGTATGGCTTTTAATAAATTCATGTGCAATTTTTTTTTTATTATTTTTTTTTCGTTGTTTTATTTAATTTACAGTATTGCACAGTTTGTGGCGTTATCCTCAACTTAATTGCTATTATGGGCTGTTCAGGATTATTATTATAAGTAACTGAAAGGGGGAGGGGGGTTGCCAGTGCCGTAGACTGATTTTTGTTTAGTGGGGTTACTCAACATCTTTTCGAGGTCTAATCATAGTAATACTAAGTTTTAGGTGAGATGACATCGTAAGGTTTTAATTTTGGTGCACTGAATTTCAAAATTGTGAAAAATGTCAACTCCAAGTAAAAGGGGGTCTGGGGGTCCTCCCCCAGAAAAATGTTGAAGATTTGTCCCTCAAAATAGTCTTAGCTCATTTTGAATCTTTATTCCACCCAAAGAGCACCACTCATTGTAAGCGGCAGAATTTTCAAGGAAAAAAGTTTATGGTATTATGAATTGGAAAATTTCTAGGTGGTTTAGGGGTTCCTATTCCAGAAATTTTTTTAATTTTGCCCTTAAAAGTGGCATTTTAACTCATGTTGAGACACATTAGGTTACATCTAAGAGGATCCCTCTTTGTAAATCCCTAAAGTTTCAAGGAAAAACCGTACTTATTATATTCCAAAATTTCGAGGGGGTTTGGGGTTCTTCCCCCAGAAAATTTTTGTAATTTTTACACTTAAAAGTAGGGTTCCGACTCAATTTGAGACCCTTCGGGTAGCACCACCGAATGTCCGCAAAGTTTTGAAATTTCTTTTTTGGCTTTATTGCTATTACCAAAACTTGAATGTCTTATTCCTGGGGGGCTGCAGGCTGTAGCCCCCCTTCTGGATTCACCACTTTTTAGCTATAAGAACTTTGTGATACCCAACTTTTCATATTACTAAAATTTGATTCTATAAAATTTGATTATAACAAAGACAAAAGTTTTGAAACTGGTCAAAATTTTTCATTTTGATGAAATTTTTCCAGTGGACCTCTGAAAGTCACTGTGGACCCCCTAGAAGTCTCTGTGGACCCCCAATTTTCATTTTCATGCCCGTGGACCCCCTGGAAGTCGCTGTGGACACCTGGGGGTCCATATGGACCACTTTGGGAACCGCTGGTGTAGACAGTAGAAAAAGGATTAAAGAAGTTCAGGAAGCGTTGACCTAAAAGCGTATCGAGCGTATGTAATTTTTGTCTTACTAATAAGTAACAAATTTGCTTTATAATTTTTTTTTAGAAAAAGTGATAAATTCACCCAACCAGTGTTATTACTAGAATTTTTGGGAGGAGTAAAAATACTCCTTGACTTTTTTAGGAGGAGTTAAATACGAAAATGGCACATTATAATAAATATACACGGGATATAAATATACACGGGATAAAATTATATATAAAAAATGGGGAGTCTTGTGAATTTTACAATTATAGCATATGTTAAGTATTAGTAGAAAATATTAAACTTAAATTAAATAATTTATTTCATTAAACATTCTAAATGAAATATTTACTTAAAATATGATTGTTGATATATTTGTTGATTTTGGTGGTTAATTTTTTAAGAGCTAAACCTTTGTTAAAAATTCAAAGCGTGAAAATACGCCTGGCAAGTTTTTTTAAGCGTATTTCTAATTTTCAATGCGTGAAATACGCTCTATAGGTGTTAAAAATACCTCTGCACCCAACCTTCTTTAATAGATTTGTATTCCCTTTTACTTTTCACTTTCTAATTAGATGGCTTTATATACCAATTAGAAATTTTAAGGAGGATGTAAATGCTTCAAACACTTGATTATCATGTTTTTAAGTTATGGAAGAAATTAATTTCAGGGCGTTTAAATTACAGAAAATTTATGCAGGTAAGGTAGTAATAAAACGTTCCTAGTTAATAACAGATGGTAAGCTGTATCATAAAAAATATTATTTATCTTAATTTTTTAAACTTTTTTATAAATTGATTGTTGGCACTTACTCCCCCCGTAATTCCTAAATAGAAGGATGTTGTTTTGAACAAATACTTAAGTACTCGATACCTAAGAGTATCGATACTTTATTTAAAAATTCTTTAAAAATTTATCAATGTAATTATCTTAATTAAATCTGTCGTTGATTTAACGCAGCCTGTTCTCATTTTGCAGCTCAAAAACTAACTTTCCGCATTGAGTCACGTATGTCCCACTTCACCCAAAGTATGGACTCTTGAGGTGTATCACCAGAGATATCGCTCATATGGAATCTATGCTTTTTCAGTACGAGTACTTTTGGTATCAAACTTTCTAGCGATACTTTTTTCGATACCCAGTGTTTTTGGTATCGAACTTTCTAACGATACTTTTTTATATTAGTACTTTTGGTATAAAAAACCTTCGACCTTCTGATTTTGCGGCTGGGTCTCAAAGCGGCGGTTTGTGGTTATTTTTTTTTTAATTTTTATTAGCCTTGGGTTTTTTTGTATTTTAAATCCCCTCTTCATTAATTTTTTATGTATAGATTGCTCCTAGCACAAGGGTGGTTCATGTGTATCCTTTGGGAATTGTAGGTACTTTCAGTTTTTGAGTAAAAATATTGAATTTTTTAAACCATATTTGTACTTAATTTCAAAATAGTGTTAAAAAGTATTCAATACCTAAAAATACTCGATAATGCTTGTAACTTGAAGAGCTAAGTTACAAAAGTTTAATGCAACAAAAAAATTTTAAATACCAGTTATAAAGATAACAGTGTAAAATTAAAACATCTAATGTTTTTTTAGAGTACACAAAAATATATGCAAGCTGCTCATGAAACTAACTGAGCTGCTGCATTTTATATCATAAATGCAACAAATTAAACCCTAAAAATTCACAACTCATATAATTATTCTAAACAATCACAGATGCATTTTAGAGCGATCGGCATAAAATTTCTTCCATGTTCCCTTGATCCTTGGTCTTAGTAATGATATTTGTGGTACCTGAAGTTCAATTTATAATTGTATGGATGAAAGTGTAAAAAGTGTACCTTAAGTGACTTAAACTTCTCAGCTTCTCACATCAACTTCCATTACAGGCAAAAAAGGTTTTTTTGTTTGAAAATTTGAATTTGCACCTTGATTTTCTTGTGGGTTCCTCGATTTTTAAAATTGTATTTGTATCCTTTTCTGTGCCAGTAATTTTATTGAATTATTATTTTCATCGATCAATGAATAATTTTATTATTGTTTACTAACATAATATCGGTACTATATATAATCAGATAAAACAATATTTCAATTAAACATGATTTCGGGACATTGACACTTCAAAATCTAAATAGATTTATATATACTTCAGTTGCACCAAATACTCATTATGGAATCATTGTGGGAAGGAAAATCTTAAATTGTACTCACATTATTGAACCTGATTAGATCATTGATCTTGATATTGCAAAATACTTAGATACAAAGTATGCATTCCCAATCTTTGCTAAAAGTTGTTATATGTTTAGAATCAAGCGATCTATGAAACAAAAAACACTTTACACATAGGTTTTTACAAATATGTTATGACTCGGGCACTAAAAACAATTTTACACACAGCTGTTAGTTTTTTTAAGAAATCGTAGAAGTGTACATAAAGAAAAGGTTAAAGTTGCAGTAACCCATTTATTCACACATTTCATTTTGTGGCCAACTTGATAACTTTCCAAACTAATTTTCTTGGGTTGAATTGCGTAAAATCACGGCATCTAATGTATAGATCAGAACGAACAAATAGTCTAGTTTTGTGTTATTGAGTGATATGATGAATCATGTGATTAGAAAACGAGCTGTTTTAGATTTTGAGAATTTTTTAACAGAATATTCCTCTTGGTCCCAAACTTCACATCAAAGCACATACAGGCGGGCAAACTTCGGCATACGCTGCGGGCTGGATCCAAGGGGGGCACGTGCCCTCGTGCCATACCCCTCCCTGGATCTGCTACTGTGGTAATACCATGGAGAGTATGGTATTAAAAACTTTCTCTCCGTGAGAGTATATAGTCTAAGAATTAAAACGTTAACAATGACGTATGGAGGTCAAAATACGATTCGAGATCACCCCAATCAGCAGAAATGCTCAAGATTCGTTCAATTTTGTTACGTATGGCCAAATTTCGTCCACTTCTTGTTGCACTTACGTAAACTTGACATATTTAATATGAGCTGTTCTGCTAGAACCTAAATCCGTTCAAAAAACGTTTCTGAATGTATTCGAGCATACTCTCAAATTTTTTCTTTGGATGTTATTAATATTTAGTAGTAGATTGACCTTCAGTCGCTCTATAAGATTTAGGTGGCTATGGTTTTGCAATAGACGAGATTAGTGTGACGTTTTTTGTTTTGTTTGGAAACGTAAATTCAGTCTGTGATTGGTTCCGTGAACTGTACGGACAGTACGGATCCGTATGTAACCAATCACGGATCGAATCAACGTTTCCAAACAAAACAAGAAACCGGAAGTGACGTTTTCACTAATCTCCTCTATTCATTGAGAACTATTAAGCTAGGTTTAACAAGAAGAACTGAGCTAATGTCCATTCATTTAGAATAGGCCGGTGATAATTTATGAACAGCGGTAACCATAGTAACGCTCAACGAATCATTAATCTTGGGCGATTAGAAGCTATAGACATACCGCGAGGAGAAGAGCTATGAAAAGGGTTGCCGTGATAGACGAGTCCAAAAGAAGAGGGAAGCTGGTATGAATTTAACTGCAATATTTGGCATTTTAAGCGTACATTTGGCGAATGAGAAAACTTTTATTAAACTACATTAAATTATTGATTATCTTTGAAATTTCTCGTCAGTAAAAAATCGGAAATACTTTTTCACATGAAAACTTTTTATTGTTTAGTATGCCTTTATATTGCTATTTTGAGGGAATTAGTTATATTCAGTTTTATATAGCTGATATAACTTTAGTTGTAAATTTAATAACTTAATCATCATTGAACTTATTCTCTGCAAACTGAACTTAAATGCATAAATTAACAAAATATCTAAGATCAGATCAGATATGGAATAGATCAGACCAGTTGATATAGATCAGATTAAATCCCAAAAAAATTACAAAATATCCGAAATCAAATCAGGTAAGATGATGAAAATCAGATAACATAAAATTAAATTAAATAGATCAGATTATATGAAAGATCAGTTGAAATAGATCTGATCAGTTGAAATAGATCTTATCAGGTGTAACAAATCAGATTAGATCTAGAAATGTAAGGAAGTTCCCATCCGTGACTCTAGAATCGAAAGAAGTATAAAGTTGAAAAATAGCCACTCAGATTTGGCGCAAAACATTTATTTCATCGCCAAAATAATCATCATCACCCCCGAAATTCAGTGGAATAATCTGTTTCTATAACAACCGCAGCATCATCGTATGACGTCAATAGCTCTTCTTCTGGCGGTATGTCAGTAGTCTAAACTAGAGAGCCTGTATACGAGAGAGGCGACAACCCGGTATAGCGCGCTGATTGGTCAACAGCGTTTTCTGTTCACCGCAGGTTTCCCTCCATTGGATTAGCATGGGAGCGAGACAAGCGGCATCAGTGTTATTACTAGAATTTTTTGTGAGGAGTAAAAATACTCCTTGACTTTTTTAGGAGGAGTGAAATACGAAAATGGCATATACAAAGATAAATTTTCTATAAAAACGCATGCTTTTTAATGGATAAAATGATATATAAAAAATGGGGAGTCTTGTGGATTTTACAATTATAGCATATGTTAAGTATTAGTAGAAAATATTAAAAGTAAATGAAATAATTTGTTTCATTAAACATTCTAAATGAAGTATTTACTTATTATTAAAAATTTTAACATGTAGAAAAAATATGATTGTTGATATATTTGTTGATTTTGGTGGTGAATTTTTAAGAGCTAAACCTTTGTTAAAAATTCAAAGCGTGAAAATACGCCTGGCAAGTTTTTTAAGCGTATTTCTAATTTTCAATGCGTGAAATACGCTCTCAGAGGCGTTAAAAATATCTCTGAGCGGCATGATACAGTTTGGACAGAATTGCGCGCAAGGATGCGCAGAGACGCTTTTAAGCGAGTTGTCTCGTCTCTCTCTCGTATACAGGCTCTCTAGTCTAAACCACAGTGTACAGAATGTACAGATATTTCAGAGAGTCTAAAACACAGAGTATAGATATTCCAGAGAGTCCAAAACGCGATTTAACTCTTTCGGAGAAAATAGTTCTACAGTTATCACATAGTAGTGGCGTTGCGGTACCTCCAACTGTCAATCAACAGGGTGGGCGGGAAATAAAGGAAACGAGTTATTCTTATGGGACTTGGAACTTTGTAGGGAGGCTGCATTTTAATTTCTCAATCACTGCTATTTTTCCGCAGATCAAGGAAATTTTTCCCTTATGGTTGCAAACTTTCCCTGACAGTTGCTATAATTTTCCTATTATAAACATTGATTTCATTCGTTATGTCTTTTAATATCTCGTCAATTATTGCGGTCACTGGAACTATTATTATTAAATGATAAGTTGTATGTTGAAATTGTATTAAATGTGAAGTTGGAGTTGTGAGTTCGATTCCAGAGGAGCTTACGATCCATCGTCACTTTAATGAAGATACGAGATAGTGACGTCACGGGCAGATCAAGTATAAAAGCCGGCAAGAGATCTTGGGCTGAACATAGGGTGAGTTCCTGGAGAGCGTGGCATCAGAGAGACGTGTAATGTCTAAGAAATTTTTCAGATGCCGAAGTTAGAGATATTTCCTCTTTCACCAGTGCATGCTCAAAAGACACACAAAACTGTTAGAAAACTGGGGAAATATTTATAAACGTTTTCCCTATCTAGCTATTTAAAAGTGGGCGGGTTTAATTGAGATAGAGCGGTTGCGGAAAGAAAGATTGTATGCGGATTGTGGAGAGTCAACAATGTTACGTCATATTCTTTGGTTAGTTCCACCGTTATCATAGAGACCCCATAGTCTATGGGAAATTCCATGTTAAAAAAAGTCACCTTTAGCGTCTATGGAGATGGAGTCTCTGAAGTATCTATACTCTTTGGTCTAAACCAGGGTTTCCCAAACTTTTTCGTGCATCGACCCCTTGGTAGTATTTTACCTACGCCATAGACCCCCTTTCAAAAATCCGACTAAATTTTTAAGAAAAATTATTTATGAATGAAAATCTAAAATTTTTCAACTGGTTCCACTCCAACGGCGGATCCAGGATTTGTTTTTTTTTCGGAAGGGGGGCTAAGAATTTTCAATATCAAAATAATCTTCTAATATCCTAAAGGGAGAGTCTCGGGGTCCTCCCCCAGAATTTTTTTGGAAATTTAAGTCTAAAAAGCAGATTTTCAACTCCTTTTTGTACACCTAATCCGGATTTTGGACACATTTTCAAGAATTTAATTTACATTTTGGTAGAATTTTGACGAAATTTTTACAAAAAACTTGTAAATAATAGAGTTCCAAGTTCTAAAGGGGGTCTGGGGGTCCTCCCCCAGAAAATTTCTGGAAGTTTAATCCTAAAAACAGGATTTTAACTCGTTTTGGAGTCGCTTTTCCCTTTTTTAACATCCCCTATTTCTCACTGTTAGTTCTTATTCCTTTAGGGGGGGGGGGGCTAAAACCCCCTAGCCCCCCCTGGATTCGCTAGTGTTCCACTCACTAGTAATGTACAGTTTAATCTGGATAATTTATAGGTGCTCCAAATAAGCAATAGACCACCAAATGAAGCATTAATTTTTATAAAAAATAGTATCTAAAGAAAGTTCAAGGGACCAGGAAAATTCTTTGAATCTTTGAAAATTCTTTGAACAGTAATAAGAAGCTGTTTTCATCAACATTTTATTTTTTATGACTGTTTAACTTTCATCGACCCCCTACCGACCCCTTAAGCTTCGTCGACCCCCAATCGACCCCTAGAGCTTCATCGACCCCCTTTAACCCTTCATCGACCCCCAGGGGGTCGGTACCGACCCCTTTGGGAACACTGAGGCTGCGTGAAAGTCTTTATTTTGCGGATTTTGAGTCTATATTAGTTTATAACGTCTCATTGGTCTTTTCTAAATGAATAGACTATAAAAGAGGAGTTATATCTCAATAGCCCCGGAATCTACACTGGTGTTCAAAATTAAGAGAATTTTCACATTTTTTCCATTTCTTCAGATCTACTGGATAGATTTTGATGAAATTTGGTATGAACATAGGTTGATATAATACAAAATAAATAATCATTCAAAAATTATAATATATATGCATGCGCAGAAGTAATAACCGCCAGAGTTGAAAGGTATGAAATAGCGGTTCCAGAATAGAGCAAATAGTGGGTTTATAATGGATATGACACCTTCCCGCTATCATGCATGCCTCCTTAAAGGATTTTATATGAATAAGGCAGATTATAAAATTTCCTGTTCATTAAGCCTACTTTCTCAGAAACGCCGTTTTGGGGCTCTGAAGGGTACGTGGAGGGGGGTAGCAAGATGCAATTGCCTTATATAGAGTCTCTCATACCTCCTCTAAAGGGGCAAAGTCTTTGAATCTAACTCCCTATTTCATATGGCGAATATCTTCCGTTTTAATGAAACTTGAAAACCTGAGGAGCTCCATTAAGTGAGGGATTTCTATCGATTGAAAAGAAATTAAGACTGATAGAACCCCCTAAAAGGTGAATAAAGGTCTCCAAGATATCAACACAATACCTTCAACCATGATTTTTTCCTTTTGAAAGATGTAGGGAGTTTGGCATAGACTTAACAACATTCCTACAAAGAGCACCAAATCTCCGATTCCAAAATGGTCAGTTTCTCCTACATTAAAGGACTGACAGAGCATTCTGATTTTTCCACATGAAATTGCAACGAGAATCAATGGTTTAATAATTGATTTGAGACCAAACAGAGAGAAAAATATTCACCCTTTGAATATTACATTATTAAAGACAATTTTTTGCATATTCTTGACAAGTTGCAGATCCCTCCCTGCCTTTGAAAGAGGAACCCTGACAGTTTCAAGTAATGTGTTGATATCTTGGAGACCTTTGTTCACCTTTTGGGGGTTCTGTCGGTCGTAATTTTTTTTAAATCGATAGAAATCCTTCACTTAATGGAGCTCATCAGGTTTTCAATTTTCATTAAAACGGAAGATATTCTCCATATGGCAGTGGCGGATCCACGGGGGGGGTGATTGGAGTGATCACCCCCCCCCAACAAAGTGACCTCGCCGAATTTCCGGCCGAAAATCACATCCTCGATAACATAGCGAAAAACTTTACTTGCACTCTTTGTCGGCACTCTTTGGTCACCGGAAATTTCAGCCGGTGTTAAGAAATCTTTATCGGGGTGAATTGGACCTCATATCGAGGCTGGTTACTGGTATGATTGCCAACAAAAACCAGAGCAGGCGGCTTTTTTGTGTATTTTCTAATCTCATTCTTTACCAACATCTATATAAGGGCCAATCAAAGCATTTTCAGAGCGATTGGCAATCCCATATTGGAAGGGGATAACAGCTATTTGTTGGCAGTGGGATGGTCAAAACTTGTGGGCGGAGCGGGTCGTACATATGCCAAGCTGTACTAGTAAAAAATTCAGTTGATTTTCTTTCCAACGTTTGACTTGTCTCGCTTTTTTTTACACTGATTTACTATTTTATTAAAACTTGGCGTTTTACTATCGCAAAAAATGGATTCCAGAGGTAGTGAACATGGTCGTGCGTGCTCAGAAACGACCTAGTGGAACTCTGCTTTCGTTTTTTTAAGAAAAAGCCAAGAAATTATGCTTTTGAAGATAAAGCTGACACTGCTTTGGATGTGACACTGCCACCAGTTGTCGTTCAATCGGAGGATGCTAAATTAAAGAATAGAAGAGGTAGTTTTGCCATTTTCTGCAACTTTTTTGTTTTTTTAACTATGTTTCGATGTTTCATAATTTTTTTTCGACTTTTTGAAAGTATTATTATTTGAAAGTATTTCAAGGTTTTAATGATTTAATCCGGTTTATCAATTTCTAAATCGAGAAAAAGCTAAAAGAAATAATTAAAAACAGCAAAAAGGCATTCGTGGCTTTGCGAAAATTTTACTTTTAGTTTCTTTTCTGTTTCTCTAATTTTTCTTTACTTTAGTCTGTCTTGTTATATATTAGTGTATAATTTATGCATTTAAGTAGAAGTTCCATTTTAAAAACGGAAAATGAATTACTTTAATCGTGTATTTAATGGTTTAAAATTAAATCAGTAGAAAGTGGAACTTTCTACCAAATATATTTTAAGTGTTTTCCTCTTATGAATTGAATGTAAAAGTGAAAATTGATTGTAATGTCAAATGCGCATAGGTAAAATCACCCCCCCAAACCGAGTCTCTGGATCCGCCACTGCCATATGGAATGGGACCCCAGATTAATAGACTTCGCCCCTTTAGGGAAGGTAAGAGGGACTCTATATAAGGCAATTGCATCTCGCTACCCCCCTCCACATACCTTTCAGAACCCATAAACGGGGTTTCTGAGAGTGTAGGCTTAGTGACCAGGAAATTTTATTATCTGCCTTATTCAAGCTATAAAATCACTCAAGGAGGCGTACATGATAGTGAAAAGGTTATACCCCTTATAAACCCACTATTTTGCTCTATTCTGGAACCGCTATTTCATACCTTTCAACTCTTGCGGTTATTACTTCTGCGCATGCGTGTGTATTACAATTTTTTAATGATTATTTATTTGGTATTATATCAACCTATGTTCATACCAAATTTCATCAAAATCTATCCAGTAGATCTGGAGAAATCGAAAAAATGTGCAAATTCTCTTAAATTTGTACACCAGTGTAATACATACGTATACCAGTGGCGGCTCGAAGCTAAAATCATAAGCTCCGGCGGTACCAAGTTGGCAACGTATTTGAAGCGTTATAATGCCAAATAAATCATTAAAAAAACTTTGAAAGTGTTTAAAGATTTCTTAATCAGATTTGTATCAGATTACAAAGTATTAATAAATCTGATTCTGTCTTTAAATTTTAAAATTGAGTAAAATAATACTTACAAGAAAATAAAAAGATCATAGAGCAAACTCGTAACTTTACTAAATTCGTATTTTTACGCCAAAATCTCACTATATTAATTCAAAAAATTGAAATAAGACAAGTAAATAACATTATGGTAGAAAAACAAAATAACTTTTAAAAAACAAAAGCGTCAAAAAAATAAAATAGAAAAGATGGAAACAATATAAAATTTTGATTTCACACGATTTTTTTCTCTGTTGAAAAGAAAAAAAATCAAAACTGTAAGTGAGAATAGCTTGCAGGAGAAAAAGCTATCATTCTTTTGGTCAGGGCTGCTGAGAGAGAAGCCCCTTTGCTCCTAACAGTTTCACATGCTAAATTCTTGATATTTTGATTTGATATGATAAAAGCTAGTGTTTTATACCAAGTTTGGTATATTTGCGGGTCCTGACATGCTGATCGACCCGGAAAGAAATCTGTTGGCAAGACGGCATTGCAGAGAATTATAAATTGAAAAAAGATTAAGGGAAAAAGAATAAATAAATATTAAAAATATAATATAAAAAATACAGATAATTTTTTAAATATTGTAAAGCAAATAAGAATTGGAATTTTGGGAAATTTCGGGTGGGGGTGCTGCAGCCCCGCAGCCCCTATGGACGAGCCGCCACGTACACGTAATTACAACTACAGATTACTTATATTTAATTTTTAATCATCTGAACATGCTCAAACGTATCCGGAGTAAACATACCTAATTTAATATGTGATTCGATAGAGGAGTAAGCATTCCTATTGAATCGATTCCGTAAAAGAGCACCCACAGCAGGGTTTCTGGGATTGAGTTGGCGCGTTATCATTCGAATTAGAAATTTTAAAACTATTCTAGTAGCACAGCTCATACCAAATATATCATGTTTATGTAATTGCTATTTTAAAAGTAAATGAAATTCGACTCTACATGACAAAAATTGGACGAATCTTATGCGTTCGTTCTGCTTGGGTATTACAGACATGCGTTTTATAGCTTGGCGACCAAACGTGACCCCAAGAATGCAAGCATTAACAACACTGCATGTGCACGTCATAAAAGTTCGGCCGTGGAAACATTTTCCGGTATACTGCCTTCACGTGACGGCTGTCACCTGTTTGCGGTCTTTGGCGATTTCTCTGGAAATTGGCTTAATCACTCTTTAGGTTTACCATTGCTCACTCTACCACTATCTCTCCTCTATGTGTAACAGGGTGGGCCGAAAAAACCTTTTTATTTTTTTCGAAGTTGTAATAGCGCGGAAAAGTTGCGATTCATATAGACATAGAAAAAGAAAAAAAAATTTTCAAAATCGGTTAATATCTTCCGATTGCGCATAGGCCCCAAAGTTTGAGAAAATATGAAAAAACTTCATTTTTGCGATTATTTTTTTAACCAAATCAAAGATTAAACAATCAAATATTGTTCATGATTTTTTTTATTTGGAACTAATAAATATAGTTATAGACATAATCGTTCAGGTTTCATTCTTCTATCACTTTTTTTTCGTTAAATATAATTTTTGTTCATACAAATTTTGTAAAGTTGTTTTTCCTGCATTTTTAAACAGCTAATAACTTTAGAACTATACAACTTAAAAACTTGAAATCAGTCCCATTTTGTTAGTAAATTTTTTTTCGTTCATTAGGTGTGCATCATGATCATCATTTTCAAAAAAAAAATTTAAAATTTGAAAAAGTAAAAAAAAATTTAATGAAAAAAATTTTTTTTAATTTTCTTTTGAAAAAATATTAATAGCCTTTTTACTCTTAAAATGAACATAACTACCCAATTTCAAGTTGAAAATAAAATTTAATCATGTATAAAAAAATATAAATAACCGTAATTTAGTCAAATCCCTATAAACATTCCCTAAAATTATACACCAAGAGCGATTCACTCAGGGAAAATTTATCAAATCACTTGAGGGTGTTCATATGACTTAAAACATGTAAAAAATGTCATATAATTTTCAGAAAATAAGACCATTAACAGATTCGGTTCAAAATCTTACAATGCTAGTTCCCAACTTTAAGTTAATTCAATTTGCATTAATTTTACTTGAATATTCCTTAGAAATGTGTTTATAAAAAATTTTTTATGTCCTAAAAACTTTTAATTTACTATGATTTGACTTGTTAAAAGTAAAAACAATTAGATATAAACATAATTCTTAGAAATTTTCAGGAGAAATGCATGCAAATTGAATTAACTTAACTAAATATGAAAAAACTTGATTTTTGCGTTTACTTTTTTAATTTGATGTTTTCGTAACGTAATAGTTTGCAACGTCTTCAAATAGAGCCTAAAAACATTGTGTTTTATTTTGGTTTAGATCAGTTAATATAATCCGATCGCGCATAAGCCCCAAAATTTGCCAAAATATTGAAAATTTCACATTTTCATATTTAGTTAATAATCCCGCCGTCAAAAAGGTCATCATAACAATAACTGCTCTGGTCAGCTGCTGTTAATAGTTCGGAGAGTGATTTATATTCATAAATAATATAGGACTATGTTAAGGGGACTTTGTGTCCATTATTGTTAGTTATTTTATTCCTAAAAGTCAAGAAAATATTTGGTCAAAGAGTTCTCCCAAGGCTTATTTTTATAACCTGATTAAGGATGGAAATTTTTTAAAAAGCCCATTTTCTACCTCTCGTCCCCATTTTTTCCCCATTCGGGTTCTCTAGCACATGCCTAAATACGGATAAGGTCAGCATTGAAGTGTCAATTACAAAACAAAAAGTACTATTTATACTGTATTATTTACATAATTTAAAAGTATTCAATGATTTAAATCTTCATATACTTGAATTACTTGTCTTAAGTACTAAAAAATCAACTACTGAAAAAGTTAAAGATAAATTTTATTTCCATGATGATTCCTGGAAAAGAACGTTTTAAATTCAGTCGGTGAGAAAAGCGTTTTCAAGTAAGAAAAATATATTAGTCTTTCAAAAATTAAAATCCTTTATTAAGTGATTATAGCCCAACGTCCTATTCGAAACATCGGATGAAAGGTTATAGATGGCAATGGTAAAAGGTAACCTAAAATGATAAAAAAAATTTTAAAATACTTAAAGCAAGATCATCAAGAATTTTTATCATCTAGTCATAGACATCTAAAAACCACTTCCTATTTTATCTGAACTTTCGACCACCCAACCAACTCTGAACTTCGCACATTTCTCTGTAACCCTCATGAAAGTAAAAACAGACTAATATAGTTACGTTTGTAAAAAATATTTGTGAAATACTCTGACGGTTGATTCGATCCTTACCCACAAAAACATCTTCAGTATAAGCATCTAATATACCTAGTAGTATATAAACTATATAAAAAAACCTAGTATATCTACTATATAAAACACTCATACCGTATGTGAATGCAGGATAAAATAAAATTGTGGTGAAGACACATGCGAAGGTATTTATGATAAAATAAGAGATGATCCTTCTGTGATAGGGTCTCCATTCGCACTGACTAAAGGGTAAGCCACATCCTGCTTCTAAAAAAGACAGCCAAAAATCGTCCCGATGCCATATCCATTGCAAGGGTTTCAAAGCTAAAGCAAAAAAAAGGATATTTACAATCGACTGCCATAAATGAGTTTTTTAAATATATGCAGGGGATCATTCATAAGCTACAAATTGAATCACTTTTTTCCTTTTCAATGACCTCTCCTTCTCTTCTGAAACTTTGTTGAATTAAATATAAACAATAAACATTTAGAATTTCAATAAGTAAAACCACGCTTATAGAGTCCTCTTTTATCTGGATTTGTAGGAATTTTTAATTGATTCAAAAAGAATACAAAGATCCAATTTTTCATTAAGAAGTTATGGAAAAGTTACTATTTTACTTATAGTTTTTAATAAATGTTGTGCAGTTTCGTTAAGTCCAGTTTTTTATTGTAGAACTAAAAGGTAAATTCTAGAGTTCCTTTTTTTTTCTTAGTTGCTTTAGTTATTACCCGGAGTTTGGAATTTCTAGATTGCTTTGTGTCCCAGTTAGTCTGGGTAAACAAAATTTACCTATCATTTATACATTTTTACCTTCATTCAATGCTACTTCAATACCTTCCAAGGTTATTTAATATCATGTTTACTTTTAACTATCAATAAAAGTATACTTTATCAATAGTATCTATAGTTTAAGTCTATGAAAAATAATTATAAAATGTAAACTTCTGCATAACAAATGAAATAATTATTATGTATTATATAACTTGTAACATTTTATATCATATTAAATACCTTTTCCATATACTGTGTCATCACTATCATCAGTAAAAACGTGAACAATTCCGGGAAAGAAAAATGCAATGATCATAAATAACAGTGAAAAAAATATTCTTTTTCCTGAAAAAGAGATATATTTATTGTGTACTTCACTACTAATACATGAAAAAGATATTGTTTAAAATCAAATTTATTTTAGGAATTAAATTTTTAGTTTAAATTATAAAGCTATTCCTTTTAGGATTAGCCGGGTTCAAATTTCGCCAATCCGACCTAAATGGAGACATTTATATATGATTATATTCGGTGATTTTTCATAATCATGCACCGGATAATGCTAAAAAATTATATGATCTGAGAGAGAGAGGCTGTTACTTTGTACTATATCTGTACTTATTTCTTACATAATAAAAAAGTAAGTTCTAGTATTTTCATTATTTTAATTATTAGTTCCTAACTTTTATCCTTTATCCCATTCAACTTCATTAATTATTTTCAACTTCGTTATTATTTTTGTTGCTCATCATAATAGGTGATATGTAAGTATCCCTGAACAAAAGAGGAAACTATCTTTCAAATTTTAACAAAAATAGAAAAATTTAAAAAGTTATTGGTAAAATTGTCCAAGTCTCGTTACCACTCTCCCTGTTTCCAAGATTCAAATATTTTTTACCATTATTCATTCTGAAATCTTTCTATAATTTTTCTAATCTTCAATTTTATTTATGTAGGTATAATCGGGTAAAATTATCTATTTATATTTATATTTACGCTTCAAAATAGTAATTTGCGTTAAGGAAAAAGCGAACACTCTGAACCAGTGTGGCTGATTTTTTTAAATGTGGAAATGAAATTCCTTATAATACATTTTAGAATTAAAAATTGATAAATTTTATCCTTAAAACACACTTTTTTTAATTAAAAGAAACATCTGGAGTAAAAATTCATTATAAGAATATTTAGAAGTCTAGTATTTCTTTTCCCTAGTTTTTAAACCACTAGTTTCTCCATTTAGTAAAGGAATATACATATAGTGAAGGACAAAAAATTGGCCAAACTCAGACATTTAAAATAAAAAGCTGAAAATTGGTGAGAAAGTTGAGGTTTGTGTTCTGAATAATGTACAAAAACTCCCAAAAAATATGTCCTGGGAAAAATTCCGCCCTTTTGAAAAAAAATGCAGTCATCTTGGATTGTCAAGATGTCAAGTGTTAAGCATAGCGACTGAACCGAGCGTCTGATTGTATTCGTTTTTGTTTTTACTCCTTAACCATACCCAAACGGTGAGCTGAAACACTACTTAGAGGTAAATTTTAAATAATTTTCTGGGTGAGAACCCCCTAACACCCTTCTTAAATTTTGACCTCTGTCATATAATGCTTTTCCCTTGAAAATTCTGCCGCTTACAAAGAAGCGGTTCCCTTTAGGTGTTCCCCAAAGAGTTTGAAAAGGAACTAAAATAGTGGTTCCCAAAGTGGGTTCCGCGGCCACGAAAAAATTTAGGGGTTCCATGGGACAAACTTTATTTCATTAAAAAAATGAGAATAGCGTAAAAAAATAAGAATGGACAGCGCCGCCCCCCTTGGACCCAAAAATGTTCTCATAATGAGTTAAAACCTTACTTTTACCAGTCGAATTTCAAAAATTTTTCTGTGGGAGCACCCCCAGACCCCCCCCCACGGTATCACAAGGGGATCTTGCGCGATACTTTTTGGAAAATCCCCAACATTTTGACATTTTTTTGTCAAAAGAAAAAGGTTATGGTCTGGAAAAGTCCCCTCTTGGCCTCAAAAAGCTTCTTAAAATGAGTTAAAACTCTACTTTTACAATTCAAAGTTCAAAATTTTTCTGGGGGAGGTCCCCCATACCCCCCAGTGGTACCAGAAGGGGATCTTGCGTGATACTTTTAGAAAATCCCCAAGAATTTGACATTTTCGCCAAAAGGTAAAGGTGATTGTCTGGAAAAGAGCCCACCTGGACCCTTGTTGGATATCCGCGCCTGGTTTCATTTAATATCATATATTACATTTTGAAAAGTCGCTGATTAAAAAAAATATTCAGGGTTCCGCGATCATTGATAACAAATTGGGGGTTCCACGACCAAAATAGTTTGGGAACCACTGAATTAAAACATTAACTTAAAGGAGAAATTACAAAAATTGTTGTTTATTTGTAACTTTTTTACCTTGAAAATTGAGTAGTTAACAATAAGGAACTGTTCTACGGATGTAAAATGAGCTGAAACACTACTTTATGAAGCAAATTTTCAAAATTTTTAGGGGGTGACCAGCAGCTTCCCCCTATTCTCACTTCGAACTCTCATTGTAAAATTTTAACATTATGGGAAACATCATTCCAACGCATGAGGTATAAATGTACTAGTAAGCAGATGTTCTCAAACTGTGTAAATATGGAACTTTAAATATTTAAAATTATTTGTGAATTGGAACTTTAAATATGGAATAAATGTACTCTTAGTACTCAGGGAGGTGAGAAAACAGTGACTATAATCAAACTTTTTCAGTCTTTTTCATGTTTTTCCTTTTATTCTTATGTTTGAAACGCCACATGTATTTTTTTTACAATTTATACAAAAAAGTGATCAAAATCACTTCTTATCACAGAAAAAGGGACAGATATATGCCTAAATTTCTTTTCCGTTAATTAGAACTACAGAAATAACAAAAATGTGGTAGAGATGGAAAAGAGAATGGATAAGGGCGTACATAAAGGAGACCTGAACGAACCCTGTCCCCCCAGAAAATTCGTATCAAAGCAAGTAAAAACCATGTCTTTCAGTCCCAAATTTCCAAAATGTTTCTAGGAGATGACCCCCAAACCCATGGGCGTAGCCAGGGGGGTGCAGGGAGGGGCAGCTGCCCCCCCCTAAGTCCTGAGTAATTTACTTTTAATTAAGTTAAAACCCAGTTTTTTAGGGTCAAATTTTCAAAAATTTTCTGGGGGAGGTCCCCCCAAGCCCCCCATTTGGTATTGAAACCTTTATTATTCTCACTTCTTTTATAATAAGTTCATTGAAATCAAAATTCTACCTAAAAATTTTTGTCCAAATTTGGGTTTATGTCTACTAAAAAACAGTTTAAAACCATGTTCTTAGGATCAAATTTCCAAAATTTTTCTGGGGGAGAACCCCTAGATCCCTCCTTGAATCTTTATTACTAAACCTTTATATATAAATTTTTCTTGGACACAAATTTTACCTAAAATGTGTTGAAAAACTATATTAAACCTTAATAGGGATGAAAAAGACCTCATCGTTTCCACGCTACCCATAAAGCTTTTACATTAATTTCATTAAAGGTCAAATACCCCTCTCGAAACAATACTGTGGTTACGACCCTTTCTTACAGGGCCTTAAAATTGTTCTCCATAAACATAAAAAAGTCGACCTTTCTTGCCCCCCCCTAAATGGAACCCTGGCTACGCCCATGCCCAAACCCCCTTTTCTATTGGTGAACGGCGGCTGCCGTTCGGCTAAACCGCTAAACAAAAGCCATCCCTCAACGTTTTGTACTTGGATCACAACTATTCACAACTTCTTTTTTTAATTATATTACGTTCATCAAAATGCAAATCCTGCCTATACAGGTTGTATCTGAAATGGTGCAACAAACTTTTAGGGATGATGGTAGACCAGTCAGAATCAAATAGAATTTTGGGGTCCCAGAACAAATCCCAGGGAGTTAAAAATGGAGCGACACCCCAAAAAATCAGTGAAAAATTCAATTTGCAGAAGAACTACTATTGGTAAAAATTTAACTATGGTCTCAAAAATTGTGGTTTATTATTATCTTTAAAATTATTTCAAAAGTCTTCCCTTTAAATTTGTTTTATTATGAAAAAAGTTAAAAAACCACAAAAAAATGTGAAAACTCTGTTAAAGTTTGTTTTTTGCGTGCGCAAACAGTTTTCTAGAGTGGTTTTGAAGCTAAGAGCGCGCTGAATATATCAAGTTTTTTGCCCTTCCGCAAAAAAAAGGAAAGCGTGCACTTCTAATACCCTCTGCAAAACTTCTACTTCTTTTACTTTTTTTTGCGGAAAGGCAAAAAACTCGATGTTTTTCAAAGAAAGTTTTTTCAAAAACTAGTCCTTTAGGGTTATAATTGCTAAAATTTGAAAAAAAAACCGATTTTTTTCTCGGGTTTTTCGATTTTTGACAAAGTTGCGTTCGGCACTCGAGGTCACAAACTTAGGCCAACATCATAAAAAGTCTGCAAAAAATCATAACTACCGGATTTGACGCATGCTGTGATGTATAAAGTTACTGGACTATCGGTTTTCTTCAACAAAAAAAGAGATAAATTATTAAAAAAATCGATTAATTTGGTTTCGCTTGTCGGAGGCGCTACTTGAGCTCTCTGGATAATCCCAAGACTCTCTATATAAAGGCCTCCCAACTCAGCCGTGCAACGTCATAACTTTCACTCATCATTGACGTCACTCCATAGACTTAACAAGGCAATTTTCACCCACGTTACGCCTACTCACAGAGAAAAATCCTAACAGAGGGTCCAAAACGATATATTCAAAAGTTGGATGGGTTTGAGGGCGCCACGATCAACTAAATGATTGACAGAGAGATCAAACCTGTGATTGGCTGTCACGCAATCTTCTATTTCGAAGGAGAAGGAAAAAGTTTTTCTCAACCAATCAGGCTTTTCCGTCCCGCCTTTCGTGACGTTGATGCGATCTCAGCGCCAAAATAGCCCCAAACGCATCCAACTTTTCGATTTCCAATAGCTCCTATGGCGACGGACTCTCTGTTCTAGTACTCTGTGCGCCTACTGACACAGAGAAAAATCCTAACAGAGGGTCCAAAACGATACGATCGGTTAGAACTACACGTTCGTTTTTGACGTCAGAGACAATTGCCTTAACTGCGCATGCGTGTGGACTTGATTTTTGCTATTTTTGGAAATTTTAATAAAATAATATTTACTGGGGTTCGAACCCGCGAACTGCTGCATGCTAATCAGGCACGCTACCACTGAGCCAGCGAGGATTCATTAACAGGAAAACTTATTATAACATCTTCTTTGTTTGTGACGTCACAAACGAACGTGTAGTTCTAGGGGATTATCAAAAACCGATATATCGTCGTGGAAGATGCAATAAGGCACATCTAACATTTGAAGCACCTTTAGTATTCCAATCCTCTTTCTCGCCAAGCAGTTTTCGTGACTTCGTTGGCGGTTTTAATATGGCTGTGCTTTTTTTGTAAACCAAAATTTTTTCAGAAATTGATGCTTAGATATTTGATTACTTGATCAGGCTTCGCACCTAAAAGTATTAAAAGAATTTTTAAAACATCTTTATAGCTCTAGTAAGCCGTGATTTGACATATTTTCACATTGGTCAGAAAAAAGTTGCCGATCTTTCATGATCTGTCATAGATCCAAAGATCATGATCTTTCATGATCTGATATTTAGAGAATCAATCTCGATGAAACCGTTTGAGAGCGTGAAAGATATTGGTTTATTTTGAATGCGATTCTGTTTTGACAATTCCTCCGAATATTACTAATTTAAAAAAGACATTACTGGCTCTTCGATTATATGTTACTTTTTTACTACATGTACCTATTTTTCCTTTAATTAGCTTTGTAAAGTTCCCGAATAATGCAAATAAAGCATGCTTTATTTTATGTCGTGGTACCTTACCTGCTACAATTTTATTGTGATTAAAATGTAAGTAAAATGTATCAGTGGCGTAGCCAGAAATTATTTTTGGGGGGTGCATGATGATATCGAAATGAAAGAAAAAAAATTAAGGTTTTGAATTACACTATTGTTTTCTCACTGAATGAATAACTTAATATTAAAATAAATTAATGATAAATTTTAATCATGAAACAAAGAAATCAATTGTTAACAACAAAATAGAACGAAGTATTTCATCAACACTCAAAAATGAAATGTGTCGATAGAAACATTTTATTTACTTAAAATCATTAATATAAGTAGGGGCGGATCCAGGATTTATTTTTTTTATTGAGGGAGGCTAAGAATTCTCGTAATGCAATTAAATCTTCTTGATGATCCTAATATGGAAAAGGTAGTGAATTATCCTACTCCAACTATTAAAAGGGGGGTTTGGGGGTCCTCCCAAAGAAATTTTTTGGAAATTTAAGTTAAAAAATCCCTTTCTTTCCAACTTGTTTTGGTACGCCTCGTCCGAATTTCGGATACAGGTTTTATGGTAGAAATTTTACGTTTCGACCAACTTAATATAAAATAGAGTTGTAATAATAAAGTTACAAGTACCAAGGGGGTCTGGGGGTCCTTCCCCATAAAGTTTTTGAAATTTTGAACCTAAAAAACTGGTTTTTAATTTGTTTTGGTGTACCTAATCCAAATTTCGGGAATAGGGATATAAAATAAATTCTGAAATATTTAATTTCACAAAGAAAAAAGTTTGGAGCTGGGGGGTGCAAAAGACCCGTTGCACCCCCTCTGTCTACGCCACTGAAATGTATACAGTTTTGTAATTTTTTATGTTCCTATGATTTTTTTGCTTTATACAACGATAAGAGGCAAGAAAAATTTTCCCATAAGAATTGTATTGAAAATAAAGTTATCAAACAATTAATTCTGATAATAACAGAAAAAGTGCTTATTTACAAAAAAAATATAAATGTTTATTTTATCTATCTATGATAGACAAAATTAATAGAAATGATCGATATTATTTTCTGAAAAGCAGAAAAATGCTCGATGTGGGCAAGAGAACGAGAATTTCTATTAGAAAGCGATGTTCCGAAGTAGTCACCCTCCCAAGTATTGCCCATCAGGGCCGCCCATAGGGGGCAGCAACCCCGACTAATGTCGGAGGGCCCGGAGCTTTAAGGGGCCAGGGCCCACGAGTTCCACTTTGTTTTTTTAGTCAAAGTCTGTATAGTACTAGATGTTTTTTTTATTTTCCAAATAAAAATTGAACTCGCTGAGTTCATATCATTTAGCATATTCAGTTCCCGAAACGGACGGGCCCGTCATAAGTGGTCGGTCTCTTTTCAGAAGTTTCATCTCCAATCAAATTCTGAAACATGAGATAACACAACCCCTTCCCCACGTGACCCCCTCCCGCACACTGGTAAAAGCTACCGATATTTCTTGCTATGGCATTTTATGCACCAAAATGAGTTAAAACCATGTTATTTTAAGGTGAAATTTTGAAAAATTTTCTGAGGGAGAACCCCCAGACCCCCTTGGAACTTGAAACTCTATTACTACAACCTTATTTTATATTAAGTTCATCAAAACGCGAATCTACCATACAATCTATATCCAAAATTCGGATGAGGCGTATCAAAACGAGTTGAAAAAGTGGGGGTTTTTTACTTTAATTTCCAAAAATTTTCTGGGGGAGGACCCCCAGTCCCCCCTTTTAGTAGTTGGAGCAGGATAATTACACTACCCTTTCCATATTAAAATCAAAAAGAAAATTCAATTGGACTATGGAATAATTAATAACTATTATTCGGTTTACAAGGGTTTTCGAGGGTGCTCTCTCCGAATCTGTAATAATAAATGAAGTTTTCAGTAGAATAAAGTAGTTATAAATGGAGGGTTCAGAATAGAAATGGACCAAGTCCACTTAAGATACTTTTGAGCTACAGACGTTTAAAGTTAAAGCTTCATAGGAAATTACATGTTAAAGCAACAGAACTTGCTGCTGCCAAGCGGATATTATCAGAACTAGGACTTGGTTCATTATTGCACTGAAATTTTACATAGTTGGGGCATGTTATAGCGTTGCTAACTCAAAAAGGACAAAAAGTGGACTTGGTCCATTTTAATTCTGAGCCCTCCAAATGCTACTCCTTCGCCGGCAAACATTGTCCTCCATTGTCCTTGGGTTCCTATGAAAATCTTGTTGGTCATGGCATGAAAGACATGCATGCTAATTTTCTACTCGCCCTTTTGAGATACCCTGTATATTTTACTTAAGGGATACTTTGTGCAATGTAAATTCCTTATCATACAGCAAAAAAATTAAAAAGTTTAGGGGGCCCGTGAAAAAATTTTGTCGGGGGGCCCAGTAGAGTTATGGGCGGCCCTGTTGCCCATACCTGGAAGTGCTTAACTTCGGTGATGAATAAATGTACTGGTGTTGGATTTGACTCGATCTAATAGTCCGAGAGCTGGCTACATGAGAGTTTAACCGGAAAAACATATTTCTGAAAATTTTATAATAGATTGGGCACTTCTTAATAAACAAAATTCGCTCGGTCAGCCGGCGCAAAGCGGTTGCTTTCGAGGGATCAGCTCGAGTCAAAATAGCCAAAAATTGCATCGAGTTTAACCGGAAGAACGTATACATGATTTTTACGTCATTCGAAAGGCTTCGACCCCCTGAACACAAATATGCTGGTCAGCCGGCCGAAAGCGGTTGCTTTCGAGGGGTCAGCTCGGGTCAAAATAGCCAAAAACTGCATCGAATTTAACCGGAAAAACGTATACATGATTTTTACGTCATTCTAAAGCTTACGACCCCCTGAACACAAATATACTGGTCAGCTGGCCGAAAGCGGTTGCTTTCGAGGGGTCAGCTCGGGTCAAATTTGCAAAAACCCTATTCAAACCTATGTAATCCTGTTTATTGTTTTTTATAAAAGAAATACTTGCAGCGACCAACTTTCTAAAAATATCTTAGTTTTCAAATCGTTAGTATGGGTTTTCCCATTGGGATGTCTGAAATGGAGATAGTCTACAAGAATTTTTAAGATGATGTTATTCTTTAGCAAATGTTTCTTTCAATGAGATTTTTGGAGAAATTATTTCGAAAATACTTTTTTATTCAAAACATATCCAACAAAACATTTTTTAAAAGTAATTTGTGTTTGAAAAATCGCTTTAAGTACTTGGTAGTTTTTAGGCCATTTTTTTACTGCGCGCAGCTTTTTAAGAAAAGTAAATGATATTTTTCCGCTGTTTCTTTTTCTGAACATTCAAAAGACACTTATCTTTAAATTAACGAAGAACGAAAAACTTATTTAAATTATTTCACCAATATTAAAATTTTCAAATTAAATTTTCAAATTTTGAGAAAAAAAACCCTGATTTTAATTGTTTGCAAATTGGAATGCATTGATCAAAATTTCAAACCCGTACATTAATTTGAAGATACATATGCAAGGAAGATACTGTAAAAGTTTTGGACAATTTGATTGAATAGTTATAGAGATATTGTGCGCGCAGTGCAAAAAGATGATACTTTTCACCACGCCATATTTAACCAATCCACTTAGTCCATATTGACCCGGATATTCAATATAACAGGCTGAAAATTGGTGGAAATGTAGAGGATAATGTCCTTATTGATATCCTGAAATTTCCGAAAATTCTGTGAAGGAGAAAATTCGCCATTTTGGAAAAACCACCGCCATCTTGGATTGAGTTTTCAAGCATAACGACTGAACCAAGAACCCGATTGAGTTCGTTTTTGTCCTGAATTGCTTAATAATGTGAATTTTAAGCGACAACGTGAAAAAGTTCGAAATGAAAAACTTAATTTAATTATTATTAATATTTATTGAATAAATTATTTGCTGGGTTGAAATGTTGGTAGAAATTAAAAATAACAAGCTGAAAATTGGTGGAAACGTAGAAGATAGTGTCCTGATCGATATTCCAAAATTCCTAAAAAAATCCCTTCAGGGGAAAATCCACCACTTTCAAAACACCACCGTCATCTTGGACTCTCAATTTAAGCATAATGATAGTGCTTTACACATCAATGAAATTTCTTCAAAAATGATTACATAGGTTTGAATAGGGTTTTTGCAACTTTAAACCGAGCTGACCCCTTGAAAGCAACCGCTTTCGGCCGGCTGACCAGTATATTTGTGTTCAGGGGGTCGAAGCCTTTCGAATGACGTAAAAATCATGTATACGTTCTTCCGGTTAAACTCGATGCATTTTTTGGCTATTTTGACCCGAGCTGATCCCTCGAAAGCGACCGCTTTGCGCAGGCTGACCGAGCGAATTTTGTTTATTAAGAAGTGCCCAATCTATTATAAAATTTTCAGAAACATGTTTTTCCGGTTAAACTCTCATGTAGCCAGCTCTCGGACTATAAGCAGCAACCATACGAAACCATATTTGGCTATTTATTTCACTGCCAATTGAAACGATCGACAACTTCATCAAACTGTGTCTTTTTCCTACGTTAGATGTGCTGTATTGCATCTTCCACGACGATATTCAAAAGTTGGACGGGTTTGAGGGCGCCACGATCAACTAAATGATTGACAGAGAGATCAAACCTGTGATTGGCTGTCACGCAGTCACGCAATCTTCTATTTCGAAGGAGAAGGAAAAAGTTTTTCTCAACCAATCAGGCTTTTCCGTCCCGCCTCTCGTGACGTTGATGCGATCGCAGCGCCACCCAACCCATCCAACTTTTCGATTTCCATTAGCGCCTATAGGGAGTTTTCACATGACGTCACATCCGGCGAAAAAAGTTTCGTTTCGCAGTGCTGGTGCTCCAAACAGTGCCCAAATCCCATAGGCGTTAATGTTAAAAATTTCTTTAATAAATTACATTTAAAAATATAGGAAGTTTACAGTAAAGCAGAGGGACTCTTGATGTTAAACACAGCTTTGTTTTGCATTTGAGAAAGTTTTAGATTGTAAATATTTGAAATAATTACTAAAATCTACATTTTAAAAATGGATCCGATCAAAAGCAGAGCAGACGAGACATCAGCCATTCAATGAAGAAAATATTTATTGCAGGTAAGATATATTTTTACTTTTTAAAGTAAGATAAAGATAGTTATTTTGTTTACGAATATATATAAATTGGAAGAACTGCCCAGTTATTGATAGTTTTAGCATAAATAAGAGTAATTGTGTACATTAGGACTTGGTGTTGAATTTATAATTTGTATGTGTTTACATTTTGAACCTAATAAATATAAATTTCAAACATATATTTAAATTTTCATTTAATAACAGTCTTCTGGTGCACACAATGTTCTCTTAAGATGTTTACATAAAACAAAACGAAGTGATCAGCAAAGCTTTCAGTCTGACATAAAGTAAACAAAATATTTGTTGGTTGTTACTTATTCCTCATGCATTGTTATTTTATGTTGCATTGTTATTGAAAACAAAATTTGTTAGAGAAAATATTTAGGCACAGCTTTGATAAGAGTGGACCAGCTGCCCTGTTTACCTAACAGCTCAAATTAGATCTATATATGGTTGAGTGTTATCATTTGAGCTGTGGGTTAACATGACTATGACAGCTGGTCGACTCTTATCGAAGCTGTATAACTAGCAATATTTAAAAACTAGTAGAAATTTCCACTGAATGATCTATTACTGGGCAATAAACTCTGTAATTTTCTCTATATTATGCAGCGGAAACTATACATCATTTGCTAGATAATATTCTGGAAACTGACGTAGAACAGGGATCTCTTAAATTTTTTGGTTCTCATGGCATGTTTACTAATCAATGAAGTCCAGCAGGTAGAGTTAGATAAAACCAAAAACTTTCCATTCACAAAATTTTCCTGAAATATTTTTTGCAAATTAATGTAAGCGCCCATAATCCTTTAAATTTTGACCTCCTTAAGAGACATTATGACAGTCCCATTGTTCGCCCCAATATTGTGATAATAATGCTTCTTGAGCAACAACAATAAATCAATATTTATTTATCAAATATTTAAATTATTGGTTAAATTCTGTTAACGTTCCCGCTAAATATTGCCAAGCTTTTTAAACGCCATAATATTCCAAAATCGACAAATTTTTCAGATTTTTATTGATCTAACTAAACTTTTTTATCTGTGAGTTTAAAATTATGTACCAATATTCCTGTTGGTGTCCAAAAGTTCAGGGTGATATTTAGCGGGAATGTTAATAGAATTGAACCATATTATTTAAAAGATTTTCTGCAAAATTGGAAAGTTTTCTGCGCTTGGCATTTGTGTTGATATTCAAGGTGCTAGGAATAGTGTGCAAAATCTCTAATTGGACTATATAATGGATCTTGGTAACATTTTACTATTATTTACACAAAAATATAACAATTACACATAAAAATATAACAAAAATTAAGAAAAACACTGCTAGTTTAGATACTTAAAAAATGTTTTATTTGATTTTTTGGATGATAAAACTTAAAACTCGAGGCTTGTGTTCGGCTAATCCTAGAGTACCAAATAGGGATCTTGCATATTTTCCTATTGTAGTTGTCATACTTGGATAAAACCAAAAATTCTCTGCACACAAAATATTAAAATATTTTCTGCAAAGTTATTAAGTGCCTCCAGACATTTAAATTTTGACACAAGACATTATGAGTCACATTTGTTTGCCTAAATATTGTTATAATACTTCTTAACAACAGTAGGGAAAAATCCAATTCATAATACAGCTTTAGAAAGAGTCCCCCAGCCGCCATGTTTTCCCACAGCTCAAATGATGGACAGGCTATGGTAGAGATCTAAGTAATAGTATTAATTAGGTCCTAAAATAATATTTGCATATATACTATTGTTATATTTTAAGACCTAAAAATATAATAAGATGTTCCTAATTTATTATTTATCAAAAATATAAATTACTTTTAAACATTTTTTACAAAATCTTAGTTTTCTGCACGAGCGTGCTTGTCTACATATAAGTATGTCTATAATGTATGCCTGTTGTATTCATCATAATTGTAATACATATTTTTTAAATTTAAAATGCTGATTGTTAAACACTTTGTTCTTAAAAATATTTTTTATTTTATAGTCTATCAATGAGACGTAGCAAAACCAGTGACTGAAATAGACAATCCAAATAAAACAGTGACAAACTGAGTTGACTCTGGACAGGACTGCGCCAGACAGATGGACACAAAGAAAACTACAGAAATTAAGAACTTTATTAAGAAAAATCTGAACAATACTTTATTTAATGTATGAAAGAGTTAATAATTATAAAAGGGTTTCATTTATTACTCAAAATCACTACCTGTGCTTTTATAATAATTTTTGAGTACTTTATCAACTTGTTAAGTATGTGATGAAATATTTTAACCTTATAAAGTATACTACATAATGATGTTCAGCATATTGGGAGAAAACCTATTCCTCGAAAAAAATATTCCTCCTTATAGTCATTAGGAAGTGCTTTAAAATTTAATTCCATTGTTGTGTTGAAGACTAGTTATTTTATATTTTTGTGGATAATTTAAATAAAGGTTATTTTAAAGAGTTGTGTCCTAGTATTTCACTAAAAATAATTTTACTTCTTGCTCTGCTAAGAAAATAGCTGGAACAGTTTGGTTTGATTATTGTTTTATGGTGCATGAATCAATTTTGAATAGCTGGGACAGATATCAATCTCTAGACGGAAAACTCTTCCATGACCAGGGATCTCAATAGTATTTTACTAAGTTGCCGCTAATTAAAATGTCAAAGCTAGTGGCCGAAATAATTTTATATTGAGTCAATATTTATTTTATTACAAAATTGTAGCTTTACCTTGGCTTAAAACACTGAAATAGACAAATTAATTTAAATTGATTTGTTGTATAATTTAATTTATTATGTTTAAGACACCTTTAAGGTTTAAAATTGTATTGGAAAAAATTGACCATTTTTCAGGATTCTGTGGCTAAGTTCCAAGGGGTCAAGGTAGTGCTGCACCCCGGTGACAAAATTCCGTTAAATATTGTAAACAATTGTTACAGTCCTCGTTCAAAAAAAGTAAAAAGCTACTTTATGAAACATATTTAAACACCAGTCATGTATCTTTTACTACTATAGCTAAAAAAAATAAGACCATAATGTAGTATTCTGATAAAAAATGTATATTTACTTTGAATTAGTATTTGACAAGCAATAACATTTAGCATATTGTTACAAAGATTGATTTTTTTCTGTTGGCACTAATTTTAGAAATATAATAAGAAAATAAAGGAAAAAGATAATACTATTAAAATATTTAAACAGACTTTTTAGTGGTTCGAATACGATTGATAGTTTTATTTTTCAAATACCCTTTTTACACGATCGTTTAAAGAATCAACATAATTCGCATTCAAATTGTGCAAGAAATAAAGTTGGATAACCTCGTGAGTGAGTATTATTCTGATAAAATGCTAAAAACATAGTTAGTTAACAGTAAATTTAAAATTTGATCTGCTATTACTGCGGAAAATGTAAACAAATCATCGCTGCTTCTCGTCTGCTTCAGTTCCGATCGGTTCCATTTTAAAAATTAGTGATTTGAATAATATATTTCACTGAATTATAACTAAAAGTTATATAAAAAGAAAGAATAAGCTTTGTTTAACATTGTGTGTAGCCCTTTTTTATTGAAAACTTTCCATATTTTTCAATAAAAATTATTTAAGAAAACTCTAACATTACGGCCTATGGGACTGGGCTGCATTTGGAGCACCACTTCCGGTTTTTCGGCAGCAGACGGCTGGTAGTGAAAACCCCCTATGGCGACGGACTCTCTGTTCTAGTCATAGATATAGGTTCTAGTACTCTGTGCCTACTGATATCTGTGAAGTTTGAACTGAAGTGAAACAAACGTTTTGTTTTGATTCCTCATGTTTTCATTTTCGTTGGCATTTAGATTTGACTTTTGCTGAATTCTCCAACAACATTTCACCTTTTTATCCGAGTAGAAAATATCCAAAATGTAAGTTTTTGTTTGAAATTATATAAAACCTAAAAATATCTTGATACTAAAGTTATCAACTGTAAATGTAACGACGTCTTGTCAGAGACTCCAAACAATCGAAACTGAACTCAACATAAGAATTGGGTACTACTCCAGAATCTCGGTGCAAGCGATAAGTCGCCAATAATGATGTAACCGCTGGTAACCCTTGTTTCTGTTTCAGAAGGTCATGTGTGAGCAGCTGTCGCCAAAAAATCTGCTCGGCGTGATTTGCGCCGGTATTCTAGAGGAGTACCAAGAATTGCATAGCAGTAAAATTTAAGTATTGCATAGCAGCAGGGCTTAAATTGCAACGAAGCAGAGCTCCGGTACTTCTTGGTTTTCAGTAAATATTTACATTTTAACCGCAGCGCATAAAATCACGTTCGGAAAGATTAAAATTTACCCCTCAATGTTTTCCGATTATCGAAAATTACAAGCGCTTTTCACCTCATTACCCCCAACGACTACCGGTTCGAAAAAATACCCATCCGTTCCCCACACTTCTCTCAACACACGTAACGTGGAGGTCCCTCTGTTCTCATCTTCCGAGAAGTGTTTGACAGATTTATTAGAATAAGTCGAGGTGTTTTTTTTTTTTAGAAAATTCACGTCAGGATACTGTCCTCGAATTACAAGAATGTGTAAACAAATTGCAGAGTGAGGTGCTTCGTCCCCCTAAAAGTATAAACAACCGTCTCCCCATCTCCTTTTGTTACAGAAAAGGTATGCCAAAGACCAAGAGCACATAATCTCCTTTCCAGAAAAACGTAAAAACAAAAAAAGGCGGGAATATTTGTGAGAGAAGAGATGATGGGTCAAAACAAGTATCATTCTTGGCGGTTGCTGTTCGCGCGCCTAGTTCTCTTCTGTTATTTAATACTTAAATTAGATCCTAAATTAATTTGAGTAGTTGGTTTCAAGATAAAATCATCCGATGTGGATGCGAGGACAGAGAAGTGGAATATTTACATCAAGTTAAGGATCATGTGGAGAATCAAATGATCAGGTGTGGTTTTTATTTCTTTAAATATTTAAAATACTGGGATTTAATATTTTGATAATTTTAAATACTGGCACTTGAACTGGGATAATATTTAAAATACTGGCACTTGAATTTAAGTGTATTTCTCTAAAGCTCTTTCTTTACAACTACTTTTATATGAAGTAAACTTTTTTAAGATTCAATATCTGTTATTAAATTTTGCACTTCATTCTACATTTTTAAAAATTAGTTTTCTTAAAATTTATATGAAAATTTGCGTATATAAAACTACTAATACCTAATGTTTATTTTAAAATATTAAAGATTTATTTAATTTGGGTTCTATCCAAAGAAGTTGTTAGGGGTTCAATCTTCCCTGAAATTCGGCTTTTTATAAAATATGTACTGTCCCCTCTTGAAAATTCTGGAGGGAACAAGGAGTGGTACCCTTTGTGTGTAAAAAAAGGTCCAAAACGTCCTAAAATGAGTTGAAAAACTACTTTTTAAGATCAAAATTTCAAAAATTTTATGGGGGAGGACCCCCAGACTCCCTCTATTTTTGGTGCTGAGGGAGTATAAACAAACCTTTGTCACGAAATACATGATGGAGAGATATTTTGTGTGGTAAAAATGTAAATTTATGAAGTAATGAAACAGGAAACAATGTTTACTATGCTGGGACCTGTGTTAGGCCACCCCCACTTTTAGTTCACCCACTTCTACCACTGAGGACACCCATACTAATTTCAAAACAAGAGATGGTACTTCTCTAGAAAGCCGGCGCAAATCTCACCAAGCGATCTAGCAAATCTCGCCGCATTAAAATAGCTTTATTTCTGCTCAAAAAGAGATCTGCTTACCCAATTGTTACAAAAAAAACTAACATAAATAACAAGTTATTAAAAGAAAAACTATAAATAAGTCTATATAAAAATCATATTAATAATATTAAAATATATTTCAAGTAATTTAAAATTTTAAAACTGGTAAGTATAGTTTACAATATTTTTATTTGAGTGTTTAATTTTTAAATAAAAAGTTTCATGGAATGGCATTGTTGTTATTCACAAGCAAAGGGTGCGGTGATTTTCCGTTTGGCGCTGGTTGTATCATTATTGGCGACTTTATCGCTTGCGCCGGGATTCTGGAGTAGTACCCAAGAGATAATATGGCCCCTGTCTCAAACGGGACGAGTGAGGTCTGATTGATCTCTTTACAACGCTCGCCAGTGTTGACCATTGGCATGAGGAAGGGTGGATTCTTTCATGGGAAAAAGCTTGAGGTATGTCAGTGTGTTTCCATGAAGTTCAAGGAGAAACGTAGATTTTTGGGGGTGAGGGCTTTTGGGGTAGATTTTTGGGGTTTTTGTCAATCCATCCATTTGCTGGAGTTCATTCCTTCTGTCACATTGACCAAAGTGAGTGTCGTATGAGTCAGTGGCGTATATAAGGGGGAGGGGGCCCTGCCCCCCAAACAAAAATTAGGACCAAGCATACCAAAACAAGTTAAAGCCCTGTTTATTTAGGAGAACCCCCAGACACATCCCCTTTTTTACTTCAAACTCTTATTATTTTCTATTTCATATACTAATATGTTCATCAAAAATTTAATAAAATCCTACCTGAAAATGCAGGTCTAAAATTGGACTGGATGTACCGAATACAAGTTAAACGGTATTTTACGGGTAAAATTTCAAAAAAATTTCTGGAGGAGGACCCCTAGACCCCCCTTTTGTTATTAATCGCCAACTTTATATTTTACTAATTTATCTTAGTATTTAGATTTAGATCACCCTGGATATGATTATATCCGTTTACGATTTCTTTACAACATACTAGATTTTACTATTTACGGCCCCATCATTATGTCCCTATTAAGCGGAAATGTCCCAATTAAGCGGATTGCTGATAAAGTAGCGCTCCGGTACTTCTTTAGTTAGAATTTAAGCCCTGCATAGCAGTAACATTTAAGTATAGCATAGCAGTAACAAGTATTGCATCAGTACAGCAGTGGCGGCTCGTTGCTAACACAGGCAGTGCTACTCCTGCGGCACCAAGTTTACAACGCATTATAAGCGATACAATTTCAAATAAATCTCTTAAAAAACGTAGATATGTACCTCATTTCTCTACTTTGATTTTCTTATTGTAAGACAGGAAGGAAAATTTAAGCTGTAGAAGTTCACTTACAGTTAATCAATTCTCGGGGATGCAATTCCATTCAACATTATTTTTATTAAACAAAAATTTCGGAAAAAATCAAATGGAAAATATGGAAAGAATAGTACTTTAAAAAAGATAATTGAAACTTTTTTGTGGGGATGCATTTTCTAAGAGTAATAATCCAAAAACTAAAAAATGAGACTTTTAAACGCCCCCCTACATTAAGCTCAGGGGCTAGGGTCGGGGACTTTTGATATGTTTACCTCCAAACTAGTCCAAACAAAGTTCTAAAGTCAAAAATTGTGTTCCAAGAATTTCCCTCTACAACACCCTTTTTTGAGCATTCGTTGCCTGGACTAAAGGGACATGACTTCCCTAGTAAATAGAAACAGCATTGTTTAAAAAACTTTTTTTTCAACGTTTGAGGGAAATCAAAATTTGCTGATTTGCTATAGTAAAACCATCTTTTTCATTCGGAAACTAGAGCTTGCAACTAAAATAGTAAACAGCAACAATTATGAAGCTATTATAGCTTAGGGAATGTACCCATACTACGTGACCCATTCAGGGGAGGGAGGGGGATCTTCAAAATACCACGCTCGGTCACGGGGGGGAGGGGGGCTTAGGGTTTCGTCACGTAGTCAATTTCTTCTAGTCAATACCACAAAATTAAGCCAAATTAGTTATTGAAATTTGCCAAATTAAGACTAATTAAGCCAAATTATTTATTAAAATTAGACAAATTAAGCAAAATTAATATTTGTAAACTTTCTGTTTGCAAAAAATGATGGCAAACCGTATTTATGAATTACTACGTGAAAACTAGAGGGGGAGGGGGGTCTTGGCATATACTACGGAGGGTCACCAAGGGGGGGAGGGGGTCAAAAATGGCAAAAAATGGGTCACGTAGTATGGGTATGTTCCCTTACTTGGTGGAACACTCAAAAACTAATTTTGTTTTTAATTATAAGATTTATTGAAGGTGCTCCATTCCATCCAGTGTCCCATCCTACCCCACTCTCCACTATTTCTATGATTTTTTTATTTAGCTGAAGAAATTTTTTAAATACGAAAAGCCTGGTTTGTTTAATACCAAGGAAACTTGGTGTCCAGGAATTACCCTGGTTGACCCTACATGAAACCATTAATGTATGTCTCCTTCTTTTAAAATGCAACTAATTCTTAGCATAATAACTGTGATACACGGATTCTGAAGGTCCGATAATATTGCCTTGCAGTTGGTGCGTAAATAGAAAGTCTAGGTGGGCGGATGTACTGGGAGAAGAACAAGAGAAAAATTCATCTATCAGAAAAGTTTATAAAAGTTTTTTGCTATTGTTTTTCCTTGCAGAATATTTTCTGCAGAGGGTAAAATTTTCTGCGTTCATGTATATTATACTGGTATGCCAGGGCGTTTAGCGTTGGTCCCTAAGTCCCTAAAACTTTTTTAGGTCCCTAAAAGTCCCTTTTTTTAGCTTTTGGTCCCTAAAGTCCCTTTTTTCTCAAATTTAAACTTAAAGTGTTCCTCGTGCTCGCACCGGTAAGTGTTTAAACTAACTTTGTATTTCTGGTTTTCAAATAACAATTATTCCCGTTAGTACGCCGTACAAGGGGATAATAAAAGCGTCGTACTAAGCGATACGGTACTATGAACGGAATTTTGCAATCCCAATACCGGATCGTTTATTCGGCAAATCGGGGTCCATTTCATCTTGGACCTCAGAATTTTCGAGGTTTTGAGTCCGTTTTGAAATAAACTTAAATTTTATGCACATAATAAATTATGTTTTAGTGTGCAGTATTGGAGTATGTAAAAAGCATTTAGTTTTTAGACATTTTTCCTGGAAGGTAGAAAGGGAATGAATCGGAAGTAGCCCACTACGCTTCGAGAATATCCGCCAACTCCGTGCCTTTTTTTAAACCTATGCCTTAAAAACCTTCAATATTTATTATGTTTCTTGGATTCTTTCATTTAAGAAAGGATTTCTTTCATTTCTTAGTAAAATAGTAGTTTTGTTTTCTCACTCTAAAGAAAGATCTTTTCTTTCTTATGAGTAGAGCAATGACCATTTCGCCAATGACTCTATCGCCAATGATCTACAAATGACTCTAGCACAAGGAATGCTGCATGGTGTAAAAAAGTTGAGATCTTCGGAAGCCGAAACTTCCAAGGAAGTATCTTCCATTGCTAAAACTATTGAAAAAAAAATCAAAAGATATTACTTCTTACTTTAAAAAAGGCTGAACTATAACTTTTTTATTTGTTTAAAACAATTTAATTTTTTAATCTAAAGAAATTTTTAAACATACTATTTTGTTTTTTAATTTCTTAACATTTTGAAGGCTTCTATCAGAGTTGGCATAGTTTAAACCAAAATTTTGGTTTTTCTGTAAAAAGCTATGCAGAAAGGATATTGAAAAATTTTGTTCTTAAAGTGCAAGGTTAATAGAGTGCTAAAGGTTGGCTCAAAATTTCGTTACGTCACAACATGAAGAAAGTTGGTCTGCCAATGTTAATCTTATGGGGAAAATGCATAAAAACTGACGAAAATAACTAATTTTCACTTAATAATTTTGTTATTCGGCACTTGTTACTGATGGATGATAGTTTAATTAAAACTATCATCAATCAGTAGTGCTGTATGCATTTATGAGCCAACTATACTAGTGCTATATGCATTTTATGAACCAACCTGTAGAATTCTATTAACTTTGCTTAAAGAGATTAAAATATTGTCTTTTGAACAAAATGTATAAAATGATGTACAATTAATTCGGTCAAGCTATTTAGTTCAAAAAATTTCACCATGAAAATTTTTCTTGGAAATTACAATTTTTTCCACTATAATGTTCCTTTAATCTCTCTATATTAAAAAAAAGTTACTGTCACCGCTGCCGCCGCCGCTGTTTCAGAAAATTAAATTTTTCAACTCTTTGAACTCTCCTATCGCAAAAACTACTTGATAGAAATTTATGAAATTTGAAATGTTTGTAGAGGAATATTTGGGGCACATTCTCGAACAAAAAGCTAACTGATGTGATAATTAGTACTGGGGTATTTTTTAGGTCAAAGTTGAAGTTTTTCTTTTTTCGCCGCGTAATCCAGTTCAGCGAAATCTATTAGCAGAAGAACTATGATTTTTTGCAGCCTTATACTCTGAAGTATGAAGATGTGCACTACGTCGCCCTTTTTTCGAATTTCGAATTTGGTTTAGAGTAATTAATTTTTTAATTTTCGAAATTTTTGACACTTTTTCATTTTTTTCTGTCTAAAATGAAAAATAATCACGGTATCAATATGATTTTTTAAACACTTTTACTCCTATATTTTAGAAAGATATTGGCGTTTAGTTCTTTAAAAAGTTCTAATTAGTTTTGGAATGTATTAAGCATCAAAGTTTTATTTTTTTCATAGTTTTAGTAGGTCTTTATCAGACGTGTTTAATGTTTTTAAATTTTATATTTGCCTGTTCACTAGAGTGTCGCGAGCACGAAAATTTAAATTTAAAAGTTTTGAGGTGCACATTTTTGCTCTCAGTTTGCTAGCGATATAGTATAGACTTGGTTAATAATATTTTAAAGATACTTCGGTATTTTTGAACCACTAGAGAAATAAATAATTTAACTTTTTTGAGTGTTATTTGTGCGGATGAAAGGAAGAGGATTTTCGGGAAGTTTGTTTTACTCTGCTAAAAATCGATTGGAGATATTACAGATCGCGAAGCGATCTGTAAAGAGCATAGCAGTTACGGGGGTTGGTGAGCGTAAGCGAGCAGGGGGAGGTAGCCCTCCATCCATTAATTTATTCATAATTTAAAAAGGAATATTTCAGTAACAGTTTTATTTTGATATTTTCGTGGTAATGATCCGAATTAAATTATTGAAAAGTTTGAGAGATAAAAAGTTTCGATATTAAATGATCATTAACTATATACTCTGTTCATTTACAGGGGTCGATCCAGGCGAAAATTGGGGCCGTTTCGCGGCCCCTTCACAAAAATTAGCTTCGATAAAACGGCCCCTTCACAAAAATAAACTTCCGAAGAACGGCCCCTTCACAAAAATAAACTTCGGAAGAACGGCCCCTTCACAAAAATAAAGTTCGTAAAATCGGCCCTTTCACAAAATTTCTTATGACAAAAAATTACCACTTCCAAATTTCAAACGAAACCTTTCAAATTCTCCGAAACGAACGCGATTCTCGGCTGAGAAAGAACTATGGAAAGAACTACACAATCCATAGATCGACGAAAACAGCAGTTTGCGTTTTCAATCCGGCAACCCTATATGCTCTCGGATTGTCTGTAAAATTTGCTGATTTCAGCTAAGTTTTACGGATCAATTCTAAATTTTTACGGAATCCACGTTTTTTTTCATTTATCCTTCTCAGAAACGTTTACAAATCTAAAAAATCGTGATTTTTTCGTGAAAGTTTCCATTTTTTTTTCGCGGAATGTTCCGTTTTTTCCGCAACCCATTCCTTGTAGAACCACGGGCGTCAAGAGATGTCGTCTTTTCTCGTGTCCGTATTGTAATGAAAGAAAAACCCCAACGTTAACATAGTCAAAAGCCAACATGTCCGATGTTCAGAATCTCTATCTTGAAAGCTAAAAAGTAGCGATTCTTCGTGGAAGTCCCGTTTTTTCCGCGACTGCTTCCATCGGGCCTCGGCGCCTAATTCGCGACGTAATTGGAAATCACATGCGTTATCGCGATATTAGTCGGTATTTCAACTTATGAGGATTTTCTAGAGTAAAGTACTATAGAGTACTAGAGTAGAGTACTAAAAATTTTTCTGGTATTATATCAAATCGATTTAAAGAATGTAAAGATAAAATAGTGAATCACAAAAATTCTAGGTTTCTCGTAAAAAATATATTTTTCACAAAAAAAATTCCATTTTCACAAAAATAATTTCATTTTCACAAAAAATAATTTCATTTTCACAAAAATTAAAAAAACAGGCCCCAAAAATTAAAACCTGGATTGACCCCTGATTTAGAATTAGCGCCTGAGACGTAATGTATTAGAAGCGTTATTATTCCAATCAGGGTTGGCAAAAAACCGGGTTTTTTTAAAAAAACCAAAAAAAACGGGTTTATTTGGTTTTTTTTGGTTTAAACCAGGTTTTTTTGGTTTAAACCAAGTTTTTTTAGAATTTTTTTTATCAGAATAAGTTATTTTAGCATTGATGTTTGAAATTGAGTTGTAAATGAGACATTTATTTCAGGGGTTGTTTATAATTGATAAATGATTTGTATATTTCAATTAATTAATTGAAATTAAATTAATTTGTTTTAAAAATAATATTTGTTTCTAAAATATTCCAATTTGAATATCTAATATTATTGTAGTGAATAAAAATCAGTGTTAATTTATCTTGGATAAATGGTTGAAATAATCAAATTATTTATCTTAATTATATATGGATTAATTTATGAACTTAAGAAATTTCTTTATAGAAAGAGAAAATTTTATTTTTTAAATGAGAAGTAAAAGTGAAATGTAAACAACTAATGTTAATTGAAATTGGATAATTGATAAAGATAATTAATTTGATTAATTATTAAATGGTAAAATAATCAAATTAATTATATGGATTATTTATGAACTTAAGAAATTTCTTTAGAAAGAGAAAATTTAATGTTAATTGAAATTGGATAGATGATTGAGATAATTAATCCGATTAAGGAAATATTAATGGTTTTTATTAATTTAGTAAAAAAACCCAACTGGTTTTTATCTGTTTATAAACAAACCAACTGGTTTTTAGTTTTTATCATTAAAGAAATCAACGGTTTTTATTAATTTACTAAAAAACCAACTGGTTTTTATGACTGACAAATAAGACAAATTGGTTTTATTAATTAATTAAAATCCAAGCCATATTTTATCAGTGAAAAACAGATAACTTTTGTGTATGTTTAGTTACTCTTTGAAATAATGCTTCATTTTAAAGGAAATTAATAAATGAACTATCTCTTGCAACATATAATAAGTTTAACTTAAGCATTTAAGGTTAAGTTTAGAGAGAATTCAATAATTAAAACCATTAAATTAAAAGATTTGATTTTTAATCACCTTAAAATGTAAATTTTTTTATAAATCTGACCTTTTAATTTTGTGCAAAAGATTATACTTAATAACACTTTCTTTAAAAAATCCTGAAAATATTTTATAATTTCTAAAAAAAACCAAAAAAACCAAGTGGTTTTTTTGGTAAAAAAACCATGGTTTAAACCAATGGTTTAAACCAAATGGTTTAAACCGGCCAACCCTGATTCCAATTATCGTCGAAAAAAATTTCTTCTGCAATGACAAGGCATCCTAAGCAGTAGTTAAAATACTGTAAAAACAATCGGTCACTGAAGTTGTCTGATGAGCGTTATTAAGTATTATTGAGCGTTTTTGATCCTGTTTCAGGAGCCTATTCTAAATGAACAGACTATAAAGCAGACAAGTTCCAGGTTGTACTGGATAGTTGAGATGAAACAAGCGAGCTCTGCTCGCTAAGATCGCGAAGCGATCTTCAAAGAACTGCGAAGCAGTTCCGGGGGTTGGTGAGCGATAGCGAGCAGGGGGCAGAGCCCCCTAGTTCATTACAAAATTATTTCAGTTTTATATTAATCAAATATCCATCAAGTATTTTTATAAACTTTGAATAAAATGTAAAGTAAAATTTATAATAATTAATCAGAACATTATCATTCTGTAGATGTTTTAAATATACTATTTCTTTAAAATTCCATTATAGATTTAACCTTGATGTATGGAAATTTTGTTGTGTTAAGTGGGTGTAAAACATTGGTTTCAAATTAAAATACTGTTCTAATATGTGTATGTATTTTTTAAGTTTTTAAATACTTTTTAGATTTGATTTTTATGTGTTACCAATATTTGCAATATATTAAACTAGCAAACTGAGATTTTAAACCAGCCAACATATTTATCACATTTAAATTATAGAAAAAGTTTCCAGTCATCAAATTTTTGCTGCTAAAAATTGAAATTCACTGTTCATTATTTAGTTTTATCAAAAGAAAACAGCTTTGAAAAGTTGGTCCCTAAAGTCCCTTTTTTTAAAAATTTTGGTCCCTAAGTCCCTTTTTTTTAAGTACCAAGCTGCTAAACGCCCTGGTATGCTAATAACTAATTTTTTTGTTTATTCGGTAAATATTCTCTGAAATCAGGCAAGAAGTGTTCCTTGAACTTCTGACCATACATCTTTTGTCCAATTGAGACTCATGTTTTGTCATCAGTGGTAGACGTTTTCCCTGATACTATCATATTATAATAATGGTATATAGCGATAAAATTTGGGTAATCACAAACTTTCGGCATACATTGAAGATCCTCCTGAATTAGTACAGTTATAATTAAAAAGCATGGAGAGTTCTGGAAGTAGCTTAAAATATGTTTGCCTTGATAAAAAGTGCTACTTTCAGTTTAGTAGTAGTAGTTGAAAGAGAGATGCTTTTAAATAATTTGTAGATTATCTCAATTACTTAAATGAGGAATACAACAATTTTTCAAATTTTATTTATTTCAATGAAGCTTCTTTAAAAATATTTTTAAATTTTTTTTTCGAAATCTGATCATAAGTTAATTTTTAAATATTAAAAACTACAGTGCATGACATGACTTCTGTCTTTGGTTCAACACACTTGTACGAAAGTGTATTCACTAATCGTTAAATTCTTTCCGTTGAAAGTATTGATTTTTGAAGATTCGGGTGAAAGCAGAAGTGATGTCATGTAGGCCACACCTCCAATTCTATCGAGCGTAATTTTCAAAAATTAATTTTAAAATAACTAATCATAAAAATTTGAAGAAATGCGTTTTATAACCCCATCGATGATTTACAATACTCGAAATCTCAAATTTCTCCAAGTGTTGTATTCCCTCTCTATTTGAAAATTTTTTTTCTGGTATTCCAAAAACCAGTATGATTTATACTGGATTCAGTATAACTGATACTGGAACTAGTATAAATGATACTGGAACCAGTATAATTCATACTGGTTTATGGAATACCAGAAAATTTTTTTCCAATAGGGCTATTAGGGATGAGTTTCTGTTATCTTCTTCATCAAGTAACATTGTTGAGTACTAGAAATATTTTGCATCTTACCTTCAAGGAAGAATAAATTGTTAACAAATTTAACTTTTGTAATATGAATAAGGTAATTGTTTTTTATTGCATCTAATAGATAACAAATAAGCTATACACTACTTTAGGCTGTATTATTTTTCAGATGGCAGCCCGAATCTTTTCTGTGGCCTCACTTCCCCTAGTTGGGCTAAGAAAAGTTTGGGAGACTCTTTTTACCCGAAATATCTCTACTGCTCGAGCCTTAGGTAGCTCAACAGTGGATACTGAAGAAGTGAAAAAGTTTGAACAGACTGCTGAAGATTGGTGGGGTAGTACAAAGTATGATGCCCTTAAGGCCATGAATACTTTAAGGGTTCCACTGGTAAGGGATGGAATCCTCTCTATATGCAATCATACCATCCCTAAGCCATCTGCTCCCCTTGGTGGGTTCAAAATTTTAGACATTGGTTGTGGGGGTGGCATATTCTCCGAACCCTTATCTCGATTGGGGGCTTCAGTAACTGGATTAGATCCAGGTCAAGGAAATGTAGATGCAGCTATCCAGCATGCCTCTCTGGATGATGAACTCAAAGATAGACTAAACTATGTGTGTGATACTGTCGAAAACTTGGCTTCAACTACTTCTGAGAAATACAACGCAGTGGTTTGCAGTGAAGTCATTGAACATGTATCTAATGTGTCTACATTTGTGGACTCATGTGTAAAGCTCACAAAAGATGGGGGTTCTCTGTTTTTCACTACCATTAACCGTACCGCATTGTCCTATGCGGTAGCCATTATTGGAGCTGAGTATGTGTTGCAAGTGATCCCTCCAGGAACTCATGACTGGAATAAGTTCATTAGCCCTAAAGAACTCGGTGATATGCTGCAGTCCCTTGATTGCCGGGTTGTGTCTATTGAGGGGATGTCTTACAACCCCCTAACTAAAACATGGAGTTGGTGTGGAAATCGTTCTGTGAATTATGCTCTGCATGCTGTTAAATGATTCAATTTGTAGATGTACATAAAATGTTTTGTTCTGAAAAGCCATTAAATAATTCAGTGTGAATGGTTGTTTTAATGTATTCTTTACAAACATACCATCAGACCTGGAAAAGGTTGTAAACAACCTTTTCCTACTTTTTTACTGACTTCCCCCAATATATAGCACACATTCAAACATTTTAGCTTCCCCTCCAAATGAGGTTTGAGCATTTTTTCCTGTGTAACATTTTACCCAATATTTTTATACATTTATCTTGTTCATGTATGTTTAGAGAAGATTTAAGTGGTGTAAATTTTGACTTGAGCTTTGAGCATGGGTGGGTAAGATAGCCCAGAAATTATTGTCTAACATAAAGACATAATTTATTATTTCTTTATGTTAGAAAATCCCTTAGGGTTTTTTTTAATTTATAATGGCAAGCAGATTATTTTACCTTCCACTTTTGAAATCTGAATGGTGTCAAAAACTGATGACTTGTATCACTAGAGGAAGTGCTTTGATAAAAAGAAGGTATGAACCAGATTTAGCTGGAGATTAACACATTGACTGCCACTATGTCAAAAAAAATTGGTCCCCGTGGCCACATTTATTTGAAGTAGTGTGATATGAGTGATATTTATCTCATGAAGCCTCTTGGACACAAAAAGTGTGAGTTGAATGCAGCTCAGGTGGCAGTCAACATGTTAATATTAATTACAACATTGCTTTTCTTTTTGTTCTAAATACTTTTTTACTATTTTATACAAATGTTTGCTGAATTCTCTTTCATAGTACCATATTTTCATTATAGAACACTTCTAAAATTCGGGACATGGGAAAAAGGTACTACTGTGACTATTGTGAGAGATCTTTTGCTGATGGAGCTGAAAATCGTAAAAAACATTTAGCTAGCGTTAACCATCAAAAATTGAGAAAAATGCATTATGATCAATTCAAAGGTCAGTATTTTTTAATTGAAATTTTAGTATATTTGTTGAGTTTTAATGGACATTATAGTCAGAGTATAATTATTCTCGACCTCAAATTAAAATGTAATTTATATCTATGCATACTTTTTTTGGCATATTGAATGTTGAATTTAATACTGTGAAATCCTGTTACAATGAAAAATACGGTTATTACAAAAGTATCAACAGTTTTTATTTGAATTATCGAAATACCATTACAACAAAGAAATTTTATGGTTATTTTATTATTAATTTAAGTTTGTTATAACTGGATTTTACAGTATATAGATATAAAAATTGTTTGCAATGAATTTACTTGAATAATTTTTTGACTGGTAGAATCCTTTTCCTTTTTTGTTATTGCATCAAATAGAAAATCTGATTTCTAATTATCATATGCAAAAAGTGCATGAAAAGTACAATTTGATCTGTGTTATTATGAAAAATCAAAGTTCTATAAGGGACACCAATTTTATACTATTTTCTGTTTTATTATTATTAGGAATTTTGGAAAATGGAAAGGTTTTTAAAAGTACTACAATGCAAAATATGCAAAAACATAAAGCAAAATGGTCTGAAGTAAAATATTTTAAAAATAGTGCTTTTGCTACTAACTTCAAATATTAAATTGTAGTTCTTTTAATTTTCTTTTAAATAAGCTATTGATTTAAACTCCTTATTATTATTATTTTTTTAATTTTAATTTCCTCTAAGAGTAGAAGAATTGCTATAAAAGTACATTTTATTGCAGATGCAAAAGCCATTTTAGAAGAGAATAAACGTAAGAAACCTTGTAGGAAGTTTCTCTCAACAGGTATTATTTATTTTTCTGTACAATATAAAGTAAATAATCTTTATGTTTCAAATGACAGGTTTTAAATATCCTCCTGTTTTTTATAAGCGCTAACTTTTTTTATTTAATTTTTATGTACCTACTAAACTTTATATTAATATTTTTTTAGGTTTTTGTGAATTTGAAAGTGCATGTAAATTTTCACATCTTTTACCTGAAGATTTAGATAGGCTTCAAGAACAAGGTAAATATATGTATTTTTAATTATAATACAGAGATATATCTAAGATTTAGACACGTGCTAGAACCAAGCCAAAATAAAATAAAATAAAAACTGATAAATTGTTAAAAAAGGCCTAAGTAAAGAAAATCTCAACTAGCATTGTTGCTTTAAATTTTTTATATTATTTAGTGTAATTTCTAAAATGTTTCCTGGAAAGTGATAAAAAATTGACCCTGGCTAATCAACAAGTGTAAATGTTTTATCGTTTCATTTAAAGTGAAACAGAATTCAGTTACTCTCAACACAGACATTATTAAGGATCATTCCTTCTTTCAAAAAATAAATATTTCGACTATTTTGAGCATGTTAAATAAAAAGTAAAGATAATCAATAGTTGAAATATTTTATCACTTCATATCTTATATTTATTTGTTTGAACCAAAATATAGTGAACCAATGTAATGAACTTATCAAGGTTCAAATTATTTAAACGGTGATTATTGAAGATGCATTGTTTTTATAAATTACGAATTTTGTAGTTTTGCAGTAATTTAAATTTTTTTTACATTTGAAGATTATCATTGTTGTCATTTTATATGTCAATATAAAGATGTAGTATACCCAGCCCATCATTTAATCATAAACTTTTGAAATTTGAAAGGATTTGTTATAAAGTTTGGCCCCTTCAAATTTCTAATTTATTCAATTCTTTAATTATTTTGCAGTAGAATCCTGATTATCCGACTTTTAGATTATCTCACAATCCATCTGCTCTTTACACTGTACCCTGTAAAAGCATTTGAATTCATTTTACTTGGAAAAATGTTTTAACATTTTGCACTTTCGCTCTTTCTAAGACCATTTTTTCTAGTTAAGTTATGTTAAAATATTTTTTATATTGAGATTGATTTATAAATAGAAATTCATTTAGCTTATTACCTAAAATTAATTGCATTTTCAAGTTTTTTTGGTGGGAAGTATGTTTCCCACCGCTTACTGGGAGCGATTCAAGTGTAGGACATCTTATTTTTTGCATTTCTATTTATATCGCATTGCATGATATTTATGAAATAAAATTTTTAAATACTAAAATCTACAAACGGAATTATAAATTTTGTATGTTTTATATGTTTGGTTGGAAGTATAATTCCCATGGGATTATAAAAGGTTGAAGCCTAATTATGTGATCAAGGGGTTTATTATTATTTCTCAAATTAATAGTTGGCAGCACCAATGATAAGTGGTAAGATAGATTAAAAATGTTTTAAACATTTAAAAAAATGATGAAATTGGTGGTAAGTGTACTTACCACAGCCGTAGAAAGGGTTGAAATTTCATTTCAGTTTGTTTAAATGTGTTTTAAGCCTTAGTTCCAGGGTCATACTGGGATTATCTTAAAAAATCATATAGCCATTATGTATGTTTATTAGGGAGTAAAGCTTAATCAGGAGATTTAAAATTTCAATTCTTATATGGTTATTTTTTTTCACATTAATTGTTATTATATTATGGCTGGCTATACGTGATATGCCCGAATTTACCACATTGCCCGTAACACATATATCTGAAATTTTGTTTAGTATGCATGGAGGAATCGGAAGGAATCTCCACAAAGCCAAGAGTGAAGCCTGATATAGATTCATGGATGGAAGCTAAAATATTGAAAATTGAAAAATCGACAGACAATATAGTGAGTGGAATGCAACATCCTGTGAGTGGAATATCATCTGTTCTTGCAAACATTCCCGATCTTCCTCCTTCTCTCATACCTGGTAAAACTTCAGACTTACTTAATCACAAGGATGCATCTCAATGGGGATGAATGTCAAGTTATGTGACATTGATTTTTTAAAGTGGTAACATTCTACTTTCGGCTGTTGAAAATATTGTTCAAGGCTTTTTTGTCTCTAATTACAGTAAATAGTGAAAGTACAAGTTAAATATTTAACGAAACAAAGTTGTGCAAAGTTGTACTCAATTAAAACTCAATTATCTAAAATATTTAGAAAGAGAGTTAAGTTTTAAAAAAAATTAGCGAGAATTGTTTGTGAATTTATTATTATTTGAGAGTGATAAAATATTTGAAATAAATTCTTTAAATCAGTATACTAACTGGTTTTCATTGATTGGAATTTCATAAGAAAATCATTTCAAGACCTTTTCTCATTCTATTAATGTAAATAGGGTAGGTGGGGGTAATTGTCCGCATGGGGTAATGGTCCGCACGGCCTTTTTTTGATGATAATATTCGATTATATTGACTGCATCGATACAGTAGGTTCCTTTCACAACCCCCAAATGGCCGTGAAAATTTCAGAGGAGTAGCGTGTCCGTTTGTCCAAAAAATGAGGTAGGTCAGTTTTTAGTGTCCTTGTTAGAGTATTTTTCTCACTTTTTCTTCATATTATGGTAGAATATTTATATTTATTCAATCCATCTGTTATTTTTTCCGAAAGAGCCTTTATTTATCTTTGATATTATATCACTATACTCATGTTTACTTTTGTTTTCAAAGATCAGTACCACTTTGTTGTTGTCATCATGATATGGGGTAATTGTCCGCATTGATTTTGGGGTAATTGTCCGCAATTGAAAATGTGGGAATGTTCTCAGAAACTTCATCAGAAAAGCTTTTGTTGAAAATAAAGACAGTCCTAAAACTTTCCAAACCTATTGAAATCCATAATGCAAGGTTTCATGAAATAATAAGTTTTCCTGACAATTTGGCCGATTTTACACCAGTAAAAGCATTAACTTTGCAACTTGTGGAGTAACTTTGCTATATAATGTTTTATAATGTCGAATATTGTTAGGCAGTCTTCCTATTGTGAATATACCTCAATTTTGATGTTTTTGAATTGGAATATCTAATAATTCTCTTATTTTATTCTATTGGGGTAATTATACGCACTGCGGATAATTACCCCAAAAAATGGGGCAAATGTCCGCAAATTTTTTTTCTTTTTAAAGTTGAATATTTCTAAAAATATTTGCAGCTCAAGGCTGGAAAAAATATGAGTTTATAGGCCACATCCTAAGCTTTAGATTCCATACCAGAAACTTATTAAAATAATCAAACTGTGGGCCACAAAAATTCAAAACCAAAAACTGCGGACAATTACCCCCACCTACCCTACTGTTGTATATAAATATTATGTTTTTCAAAGATATGTTTCCCAATAAAATTTGTTAAAACATTCCTTGTGTGGAACATTTTAATGTTTTCTAAATGTTGCAATGGTTATGTTGTAGCTTTAATTTTCAAGTAAATTCTTCATATTTTGTTTGCATGTGTCCTTATTAGCTTTATTGAATTAAAATTAGACTTAAGAAAAACTCTTTTTATTTTTCAAGATGATTTTTACCAGCATGATAAAAATAATAAAGTGAAGTTACAATTTCACATTCACAGCTAATTGATAAAAGAACATTGATGATTTAAATGTTTGAATAGTTTTGATATAAACTGCTTTCATATTAAAATATTAATATAATATTATGGCTGACTGAATATCAATGTTACATCTTTTAATTTTGAAATGAAACATAGTACCATATTTAATCTTTTACCAATAATGGAAATCCCTATGTTTTGAGTCCACCTCTGAAACAAGGGTCGTACCTTGGTCCTTTTTTTGTTTCTTGAGAAACTAAAATGAATGAATGAATTGGTAAACATTATTTAAACAAAAAAAATCACTACTGTGATACCACTCAGAAAAATTCTATTTTAATGTGTGAAGAGGAGCATGTATTAATTGTAAAAACAATTTCCATTGCTAAGCTGAGATAAATATAAAGAGGACTCTTTTGTTGTCTCAAAAATTAGACACCTCATTTTAAACCAGTGGGTTCCATAAAAAATTTTAGGGGTTCTGCATGACAAAATTTTTTTCATTAAAAATTTAATTATAGTCATCTCCTTTAAACACAGAAAGAAATGAACAAAGCTACGAAATCGTACATAAAAACTAACATCGCTATCCCCCCCAAAAAAAACCTCCCCCTCATTCACAATAGAGCGCAGGGCCCTCTCCTCCCCACCACACCACAGAAGAAACAAACAACAATCAAATTCAAGGACACCCTGATTCATTCTGAATCGGGTTTTTTTCTCCTCCGATGACGTAAAAATAGCGTATAAAGCAGTAACGCTTCATTTTTGGTTTTTATTAATACGATATTTACAGCGAAAAAATGGCTTGAAGGTTGTTATTTAACAAATAACGATTTTTTTAATAATACTGTTAAAATAAAGAACTTGAAAAATGGTTTAAAGTTTGTAAACATAGTCGGTTAACCATCCATTTGCACCAATGCTATTGTAACATAAAAAATTGCCCTTATTTTCGATCGATGGTTAAAAAATGGGTTGTTAAAGAAAACCGAAGGTTGTTAGGAGTAATGCAGAAATCTAAGAATAAGGTGCTTGGTATATTTACTTAGTTGGCTGTAAGATAAGTTATTACAATGATTATTGTAATAATTGCATTGCATTATCATACCTGATATAAAAATGAGTAACCCCTTAAAATGGTTCAAGATGTTGTTCAATATACAGTTGGGTCTATTTTGAGAAGCTATTGATAGTGTGTGAAAGAATGTGTCCATTTGAAGCCGTTTATTAAAACTTAAGACATATTATTTTTCACAAAGCGTTTTTTATTTTTAATTTTTTTAAGCGAAGATAATTAAGTTTGGAGTTGGTGGTGTTCCTTTTGTTACTCATTCTCTTTACAATATAGATTCCCTTTCTTTAACCAGTTGTTTCTCTAAAAAAAACTTATTTTGTGAATAAAATTTTTTAAATTAAATCAGTTTCTTAGGTAGAGGGAAAAATATTTCTCTGATCAAGATAATATCTTGAATCAAAATTTAGATGGATATTTATAACTGTATGGTTTCTCACACGGATATCTTCATTTCTTGAGGATATTTCTCTTACATTTTAAACATTATTTAAATAAAACGTACCGGATATCGAAATTTAAAGTTAGTGCAATAATTTGTACTTTATCAAGTCAGAAACTTTCCTACCATCCATATGTTTGAATTCCTCGAGAATGACGACTTTAGGTCCTGCCCCTCCACTTCGGGCAACCATGTCGTAGGCGGCCAGTGTCCGACGCTTTCGTTCTTCAGCCTCCCGGACCCTGGCCCTGATGGCGCGCTCCATAGGGTCCAGATGAGAATCGTCTTCGGGAGCTCTAGGCTTCGCTACAGGGGCCACTGAAAAAAGAGTTGAATGCTTTCAAATTCATTAGAACGACGTTTTAATGATTGCACTCAAATGAAAATGGGATATACGTTGTTCGAAATCATGAGAAGAGATTTAGTAGTTTTACAAGAATTGATACTAGAATTCTTATCTTTTTTTATTAATGGTACTATACCGTTATATACCATACCTATACTTATGCTTTAATACTAATTCAATTTTTTTTAATTATTAATATAACTTTTTCCATGGTCGTCAATCTACCGTAAGAAATAAATCAATGACTTAGCTTCAAACATCAAAGTGAATAAATACAGGTTCAATGGGAAAAACTGCTAAAAAGCAGGCGTGATTTCCTGTATTTGAGATTATTACTGAGAGCTAGAGTATAAGGTGCTTGGTATATTTACTTAGTATGCTGTAAGATAAATTATTACAATGAAATAAAAATAAAATTCTAATTAATAAGAGTATACTAAAATAAAATAATATTAAATAATATGTACCTTTTTCAACTTTTGGAATTCCACCTGACATGCCAAATGTACAGCTTCCCCTCACTGGTTTTGAAGTTTCCAGTTTCGTCACTGAAAAGAGAAACTAGAAACATTCAAACTGTTAATTAAGATTCTTAACCGATTATACAATTGAATTTAGTACTGAAGCTTATCGAATTTCCATTATCTTTTAAAAATCATTTTTTACTAACAAAATTGTTGAATAAAACTATAAATGCTTAATTTATAATTGTTGTTTTTAAAACCATTTTAGAAATGTTTAACATTAACGAACAAGATGAAATAGTATAAACATGAATAATAACGAACAGTCTGTCTTAATCTAACAGGAAGGGGGACAACGTAATAGTGCATAAGTTTCTCATTTATAATTTGCACGTTTTTGCGTTGTCTCTTATGTTAGTTTATTATCCATCCCACACAAAATACCTGTTACCCTCATTATTATTATTAACACTTGTTATTTCTAAATGAAGGCAAGATTGATTGTGTTGTTGGTTTATTTAAAATTAAAAAGTGCCCGGTGAAAAAATTTCTACAGACCAAAAAAGGTGTACTTGGAATAAAAAGGATCAATCCTTTTTCAAGAAAACGGGATAGTACGTGTTTGAAGCGATATTACTATTTAACTACTACTAACTTACTTTGTTTTCATGAAAAAATGGCGTACGAAAAAAAATTAAGTTTTTAGTACTTGTTCGTAATTTTAAAGACAATTTTTGACAGCTCGTTAAGTATTTTTCTCTTTAAAAAAATAATTGATATTCTTACACATCTTTTTTTGAACAAAGGGACATATTTAATCTTCAATTATGATTTAGTTACGTATTCGAATGAGATTATTTTAAATTTTTAAGCGAAAAATATAATAATCATTATTAATAAGTTCGTAATATTTAATTTTAAAATTTTATTTTAGTTTCAAACTTACTAGATTTTTTATGTTTCATAGATTTTAAGATTAACTATAAATATTATTTATGTTCAGAAAAAAATTGCGTAAAAATGTACACTCTTTTTTTCAAGAATAATCCTTAAAACTATTTTTAATAACAAATATAATTTCTTTCGTTGACCATTTGGTTAATTCCGGTTATCTGTCTCGTGAATTGAGCTGACAATTTTTTCATCAAAAGAATGTCGGATTTATCCATATCACGAAAATTCCTTTTCAAATTTGCAAAAACTCAACATTTTTAGCACAAGATTTATGTAATTAATACGTACTACATTTTGGACATAACTGCTTGAAATAAATTTGCTTCCTTGCAACAAAACAATGCCCGCCGAGAAACAAGCTCTACAGGGGGAAAAAGCACAACTTGAATTTCCTTTCTTGCAACAAAACAATGCCCGCCAAGAAACTAGTTTTACAGGCGAGGGAAAAAATGCTGTAACGTAAGTTTGTTTTCTTACAACAACACAATCCCCGCCAAGAAACAAGTTCTACAGGGTAGTTTTTCTGGGGTGAAGGCTTGGCTGTAAAAACCTTTTTAAGGGGTAGGCCATTTTGGCCAAATAATTCTCCATTTCAATCTTCATTGTATGATATAAAACCCATATTCAGCATCATTAAAGTAATCAATAAAAAATGCTGGAAAACGTTAAATTCTGGTTTTTCAGCTTTATATTTCTGTGTGGGTATTTGGGACTAACGAAGGTTAAAAACGAAAAAAATTTTAACTAAATAGCTAATTAACTTAAATATTAGTAGATTTCTATGTTAGTTCTTTTCAAAGGCCTTTTAATGGGCTTTCTGTAAAAATACAATCACTTTGTATTTTTACAGAGCATTGTAAAAATACAATCCTTTTTTAACTACCAGAATTTCAGTCAAACCAAATTTAGTACTGACTCGCTACCATTCTTTTCTATAGCAACTTAACGCATTTTTATTTGGGATTTTAGTGAACTCGTTATAAAAAAATACATATCTTAATGGGGAATTTGCCCGATTTTTTATTATTCTTTTAATCGATACTCCATGCAAAAATATGCCTATGTGCGAAATTCCAGTTTGATTTGACAATTTTTTCAATTAGAAAAAGTGGATTAAAAATAGTCTTTTTTGAATGGCGCGAAAACGAGTTGTGACGTCACAGGTTATGATCTTCGTTTACCGCATGGAAGTATGGCTCTTAATATAACTATTTTCATGAAGATTAATTGAATAAGGGTCTAAGATTAGAAAAAAAAACGGAAAAAGTAAAAGCTGTGACACGCACGTGATGAAATCAGCACGAATCTTTCACTCGTTAATTAAAAAAACTCAACTTCATAACCTGTGACGTAAGATCGCATTTTAAGTCACATGCATTTTTATCAGTTTTTAAATCAAAATATTTAATTTTCAGTAAGCTATTGGAAAATTTCGACCAGATTTTCTAATTCAGCCCTCAAAAATCTTAGAAAATTCACAATTGATATAAAAACCTCGCACAGGCAAATTCCTTATTGTCGTCGTTTAAGGTGCGGCATGACATTGACGCAATTTTTGGTCATCTTCAGTTATGCATCATTCTATTTTAAAAATTTGACACAAAATCACCTAAAATAAACTATTATGCCCAAAAATCTATCCAAACTTATCCCTTTTTTTTATCCCCATTGACGCGATTTTTGGTCATCTTGTGTTATGTATCATTCTATTTTTAAAATTTGACACAAAATCCCCTAATATAAACGATTATACCTAAAAATCCATCCAAATTTATCTTTTTTTTATCGCTCTGCCATTAGAACACACACTCAATAGTTAGCTTTCCCTTTTCCGAAAAGTTGAGTAAATTGAGTTTTATGGCCATATTCCCAGGCCGTCAGTTTTCGCAATCCGCAACACTGCGTCTGCGTCAAAAGTTAGCCCAATAAGGAATATTTAATAAGTTTTAAGGTTTCTGAAGCTCCCCCAGAGCAGTGGTTGGATGTTTGCTTAGCATGCGGCAGTTACAGCTAAAACTGACTGCTTGGGAGTATAGTACGGGAGCTGGCGTTAAAATAAAAAATTCATCTGCTCGTACACGATTTTAATATGACAGAATAGTGTTAGTGGTGCTGATCACGGGATCGAGCGTCAGCTGGTCAGGTAACGGTGGGTTGAGCGTGGGGAGGGGGTCAAAGTTGCAAAAAAGTGAAAAATAAATTCATCTGCTCGTGTATGAAACTTGGTGGAGATCGTAGTTTAGGCCTCCCTGATTACAAAAATGGCCGTCAGCTGGTCACGTGAACTTGCAAACAAAAAATTTATCTGACAATGCATGGAATTTGGTAGGGTTGTCAGTCTCTGTTGCATGGAGTAATAACGAGTTACTAGTCTTTTAGCAACTCATGAATTTATATCTGTTGTACTAGTAACTCGTTGTTATTTCTGTAACAGAGATTGACTTCCTACCAAGTTTCTTGCTTTGTCAGATAAATTTTTGTTTGCAAGTTCACGTGACCAGCTGATGGTCATTCCACTGCCACCCTTCCAGCTGACGGCCATTTTTGTATTCAGGGAGGCCTAAACTACCATCTCCACCAAGTTTCATACACGAGCAGATGAATTTATTTTTCACTTTTTTGCAACTTCGACCCCCTCCCCACGCTAAACCCACCTCTACCTGACCAGCTGACGCTCGATTCCATGATCAGTACCACTAGCATTATCCTGTAAAATTAAAATCGTGTACGAGCAGATGAATTCTTGAAATTTAACGTTAGCTCCCGTACTAGTAGGATCTTGTCTGCTTGAGATAAGTTCCCTTCAACGAAAGAATGCCCGCAAATGGAACAAGCTTTCTTTGACGGGGTTCTTTCGTAAGCTATTTGATTTTTAGATTTTCTTGACCTCCATGGACTCAGCCTGATCATTTTAGAACATTTCAGGGGATTAGCAACAACACAAATTCTACAGATAGACGAAAGAGAGAACCTCACCGTCGGCACTCTTGAAGGAGTCGAACTTGACGATGCGGGCTCCTCCGGCCGGCTGGCTCTTGGCTGCGTCGTCATAGGCGGCCATGATGCGCTTCTTCCTATCCTCGGCCGCTTGCACGCGGTCCCGGATAGCCTCCTCCACCAGGTCCCTTTTCACGATACTGCCGGACAACTGACCCCCTTCGGGCACTGGGGAGGAAGATCCAGTCATTCATTATTCGATTCCAGCATTTATTACTTAAGTTAAAACTAACCAGAAGAGCTGAAACTTAAGCAGATTTCTGTCCCATTCAATCGTTATTTCTCAGCCTTAAGACTTATAATAAGTTTAATACAAATATGAATTTATGTGCTTATAACAATATGAGAAATCATTTAGATTAACATATTATGTTCTACTATATGAAGTTTACAGATTTATAAATGGAGTATTTTTAGTGGAAATAAAAATTACTTAACAAAATCATTACTAGGTTCAGAAGGCAAATACAAGGAAAACTAAAATTTCTTAACCCATAAACAATAAATATAATCCTTCCTTAGAAAGTAATAAATTCAACACATTTCCATTATATTGTATTATTAACTCTTGCCTTTCCGAGAGCCAGGAGGTCCCATTTTCGCCATTTCATCGTACATAGCCATGGTTTGTTTCTTTTTTAAGTCTGCTTCTTTGACTCGGTTTCGGATTTTTGCTTCTCGTTCATCTTCTCTCCTTTTACGATCGGCTTCTCTTTGTGCTGCAACCAAAAATTTTATAAAATACTACTCATATTCGAAATAAAACGTTTTCCAGCATTCGAAATGCAAATAAACTTTTTTTAAGTATAATTTTCTTTCAAAACTTACACACAATATGCATAAAAATAGATAAACTCTCTAAATTTTGAAATATTAGAAATTTTTTTTTTCAATTTAAGTCCTATAGTTTCATTTACCTTTGATTACAAATTGAATTTTTCTTAATCTATCTCGAATCCTTTTCCTTTCATCGATGTCTTCAGTTTCATCTAGCTGGAAAGAATTATTAGAATGTTCAAGCACTTAGTTTTTCGTCTATCTCTAAATATTTTTTAAATTTAAAGCTCTAGTTTAATTTAAATTCAAAGCATGTAATATACCTACCAAGTCTATTAAAGTCTGTTCATCTTCAATAGAATCCAGGTCGATTTCTTCTTCCTCCTCTTCCTCTTCGTATTCTTCACGGCGCATTTTTTATCTAGAAAATTCATAAGATGACTGAATGCAAAAAGCGGATAGCTTAAACTTATTTTATTTAAATAATGGAAATCTTAAATTGAGTTTGAGTTATTTATCAGAACTTAGACCTAATAATTAGATAATAAATCTAATGTCAGATTAGATTAGTTTTAAAAATAAACTTTAATGAAAGAAGAATAAACTCTAAACAACTACTATACTTTGAGAGTGTTAAACTAAATAATTTCTAATAGAGGTATAATAACTGGAAGGATAGTGTTTAAGGGAATTCTTAGAACAAAAGAAATAAAATGTGACGTGTTCTATAGATTAGTCAGTATTGTATATTTTACAACCAGTATTACAACATTTTAGCAAGGATTTCAATTTAACATTGCTAAACTAAAATTTTGAATTGAAGTTATTAAATAAATTTCATTATGTGATCATTGATGATCGTTGCTGCTTAGTTATAGGTATCTTTACGATTTTTAAATCTCGTTAAGCTAAGGGTTTTCGAGCTAAATAGCTCAAAAATATATTTTCATCTTTGTTTAGGTGCCGTTCGGGCTTTATGCTTTTTTCCTTCTATGATCGATTTCTGAAAAAAATTCTCTCAAAAATCTTTTCATAAGCTTCCTTCTACAAGCTATCCTTTACTTCAATATCAATGGCTAAACATTTTGACTACCCATTTCAACTTAGTTCTGGTGCCTTTTTTTTAGCTCCAACTAAAAAAATTGTGATTAAAAATATTTTTTTTCTAAAACGCCATTTTTCTCTCCTTAACGAAGGCACCTTGAAAGGTCCCTGCTTTCTCCACCCTTAAGGTGTCAGTGTCGCCTTCACCGAAATCATAATTTTTTCACCCGTTATGCTGAATGTTATTTTTATGCCGTCAGCTGTTGTGGATGAAAGCTTATGCGAAAAGCTGGAGGACATCCAGGAAAATTTGGCCTGACTAACCCCCCGTCTTTATTATGCCACCCACCCAGTTATTTGGGTCAAACTCCAATCTCATGACGCATTCATCCAAACACAGGGAGCAAGTTTCTTATGTGAAGGTTATCCAGTTATAAGAACTTGTCAATCTTAAATAGGCGCGAACGTGGAATTTGTCGAATATTTTTAGGTTTCATTTTCTTAAAAGTATTTTCAATTTATTTCTATATATGAAGATCAATACCACCAGATATTCGGACTTTTAATCTAGATCTAACTCATTTTTTAAGATTCAACTTGAATAATAGGATTTTTGTTAAGCATAAAATGAAATAAAATGACTAATAAAAATTGGGTAAAACAGCTGAAAAAAATATAATCTGAAATTAAACTACACACTTAAGTGTTTGCTATATTTAATAAATTTTGATTATTATAATAGTTGGAAACTAACAGATAATTTCAGAAAATAGTTGTTACATTATATATGCATTGAAATAGTTTACAGTGAATAAAAACGAAATTGTATTTTAAACTAACAGTTATAGAGAACGTAGAGTAGGGTGGTCCTTATTTTTTAAGTTTGGAAATCTTAACGCGACGCCCCCCCCAAATTGTTCCATCATACAAATAAACAGTTTTTGCAAAATATCAGCTCATTCGAATAATAAACACCCGTGCGCAGTTGCCTTGAAGTTTCAAAAAAATACTGATTTTTTCACAAAACATCCCAAAAACCATAGATTAAACCCTCCCAACTTCTTCTTGATTTTTTAATGAGAATCTAATATAGTTATAGTTATAATGTTCCAGATTCCATTCTTCTATCACCCCTCTTTCGGTAGTAAAAATGTTTTAAAGTTAAAATAACTCCTGTAAAGTTGTTTTTCCTGCATTTTAAAAAAGCTAATAACTCCAGAACCATACAACTTAAAAACCTGAAATTTGTGCCATTTTGTTTGTAATTTTATTACCTTTCATTTGATGTGCAATATAACTGCCTTTTTAAAAAATTTTCTTCAAAATAAAAAAAATGAAGAAAAAATTAAATAAAAAAAATTTTTGAAAAAAAAATTTATTAAATAAATTTTAAGTTTTTCCACTCCCAAAATGAACATTTCTGCTAAATTTCAAGTTGAAATTAAAATTTGATCATGTAGAAAAAAATAAAAGTTTGCGAAATTTCGGCAAGTCCCTAAACATTCCATGTAATTTAACAAAAAAAGGTGTTTTACTCATGGGGATTCCAAAAACTCCCTTGAGGGTGTTCATACGATTTGTACCATGCAAAAAAATTTACTTAAATATCAGAAAATACAGCTATTAGCCGATTCGGTACAAAACCCTACAGAGCTAGTTTCCAACCTAATTCAATGTGCCTATATTTTACCTGAATTTCCCCTAGAATTAAATTTTTACGTTATTTTTTCACTTCCAACATGTCAAATCAAATGAAATTAAAAGTGTTTAAAGATAAAAGAATAAAATAAAATCATACCCCGATGACTACGCACAACGCAGTCTACCATTTGCTAACCGACAGGACTCTGTAAGATTTTGTACCGAATCGGCTAGTAGTTGTATTTTCTGATATTTAAGTGAATTTTTTTGCATGGTAAAAATCGTATGAACACCCTCAAGGGAGTTTTTGGAATCCCCATGAGTGAAACACCTTTTTTTGTTAAATTACATGAAACGTTTAGGGACCTGCCAAAATTTCGGAAATTTTTATTTTTTTCTACATGATCAAATTTTAATTTCAACTTGAAATTTGGCAGATATGTTCATTTTGGGAGTGGAAAAACTTAAAATTTATTCAATAAAAAATTTTTTCAAAAATTTTTTTTATTTAATTTTTTCTCCATTTTTTTTATTTTGAAGAAAATTTTTTAAAGAAAGGCAGTTATGTTGCACATCAAATGAAAGGTAATAAAATTACAAACAAAATGGCACAAATTTCAGGTTTTTAAGTTGTATGGTTCTGGAGTTATTAGCTTTTTTAAAATGCAGGAAAAACAACTTTACAGGAGTTATTTTAACTTTAAAAAATTTTTACTACCGAAAGAGGGGTGATAGAAGAATGGAATCTGGAACATTATAACAATAATTGTATTAGATTCTCATTAAAAAATCAAGAAGAAGATGGGAGGGTTTAATCTATGGTTTTTGGGATGTTTTGTGAAAAAATCAGTATTTTTTTGAAACTTCAAGGCAACTGCGCACGGGTGTTTATTATTCGAATGAGCTGATATTTTGCATACATTATTATTTTATATAGTGACACAAAACTAGGGGGCGTCACCACCAGAATTCCCAAAAAAAATTTTTACCATACAAATAAGGACCACCCTAACGTAGAGGTATACAATAAATATAAAAACAAACTTGAGTCTGAATTTTTTTTATTTCTATTTTGTTGGGAAAAGATAAAAATGAAAACATAATGGTCTGAGGTGCTATATTTTTAAATCTTCCTCGTTGAAAAAAAAACTTAAATTTGAGAATTTTATTAAACTCCTTTTGAAAAATCTCCTTTGAAAAATTCCAAGAATAATGAAATTCGTTTTGAGGGTGATTATTTCCTTTTTAATTAACTCATTTATTCTAATAAGAAAATGATTTTACTCCAAATTTTCTTAGTTTTGCTTCGTGTCCTGTTCATTAGGTGTTATTTTACGGTATTCAACCAGTAATTTAAAATCTATTTTGGGAAACGATTTTAATTTTTTAACTGTTTAAAAAATTTCGAGAATTCCTGTTAATTTCTAATTGATGACACTATGTATTTGAACGTGTTTGTTTTGTACTTAAACTCTAATTTGCATTTGGTATAAATTTTCGTCTCATAATATAACTCATGCAGCTTATAAAAATTAAAAGAATATTCCATCATCTATTTTAATTTTAAAAATATACGCCAATACAATTCGATATTGAATTTTAAATTTAAAATGTAATTAAAATTAAGTTTTCTTTTACATAATTGTAACATAATAAATTTGAGGCAATTAATTCTTTAATTTAATTTATAGTTACATCCTTTAAACAATATTTTCTTTAACTCTCGATTTCTTTAACCTTAACAAAACACATTTGTTTAAAAGGAGCATGCATCTCCTTAATCATAGTAAAGCTAAGACTCTAGACCAGTGTTTCCCAAAGTGTGGTGCAAGCCCACCAGGGGGAAATATGATTTCCTAGGGGGGCAATTTGAAAATTGTCAAACAAATTGTCCCCCAAGGTGGGGCATGGATAACCATGCTCTATTGACTTTCCCAGAAGGATTTTTGAGAAAAAAAAGAGGGGGGCATGGGAAATTTAGAAAGGCTTCGGTGTGGCATGGACCGAAAAAGGTTGTAAAACACTGCTCCAGACCCAGTCAGATAAACATTAGATTCGAACTTTTAGCCAAAATATAAAGTTTCTTCCGTCATTTATGCTTACTAGTAAAAGAACCAAAAATTCTGATTGTTCTCGGGATAATTTTTAATTCCCCAAAGACTAAAGTTATATATAGACTTATTTCTATACATAAACCATTTATCCAAACTCACCTATCCATTTAAGCAAGTAATTCCTTTCCACATTCCAAACAATTTGAATGTTCATAAATATAAATAATTTCTTTTACTCTTATTTTGGATACCTCAAAGGACCTAGCTATCGAATCTCCGGTTTAAAAATACTTATAAAACCCAAACAACCTTATTAAAACTTCAAACACTGCTGAGAGTTACACATTGTGGACATGATATTTGACGCTGTTTCCTTGTTTGCATCACTATACCTTTTAAACATTGCTTAAATCAAACTTAACAAGAGTTCCTAAGCCCTTCAAACGAATACCAGCCCCTCCTTATATCAACAGGTGGTAGTGTTTGTGTTTACGACGTCGCTTGTTTGTCACTAGATATCGCGCGCAAGGTCAAGAGGTGCTTACCAGGAGAAGACTGCACCGAGCCCGATCAGTCCTGGAGGAAATGTGGTATCCTTTTCTCCCGGACTCTTGAAACGGACTGAGCCCACCGGTGGCCGACACCTTTCTATCCTGGCTTTCGGGAGTGTGACGTCACGCACCCGCCCCCGCCGTGGAATTCTAAAATTAAAGTTTTGCCAGTTTCAAGTTTCAGACTCAACCCCCCTTCTGGTCTCGATCGCGAAGACAATTTCTCTTTCTATTCTTAATGCCTGCTACTCCAAAGGGCTGGCTTCCAAGAAGAAGATGAATTCCATCGCGCGAAAGATGAATCAGAACAAGAGGAAAACACAGGGGAGGGTTTTCTAGCTTTTCGCAGACGACGGTTTCCAAGGTTTCATCACCTCATAAACGAGAAAGGATTCTTGATCCGCGAGGGAGGCTGTTTCAAATATAGGTTCCAAAAAAGTTGTTTGCCACCTGTCAAAACGTATGTTAGAATGAATAAGCATTAAAGGTAACAGATGAAGGAACATGAGATACAAAGACAAAGCCTTATGTTTTTTTATTTAACATACCATAAGTAGATTGAAAATAAAACATCGCTGAAATATAAGAAATTTTAATAGAAGTGGCTTCGATGAGACATACTAGTTTTGTGCTTTAAATAGAGAGGATTATTTTTAATTCGTTAGATACTAAATTAAAGAAATTAAAAACAATTATAATTTGCCTCATGCATCTACTTTAACCATCAACCTCAATTAAGGACCAAATGGCCTTTAACAATATAATAATCTCTAATACAAATAGCAAAATAAAAATCCCAATTAAAAAATACTTGTGTAGGGAATTAATTGCTAGAAAATAGTTTGTTTTTCTTTAAGAAACCCGACAAAGGAAATTTTTCTGAGTCAGGTAAAAATTACAAAGAAACTGATCCATTTAATACCAGCGAATCCTGGGCGCACCAGGATAAGTGTGGGATTGAATTTTTTTCTGTATCTCTTCCAGAGATAACTCAAGATTCTTATAGGTCCGAGGATATTATTTTGCCACTATACAGAAGCTTGGTGAGACCTCATCTAGAGTATGCTGTTCAGTTTTGGTCTCCCCATACTTGAAAAAAGATATTGTTACTACTCAAACACAACTCCAATGGACTGTATAAAAAATATCTTCTTTATTTACACAATAATGGTTTATATACATTTTTACTATATACAGAATAATCTAGAAATAATACAGCGCCCTCTCAGTTAGAAAAAATACAATGTCACAGACTTATACTCAACATACTCCCCGCGTTGACATGGTTACATTCAAAAAAGACATAACAATTAAAAGGTCCACTTTAACGTTACTCGACATAGATACCTTGAGAACTCCTGAAATAAGCAATAATGTTAAATCCTATTAAACACAAATTACATTGGTAATACACAAATTTTAGACACAGGTCTCTTAAATACACCATTCAGATAGTTTTTATGTTGACAACTCTAATTTTACTATCTACACCATAATATACATCAAGGATTCTTCCAAGCGACCATTTAAACGTTGGCAAGTTCTCATCAACTAATAACACTAAATCACCAATATTTACATTATTTTTCTCAAACACCCACTTATTTCTTTGTTGCATTTCATTTATATAACTACGGTGCCATTTTTTCCAAACAGATTGTGCTATTTTAGATACCTTTTGCCACCTATCAAGCCTATAATCATTTAAATTCGTTAAATCAGGTTCTATGATCGCATTCAAAGATCTGTTTATTAAAAAATGGGCTGGAGTTAAAGCTCCAAAATCATTAATATCTCTAGTTAAAGGACTCAACGGTCTAGAATTAAGAATACCTTCTATTTGAGTACATACAGCCAAGAACTCCTCAAAGAAGGTTAAACTTGCACATTTAACTACTCTTTTAAAATGATACTTAAATGATTTAATAGCCGCTTCCCAGAGACCACCAAAATTTGGGGCTCTCGGCGGGATGAATTTCCACTCCATACCTTCTTCACCTAAATAGGAAGATAATACAAAATCAGGATTAATTACTAAATTTGCCAATTTTTTAATTTCTCTACTTGCTCCTACAAAATTTTTGGCATTATCTGAGTATATTCGGGAGCATTTTCCTCTCCTAGCAATGAATCTTTTCAAAGCAGCTAAAAATACTGATTCAATTGAGAGGGTTCAGCATAGGGCTACTAAAATGGTCAAGGGTATATCCAGTTTAAGTTATGAGGGAAGATTAAAGAAGCTAACTATGTTCACTCTAGAGAAAAGAAGGATTAGAGGGGACTTGATTCAACTTTTTAAAATGGTAAAGCAAGGGGACACAGAGGGACTAGATTACGGGTAATAGAACAAGGGGTCAGTCACAATTTCAAATTGAATAAAGTAAAATTTAAGACGGATTGTAGAAAGGGCATTATTTTTTAATAGGGTAGTGGATAGATGGAATGCGTTGCCTGAAACAATTGTAAATTCAAGTGGGGTAAACGAGTTCAAGAGGAAAATTGACAGATACTGGGATTCCGGTAGTTTGGGTTAAAAAGACTGGACCAACCTTACTGGGCTTACGCCTGTAGTTGGTCGACTTAATTTGTATTTGTATTTGTTGTATATGTTCAGAACTAATAAACCATGCATTGCACATATAATTCGAACTTCATCTGGAACAGCTATAGGTAAAAAGTTAGTAATAAAATAAAAATGTATTCAATTATGAAAAAAGAACTAAATGAAAACTATGTCCTCCATGCTTAAATTAAGTTAGCGTATTGTAAAATCTGTCACACAATAAGTGACTCCATTCAGACTCGGCAAATTAAAATTTTTTGGGTGAATCCCCCGTTCTTTTACCACAAACACAAGAAAAATAAGATGAGAAGTAACATAGCACACATTCCACATTTTCCTTCATAAAGACGCTGAACTTGGGAGCTAGCCAGATTCTTAATTTACGAATTACCCGGAAATGTTTACTTGTGAGACTCTTCAGTGTCAGTCGTCACTCGAAGATGTATCTTTCCAAATAAATTTAACTCACCTGCCTAGGCTCTCACTGAAACTGGTTAGTCTTTTTCGGCAGTTTACATTTTCATTTCCTCCTAAATACCCATGCCCAGTTGCCCACTTCTTAGAGTAACTTTCTTAAAAATGCCTTGAAGAACTAAAGTAGAAAATTTCACCACTAACTTGATCTGTTTAGTGGTTTCGGTATAAAAAAAAGGGGGCCCAATTTATTTCAGTTATTATATTCGAGAATTGTTGAGGTCAAAATAAAGAGTATTTCGTATTCTTCTTTATCCTGAACATAAGTGTAAGGTTTTAGGCAAGTTTTAGGATTATTGGAGGAAAGATAAGGAATCTAAAACAGTTCTGAAGTTTTTAAACGTTAATTATCTGGTTACCAATTTGCAATTTCGTGAAAATATAATTATATTATAAGTAATATTTTTATTACTAGGGGGCTCTGCCCCCTGCTCGCTATCGCTCACCAACCCCCGGAACTGCTCGCAGTTCTTTGAAGATCGCTTCGCGATCTTAGCGAGCAGAGCTTGCTTGTTTCATCTCAACTATCCAGTACAACCTGGAACTTGTCTGCTTATTGTCTGTTCATTTAGAAGAGGCGCCTACAACAGGATCAAAAACGCTCAATAATGCGTAATAACGCTTATCAGACAACTTTAGTAACCGATTGTTTCTACAGTATTTTAACTACTTCTGCTTTAGCTGCCTTGTCATTGCAGAAGAAAATTTTTTCTACGATAATTAGAATAACAACTGCTTCTAATACTTTACGTCTCAGGCGCTAATTCTAAATGAACAAAGTATAGTTAATGATCATTTAATATCAAAACTTTTTATCTCTCAAACTTTTCAATAATTTAATTCGGATCATTACCACGAAAATATCAAAATAAAACTCTTACTGAAATATTCCTTTTTAAATTATCAATAATTTAATGGATAGGTGGCTACCGCCCCTATTCGCTTACGCTTACCAACCCCCGTAACTGCTATGCAGCTCTTTACAGATTGCTTCGCGATCTGTTATATCTGCAATCGATATTTAGCAGTAAAACAAACTCCCAGAAAATCCTCTTCCTTTCACCGGCACAAATAACACTCAAAAAAGCTAAATTATTTATTTCTCTAGCAGTTCAAAAAATATCGAGGTATCTTTAAAAGATAATTAACCAAGTCAACCAAGTCTATACTATATCATTAGCAAACTTAGAGTAAAAATGTGCACCTCAAAACTTTTAAATTTAATTATCCGTGCTCGCGACAATCTAGTGAACAGGCAAATATAAAATTTAAAAACACTAAACACGTCTGATAAAGACCTACTAAAACTATGAAAAAAATGAAACTTCGATGCTTAATAATTCCAAAACTAATTAGAATTTAAAAAAAAATTAAATGCCAATCTCTTTCTAAAAAATAAGAGTATAAGTGTTTAAAAAATCATATTGATACCATGATTAGTTTTCATTTTAGATAGAAAAAAACGAAAAAGTGTCAAAAATTTCGAAAATTAAAAAATTAATTACTCGAAGCCAAATTCGAAATTCGAAAAAAGGGCGACGTAGTGCACATCTTCATACTTCAAAGTATTAAGCTGCAAAAAATCATAGTTCTGCTACTAATAGATTTTGCTGAACTGGATTACGCGGTGAAAAAACAAAAACTTCAACTTTAACCATAAAAATACCCCAGAACTAATTATCACATCAGTTAGCTTTTTGTTCGAAAATGTGCCCCAAGTATTCCTCTGCAAACTTTTCAAATTTCATAAATTTCTATAAAGTAGTTTTTGCGTTATGAGAGTTCAAAGAGTTGAAAAATAAAATTTTCTGAAACAGCGGCGGCGGCGGCGGCGCGGCTAAAGCCCTAGATCCTCTACCTTAAGTAGCGACATCACGCTCAATCGGCCGCCATTGTAGGGAGAACTCACTACTAGTGACGATAAGCAAGACTATCCAGACTAGTAGTGAGTTCTCCCCACAATGGCGGCCGATTGAGCGTGATGTCGCTACTTAAGGTAGAGGATCCAGGGCTTTAGGCGCGGCCGCGGTGACGGTAACTTTTTTTTAATATAGAGAGATATTTAAATTTTTACCCCTTTAAGTAATAAATAGGTACTCGTGTAAATTAAAATCGTCTTTTAAACTAGCTGGGTTTTTTGTGAAGGCTTTTCGATATTTAGATCAAGAAAAGATTAACCAATACTACCAACTTTTTATAAAACAAGTTTTAAACGAGATCTCTTTAATTTCATCTATTTAATTTATGAACACCGATGAACACCATAATTTTATTTTTAAAGAAAAACACGCTATTGCTATTATTAAGCACAAATCTAGCAAAAGCAAAATGGGCACTTGGTAATCAATGTTATCATATTAAAAAAATAAATAAAACCAAATAAAAATGTCTTGCCATGGCCTTATATGTTTTTATCCATACGGTAAGGAATTTGTTTTGTTTTCATAAAATTAAAGATATTAAATTTTAGATGTGATGTTTGAAATATCTTCTTTTCATCATCTGTTTGTTCTTCTTTTAAGAGAATTTAAGATATGCTACTTAAATTACGCATGTGTTTTGAGCATCCCATGCATTTTTGATTGCAGAAATGTCGTCATCTATGTGGAATCATAAGGCACTTTCAAATGATGATTTTTCTTTGCACAAGTGAGTTTTTTTCTTTTCCTGTGATTTTTTCCCATACAAGAGTGATCTATCAGGTTTACTGTAGTACTTTTTAAGATCTATATTTTAGTATTAGGCGGGGTGGTAGGGAGCAAATCTTGCTAATAGAATTTTATTAGTGGCCTTTTAGAAATTACACAAACAATAAAGCACAAATTAAAAGCAACACAGAGATGAATGATATATTTTAATGCTTTTCTATTTCGATATTCGATTATTTTTGGCAATTTATCTTATCCGCCTAATACTAAGGTACCGAAAATGCTTACCTTCTAAGATTGCAGCAATTGCTTATTTATAAATATTGTCTTCGAATAAAAATATCTTATTAGGAAACAGATTATAAAATTCCATAACATTTATAAAATATCTCATTACCTAACTCAGATGTAATTTAACTAATTGCCCATAAAATACAAGGTCAAGGGGTGTCATATTTATCACCCGCAGGTTATCTTAAAATAAGCATTTTTAAACTATATATTAGCACCATATAAAATACCACCCTGTGTAAGATTTTTTGGTTCAATTCCGCTAGAGTTCCCGCTAAATATCACAAATCTCTTTTGAACGCTTAATATTCTAATATAAACAATTTTTTTTAAATTTTTAATGATAAAGATCTAATTAAACATTTTAATCAATGAGTTTGAAATTATTTAGCAATATTTATACTTTTTGGTGTCCAAAAGAGATTGGCGATATTTAGAGGGAAATTAACGGAATTGAACCCATTTTTTAGGGGGGGAACGGTCCCCATCAAAGGGGCCACCATGTTTTTACGGTTTGTGGGACTAAGGCCCCTCAAAGGGAGGCAAAATTCACAAAATTTTTAGGTTTTAATGAAACGAATCGATTGAGAGATCAATACATCCGTTAATTATGAAAAGGTACAACAGTATAATTCAAAGATGAAGGGACCACCAAAAAGTTTCAATTAAATTCAGTCGTTAAAGATATTACAGTTTATTACTCGGTAAGAAACGTTTCAACAATAATTGCCAAATTGGTACTTCAATAAATATAATTATTGGACATTTATAACAATCGGATCAATCTCAAATCGGAGTTGGGGGGCTATGCAAAGTTTGGTATAGGATTGGTATTTTTAAATAAAGAAATAGTACCAATGAAAATTTGTGCGACACACACAAAAAAACAAGGTGTTTATTGAAAGTTACACAAAAAGAACATCTTCAATAAGAACATTCTGTTCACTAGAGTGAGATGGTTAAAAACTGCCATAGCTGTGAGTTAATGTAATAAAATAATGCAGAAATTAATTTTCTCGTTGTATATCAGTTGTATCTCGTTGTCTTCAGTTTAATTTACAGAAATAGTTTAGATCTTAATATAAAATATCATGATTGTTCCAATATTGTTAATAATTGTAATTGTCGGAACCTTGAACGAGTAAGTAGCTTTAAATATTTAGGATTACACATCGACCAAAACTTAAAATATGCATCACACATAAAATTTTTAATAAATAAACTCCGTTATTATTTATTTATCTTTTATCATTTGAAAAATTATGTAGACAGATCCTTTTTAAAAATCTTATACTATTCATGGATACAATCTATTTTACAATATGGAATTATTTTTTGGGGGGGTGATTATTTGACAAATTTGCTACCTTTAATAAACTTACAAAAAAGATTACTTAAATATTTAAATAATGATCATCTTTTCTCCATAAAGAAACTTTTTTACTATAGAACATTAATTTATATTCATAACAACTTTATTTCGTTTGAAAGCTCTAATATCAATTATAATCTTAGAAAACCTCCTCTTCTAAACATACCGAAACCAAACAAAGAAATTCTTCATAAAAGTTTTATCTACCAGGGTCCTTTCTACTATAACAAATTACCTACACAATTGACTACAAACTCCAATAAATTTTCTTTTAAAAGGGAATTATTCAATTTTTTATTAAACTCAGATGAATTTATCTTTTCGTGATTAACATTTCACCTTTGGCCTATTTATTTCTCCGCCCAAGATCTTTATCCAGTGTCTTTATATATATATATTTTTTTTTTCGAGGTGTGTTTATATCATTCATTTTAAATTGGGTTGTATTTTGTGTGGAGCCATATAAATATTGTTATTTTCTGGGCTGTCCTCTTGCCAAATTACTTATTTTTGTATTTTTATATTTATGTACTTAATTTTTTTTTCTCTCTTTTTTTTCTTTATATATAAGTGTTTAATAGTAAATTTTTGTTTCACTTGGAAGGGCCAATTTGGCCCCTTAGTGAGCAATATGTTTTTTTTTTCTTTTTACTATTTCCTTTCCTTTTAATGTTTTGTACCTTGTAAATGTTTCAGAAAATAAATTATTATTATTATTATTATTATTATATCCCTCCAGTTCGTTTCACCCTGGGGCCTTGCCTGGAATCGCAGCTGCCTTTGGGCGTGAGCATCGCCGGCCCCTGCAGCTTCCACCAAGGCGAGTCCTGCCGCGCGACCTGCCTGGACGACGCCGACGCCGTGCTGTGGAAGGAGACGGTCACCTGCCAGGCGCAGGACCTCTGGTCCCGCCTGCCCCCTTGCCGACTGGCGCGAGAGTCCACCTCACTGGACCTGGTGCGATGCGGGCGGCAGAAGGAGAACGAGCCTGCACCCCTCTGTGTCAACATCCGGCTGTCGGTGCCCGCGAGCGCCCCGCCGCCCAGCGCCGTTTGCCCCGGCGTCCTCCGGCTGGTGGTGCAGTCGGGCGCGTGCGAGGCCGTCGAAGGCACCGAATGCGCCGTGCGCTGCAAAGGCTCGTACGTTCTGCTCTGCCTTATCGGAGGCCGCTGGGAGCCTGACTGCGCCGAGAAGAGGAAGGTGCTCTGTCCAGAACTCAAGTACGCGGAGCTCGTCGACTGCCCGAGAGAGCTCGGCAGCAAGTGCAAAGTGAGTTGAAATTATGAATTCTGTACCAATACTTAACCATACGCACTTTTCCAACCACTTTAATATTTTACATCCCTCGCTCTTTAGTACCGCGTATTTGTTCTTGAGCTTATCTCTGCTCTTCATCATATCTTTGCCTTTAAACATCTTTTGCTTTTTAGCATTTTTTTTCTCTTGATACTCTCTCTCTGCTCTTAAACATACGAGGGTTGTTTTTTAATTAACTTCCGTTTTTCTCCTGAAAAAAAAGTAGTAGGAATTTCGAAACAATTTTGGTGCTGGTAGTTAGATACATCCTTCAGGTTCAATTTGCCACCTTACTGAATAAAATCGGACATTTCTTCTATTTTTTATCGATTTTACAAGCGCGCTCCTCGAACTATTTTCCCGCCAACCCATAGAGAATTCGGCTTTTTTTTCGCCCTTCACTCCGTCCGCGATCACCTGCCCACCCATTGTTTAATGTTAATGCCTGCTCGCGGACGGAGCGAAGGGAGAAAAAAAAGCCGAATTCTCTATGGGTTGGCGGGAAAATAGTTCGAGGAGCGCGCTTGTAAATTCGATAAAAAATAGAAGAAATGTCCGATTTTATTCAGTAAGGTGGCAAATTGAACCTGAAGGACGTATCTAACTACCAGCACCAAAATTGTTTCGAAATTCCTACTACTTTTTTTTCAGGAGAAAAACGGAAGTTAATTAAAAAACAACCCTCGTACATCCCTTTTTCCTTCATCATCCCTTGTTTCTTCCAAATATATTTGGTCTTCAGCTTCTCTCTCTTTAGCATCCCTTTTCCTTTGAGCCTCTCTCTGTTCTTAATCATACATCTATTTGCTCTTTAAAATATCATTGCTCTTGAGCTTCTCTCTTCAGCGTCCCTTATCTCTTGATCCTTTCTCTGCTCTTAAACATACATTCCTTTTTCCTTCATCATCCCTTGTTTCTTCCAAATATATTTGCTCTTGAGCTTCTCTCTCTTTAGCATCCCTTTTCCCTTGAGCCTCTCTCTGCTCGTAATCACACATCTCTTTGCTCCTTGAAATGTCCTTGCTCTTGAGCTTCTCTCTTCAGCGTTCCTTAACTCCTTGAGCCTCTCTCTGCTCTTCAACATACATCCCTTTGCCCTTCATCATACCTTTGCACTTGAGCTTCTGTCTCTCCATCAACATCGTTTTGCTCTTCAGAAATTTTGTCCTTCATGCCTTTTGATTCGCTTTATTTAAACCAGGGGTTCCCAAACTTTTTTGGCCCGTGGACCCCCTGATGACACTTTTCGTACCCTGTGGACCCCCTGTCTTAGGAACCCGTAGGGACCGTTCAAAAAGTAGCTAAAATCTTATGTTTTTGATATAAACTTCTAAACCACGCATATATTTTGTAATTTTTTTCAAGTGTTTTTTTCGTGCATTGATAAGCATTTGATTTCACACTAAAACATATTTTAAAAAAAACGTTTTTTTAAATTTTTGCCTTCCATATGGTTACACGATATTTTTAAGAACATTATAACAATCAAACATTTAAAAAGTTAAATAAAAACAAATCTAAACTTTAATATCTCTACATTTCAAGACACAAGAACTTTTAATTTTAACAATAAGTTTTGGTCCCAACCTGTCAAAGTTAATGGCTTATGAGTGAGTTATTCATTCACCAATAATCTTAAAAGTTCAGAAATAACTACAATTCATTTATGGCATGTTAAGGAACAATATTTATTTGAGTTCAACTATGAAACGAAATCAAATTGCCACTGATATGGTTGCACAACATTTTTAATGAAAATATAAAAATCAAACATTTAAAAAGTTTGAAACTGAAAACAAATCTAAACTTTTAATATCATTTCATTGCTAGGCAGAAAAATTTTTAGCTTTAACAATAAAAATTTTGGTCCCAAACTTGTCAAAGTTAATGATTTATGGTTATTCATTCACAGTCATAAAATTTCAGATATAATTACAATTGAATGGTCAGTTGGAAGAAGGGAATAAGTCCAAAAATGACAAATTGACTTTTTGTGCTCAAAATAATCTCCAAGCTTTGCTCTTCATATGGGTGAAAAGAGGGGGAAAATAACTAACCCCTATAGGGAGATATCGCCCCTTGAAGTTATGAAATCGATGTCCATTCATTGTATTTTTTAAGTTAATTTGGAATTTAAGTTAATTTGTCTTTCTTTTCATATTCTTTGTGCTGTAAAATAAGATAAAATATAATTTTATCTTAATTTCAATTTTTTTTTTCAAACATTTTTAATGCAGGGAATGTTTGACTCCATTCATATTCACTCACTCCATTGACACTGCTTTAATAACTCAGTTTCACCATAATTGTGAATTTTATTTGTCTTATTCTTTTTATTTCATCTTTTTGTGGTGTAAACTAAGGAGAAATATAATTTAAATGTGAATTTAAAAGTTTTTAAAGATTTTTTCTTCAGAAAAATTTCATAAGGTGGAAGAAGGGAATAAGTCCATCAACTTATTTTGACTGTAAAATATTTTTTAATATGCTTATATTTGTTTTGATGAAGATTCTGTTTTCTAAATTAGGGTTCTGAACTTCCAGTAAAATTTTAGTGATTATACAATGAAAATTCCATTACTTATAAAGTTTTTTTTCGATTTTCTCAAAACTTGGTTTTTGGACTTATTCCCTTCTTCCAACTAACGATTCAATTAATATATGGCATGTTAACAAGCAATATTTAATTAAGTTCAACTATGAAACGAAGTCAAATTACACATTACGGAAATTTAGTTTTAATTTATGAAATTGAATTATGTGAGGCTGGTAGGGGGGCTCTCCACCGCGATAAGAGAGAAGATATTCCATCTCCCTTGCTCGCGTTGCGAGGAACCGGTGATAACCTTTTCCTAAAACTAAAATTTGATTATAAAAAAGGCAACATTTTTGAAACTTTTCAGTTTTCCATTTAAATGAAATTTTTCCCGTGAACCTCTAAAAGTCACTGTGGACCCCCTAGAAGTTGCTGTGGACCCCCAATTTTCATTTTCATGCCCGTGGACCGTGGACCCCCTGGAAGTCGCTGTGGACCACTGGGGGTCCATATGGACCACTTTGGGAACCGCTGATTTAAACCCTTACATGGCTGCCTTCCTAGGTTACCTAAATTTCTCTTTTCGTCAACCTAAATTTCTCTTATCTTTAACTCTTTCAGAAGCATAGCGCCTCTTCTCGGATCTTCGGTTTAGAACCACTTTAATATACCACTGTAATAACCACTGTAATATTAACCAATATGACAAATATAGACTTACGTATCAATTTTAATTAAAGTGCGTTTAAATTAAGTTAGTCAAAACTAATGGCGGGTATGGTACACTCACCTAAAGACTGATTCCGTACCAGAAGGTTTTTTAGCATCAGCCTTTATTGGTTTGAAATTACTTCTATTTTATCATTAACTGCTTATTCTTAACCAGGGTTGTTACGTTTAAAACACTTTGTTTTAAACATGTTTAAAACAAAGAAAAAAACACTGTTTAAAACACATGTAATTTTTAGCAAGTTGCTCCCTTTATTTAGGCAACAAACTTACTATTTTCATGTAGGATCACCCAGAGCCTAAAAAGATGGTGCCAAGTATAAGGCTTGGGTACAAACCACCAAATCGCCATGACATAGGCAGTACATTGCATGATAAAGAGCATGATGGTGTGAAGAAAACTTACAAAAATAATTTAAAAGAACGAACTGTTTGTGGTGTATTTAAAAGTATAGCTTTATTAATCTAATTTCGATTTGAACAGTCAAATGAAATTTTTTTTAAATCATGGATTTTTATCATTTCTATGTCGACGGTAAAAAAAACAAATAAAACCTTTTAAACAAAAAAAAACACGTTTAAAACAAATAAAACATGTTTTTTGTTTTTTATTAAAAAACATGTTTTTCCAACCCTGTTCTTAACATATTTTACTTGTGGATAAAATATAATAATTGTTCATAAAAATGACGATCGTATTAATGCATACCGTTTTAGTCCGACTTATTTGCACCTTGAGGAGTAACTTTGTCTCACTTGAGTAAAAAATCGTACTTCAAGGGTTGGAAATGGGATTAGAGTTTTCCCTCTAATTCTTGACAACATTGCTTGATTAAATATGGATAAGTTAAATTTTTTGTTAACTGTAGTTGCATCAGTACCACAACAAGTGGTCCTACCCAACACTACCTTAGACGTCCCTCTCAAGATTCAAACTCCCAGTTTTACCTGATTATACTGTCTTACAAAAAAATGCGTAACTTAAATTTCAAATTTGAAAAAAGTTGGAGAAAGCATGTCTTTATTACAGAACTAATACAGTAATTGCAATACGTTATATAAAAAATTTATGAGGTTTACTACAACAAACTTAATGCCCCTTCTCTTCGTTCATTATCGATTAAATTTTTATTGAACTCTACTCACAAATTAATCTCAAAATTCCTAGTTTAGTTTCCGATTCTTTGTTATAAGCACTGGAACAATGTTTTGTTTTTAGTTATATGTCATACATGAAAACATGTTCATGTCATACACGTTCTATGAAAACAAATTAATGTTATTTTCCTCGAATGTAATTAATTACTCAATCCTCTACCCTAGAAAGAGAGGATAAATAATCTTTTCCCACTCCTATATTCTTAAGCATTTTTTGTGCATTGTATAGCCCCTTTTTTTGTTTAAATTATCACTCATGTTAACAATGGGATGTCATCAAAGGAACGCAACACTGGTTTGTTACAAACTGGCTACTTTTACGTTGACTTTCGGTTGACATTATGACAGGCTAATGATGCTTTCCATTCCTGGCACCTTGGCAAATATCCAAATGGGTCAGATGAAGTGATAAAAAAATTCACTTCATCATATGAGACAGCTTCAACCCTTGTATTTACACGCAATCTCAAAAACACTCCCCCTCACAAAACTCTCAAAATCGCTAACTTAAGTTCATTATATTTTTTTAGTTCTTTGAGATGAATTGAACTAGGTTTTCTTCAGAAACCGCTTAAATCCTATTTATTTTTTAAACGTGAGTATGCCTGGGGTAAATGCATTTTTGTGTTTATAATCACAAAAATCGTTCCAAAAAATGGGAGGATCAGAAAAAATTCGTTTACAAAAGCATCCAAATTTTTTTAAGGAGGTATAACAGTCATGAGAAATTGAGTAATTGTAATGAAATATCTACACAAATGTAACACCAGTTTTGTATAACACAGTAATGATTATTTCACTTTGAAAACGTTAAAAGGAGAAAAAATCTTATTAAGATTTGTTACTTCAGATTTGTACCTAATTACTTAAAATTAGTTCGTAGTAAACTCGAAATCTGAACAACATGCATTTAGAGGAGTTTTTTTTCTCAAAAACTTTCTGGTTAATTCTGAAACTGAAATTTTGTAAAAAAAAATGGGCAGGGGGGATTTGGAGGTACTAGTTATTAAACCATAAGCTTAGCGAAAAATTTAAGCATTAAGAAGCATGTGATACTATTTTACAATAATATCACTTCTAAAATAATAAACTTATCAAATTATTTAATACGGTTTGTAATCATATCATGTGACTAAATTTCATCCAAAATGTTAGTTTTTAAAGTGCCAATATATGATGCTCAAAGTCTGGTTTGAGCGAGAATTCTTAAAATATTTTTCAAATTCAAAGGAAACGTTCTCTTGATTCTTTTTGTCACTGGGTAACATTTTAGAAAAAACTGATAGCTTTTTTATCATGTTTTTGCAGGTGCGCTGCCCAAATGGAAGAATATCTAATGAAAAGGCGGTATGCTTGCCGACCGGTGAGTGGTCACCTTTGCCGACATGCTACTACCGCTCTCAATGCGCCAGCGAGGAGATTCCTTTCGGAACGGAGTTTCTCGAGAAGAACTGCAAGGGATCTACTGCCCCTACCTGTAGTGTGGGATGTTCCATGAGTGACTTGATGCCTGTATTACAAGAAGTCGGCATTCCCAAGCTGATTGAGATAAAAAAAGTAAGCTGCAACTCAACCGGACATTGGGTGGGGTTGCCGAACTGTACGTACTGGAGGGAACGGTTCTTGAACGAGACTAAGAATTTGTGTCCGAAACCTGACATCGGTAAAAACGGTGCTCTCAAAGGAAGTTGCAAATCGTCTGAAGGAAGTGTGTGTCACTACAGGTGCGAGCAAGGGTTCTTCCCGAACAAGACAATGATCATTCGATGTTCTCAAAAGAAATGGAATGGAATAGTGCCTTGCCGGTTACCGACCTGTCCCAATCTACCTAGAGACTTAAGTTTCGTGCGTAATTGTTCTCGTCTCATAGGTTCCAAATGTATCCTCAAATGCGGATGGGGAAAACTTTTAGGACATTCTAGAGTGACGTGTGGATCTAATTTGAAATGGTCAAGCATTCCCAAGTGTGTCTCTTCCCCTAAAAGCATGAAAAAATATTGCCCCCGATCCATGTCCTCAAATATATCATTCGTGAGCCATTGCTCTTTTAAAAACAGGGAAAGATGTCAAGTGAAGTGCAAACACCAGTTGGTTTTAGTAGGCTTGCATTTGGTTCGTTGTTGGAACGGTTTTTGGGAAAATGTTCCTCGATGTATCCCTTTGCACGCATCACCATACAGTCATTTGAAAATGACATGTCCGTACCCTCCTCGTCTGTACGGTAATCTGAAAACTTTAGGTGAATGCAAGTCAGACGGGGGATTCAGCTGCGATTTGGGTTGCCGTGATTCATCAGCGAAAATGGTGGGCCCTAACGCCACCACTTGTTTACCGCCCGGTCTCTGGAGCAAAATAAAGCCTTGTGAAGGTGGTAAAAAGTATTGTCCTGGGTCTATCTTGAGAAAAGACTTAGAAACCATTGGAGATTGCTCTGGTAAACCAGTAGGATCCCAATGCCGTGTGAGGTGCAAACACAGACCCGCGCTCGCTTTCACCATCAATTGCACTAAGGAGGGGAAATGGACCTTGCCAAAACCTTGTTACTGCGCAAATCCGATATTAAAAAGTAGTATGAGATTTGAAGAAAACTGCTCTGCCAAGATTAGCGGTTCTAGCTGTCGCATCAAATGCACTAAAGGCTATAGGATGGTGGGGAAAATCTACACTACCTGTCAAGAAAACCTTAAGTGGACCAAATTACCCACTTGTGTGAAAATTCACTGTCGAAAGCCAAATCTAACCAAAACTTTAATGTTTCGAGAAGATTGTACTACCAAAACACTTGGCGAACAGTGCAATCTGGAATGTAGAGAAGGAGGAGAAATTTCAAAACCAGAAATTAAATGTCTGGACGCTGAGCGTTGGACGGATTTACCTGTCTGTTCTTGTCCTGTTCCATTTTTAGTTACTGACTTGAAGTTGAACCATGGTTGTAATGGTAAACGTCCGGGAGAAAAATGTTTCATAGCATGCAAAGGAAAGCTCAAGTTAGTTGGAAGAAATTACATTCAATGCCAGAGTGACACTAAGTGGAGTGCTTTACCTAAATGTATACCTAATATATGTCCCAAGCCTCCCCTTCCAAATATTCTTATGTATGCTGGAGATTGTTCTACTGTAAATCCCGGAGGGAAATGTAGTTTGGAATGTAAACTAGGTGGAAAAATCATCGGTCCTAGTTTTATAACTTGCAATGACAAGTTGGAATGGACAAGTTTTCCTAACTGCACTTGTCCACCACCAATTTTACCGGATGGTTTGATGGCTGTAGGAAAGTGTGACAATCTTAGGACGGGTGGTAGGTGTTTTCTTAAGTGTAAAACCCCACTTTCGTTGCAAGAAGACAATTTTACCGAATGCCAAAGTGATACACGCTGGAGCAAGTTACCCAGTTGCAAGATGAATACGTGTTTGAAAATGAAATTACCTAAAACACTTGAATATGCTGAGGACTGTTCATCTAAGCAGCCAGGTGAAAACTGTCGGCTTCAGTGTAAAGAAGGAGGAAAGCTCCTAAATTCAGAAAAATTTCTTTGTGTGAGTGGGGCTAATTGGACTGATCTTCCCGAATGCACTTGCCCTCCTCCAAAATTGACCGGACAATTGATCTCTAAAGAGAACTGCTCACACAAAAGAGTGGGTGAAAGATGCAGATTGAGATGCAGAAAAGGAAATTATATTTCTGGTCCAAACCATATTTCATGTAAGAAAGATACGAAATGGAGCACACTTCCTCGCTGCAAGCCCATACTCTGTCCTGATCCAAAATTTCCCGTGGAATTGAAAAGCAAAGAATGCGCTTCAAAAAAGCCTGGAGAATCTTGTAGTTTGGAATGCACTGAAGGTGGAGTAATAATTGGATCTCCTAAAATCACTTGTCTGAAGAAGGGAAATCGTTGGAGTGCATTTCCGAAATGTTCTTGCCCAAAACCGTTTCTTCCGGACGACTTGTCAAGTAAAGAGAACTGTTCGCGAAAAATGGTTGGACAAAAGTGCCTCCTATCTTGCAGAAAGCATTATTCTTTTGAAAATGAAGATTTCATTGTTTGTGAGGAGGATTACAAGTGGAGCGCTTTCCCAAAATGCAAAAAACTTGTTTGCTCTAAACCCAAGTTAATGAACGGGTTAGATTTCTCAGAAGACTGCTCTTCAAAAGTTATGGGTGAGAAATGTAATCTCGAATGTAAGGAGGGTGGAAAGATGTTTGGATCAAAATTTATTACCTGTACAAATAAAAAGTCAAAACTAGAATGGTCAAATTTACCGATTTGCTCTTGCCCTCCTCCTATATTTTCTGAAGGTCTTAAAGCGATTGACAGCTGCAACGAAAAGAAACCATTAGAAACATGCAAATTGATGTGTGAAAAAAAACTGACACTTGTTGGGGAAAATTTCATAACATGTCAGAACAATACCAAATGGAGTGCTCTCCCAAAATGTGTAAAGCACATATGTAAAATGCCGAAGCTGGGAAAACACTTGCTGTTCAAAGAAGACTGCTCATCGAAAACAATCGGAGAGAGTTGCTCTTTAGAGTGTAAAACGGGAGGAAATCTCTTGTTTAAACACAAAATATCTTGTTTGAATTCTACTCACTGGACATCGGAGCCCGAGTGCACATGCCCTCCTCCGTCTCCTTCGAAGCACTTAGAATTCCTGGAAAACTGTACTCTGAAACTTTCCGGTGAGGAATGCGATGTCAGATGCAAGAAAGGTTTCATTATGGAAAATTCAAAAAAGTTCGTTTGCCAAAAAGATCTTCTATGGAGCCCTAAACCTGTTTGCAAGAAACGCCCATGTTCCAAGCCCATCCTCTCGAAAAACTTGTTGCTTGATGAAGATTGCACAATTAAGAAGCCAGGCGAAAAGTGCAGACTCGTGTGCAAGATGGGAGGTCGTTTCGCTGGTATTAATTCGATTAAATGCGAAAAGGATGGTACTTGGACACCTCTTCCTAAATGCTCTTGTCCAGATCCTCACCTCCATCCAGACTTGGAAGCGAAAGAGAACTGTAGCTTTAAATTCCCAAAAGATATATGTACCTTAAAATGCAAACGCAATCTCACTCTCGTAGGTCAAAACTACATTACTTGCTCTAATGAAACTGAATGGTCAATACAGCCATTATGTGAATTGAAAATATGTCCACGGTTGCAGTTACCAGCACATCTTAATTTCACAGCTACTTGTGACTCTGAAAAGATAGCCACTAAATGCTATGTGAAATGCAAACACGGAGGAAATATGATTGGAAAAGATTTTATTGAGTGTCTGAATACAACAGTTTGGTCTAAATTTCCTCATTGTACATGCCCTTCCCCCAAGCTAAATGATGATTTGGAAACAGTTTCTGATTGCTCTCGCGTGATGCCAAGAAAAAAGTGCTTCGTGAAGTGTGCTCCCAAGTTGAACCTTAAGGGTAGAAATTTCTTGATTTGCCTTCCTTTTGGTAAATGGGGAAGAGAACCCAAGTGCGAAAAAAACTCTTGCAAGACTCCTATTCTTTCAAGTCTGTTATCATTTGATGACGCTTGCAAAAACAAAATACCTGGTGAAACTTGCAAGCTAAAATGCATAAACAATGGACAGTTGCTTGGACCCAATGTAATAAAGTGTCTTAGCAATAATTCCTGGTCCGATTTACCTAAATGTGCTTGTCCTCTTCCAATTTTAAATGATACAATAGAAAGCACTGAAAATTGTTCTTCAAAACAGCCAGGAGAGAAATGCTCTCTAGCTTGTAAGAATTCGGAAATAATTATCAGTAAAGCCTTCATAACTTGTGACACTGAAATGGAATGGAGTACTTTACCGACGTGTGAAGCAAAATCTTGCCAGGATCTCGTTTTACCTCATTCTTTGGAATTTAAAAGCGATTGCTCTTCCAAATTAATTGGAGAGAGCTGCGACGTTTCTTGCAAGTATGGTGGTAACATCATAGGATTAAGCTCCATAACGTGTCACACCCATATGAAATGGAGCGAATTTCCTCTCTGCACTTGTCCAAATCCCCAATTGGCAGGGAATTTATTTCCAAAGGAAGACTGCTCAAACGTGCTTCCAGGAGGGGAGTGTAATGTAGAATGCGAATCGTCTTTCCGTATGGTGGGTCACAATGTCATTAAGTGCATGAATTCGACCGAATGGAGCAAACCACCAAAATGCCAAAAAATATGTTGCTCCAAACCTCGATTGCCTCCGTATTTAGCACTAGATAGCGCCTGCACAGTCAAAAAATCAAGCAACAGCTGTGATTTCAAAGAAACAGAGGAGGAATGTAAAGTCAGTTGCAAATATGGTGGGAAAATAAAAGGAAATGATGAAATTAAGTGTTTGGGTGCACCCAATCAATGGAGTCCGTTTCCTGACTGCTTTTGCCCAGAGTTAAATATTAAACCTCCTCTACAAACAAAAAGAGATTGTACCAGAAAACGTCGGGGAGAAAAGTGCGAAATTAGGTGTGGTTCCGGATTTCGCATTGTGGGAAGATCTGTACTACTGTGCCAAGGAAATGCGAAGTGGAGTACTTTCCCAACTTGCAGAACAGATTTCTGTTCGGAACCCGACTTGTCAAAAGAAATCTTAACTGTTGAAGAAAAGTGTCTTAATAAGACTATTGGAGAAGAATGTAGGGTTCGTTGTAAGGAAGGTGGGAAGGTATTAGGTAAAAATACCATCAAATGCTCAAAGGATAAAAGCTGGAGTCTCTTTCCAGATTGCACTTGTCCGTCTATTAAATTACCTCATTATTTGATAACAGAAGAAAACTGCGATGACAAAAAACGCACCGATAAATGTACGATAAAGTGCAAAGATAACTTTCTCCTGGATGGTGATGATTTCATCACTTGTCAAGCAAATACCAAATGGAGCTCTTTTCCTAATTGTGTAGAAATCTGCGAAACCCCAGAACTGCCTAATGAAATTTTAGTCATTGACGGTGAATGTAGTAGAAAGAAAATAGGGGAAGAATGTCGAGTCAAGTGCTTAGAAGGTGGGGAATCAATTGGGAAAAACACAATTGAATGTCTAAGTAAGGGTAGATGGAGTCCATTTCCCGACTGCACCTGCCCAGCTCCTGAACTACCCGATTATCTGAAAACAGGAGAAAACTGCAATTATAAAAAACGCTTCGAAAAATGCTTATTAACGTGCAAAGACGGCGACTCACTCTTGATAGGTTTCAATTTTACCACTTGCCAATCCAATACTAAATGGGACTCCTTCCCGAAATGTGAAAAAGCCTGCGAAGAACCAGAACTACCTAAAGAGATTTTGATGTTTGACGGCGAATGCACAAAAAAGAAAGTAGGAGAAGAATGTCGTGTTAAGTGCGTAGAAGGAGGGGAGTTAATAGGGAAAAACACAGTTGAATGTCTTGAAGAGAGAAAATGGAGTACATTTCCCGACTGTACTTGCCCAGTTCCTAAACTACCTGATTACCTGAAAACAGAAGAAAACTGTGACTTTAAAAAACGCACTGAAAAGTGTTCATTAAAGTGCAAAGAGGACTTACTTTTAGAAGGCAACGATTTTATCACGTGTCAATCTAATACAAAATGGGATTCCTTTCCGAAATGTGGAGAGTACTGCGGAGAGCCAGAACTGCCTAGAAATATTTTAAAGTTTGACGGCGAATGCACAAGAAAGAAAGTAGGTGAAGAATGTCATGTTAAGTGCATAGAAGGCGGAGAGTTAGTAGGATCGAACACAATTACATGTCAGGATGGAAAAACATGGAGCAGTTTACCAGATTGTGCTTGTCCGGCTCCTAAACTTCCCGATTATCTGCAAACAGAAGAAAATTGTGATAAAAAGCAACGTGCTGAAAAGTGCTTATTAAAATGCGAAGTTGGCTTACTCTTGGAAGGTAACAATTTTATCACTTGCCAATCCAATACAAAATGGGATCCCTTACCAAAATGTGGAAAATACTGCTGGGAACCAGAATTGCCCAAAGATGTTTTAATGTTTGAAGGCAAATGTACAAGAAAGAAAGTAGGGGAAGAATGCCATGTTAAGTGCTTGGAAGGTGGAGAGTTATTAGGAACAAGCACAATAACTTGTCAGGATGACAGAAAATGGAGTACATTTCCCGAGTGCACCTGTCCGCCTCTTAAATTACCTTTTTATCTGATAACAGAAGAAAACTGCGATGAGAAAAAACAAACCGAAAAGTGCTCAGTTAAGTGTAAAGATAACTTACTCCTGGAAGGTGATGATTTCATCATTTGTCAAACAAATACAAAATGGAGTTCTTTTCCCAAATGTATGGAAATCTGTGAGGAACCAGATCTACCTAGAGAGATTTTAGTAATTGACGGCGAATGCACTAGAAAGAAAGTAGGAGAAGAATGCCATTTAAGGTGCTTAGAAGGTGGAGAATTGATAGGGAAGAACAGAATCGAATGTCTTAGTAAAGGTAGATGGAGTACGTTTCCCGACTGCACCTGTCCAGCTCCTCAACTACCTGATTACCTGATAACGGAAGATAACTGTGATCTCAAAAAACGCTCAGAAAGGTGCTCATTAAAGTGCAAAGATGACTTACTCTTGGAAGGTAACGATTTTATTACTTGCCTACCTAATACTAAATGGGATTCCTTCCCGAAATGTGGAGAACACTGTGGAGAACCCGAAGTGCCTAAAGATATTTTAAGTATTGATGACGATTGTGGTAAGAAAAAGGTAGGGGAAGAATGTCATCTTACGTGCAAAGATGGTAGGAATTTAATAGGAAAGGGCACAATTACATGTCAGGATGGGAAAACATGGAGCAGTTTACCAGATTGTACTTGTCCTACTCCTAAATTACCGGACTACCTGAGAACTAAAGAAAACTGCGATTATAAAAAACGCACTGAAAAGTGCTTATTAAAATGCAAAGATGACTTACTTTTGGAAGGTAACGATTTCATCACTTGTCAGTCAAATACATCATGGGATTCTTTTCCAAGATGCAAAGAAATCTGCCAGGAGCCACAACTTCCAAAAGATATCCTTAGCATTGAGGGCAATTGTTCCAAGAGATTTACTGGTGAAACTTGTGACGTACGTTGCACTCAGGGTGGTAACACAAAAGGAGGCGATAGAATAACGTGCTTGGGTGGCCCAAAAGGAAACTGGAGTGCCTTTCCCAATTGCACGTGTGGAAGGCCAGTTCTAACCGATGGTTTAGTATTGATTCAACGTTGTTATCCAAGGGAGGTATACGACAGATGCATGGTCGAATGTAGGAGCGGATTCCAAAAGGTTGGAGTTAGTGAATATATTGAATGCCAGGAGAATACAAAATGGAATTTTATGGATATTGGATGCAAACCGCTGGTCTGTCAGGATCCCAAATTACCCGTATATTTGAGGTTTGAAGGCAATTGTACCGAAAAACGGTGGAACTCTACATGCACTTTGAGTTGTTCTGGAGGAGGTAAAATGTATGGTAGTAACACAATAAAATGCATTAATTCAAAATGGACCCCATTCCCAGAGTGTGGTTGCCCAAATCTAAATCTTACAGAAGGGTTAAGAACAAGAGGAGACTGCACAGACAGCAGGATAAAAAAGAAATGCTACCTTCAGTGTGAGCCGGGGTATCTTTTAGAAGGTAGAGCTGGTACCATATGTCTGAGAACTGCCACGTGGATGGTGTTACCAAGATGTAAAAGAATAACGTCTTGCCCTGTTCCCAAACTACCTAGGACCGGATATTTGTCCATCCCCGACTCGTGTAAAGGCAAGGTCCAAGGAGAAGTGTGTAACGTCGTATGTGCTCATGGAGGGTCGGCTTTTCCGGTCGTTCTGAGCAATTCAACTGTTTTGTTAGGTCAAATAGTTTGCCAGCCAGGATTTGAATGGAGTCCGTTTCCCGAATGCAGTTGTCCTTTCCCAAAATTGCCCAGCAACCTCATCCTTGATGAGGACTGTAAGGATACGAGGAGGAACGGCACGTGCAGGGTCCGATGTGCTATCGGGTACGAAAAGTACGGCCCGGATATTATCACATGCAATAAAGACGCCACGTGGGTATTTTTTCCAGAATGCCGCAAGGTTGTATGTCCAAAACCTGTGTTATTCGGGGGAGTTTTGGATTTAGAGGAACCATGCGAAAAAAAAGTGTACAATGATGTCTGCAAGGTTCGTTGCCGGAAAGGAGGGAAAATAATTGGCGAGAACACGATAAAATGTGATGAAAATCGTCGCTGGATTGGTTTTCCGATTTGTACTTGTCCCACTCCAGTTCTTACTAAGGGTTTGATATCGGTTGGAAATTGCGAAAGTGTGCTACCTGGCGGGAGATGTGATCTCAGTTGTCTACCCGGATTGAGACTACATAGGGTTGATAGTGTCATCACATGCCTAAACAACGGCTCATGGACAGAATTTCCGCAATGTGAAAGAATGGAATGTCCAAAACCTGTGCTACAAGGAGGAGTTCTGGAGTTGGAAGAACCATGCGAGAAAAAGGTAGTCGATGAAGTCTGTAAAGTTCGTTGCCTGCAAGGAGGGAATATGCTTGGCGAGAATACGATAAAATGCGATGAAAATCGTCGCTGGATTGGTTTTCCAATATGTACCTGTCCCACCCCAGTTCTTCCGTATGGTTTAATATCGATTGGAAATTGCGAAAGCGTACGACCTGGTGGGAGATGTGATCTTTACTGTCCGCCTGGATTGAGACTGTACGGCATTAACAGTTTCATTACATGCCAACACAATAGCTCATGGACAGAATTTCCACAATGTCACAAATTGGAATGTCCGAAACCTGTGCTGCAAGGTGGAGTTCTGGAATTGGAAGAACCGTGCGAGGAAAAAAGGCAAGGCGATGTCTGCAGGGTTCGTTGTATGCAGGGAGGGAGGATGATTGGAGAGAACACGATAAAATGCGATGAAAATCTTCGCTGGATTGGATACCCGATATGTACCTGCCCGGGTCCAGTTCTTGAATACGGTTTGATATCGGTTGGAAGTTGTGATAGCGTGCAACCTGGTGGGAGATGTGATCTCTACTGTCCACCTGGATTGAGACTGTATGGTGCTTATAGTTACATCACATGCCAACAGAATACTACTTGGAGCGTTCCCCCGTATTGCACAGCCTTCTAGCTTCTCAAACTGTCCACTTGAAAACTTCATATAAGCATAGAAAAAGATCATTTAAATATACGTAGAGATATAACATCACCACACAGAATGAAATCAAGTAAACTATTTTAGTAGGTGTTTAAAAGAAAAATTCTCAAGGTACTGACTGAAACGTATTTTAATACCATGTAGTATCAACATAATTCTAATGTATAATGGGAATTGTTGAATGATTATAAAAAGAAACCTAAAAATACATTCTAATATGAAAAACGGAATCCATAAAATTACTCAAACAAAAAAAGAAAGTGAATTATTTGTAAATAGTGAAATATATAATATTTTTTAAGTTGTATATAATGATTCGTACTGATTGTTCAATTTTTGTTTTAAAATATTTGAACCTACATAATTGAGAAATTGTATTTCAATTCTTTGAATTAAAGATTAAGTTATTTGATTCTTTCATTTTGTTATACTTTACTATCTGTTTTTCTTTTCCAGGTATTGAATAAATATCTCACAAATAAAAAAGGCACTCATTAAAATCTTTGCAGGCTAGAAACCACTCTTTCTTTGAATTTTTATGGGATTATTTTTTTATAATTAACAATCTTTTAAAATACTAGGAGACTCTGTGCACACCAAGCCCCAAAACTGCTATTTAGTTCTTTACAGAACGCTTCGCGATCTCTGATTATGGCTCTATAAAAATGCCCTCCCCCTCCCACTTTCAAAAACGTTGGCAAGTCCCTGAATATCCTTTTAAATACTCACTGAGATAGAAATATAATATAAAGGTTACAGTGTTTTACTTTAAGATACTATAAACCACAGAGTACCAGAACAGAGAGTTCATGTCCACAGCCGATAATGGAAATCTAAAAAGCATGGGTTATGTCATGTGATAGGGGCCTTTCTGGCACTGGGATCGCATCAGACTCGCGCTTTTCTTGTTACGTCGCGAGAGGCGGGTAAATAGAATCCCAATCTTCGAATCCTCTATACTAAATTGTGAATACTAGTGACGTCACGGATCGACGTAAGAACACGCCCCACTTTCTAGCTACCTAATTGGCGAAAAAGACAAAGTGAGCAGGCCAGGAGTCCTCTCTGACTTAAAAATTAAGTAGCTAGAAAGCTATTTTAACCTCTTAGGTTATGGAGTAGCTTTGTTTTCTATGGTGAAAATTTAAAAGCTTGTATTTCGAGAGGGAGGTTAAATATAACCTGAAATCCCCCCTGAACGTAGCAAGGGCTTATGAGTTCTTATGTCAACCTTTATGTCGAGGAGGGACAAAATGGAGTATCCAAAAATTAGGTGATATTTTTAGGGAAATTTCTTGAGGAAGACTCCCCAATTTAAGTAACATTCAGTGTTAAAAGTTGTGGTAAAAAATATAAGACTCTACCCCCGAAAAATCTATCATGGATAGAAAGGAGTCACAGATAACTCTGCGGCCCGACACTTGATTTTAATTTTGATTGCACCCTGAAGAAATTTGAAACCCCTGTTCTAAAAATTTTTACTCAAGGTTGGTTCCTATTGATAGATTCATTTGATGGGGGCACCTCACAAAAGAGGGGTCAAAATGCCCTTCTCTATAGTTCTTAGGGACTGACGTGTATATTTTAATCCGGTAGGGTGCTCATCAGGGTGGCCCACTTTTCTATGTGAAAAAAATAAAGTGTTATGAAATTGCCACGGCACCCCCTCAATTTTTTAGACCTACAGAGAAAACTATTCAGGCAAAGTTTGGGCTTTGTACCGACCAAGAGGAGTGAAAAGGTCCCAATTCGGAGATTTTTATACAAAACAACTAAAAAACCAAAGATCAAACCCTCTCATACCTTTATTTTGGTTGTAGTAATTTTCTGATGTCTAAAGAACTTTTGTAAAGATGTTTTTCCTGCATTTTTAAACAGCTAATAACTCTAGAACCATGCAACTTAAAAACCTGAAAATAGTCCCATTTTGTTTGTAAATATTTTGTCTTTGATTTAATGTGCATCATGAACATCATTTTCAAAAAGTTTTTTTCAAAATTTAAAAAAAGTGAAAAAAAATTAATGAAAAAAATTTGTTCAAAAATGTTTTGAAAAAATATTAAAAGCCTTTTAACTCTTAAAATGAACATTACCATCAAATTTCAAGTTGAAAATAAAATTTAATCATGTATAAAAAAATAAAAATATTTGAAATTTAGGCAAGTCCCTAAACTATCCCTAAAATTACACAGCAAAAGCGATTCACTCATGGAAAATTCATAAACTCGCTTGAGGGCGTCCATAAATACTTATAACATGCAAAAAATGTAAAATCTAAAAAAAAATTCATTAAATTTTTTTCACTTTTTTTAATTTTTAAAAATTTTTTTGAAAATTATGGTCATGAGGCACATTAAATCAAAGACAAAAAAATTACAAACAAAATTGGACTAATTTCATGTTTTTAAGTTGTATAATTCTTAATTCTAGAGTTATTAGCTGTTTAAAAATGCAAGAAAAACAACTTTACAACAATTCTTTGGACGTTAGAAAATTACTTCAACCAAAATAAAGGTGATAAAAAACAAAACCTGGAACATTATATCTATAACGTTAGTAGTATCTTATCAAAAATCATGAACAAAATGAGAGGGTTTGATCTTTGGTTTTTTTCACTCCTCTTGGTCATCGACTTCTAATTCGAATACAGAGTTGAAATTTTGGCTGTGAGCTTCTATTAGCTGTTCGAAAAAAAGTAGAGGGTGCCCAGAACTCTAGTTGAAAAAAAAGTTTTTTGGGCCACCCTAGTGCTCATTCAAAATTGGGCGCCTCTCATAAGTTTTTTTGTAAAGGAGAGTTTGATTACTGCGTAGGTGTGTTTCATTTTGAGTTAGAAGGTAAAGTAATACTTTTTTCAAATAAATTAAAATTTCAAAGGCGTCCCTTCATCGACCGGCACCTCCGTGCAGGCCACCCACTGAGCTCTATAAAACAAACTGGAGTGACAACCTCCGATAGCATAACTGCGACCGAACGTGCCGGCGCATGTGTGAGTTGTGCGTTTTTTAGGGTTTTATTCAAGATATTTTTTTGCTTAAGGTGTCTTTTGGGCGCAAGTTTAGAACTGCTGATGCGCCAAGTTTTTAGCGATAAAAATCACTATATAGTTACCCCAACTAATGTTAAGTAAATTATGTGGCTTCTAAATATGGCGCCAAATAGCCAAAACTCGCCAACCATCAGCAGTTCTAAACTTGTGCCATCGGTGTTTCTCTACAACTTAGTAACTGACTAATTTAGTAAATCTAATAGTCTTTAAAATAAAATTTACAACTCCTAAAATTTCTGCTTGAGGACGTTAGAAAATGTTGCATCGGATAGGGCATAGTCCCTTTACCATACCAAGACTCCACTTTCATGACCTGTAGGGGTTTAAAAGTTATAGGGTGGGGAACAGACACAAAGTTTTCCGCGCAGACACAAACTTCGATAAGGTGTGATGCGGTTTCGGCACGCTCACTCGTCACTCCAATATCCAATTCCAGTTTGTTTTATAGCTCCACGGACGTAGCTATAGCTTTTACAAGGGGGGGTCCAGAATTTATTTTGCAAAAAAAGCAAACACATTACATAAACTTATGTTAAAATCCATTTGACACTCAAGCAAAGCTGCTAACTTTCAATAAAACATAATAAAGGTTTGTAAAATATTTATGTATGATAAAGAAAACAAAGCTAAAACAGTATAAATAAAATAATTACTTTAAAGTACTAAATTTAGCCTTTACGCCTAGATGCTAACTTATTTATAATTTCTTCTGAATCCAATTGCACCGCCAAGTCCCGATGAACACTCATCAGAGCAAGTCCAGTAGTAAGTCTGTCATCTCCCATTTTATTTCTAATGTAGGTTTTTACCTCTTCAGAGTAGAGAAACTTCGTTCATGGGTCGCAGTAGACACAGGGAGTGTAGCTAATATTTTAAGAAGCTTTTTGGTTAAAGGGAAAAACAATTCATCGCACTGATCAACAGCTTCTAGAGCAGTGGTAGGTTTTTCGGCAACCGATTTCCAGTGATTATATTAAATTTTAATTCAATATAATCACTATTTGAAACTCAACTTGTCTATACTCTGTTCACTTTGAACTGGCGCTTGAGAAATAGTGCTTTCCCCCCCGGTAGAAGCGTAACCATAGTTACTCTCTTCGCGCAGGCTCAGTGACCGGTGCGTTAATAGTATTTTTCCTATACTGCAGTTGAGGCTGGCTCGAATAGAGCTGGATTCACAGCAACAGCATAGCGTTTTTTGATTGCTTGTTTTAAAGTGGAATTAATGCTTGAGCGCCTCGTTGGGAGCTCTAATGTTTGATCGGTTGACACATCATAAACCAATCAGCACTCAGCGGGGTAATTGAGCAAATGATGCGATGACAGTGCAATAGCTTGCAGAGTTCTGATTGTTTTACAGAAGAGTCAACCAATGATAAATAAAATTAAAAATTCTCCAAATTGCTGACTTGACCGTGATCGATCTCGTTGAAGGAGTCGATCTTGTAGTTGTTGTCGTTATTGTTGAAGGAGTATTTGTTGAAAGGTCTTTCTGGGTGTATTATTCAATTCAATAGTAATCTGTATAATCTATAGAAATCTGTTTAATCTAAAAACAATCACCATCCCGATTGCCAAATAAAAATTTTTAGTACTACCCAATACTTAAAACGAAGTGTATATTTGGACGGCCCAAACGGCCCGTGGCGCATGCGCTGTAGGTCTCGTGGTTACGTAGCAGTCTCGGCGCTTAGTGATGGAACCAATGGAACGCCGGGCCTTGGAAATTAGAGTAGAGTTTAGTTGAAAAAAGGCCGTCCAAATATACAGTGCCTTAAAACACCTTTTTAGCCTACAACTACGGCAAAACCTCAGTAATCAAGGTTCTACTGCACTGAAATGCGTTCTTTATTATTTCAGTAAAAAAAATTCGGTCCTTTCCGTAATGGCCAAGGCATAGCTGCTTTATAGTACTTTTACGGAAGTAGGGTGGGAAAAAATAGTATGCCTTCTTCGTAGCTCTGACTTTGAAAGTTGCCATGGTTACTGATTCGGTGGTGGGGGAAGGAAATATTTGCAAGCGCCAATTCAAAGTGAATAGACTATAATAAATGCCATCAGTATATTAGGAGTAAAAATATTCATCTGTGTGAAATCTTCCCAGTAATTTGCAATTTAATTTTGCTAAAAACACTTGTAAAATAAGAATGTCTTCACTTAAAACGAACTTTTTTGCTCATTTCAGTACTTATATACAATTTTTAACATGCGCTGTAATTTTCAAGAACCATTTTCATTAGAATTAGAGATAAGTCGATGATTTGGTGCGGAAACTTTAACCAAACAAAAGTTCAGAGAAAATAACATCTAAAGCAGTGTTTCCCAACGTGGAGCGCACGCCCCACCGGGGGGCAATATGATTTTCTATACTTCACAGCAGTCTTTCTTGTCCATACTAAGTCACGAGGCGCGGAAGAATACTCCGCGTTATGCATTCGTAAAACTTAAAATGAACAACTTTATTCGAAAATTACGACAAATAATCGCTATAAATGAATGGATCAAAGTAACCTGAATTTCTTTAATGAAAATCCGTTTTAAACTCGAAAGTCAGGCATAGCGCTGGGAACTAATTCCTCTCTTTGCTCCCAGCATCTTTTCTCCATGGACAAGAAACATTGCGTTTGAGTATAGGTGGGCAATTTGAAAGTTTCAAATAAAATTCCCCCTGGGGCATGGACTACCAGGCTGTATTTATACTTTACTTAAAATTGAATTTCTGTGAATCTGTGGTGTAAGCGTATGTTACAACCGATCATATTATGGAAAGGAAAAATAACAAAATATAAATAACCATTTTTCTCATTTCTGGTTCAAATATTATTTTTCATAAGAGAGGACTTACCTTTTTTCGCTTCATTGTCATTTTTTGTGGATGGACCAGCTTTGGCTTCGGCTATTTCTTCATTTTGTGGAAGTTCGCGAGGTAATTCTCTTTCGTTTTTAGAAAAAAAAAACAGAGATTGTTGAGTAGTACGTTTCATAGTGTTTTTAAAGACTGCGTTTATTTTTATTCAGTAACTACTCACACGTGCACACAAATAAGCAGTTAGAGAACAAGACTGCGCAATACGAAAAGACACATAACATGAAAGGGTGGCCATGTGGTAGAAGTCTTTCGCTAGCTCTTAAATCCACCCAAGAAAGAATATACTCTATATCTATCAGGCCATTTTTTTAAGGAATTTTCACTGCGGGGGCTAAAGTCAGGGGCGGGGCGTATATATAAGGGGGAGAGAAATTGAAAAAGCCCTCCCCTTCCCCTGAAATACGGACTGGGTGTACAAAAAGTAGTTAAATTAATACTTTTTATGGTTAAATTTCTTTTCTATAAGCTATTAGGGTTCCTCTCTTTCTACTTGGAACTCTCTCTCTATCACAATCTTTTTCGATGCTCATCAAGATGCAAGTTCTTTCAATAGATTTATAAAAACTTTTAATCAATAATAATGTACTGGAAATGTATTTAATTTGCTCAATGTAAATTACATTTAGGAGTTAAGAATATTGGGCCCCTCCAGAAATAAATTTCTATATAGGCCATATTCTCATAATTTATAAGTAGGTTTTGTAAATTACAAAGAACTTTAACTGATTTCACACAGTAATTATAAAAATCAGCCCTGTAAAAAATATACAGTAGAACCCCGATTATCCGCGAGCGGATGATCCGTGAGTGCCAAGAAAAAAGTTTTTTAATGATGAGAGCAAATTTTAGATGAGATTAGAGAGATTTTAGATTTAGATCAAATGTTTCTGCTGTATTTTATATATTTTAAAAGTTTTACATATCATGTTTTTTGCACAATAAAGCATAGTTTTTATGCTGAAATATTTTTTTCGCGTTTTCACCTCTTATTTAGTCTTTTTTCGCGTTATCCGCAATTTTCACTATCCGCGGTACCCTTGCCACCCAATTTCCGCGGATATAATCGGGGCTCTCCTGTATTATAAAATGATTTGTAAAGAACCCAAGCAGTTTATGAAGAAATATATAGAAAATTATAACACCTTACACTTTCGAGAAATGAGGGATTTAACCACAGTCTTTAACATATTTTTTGTAATTATTTAAGTTCATTTACTTCCATGATTTGAACAATCAAACATTTGTTTTTAAACTTGTAAATACAATTGATTTTGGTACTTAAAAACACTTTTTATGTTTTCCTTTTTTGGACTTTAACCAATCTGTTACTGTTTCCTGGATAAATTTCATTTAAAATAACTGTTCAGGATAAGAGTCTAATGAAAGTGATAGGGGGATAAATATTAATAAATCTGGACTAAATATTTAAAGCAGTAAAATAATTTTTGTAATGTTATTAGAAACCGGTAAAAATTAATGGAAAATATAAAATCATACAAGTAATAATTATTCCAAAATTGACATTTTTTGCATTTCGATATTTTGACCCTTTTTCTGTAGGCTAAAGAATGTATTATCTCAAAATTAAATTTTAAGGGGAATTTATTGTCTTACTTCTGAACATATTGTGCTCAGTTAGAAAATGTTTCGATAGATTTGGATAATTTATTTTTTTCTGTAAATTGGGTTTTTACAATTAAACATTCAGATTAAAAAGCCATTCTGCTGCTATAGAAGATTATTATTGATCGATTTAAAATTTTAGGACTTATAGTTTCTGACAATAAAATGGATACTTTCCAAGCTATATAACATTTTATTATTCCAACTTCGTTTTTTTCCACTCCATCCCACTGAACACTTCTTTGTAATTTAAAATGAATTGTATAATACCTAAATAACCCCAGTGGCTCAGTGGTATAGTGCTTAGCGCTTCCACACCACAGGCCCGGGGTTCAATTCCCGGGCTGGGCAAGGTCCACTCAGCCTTTCATCCCTTCAGTGGGTCGATAAAATGAGGACCAAGCGTGCTTGGGAACTAAACACTGGGGGTCTCGCGTTAGAATGACCACCTAACCGGGACACATGCCTAATACCTTGCACCCCAGGGCCCCACGGTCACGAAAACGAAGATGGGCATCGTAGGCCTTGGCCCACTAGGGCTGTTGCGCCAATGAGTTTAGTTTTTTTTATAATACCTAAATAGTAAACCTTGTTTCAAGGAAAACCTTCGGGGTCCTCCCCCTGAAAAAAAATTGAAATTTGACGTGTAAAAGTAGGGTTTTAACTCATTTTTAGAAACGTTTTGAGTCTATGGGGGGACACTTTTCAACACTATTACCTTTACTTTTTGACCCAAAATGTCAAAATTTTGGGTATTTCCTAAAAATAAACACTGAAATACCCCATTTTGATACTAATGGGGGGTATAGGGGTCCTCCCCCAGAAAAAATTTTGAAATTAGACCTGTAAAGTTGGGTTTTTACTAATTTTGATTACCTTTTTGGGTCTCCAAGGGGGCACTTTCCAGAATGCCACCCCCCTGGATCCGCCACTGACTATCTCTCATAAGCAATCTTGGTTATTAAAGGAAAAGGCTACATTTTGATATTCTAGAGTTTAAAATTCAGTTTAAATTTGAAATTTACCAAATCTTGCAACTTACAAATTTGAATGTTTTAAAAATGTTTTCTCTGGTAACTGGTATTCATCCGTTAATTTCGCAAGTTTTATTTTGAACTTTTGACGCTAAATAGTGTTAAGAAACTTATTTCTTATTAGCCATTTACCTTTACTATTCCAAAGTAATTAAAAAAGAGTATAAAGAAAATTTAACATTAATTTATTGACTGAAACAATTTTTTATTTTAAATTTTTTTTATATTTTGAACATTACATAGTGCCCATTGAAAGAACGCAAAACGTCATCAATGCAACCATTTAAGAGGGGTCATGGGGGGCAATGCCTCTTAAACGTTTTGAGAAAATTTAATTTTTATAAGGGAAAATCATGTTTCCAAAGCCATCAGGGACAGCTTGCCCCCTCCAGGTTTCCAGAATGACACCCAGGGTTTAACACCTAAATCCGCTCACCAACGCAACACTTACGAAAGTGAAAATACTATTCAAAAATCCTGAACGAAGAAAAAAATCATACGAGAGAATCCGCAAATCTCGGGGAGGAACTTGTCACCACCCACTGACCCACAACACACTGCCACTCCACTCCCTCCTGCAAGATCACACCCCGTTCATTCTCCCCAAAAAATACCAGGACGTCCCCTACTTGGATCATATGTCATGCCCGTCCTTGAAGTTGTCCTTTAACTAAACAAAAAATAGCTAACTGCAGAGGGATGGACCCCTTGCCCTTTGCACACGAAAACACGCACATCGAGAAGCCCAACAGGAAATAAACAAAGCAATAAACTGGGGGCAGAAAGGATTGGACCCCGACCCCCAGCCAGTAACGTGAACTGCGTGTCTTCGGTTTCGCCTGGTATTGGAGAGCTTTTCTTTTTGGTAATGGCTGTTCGCTCATTACATTACGAAGTTAAAGTGGTCACGTAGGATATCAGAAACTAACCTACACTTTGGGGGCAAACTTTCATCACTACGGGGGCAAAATAAATCACTGCAGGGGCACTTGCCCCCAAACTCCTTACTTAAAAAATGGCCTGATATCTATGGAAAAGAGAGATTTATTTCTATGAATCATTAATGAAGTGAAAATCATGAATATGAATCATGAGTCTTTAATCACTATGATGAGCTCTGGCGCCTGTGCGCAAGATTTGAAAATATAGGTATTCGACTGAAAAAAAAAATATGTTCAGGCCAAGGGGGGGTTCGGACCCCCTAAACCCCCCCCTTTATATACGTCCATGTATAGCTCAGTGGTGCAAGCACAGCCCGGCCGGAACAGCCCTATACTCTGTGCTCCAACATGGCCCCCAGTGGCCAGGCCCCCCTCACGAATATCTGGCCTTGACCTACCCTTTCCTTGCGTCACTTAGGCTAAGCGCGCACTAAATACTTTTGTCACGGTGACTGAGACAAAATTATCACCCTGGCTATTGCAAGAAGCTAGAGCGCGCGCATTAGGCGACGAGACTCTTGGCCGATTGCCAAGAATTTCGCCATAGAAATGCATTGCTCTCGAGTGACCTAGTGTTTTAAGTCGCTGAGACAGAAGTCTCTAGTGCGCGCTTAGCCTTGTTATGGCTTTGCTTCTTGCCAAGAGTGCAAGAGTTTAGTTCTCGCACAGACAATAAGAGACAGACCGGTCAATAGGCGGGGCTTATCCAGAGAGCTCAAGTGGCGCCTGCGACAAGCGGTACCGGCATTAATCGATAAATTTAATATTTTTTAATCGAAATCCTTATCGTTTAATCGTACTCTTTTAAATTGTTTGCAAGATTTATAAATCATTTTAACAGTGTCTTATTGCATTAAGGCACATTTTATCTCGTTTCTTCTCTATTTTGCAATCCATTGGAAAATCTGTGTTGCATTCTTGAACTTGATTTTTAAGCCTGATAGAATTCAGTATAATTCGCGTTAATTATAGGCGTATGTATTTAATTCAGATGAAAATGTATACTAGTCTATAGGCCTATATAACTAAAAACGTTTGTGGCTGTGTATGTGGGTGGAGGACACATCTCCTCCAAAACCACGCCGAAGGCGTGAACAAAACTCGGTACATAGACGTATCTCGAGGTGTCGATTGTCACTGTCAAGTTTTCCAAGCTCGAAAATCGAACAATTACGAGTAATTAACGAATTTATAGCCAAAAACGCTTATTTCTCCATTTCTCTACCAGAGTAGATCTGCTCGACTCACTATTGTTAACGAGATGAAAACCTTTAAAAATTAAATATTTTAACTTGAAAATTTCTATAATTGCCCATTTAAAAAGGATATAAGCTATGAAAACACCAAAATAAATTCGATTACTTTATTTACAAACATTATTTTCTTTTATTTTAAGATATTTTCCATTAAAATATAAATATTTATGGAAAATTGTAAATTATTTTTTCATGGAACCAGAGTTTTAAAAATAAAACATTGTTTCAAATGAGACGGTTCACTAGACTTTTCAATTTACAAGATTTTTTTATTGTAGTTTCAAATTTGATATTTTGTTCACTAGGCTTATCAATTAACTAGACTTTTTATAATCCTTTAAATTTGAAACAGAAAAATAAACAGGAACACCGGGATTGAAAAAAGTATCGGGAACACAAAGATTATAAAATTAGCGGGAACATCCGAATAGGAAAAATTACTGGGTTATAAAAATATATCGAGAACGCCGGGATAGGAAAATTACCATAAAGACACCGGGAATACCGGAATATAAAATGTAGTGTATAAGTTAACTGTAACTGTAGAAGTACTTCAGTTAGTTCTGTTTTGGAGTTCCGAATAACGGAACCGGCAATCGAATGTTAATCTCTTAACTTTGTAAATTATTGTATATAGTACATTAAATGATTAATATCTAACAAGCTGCTTTTCATGACGAATACCTACAAAACCCTCTGCACGAACGTGACAAGTGGCGACGAGGATGGGATTTTATTCATGAACCCGCGTTGAAAGATAAAACGCAGTCTCGCGGCGGAACTTTTTTTGTTGTGTGTGCGCTTGGATTCAAGATTCGTTTGGATTAGGGTATTGAAGAACCCGAAAACTGCAAATAAGGTAGGAGCTTTCCAATTCTAAGCATGGATAAGAAAATTCTAGAAGAATTAATTGCGCAAAACAAAGCGCTAATGGAGGCGCTCCAAGCCAAAACCGAAAGTACCGGAAAAAACGTTTCGGGCGTTAGTTTCGAAAAATATGATGAAACTTGCGAGGACTTTAGTTCTTTTTTAGAAAGATTCAATGCATTCTTGGATATCCAAAACGTACCGATGGAAAAAAGAGCGAAAACGCTGATTTCTAGTCTCCCAGCTAAATTGTATAACTTATTGAAAAATCTTTTGTCCCCAGACAACCCAAGTGAGCAAAGTTATGAAAAAATAACGTCCACGCTAAAAGACCATTTAAATCCCAAACCTTTAATTATTCCCAGTAGGCATGTTTTCCTCAATCGGAAGCAGCGGGAAGGAGAGGGAGTGAGTGAGTTTTTGGCTGAATTAAGATCGTTAGCAATACCGTGCAAGTACACGACAAGTGATCTTAACATGATGCTCAGGGACGTCTTCATTAGCGGCTTAAGAGAACGAGCTATTTTGGATCGCCTTTTTGAAAAAGATGATATCGATCTCGATAAAACCCTTGAGATTGTTTTAGCCATGGAAAAGGCCATGAAATCCACCAAAGAAATGATGGGTAGCTCAACTGAAATTAAAGAATTTAGCGCCGGGAGGAAACCGCGAGTACAAAATCAAAAGCAGAAGTTCACTCAGCATCAGCAGTGTACACGATGCGAGGGGACTAACCATAACAGAGAGGAATGCAGGTATAAGTCAGCTAAATGCAGCTATTGCAAAAAGGTTGGGCACATAGCAAGAGCTTGTTTACGGAAAAAGAATAAACAAGAAAAGCCTGTTAGACAGAAACAAGTCCAGGCGGGGAATCCCACAGAAGGGGAAGAAGGGAAAACAGTACCTTTATATTCCTTTGAAACCCAACCAGTAGTCATTAAAGAGGAAGAACCGAAAAGACCCCCCATCATGGTAGTTGTCAAAATTGAAAACAAGCCAGTACAAATGGAAGTTGACACGGGAGGAACGGTTTCGGTCATGAGCTTAAAGAAATTCCGAGAAATTTCGGCGAAAAAGATTCAAAAAACAGATATAGTCTTTAAAACCTATAAGGGTGAGAAAATAATTCCTCTGGGTTATGTAACCGTAAATGTCATGTACAAGCAAGAAAAACATAACTTAAATCTTTATATAGTCAAAGAAAATTTGGACACTATATTCGGTCGGGAATGGCTGTACAAAATCAATCTGGATTGGAACGCAATTAAAAACGTTCGCGTTACCGAAAATAAGAAGCAAAATCTTTCGAATTTATTAGAAGAATTCAAAGATCTGTTTGATGAATCACCAGGAGAAATAAACAACTACGAATGTGTCCTTGAACTCCGCGCTGATGCATCGCCCGTTTTCTGCCGGCCGAGGCAGATTCCTTTCGCGATGAAAGAAAAAGTGGAGCACGAAATAGATCGCCTCGAGAAGGAGGGAATAATCGAAAAGACGGACATTTCGGATTGGGCAACTCCTATAGTACCAGTGGTGAAATCAAATGGAGCAATCAGATTATGCGCTGATTATTCAGTCACATTGAATAAAAATCTGAAGGTGCAGAAACATCCTCTGCCGCGCATTGAAGAAATCCTATCTTCCTTAAGTGATGGAAAGATATTCTCGAAGATTGATTTTAGTCAAGCGTACTTACAGATGAAGGTACATCCTGACAGCCAGAAATTACTCACCATCAACACTCAAAAAGGACTCTATGTCTGCAAAAGACTAATGTACGGTGTAAATGCCGCACCCGCTATATGGCAAAAATACATTGACAGTGTGTTCAGGGGTTTGGAAGGTGTGGAAGTCTTCTTTGATGATGCCAGAATTGCGGCTCCAGATGAAGGAACACACTTTCACATATTAAGAAAGTTCCTAGAAAGATGCCGCCAGCATGGGCTGAAACTCAACAGGAAAAAAAGCAAGTTTTTTCAAGAAGAAATTGAATTCTTGGGCTATAAGATAAATGCTCAGGGATTGGCGAAAACCAATGAAAAAGTAGCAGCCATCAAGAATGCCAAAATTCCAGAAAACGTGCAGGAGGTGCAGTCTTTCATGGGTCTGGTTAACTTCTACTCCAGATTTTCAAACGATCTTGCAACCCTGGCATATCCTCTTCACAACTTAACTAAGAAGGATGTTACTTGGAATTGGGACTCTAAATGTCAAAGGGCATTTGACAACATCAAGAAAGAAATTTGTTCTGATAGAATACTGGCGCATTACAACCCCAAGATTCCTTTACTGCTATCCACTGATGCAAGTCCAGTTGGCTTAGGAGCAATCTTGTCTCATAAGTACCCAGACGGCTCAGAGAGACCTATAGCATTTGCTTCACGGACTCTAAGCGCTACGGAGCAAAGGTACTCCCAAATTGACAAAGAGGCCTTGGCCATAGTGTGGGGCGTTCAAAAATTTTATCTCTACCTAAAGGGAAACAACTTCACACTCATTACGGACCACAAACCTCTTGTGGCCATTTTCGGATGCAAGAAAGGGTTACCAGTGCTCTCCGCGACGAGACTACTTCATTATTCGCTGATACTCCAGGGATACCAGTTTGAGATCAAGTATCGAAACACCAAGGATCACGGAAACGTGGATGCTCTGTCGCGGCTTCCTGTCAATTCTGAACATCTACAGCAAGGAAGCGACGTTGATATTTTCCACCTAAATCAAGTCGAAACCCTTCCTGTCGAAGCTGAAGCTTTAGCAAAGGCAACAAGTACGGATGCAGAATTGGGACCTCTACTGCAAGCATTGCGTTCCGGGGAAAGTCTGGAGGGGAAGGAAGCACAGTACAGCCTACAAGACGGATGTATCATGTACGGGCAAAGAGTTCTGGTTCCGAAGAAGTATCAACAAAGGATCCTAGATGAATTACATCATGGACATCTAGGAGTAGTCAAGATGAAGGCGGTAGCAAGGTCTTATGTCTACTGGAAAGGGATAGACAACGACATTGAAGATGCAGCAAGGAACTGCATAGCTTGTGCAAAATACAAGATTGACCCTACCAAAGCAAAAACTCACTTCTGGGAATACCCAAGTTCACCGTGGGAAAGGATACATATTGACTTTGCTGGACCTATCTTCAATCACATGTTTTTGGTAATCGTTGATGCCCATTCTAAGTGGTTAGAGGTATACCCCTTAAAAACCAGCACTACTCAGAAAACCATAGAATGTCTTAGAGATTGCTTCGCACGTTTTGGTCTTCCCGTTGTGCTAGTTAGTGACAACGGCGCACAGTTTACATCTCATGAGTTCCAATTGTTTCTGCGGAACAACGGGATAAAGCACAAGACGTGCGCTCCATTCAAGCCATCAAGCAATGGACAGGCAGAACGCTACGTATTCTCCCTGAAGCAATCCCTCCGTGCCATGTCGGAATACGCAGGAAGTATCCAACAGAAAGTCAGCACGTTCCTGATGCAATACAGGAAGTCACCCAACTTGACAACCATGGCTACTCCAGCGATGCTTTTCCTCAAAAGAGAATTAAGAACGCGGATAGACCTGGTGGTTCCAAACTTAAAGAAAAGAGTCGAAGAAAGAATCCGGAAAGGTGAACACCTATTCAAGGATAGAGTCTTCGAGGTTGGTGACCGAGTTGCTGTAAGAGACTACCGTTCTCCAAATGCCAAATGGAAGTTCGGTGAAGTTCTAAGCAAGGATGGAGCCCTCCACTACACTATCAATGTGCAGGGAAACCTACTTCGTCGACATATTGATCAGATTCGAGGGGCAGGAAATCAAGTCACTTGTGACGCGGACCCCTACCCTTACGGAGAAGTGTCTGCAACTGCAGATACCCAATCTTCAGATCCAGGAGCCAGCGTGGAACCTCAGCCTATGGAGACCCCAGCTAATCCTGAACCTGGTGGGGCTACAGCTGATGCCGCAACTTCGGGAGATCCAGTCCCGCCAGAGCCTCCGAAATTAAGAAGATCGAAAAGAACAATTCGACCCCCCGATAAACTTAATTTGTGAAAATTTAAGGGGAGGGAACTGTAGTGTATAAGTTAACTGTAACTGTAGAAGTACTTCAGTTAGTTCTGTTTTGGAGTTCCGAATAACGGAACCGGCAATCGAATGTTAATCTCTTAACTTTGTAAATTATTGTATATAGTACATTAAATGATTAATATCTAACAAGCTGCTTTTCATGACGAATACCTACAAAACCCTCTGCACGAACGTGACATAAAAAATTGCCGGAAACATCAGGATTTGAAAATACCAGGAACACCGGGAAAGGAAAAATTAACGGGAACATCGAGAGGTAAAAAATTACAGGGAACACCGGGATATTAAAATTACCGGGAAGATTGGGATAGGAAAATTACCGGGAACATCGGGATAGGCAAAATTACCGAGAACACCGGGATTTGAAAATTACCGGGAACATTGGGATAGGAAAAAGGGACCTGGGGTACTAGGATGATTGGTAATTTTGCTTATTTACAAATTTATAATTATATTTTAAGAAAACTTAAAAAAATAAATTATACACTCCACCCGTGCAAGGCCGGGCATATCCGCTAGTATTATATATTTTTATTGTCTAGAATTCATTTCAAATGTGCCTGGGATCTGGGATTCGTATTTGCAAAAGATGTGTTCGTTTAGATCAGTGGTTCCCAACTCAAATATGTCTGCGGACCACTTCACTTAAATTTGAACCTCCACGGACCATCTCTATCCCTAACTGTATCTTCAAAATTTTAACTTTTTTCAGTGCATTCATTCCTCATGGAGGGTCTAAAATTTTGACTTTTTTTCTGAAGTAAGGGAAACGTAGTCTTACAATGTTTCTAAATATAACTTAGAAAATCAAATAATATAACTTAAAAGAAAAATTAACATTGCATCAATTTTATAACTAATTATTTAAAAATATACCTTTTATAAAAGACAATTTAACTATTTTTATCAAGCCTTTTTATCTATTAACACTGGAAGAGTTCACACCTACACAAAAGTTACAGGTTTAAAAAATAACAGTATAAATTAGTTATTTTTATTCTTTTTCATAACCAACAAATAAGGGAATATATTATTAGGGGTCTTTCATTAATTACGTAAGGGTCCCGAGGGGGAGGGGGTTGGAAAAATCTCTACATACCCTTACTTGGGGGGTGGGGGGGTCAAACCAATTCTTACGTAAGAGTTTAAGTACGTTTTCTGAGTTAAAGTAAACTAATTCCAATCAAATAACTATTGGATAACCCCAGAAAAACTTAAAAATGCTGCTGATCTCGGTATATTATCGAAGCTTTAATTTAAAAAAAAATGAGGGTATATCAGATGTATCTTTTTTATTCGAGATTAAACTGATCAAACGAAATAAAATCTTACGTAAGAATAGGGGGGAGGGGGGTTTGAAAAATCTTACGTACCCTTACATGGGGGTAGGGGGGGTCAAAAATTGCCAAAATCATCCTTACGTAATCAATGAATGGCCCCTTAGTAGATTTAAATTTGAAAGAAAGTACTGAGCTTTAAATTAAACTGCAGGAAGGATGAGATAACCAGGAATTCTGTTGATCACAAAAATGGTAAACTGGACATGCACTGACTGAGTTGTGACAGAGGAAATTCTATAGGCGAGGTGGGCGAGGCTGATGTTCTCCCGAAAGAAACCGCGTCAAAAGTCAATTATTTCAAAGGAGCGATTAAAATAGAAAATAATTTATGTGTTCAAAAACTTTCGCATTTTCGGCAGTAAATTTTCTCATATCTTCGAACAAACCTATTTCACGAGCATCTCAGAAATTTCTTCTTTTCCTACCACGATTTCTCGAAGACCCTCTGTCTGACCATAGCATCCCAGTTTGAAGTATCTTTCAACACGCTTCGCTTCGTATCAAACCAAGTATAAGTACGATCATTCGATTCTTTATTAGCCCCACCCCGACGCCCCTCAGTTTTAATTAATCTGATGCAATACTTTTCCACATCATCACATTTCGTTTCTACTCTGTAATAAACTACTGTTAAATAAAACTGTGCAAAATAACAGAAACGAACAAAGATTCATAGGAGAGAAAGAGAACATAACATTTTTTATTTATGAGACGTATGATTTTTCGTTTTTGTATCTGTAGTGTTTTTACTATTTCCTGGAACGTGTGATTGGGAAAACTATTTTCAAAAATTTTCCACACATTTTTTGGATAAGTTATTTAAAAATCTTCTCACGGACCACCTCTGAGGGCCTCACGGACCACCAGTGGTCCGCGGACCACCTGTTGGGAACCACTGGTTTAGATTCACGAGGATTGCGCCTTCATTTACACATCATGTTTGTCTTAAAAGGCCAAGGGGTTATAACAAATATTTCGTCGCCTTAGAATCAAAAACTACTATCTCCGTTCGGCAAACTTCGGGGACCCCGATCCTTGGCGACTTATAATCAGATGCCAATTCAAACCACTCCCCATAAAAAATCCACCAATTAAATACCACTAAATCAAAAAATAATAATAATTACTTCAGATCGTTGCAGGCGCTCATTTGATTGGTTTTGCACTTTGCCAGCTCGATGATGTCACGCTTACGAACCAATGAAATGAGCTTTCTCGCTTGCAATTCCGAATATTTCCGAATCAGACCAGAAGGCAGTTTTATTTTGATTTTAAGATGAAGAAAATATTGCCCCTGATATGGCAACCTGCTTACGATATCAGACCGCCAAGATTAACATTGAATCTAGCTCGTTTCGCAGCAGCCAATGAAATAATTGGAACTCTTTTTTCGTTATAAAAGAAAAACTAATCATGGTAGAAGTACAATATTTTAAACACATATCGTCGCTTAAGGCGCAAAATGACATAACTGCATTTTCCCTATTTTGCAGGAGATGAAAAAAACAGTTTGGCTATTAATTAAAGAAAATAATATTATTATAGTTTTAAACCTTCATTTTAGGCCTTTTTGACCGGGGATTGAGATGAAAGGCTTCTCTGTGGCGGCGTCCCAAACAATAAATGAAAGGCGTGCAATTATGTCATTTTGCCTTACGAATGCAGTTATGCTAAAATGACAAAATTGACGATTGCAGCGATTTGAGTCATTTTTTCGCAAAATCGTTGGTGCCAGGTGATCCGGGGCCGGGATTTGCATAAAGATTGATGCATAACTCAAAATGGCCAAAATGTCAGTTATGTCATTTTGCGCCTTAAGCGACGATATACAATTATTTTTTACAAAAATATTGTCGTTTCGTTTTTTAAAAAATTCGAATTAGTTTTAGAATTATTAAGATTCAAAGTTTCAATATTTTCCCTTTCTAGGACTGAAGTGAATTAACAATGGATAGCAGCAACCCTTTAACAACGCCAAAACCGCCAACAAAATGAGTAGAATGAACAACTACTGTGAATGAAGCTGCGTGAATTTTCAGAGATAGTAGTTTTTGATTCTAAGGCGACGATTTGTAGTTATTGAAATATGAGATTTAATAAAATCATTTAGATTCATTATTTACTTGTGTGATTCTTGATTGCTTTATATTTAAGCTTGTATTTTTACAATCGAGTTTTTCATCATATGCGATCACGAAATTTTGTTGATGAACAAACCTTAATGATTTAATTTAAATTTTCTATAATAATAGCAAATTTTAAAAAATTGTTGAGAAAAAAAGATATTTTTTAATTTTAAAAACCATTTAATGGGCTTATGTGATCGCCAAGGATCGCGATCCTGGTGATTATATGGTCGATGGATTACGTTTTCGCAAAACGTCTCCATGGTTGCCAGACCTAAAAGCTTAACTGTAACCACAGTTTTAGTGCAGGTACCGTGGGTTGAGGGCGTTCGTGTCGTAGGCCGCCCATTGACCGGTCTGTCTCTTATTGTCTGTGAGTTCTCGTATAACTAATGACAACCAATCAGCGTATAGATGAGAATTGACTTGACCAGAACTACAGAAACTTTTGCCAAGAGGAAGCTGAATAAGCTCCGCCTACTTTCTCATTAGTAAGATCCAATTGTAAATCTGGCTACAATTTTTTCACCAATAGAAAAGCTGATATTTTGCATTGTTTGTTTATTTACAAATGATTTCGAGAGCTGGCGACCATTCCATGCTGTCGACGGGCCGTCGTTCCGTTACAGGGCCATACGTAGGAGCAGGTTGAAAGTAAAATTATTTTGATTAAAGCTAGGTTTGAGGACAAACCCGTGAATTTAGCCTAAACTTAAGGGCTATTGGATGGAAGTCGAGAATTTTTATGGATGCTATTTACTTTATTCTTTGAATGAAAAATACAAAGGAAGAACGTACATTGGATTTACTGTAGATCCCAATAGACGTATTAAACAACATAATAAAGGTTTAAAAGCTGGAGGTGCTTGGAAAACGAACGATAAAGGCCCATGGTTCGTACGATTAAATAAAATGTTTACCATACTTTTCATTCCGGCCAGGGTTAAAACACTTGATTTAAACAATCAATAAAGAAGTATTTGTTAAATTTTAGCTCAATTGATCAATTTCAAGGGGGCACTCAAACATTTAAAAGTTTTGGGTTCATCCAAAGAATCCGGGCCTGCGCCAAAAGATGGTGATTAAATAGTGGATTCTGGCAACCCAGTTCTGGTTGAATTGATTACTCGTTAATAAACGGCATTGGGGCAACACTAAATTTTGTCAAAAAGGTCGCCCAGGCCCGGATCTTTGGATTTACTGGTATTCATCTACAATACCGGCACAAATCTCGCCAAGCATATTTTTTGGCAACAGCTCACACTTGACCTACCGAAACAGAAACAAGGCTTACCAGCGGTTGCATCATTATTGGCGACTATATCACTTGTGCCGAGATTTTGGAATAGTACCAAGTTTTGCTACAAAAAAATGGAAGAGCTTTAGAAAAGGTCCGCTTTTCTAAAGCAAACAAATATATTTAATTAACAAATATTTATTAGACTTGCGATAAAGATTATTCAGTACTTTTCCATTATACTGGTGCAAATCTCGCCAGGCAGACTTTGTGACGACAACACACAGTCGTCGGAAGAAATCACACGAAGCAACCTTCAGTTGGCGATGAATCATTATTGGCGACTTTATCACCTGTGCCGGTATAATGGAAAAGTACCGATTATTCAGATATTTTATTTCCTATCAAATATTTGTTTTTTAAACTTTCAGTTTTATCATATCTGATAAGTGGGGAGTTTAACCCATTAAGGATGACTTCAAAATAATGAAAATAAGTAACTTTTTCTTTCATATTTTGTTCATTTGTACCGAATATAGTAAGAAATGCCCATTTTCAGATTTTCAAAAAATAATTTTTATGATTTTTTAACTGGCAACTTTTCTTGCCAACCGTCCTCAGTGGGGTCCAAACTATGACAAATGAAAAGTCAAAAAAACTAATTAGAATGTTTAAGATTTTGATAATAAAATGTTTTCATACATAATTTAAAGAAATAATACACAAATGAAAGTGAATGGGGACTATACTGTTGATAGGGGGTCCAAGAAAGGGTATTTCACACCTTCTGAATAGGGCTTAATCAGTCCGAAATATTGATAGTCACCTAATTTCAGGCTTTAAGAATAGCAGAACTAGTACTTTTTAAGTCGGAATGGTCGGAACCCTTCGATTTCAGTACTTAAGCTAACTTTCAGGTTAAAATAGTTTTATTTATATCTCCCAGTTTGGGACATAGGGACTTTTTTACCTGCTAGAGTCTTATATATTCTCAACTTTCGTTTTTTTATACCTTTGGTTAATTTTTTTGCCTTCCGAAGCTTTTTCTCTTATTGTTCTTGTTGGTCATTCTCTATCAAAAAGTCATCATAATTACAATATTCATCTTTATGGCTCCAGATTTAGCATATTTCCCACAGAAAATGTTAAAGATTACTCATCAACTCGATAAAAACTAGGTATTGGCCCATTCAAAATGGGCTAAATAACTCTTAAAAGTTTTGACCACATATCGGACGATTGGCTAGAAAAGTTGCCAGTAGAGGAAAACCCTTGCTATTGGCAATTTAAATACCCTCATTCCAAGTATAATTGGTAATAATATTTAGAATGGGATCTTGTGAATATGCTGCAATAGAAACAAGTCACAAAAATAACCAAAACATTAGATTATCTTGGTGTTTTCCAAATGATCTCCCAGCTATCTCCAAAATGTAGTGAAACTATCTCATTCTAACAGCGATTTTACCACCAAAACGGCATGGATGGTATAAATTTCTATTTTTATCTGAATAAATACATTCTTTAGAAGCTGTTACCATGCATTTAAACTTTTAATGTCCTTTATTAGAGTCAGTAAAAAATTAAATGTCCCTTGGCAACTTTTCTTACCAACCGTCCCTAATGGGTTAATCACACCGAGTTGCTAAAATTTATCAAGTTCTCTTAAAGTGAACAAACAAAAATAGGCCATTTCCTGTGTACTTTGAATCTCATTTAATTTTGTCCATAAATCAGTTATTTTGAAAGAATTTTGTTTTTCTAAAAATTTAAACCTATAAATATTACTAAATTTATCAAAAAGGATCAAAGAATTTCTTTTCATTTTATCTGAAAAATTGTGTTTTGCTTAAACATCTGACACGCACTGTATAACGTTACTTCAACTTACTGTTACTGAATATTTACTTTGTGTTTTAGGGACATGGTTCTTGTAGTTCATGGTTTTCCTAATGACGTATCTGCTCTAAGGGTAAAGATTTTTATTTTTAAAATTGAAATTTTTTTCTAGAATCTATAACGAATAAAGTTCTAATATTCAGGAAAAATGTTATTCTTATGTAATTTAAAACTGAACAAAATTATTTACTTATAAGCAATGTAAACTAAGTCTTTTTTTACATTTTCTTTATATTTGTTATAAACAAGATGTTGTAAAAACTTAATGCTTAATTTTTGGAAATTTTCAGTTTGAATGGGCATGGCAAAATCCTCAGAAGTCTAGAAGACTTCGACATGTGGGCAAAAAAATACCCAGAGAAAATGCTCTAAAATACCGTTTCCGAGTTATGTCTGAAATGTTAAGAGTTGGACCTTGGTGTAGATTGCCTTTAACAGTGCAATGGCTTGACATAAATTATAAACAAGAATTTGATGTAAGTTACCTTCTTTTCATTCAATATATTTGTGCAAGTTTTACAATGCAGGCATGATATTCTTCTGATTTTTTTCGGATTTTCTAACTTTTTTCGATTTTTCTGAGAATTTTCAGATTTTTTCTCAATCCTCCCACCACAAAAAATTTGGACAAGGTGTTAAAAATAAGCTAATACCTTGAATTTTAGGATCAAATTTCCAAAATATTTCTGGAAGAGTACCCCAGTACTTGGAACTCTATTTTTCAAATCTTTTTTATATTAAGTTTATTAACATGCAAAGTCTACCTAAAAATATATTGGAAAACAATATTGAAAATGTCATTCACGCAGTTTTTCAGACTTTTTGCTTAATCTCATCCCTGGCAATGATAGTTTTATTTAAATTAAAAGTATTGATAAAATATTGAATTCAAATTTATCATTTTCTTCATATATCTATATTTGTAGGGACGCCTTTACTAAACATTTTTTACTTATCTGTTTAATGAAAAACATATTCCATGGTCAAATGAAAATACTTCGGCTGCCTAAAATAGCTTTAGGCTCCCTGTACCTACTAAGCTATTTTAGGCAGCTGAAGTATTTCCATTAGACCATGGAATATGTTTTAAATTCAGGCATACATTATGAAAGTTTTAGATAAGTACATAAAAGATACATGCTTTGGGTGCCAAGGCCCATTACCTCTACCAAAGGATACTGTGACTTGGATATGTTTGGAAATCCCTGCTTTGAATTATATTATTGTTACCAGTGCAAAATACCTTAAATTTAGTAAAACAATCTTTGTAAAAAGTGCCCATAAAAGCATTTGAATTTTAACCCAAACATAAGTTAACAATAATAAAATATTTTAAACATAACTTTAATAAATTTTACTTTTTTTGTTTTACTTTATTTATAGTCTCTTTTTTAGGTATTGAAACGTCCTCCTTTACATATTCCGATCTGTATAGGGCCTATTGAACCTCGAAAATTGAAAAAGAGTGAAGTAGAGGAAAGTGAAGAAAATACCACTTTGAAGTTTTGTTATTTATGTGATCAAATTGTAACAAAAGACAATAACTTTGTTTGCTTCAATGTTGACTGCAGAGAGAGTTTCCATACCCTTTGTTTGGGTCGAAATTTTCAGTCCCAAAATAATTCAAAGACAGAGAAAAAGTTTCTTATTCCTGTCGAAGGACTTTGTCCAAAATGTTCTGTGTCCATTCTATGGGGTCATGTAATTCGTTATGCATCTGGTTGCTATCGGAAATCTCTCAGTCAATCTGATGAAATAAGTCAAAAATAACACTTTCATTTATTTTTTATAGATTTATTAAGAGTATTATTTGACCTTTTTTACAAATCTGATTTTAATTAGCTGGTTTTTAAAAGTTATAATTTATTTTGACAGTCACAATTTTAATTCATATTAAGTCCTCAAGTATTTATTAGTGGTTGACTGATCCCTATGTTTGTATGTGTTGTTTTCCTTTTGTAAATAATATAATAACAAACTAATCTGATTATAAACAATTTTTATCATCATTCTTACACTTTTTCATTACTATTGAATAACTAACATTCTTCCAGATATTAAAAATTTATAGCTCCAATTACTTTTCTTATTAAATAAACTTTAGAAAAAGTTTTCAGTGCTGAAATAATTGAAATTGTATTTTAACTGTTTGTAAAAGTAGTTGAGTCCGCTTCATGTGATCGCAATTGTCCGAGACTAAACTGATAACAATAAGCGATCTCATATCAAAAAGCAGCAAACAGTGTAACTATATAGGTTGCTTTAAAATCAAAATCATGTAATCGTAAAATTTTAAGGGGAAAATATAAGAGTAGTTCAAATAATAAAAATAAAATAATCACTTACTTTGTAATTTTATTTGTATAGAAAGGTCTCTCTTTTCTACCACCATTATAATATCCTTCCACTCCAATAAACCACTTATTTATTACATAAGCTAAATTCCATTAAACAAGGGAAAATCAAAATCTCAAGGGAAATCGGAAACATCTGCAAAGTGTCGATCTTGTGGTGGTATCTTTAACCAATCAAAGCATGGATTCGGACCCCCCATAACCGCTTTCTTTCAATATATGCGGAATGTTCTCTTTTTCTTACTCTTATCGAGTTTCAGAAAAATGAAGCCCCGGATTCTCTCATGGGGCAGATGTTTACTTGTAAAAATTGACCTTGAAAATGGAACTCGAACTCAAAAGCAGTCGTTTTAAAGGGGATATGGACAAATATTTATAAAATTAAGTGGAGTCACAGTTAATTACATTAAACCATGTATTTTACACGGACCTGGAAAAGTTGTAACCTTCCCCTGGCAGGGGCTTCCCCCGAACGAAGTTCGTAGGTTCGAACACTTTTTCCAGGTCCAATTTTACATTAAATTAAATAGGAATGATCAGGACCTGTCGATTTCGATAACATTATCCAAATGATTACATTAACTGTGATCACATTAAGCAGACTCAACTGTAATTATGGGGCCTTTCAAATATTACAAAAGCATGTTTTTGACTCCCCTCCTTGTCAGCAAATATAAGCCCCCCTTTTATTACATAATCCCCTATCGCAACCATTATATTTTTGTTGTACAAAACCTTCATCTAATAAATTGTTCATTTTAAACAACTGCCATTTTATCATTTATTATTTTTTTTCCTTGTGTAGTCAAAATGCTAGTCTTCAGAACATTTCATTGATTGACTTTTTGCCAAACATAATTTTTGGGAATGGATTTTTTTCTTCAAGTTACAAGGTATTTTTGAAAGTAAAGTATTTTTAATGTTTTACATAAGCATTCATATCCCTACTACCCCTTGTCAAGAATAATTTAAAAAATTATAAAAATAAGCAAATGACAAACACCTTCCCTTAATGCTTATTTGAGTGACTTTGTAATATATTAAGGTATACTACTGGTCATTTAAATATCCTTATTCTAGACTATTTTACTTACTTACTATTTTTGCTTTTAAAAAATTCTGCATAATACAAGTTAATATATAAGTGGCCTAGTGGCAGCTTATCTTTGTTTTTCAATTGTTTAACAGAAAATCACAGGTGCAATCAAGAAAGAATAGGGGATTTTCACCGAGAATCGAGTTTTGATTAAATCATATCCATATTCTAGACCAGAGGTTCTCAAACTGTGCTCCGCGGAGCCCTTAGGGCTCCGCCAAGCATTTCCAGCGGCTCCGCGAAGAAATTTGAAATAAATACATTTTTTTATAAATTCTAATTTGCTTTTCTCTGAAATGTTATATAAATAACTTTCTGTAAGGTGTTGGTAAGGTCTGCTGGTTTTTGCCTTTTTCAGGTCTTTTTTGGTTTACCAAAACAAGTTAAAACCCTGTTTTTAGGGTCAAATTTCCAAAACTTTTCTGGGGGAGGAACCCCCAGGATGGGATGGTTTGGCGCTGGCCGTTTGGGCGCCGGCCTGTTTCGGCACCAAATTTTTCTTCTACTAATTTTTAAAAGAATTATGAGAGTTCTATTTACTTTCATTTTATTTCTGCCGCTGAAACGGCCGCTCCGAATAGTAGCACACCAAGGAACCCCATTCCCCCATCTCTCAAATTGATTACTCAGCACCTTTTTTTATAAAGTTCAGCAAAATCATAATCCTACTTAAAAATGTATGTCCAAAATTCGGAGTAGATGTACCAAAACCAAGGGAAAACCTGTTTATAGTATAGTCAAATTTCCAACCCCCTCCCTTTATAGCATGCTTGTCTAAAGTGCGGCCCACGGGCCGCATGCGGCCCAAAAGCCTTTAAAATGCGGCCCAAACGCAAATTATGAAAATATTTAAGTTTGAACATATTTATTTTTAAAAATAAATGTTTGCAATATTTTTCATATAAATCGATTGGAACTGAAATAAAAATATTTATGGAAACAAAAGGGGAACACCCGTGTGACTGAATTGAAAGACGAAGATTGGGTTTTAGATTCAGCTTTTTCAGTAGACTTAACAGAACATTTGAATGGTTTAAATTTGAGACTTCAAGGAAAAAAAATCAATTTATTAATGATATGTTTCAGAATCCAGACAATAACTGCGTTTTAAAGAAAGTTAACATTTTACACAATCAAATAAAAGTAAAATATTTGACACATTTCAGTACTTTGGCTGCACATAAGCCTGTGAATTGCACAAAATATATGCTGCATTAATTTGTGATTTAATTCAACAGTTTGAAAGTAGATTTCAAGATTTTCGAAAAAATGAAGATCATTTTAACATATTTCTACCCCATTTTCTTTAGAAGATAAATAACCTTCAAATAGAATGTATTAAACTGCAAAGCGACATTCAACTGAAAGAAAAATGTGCGAATGTTTCTTTACTGGAGTTTAATAAAGATTACCTACCCCGCAATAAATATCCTAATTTTCACCATCATGCTTTTTTAAAGTCTTCAGCTTTTGGCAGTATAGTAGTGAACAGACATCTTTAAAATGCATTAAAATTTCAACCTAGTCTAGTGGCGGATCCAGGGGGTGGCACTCCGGAAAGTGCCCCCCTTGGAGACCCAAAAAGGTTCTCAAAATGAGTAAAAACCCAACTTTTACAGGTCTAATTTCAAAAATTTTTTCTGGGGGAGGACCCCCATACCCCCCATTAGTATCAAAATGGGGTACTCAGTGTTTATTTTTAGGAAATCCCCAAAATTTTGGGTCAAAAAGTGAAGGTAATAGTGTTAAAAAGTCCCCCCCTTAAACTCAAAACGTTTCTAAACATGAGTTAAAACCCTACTTTTACAAGTCAAATTTCAATTTTTTTCTGGGGGAGGACCCCCAATGGTACCACAAGGGGATCTTGTTTGGAAAAGTGCTCCCCCTTGGAGCCGTGCTGGATCCGCGCCTGATTGAACTCTATATCAATTTGTTCAACAAAAGCAAATTTATCCATCTCATTAATTGGAATTATTTCTATCTTTATGGAATCCAAACTAAATGAAACGAAACTTTTACAAATTTAAATTAAATATGTATCTATACAAATCTAATTAAAATTTTAAAAAATTATATTAAAAAGAAGTTAATTTATTAATAAAATTACACAGAGTAAATTTTTATTTCAATTTGTTGAAAAAATATTTTATATGCGGCCCAGCAAATTTTTTTTCGTTGCAATGTGGCCCTCAAACGGTCATAGTTTAGACACCTATGCTTTATAGCATTTGGAATTTAATTACACAAAACGTTTCTTATATTAAATTCTTAAAGATGCAAATTCTGCCAAAAAAATGTATAAAAAGAGAAGATAACATTGATCCTATGGCATGGGATGGGATAAGGAATGATTTTGGGCCCATGTGTAAATAAATTTCGATAAGTACCCCTGACGTATGGTCTATCAGCCCCCCAAAACAGATCTCGATTTCAAAAGAAGTAACTTCTAGGAAAACAAAATTTACAGATGTATAGATTTCTGTATGGAATCCTATGTCCATGCATCTCCGGCATAATGATTAAAAAGTAATAACTATATTATTCAGAAATATAAAATAAGATTTACATTGTATCCAATGATAAAATATAATTGGTAAACAAAATATTCCATATATCCCGGGGTGTATATTAAAGGGCCGAGGGGGCCCAGCCTCTCCCCCGGAAAACCGGACTACGTATAACAAAACAAGTTAAAACCATGTTATTTAGGGTCAAATTTCCGAAATTCTTTTGGGGGAGGACCCCCAAAACCCCCTATTGTACTTGAAACTTTATTATTGTCAATTTTTATAGTAAGTTCGTTAAAATTAAAATCCTACCTAAAAATGAATGTCCAAAATTTGGACAATGATATACCTAAAACGAGTTAAAAAAACTGTTTTTAAGGATCACATTTCAAAATATCTTCTGGGGAGGAAGGAACCCCAGACCCTTCTATTTTACTTGTATCTTAATTTGTCACAATTTTTCTTACAAATAAATTATCTTAGATGCAAATTATACCTAAAAATGTTTTTAAAAGCTACATTAAACTGTTAAATATGCATGGGAGGGACTGAGATATAATTTTGGACCCCTCCCGAAATAAATTTCTATTATGCTTTTATTTCTAGAATCAATGGGTTTTATGTAATTTGCTTTTATACCTTGAAAAATTTATTTCGGAAAAGGGCTCCGCGAAGAATTTGTCTCTTGAAAAGGGCTCCGCGACATAAAAAGTTTGAGAACCCCTGTTTTTTCTAGACTAGTGATGGGCTGGTATCAATACCAAATACTTACGTACTCTCAATACCTTAAAAGCATCAGGTGTATTCTATACCAGGGTTCCCACGGTCCTTGAATTTTTTAAGGCTAAATTTAGGTACTTGAAAGTCCTTGAAAAACGTTCTAGGTCCTGGAAAAATGACTTAGGTCCTTGAATTTTCACTCAGCCTCTAATCGAACTTAATTTTTTCAGATCTTTCTTTGTTTTTTTCTTGAAATTTTCTTTAAAACTACTCTAATGAACATAACTTGCGGCCAGTTTTACAAACTGACAATGAAGAGCGACTTCTCCTCTCGTTCCGATTGTATGCGGGAAAAATAACTTGTCTTGAAATACGACTAATTTTTAAATGTGTCTGCGAAAAAGGTCCTTGAGAAATTTTGTCAAGGTGAAAGTCCTTGATTTTCAATGTTTTCAAAGAGTGGTAACCATGTATACATTAATAAAAGTATAGATATTGACACAATTTTTTTCAATGAAATAATCTTAAAATATCTGTTGTGGATTTAACCCAATCTTTTTCATTCACCTTAAAAATCCAAGCAGTAAATATTCTTTTGGAGCAAGATTTGACGGCCTTGGCCATTTCCATTCTTTAATTTTTAGTTTTTTTATAGATTGCCTTTAGCTTAAGTGTGGTTCATGTGCATCCTTTGTGAATTAAAGGTATTTTCAGTTTACAAGTAAAATTATTGAATTTTTAAAGCAGTATTTGTACTTAATTTCAAAAGATTTTTAAAAAGTATTGAATACCTGAAAATACTCGATACCGGTAAACTAAAGAAGAAAGTTTTCGTCTGGGATTCTGAATGTGATTTAATTTATAATTCATATTTTAACAGCCTTTTTTACCAGCGAAGTTGACTTATAAGAATAAGGAAGTTGCATGTGTCAGATTTTCAAAAACAAACAAGTGTTCCGTATGGTTTTTTGTATGGTAAAATAAAATATCTAGTCAATTTTTCAAAAAAATGTACAGGAAATTAAATATTTCAATTTAAAAGTCGAGAATAAAACAAGTGACTGAAAACGTTTATTGTTTAAAGATGTCAACAATCATATCATCAACTCCATTGCTTTCAAACAATGTTTATCGTATGATGACGTCAACATACCATGATTCCAAACTTTTGGCATAGTTCGCACGCTTTTAAAAAGTGGATTTTTGTTAATTTTTTTGGCAGTCAAAAAATTTCTCAATCGGCCTCAAATTTTGGCTAGTTACTTATTTTTGCAAGAAGAATCGATTAAAAAAATCACGCAACTTCCTCATTAAAGGGAATTCAATCCAATATGTTTAAAGTTTAAGGCATGGAATTTTTTAAAAACCTTGTTCCGAACTTCATGAAAATATTTTAATTAATTAAAATGTAATTTTTTAACTACTTTTCTGTGATGTTTGAAAGAATTATTTTCCACAATTACTTAACTACAGAATCTAACATTTGATGAACACTACTGAATAAAATAAAAGCAATGTGCCAGTAAACATACAGTAGAACTCCAATTATCCGAATCAATTGGGACCGAACCCCATTCGGATAATCAAAAATTCGGATAATTGGATTTTTTCCGAAAAAAAGGGGTTTACTATAATTAATTGCTGTATGCAAGTTTAAAAATAGGAGGAAAAAATTATATTTAAAGAAAAAGAGCTGTTTATTAATTAAATGAAAAGGAATTTCACATACTAAAAGTATTTACAAGTGGTTTTCAGAACGCTTTTAAAAAGTGGATTTTTGTTAATTTTTTTGGCAGTCAAAAAATTTCTCAATCGGCCTCAAATTTTGGCTAGTTACTTATTTTTGCAAGAAGAATCGATTAAAAAAATCACGCAACTTCCTCATTAAAGGGAATTCAATCCAATATGTTTAAAATTTAAGGCATGGAATTTTTTAAAAACCTTGTTCCGAACTTCATGAAAATATTTTAATTTTTTAAAATGTAATTTTTTAACTACTTTTCTGTGATGTTTGAAAGAATTATTTTCCACAATTACTTAACTACAGAATCTAACATTTGATGAACACTACTGAATAAAATAAAAGCTATGTGCCAGTAAACATACAGTAGAACTCCAATTATCCGAATCAATTGGGACCGAACCCCATTCGGATAATCAAAAATTCGGATAATTGGATTTTTTCCGAAAAAAAGGGGTTTACTATAATTAATTGCTGTATGCAAGTTTAAAAATAGGAGGAAAAAATTATATTTAAAGAAAAAGAGCTGTTTATTAATTAAATGAAAAGGAATTTCACATACTAAAAGTATTTACAAGTGGTTTTCAGAATACAGTACGTACCATTCTTCGACAGTCATTGCTTTCTTAACATTTCAGTCAAAGTAAGTTGTCTTTGTCTCTTTATTCGTTTTCGGGCAGCCAAATCGAACATAGAAATGTCAAATAGAACACGAAAAAGAACATTAAAAACGGCAAAATTCGCGGCTGAATTTTTTTTATTAATTCTGAAATCGATTCGGATAATCGGCGATTCGGATAGTTGGAGTTCGGATAATTGGAGTTCTACTGTACTAACAAATACTTATTTTTTGTTCATTCTAAAGTTTAGTTGTGTTTCTAAATTAATTAATCCACTTATCTCTAATTATTGCTTGTTTTATCATATAATAAACTTTCATTTAATCATCTTCATAATTTTATTTAAATTATGTATTTTCTGCAAAAATTAAAAAATGAATTTGAAAAAAAATTTTTATATTATATGCATTATACATTAAGGTTAAATTTTAGAAACATAAATAAAAATAGTTTTACGATTGACAAAAAAAACTTAAGTTAGTAAATCATGTAAAAAAGTGTAAGACTAAAGGGGGGAGGATTTTACTTTTATGTGCACTTAAAGTTTTTGGTTTTATCCTACAATGTCAGCCTGGACCTTTGAAAGGTTGATTCCTTTCTTTCTGATCAAGTTTAACACATGGCTTTATTTTTGTTGGAAAACCATTGTTTTATAAATTTTGCCTCTTGTTATTTTAGATGGATTTGGATTTTTTTAAAACACTAGCCACATCTAATAACGATTTACTGTATAAAATTCATTTTCTTAAAAAAAGTCTGATAACACAGTTTGCTTGTTGTGTCGGCTACGCCAATACAAAATATAGGCTCTATAGAAATATAGGCTGATGTAGAAAAAAACCTTTATTCAGGTTTCGCGTTTACTCGCTATTGCGGGTTTTTTATGCAAATTTGCGAGAGCGGGACGCAACTCCGGCAAAATACCGGGTCCGCGGAACCCAGAAAATTTTGAAAGAAAAGACGCGAAAAAATACGATTTTGGACAGGAAATGCAAATTTGGCCAAACTTCCAGAAGCAAATTGGTCCTGTCGGCTTTTGACCACGGTAAAGTTGTTTTTTCTACATTGCAATAACAACGCGAGACGCCCGCGGCCGTTTACGAAAGCAGTCGCGGGAACAATCTGCAAGCAAAACGAAACTTACGCGAGAAGTCGCGATTTTACGAGTTTTAACGCAATAACTTGCAATTTTTCAAGGAAATAATCTGGGAATTAAAAAAAGTGGGGATTATTTGAAAAAATTAAAATTTATATCCCTTAAATATAGTGAGAATTTCCCCCAACTCGCTAAGTATATTTCAGTTAAGTTCTGATGTAGTTGTAAGAGCCCACTCATGCATGAAAAGAGTAAAGAAGACCTAAGAATTAATTGGGAGAACTAATCAGTAATTTAATGATGATATATATCCTTTTCAAGGGTCTGATTCAAAAGATGAAAATTTAAAAATGCTATAGTGCAAACAAAAAAATTTGTCAAAAGAGATTGAATTTGTAAGAATAAATCAATACTTTCTTATTTTATAATAATTTGTGGAATATTATTGTGTTTCTTTGTTTAAAAAAATGTCTCTCAATTTTTTTGTTTCTGGACCCACATTTTTTTCCTAAGTGGGTCCCTGGGACTCAGGTTGACAACAGTTCACTGCGAACACTGTTTATTATATGGGAGCATCTACATTGTTTTTTTTGTCATCTCACCAAAGGCTAATATTTATATGACCATTTTAAACAAAGAAGAGACATTACAGAAATTTACATAATCATTATGTCCGATTTCAAAAATTCAAATTTCTTCAAATTACATTATTCAGCATTGGATTTTGTTTATTTAATTAAATTTTACAAAATTAGTGTGATATAATTCAGGGAACTCAACTTATATGATATTTTATTAGTATCACAATTCACTCCCAGAACTATCTTCAGATGACTCAGAAGCTGCAGTTTTAGGAGTTATGGGAGATTTAAGGCCCATTTGGCACTTGTAAAACAAATAAGTAGAGTCATCATTGTGAACAGCCATTAACACGCTAGGTTGTGCAGAGTCAGTTATTATTTCTTTTAAGCTTTGAAAACTTAAACTTTCTCGAGCATCAATGGAGTAGATAGCCTGCATATCATCTTGAATATTCCGCTTACCTATAAGGTAAGGTTTATTCCGCATTTCATCGTACCTCAATTCGCACCACTTTGGACCAAGCCGCTTCAACAGTAGTTTAGTAGATGCTTCTTCAAAATTGTTTGACGACATTTTAATAGTTTCTCAATTCTTTATTCTAAAACTGAGTAGGAAACCTTGGGAGAAGCTAAGCTGTTTTTTTAATTTATCATCTAAAATTTGTCGATTTACTTTGTTAAAGCATCTCTTGTTAAATTGTGCCTCTTGCTGCTATTTTGTTGATGTTTACATTCGTCGTAAATCATCTAGTTCAGAGCTGAGTTGTTAACTAACCAAACTTCCGGTTTTAGTAAAAAACATCCCTTCTTAACTTTTCATTGAAAAATATATTTTATGCTAATTATCTACACGTAATAGAATTATCATTGAAATTTTTTGTGCTGAAACCAGTTTTCAGCTTTAAATGATTAGTAAAGTAGGAAAGGTACCGCAATGCGAGAATTCAGCACAAAATGAAACCGGAAGTTCAACTCGGGGTGTTGTGGTTGTGTTGTTATGTGCGTGAATGTAATCTATGGCGGCTACGATGTTGCAGTACAGGTGCTTGACAAGATGTTTACCAATAACAATCTATTCGTTGATTTTATTTCTGTTAATTTGTATACTAAACATTGGAACAAATGCATCAAATACTGGAAATCAACCCCACTATCACCATTATAATGAATTAAAAGAAACCCTTTTTAACCTCTCAAGTGAATACAGTACCTTGGCCAAGGTGTACTCCATCGGTCAAAGTGTTGAAAAACGAGATTTATATGTTATTCGAATCACTTCTAATTCCACTGATGTCAAACCGATGTTTAAATATGTTGCTAACATGCACGGGAATGAAGTAGTTGGCCGTGAATTGTTACTTCAGCTAGCAGAATATTTGTTGAAAAACTATGGTAAAGATGAAAGAATCACTAAATTAGTAGACACTGTTGACATTCACCTTATGCCTTCTGCAAATCCTGATGGTTTTGAAGCTGCTTCAGAGGGAGATTGTTATGGCACCAAGAAACATCCTGGACGAGAAAATGCTCATGGAGTCGACCTTAACAGAGATTTTCCTGATCAGTTTTCAGTTAAAGGTGACAACATTACACAAGGAAGACAGCCTGAAACAATCAGCCTCATGACATGGATTGTCTCTAATCCATTTGTATTGTCTGTTAACTTCCATGGTGGGGCTGTTGTTGCAAGCTATCCATTTGATGATTCAAAATACCACAAACCTAGTGGCCATCTCAGTCTATCGCCTGATGATAAACTTTTCAAGCATCTTGCGCACACATACGCTGATTCTCATGCATTTATGAAGCAAGGAAACATTTGTCCAGATGATGATTTTCCTTCAGGAATTACAAACGGGGCTGAATGGTATGATGTCCCTGGTATGTATTTTTCTATTTTTATCATTTTTCCTAACATTAATATTGGAAAGATGACAGGATTGAATTATTGAGCATAGCTGTTGATATAAGACTCTTTTCCATTACCTATCCCCTTGAAAATATCAAAGTTGGTGTAAACCAATCCAGGCCAGGATGTTTAAAATGGCAATGGAGTCATGGGTTCATGCCAGGTTTCTTTTGCAAGTATCCTCCCATTATTTACCCTTGCATAAAAGATTTCTAATTAACACCCTTAACTTATTTTACCAAAAATATTTTCAATGGGGTTCTGCTTCCCTTGTTGCTTTTTGCATTACTGTGAGAGTTTGAATCTCACAGTAACGCAAACCCTTTATGTGAATCCCTCCCATATAAGGTGAAACTTTTTAAAACAGCAGGCAGTAGAAACATTTTTCTTGTTGTTGTTGCTTATCTTCACGATCTAGCAACAGCTAAATCAGATCTATGATTCCATTATACTCTTGCAAAGTCAATGACTAGGAGTGGAGACGATATTAGGTCCTCCACTCCCAGACCCAGGCAGTCCAAGACATGCTCCGGAGAGGCGGGTTCCAGATGGCATTTGTTGCAGGTTGGATATACCCTGCAGCTGGAAACGAAAGTCATTTCCTTGAGATGGCCACTGGTGAGTCTTGATATTGCCGTAATGTCTGGTCGGCAACCCTCGAGCTCAAGAATATAGCCAGGGTGCTTTCTGCAATACCAGTGGTGAGCTGGAGGAGTGAGCCATAGTTGTTTGCTATTGTCCCTCCATTCCGAAGATATTTCGTGGAATGTGAGGGTGTCGCAACCAGTCAGTGTCTCGGAGGAGCCCCTTTTAGCTAACATATCGGCTATTTCATTTCCTGAAACATTGACATGAGAGGGTATCCACTGAATGTGTACAGCTCGTTTTAGGGAAATGTATTGTAGCCTTTCGAGTATTTCTAAACCCACTTGGTCACTGACCTGAAGCCAATTCTGTAAGTGCTGAATTGCACTACGGCTATCACTAAGTAATGTCTTCGGATCCAGTGTCACTCAAGATGGTTTCTAATCCAACGTTTATGGCGATGAGTTCGCATCTGAAGACAGAGCATTTATCTGGATTACGTTTAGAGATTTCCAATGAGTGGTTTTCGATAAAAATGCCGCTTCCGGTCTGACCAAGGTCATTTTTACTTCCATCTGTGTAAATTTTTATGGCATTTTTAGGTATGTTGCTAATGACTTCAAGAGACATTTGTCTCAGAAATTCAGGTACTTGAAGTTTTTTGTTTATGTATGTACCTAAATCAGTATGGAAGAAGACTGGGCAAGCCCTCGACAGGACAAATACGAGGAACAAGAGAAGAAGGCTCTACCGAGCTAGAAATGATCTTCATGTCTTCTGCTAGGCTAAACAGGCTGTGCCTTTTGAGACGCCGGTTTGTTCTCCATTTACAAAGATAATCAGAAGTACGGTTGTGGTTGTTATAGCAGCTTTTCAACTTGTTAAAGTATTTCACCAGGTGTTGGTTTCTAACGTGACTCAGAGGTGAAAGATCTGCTTCATATAGGACTATTTCATTCGGGCAACAGTTCCTCAAGCCTGTAATTACACGAGCGGCGCTTATAACTGAACTCGTTCCAATTTTTGGAGGTTGGTGGAGGAGGCACAAAAATATGTGGAAATCCATATTCAAGGATAGGTCTTATTAGGGCCAGATACGTTGCACGGAGAGTTCTGGCATCGGCTCCCCAGTCTCTACCAGAGATAAACTTCAATATGTTGAGTCTCTTTCGGCTTTTGTCAACTAGGTGTGAAATATGCCTGTTGCATGTTATCTCTTGGTCCAAGACAAAGCCCAAGTACTTTGGGTGTTTTTGGTGTGAAAGTAGTTGTTTATTGAAGTAGATTTTTGGTCGAAAGGAATAGAGGTGCTTGTTAGTGGTAAAGAAACTAACGTTTGATTTAGAGACGTTGAATGTCAATTTATGATCGATCGCAAAGTTACACACATTATCTAGTGTTGCATTTAAGGCTGACTCAATGACACCCACATCCAAGTTTGAGCACCAGATCACGATGTCGTCGGCAAACATACCAAACTCACAGGACTGAGCCACGGTGTTTTCTATTCCGGCCATATATAAAGCAAACAGAACAGGGCTTAGGACCGATCCTTGGGGAACCCCTTGGTCAATTCTAAAAGAGCGAGACAGAGCCTCTCCGTACTTCACGCGAAAATGTCTCTCCCTCAGAAAATCAGCGATCCAGGAAAGAGCCCTACCTCTTATCCCAAATGTGTCATTTAGCTTTCACACTAGTAGGTTTCTCCATACTCTGTCAAACGCCTTGGAAAGATCCAAGAAGACAGCAACTGAATGGTTGGTTGGTTTAGCGTTTTGAGCATCTCTGATTTTTTGACATAAATGCAATGCCTGATCAGTGGTGCTGTGTCCTTTGCGATATGCATACTGTTCCCTTGGTCGGAGATTGTTCGATGCAAGATGAAAGTTTATTCTAGTAAGGATCATTTTTTCCATTATCTTGCATGACATACTAGTTAGGGCAATGGGCCTATAGCTTTCGGGTGAGTTGGCTATTTTACCAGGTTTTCTGATAGGAATGATGGTGGCCCTTTTCCAGCGCCCAGGAAGTCGACCCTTGCTCCAAGAAAGGTTAATGATTTCCAGCAGTCTCTTCTTAGCTTGACCTCCGATTTGCTTGATCATCTGGCCGTGAATGCTGTCGGGGCCAGGAGATTTTGAGAGGTTTGATGTTCTAATTGCTGATTCCAGTTCGTGCATGGAGAAACAACTGAAGAAAAGAGGTCCACCCTTGCTAATACTACGGCAGCCATGAACTAGGTTTCTAGCCTTAAGTTCGGTGGTTTTGTCATCAGCAGTGAAGGTCAGTTTACTTATATTCTTGTAATGCGAGCCCAGTATGTCAGCCACTTCTCTATTGCTTTGAGGAATACTTCCATCAGTAGCCAGGATTGTGTTGCAGCTCTCTGTTTGGGGTTACTGCTTATCTAGACTTTTAACAAGTTTCCATAATTTTGAGTCATTGGTTCTGGAGTCAAGACTGGAGCACAGTTCGTTCCATCTTTTCCTTTTAGAAAGGGAGTACTCACGCTTAATCATTGCATTTATTCTGTTTAGTTCAATCCTCGCTGTAGAGTCGCCAGGCTGGGAGTTTCTCACCAAATCGCTTCTTTTGTCCATAAGCTGCTTCATCGTGTCAGAGCTATGGGAGTATACTGGGCTGTACTTTTTAACATTTCCCCTGGGAATAGTCTTTCTGGCTGCCGCCAGTATTATGGCAGCAAAGTCATTCCAGCTACTGTTAACTTCGGTGAAGAGGGATGTGGAGGCCACTCCAATGTCTGTTTGTTTTTCAAACTTCTTCCAATCTGCTTTTCTGAAACTCCAGAATTTCCTTCTTTCTTGGCCACACTGCTGCTTGAAATCCAATTCAATGAGGATAGGATAGTAATCACTTCCGATGCACTTCATGACTGACCACTTGCATTGGGGATAAATGTCAGGACTGACGATAGAGATATCCAGAGCTTCACTTGAAGCATAACTGAAGGATGAATGCGTAGGGGAACCGTCATTGAGAATCATAAAGCCCCTGTCGTCTATAAGGTTAAGTAATTTGTTGCCTCTATGATTGCTAGTCGAGCAGCCCCAGCTTGGGTGCTTGGCGTTTAAATCCCCAAAAATAAAGTATTGTCATCGGACAAGTGCAGAAAGCAGTCCGGCAAATTTGAGGAAACTGGAGGATGGTAGGAGTTAAACAGTTTGATTGTTTTTCCTTTCCAGGGGAACTCAATACCCTGTACCTCAAGATTAGTGTCATTTTGTTGTGGTAATTCAATGTTCTGATAGTGAATGTGTCTAACCAAAAATGCCAGAAATCCACCAGGCCCTCCAGTCTTTCTGTCCGACCGATAAACGTTGTATCCATTGACTTTAAGTTGGTATTGTCTTTGGAGTTTCGTTTCCTGCAATGCGATGACTTGAACATTATTAAGTTCAGCGATTTCCAAGAGCTGGTCTAGTTTTAGCTTTGTCGCTGACGTGCTAAGTCCATTTACGTTGCATTGTAGGATTCTTAAAGGTTGATGTTTAACTGGAGACCATCTCGTATTTTTCGAACGGGGCCCTCTTCCTAAACCCCGAACGCGTCTCTTTTTATCCAGCGCGTCAGACGATGCTGTATGATTGACTGCATAAGACATAACTCATAGAGAAGGGAGGGAGCAGCTTCCTTTATTCCAAGAGACCAGAGCACCCAAAGGGAGAAGACTGACTTAGCTCTTTTGCCTGCAGACCCTAACTGGGACTATTGGAATGGCCTTCACGCCTTGGGTGACCCTGCCAGGAGTAAAACTCCCGACGTACTTCGCCCATTCCGCCCATGTTAGAGGCGGCCTACAGGACTTGAGGTGCCCATTTTAGTCGCCTCTTACGCCATGCATGGGCTACAGTGGGACTATTCTAACCCGGTCCCACATTTTTCTTTGTGTCATGAAGAGAAACAACCAGTTATTTCACTTTTTGCAAACTGTCAGTTTAGGATGGTTTTCAAATAGAAATTTTTGTATGGAAGAATTTCGTTTATGTAAAATAGGATTTTTATTTTTAAAAAATAGACAAGTATTAATAGAATCAACATTTATTATAAAGCTTTATAATATCATAATTTTAAAATTGCTGTTTTGTAGGAGGGATGCAAGATTTCAACTACATATACAGTAATTGCTTTGAGATTACTGTAGAACTATCTTGTTGCAAGTACCCCAAAGCTGAAAATCTCTCTTCTGAATGGGAAAACAATAAAGAAGCACTTTTAGCTTACATGGAAAAGGTATGTATCAATTGATTGTTACTGAAAGTTATTTTCTTAACTGTTTATTTCAACCCTTTCAGTCCTAGACGCACAATAAGTTTTCTATATGACTTAATGCAATCAGGTTGTCTAAAATTGAAATAGGTAATTCTTTTAAGTCTGAACATAGAACTGAAAAAGTAATTTTGATGTTATTTGTTTAAAGTAAATATGAAATTCTGACAGACACTTTCTCCTAAGCAACGTTTTCAGATTCATTGGTGTAGTCAATGTGCTTATAAGTAAATAATAGTACCTGGGAAAATAATATTTGCACAAGTTTTAAATTTCTCTGTTATTCCATTTTTACCCAATTTATTTGAAAATGTGTTGCCCAGAGGAAGGGAATAATCAGTGGCGTAAATAAGGAGGGGCCCTGCCCCCCCCCAAAAAAAAATCTGGACTCAGTGTACCAAAACAAGCTATAAAATCCTGTTTTATTGGGGCAAATTTCAAAACAAAATTCTGGGAGAGGACTCCCAAACCCCCTTTCTGATTGGAACTTTATTATTCCAAATCTTTTTAGAATAAGTTCATCAAAATCCTAATCCTACTTAAAAATATATGCCCAAAATTAGGACTAGGTATACCAAAACAAAGTAGAAATTCTGTTTTAGGGCCGAATTTCAAAAAATTTTATGAGGGAGGACCCACAGATCCCCTTTTTTACTTGGAACTCTATTATTTTCAACTTGCTTTTATATTAAGTTCACCCAAATGTAAATCCTATCTAAAAATATAAATAAAAAATTCCTACTAGGTGTACCAAAACTAGTTGAAACCAGTTTTTATGAGTCAAATTTTCAAAAAGTTTCTGGGGGAGAGGATACCCAGACCCCCTTTGGTATTTGGAACAAAATTACTCACAACTTTTTTATATAATAAGTTCTTTTAGATGTAAATTTTTACAAAAAATGTATAAAAAGTTACATTGGACATAGTAAATTTGCTTGGGAGGAGGTGAAAAGTAATTTTGGGGACCTCCTGAAATAAATTTCTATATATGCCACTGATTTTATGTTTTAAACAAAACAACTTGGGGGAGGTTATAAAAAGTTTTTTTCAATCTTGAATTACTATGAACACAATTCAATGACTAAAATTGAGTGTACGATATCTTTATTTAATACTATATGCCAATATATGTGTGCCATTATAGGTCCATATGGGCATTAAAGGTAGAATATTAGATGCTGTCACTAAAGAAGGCATCGAAGAAGCATTTATTCAAGTTGTTGGAATAGATCACAACATCACTAGCACCAGTACTGGACATTATTGGAGACTTTTACTACCTGGGGTTTATACAGTTGAATTTTCATCTTATGGGTAAAAACATATATTTTTCAATTGTTTCAAATTTTATTTCTTATTTTTTTAACTTGCATTTTTTAACATTTGACTTGTTATATTTTATAGGTATGAAACCGTGAAGAAACTAGTGGTTGTCAAGGATAAAGTTGTTGAGGAGATAAATGTAGAATTGAGTCCTAAAGACAAAATGGTCGCTAAACCTGAACTCGATCTAAACGCTACTACTCCATCAGCTTATGAAACCTCCTCCTCCCCAAATGAACCATCTTCGACTGTTCCACCCTCAACCACCGTCACATCTTCCACTTCTCCATTGCCAAACATCATTACCCAAGCTCCTGAAAAAGCTGCCACGTTCATACCTACTGAGCATTTAGAATATAAGCATCATCACTATGAAGACATGGTGGAAATTTTGAAAAATGTCTCCAAACAGTGTCCTAAAATCACAAGGCTCTATACTATTGGACAATCTGTTCAAGGAAAAGAACTGTATGTTCTTGAGATGAGTGATAATCCAGGTGTTCACGAACCAGGTATGCTTTTAGTTTCTTATTGAAAGGTAGGGTAATCAATACATGCCTTCTTTCACGAACAATTTATTATGATAATGGGGCATCTGGATAATAATTAGCCACATGCAAACCTCAAGTTTCATGCTAAATCAAGAAATATATTCAAACATCAAATTGAAACACTTTTAAAGTATCTCAACTAGCAGTGTTTCTTTTATATTGATTTAATTATAAATTACAATTTTCATAAAATTTTTGTGAATAAGAGAGCTTACATAAATAAAGAAATTATTAAAACCTAGTTCTTCTCTGCTATTAGTTTTTTCCATAAATAATACAGTAGCACTCCAATTACCTGAACCGCTTTCAGAATTCAAAGCTACGCTTTTAAACTTTGTGTCAGTGCTCTTAAAAAAAGAAGATAGAAGTCCTTTAAGAAAATTAATGAAGGCAGCAACAAAGAAAGATTTAGAAAATGCAGTTTTTAAGTGTTTTTTGCAGCAGAGTTCTATGGAAAACCCTACTTCGGGTCCGATTCTTTGTTTAAAAACTAAGATCTTAGCTCCGATGCTTGGTTGTCCGTCCATACTTTAATGCAAATAACGGCTTCTTAAGAAACCTATAGGCTCTTTTACGGGAAAAATCCAATTATCCGAATGGGGTCCAGTCCCAATTGATTCGGACTCACTTGATTGATCACTTTGCAAGAATTTCAAAAATGGAAGTAATTAATGCCTAGTTATTGTATGGAATGTTGTTTTTCATATTTTTTCTTTGACATACAAGGTAACAGTTGCTTAAAGCTCATATCCAGAACCAGGGATCCTCTCTTAATGAAGTTACTAGAAAAAAGTATTTTTGGCAAAAATTAAATAAAATAAAGTTAGACTATATATTGTTAATATTAATTTACAAAAATTATAAAGACCCACATACTTATAAGATATCAAATCAAAGTCTGCTCGGGCCTAGTGGCCTATCAGGCGGTGCCCATCTCCGTTTCTGTAGCCTTTGGGCTATAAGATATACTTATATGTTACTAATATAAGATATATAGTGCTGTCCTTTAAAAAAAACCACTCCAAAATGTACCCTAAAAACCCATCGAGATATTTTAAATAAATAATTGAAATAATTTTAAATTATCATGGCCTTGTCTTTCTATGCCCTGTAGAGTGGCAGGGAACGTAAAAACAAGTCAAACAACCGTTTATTTACTTAGTTTTTTGATAAAATAGAAAATGTCGATTTTGGGCTAAAAATATGATTTAGATAGGCAGATTTTGATGCTGTAAAAATATATGTTACAAATACTCAAAAGCATTTTCACGTGTTTTTGTGTTAGCCCGTTATTATGAGAATAAAATACTAAAATTTCAGCTCAGTCCGCCAATTAGGGACCATATGGTAGTCTTTGAAATGAGGGGTGAAAAAAACCCATAGGGTGCCTAAAAAAACCCACTTTTCCTTTTGTAATAAATGATAAAATAAATAAAAAATTATGCAAAATATTTAATATTATTCATGATATACAACTAATTATGCGAATAGAATAGTTGTTTCAGTAATTCTCGATGTTTTTTTCAGTATTTTTAATAAAAATTCAATGATACCAAAAACAGCCATTTTCCATGAAAATATAGCATTTTACTGAGTTTTACTCGAAAATGGGTTTAGAGAGTTAATAGTTGGGGGTTTAAAATAAAATATCAGTTCCAATTACCGTTTTTTAAGCTTTTTTATACAAATTGTATAAAGTATTTGTATTTAATAGGTCGTTTTATCAAAATACAACAATAAAAACGCTATTGTCGTTAGGTTTTGAAGGCAAAATTCTTGAGCAGAAAAACTTATCACAGTTTTAATTTTAGAAATAATTTGTAATAAACTTGGTTTTAATTATCTTAACTATTCTCTTTTCTATCAAAATAAACCTTTCAATCATATTTTTTCTCAATTTTTTGAGTATTTTCAATCGTGATTTTTTTAGGAGGGTACATGGGTTTTTTTTAGGAAAATTGTTTTTTTTTGGATTCTTACTTAATTGTTTGCCAATTTGTAACAGAGAGTTGGAATTAAAAATACTAAGCACTAAAATGTAGTGGAGGGTGAGCCGTTACAACACTATTTTGTTCGATTTAATTATCATATTTTTTAAGCTTTTAATGAAGGAAAAGTGAAAAAGTGGATTTTTTTAAAGGACAGCACTATACTTATCGATTATTTTGAAAATTGAACATGTATTTTAAAAAATAAGTTTTAAAATGTACCCTTTTGTTAGAACTCTATGAAAAGTTTCAAGTCCCCATACACACTTTATATTGACTGTTTGAAACTCAGTGTGCATGTTTGTATCAAAATTTTGAATTTTCTCTTTCTGGATTGGGTCAGTAACATCCCTGCTTAAGACAGGCATGGGCGGATGACGGTTAGGTGGTGAACCCTGGGGGTGCAAGCTGTCCCTGATGGGTATGGAAACATGATTTTACCCCTATAAATATGGAATTTTCTCAAAAAGTTGGGGGTGCATTGCCCCCCCATGCACCCCTTAAATCTGCCCATGAAGACGGGATTAGCATAAAGAGTTGGATTCTGTAAAATATAAGTTCTTCCGTAAATTTTTCTCTTACATTGTGTTTATTTCTACTATTATTTTTTAATGTAAATGCAATGACTTTTATTGTGGTATTTTTAATTTTTGCAGGAGAACCTGAATTCAAATATGTTGGCAACATGCATGGAAATGAAGTGGTTGGAAGAGAAATGCTTTTACTTTTAGTCCAACATCTATGTAACCATTATGATACTAATAAACGAATTAAGCAGCTTTTGGATACTACCAGAATCCATATCATGCCTTCGATGAATCCTGATGGATATGAAAGAGCCAGAGAAGGTATTATAAATTACATATGACTACACTTTGTCATAATTAATTTTCATTTATAATTATATTTATGGTTCCTTAACTTTCCGAATGAGTTCTGTGGTTCTTTTTTAATTAATACAATTTAGAAGTTATTTACAAAATTATATTTCTTTTGTGAAATTGTTCAAAAATAAAATTGATTGCCTTAAATTATTTTGTACAAGTGTATGAATGATCGGATTATTTGGTTTCTTAATTAAAAACTCTTAATAAAATATATCTGCCATCAAAATAGTAAAATATTATGTGTAATTAGTAATTTACTTTGATAGTATGTTCTAATCTGCTTTAAATCTACTGATTTGTTTATTTACTAGAATAGGTGATACCCCCCACCAGGGTGGCCCACTTTTCTATGGGGAAAAATAAAGTGTTATGAAATTGCCACGGCACCCCCTCGATTTTTTAGACCTACAAAGAAAACTATTCAGGCAAAGTTTGGGATCTGTACCTTAATTATAGTCTGTGTAGTTAGAATCTGCGGTTGAAAAGTCACGTGATTTCCCATCTCCTACCCCTTCCCCTGTGCATTACCATGGTTTCCACCAGTCTTACTTTTTTCCCACATCACGCCAAGCCCACAACCGCCCGAGATTGTCATTGAATCTAACTCGTGTTGCAGCAGTTTCTCGTGTAACTCGTGTTTCTCCTTCGTTACCTAGGCGATGAACTTCAACTGATGTCGTCCAACCGCCTATTATAATTACACAGACTATAGAAAGCAATGACCAAGAGAAGTGAAAATGTCCAAATTTGAAGATTTTTATACAAAACAACTAAAAAACCACAGATCAAACCCTCTCATTTTGTTCATGATTTTTTTATAAGAAACTACTATCGTTATAGATATAATGTTCCAGGTTTTGTTTTTTATCACCTTTATTTTGGTTGTAGTAATTTTCTAATGTCCAAAGAACTTTTGTAAAGTTGTTTTTCCTGCATTTTTAAACAGAGAATAACTCTAGAACTATACAACTTAAAAACCTGAAATTAGTCCCATTTTGTTTGTAATTTTTAGTCTTGGATTTAATGTGCATCATGATCATCATTTTCAAAAACTTTTTTCAAAATTTAAAAAAAGTGAAAAAAATTTAATGAAAAATTTTTTTCATTAAAATTAATTATTATTTCCTATTAGCTGTTCTAAAAAAGTAGAGGGTGCCCAGAACTCTACCTGAAAAAAAATTTTTTGGGCCACCCTCTCCCACAAATCTTAACCCTTTTTTCAACCAAACCAACAATAAATAACATCAGATAATATTTTTTAAAATCCTAACAATCGTTTGTAAAGGGTTAAAACCACAATTAGTGTACTTTTTTAATACAACTTTACTTACTTTGCTCTTTATAGGGGATTTTGATGGACTTACTGGGCGAGAAAATGCAAATGGAGTAGATCTGAATCGTAACTTTCCAGACCAATTTGGCACAAATAAGGAAAATGCTGTACAGCAGCCTGAAACTCTAGCAGTCATGAATTGGATTTTATCAGAATACTTTGTTTTGTCTGCAAATTTGCATGGTGGATCCTTAGTTTCAAATTATCCTTTTGATGATAATGCTATGGGAAAAGATGGCATTTACAGTAAAAGTCCTGATGATAAAGTTTTTAGAAAGCTTGCATCTGTTTATTCTGAGGTTAGTTCACTACTTTTAAAAATTTTTTGAGTGAATTTTTATGATTCAGAATAACTGTGGTTAACAGGCATGGTAGTTGGAAGTTAGGGAAGAGTCATAATTTTGGATTCTATGTATTGAAATATCACGGAAATTGAGGGACACTGTATGTACCAGTAAAAAGACAAAGTAGCTCATAGAGAGCAAGCAATGTCTCTACTCCCTCGACTCAATCAAAAGCTGTATGGACTTGCAGTGTGTCTGGGTTGCACACTTGGCATCCTCTGTTTCAGTGATCTTTGATTACATTGTAATCTAAAGCAAAAGATAGTCAGGCACCTCCCTATCTTCTTACTTATGGTTGAATAATTTTGTGTTGTCATTTCATGCTGATTAAAAACCAAGTCTTGTATGATTCATGGCATTATAAAGGTGCCTATTTTGATCAACTCACATTAATTTTCTAGTTGTAACGATTATAGTTTGGTTTTTTAGATGAAAATATGCAAGTTTTTATGCTTTACTATTTGAAATACTGAAATTGATTTGTGTGTGCACTGTTATTTTAGTTTTAAATTAATTCTTAATTTCTATTTCCTATTCTTAATTTGTACATTTTCATATTATGGAAAACATATAAAATATTCTGCTATTTTTAACTAATGTCCCCTATAAAATATATTATAATGAAGAAAAATTTGGTTAAGGTTTCATGAATCAAGACTTTTTTTTAATTTTAAAGGCTAAAAGTTTTGACAACCGAAGATAGTAATATTTTGTATTTCTTTTGTAAAATTCGGGTTAGCTTTCTGGGTACTTTTAAGTAATTTTCTGCATTGTTAAATTTTTTGATGCTATAAACTGAGACTATTTATTTTTTGGTAAACTGGTTCACAGAGTAATTTTGAAATAGAAACTGTTCTTATTTTGCACCTTTTTTAGAGGGGGATATGTTGTGTTATTCATTGTATGTGTTGTTAAACTTACACTGTGTCAATAATTTTCAAAAATTAATTCATCTAATAACTTTTGTTTTGCATTCAGTTTGGATTGACCTCAAGTAAGTTCCATGTCTTTAAGTAGGATACATTTTTATTTATTCCATTCAGATTTAATTTTCCTAGAGAAATTTTCCCTGCTCCTTAGATCTCAAACTGTTACAAAAGATCACTTAAATAATATGTTTGAAATACAGTTAGCCCATAAATTATTATTTGTGCACCCATCACATTTGAACAAATCTACTTATATGGCAAAATCCTGCATGCAAGTTCCAAACAAAAATTAAATCCTAATATAATGTAGCATTCATTGTTAATCCTCCAAAATAAAAAGAATATCAAATCTGGTTTAAAATATTTATTAAAGAAACTCAGTACCTCCTCCTAATTTTTTTTTCAATTTACAGGATTTTATTTTAAGTTAGAATGTTAAATTTTGTGTTTACTTCTTACAAATTAATGTTTAACACAATAACTAATTTGATAGTAGTGATTTGATCCTATGAAAAAAAACATTATTATTTGAATTCATTGAGTGTAAAAAGAAATAAACATTTATAAAATGTGTTGCATATAAATAGGAACCAAGTTTTTTAAAAGTTTTGAAACTGTTAAATTAAAGCTTTTCCTGAATCCTGTCATATACATTTTCCAGTTATTGCTTTAAAAATTGTACATGTAAGGTTTATTATGTGTTTTAAAAAATACTAAACCTTATTTCTTTCATTAGAAACATCCTAGAATGCATTTAGGCCAGCCATGTGGTGGCATGGGAAAACTAAATGAGTCATTTCCTAATGGAATTACAAATGGAGCTCAATGGTACAGCGTTCCAGGTAAATATTTTCTCATTTTAAGCTTGTGTGTCCTTTTAAACTTTGTCAAAAGATTCATGAAATTTGTGAAAGATTGTTACTTATTCTTGCTTTTTCTAAAATGTTTTGAAATAAGTTTTAAAGAAGAGTTAATCTACAGGGTGTTTCAGATAAGTGGTACAATATTTTAAGGGGAGATAGGGGACATCTGGACGAGTCAGAATCACAGGATTTGGGGGTCCCAGACCAAATCCCAGGGAGTTAAAAATGGAGTGACACCCCAAAAAATTATTGAAAAATTCAATTTGTAGAAGAACTACTATTGGTAAAAATTAAATTATGGTCTCAAAAATTGTGGTCTAATATGATCTTTAAAATTATCTTAAAAGTTTTCAGTTCAAAATTTTTTTATTGCGAAAAAGTTTAAAAACCACAAAAAAATGTGAAAACTCTGCCAAAACTTTATTTTGTATTTCGAAATCCTTTCCTTTGATTCAATAATCTGAAAGATCATAGTCGAAAACCCTTAAGTCCAAAGTGTCACGTAAAAACCATCAATATTTAATGCTTGAGAGCCTGTTAAAGCATGGTTTAAGTCCATTTTTTGCGTCCGCTAACTGCCGTTTTGGAAACGGCTATAGGAAACCAGTTTGCGCACGACAAACTGGTTTCTTCAACTTTAAACAAACTTTAACAGGATCTCAAGCGTTTAATATTGATGGTTTTTACGTGAAACTTTGGACTTAAGGGTTTACGACTATGATCTTTCAGATTATAAAATCAAAAGGAAGGATTTCGATATACAAAATGAGGTTTTGGCAGAATTCTCACATTTTTTTGTGGTTTTTTAACTTTTTTCATAATAAAACAAATTTTAAAGTGAAGACTTTTGAGATAATTTTAAAGATCATATTAAACCACAATTTTTGAGACCATAATTTAATTTTTACCAATAGTAGTTCTTCTACAAATTGAGTTTTTCAATAATTTTTTTGGGGTGTCGCTTCATTTTTAACTCCCTGGGATTTGGTCTGGGACCCCCAAATCCTATGTGATTCTGACTCGTCCAAATGTCCCCTATCTCCCCTTAAAATATTGTACCACTTATCTGAAACACCCTGTATATAAGAGGTAGCAAGATTATTCGATATTTTAGAGTTTTAAGTTTTCAGGCATTATTATGAAAAATATATAATCTATTATTTTAATATGATGGTTTATATAATTTCTTCATTAGAATTACTCTTTAGTTTGGTGAAGTTTTCAGCATTATTATGGTTAATCTTTATTTTATAAGTGAAGTGTATTTTTATAAAATAGCTTGTTATTTTATTGATAATATTTAATGTAAAAATGCTCTTTAGGTGGAATGCAAGATTGGAATTATTTGCACAGTAATTGCTTTGAATTAACCCTGGAGCTTTCTTGTAAAAAGTATCCTTATGCTACAGAAATTCCAAAGTATTGGGAAGAAAATCAGGAACCTTTAATATCTCTTATTGAGCAGGTAAAACTTCCCACAAATTTTTTTAAACTTTTATTAATTAATGATGTACATTTTGTTTTATAAAATGTTGTTCAGTGCAATTTGTATAGCTGATAAGTCTTTAACTCAAAGTCGCAAGTAATCTTTAAGATATAATTAAGTCCTACTAATCCTACTATTCATGTCAAGGATGCATGGATACTGCTGTATTTAACTTCTATATTTCAAAGGGGGTTATTTACAAAAAAACTAATGACCTTTCATCTGGAAAAATAAATCTCCATCTGAATCACAAATATGACTTGGCAACTTTTTCATGTAGTGTCTTCTTTTTCTTGCTATAAATTAATTTACTAAGCTATTAAAAAATTTTTACCCAATTTCTCTTAACTTCTCTTTCCCATTTTAGAAACTTCTTGAGAAAAACACTCTTATTATAATCTTAAAATAAATAATAACCTATTAAAGACTAAAAAAATTTTACTGATTACAACAAATGAAATTTAACTGTGTAGTAGAAACATTATAAGCAAGATTTTAGAATATGTTGCTGTCAAACAAAATAACCATTGCTGTATGATTCTCTAGGTTCATTCTGGAGTGAATGGATTTGTATTAGATAAAAATGGAAATCCAGTCCCAAATGCAACTATTTCTGTTTCTGGAATTGATCACAACATCATATCTGCCCATTTTGGTGATTATTGGAGATTGTTAAGTCCTGGAAAGTATATAGTAGTTGCAACTGCTCATGGGTAAGTTTTCAGTTAAGATAGACTTTCAATAACCATTTTAAACAATTATGCTTGTTAGAAGAATATAAGTATTACATACACCCAATTCTAATATTTGCTCTGTTGAAAGGTATTGTTTTATTTCCATTTTGTAGGAAGCATAGGAGCTATGTTTTGAATTGTATTTTTACCGATGCAAAAAAATCCAATACATAATTAATTTGGCACTTACTGCAATAAAATCTTTTAACTATCAAATTAAAACACATAATACAGTAACGGACCCTTTATCCAGGAACCCAAAATCTGGTAGGACCCGAAATCCGGCTCGCGTTTAGAATTTGTTTTTTATACTTTTAAGAATTTTTAGTGAGTAAATGCTGTTACGATGCACAATGGTTGCGCCACGCCTTTTGTGAATGTGTTATCAAATTCAAAAGAGAAAATGATAGCCGTGGATCAGTACACCAATTGAAAAGACAGAAGTTTAAAAACTAAACCATTTATTTAAACATTATTAAAAACTGAACACTTTAACTGTTGAATAACATTTCAATGGAAGGCAAACAGCATAGGTTATAAATACTTAACTTTTGACATAGAGAATCACATGGCAGGTGGCTTATCACACATGATGACCTGCATCATATAAACAAACATAAAAGCAAAACCACCTTCAAGGTGGGGTAAAAGTAAAACACCCACAGGTGCTTGAATGAGAAGTGTATAGAAGCAGAAGTAGTAATGCAAAAATCCAAGCTAGTATTTATATACCTAGTCAACCAATCACATGCCTGCTGTTTTACCTGACCTTACTTCACTTTACCTCTTTCTTGAAAACTGGGAAAAATTGATTTGCATATTGTCTTCTTCTTTAACTTAATTTGCATAAAGCTAAACTTCCCTAACCTGATATTCAAATCAAGCAATCAAGAAAAGTAAACAAACAACAGGCATGGACTGCATGGTTACAATCAGAAGGGTTAACACTTTGAATAGGTTACTTGTTTGTATATTTATACAGGTGAGGTGATAAACTTGTAGGTAAGGTACAATTACTTATTTATACAACAATGCCCCCCATCAACACACCTGTAGAAAAAAACTTGACCAAAAAAAAATTCAGAAAACAGAATTTGCTAAATGCCCCCCATCGAAAAAATCCTAATAAAAAGTTAGTAAGAACTCACTTAACACATGTAATCACACCGTCTGAGGGGATTGGGTTTTCGAAAATATTTTCCCTTTTGTGATTGGAAGAGATCTCATTGGAACGTTATAAGATTTAAATTTTTGATATATTTCGTCGATATAGGAATTTTGATGTAACAATAGAGAGTTGTTTCTCTCTTCGAACTCGACCCCCAAGAGTTTTCTCGTTCTCCCCAAAGCTTTTAAATCGAATTTGTTACTCAAAAGTTTAACAACCTGTTTTATTTTTGACTCACTTTTAGAAAATAAAACGAAGTCATCAACATATAATAGTAATATGACTTCTCCTTCAAAACTATAAGCGCAGTTACAGTATTGGAATTTTTGAAAACCTATTTCTACAAGCACCCCATTCATCTCAAAAAACCATTCACGACCACTCTGGTGCAAGCCATATATTGCCTTATTTAACTTACATACTAAACCCTGGCCATTATTGGCAGAAAAACCGGGTGGTTGACTCATGAGAATTCGCTCTTTTAAAGGTGCATAAAGATAGGCGCACTTAACGTCATATTGAAAATGATACCAGCCTAGGTTGCAAACTAACAGGGAGAAAAAAAACCTTATTACGCTGAAGTTAACCACCGGGCTATACGTTTCGTCGTAAGAGTCACCTTTTACCTGGCGATAACCCTGGGCGACTAATCTGGCCTTAAACCTTATTATTTTTCCAGATTCGTCCCGCTTAACCGTATATACCCAGCGGCAACCTAACAAGCTGGAATTTGGAGGTCTTTTGACCAACTCCCAAACTTCCCTCTGTTTCATGGTTTCAAGTTCTTCTACCATGGCTTCTTGCCATTTTTCACGATAGGGAGATCTCATAGCCTGTTTGTACGTATTGGGGATCTCTATTGGGTCTAGTCAGGAGACGAAGCTGACTGATCCCGCGTCGATACCATCATCAGTCAGAGGACCAACCAACTTATTTTTAGCGCTAAAATCGAAAAAATCTTTGTTAAATAGTAGATTATGTTCTCCGCAATAAGACTCGATTTCCTTTAAAGTTCTTAAGCGCTTAGTTGAGTCCCCTTCATAAAAATAGATATCGACGCGAGATCCGTCTGGTCTCGGCACAGCCTCCCTTCTCCATCTACCTGCTAACTTAGAACTGGGAGTACTTGTTTCATCTCCACTCTCTACGCTGATGGGCACCTCTTCATGAGGAGCTTCTACTACCTCACTTTGATGACCCATCTGGTTCGACGCGCACTCTTTGACTCCTGTATCCATTACATACCAGGTGTTACTATCTTCACCATTGTCACTTTTACCACCTAGGCTATCGTACTCACTAGTTTTTTTAAAGTCCTTATACAATACGTTTTCTTCAAATCTTACGTTTATTGTCTCAATAACCTTATCCTCATCAGGTAGCCATACTCTAAAACCTCTAGTATTTAGAGCATAGCCCACCATGACACCTAACTTAGCTCTGTTGTCCAACTTCACCCGCCTTTGTTTAGGAATTCCGACATAGGCTTTTGCTCCAAAAGGTTTAAAATGTTTAACAGACGGTTTTTTACCGTCAAAAAGCTCTATAGGAGTTTTCTCCTGACTGCCATGACAAATCCGATTCCAGGTGTAGGTGAAGTATAGGACACCCTCGGCCCAGAAGTCCCTTGGTAAGCCGGAATCCTGAATGACTGCTTTTACACTGTCCATTACCGTGAGGTTAAACCTTTCTACAACACCATTTTGTTCAGGTGTGTAGACGTTCGTTAATTCATGTTTGATCCCTAGCTGCTCAAAGTAATTTTTAAAATTTTTGTTGCAAAATTCCTTACCATTATCGGTTCTTACGGCAATTACTTTGGCATTTAAGAACCTTTCCACTCTAGTGTGGTAATTTTTGAAGGCATTAAAAGCCTGATCCTTACTCTCCAAAGGGAAAAGGGCAGCTTTCTTTGAAAAGTCATCGATAATGGACAGGTAATATCTCTTACCTCCTCTACTTACGGTGTCCATAGGCCCACACAGGTCCATAAACAACAACTCGAGAGGCTTTTTCGATCTTACCTCATTTAAAGATTTGAAAGACACACGTTTGGTTTTAGTTAATTTACACGATTCACAGTCCAATTTCGAATCCGGGATACCAGGTAGACCCCTGACAGAATCATATTTCAGAGTCCTCTGAATCAGACCAGGACTTAAATGGGCATACCTTTTGTGCCATAATTCAAGACTGGTCCCCTCAGATAACGATGCTTCAAATCTACTTGCCTGACTAGCTTTCTGAATAACCTTAGGGTAACAATGGTAGATACCCTTTTTTAATTTCGCAGAAAAAATTTCTTCTTCCTTTGAGTTAAAGACTATTATTTTTCCGTTTTTACCAAGAAACTTAAAATTGGCCCTATCAATCAAATTACAGGCAATTAGATTTCTCCGCAGTGTTGGAGCATAGAGTACGTTATTTAGTTTAACTTGATTCGAACCGAACATAAGGTAAATATCACCTTTCCCTTCAACCATAAAGGTTGATTCAGATGTTGCTACAGCAACACGTTCCCTAAACTTACTATCAAAAGTTGAGAAATAAGCCTTGTCTTTACAGAAATGATGTGACGCAGCTGTATCAAGTACAAATGCGTCACTATCAGTTTCCGAAAGACAAGCTTGTACAAAAAATGAACTAAAAGACTTATCTGTGCGTTGACGCTGATCTGGTGACGGTCGTCTTGATGAACTTCTTGGGGTAGGCGACCTACGCCTTCTCGATTGTCCCCGTTGACGGCCTTTGTAATTCCCTCGTCGATGCCGGCATTTGGAGGCGATGTGGCCGGGTTCTTGACAGTTGTAACACCTAACGAGGCCAGTCCTTGGAACTTCGGTATAGGAGACTGACGACGATGATTGTAAGTCACTTTCACGCTGTCTCATACGGGCCTCCTCGGCTATCACAACATCTTCTACTTTCTTAAGTTTGAAATCTGCTTCAGTCCACATCATGATAGACTGCACTAGAATTGAAAAAGAGTCCGGCAGATATCTCAAAACATGAAAAATAATTCTATGTGCGTCTAAAGGATGACGCATAGCTTCTAGCTGGTCAGATAGATCCTTGATCTTAGAAAAATACAGAGCCATTCCCTCACCTCTCACGGGCTTACAATCAAGAAATTGATTGTACAATAGCTGATGTCTCACTCGATCATCAGGTTGAAAGTACTTTTTTAAAACAGCCCAAGCCTGTACGGGATCTGTCTCAGTCTTAATGAGACGCTTAAATTCTGGCTCTATATTCAAATAGATCGTAGATAATGCCCTATCACACCTGTCTTGAAAAGCAGGTTTATCATTCTCATTTACAGGAGACTTCTCAGATTTATCTACAATCCTCCATAAACCCCTATCTATCAATAAAAATTTTACATCTAAGGACCAGCTAGAATAATTCTTGCCATTCAGTTTGGCAATACTCGTTGTTAACAAAGACATACTTATCAAAATTTCTGCCCCCCGTCACCAAAAGTCGTCAACACCCAGATACATAAGTACTTAAGTTTAAAAACATCAATTCAAGTGTTCACCAGGCGCAAGGGTTGGGTCTGGGCCCATAACCCTTGTTATCAAATTCAAAAGAGAAAATGATAGCCGTGGATCAGTACACCAATTGAAAAGACAGAAGTTTAAAAACTAAACCATTTATTTAAACATTATTAAAAACTGAACACTTTAACTGTTGAATAACATTTCAATGGAAGGCAAACAGCATAGGTTATAAATACTTAACTTTTGACATAGAGAATCACATGGCAGGTGGCTTATCACACATGATGACCTGCATCATATAAACAAACATAAAAGCAAAACCACCTTCAAGGTGGGGTAAAAGTAAAACACCCACAGGTGCTTGAATGAGAAGTGTATAGAAGCAGAAGTAGTAATGCAAAAATCCAAGCTAGTATTTATATACCTAGTCAACCAATCACATGCCTGCTGTTTTACCTGACCTTACTTCACTTTACCTCTTTCTTGAAAACTGGGAAAAATTGATTTGCATATTGTCTTCTTCTTTAACTTAATTTGCATAAAGCTAAACTTCCCTAACCTGATATTCAAATCAAGCAATCAAGAAAAGTAAACAAACAACAGGCATGGACTGCATGGTTACAATCAGAAGGGTTAACACTTTGAATAGGTTACTTGTTTGTATATTTATACAGGTGAGGTGATAAACTTGACAGCAGAACAGACAACAGAATGGGACAATTTGGCGCGGGCCGACGCGGCCGAATCGTATCGTCCCCGCCAGTGTTATTCTTAGGATATTTTTGGAGGAGTAAAAATAATCCTTGGCTTTTTTGGGAGGCGTGAAATTCATTTATGAGGAGTGAAATACCGGAAATAGCATAAACTGTATATAAAGAGACAAATTTTTTATGAAAACGCTTTTTTAATGGATAAACTGAAATAGAAAAAATGAGGATGCTAGTTTGGTTTTTAACAATTATAGCATCTGTTAATATAAGTAGAAAATATTAAACATTATAAAAAAATAATTTATTTTACATTCAATATTATAAATGAAATATTTATTTATTACAAATTTGAGTAGAAAAATTTTTTGATATCGGTGGGGGGCCATGTATATTTTAAGCAAAACGTTTATTAAATATTTAAAGCGTGAAAATACGCCTGGCTAGTTTTTAAAAGCGTATTTCCTATTTTCAATGCGTGAAATACACTCTCAGAGGCGTTAAACTTATCACTGGTCCCCGCCTTAAACGGCCGTTCCAAAATCGACTGCCGCCTCGCTATTGGTTCTTGCCGCGACGACCCACGTGCTTTGCCGGAAGTTTTTTTGCTGGATCCGTTACGATTGGAACGGACAATGACGTTTCAGCGGGTATTTTGGTTTTACTAAAGCAGCTGCGTCTTTAATGGCGTTTTTTCCAGAACGGACCCGAAATCTGGAAAATCCCTAAGTCCGGGATGATGTCGGTCCCGAGCTTGCCGGATAAAGGGTCCGTTACTGTATTAGCAATATACAACTTCAAAAACTTCTGTATTTTTGTATTTTTAACCATAAAATAAATCATTTGAATGAAGCTGCAAGCCTGCACTCACTAGCCAAAAAACCAGCGATTTAATTAAAATCAATTTAAATTTATTCTATTTAAATCGATATTTAGAAAACATCTTGAGATATGTAGTTGGGCAAGTTTAATTACAGTTCTCAGTTGTCTAAGTGTACAAATAATTTAGTATTTTTTTGCATCTGACCCCCAGACTATCAAAAAGTGTAAATCAATTAAAAGGTTGAGCCTTAAAATTCCGATGTTAAAAACATTTTTATACTCATTGTTTGACCACCTTTATTTTATAGGTATTCTCGCAGCTCTAAAGAAGTGGTTGTTCCGGATGACATCCGAGGTATTCAAGTGAATTTCACACTTGATAATCAGTTTTTTGATTGGTCAGCCAAAGAAGATTTTGGCATCTTAGATAACATTGATGAAGTGTACCTGGATAAATCTGAGCTCCATGCTGCATTATCAGACTTAATATCCAAAAATCCTACTCTTATCAAGCCTATGGCAAATTTTGGGCTTGATGGACTCAAAGCATTGGATTTTGTTATTATTTCTTCAGAGGTAAATTCCTGTTTTCTCCCCGTTTATTTCTTTTCTCATGCCATAGGTTTTTTGTATTTTACAATGGTAATCTGTGTTTGTTAAATTAACTAAATATATAAGCCTCTTATCAATTATTTTATTCTTAATGACTTATTTAGGTTGAAAATGTTGATCATAAAGTACAAGTTGCTGTAGTTGGTGGCCTACATTTAAATCAACCTGGTGGTAGGGAAATGTGCATTAGACTGGCTAGGCATCTTGTTGAAGGTATGTATTGATTTTTATAATTTCTTAAACAATATTAAGATGTTCTATTTATTCCCTTATTTCTAGGTGTGAATTTTATGGTCAATTTATTTACTGAAAAATAATTTTTACTATTTACTTTCTTGCTTTTGATACAAAAAATCTGTCCATAAAAGTAGAAAAACTTAGCATATGACTTACAGTTTAACTGTTTTTCCTTTAGGTTATAAATTTGGAGATCCAGAGATAAAAAATTTACTTGATAATGTAGCTGTCCATATCATACCTTCTGTGGATAACAGACAGTTCAAAAAACCTAAGTCATCTGATCTGGATTATGGGGACAAATTTGGAGAAGACTTTTCTGGAGTATACGGCCCTGTAGAAGGCTTGAAAAAGAACTTAAAAGAATATCATTACACATCTTTAATAAGTCTTGAAGGAGCAGGATTAGATATAAGGTAAGCCCCATTTAACCCTTTGATCAAAAGGTAACGAAAGTTATAGAAATCGATAGTGCAGCAGCTGAAATGTATTTTATCTTCATTGTCACTCTTAATAAATTAAAGAAAGATGGATTAAAGCACATACTTAATTTTATGTCTATATTTATGTTGCTAGGTATTGAGGAACCTGTATATTGCTGGAAGTCTTGTTGTTTAAGGTTGAACATGTGCGTTTTGTAGCATGTTTAGGCTGATTATTTGATTGAATAAAATAAAATATTTTGATTTCTAGTATTAACATTAAATTTCCTTTTGAATTGTATTTGTGTGCTTGCTGAAAAAAAGCTGTACTTCTTTCAACATTAACACAAAAATTTTTTCAGTCTTCCATTTTCTATTGTTGATAAAGAAGATAGCCAAGAAGCTGCATCGTTTAAGTTTCTCTCTCATGCATTTGTTCGCCACCATCCTCTCTTGTCCATTTCTCAAATGTGTGGTGAAAAGGGGGAAGATAAGCCAAATGATCAAGGTCCTAATTCCCTCTTTAACTATGCCTATGCTAATCATGGCACCATTGCTGTAAGTAAATTTTTTCACTGCTTCTATTACCAGTGTTTGCAAATTTTTATTCAAAAGTTACCAGTTTGACATCTTAAAAAATCTTGGAGGACCTGTATGAATCTCTCTATTCTAAAAAAAGTTTTTGTAAATGGTTTCCAGAGAAAGGCTTTTTAATTACTGATCCGTATAACATGTTTTTGGTATCAAACTGTTCGGATTCTTTTGAGGATGTGCAAAGTGCCTTTAGAATTTCTAAAAAAATTCTCAATTCTAAGATATTTCCATTTTTCTGGATTACGGATAAGGTTGCAGTTAACAGCAAGAAACTGTCGTACAATTTATTATACCTTCAATCACAATGACCAACCGACGCTACTCATTAACGATGAAAATAATTCCTTTCACGCTTTGAAAATGCGCTTCAAAATATGTACTTTCTAAATAAAATATTTTTAAAAGACTGATAAGAGTTTTCCAGAAACTCACAGATCTACTATTCAAGTATAGAATTTCACACACCAAAATTAATTGTTTGTAAACATTGAGTGCAATGTAGATTTTGTCTCTTATCATTTTTAATAGCTTAAATAGTATTGTTTAAAAAGTCTGTTTTAAAACTAAAACTTGAATGATAAAACACTAGATATTTTGACGAGTTACTAGGTACTATATTAAATTTAACAGATTCATTGCTGAACGTTTTTGTAAATATTGAATAACAATAGCAAGAGCAGACTTGATGGATATTTTCAAGGAAAACGTGTTGATAAAATTATTGATAATTTAACCAATAAATATTCTAACTTTTAAGAGAGTGTGCTTCAAGAAAGTTGGTTGAAGTTTTTTCTACTAATTGTTATAACGAATGTTTTATAAATAAATAATTTTAGTGAGCAGGGTTTTGTGGGGATTGCGAAGCGATCCGAAAGGCCCTGCGTCAGCAGTTAACGGGGGTTGGCGAGCGATAGCGAGCAGGGGGCGGTAGCTCCCTAGTTATCTTAAAAGAAAATACAAAATAATTGTACATCCCTCTTTTCTGCTATAGATGAGATTGGTAATAAGTTGTTTAAACAAAGTTAGTTAAAATGAAGCTTTATTGCTGCAGTTATTTAACTGTCCACTTATTACAAAAGTTTTAAATGACCTCTGGTAAAATGTATAAAAAATTAAATCTTCCATTTCTGCTAAAGGCTCAAAAAATTTCCAAGCTGTTTTAAAGGTAAAAAATTGGAAATACAGTCGAATCCGCTTAATGTGATCACGGTTAATGTTATCAATCGGATAATGTTATCGAAATCAACAGGTCCCGATCATTCCTATTCAATTTAATGTAAAATGTATCGTTTAATGTGATCAACTATTGATCAACACGCCGCTTAATGTTATCAAAATTTGTCCATATCCCCTAAAAACATCCGCTATCCGGTTTCGTTTTGAAGGTCAATTTCTACAAGTAAACATCTACCCCACCCTAGCATCTGGCGTTTCTTTTTCTCACACTCATTAGTAAGAATAAGAAAACCTTCCACAAATAATATTGAAGAAAACGGTTAAGGGAGGGGGGATCCGAATCCACACTTTTAAGAAACCATCGGCGCCTTGCAGATGTTTCTGATAAGAGATTTTAATTTTCCCTTGGTTATTGGAATTCAGATTATAAAATAGGTGGTTTATTAGATTGGAAGGAAGAGGATATAATGGAGTTCGCAGAAAAGGAGATAGCTTTCTGCAAATAAAAATATAAAGTAAGCGATAATTTTGTTTTTATTAATTGAACTACTCTTATTATTACTCCAAAAATTTTAAGTTGTCAAATACATAGTGTAAAGTTGTTTTAAATACATTAATTACGAGTACGTAATTTTGATTTTAAAGCAAACAATATAGTTACACTTTTGCTGCTTTTTGATGTAAAATCGCTTATTGTTATCAATCGGATATTGTTATCAGTTTAATCTCGGACAATTGCGATCACATTAAGCGGATTCGACTGTATCATCAAAGATTGCATACTAACTGATAAAAATGTAGTCTTCACAATTAACAATAACAACCATAAAAATTTAGCAATATTTGAATACTTGGGGGTATTTAATGGGACAGTTAAAGGAACTGAACCATTAATTTAAACACATTACTGAATGGAGAAAGGGTTGCTTTAGGTCAAAGATAGTTTTGTAATAATTTTGATCTGGATTAAAATGTGCACGATACCTTATTTTGTTACATATTTTTAAAAATAATTTTGTACAAGGATGAAATGATATAAATACACTTGAAATTTGATAAATGTTTACCATTTTTAAATGTTGGACTCTATTTAACAAAATATTTGAGTATCCCCCTAGTATTTCAAAAAATTAAGCAATTAGATTGTTTGCTGTCATACACTTATTGTTATTTTTTTATGTTGCTAACAGTATTTTACTTGCAATTTATACAATTATTTAGATTGCTGCTCATATAAGTTGCTGTGACAATCCAGAACCCAGTGAACTACCTTTACTTTGGAATAACAATATGAATCCCTTGATGGACTTTCTTTATGCATCTTCCCAAGGTACTATTTTTCTTACCTTTTTAAAATTTGCTTCTTTGAATTTTGGCTTATAAAATAATGTTCTAGATTTTCATGCTCATTTTCTAAGTTCTCTATACTAGAAATGAAGAATTCACTCATCAGTTTAGAAGCAGTTTAATTGTTTCTGTGTGAGGTGTATATAGTAAGTGTAATCAATCAAGCTTTATCTGTTTATAGGCATTGTTGGTCATATTAAGGATAACAAAGGTCTTCCAATTATTGATGCTTCTGTACGATTGCTACATGATAGAAAAACTATACCTGTTAATGAAATATCTGGATTGTATGCCCTTACACTTCCTGAAGGCCCTTATGAACTTTACTGTAAGGAATTCTTTTATATACTAAGATTTGCATTTTTATGGTAATGGAATTTTTTGGCTTTACAAAATGTTGGAGATGACATTCATATGCATTGGCATCATCGGCTCCTGAAAATTGGGGGGCCTCTCAAGGATTCGGGATTCCTCCCAAAATGTTTTTTTAAAACTATTGGATAACTACCCCAAAAATAATCGTTTTTTTTATTTCGCCCTCGTTTAACAATTTTAAAGTTAAAGGCTTTGAATCAACTAATTAACAAAAGTCCCAATTTTTTAAAAACCGTTTGTAACTTTTCACTACAAGGGGGTCTGGGGCTTCTCCCCCCAACAAATTTTAGAAATTCGACCTTTTACTGCTAAACCAACGATAGTAAAAGGGTCACATGATTTTGGTAACGCTGGAACTAGTATTTCGGAGGGGAGGCAGGTGGAAGTTGAGGGGCAGTTGATCGAAAGAGACATTTGCTTGTATATAGAAGCAAGACCCAACTATCACCGGTTACCCAACTATCGGTTGTGAAAAGTCTGTAAAAATCAAGTGACCTTTTTACTATCGTTGGCTGAGCAGTACAGGTTTAAACTCATTTTAAGTGTTATAAGATTACAGTTTCAAAATAAAATGTTTTATGCTTTAACCAGTGCTGTTGCTGGATTTTTAAGGGGTCTCATTAAACTATTATTTTTCTTTTTAGCTAGAAACAGAATTTTTTGTTGGGATAATGTTTTCCCATTCTCACTTGCTTCAACCTACTCCAAAAAAAATCATGTTCTAAAAATGGGGTGTCCGTCCCCTCTTGTATACTCCTCTTAAATTAGGTGCCATTGGTATATTGGCACCATCTTTTATGATTAAAAGTCGGAGAAACACACATTTATTAAATTTTCGGTTGCCCTCAAAAGTTAAAACAGTTTTTTAAACAATGCTCCCAATCATTGGGGGGAAGCGTCCCCCCGTCGGTGACGCCCGTGTTCATATGGGTTGATGAGTCAGATTTCATAATGAAAAATTATATTTATAAGTGCACTCTTATAAATATAACTGTTAATATAAATATACAATTTAAATGACTACTAATTTAGTTATTCTTTATAAAAAGTTTCTATAAAATTGTGTATGATTGTTTTATGGAGCAGTCATTAATGTCTAACTTTCTTTAGTTTCAAGTCCAGGCCATGAAAATACAACCAAATCAGTAGTTGTTGCCAGTGGAAAATTGCTGAAACTTGATGTGGTATTGGATACAGTGGTATCTGAAATCAAATCTCATGACTATTCAACTTTGGAAAACACGTTGAAATCGATGAAAAGTAATGCCTCCAGCATCGTTCGTTACTTCAGGTATTTTGAGTTTCTTTGTAAAATATTGAAAAATATTGTTAGCAGTGGTGGTCCATTTGCTAAAATGTCTGATATCTTTTTTATTTTACATATTTATTTTAAAAACTACCAAAAAAAATTATGAACTTGATCTCACAAACACTCGAAAAAGAAATCCAACAGCATTGCCTTCTTTGCTTTATATTCATATTCTCACCACTCTACTTCTTCCTTCCTTTCGATAGGAGAATGTGGTATACCTGTCTGTATAGAGTATGTGCTAATTAAAATTGCAATTTAATCTAAATAATTTATTTTATTTACAATTTTTTATTTAACTCAGTTGAGCTTGGTCTATTTTAACCGAGATTATAGGGAATCTACTGTAAATAAAAAAAAACATTAATAGTACAAAATAGGGGCATATATAAGGAGCCTCTCCCCTCAAAAATTCAGACTAGGTGTACCAAAACGAGTTAACCCCCTGTTTTCGGGTCAAATTTCCATTACTTTTCTGGGGGGAGACCCCTAGGCTTGGCTTTTGTAATTGAAACTTCATTCACAAATTAATTGACTAGAAGGAGTGTTCAGCATATTTAACTACAGATCCTTTCTAAGTTGTTTTTTTACATGTTAAGTTCATCAGGATGCAAAATCCTACCTTAAAATGTATTAAAAGCTATCATGAAGCTATTAAATATGCATGGGAGGGGATATTTGGAATAATTATTGCTCTTCTTACCAGGGGCAAAAATCTAGCTCTGAGCCTGTTAATGACTAAATTTTTACAGGATATTTAGGTTTCTTCCGAAATAAATTTAGATACATACCACTGGTACAAGATGAAACATTTTTACTTGTTTAACCTAAATTGTTATTTATTCTTGATAAATTTTAGAAAAAAACAAAAAAATAAACTTAAATAAATAATTAGAAATTAGGTAAATTAGTTGGAAAATAAAACTTTATTAAATCATTCAAGTTTTTTTTATTTCTTGAACTATAAAGAGAAACTAAAAATAAAAGCAGCGTTGAAGGTTAAAAAGTGATGAAATAATATTTATTATACAATTTTTATTTGAATTCTGCTAAAAACCAGATCTAATGAGCTTTTTGCTTTAGTATTGGTGAGAGTCGGAACAAGAAAAAACTCTGGGTTCTAAAAATAAGTCCTCCTGAAGCTGATGAGTCGGAACTGCCCGTTATTCGTTTGGTTGCTGGAGTCAGTGGATATGAACCTGTTGCTACAGAAGTTTTGATTCAGCTAGCTCAACACCTTGTCTCACATTATGGAGAAGATACTGCTGTTACAAATGTATGTGTGAATTAAATAATTTATGAAACTAAGTAATTAATTTTTCAAAGTCTAAAAATGCTGTGTTAGGTCTAGCTTCACAGTTTTGAATTCCATGTTTATGTTTTCAGATAATCAGAAAAACAATAATTTATATTGCACCTTTGCTTGATCCTGACAACATTGAAATACCTTCAACTTCAAATTGTTCTCTTGACAATAAGACTGACCTAAGGTTGGACACACAATTTTCTGGTAAGTTTTGATCAGACTTGGATAAAATTTTAAAATTTCTGCAAATTAAATGTTCCAATTCTTTACATTTAAACTTTAAATAAAACACCAGTCACGTTATTAACCCTCCGTTGGGCGCAACTGTACTTTTTCGCACACCTCATACATTTTCGTTCGTGTTATTATGGGGGGGAGAAGTTTGAAATTCCTGGTAGTCTCCTATCTTTATCGGATGTATGGCGCCAACCAATCATTAAATTCGCGAGTTTTGTTTAGTTTGGCTTTCATCATAATTTCACTATTTGACACATTGCGCTCGATCATGTTTAACTTCTTTAAGGTATGCAATATTATTTTTTGTAATCCCTGATACTTATTTATTTTATGAGTGCTTACACATCAATATTATTAAATTTTCCTGTAATTTTTCTAATTATTTTTGGTTTATTGTGGTTGAACATGCACCTACAAAATAGTACCTTATACACTTGCATCTCAAAAGATAAAGTTGTGCAATATGCAAATCTATGGCTACTACCTGTAGGTTCACAGTTTATAGCTAATATAATAAATTTTGGAGTTTTTTACAATAGCTACAGGGACTTTCAGCGGTCAATATGCCTAGCCTAGGACCAGCAAGTATTACCTGTGATATTTGTTTTTGGGAACAGTTATTATCTGGACATGAGTTCAAAAACAATAATTTAAAATTAATATCCCTCAGGTGTCACATTAAGTATAATTTTTGACTAAGATATTGAATTACTTATCCTGCTGATGTAAGTTTAATTTTATGGTATTTTTAATTTTCTATCTTAATTTTATTTTATGATTTTTTATGTCTGAATAATACTATGAATATTGCTTATTGTTTTTAAGACGCTATCATTGAAATTAAAAGGAAGAAAATTTGATTGTGCGTTTTGGCACATTGCATCAGTTTCGTATTGCGACCGACGGAGGGTTAATGAAATAATCTCATTGTTTTTTTATAACAAAATAAGTAGAAGGATATAGGAACAAGATATTTCAATTTTTTAAAAATTGGTCAGCTCAAAATTCACTCTTAATTTTCAGATTTTTTAGGGATTGAACTGATTTGTGATTTTTCTGGTTAAATTAATTCTTGGATTGCACATGTTACTTAATTTTACTGCAATCACTTGTATGTATCAGTACTGGTGTATTTATTTTTCACCAATGGCTCTACAGCTTACAATATACAATATTTAATTTTTTTACTGGACTGCTTAGAACACTAATGATTTTTACACTGTCAATCAACAAAATCATTGAATATATACTTAACATCAAAAGTTGATTTTGAAGCTAAGATAGGTTTTAATCTATGAATCACTTTTGCTTATTATTTTTACTTTAATTATCAGATGGTGAAACTCGCATTCCCGAAATAGAAGCAATCAAATATTGGGTTCAGTCAAACCCTGCTACTTTGTCAGCCTCATTTTATGGTGGAGCAGAAGTTGTTACATATCCTTTTCATGATAAAAGTTCAAAAGGCAAGATATAGTATACTTTTTTATCTGTATTATATGCATTAAAACTGTTAGATTTATGTTCGACGCAAGTTTCCAGATCTCGTCGCCATGGTCTTGATGTTAAAAATTCAACGCAGCCTGGAAACTTTTACATTAAATACAAATGGCTGTGAGATCCTTTTTGTTAGATTTATGGTTGGTTATTATATTATTAGGCTTATGAATTCTGAATAAATATGATTTAACTATAAATTTTAAAAACCTAACCAAGAATTATTCATAATTTGATTTCATGATAATTAGTATGCAAAATTCAAATCCTTGGCTAGTTTTGATTTTTTTCTTTTTACGATAGCCATGAATATGTCAAAAGAAGAAGAGAATGTTTACCTTCAACTTGCCAAAACTTACAGCATTAGTCATCCACGAATGCATCTTGGCCATTTCACATGCTCATCCAATAATTGTAAGACTCGTTATTACCTCATGTAAGTTTTCATCTTGATCACAATTCTGTACTTTAACTGTAACTTTTACTTTAGATGATTTCCCAGATGGCATTACCCAAGCAGCTGCCTTGCATTCTCACAAAGGAAGTTTTTTGGTATGAAATTTATTCATATCATTATTTCAAAAATCTAAAACCTTATCCTTTCAATGTAAATAGCTGTGGTAATGATTTATCTCTTTATAGGATTATAATTACCAAAATGCTCGAGATTTTGATTTAGCTATCTATCTTGACTGTTGTTTCAACCTTAATCCTGTTAGTATGGCTAAAGTGTGGTTAAATAACAAAAGACCTTTGTTAGAATTCTTGAAGCAGGTTAGTATATTTATTAAATAAGTGTTGATACTTTCTCCACTTTTAGATTTTTCGTGTCTCCATAATGTTCTTAAAAAAGCAAGCAGGGGTTCATCCAGGTTTTTCGGCCAGGGTCCCGTTTTAGGCATTTTGTAAAAAAATGAAAGGAATTTTGTGAAAAGTGAAAAATTAAATGGAATTTTGTTAAAATGAAAATCGAAGGTCCATAGTATAACTACCAAGTTTTATAACTTTCTATATGAACCCAAAATCCAGAAAATTACAAAAAGATAAAAACACATTCAGAAGACAACTTTTAATCTTTGCACTTTTGTGAAGAATATGTTTTGGGAAACAGAAATTTTGTGAAGAGTTCTTAAATGGACCCATTCTCTTTCTAAATGAACCTTTGCTAAGTTTCAATTGTTTAGTCAAAAGTATATAGATTTTCCCTCATGAAGGTCAGGGTTTTTTCTTTGTCTATTAACTACAGAAATTTTTAAAAATGCAAACAAAAAATGTTCTTGTGTGGTTAGTTATTTCTTTAAATATAAAAGTATGGTTTAGCAAATAAGAGGAACTGAATTCCTTAAATTTTTATCTTTTCCATAATAACAAACCATGATAACAAATTTCTTTAAAGTTTTTATAAAATACTAACTAAATAATTTTGTTAAGGCTCAAAGAGGAATCGTTGGTTCTGTAAGATCCCACTCCGGAACCCCAGTTTCAGGAGCCAGTGTCTCTATAGATGGTTTCACTCGTTCATTCACAAGCAATATGAAAGGCTTCTACCGTATTCTTTTATATCCTGGAGACTATACCGTTGTTGTTACTGCTGATGGCTTTAGACCTCAGACAAAAGTAAGAATTCTTCACATTTAAATATATATATTTTTATTTGATGGTGATTATTTAAACCTTCTTGTTAAATGTTTAGATTGTGAAAGTATTCCCTGGAGATGCTACCCTTGTGGACTTTAAATTGAAAGGGGATGCCCGAATAGCAGGATTTTCACGTCACTCGTTTTTCATTATATTAGGTAAGAATTAGGAGTTTATTAAATGATTATGAACTTTTTATTGCAAAAGAAGGATGCTGAACAATTTTAGCATCAAGTTATTTAAAATTTTATCAAATTATTATAATTATGTAAAAAACCCGAAGAATTATTGCTGGGGCTGTCTAGAGCATAAATATATGAATGCATAAATTTGTGAATTCCAAATTATTACTGAATTGAGTACTTTCAACCAGAGTCATGTATTGTGAAGTGCAAAAAAGACTAACATGGTAAAATCATCATAGAGAAAATTTCGTGCCCAAATTTCCTCTAAGCATACCCCTGTGTTGTAAAATTTGGTTGGTTTTTTGTTTTATTTTGAGTTTTTTTACTAACTTATTTATGAATGCTGGATGTAATAAATAAATATTTTGATTGAAAATACAATTTTCACATTTTTAAAAATTTTCTTTTTAAAGATTTTAGACATGTATTTTATATGCTATCTTGATGATTGTTGACTAAGTATTTTTATAAAACAAGAATTCTAGATTATGTTGATTCGAAAAATAAAATTTTGGTATTTTACTTTTAGGGTCTGCAACAATATTGTTTGTTGTTTTCATAATGTTTACTTACTCCATTATACTCTATAAAAGGCGACGGGGTTATGCATTTCATAAACTTGAACAAGGTCAATCTTTATTTGATGATGACGATGAAATGTCTAGTTTAAAGTTTGGTCCTTCCAAAGGCTTGTTTAAGTCATCAGAATATCATGATGCATCAACATCAGAAGATGAGCTATACAACACATATGCTTGGAAAAATGGACATCAGTAGGTGATTTATGTTTCCTATCATAAATGGGCTGCTTTGAGCACCTTTATCTTATATTTTTTTAGGTTATAGTAAGAGCAGATTACTGTAAGTTTTCCCCGTTTCTGCAATTTTCTTATGTTTTTATTTGCAATTTAATTTAAGATAGCAAGAGCTTTCAAGATAAACATTTCTTTTAATTACGAAATTTTAGTGTTAACATCATCAAATTGATTCTAATACCTGTTAGAATAGGTAGCAAAAGAAAAACTTTAACTAAAAACTTTTGGAATATATGAAAAGTTGAATTATTTTATTTATGCATTAATTGTATTTTTTTTATTTATATTAATTTATGTGTTGGTCATATAAGAGAGCACATCTAAAATGGATGGGATTTTTTACCCTCTCTAGTTGAATCTGCCTTTGATGTTAAAAATAAATCTTCTCAAGTATGGTTTAACTTTTCAAAGTGAAGCATGACCTCTCATACGTTAACCAATTGTTAATGTTGATAAATATCCTATATAAATTTGAATCTGGTCAGAATTTTGAATGTTAAGTTATTTTATCTATCAATAACAATTTTATTCCAGGAAACAAAATCAAAATCAATGGTTATTGGAGACTACAAGTTAATCAACTGAAGACCATCCAAAGCTTCTATGCATGAGTTTAAAATTTTATACATTTTATTGAGATGCTCTGCAGGCATGTCAATCAAAGATGGATTATTTGCATCCACAAATTAGATCCTTTTTAGATGAACTTTACAGATGATTTTCTAGTTTTAAACATCACTGTTTTATCCATTAAATCAATATTTTAGACCTAGAAGTGAGATTCTCTTTTATCTTGAACATTCCATGTTCATTTCAGATCTTAACTTGCAATATTTTAATGCATATTTCAATAATATATAAGCAGGGCTTATTTTTGTTATGTTAAAGATGATGAATGATAAGTGATATTTATTTATGATAGTTAATTTTTTTTAAATGGTTGTTTTAATATTTGAAATAATTCTAATGTATATTTTTATGTAATGAATTGTAGAATACAGGGATGCCAACCATTTCCGAGTGGAATTGTTCTGCATTTCTACCCTTAATTCTGGAATTACGGATAGAGCGAGAAAACTGTGCAAATTATATTTTGAAGATAATGTATTTGAAGTTTTCTTATTACTAGGGGGCTATCGCTCCCTGCTCGCTATCGCTCTCCAACCCCCGGGAACTGCTGACGCAGTTCCCCTAGGATTGCTTCGCAATCCTGTGCTCGCTACGCTCGCTCGCCATACGCTGGTACAGCCTAGCTGAGATTCATTACCAACTAAAGGTTCAATTCCGTTAGAGTTACCGCTTAATATCGCCAATCTCTTTTGAACACCAAAAAGTATAAATACTACTAAATAATTTCAAATTCATATATAAAATGGGTTCAATTCCGTTAGAGTCCCCGCTAAATATCACCTATCTCTTTTGAAAGCTTAATTTTCAAATATAAACAATTTTTTAAAAATTTTTAATGATAAACTGAACAGTTAGGTAAACATCTAATTAAACATAATAATCCATAAATTTAAAATTATTTAGCAATATTTATAATTTTTGGTGTCCAAAAGAGGTAGACGATTATTTAGCGGGAACTCTAACGGAATTGAACCTTAAAATGTTTAATTAGATCTATAACTGTTCAGTTTATCATTAAAAAATTTTTATATTTGAATATTAAAAGCTTTCAAAAGAGATTGGTGATATTTAGCGGGAAATTTAACGGAATTGAACCCCAACTAAATTTATAGGTGAAAACGTAGTTTTATAAATAGTAATATGCAGCAGGGAAACATTAAATACAGTGTATGAAAAATATGTATACAGTGTTTATAAAATTCATGGTTACTGTTGCATTAGCCAAGAAAAACCACCATAAGCAGTAAATTTTTATCAGATAAGTACTATTAACATGCATATAAAAATAATAATTTAACAGTAAATTAATAAAATGGTAACATTTAATCCCTCTTAACATATTTGAACAGCTAATAATATCATTAGAGACTGAAATCGGAAAAAAATCAAATCCAAAACAATGCACTCATTTTATAAACAAATTTATTGTTGCCAACCGAGTAAAAGAAATACAACGAAATCTGGACGTCACGTAAGGGAATTATATATATAGATTGTTTTATATTAATTTAGAAGAGGGGGATAATTAGTCATGTATAAGCAGGGGTCGATCCAGGCGAAAATTGGGGCCGTTTTGCGGCCTAATCTAATCTAAAAAATCGTGATTTTTGCGAAAGTTTCCATTTTATTTCGCGGAATGTTCTGTTTTTTCCGCAACCCATTCCTTGTAGAACCACGGGCGTCAAGAGATGTCGGGTTTTCTCGTGTCCGTATTGTAATGAAAGAAAAACCCCAACGTTAACACATAGTCAAAAGCCAACATGTCCGATGTTCAGAATCTCTATCTTGAAAGCTAAAAAGTTGCGATTCTTCGTGAAAGTCCCGTTTTTTCCACGACTGCTTCCATCGGGCCTCGGCGCCTAATTCGCGACGTAATTGGAACTAATCACATGCGTTATCGCGATATTAGTCGGTATTTCAACTTATGAGGATTTTCTAGAGTAAAGTACTATAGAGTACTAAAAATTTTTCTGGTATTTTATCAAATCGATTTAAAGAATGTAAAGATAAAATAGTGAATAAAAAATTCTAGGTTTCACGTAAAAAATATATTTTTCACAAAAAAAAATCCATTTTCACAAAAATAATTTCATTTTCACAAAAATTAAAAAAACCGGCCCCAAAAATTAAAACCTGGATCGACCCCTGATAAGCTGTAGGAGTGTTGCCATTGGGGTGACATACCATGCCAGCTTGCTTTTGTAAATCAACAAGAACAAGAAGAAAAGAGAGGTGGAATGATTTTTTCCATGCTGGGACGGGTGCTTGATTGTAAATGGTTGTTAGTGCGGGTTGGCATCCCTAAACATATTAAACTGAAATACTCTTTTAATAGTGTTAAACATAGTTACTTATAATTGGTTTATTTTTCAACCAATGATAAAGTGGACAAGGTGTATTTTTACTGTTGCAGTGATGCCTTCCATTTTTACAGTATTAAGTCCTTTGAATTACTTGGAACTTATGTTGACTTAAAATAGTATTCACTTTTTACATTGAGAAATCTCATTGGTATGTTGATTAATCCATTCTTAGAAAGCTGTAAGAAATTTTATTGGTTTTAAACCCTATTTTAATTAGCATAATACAAATGTTTTAATTATTTTAGAAAAATGCTTTACTCTCATTTAACTTTTCAAAAACATTGCCCCCCCTTTTTTTTAGCAAAATTTACACTGATGTTTTACTTTTAATATCAAATATTCTGAGAAGTTAACTTCAATTTTCTGAATTTTAAAATTAGTGAACTACTTTTGAAGTTATTTTTCACATTAAATTAGAAAACATATTTTAAAACTTGAAATCTAACAGATTTTATCTTTGTGTAAAAAGGTTTGGTTGTCATTTCAGTAGGAAATAAAAACATGAATTAGCTTCAATTTGTTTTCTATAAATAAGTTGAGTTCCTTCGCTATTTTGTAAATATCAAAATTATTTATTTTAGTACTTAAGCTTTATTATTTCGCTTACTTAAGAGCCAGTATCATGACATTTCTTTGAAATGAATCAAATATAGTTTTGGAAAGAAAAAATTTGTATTCATGGATTATTACACAAAATAAATATAAAAATTTAATTTTTTTTAAATTTTGTATGATATTTTGTATATTTGATGTCTATTATGTGAATTTTTCTTAGATTGCCCCTTTTTTATAAATTTGATAAACTATTTTTATAATTCAATTTATATTATTTATATTACAATAAAAAAATTGTCTCTAGAATAAATCAAAAACATTTTAGCAAAAATTCACGAAACACTCCTTAATGAATTAACTACAGTCGAATCCGCTTAATGTGATCACGGTTAATGTTATCAATCTGATAATGTTATCGAAATCGACATGTCCCGATCATTCCTATTTAATTTAATGTAAAATACTTCGTTTAATGTGATCAACTATGAATCCTCACTCCGCTTAATATTATCAAAATTTGTCCATATCCCCTTTAAAACGACCGCTTTTGATTTCAAATTGAAGGTCAATTTTTACAACATCTGCCCCATGAGAGCATCTGGGGCTTCTTTTTTCTGATACTCAGTATGAGTAAGAAAAAGAAAACATTCCGCATATTTTGAAAGAAAACAGTTTTAAGGGGGGGGGGTCCGAATCCATGCATGTGATAGGTTAAAGAAAACACCAAGATCGAAGCTTTGCAAATGTCTGATAAGAGATTTGAACTTTCTCTTGTTACTGGAATTCAGATTATGTAATAAATTAAGTGGTTTATTGGAGTGAAAGGATATAATGGAGTGTAAAAAAGAGAGATCTTTCTATACAAATAAAAATACAAAGTAAGCGATTATTTTACTTTTATTAATTGAACTACTCATATTTTCCTCTTAAAATTTTACCTAGTTTAAAAATAGTGTTTTGGATACATTTATTACGATTACATGATTTTGATTTTAAAGAAAACAATCTAGATACACTGTTTGATGCTTTTTGATATGAGATCGCTTATTGTTATCGATCGGATAATGTTATCAGTTTAGTCTCGGACAATTGCGATCACATTAAGCGGACTCGACTGTATTTGAATTTGCTATATTTTTTGTATTCCTAGTATGCTTAGACTATACCTTCATCAGAGTAGGTGCTGTGCATCTAAAAATAATTGTATATAAGATTAATTACTGAAATTTATTGAGAACAAATATTTTATAATGTAAAATTATTTCACTGTTAAAAGTGAGTTTGAAATAAAAATCCATATTTATTTTGATGCTTGAATTTTTTTTTCATATTTTTAAGGACAATTTATAAATTTTATGACACACAGTTCTCAGGAGTTTTATATACTTTGACTCAGAGCTTTTGTTGCTTTGACCACTGTTTACCCTGGGAGAAGGAAGGAATTCTACACCGAATTAAATTTCTCTGTAAAGACTTAGTTAGGAAAACAGGGATTATGTGAACAGCCCCTCTCTCTGCATTTCCAAAGCTTTTAACTCTTGTTCTTAAATGCCTATGAAACACTGGGTAGTGTTATGAATTTATTTCGTCAGTTTCTTTAACTGAGCTAAATTAACTTTACTTTTTTTAAAGTTGTACATGTGATTTGACCAACCAAATTTAATTAAAGTAATAAAAGTTTCACAACTAAGATGGCTTGGCCATGTTTTCAGATATGATGACAATAGCCCAGTAAAGAAGATAACTTTTCTAAAACCAGAGGGTACGAGGAGAAGAGGCAGACCCCACAAGCAATGGCTAGACAACGTTAAAAAATGGATGAAGAATATTGGTGTTAACAGATGGAGAGTGATAGCAAGAGATAGTCAGATGGTTCAGACTGACTGAGACAGCCTTGGCCGGAAACCGGCTGTAGCGCGGAATTGGAATGTGATTTGATAGGCCACACAAGTTAATAGTATATCTGAATAAATAAACCCTTAAATTATACTTTTATAAGAGTACCCCCCATAAGGAATCTTATAATTCAATTCATTTCCAAACAATTGAGTTTCATTAACACTAAAACAAAATACTGATTTATTGAATATATTTTACAAGTCTATTTACATCTATGTAACTTGAGTTTCAAGCAACAGCAGGAACCTGGAAAAAAGTTGGGATTTTACCTAATTACAATCCATTTTTTGTGAAACAAAACAATGAAGTTACCAATAAAAAAAGAAAACTAAAACTTTCTTAATTTTACATATCTTCAAAAATTTAAAAATTATACTTTAACAGTTATCAAATTCTTTTGGGGATGGAATCAATTATGCCTAGATAAAAACTACCAAACCCAAATGAAGCAAGATTTTTAATTTTCTGCTAAAAAAACAAAGATCGAAATCTTTAAAATTCAGCTTTGTAATAGTTAATTCAATGTGCATGCATTTCTCCTGAAAATCCCTAAGAATTATATTTATATCTAATTGTTTTTACTTTTAACAAGTCAAATCAAGTTTTAGAACATTAAAAAAATAAACATATTTCTAAGGAACATCAGGAAAAATACATGCAATTGAATTAATTTAAAGTTGGAAACTAGCTCTGTAAGATTTTGTACCGAATCTGTTAATGGTTGTATTTTCTGAAATTGATGTGACATTTTTTGCATGTTTTAAGTCAAATGAACACCCTCAAGCGATTTTATGAATTTTCCATGCGAGAATCATTCTTGTTCTATAATTACAGGAAGTGTTTAAGAACTTGCCTACATTTTGAAGATTTTTATTTTTTCTACTTCCTTTTATTTTATTTTCTACTTGAAATTTGGTAGAAATGTTTATTTTAGGAGTTAGAAAGCTTTAAATTTTGTTTAAAAATTTATTTAAAAAAAATATTATAAGGTTAAGAATGGAGTTAAGGTTAAGAATGGCTTTGGTTAAGAATGGAGCTTGGAAAATTATATCTATAACTATATAAGCTTCTTAGAAATCATGAACAGGATATGAGAGTTTAATCTTTGGTTTTTTAGTTTATTTTTTTAAAAATTAGCATTTTTTTTTGAAACTTTAAAGCTTTTGCGGCACGGGTTGATATTTTTTGATTCAGCTAAAATTTTTCAAAAATTATTTACTTGTATGATGGAAAAAATTGATGGGGGGGCGCAAACTTTAAAAATAAGGACCACCCTAATGGCTATAAACAGCAACAGAGTAAACTGCATAATACATACATGTACTAGTACTTTTAAATAGTGTTCGGCAACTACTGGTCAAAAAGTAGTTAACTACCAACTAGTCTGGGCAAAAGTAGTTGTAACTATTAGTTAACTACTTTTTCTTGGAAGTAGTTGATTATTTCCCAAAGTAGTTAACTAGTCTATTTAATTTCGTAAGATATTTTTCCCCAAATTTTCGATTACTTTTTCTTACATATAGCAAAAATATCATGGCTAAAGATTCGCCAATTTTTGATAGGTATACAGGTTATTGGTGTCTTAAAGTTTTCTAAGTTGTATTTATATTAGTCAGTACAGTGTAGTATATAAGGGGGGTTAAGGGTTCTAAACCCCCTTAGCCTGAACAAAAATATTTTAAGCACAAAATTGGGCCGTTAACTTTAAGCATTTTAATGCAGGAAAAACATCTACAATCCTCGTAAACCTAGCCTAAAATCGCTTTTCAAAGTGCTGGAATTTCCAAGAGAGAAAACCCTGAACTCCCTAATCTCTAGAGAGGATTTCAAAAAAGGGTTGCATTTATATGGGGCCGTTAAAATATTACGTAAGCACTTTTTTGGTCATTTTTAATCCCCCTCCCCCCTTGTCAGCAAAAATAAGCAAACCTCACCCCCCCCACTATAATTACGTAAGAAGCTAAAGGTAACAAGGGTTCAAAAATAAGTCGTAACACTACTTTTTGGAGTTAAAATTTCAAAATGTTTGGGGGGTCCATGCCCAGAAAAAGTGCTTACGTCAGATTTCCCAATTCAATTTTTTGTTAAATTTATTTTTGGTTGAGTTTTGAAATTATTTATGCAAGAAACAATAGATTTTCAAAAATACAGTATCTTACGTAAGCATCACTCATATCCCCCCTTGTCAGGAAAAATAAGCAAAGAGCAAACTAGCCCCGTTAGGTGCTTACGTAATATTTGAACGGCCCCTATGTCAATTGCTGGGATGAAATATATTTCAAGGTCGTCAAATATGAAAATGTATGGGGCTGTTCAAATATTACGTAAGCACTTAAGGGGGGGAGGGGGTTTTCTCTTTGCTTATTTTTCCTGACAAGGGGGGAGGGGGTTATGAGGGATGCTTACGTAGGATACTGCATTTTCGAAAATCTCTTGTTTCTTGCATAAATAATTTAAAATCTTACCAAAAATAAATTAAACAAAAATTTGAATTAGGAAATCTGACGTAAGCACTTTTTTCTGGGGATGGACCCCCCAAACATTTTGTAATTTTAACCCCGAAAAGTTTCGACTCACTTTTGAACCCTTAAGAATACACCCAAAAAGGACAGCTCCTTGTATAAGTCACCTAATTTTCAAGGAGAAAAAAACAGTACTTACTAAAAGGGATGTCAAAATTTCGGGGGGGGGGGGGGGGGGGGTCTGGCAGTTTCTTACGTAATTATAGTGGGGGGGGTTGAGGTTTGCTTATCTTTGCTGACAAGGAGGGAGGGGGGTTAAAAAGGACCAAAAAAGTGTGCTTACGTAATATTTGAACGGCCCCTATCACAAAAAATGGTATTGTCAGTATATGTAATACATTTTTTAAGATTTTGATCTTTCAATATTTTTTGAAGTAGTTGAACTTTTTGAAAGTAGTTGGAACTAGTAGTTGGTGAAAAAAGTAGTTAAACTACTAGTTCAACTACTCTAAACCAAAAGTAGTTGAACCACTGAGCTATAAAACAAACTGGAGTGACAACCTCCGATACTATAACAAGCGATTGATTGTGCCAGCGCGGAAAGTTACAATGCCCCGATTGCTCGCAGCAATCGGGGCATTGTCAGTTTCGGCACGCTAACTAGTCACTCCAGTTTGTTTTATAGCTCAGTGAGTTGAACTACTAGTTAACTAGTAGTTAACTACTTTTAGTTAACTAGTGCCGAACATTACTTTTAAATAAAATCTTTTCTACTCTATTTTATATTTGTAAACGTTATTTTAAGTCAAAAGTTTTCTCTTGTAACAAATGTAATTTATAAAAATATATACTATAAACATTTTCAAAATTTGTTTAATAAGATCCCTTTGAGTAATTGGGAAATCTGCATAATCAGCACAAAATGTCCTGGTCCTAACATATTTCTATTAAGCAAAATCTACAGTAATTTATTTAAAAAATTTAATTTAAGCATTGATTACCTTTTGAAGTGGCTGGTAATGTTTGGGCTGACGAAGTCTCCCTCTGACAAGTGAAAAGCAAACTAGCGTCATAACCATCACAAACATAAAGTAACTAGTGTGCATTAAATGCAAGTTGACAATGGATCTATCTTGCTGAAATTGAATGAAACCTTAATTACTTTTGGTACCAAATATTTTATATCAAATATTCTTAGCAATCACAAACAAGATAGGTTTTAGGAATCTCGCAAATGGAAAAATAAAAGAAATTCTTGAATTAAAATTATCTAAATATCTTTTTTAAAAAAAGCTTTTTTTTCTTTCATTACAAGGTTTACATTATTTAAGTTTATTTTAATTAGAAACTAGAATTTTTTGGGAAGATTTAAGATATTTCTTTTTTATTTGTATATATAGTTTTTAATGTAGGTGTTCTTACCTAATGTGGTAAATAACACTTAATTAATGCTTAAATTAATTTGGAAAGAAATCAAAACTAAACTTTTTAAGGTTTTATACTTGATTTATTTCTACTGTAGCCTATGTAATTTAAGGTAAGTTTACAATTGGAAGACCTGTATATGTAGAAGAGTCAAAAAGTTCCCTGAATGGTCACCTACATTCAAGCAGGTGTTTTTTGGAGGGGAAATACCTTTTTGGTGGTTAGCAGCACTAATAAGGAAAATACAGCCATCTAGATTTCCTTTCTATTACTGTTAATGTTAGCTGAAGATCATTTCTGATAAAGATAATTTTCAATTTGTCGGATTTTAAAATTTCATCTTTAGAGTAGCATGAAAACATAAAATTGTTGAGAAATCACTTTCTGATAATCTCAAGATGCTGCATACACAAACAATGTCATGAAAAAAAACTAGCGGTATAAAAGTTTTCGTGAAAACCCCGCAATCATCCAAGATCCTCCTCAGACCATTGGTCTAGCCATTGGTCTAGGTCTCTAGGTGATGAAAAATGTGACATAGCAACTAAGGACTTTTTAAAAAATGGATCCCAGGAGTGTTTCTAAAAGTTATACGAATGCTGGAAGAAGTGTGTGGATGTAGGAGAAAAGTACTTTAAAGGCCTCAAAAGAAAATTATTGTTCATCGTTTTAATAACGTGTAATAGACCAATTCCAGGAACTTTTTGACCCTACTACATAGTACGGCTATCTACCAGAAATTGCAGTAAATATGTTAGTTTTAAATACTATAAACAAAAAAAACACTCACAGGGCTCAACATTTCCGTTAGCTTTGAATCTGGAGTATAGCTTAATTCTACACATGTAGTGGTATCATTGAAATCCAATATAGAATTTTCAGAGAACACAATTGGAAGATCATCATAATGTTTGATTTTACATGAATCAAGAATCCTATAAATCATAGCATACAATAAGGATGATTCAAAAATATAGAAATGTTTCAATTGAATATACAGTCGAGTCCGCTTAATGTGATCAATCGGATAATGTTATCGAAATCAACAAGTCCCGATTATTCCTATTTAATTTAATGTAAAATACATCGTTTAATATTAGTAAGCACAGCACACGCCACTTAATATTATCAAAATTTGTTCATACCCCCTAAAAAAATGTCTACTTTCGAGTTTTGTTTTGAAATTTTTACAAGTTAACACATCTGCCCAACCCAACTCTAGAGCTTCTGTCGCTTCTTTTTTTCTGAAACTCATTAGGGGCCATTCATTAATTACGTAAGGGTCCCGAGGGGGAGGGGGGGTTGGAAAAATCTCTACATACCCTTACTTGGGGGGTGCGGGGTCAAACCAATTCTTACGTAAGATTTTCCTAGTTAATGTAAACAAATTCCAATTATTATAATCAAGAGATAATAACATAATAGAAAAATGTAGTTGACAGCAAGAACATTATTTATCTGTTAAAAAATAAAAATCTTTGATTTACGTCAAACTGAGAATTTTCTAACATTTTATTATTTTGAAAAACATAATGGAATCTTACGTAAGAATAGGGGGAAGGGGTTTGAAAAATCTTACGTACCCTTACATGGGGGGAGGGGGGGTCAAAAATTGCCAAAATCATCCTTACGTAATTAATGAATGGCCCCTTATACACTACTGTTCATAAATTAAGGACGGAACTGTTTTTTCAACATAACACCTAGTGAAATTATTTTTCATCAATGAAAATTATACCAAGAGATGTTCAATGGGTGGGAATACAGGGCCCGAAAGCAAATTTTCTCTACCAATATTTTAAGGGGGTAAATGGACCCTCCATTGATAATGGAGTCCCATTACAATTTGGAGCTGTGGCAGAAACGTCTGTGTAAGAGGTATTTTACCAAAAACTTTATGTTTATTGTAATGAATATGATTACTCCTGAACTCAGTGCATATTTTTAAAAGCGTGTGTTACCTTTAAATGGTATTTTTTATGTTTTATTGATAGAAATCGGTCTAATCATCATTTTTGGCAAGTTTTAGCTTCTGGGTCATTTTTGGTAATTGGTATCTTACCGTCAACCATGTTTTTAGTAGTTCTTACATGTGATAGATTATGTTTAGGTCTGGAGACCCTGAAAGTAAATTATTTCTTTCAATATCGTGACTTTCAAGAAACTTTGAGATAGCCAAATTGTGATTTTGTGCAACTTTTTCTCTCATAAAGAGAAATTCCTGACCTGAAATTTCTTCTGAAGAATCAAATGGGACATGAGAACACAGGTACGCAATAGCAAACATCAGTGAAAATATCTGCGGTGTATACGAGGTGCTCAAACGGCACAACATAATTGTATAGTTTCACAGAAAGGACATCTGTTATTAATGTTTGAAAAAAAAGTATTTTTTAGTGTTTATGGACGTAGACATACCTAAAAATAAACATATAGTTGTAAAAGTATCTCCATTACCTTTGAAATGAGTTTTTAAGAGATATAATTTCTCCATTGATACTCTATTACTGTTATAGACATTTCAACACTCCCTATACACGAAAAAAATTTTCACTGATGTCTGCGATCACGTGCCTGGGTTCTCATGTCCCATTTGCTTCTTTTAGAAGAAATTTCAGATCAAGAATTTCTCTTTATGAGAGAAAAAGTTGCACAAAATCACAATTCGGCTATCTCAAAGTTTCTTGAAAGTCACGATATTGAAAGAAATAATTTACTTTCAGGGTCTCCAGACCTAAACATAATCTATCACATGTAAGAACTACTAAAAACATGGTTGACGGTAAGATACCAATTACCAAAAATGACCCAGAAGCTAAAACTTGCCAAAAATGATGATTAGACCGATTTCTATCAATAAAACATAAAAAATACCATTTGAAGGTAACACACGCTTTTAAAAATATGCACTGAGTTCAGGAGTAATCATATTCATTACAATAAACATAAAGTTTTCGGTAAAATACCTCTTACACAGACGTTTCTGCCACAGCTCCAAATTGTAATGGGACTCCATTATCAATGGAGGGTCCATTTACCCCCTTAAAATATTGGTAGAGAAATTTGCTTTCTGGCCCTGTATTCCCACCCATTGAACATCTCTTGCTATGATTTTCATTGATGAAAAATAATTTCACTAGGTGTTATGTTGAAAAAACAGTTCCGTCCTTAATTTATGAACAGTAGTGTATGAGTCACAGTTGCACCGTTATGGTTCTTTGCTTTGATTGCAAGAAAAAGAAAATTTGTGATGCTACGCACATTGAAAGAAAACTGTTAAAGGGGGATACAAATTTTCATGTTGAGATTTGTTAACAAACCATCGGCGCCTTGCAGATGTTTTTGTGATAAGATATTTTGATTTACTGGAATACAGATAAATTTAAATGGTGTATTGGAGTGGAAGGATATAAAGCCATGCAAAAAGATAGACCTTTCTACTTAAAATACAAAGTAAGCAATTATTTTGTTTTTAATTGAACTACTCTTATATTTTACCCTAAAATTTTATGTTGCTAACTACAAAGTGAAAATCGGTTCAAATACATTAATTACGATTACATAATTTTGATTTTAAAGCAAACAATCTAAGTTACACTGTTTGCCTTGTTGATATGAAATTGCTTATTGTTATCAATCGGATAATGTTATCAGTTTAATCTCGGACAATTGCGATCACATTAAGCGGACTCTACTGTAACATAAATTTTCACTAAAAACACATTACTTTAAAGCAACTATTAGATTTTGACAAGGTTGGATACAATGAAAAATATAACCTCTTTCCCAGATAAAAAAACCGGATAGTTAGAAGATGTAAATGAATAGCAAATGTATATTTATTTATTATATAACTGCATAGCTACATACAGTTTGGATTTTTCTGTTTTTGTTCCGATTTTCAATTGTTGTCTGTTACAATAGGACAATAAGTCTTAATGTGTATAATTTTGTAGGAAAATGTATCAATATCAATAAATACTGTATTGCATTAAAGTAGTACAATTTTGTTCTTTTTCAATCATTTATATCTATTTGTAGATTTAACACAATTTCAAAACAAAACTAAAAATATTCTACGGAAGTACCTTAATTTTATCTATGAGCTGCTACTGCTATTAAAAAGTATTTAAATTCCATTTGAACTATAAAAAAGATGGTTTCTCACTTACTTTGTTTTTGGAAGAATATCTAAAGGTAAGCTCATTTTGATGCACACATCATACAGAGTTCTACATTGATTTCCACTGCAGCTAAAATTCCTTTTCAAAGGTTGAAAGCACAAAGATGCATTGTAGAGAAGATGAGCATATTTACCTAAAAATAAAAGAGAAATAAAATAGTCACTAAAGTTATAGTTAAAAAAAAAGGAAACAAATATAGGGATCATGGAAATGCCTCCACTAATGACCATGTTTCAAAAGGCACTGATTCCCCCCTATTTTTCTAATGTTAAAGCACCTCATAAGCCCCCTTCCAGTGACCAGTTTTCTGGAATCACAAAAAAATTTCCCAGTTATTTTAAGGATACTAAAAGAATCAAATACAATCACGTTTAAAAGGATTTTCAATATTATTGTTTTGCCCCATTCCATAAAACTGTTACACCCATTCAAATATCATTTCTAAACATTTGTTCCACTATTAAAAAGCTATTGCTAAGGTTGGGAAATTGGTCAAAAGTAACTTTTCTTCTATCTTGTTGCTAATGCTATTCATAAATATAAAAAAAAACATACTTCTCTTTTAAAAATAGGATCTCAATTTTTGGTACTGGCAGAAAATCTCAAAATTACATATTTTAAATAATCAAATAAGCCTTAGGAGTGTGCGCTAAAAGCAGCATCGTCCCATAAATTATATATAAAGCAGCATCGTCCCATTTCTTTACGATATGGGGCCTCTCAGAAAAGTCCTCTATGTACCGGGAGATCCGTGCCCCCTGATGAGAGGGTCTTCCGGTCCATTTCATTTTAATTTCTTTTTAAATCAATCTCAATTTTTGGGTTATAGCTTCCTTTTGTATGGCCCAATACGTAGAATTTCTAAATGATTTACCTAGATGCAAGTTTGACCTTGGCAAAATATAAGGCTGTTTAAACTTAGTTTTCCTAAAAATTAAAATAATTAATCAATCAGTAAAGAAGATTATTTTTTTTGAGTGATAGAAAGTTCACAAAATGAATACTACATTTTTTTCTAAGACAAATAAAATAGGAAAATAGTATTTACCCGGTAAACCTAAAAGCTTTCCTTTAACTGTTCCTTTCATGTTGAATCTGGGTGTAGAAGGAACTTTCCCATTCAATTCAAATCTAACTTTAACAGAAATTTCAGTAAACTGAGATTCATGCCAACTTTCATCCATGGCAGAATCAACTACATCTGAAATAACAGCACTCAGACTCTTGCTTTCATCTACAACATGTGAGGTTGATGAGTTTATTTGCTTGGAATGTAAAGCTCCATTGGATAATCCACCCATCTTAGGTTGCTTTGAATTCACCTCCAAGGGACACAATTTTAAATCAGACACTTTCTGAAAGAACTTATTCCAATCCTACATAAAAAAATCAAATTGTCACATTTCTTATAAGAAAGCTACTAGAAAAGTGCTATCCTATGGGAAAATAGGAAAAATTATTTGGATAGTATAAAGTACCGTTTATAAGTCTTTCAAGGGACCAACGTAATACAAAGTATAATTGAAAAAATCTTTGATTATTAGGTTTCTAATCAGGGATCTGTCCAGGACAAATTTACTACCGTTTTACGGTAGTTTCACAAATTCGCCGATCGTTAAAACGGTAGCTTCACAAATTCGCCGATCGTTAAAACGGTAGCTTCATAATTTTAAAACTTCTTATTTTCACAATTTAGTGCTAAATTTTCACAATTTATAACTGAATTTTCAGAATTTTCACAAATTATTACTAAACTAATAATACTAATATTTGAAAACTTTAACTCCCCTTAAAATGTATATGTAAAGTGATTTTTAAAAACCTATTTTTCAATTCATTTTATTACGCATATTTTATTTTCACAAATTATTTTTAAATTTTCACAAAATAGGTAGTTGGCAAAAAATCCTAGACAGAACCCTGCTAATGTTCTTGATGAAGATTTTCGTAATACAATAAATTTGAGGGGTTTCTAAAGGAAAAATTACTTCAAAACAGTTTTTAAACCAAAAATAATTAAACTTCAAAACATATTAAAAAATTGGTACTACTTACCAGGGATGAGTTTGTCTAAAGAGGAAAAAGCGCGCGAGCTTAGTCATGTATAATTTTTTTAAGTGCGTGAAACAAATAATTTTAACAAGACAAATTTTAATTTACCTGAGTTATATTTGGGAGGATTTTAAGAACTTTAAACTGGCATTTAACTAGCAATTAATATTGAGAGACTAGTCTAAAATCTAGATAAAAATATCTTTAAACAAAGAATAATACATACTTCACGTTATCTTCATTTGCATGAAAATAACCAAAATGTAACTAAAAGTAGATGAAAATTTAGAAAATCAGTTAAATACTAGGATAATTTATTGATTTCTTAAAATATAATTAAGTTACTGAATTTTTTTACCAATATAATTTTTGCTAGATTAGTTTGAAAATATTTAGCAATGTTTCTACTTTTGAGTGACCAAAAGAGCATGGCAGTATTTAGCGGGACCTTTAACGGAATTGAACCAAACAATTAAATACTGCTCAGATGCCTAGATGCTTTTAGTCAAAAAGCACCTAGGGCAGTATTTGATTTTTTTACTAGAATAACTCAATTAAAATTGTCCTACCCAAGTAAAATATGTTTCTTCAATAAGAATAAAATTAAACTAAAAATCTACCTATACAGTTTACAGTAAGAAAGGAAAAGTCAAAAGAAAGGTGTAAAAACTCCTGAAGATTTAAGTTAAAAAGAGAGCTCAAATCACCGAGTTAAAGATATTTCATGAATTTATAAAAATTACCATTTGGACATCTGGATTTGGAACTTCTCTTTCACCAATAAGATGAGCCAATATAATCATTGTACATCCAAATATAGTTAGGCAGATTGTGAACACAATTAAAGGTGGCTGACTGGTAAATAAGTTTTGACTCATGATGAATATATCTATAAAATAAAATAATTCTATTACATCGAGATTTTCAGTTATAATTTACAGATAACAATGCTGAATTAGTGTAAAACACGTGAGTTAACGTTTTTAAATATCGAGATGCTTTAAACACAAGGATACTAACTAACCAAAAAGTTTTATGCTCTTCAAAAATTTGGATCATAAGGAATGTATTAAAGTGCCCCGTTCTTATTTTCCATATTTTAATTGTTTCAAAGTATGGATACTCCTAAATATATTGCATTTATTCAAAATCAAAACATCTCGTTGTATATATACAATCAACCATGGAATTCAACCAACACGACACGACTTCCAAACAAAACAAAAATAAAGATTTTTAAACACATTTTAGGAATATGGGCGAGGAATAAATATGTCGAGTCGCGAGGTGCCCGTCGCCAAATAGTTACGTTTATTTGGCGTTGATGGCGCAGATATTGGTGGTAGTTTTCCACCTTTCCTATCGTTCTCCTCAGTTCGTAAAATGAATGGAAAATGTATTTTCAAATCTTTTTTGTTCATTCTTTGGCAACACCTATTTGTGTTGATTTTGTAGGTCGAGGGAATATCGGATCCAGCAAAGTTTGTGTGACGTCACGGACCGGAAATAGCACATCTCGTGGCGCCCCTACCGTGTAAACGTTCTGTTTCGCTTTGTTTTTGTTGACATTTACGACGAAGGCGTCTTTAGTTAGAATTAATTTTTTTGTACTTCTGGTAATCTTTTGGTATTTTCACTTGTCCTATTAATTAGTTTTTTCGATGTTCTTGTGCTACTGTTGAATGATTAAACCTAACCGTAAATTGGTAACTTCCTTTTTTCGAGTAACGAAAGTTTGAAGTCTATTGAGTATTAAATTTTTTTAGGTATCTATGTATAAAGTCTTCTGGCCCAAAAAATGTCACTGAGGTAATGCTGGTGGTTTTAACTTCACATTTCTCAGTGACACTTCTTAGGCTTTATTGTTCAACGTAATAAATACCATCAGTTGGCCGATGTCTTCGTTTATCTTCATAACTATGTGATAAACACTTCTGGTATGTTATAACACAAATATTTATCAATTTATCATATGCATTTCCATGAGTAATATAGGAAAATCTTGTAATATATAAGCTTTTAAGTATTTATGTATGTTTAAATGAGTGAGTCCTGATATCAACGCATAACAGTAGAACACTAATTTGATAAAATATGCAATTATAAGGGGGACAGCATAACTACGATTTGCATGAATAACATAATTATTGTACTTTTGAAGTATGTCTTATAGCAGGGGTCCCCCCAACCTTTTTACCACCACGGACCGGTCAATGTTTGATAATTTTATACCGCAGCCCGCTGGGAGGGGGCGTTGATTGTTAAAATGCTAGATTAGTTTGATTTATTAATTTCAATTTGATTGTATTTAAACATGCTTTCAAAATAAAAAACATTTACACCAAAAAATAAATATAAAGTTCATTTCATTCATTAATTTGGAGTATAAAACTTAGGAATCTAAATTTACTTTCAGTGAAATGGTCGGCCCACGGCTCGGTACCAATTTATTCACGGACCTGCACCGGTCTGCGGACTGGGGGTTGGAGACCACTGTCTTATAGTACTACAGGTGTTTTTTTAACCTTAATGTTTTAAAGAAACATTTAATAGTACATATACAGGGTAATTCTGAATTCATCATCAATATTTGGTGGGGAGGAAACCTAGGTAAGCTTATTTCCAATAGGAATGGGGAGACGCAGATACCCTGTTAAAGAGCTAGGACCTAATGTATGAGAGCGTTACGAAGGGACATTTTGCTAGGCACGTTTAACGAAACAAAACATAATAAAATGAAAAAATTTATTGCATAAGGTACAGCTGTATCCATACTACTTACACCATAAATTTGATAGAAATTGGACAACTTGCTAATCTGAGGGGCATGTTTTAGAACATGCAATATTAATCTTGTATCCAAAGAAGGGAGTTCCATTAGTGTAATGGTATTTAGAAAAATGATCATTGGGGAAGGAATTTTAAATGATCATACATTGATCATTGAAACTGTATGATCGAATAAAAGTATCCCAAAAATATTTACAGGTAAAAAACTTTTCTTTAAAGTATTACCTTTAATTTATTAAAAATTATACTTAAGTACTCATAACAACAAATGTTTTATCATTATGGAAACCTTACCTTTAAAAATTATTTCTTTACGATAATTAAATCTTACATTACCATATTATTTACATCATTTTACCAGATTTGTGTTTATTTACGTGTGATTTTGTTATAAATTAGAACCTATATAACAACACTACTCCTTGATAAAGTGTGCCCTGCATCATGACAATTAGTAATAAAGTACCAATTGTTTTATAACAGTGACAATTATATTAGTTAAAACAACTACTTTTTGGTCTTGGAAGGGGTGGCACTATGTAAGTTCTACTGTATTTATTTAGAAAAAGCAAAGTTAGAATGTTTCAAAATAGATTTATTTTAATCTTATAAATACAGCGTCAATTTGAACAATTTCCATTTTTAACTTGTTCTTGTGTTACAATTACTTTTCTTGCCTTTTTCATTGCATGGACTTTCATTCCTACTCTCCCTGCTAATCCCTTTTTAGCAAAGGTTTTGAGCTTTCCATACTGCTTCTGACTTTTATTTGCACCTGGATTTGTTGTCGATGCTGGACAATCCAATTTCTTGGTAGTTTGGGTCAAATTGTACGTGTTTTGAAAACAGTGGTCACCTTTTGCCGAACCAAAGGAAATTAGAAAGGAATATAATTCATACACAGATTGATATAGAACCTAAGTTAAATATTCATAATTACAGTGCTCTGCTTTTCATACCTATTAATTTGATTCTAAAAAAATCATTAGATTGGATGTAGATTTAGAACATAACCCATCTATCATATAATGTGATATTTAAATTCTAAAATAGTCCTGAAATTTTAGCTTGGGCCTGTTCCAGTACATAACTTTTGGAAGTAAACAATGACAATTGTTTTCTCCCATATTTTGCATTGTAAAAATTATAAGACCAATTATAATTTATAATACAAACTTAACTCCTATCTGTTTTGATAGAATCATCAAATACACTTTGGTACGATGCTAATACAGAAATATGTATATTCATAGTATTAAATGCCAATACTGTGTGTGGCGAACCATGAGGTTCGTCATCAAAATTCAAATAAATACGACTGCAACACAGAGCACGGCCTGCCCTTTTAACTGCTGGTAACTATATCATCATCATCTTTTGCGATTGTTTAAAAATTTAGTTTGGTTTTAGATAAGGAAATAAAGGTTTAGTGTTTTTTAATAAAATATTATTTTGTGGGACTACTTCATTGGTGACCCAGACATGAGGACCATGAAGTTTGTCATCTATGTTAATGTTGTATACTGTTAATATATCATTATCAAAATAAATTTCAAGTAAACATATATACCCATAGGCGCCGACTTTTATCAAATATTGGGGGGCCCAGTACTAGACAAAAAGATATTAGTTATTTCTTATAAAAGCGGTACTTAAACTTTCGATCGCCACTAATGCTAGACATAGCCCCCTTCCAAGATTTTGAACATACAAAGTCCAAAAAAACTTATTCCTTAAGTACCCCTAAGGAGTATATTTATACATAAAGTTTTAGATTCCTTATAAGTAGTACTCAAATCCTATTCCACATTATGTTAAAATTTTACAATTACTCGAAGTATAATAGGGGGTCTGGGGGGTTCCCCCAGAAAAATTTTGAAAATTTGCCTCAAAAAGTAGTGTTACAGCTTTTCTTTAGACATTTTTGGTTCCCCCAAAAGAGAGAAGTTCCTTGTAAAACATAGAATTTCTAAGGAAAATGTTACAACTAGAGACGTCAAAATTTCGAGAGGGGCTAGGGGTCCTCCCCTAGAAATATTTTTGAAATTTGTCTCTTTAAACTAGTGTTATTAATTTTGAAACTATCAAAAGGTAACTCGCGGACCCCCTAGGAAGGTGCTGAGGACCCTCGGAGGTCCGCGGACTACTGCTTAAAAAATTCAAATAAAAAGCAGCACAATATTTAAAAAAAAATTAAATCGAACACAAAAAATTAAATACCTATCGCGAAGTATGAAAGTGGATTTATATCGCTTATCAACTGCACAAAGCCGTAACTTGAGTTTTGTTTCGGGTGGGATTTTGACTTAAATATTTTTTTTGGGGTACCTACTTACGAGTTCTTTTTTACTTCAAGTGTTAGACGACTTGCACATTTTACATTAATTTTGTTGAAAATAATTTCAAAATTTTATAAACATTGAAAATTCCAAGCAAAGCGATATTTTGAGGGTCTTCCCCCCAAAATTTAGAAATTTCCACCACAAAATAGCGTTTTATCTCTTTTTGAAGCCTATTTGGGTTCCACCCTTAGAGCAAAGGGCTTATTTTAAGAAGCAGAATTTTCAAAGAAACCCAGTATATAAAACAGCAAAATTTTTGGAAATTTGTCCCTAAAAATAGTGTTTAAATTCTTTTTTATACTCTTTCTTCTTATGTTACACAAAAAGAGGATCACACCTCAAAAATCACGGAGTTTTCAGGGGAAGACGGTACATAATAGATTTTAAAATTTGAGGGGGGGGGTTGGGGGTCCTCCCCCAGTTTTTTTTTTTCAAACTTTTACCCTAGAAAGTAGTGTTTTAAGTCATTTTGAGACCCTTTGTGAAGACCAAGTGAACGGGACCAAAAGAACGACGTCCAATACATTGCCTTCTTTAGTTCATGAAAGAAAATAGGTAGATTTTTACTAAAAATATTGGGGGGGCTTAGCCCCCCTTCTTCCAACATTGGGGGGGCTCAAGCCCCCTCAAACCCTATGGAGTCGGCGCCTATGTATATACCGCAACTAGCATCAGTCTAATTTCTACCTGCTTTTGCTTTGTTTCCATGTATTTCCGCTTTTTCCCACGATTTTTATATTTCCCATGATAAGTTTAAATTCTTGACCCTAAATGAAAATTAGGGAGTCCATCATTCCAGTGGATCTTCATATCTGCAGAAATTTCACCTAGATATGGAGGTGATGAATATGGGAACGGGGTAAGATTTACATGAGATGAAATAAATTTTCAAGATTGCAATTAGAAATCTATAAAAAAATATTTTGTGGGCCTATTGTTCTTTATTCAGTATAATACAGGTGATTTCATGGTTGAAAAGTTATGCTCAGGGGTCTGAACTTATGTCTTCAAATTTATCATTAAAAATTTTTATTTCAAATATAGATAAAATACCCTTTAACCTCCACATAAAATAAAAATTTGTTGTTCATAAAAAAGTTTTAGGAAGTTAAATCATAATTGGAAATTTTTATGCAAATGTGAATCTTTCTCAATCCTTTCTAATAGGCTAAAATTTTAATACTGATAAACTACACACGTTTTTCATCCAAAAACCCTTTGGACTTTTGAAAACATTAAATTTCGAAAATGCATTTATTTCGTAATTTTTTAATATATCTTTAAGAGCGTCAAAAGAATTATCGCAGAATCCATGTTCTAATAAGTAACCTAACAAAACAAATACGGACGCGGACGAGGATACTTCTGTTGCTAGGAGCAACCAGATCAACGATGTGTTGTTTCCGGTCCGTGACGTCACACCAACTTTGCTGGATCCGATATTCCTTCCACCGATTTTGTAATTGTCGTTTAGTGGAAAGTAAATATTATGATATGAAAAAAGATCAAAATTTATTTTGTTACATTTACCAAAATAGTGAAGTATGAATTATTTCCTTTCTTTTATGTCCTTTAAAGTGCAATTGTCTCTATAATTTCAACTGCTTCCAATTGATGCGCTATCTTTGCAATTTAAAAAAAACCATTAATGCCCATAGTTATTTGTCAATTTCCTCAATATTTAAAAATTTTACATACTAGGTATTATAGGATACTTATTTTTATATATCTGTTTTGATGACTTGCTTGGATGTATTTTATAGGTTGTTTGATTTCTTTATTAAAGAAATCAGAAAATATTAGTTACCTCTAAGGGGAGAAGTGTTTAAAAACATTTATCTTTTCAGAAAAAACTCCTACTATTCAAAACTACATCCTTTCCTCAAATCAGTGACATTCCTGGAGTTAATGAATCATTTTATAAAGTTTAAATCCACTTTAGTTAGTAACCAGGTTTAAACTTTTGTTTTTTTAACCCCGGTTTAAATCTAGAAGTGGGTTCAAACGCCAAGCGAAATAGTAGCGCCTAAGTATCAAAGTGAAGTAAGGGACTAAAAATTCGCCAAGAGGCGCCAACCCGAACCCACTTCCAGATTTTTACCTTAAACCCCTCTAAGTGTTTCAGCTTTTGTTTGAAATTAAAATTGCACTATAATATATAGTCTGAAGTTTCTTTATATTGCACTGAAAATTTTCATATTGATTAATTTGTGATTAAAGTTTGACAAAAATGAGTTGGGTTTAACTCATTGTTCCATCCAAAGGGAAGAAGTGAAGTTATTTATTTCAAACCCATCCAAAAATTTAAATGATTTTATTTTAATTTAAGTGTAATAGTGGCGAACGGTACTTCTCTAGAAAGCCGGCGCAAATCTCGCCAGGCAGATTTTTTGGCGACAGCTCATACATGGCCTTCCAAAACAGAAACAAACACAAAAGAAAGCTTTATTTCTGCTCAAAAAGAGATCTGCTTACCCCATTGTTACAAAAAAAACATAATGTAAGTAACAAGTTATTAAAAGAAAAACTATATATAAGTCTGTTTAAAAATCATATTAATAATCTTAAAATATATTTCACCAAAATTTAAAATTTTAAAACTGGTAGGTACAGTTTAAAATATTTTTATTTGAGTGTTTACTTTTTAAATAAAAAGTTTCATGGAATGGCATTGTTGTTATTTTTTACAAGCAAAGGGTTACAAGCGGTGATATTCTGTTTGGCGCTGGTTGCATCATTATTGGCGACTTTATTGCTTGCTCCGGGATTCTGGAGTAGTACCATACTGTAAAAAGTTGTAACCTTCCCCCAAACCTAACTTAATTTTCCCAAACCTTATGTATTGCTCCTATGGTGCTTGCAGGGGCTTCCCCCAAACTTAGTTTGTAGATTCGGGCACTTTTTCCAGGTCCAAATAGTGTGTTTGTCTTTAATATTCTGTTACCTAGCAATGGTAATAGTCTGCTAAGTATATAGAACACCCTTTTTGACACAAACCAACAGAATTTGAAAATTAAATTTACAGTTATAAATCTTAGCTTGGAAATAAGGATTATAAAAGCCAGGGGTTCATCCAGGTTTTTCTGCCATGGTCCTGTTTTAGGACTTTAGTGGAAATTTATAGGGGAGAGGAGGGAGGAATGGGACAGTGGGAGGAGTGGGACAGCTGAAATCATGGCAAAATAAATCAGTTTATTTTATTTCCAGTTTGGTCATTAGATGGCCTTCTTATAGCTTCTTGTTATTTCCTTCATTTAGTTTATCCAGCAGCAAGTTTCTGATTATAGTTGTAAAAATTTGATTTTCCCACCTCCAAAGTAAATTTCCAGTCTATCTTTAGTTTTATTTCATTTCTCATGTAATTTGTGGAACAAACATTATATAATGCCATTGTATCTAAAAGATATAATGTATGCTAATCTGCAATTTTATAAAGCCTAACACCATCATAGTTTATGTGACAAGTTATATTTTAAAAGCAATGTGTGGAGGGAGGAATGGGACATGTTCCATTCCTCTGCAAAAATGTAAACAAAATTTGAAAATATTAATTTCTGATAGCTATCTTTATCGCTTCAATTGAAATGCTTTTCTTTTCTTGAATAAAAAATTCCAAGTACTACATTGTAATTCAATTATTGATTCTTAACACCATGGGACAGAGTTCAAGTGTACTAAATATTTTTTAAAATTATTCCATAATAGATATAAGATTGAAAGCTGTTTAACAATGTGGGCAAAGGTTAAAATAATAGTAGGTAAAATACTAGGCCCTTTCTCATTATGACATTTTACTAATTTTCTTTACTTTTCAAAAGTGTCCCACTCCTCCCATACTCATGTCCCACTCCTCCCACCCATGAGGGAGGAATGGGACTAAATTCTTGTAATTTGAATGATCAAAAGTGATAAAATTAAACAACATTTAAGAACTGTATATTTTTAAAAAATTAAGTTAAAACATGTAAGTTTATTATCCAACCATTTGCATCTATGAATAAGCAGGGGATAATGAATAAAAAAATATTTAGTGAAAATTGTCCCATTCCTCCCTCCTCTCCCCTATGGAATTTTGTGAAAATGAAGGGTTTGTAGTACAAAAACAGCTTTCATAACTTTTAAAATGGCCCCAAAACTGGAAAATTCAATTCTTAAATGATCAAAACACAATCTGAAAACAATTTTCAAACCACTTTTGGTTTTTGGACTATTGTGAAGAGTCCCTTTTTGGGAACTGGAATTTTGTGAAAGGTCCCAAAACAGACCCAATTTCTCTCTAGATGAACCACTGAAGGCACAAACACTAAGTTCTCTGATAAATCTTGCCAAAGAAATCAAATATGTATTTAAAACAATCAAACTATCTCTACTAGTACTGCTCCTTTTAATTTTTAAAAAATGTTGTGTGATTTGTAGAACTGATTAGGGAGATTTTCAGCTTGCCAATCTAATCCTAAAGTACCCTTTACTTTTAATGATTTTAAGCTATACCTACCTTTTACTCTAATAAATAATATATGCATGCATAGAATTAAAATCTTTATTATGGTCCTGTGCTCCATTGTTCCTTGAGTTTCAATGTTTATTGCTTTTACTTAGTTTTGAAAATATGTTTTACAAATGCATAAATTTTAATACTACTTTTGTGTTATTTCTTTTTAGGATTCAAAATTTCTACATGTGTTGAAACTCATTTAACCAACCATGAGCAATATGCAGAACAAGCCACCTAATTTGCAATTCAAGGATTTTGATTTCAGTTTTTGTCTTCAAGACAAAAGAAAGGGCTTACCTTTATTTCCTGAAAAAATATTGCTCCTTAACATTCAAATGAATCCAGAGGTTAATAATAACCTAGTTAATAAAGGAGCCAGTACAGTTTCAACTAACCAGAAGGGAGGCCATTCAACTTCTAATAAAGTGTTGACCCCCATATTTCCTATTTTGAATGGTAAAAAGAACTTAAATCTTTAAAGCCAGTGTTGTTTTTAACTTTTCAGTTATTACTATTTTTCATAATTGTTCTTTTTTAATCAGCTTCTAAACTCTTTGTCATCTTAATGACATTTAACACTATCAACAAGTTGCTTAACAAATAATTAATTAGTAGGTAGTGGTAAGTAATAAACAGTAGTTATTAAAAATGCCCATAGTGAGACAGGCACTGTGATAAATTTAATGATATGTATTATAGGACAATAATTAAGAAATAGTAAAGAAAATTTAATAGGTTTACATAATTATAAAGAAAATTTAGTACTAATAAATAATTAGTATTTATCACTATGCCCAAGCAAAGTTGCTTTATTAAAATTAACTTAATTTTTTTAAAAATCACTTAAATAAAAAAAATTACCCCAATTTCGTGCCACAATTTAAATGAAAAATTAGTTGCATGCTTTAAAATGGTTTGCAAGATTATTTGCATTACAATTTTTTTTAAATTCTGCGAGATATGTAACTGAGAGATAGGTTTAGGTGGCTCTACATAAAATTGCCTGCAATTTCAAGAAAATATTTTACTACCAATAACAAAAATATTTATGAAGGAAAAGAGTAAAAAGCAGGGTTTTTGGAATCAATAATTGTGATAAGCTAAACAAGAATTAAAATATTTTAATTTTTTTATCTGGTACATCAACTTTTTATAATACAAGCATGTAAATGATTTTTATCGTAAGCTTGCTTTTATAGTTAGTCATGTTTTCTCTTACATAACTACAGCAAATAGAGCTCTATTCTCTATGTACATGACTGTCAATAAGTTGCTTATTTAATTTTATTTCTATTACTAATTATTATTTTGAAGAAATAAGTAGTACATAATACTTTTAGTAAAATTAATTTAACTGAATTATTATAATTCAAAGATTGATTAAAATGTTTACACAAAATGAAGCATAGATTTTTTTTAAAAAATCATTGTCACAATTTCTTTTATAGCTAATATTGGTTTCACAATTGGGCAAAAATAGTTATAGAAAGGATAAAAATTTTAGTAACTTGAGAGTATAATTTTTCATTCACCATTTTAGGATGGACTTGGGCATTTCACCATGAAATGGCAGCGCTTAATTAATTCAATTAATTAATGCATAAAATGGATCAAAATTGGGATATTAAGTAATCCTAAACTATTATATCACATTGAAATTACAATATCAGTATATTATTTACCAGTTTCAGAAAGTTCAGAGCTAGTAATTCATTTAAATAAAGAAATCCTATTTAACTCAAATAAATCTTATTTTTAAATTTTTTTTTAAATCAGCAGCCCTGTGCCCAAAGCATTATTACTAATGCTCGTATGTATCACATTGCGCATGTTTTCATAACCCCACTTATCCAGCCTTCATTTATTCAGATCAGGTAGACATTTTTACTATATTGTAAGTGTCACCTGTGTTTGTAACAGAAGACAGTGCACCAATGGACAATACCAGTTTTTTTAAGCAGAAAAAATGCATTTTTCCTGTGTGTCTACATTTAAAAATCGACATGAAAAGTTTCAAAAAATTTAATTATTCAATATTTTAAAATAAAGATATATTGACAATCACTTTGCATTTGTTTAGGTTTGAATGGCGTCAGATCTGTTTTGGCCTTACTTTAAAGTGAAACCATACAATTGCTTTGAAGTATTTAAACAATTAAACATTGTTTAAAATCAATTTTTAGGATTAAATGCCATCACATTTTGACATTTGATGTTTTCTCACCTTTTTCTAAAGTCAAACTTTGAAATTAAATTAAAAAATAAATATGTATCGTAATTTTTAAAAAATTCATGTATATTCATCTCTTGGATATCTCTATCAAATAAAAAAAACTAGAATTACCCATTCCATCTTAAAAAACAATGTAAAAAGGATTGTTTAGATTTTTAATGTCTTTTAATTTTTAGCCCTTGAGCCACTAACACAGCTTAATTTTCACAGATCCTTCTTTGCTTTTTTTAATTCTTATTATCTTTTAAGTTTTTTTTCTAAGGGAAATAACGACAGTAATATCGGCTTCTCCTTCCATTACTATCATGTACTGGTAAAAGGACTTGTGAATAGCATAAAGCCCCATAAAATGTCTTTAATTTCATAAAAAATTATTTCATCCACCCACATTTATTCTTTTCTAACTATTTATAAATAGACAAAATGTTATAAGTTAAATAGTATAGGAATTTTATGATCATAATTTAGTTTCTTTTGTATTTTTTTACTTTAGTGATAATACAAGCAATAATTTGAGCTCTTAAGAAATAAAATTGTTGTACTTGTTATTGCATTTCTTACTGTTTGCTTACAGGTAGTGAAACCAATGCAAAGAATCCAAATTCTGTTGGGAAATGTTTTACCTTGCTGAAGTTAGAAATGCCACCCCATGTGATAAATCAAGCAACTTTCAATTCTTCTCTCAACAGTAAGAGAGCTTCTACATCAGAAAAGAAGGTAACCAGTTTACATTCTGAAGCTATTCAATCAAACATTGTGGCATCTCTTAGGGAGAAGTATAAAAATATTAAAAAAGATAGAAAGATTCAATACTGGAAAATGCTCAAGAAAGCAACTTTTTTGATGAATGCTAAAAACTTAAAAAGAAAAAGGTCATTCCAAAAATTAAAATCAGCTAAGGCAACTACAGATAGACAAAAGTCAAGTATGCTAACTGAACAAAACATTTTCCTGTCCTGTAGATTTTGTAAAAGAAGCTTTAAATCATTAGAAGATCACAATAGTCATGTGTGTAAAAAATCTGAAAATTCAAATGGTGTTTTAAAATATAAGTGTAATTTATGCTCCATGGTATTCAAATATAAAAACTTCTTAGATAGACACATGAAAGGTCATAGCAGGAATAACTGTAAAAACTGTAATGCTCAGTTCACAAAACGAAAAGCTTTGTGTAAACATATGAAGGTGGCTCACAATATAATTGAGCCAGAAAAAGTGTACTCATGTACCTATTGTGCAAAAACTTTTATGAACAGACTTTCACTACATGAACATTTGAAAAACCATGCTGATGGTAAGTTCTTGTGCCTGAAATGTGGATTTATGTTTTCCAATGAATTCTTTTACATTGAACACTCTAAAGAACACATTAGAGTTCCCAAATTTGAATGTAAACGGTGTGGACGAAAGTTCGTTCGTCAACAACAGTACACTCAACACATGGCATACCATGATAAATATTCCTGTTCTTCTTGCAACAAAACCTTTGCAACCAAAAAATTGCTTATAACTCACAATCAATCAGTTCATGGTGCTCAAATAGTGAAAAAGCATATATGTCCCATTTGTAAAAAGTCGTTCATGCGCCCTATACACTTACGCAAACATCTGCGGATGCACAACGGGGAAAAGCCTTTCATATGTGTCCAATGTGAAAAGAACTTCTCTGATGAAAGATGCCTGATGAAGCATTTCAAATCCGCTAGGCATCTTCAAGTTGTGAATGACGGAAAAGCTGTTCACCTCGAGAAGCCATTTCTGTGCTCAGTGTGCGGTGCCCGATTCTTTCGCCAGCAGAGTCTCGTACGCCACATTGAGATGCTCCACACACCTGAAGAGGCATCGCTTAAGTGCTCTCAGTGTGACTACAGCACCAAGTGCAAGGCAAACTTGAGGCGCCACGAGGAGCGCCACACCGACATCAAGCGGTATGTCTGCGAGCTGTGCGGCGCCTCTTTCCGCGCCTTGGCCACTCTGAGGGAGCATCACACGTTCGTCCACTCTGAACAGAGAAGTTTCGTTTGCGAAAAATGCAACAAGGCGTTCAAGAACAAAAGCACCTTGCTAAGGCATATGAGAATCCACAGTGAAGTGAGACCATATAAATGCCATTGCAACAGAGCTTACAAAAGGTTGTCTCATCTTAAGAGGCATATGGTTTCTGCCCATCGTATGACGGTAAAGAAGAGCTATGACAGCAAACACATTCAATTCTCCGACCTCGACACAGATTCCAACACAGCAGTCGTATTGTCCATTCCTGAAGATGCAACTAAGTCAGACCAAAGCATATCGGATTGCGTGGACAGTTTCCTAAAAGCGTGTGAGCAAAATCTCCTTTCTTCTGAGTTGATTCAAAATTCTGATAACAATGTGGAGAGGCCAATTTTCCACCTCGAAGAAGGCTCAAAAGAAAATGAAAAAACTGAAGACATTCCCTGTCCAGATGTACACGAGTTCCTAAACAAAAGGGAAGTTTCAACTTGTGTAGAACCTGAAAAAAGTCCCCTGATATCTGATCCATCTTGTTCCCTTGGTTTGTCCGAATCAAGAGATTCTGTCCCTATGACAGAGCAGCATCTCAATTTATCCCCTGAAGACTATCTTTCTTTTAGTTCTTCTGCCAGTCCTTTGAATGTGATGAAAAATGAGAGTGCTGCTTCTGTTACTCCCACCCAAACTCTTTTGCAAGAACCAACACCATTGCCACCTGAAAATAATACCAAACTTGAATCAAGCTTGAATTTTCAAGCACAAGCAAGCAACTCCCTCTTTCCTTTCTCAATGCGTTTTGAGGACTTTTCCACAATTCCCGATTCGTTTCTGTTGGACACCGACCTTGCTTCTCAGCCTGTTGAAGGAAGCAATAAGCAGCTATTTGAAGAACCAAGTGACGTTCTTGACCTACCCCTTTTTGCCACTTCCCAGGATTCAGGTCTGACTGACTGTGCAGATAATCTCTTTGATTCTTCAAGGGAGAGCAACGCCTGGGCCTCGGGTAGAGATGGCCAGCTTCAAGATTCTATAGTTGGTGACAAAGTGTCTTCTTTGTCTGACTTTACTAATGATTTACCTTCTAACTCCTTCCTCCCATGCAATGGAGTGTTTCAAAATGATTCTTTATTGAATTGTGGTTTAGATGCTAATTCATTTGCTCCTGATGACTTCTTTTTTCTTAGCTAAGACTTTCAACCAGATTGTTTTTCACTTTTATGCTTAGTAAGTGTAAAAATTAACGTCAACGTAGGTATAAAATATTTGGGTGTTTAATGGTATTGGTGTGCTTTATTGTTGCTGTAGTTATAAATTTTACTTAATAGAAATATTTGTTTTCTTCTGCAATGGTCGTGTGAAATATTCATGTTCAAATTTTCTATTAACTTACAGTCAACTGTTTTGTTTTAAAATAATTAATAACTTCATATTCAAAGTATTGTACATACGTAAATCTTTGCTTACATGTATAATGCATTCTGTTTGATAAAATAATTATGTGATCATCTATAAGCTTAGTATGTGTATTTTATGTCAGGTCAAGCTTATATAGGTATATTTCATCACATTCATCTTCTAATCATAAACTTCATTGTGTAGTTTATATTTATACTTTTTCTTGTTACCCACTTAAGAAAGAATTTTGTTAAATTTTTTAAGGCTAATAATATTTTTATAAAAAAACTTATCTGGTTTCAAGATTTTTTTTGAGAATCTCATTTTAGCTTTGAATCTCGCCTATCTTTTGTAAAACTGTTCCTAGTTTTGATAGATGCCAAGAGAGTTCCCATGGTCCTCAAAAATCCTTAACTTTTTTCATACTTGTTAGCTGTTCTATGTTAATCCTTCTTAGGGGACATTCATAAATTACATGAGATTAAAAGGGGGAGGCTAGCAAAATCTTGCGAGGGGGAGTAGATTAAAATCTCACATTGACTTGTAATTCAGAGAATATACACTTTTTCTTCGATTGTTGATGCACTAGATGAGGAAAACTGTGCACAATAGTCAAAACAGCGAATCATTAGGTCAGTCATAATTTCAGCATATAAGGCTATGATTGTGATTTGATTTCATTTTGGATTTCTATGAAAAATTTTTACAATGTGCAGGTTTAGTGTATCATGCCAAGAAGATGAAAGAAACTTTTCAAGAATATATATCAATTTATTTAAGAGTAATAGAAAAATTTTTCAACATCATTTTATATATAGTAACAGGGGTCTGTTTAGAAGAAATTTGAGTCCGTTTTCGGACCCTTCACAAAATGTTTCTTTGTGAAAACGGACCCTTCACAAAGTATTATTTTTCCTTAAAAACGGACCCTTCACAAAGTATCTGGCCTTTAAATAGACACTATTTTTTACAATACTGCAAATTTGTAAGCTTATTTTCACAAAAACAGGCTCCTGGCTTGAAAAGAACTTATTTAACACTAACTAAAATTCACAAAATTATAAGTAGATTTTCACAATTTTTACAATAACTGGACCCTTCACAAAAAGTCTGGACAGACCCCTGAGTAATATTTTTGGTTAATGGTACCTAACTAAAGATCATACACCAGTTCTTGAATATACAGCAAGTATTTGGTCTCCTTAAAAATTCTTATATAAATAAGTAATAGATCTTATTTTTAAGTTCATCCAAAATATTCTTTTTTGCTTTAATAACAGAAAAGTAGGTGTATTCAGATTAGCACCTAAACCCATGATATGGTATGTCTGTTGGGATTTTGGACTGACACTAACCTTTATTCTAAAAACATATCTTTCAAAATAACTGAGAACAGCAATGTGATAAATCATATTTATAATTAGTAAGACAAATTACATATCTTTGCTATTGTAAAATTTTATATGCATCTATGAAAGAGCATTGTGTATGAAGGTAATCAGTAGACTGAAACCAGGGCAGGATTACCCTCTTTTTAGAGAAATACTTATGTAAATGTATTAAGTTTTTGAAATGTTAAAAAACTTTTTAACCTGTTCATATCTTGAGGCTTCTACTATTAAGTTAGTTCAAAATTGCTATTGCTAAAGTATGTTGAACCACATTCATTTCAACAGGAAAAGTAAAACTTGTCTCTTAGGAACTATCTTATGTAAAACTTTATCCCTATTAAATAATATATATTCTGTTTAGTACTCAGGGTTCGTACGCCTCCTGAAATTTGCTCTATTTTTCTAAGAGCCCTTATAACTCCTAAAAATTTTGTTTTTTTTTCTACTGAATTTATCCTCCGACTCCTGAAAAACATCTCACTATGAGCAAAACGAAGTTTTATTATCTATTTTGGGGAAATAATTGTTTTTGATCAGTAAAATTCCATTGAAATGTGAAATTCTAACCACTTTTGCAATTCCTTGCTCCACACATCATTCTACTTGTAGCATGCAAATTAGTTTAAGGTTAACCCTACAGTGCATACTGATGCCATTTGGCAACACGACATTTTTCCCCATTTCCTACTCGAACTTTCATTTCCAAACGGCAACACCATGCAATAAGTATAATAGATATAACATTTCATTGTATTAGCACTTTAGATCGCCAGTAGATCACAGCAGGGGTACTATTTTGAGACATTTGTTAGTAGCTAGTGAAACGAAAGTCAAGACACAGAAAACGCCAAAATAAAAGGACCATATAAATTAAAATAAAAAAAATTTTCAGCTTGAACAAAAAATGTTTTGAAAAGATAAGTTGTTTTTTTATATTTTTAGAGCATTTGGTTTTATTTCACTTCACAATTAATTTCACTAGAGACACAAATTAATTTCACAAGGACAAAGTTTTTTGCCAAAAAAAGTAGAAAAAAATTAAATTAAATTTTTTTAGTATTTTTTTACTAATGTACACCATAATAGAAGTCACATAAATGATTTTCAAGTGAATTTAAAAAATCATGCATTGTAGGGTTAATAATTATCCACAATACCTCCTGACTTTTTAGTAATTTACTCCTCAAAGACTCCTTAATTTTATTATGTTAGGTAGAGTAATGAACCCTGTGTACTTCAGTTGTTTATTATTTCTTACCAAAAATAGGCTAAATTGTAGTATTTTCTACATTTCTCTCCATATTTAGGGCCAATCTCACCAACTTTCTGGTAACCTACAGTTAACTAACTAGCAGTTTAATATAACTGGAGCTTTAAAATCGCAGTCGTCTCACCAACGAAACCTCCAGTTAACTTTTCGCTGTTTAACTAACCGGAGCTTTAAAAGCTCAAATAAACTATTTTGATACTTAGCATTTTGTAATTGGTTAAAACATAATTAGAAAGACACTCGAGTCCTTAAACATCTACTTTTATTTGCCAATATAAACACTAGGGTGGTCCTTATTTGTATGGTAAAAATTTTTTTTGGGAATTCCGGTAGTGACGCCCCCTAGCTTTGTGTCACTATATAAAATAATAATGTATGCAAAATATCAGCTCATTCGAATAATAAACACCCGTGCGCAGTTGCCTTGAAGTTTAAAAAAAAATACTGATTTTTTCACAAAACATCCCAAAAACCATAGATTAAACCCTCCCATCTTCTTCTTGATTTTTTAATGAGAATCTAATACAATTATTGTTATAATGTTCCAGATTCCATTCTTCTATCACCCCTATTTCGGTAGTAAAAATTTTTTAAAGTTAAAATAACTCCTGTAAAGTTGTTTTTCCTGCATTTTAAAAAAGCTAATAACTCCAGAACCATACAACTTAAAAACCTGAAATTTGTGCCATTTTGTTTGTAATTTTATTACCTTTCATTTGATGTGCAACATAACTGCCTTTCTTTAAAAAAAATTTCTTCAAAATAAAAAAAATGTAGAAAAAATTAAATAAGAAAAAATTTTGAAAAAAAATTTTATTAAATAAATTTTAACTCCCAAAATGAACATATCTGCCAAATTTCAAGTTGAAATTAAAATTTGATCATGTAGAAAAAAATAAAAATTTCGGAAATTTTTGCAGGTCCCTAAACGTTTCATGTAATTTAACAAAAAAAGGTGTTTCACTCATGGGGATTCCAAAAACTCCCTTGAGGGTGTTCATACGATTTTTACCATGCAAAAAAATTCACTTAAATATCAGAAAATACAACTACTAGCCGATTCGGTACAAAATCTTACAGAGCCCTGTCGGTTACCAAATGGTAGACTGCGTTGTGCGTAGTCATCGGGGTATGATTTTATTTTATTCTTTTATCTTTAAACACTTTTAATTTCATTTGATTTGACATGTTGGAAGTGAAAAAATAACGTAAAAATTTTATTCTAAGGGAAATTCAGGTAAAATATAGGCACATTGAATTAGGTTGGAAACTAGCTCTGTAGGATTTTGTACCGAATCGGCTAATAGCTGTATTTTCTGATATTTAAGTAAATTTTTTTGCATGGTACAAATCGTATGAACACCCTCAAGGGAGTTTTTGGAATCCCCATGAGTAAAACACCTTTTTGTTAAATTACATGGAATGTTTAGGGACTTGCCAAAATTTCGCAAACTTTTATTTTTTTCTACATGATCAAATTTTAATTTCAACTTGAAATTTGGCAGATATGTTCATTTTGGGAGTGGAAAAACTTTAAATTTATTTAATAAAATTTTTTTTCAAAAATTTTTTTTATTTAATTTTTTCTCCATTTTTTTTATTTTGAAGAAAATTTTTTAAAGAAAGGCAGTTATGTTGCACATCAAATGAAAGGTAATAAAATTACAAACAAAATGGCACAAATTTCAGGTTTTTAAGTTGTATGGTTCTGGAGTTATTAGCTTTTTTAAAATGCAGAAAAAACAACTTTACAGGAGTTATTTTAACTTCAAAAAATTTTTACTACCGAAATAGGGGTGATAGAAGAATGGAATCTGGAACATTATAACAATAACTATATTAGATTCTCATTAAAAAATCAAGAAGAAGTTGGGAGGGTTTAATCTATGGTTTTTGGGATGTTTTGTGAAAAAATCAGTATTTTTTTAAAACTTCAAGGCAACTGCGCACGGGTGTTTATTATTCGAATGAGCTGATATTTTGCAAAAACTATTTATTTGTATGATGGAACAATTTGGGGGGGCGTCGCGTTAAGATTTCCAAACTTAAAAAATAAGGACCACCCTAATAAACACTAATATGCATTACAGCACATATAACTTAGAACTACTTTTTTTCAATGCGTATGAACAAAAGGTGTTACGCTTCAAGGTTTTGCAGTTGAATAGCCGCCATCTTGAATGAAATATTGGTTAATTATGAATACGAATAATTAGACAGTAATGATGGCAATCATGATGTATATTCTGTCTCAAATTGATCAAAATTTATTTTTCCAAGAGTCTAATAAAAGTTCATGCAGTAGAAAAGCTAGAATTCGAATCAAAGTATATATAAAAAATCCAGGTTGTATTTCACTGCTACGCTTATGGATGGCAGCACGACTGAAATTATGCTCTTAACTGGAGTTTAAGCTCCAAACTGGCAGTTAAAGTACCGTTTATTTTAACTGGAAGTTAAAGTGGCAGTTACGGGTATTTAGCAATGGTGAGACGGAAACTTCCAGTTAAACACGACTTAACTGGCGTTTACCTCTAACTGAAGGTTGGTGAGATCGGGCCTTAGAAATACGTAATCCCTTGTTCCCTATCTATGCATTTCCAAAAGGTTCTATGAGTAAAGAAGTAGATACTACATATCAGAATAGCAATCATTATACAAGGATAAGGAGGACTAGGGAATGCATAGGATTAGAAGCTGCTGGACTGGGAATTGTATTATATAGTTTAATGTTTTATTTTGGGGGGCCCTAACCCCCTTGTGTCTATTAGTGGTGTGTAAGATTAGTAAAAATATGTTTCATTTGAACTCTGTAAACCTGACCCACTTTCATCACTTTTCTATGAATTTTTTTATTAGTTAGGGGACATCCATAAATTACGTGAGGTCAAAAACGGAGGGAGGGGTTTGGAAAAATCTCACGTCAACTTTTTAAGTTAGAAATTAAACGATTTTTTTAAGTATGAGAAAGGAATAATACCCACAGATAAGATACTGTGGTGATTTTTAAGCGGAATAATGTCCTTTTCCCCCACATCATTAATAATGGAAAAGTTCTAGGTGCTGTGAAGCACAAAATTCAAACGAATAGGATAGAAAATTATTTTTAAAGGTTGTAAGTAAATCTCATGTGAGGGGGAGGGGGGTCCAGATTTTGGAAAAAACACCTCACGTAATTTATGGATGTCTCCTTATATTTTTGAGCTATAATATAAATTTAAAAGCTTTAACTAATTAGCTATCAAATTATAATCTTGAAAATCCATTTTATATTTTTCTATTGGACTTAATATAAGTATTGAAGTTTTCCTTACTGTACGGAAAGTCTTGTCTTTTCTCATCAACTTTGTATTTTTACTACAATAACAACTGAGGTTCTCCTGATAGAAGTTGAACATTCTTAATATTGGTATGAGATTACTAATCTCTATGTAACTTGCCCTAGTCTACCCTAATAATTAACTTAAAAATTTAAATACTTGTATTTTTGTTAAAAACTGAAATTGTTGTTTTTATATTTTTTTATTTAAAAAAGTTGGGTGCTTTAAAAAATTTATTTTTTAAACTAAAGGTTCTTATCAAATTATTGCAAATTGAGATGTGCAAACATCATAATTATTCATTTCATTTTTTACTTTAACATGTATACATTTTTTTACATTATTTCACCTTCATATAGATATATTATTTTGTGATCAAATGCAGTATCTAGTCAAATATTAGTTCTAAAATACTCTTTACTCATTTTGTTGTTGTTTTCTATTTTCATAACTTATGGTATTTTTAAGATAAAATTTCCCCGATTCTTTTATGATTTTTTTAATTAGCCATTTTGTTATATTATCCTTTTTATGCCCAATTTACAAGATGCTAGTCGGCTGGCTTCTAGAGCTTTTTGGTCAAAGCATGCTAGAGACTAGCTCAATGTAAACAGGAACTGGACTGAGAATTGTTCCAGCTACTGAACACTTCTGCTAATATAAAAATTTCTATTTACTGCTGTGCGATCATCATTACATAAGTATGTAAAAATTATCTTTTATGCTCAATAAGGGTTGTATCTTTCAATTTAGTAACTATGAGACTTTTCCATTAAATTTTTGTAATTTTTCAAAATGTTTTTAAAGCTAAATGAATAGAAATAGAACTACTTTTAGGCAGGTAATAAACATTGATGTGCTAAGGTTGAGAAATTCCTATGAGTCAGTCATCACATGACCAGTGGCATGCTAACTACTGGTAATGGGTAAATTGGGCTCTAGTTTCAATAATGCAAATGTGATAGTTCAGTGTAATCTCTGATGCAGTCGAGCCTACTACTTATTGTGATCGCAATTGTCCGAGACTAAACTGATAACATTATCCGATCGATAACAATAAGCGATCTCATATCAAGAAACAGCAAACAGTGATACTAGATTGTTTGCTTTAAAATCAAAATAATGTGATCGTAATAAATGTGTTCAAAACTCTATTTTTACACTAGGTAAAATTTTGAGGGGGAAATATAAGAGTAGTTCAGTTAATAAAATTAAAATAATCGCTTACTTTGTATTTTTATAGAAAGGTCTCTCTTTTTTTTCACTTCATTATAGCCTTCCACTCCGATAAACCACTTATTTATTACATAATCTGAATTCCAGTAAACAAGGGAAAATCAAAATATCTTATTAGAAACATCTGCAAAGCGTGTTTCTTTAACCAATCACCAATCACAAGTATGAATTCGGACCCCCCTTTAACCGTTTTCTTTCAATATAATATGGGGAATGTTTTATTTTACTTACTCAGAAAAAAGAAGCGCCAAATGTTCTCATGGAGCACATGTTCACTTGTAAAAATTGCCCTTCAAAATGAAACTCGAACTCAAAAGCGGTCGTTTTAAAGGGGGTATGCGATATGGACAAATTTTGATAATACTAAGTGGAGTGATGATTCATAGTTGATCACCTTAAACGATGTATTTTACTTTAAATTAAATAGGAATGATCAGGACCTGTCGATTTCGATAACATTAGCCGTGATCACATTAAGCGGATTCGACTGTATTTTCTTTTTCTCAAAATCGTTTTCTTTGGTCAATTTTTGTTGCATACACTCAAGTTTTTTGTACATGGAGTGAATTTTGTATGTATTTCACTATTTTAGAAATTTTACAAAAATGGATCAAGGGTGGAAAATCTGTATTAAATGCATATAACTGCAACAGTTTTCTATATGAAAATGCTAATTTCCCTACACCATTTTTTTCTATTCTTCATTGTTTAAAACAAACTTCTCAAAATCCTTGGATTTTCATGTGATGTTAGCAACCATTTATTTGCCATACTGGGAAAACCAACTTGAGTTTTACTGGAGCTAAAGAATCTGATTATCTTACCCAGGATTAAGTTATTAAAATGTGTGTTGGAGTCAATGTTCTTAGCTAGAAAAAAACTTGCTTATGAAGTTAGTTTCTATAAGTATCCAAAATTGTAACTATTAAGTCAAACTTCAAAAGTAAATAAATTTATGTAAATGAGTAAAAAAATCACATTAGGTATTCTTAGATTGAGTTATTTTTGCGGTCCATTTATCATGGGCATATTATTTCTAACCCCACGGTCACGAAAACAAAGATGGGCATCGTAGGCCTTGGCCCACTAGGGCTGTTGAGCCAATGAGTTTAGTTTAGTTTAGTATATTATTTCTAAAAATAGAGCAAAAATGTACAGATATTATATTTAGACGCCTATTCTAAAGGTGTTGAATATACTTCTGAAAACAGCTACAAAGCTGTTATATTAACTTAAGGTTTTCCACCCTTAAATGAATCCTGTTTTTCTTAATCTTGATAACTTTAATAAAATATGATAATTATCACTGCCAAAGTATACATCCAATGCATTTGTACTTTCATATTTGATTCATAAATTTGAAGTATTTAAAAGTATTCTTATGATAGGTATGTTACAATGTCATGTCCAGGATTTTTAAGGGTCTGAGATCATAAAAAATTACACATCACAACATTTCTGAATTTCAAAACATTTTTAAAGAAACTTATAGATTCTGTGTATTACCTAGTTCCAAAATCCTGGATGTCTGAAAAATTTATAAATTAAATCTTCTATTAAAAATATAAAATCTCTTCAATCCTAGAGTACCCAATATTTCCATTAAATCCTATAAAAGATTTTGGTGTGGGGACTGAAAAGTGTGAATAATATTTTTGTCTGTATCTGAAAATTTGTAAATACAATCTTAAAGGGCTATTACTAGGTTGAGGGGATAGAAAACACATTGTTATCTACTATGTGAAAATGTTTGGTATGTGACAAGTGTTGATCTTGTATTATACTCTGTTTTAGAATATTTTATACTTAATGCTTGGCACATGTATTTGAAATGTGTTAGAATTTAATTAAAGCTTACTATGCATTGTTTTCAATTCATGAAATAGTATTTTGTACTAGTCTCACATAGAAATGATTGATGATTAGGAATAAAGCAAAATTTTGTGTGCATTTGTGCTACCGAAAAGGTAGGTACAGTTAGGGGTAACCTGCAAAGGTGCCACTTCCCTTAAAGCTTAACCTATTTATTTGAATTTGACTCATAATATTAAACACTCCTGAAATTAATTGGATCAAAAAATAAACTTACTTTTTAATAAGCCTCTAATTTCTATTATGCTGAAAGAGTTGAAACCCTGCATTTTTTACTGTATAAAAGTTCACTAAAACAAAAGTATTTTATGTTCAAATTTATATGAAGTTAAAAGAAATAGAATTATTTAGTATGTATGTTTTAAATTAATTTATTTTTTCGAATAAGTTTAAAAAAATATTATTCATTTCCTAGGAATTAATGTCGTATTCAGTTAGTTATTAAGTTTTTGGGTTAGTTCTATTGATATAATTTCTATGTACTTGAGTGTCAAGCGCTCATTAAAATGTTATTTTTATATTATGTTTTTCTATTCTTTGATAAATGAAAATAATTACAAGAGTAAAACTTTAAAGTTGAAGAAAGTTAAATAGATACACTAAATAAAAAAATCATCTGTCAAACATTATGAATATTCTATAGATCATTTATTCCATACTTTACTGATTAACTAATTATAGAATTTTTAGGATACACAAATTTTATGGTTAATGTACTTTGGTTAAGAAATCTGAATTACAAGAAATAGTTTTAGTATTAAAGTTAATTTGAAGTATTAGTAAACCTCACATTCCCTTCTAGGGCTTAAACTACATTTGTAACTAAAGGTTAGTTTTAAAAGTCAAACTCAAAATTTGTTAAAATAAATATACTTTAATAAACTTAAACTTTAGGGATGTACAATTTGCAAGCATGTCACTACTGTGCTAAGTATCACCCACAGCTAGCTGTGATTCAGATTCAATTAAAACTACTTTCAATGCAAGATTGACATCCTTTAGTAAATGGTAGTATACTGCAGCTTGCTTTTGTAATAACAAACAGGGATACTTTTGCGCCTCTTGAAGCATCCGTCCCAAAAGGAACTGCATTTCTTCTGGCCTGTTCAAAAATAACTTCACTGAAGTAGTCAACAAAAAGCTCATAAACCTCTCATTTCCCAAATGCTCTTCATCAGTTAAAAAACCTTCAATAATATAGGGAGCATTAGGAATATCTTTTCCATAATCACCCACAAATTTTAAGAGGGAAAGCTTTGAATCAATGTTTTTAACATTTTGGGAGTATTTGGCAACAGCAGACAAGACACAGTCTTTGATTTCAGGAGATTGAGTAAGATCCACAGCACTTAAAGCACTGAGGACCTCCTCACTTAGGTTGTTAAATTGAATGTCCATCATGCTGACGAATGTGCTCATTATGGATTCACTCAGTTGGGAATGCTTCCTCATCACCTCCGTGAAACTATGAATCGCTTGAGAAGAGACTTCTTTTTGACTATCACAACAGTGCATCAGTAGCTCCTTCACAATGTCAAATATATTGGACTCGTTCATCAAAGAAATGATAATCTGAAGCTTTTTCACCTTTACAAAAGTAGAGTCGGAGAACTGGCAGAAAAACGACCTGTAGAAGGAGACAAACACAGATCCATGTTCTGGAAGGTATTCTTTTATGGACTCCAACACAGCAGCTAATACTTCTGGTGAGGAGCAATGAAGGAGGACTTTCAGTCTCGGTGCAATCTGAGCAATCACGTCCCCTGAGAAGTTCCTCTTGTCTAACTGAACTGCATAATAAAGAGCCAGATCGGCAGCCAAAAGGAACACTTCTGGCTCTGCGTCCATGAGTTTTCCATCCAGAGCGTTCAAGCTGAACAGCAGCTCCTCGGAAGTCTTGGGCGCGTACTTCTTGAGCACGGTGTGGATGACGGCAAAGTCCCACCCCTTGAACTCTGAGATCCTTTTCAGTAGGTAATGGGTGATCTTGGCATTTACCACCACTCCACCGTCCGCTTCCAAGATCTCGTCGAGAGAGGAGAGGCTGGCACACACCACCGAAGGGTCGGGGTCGCGAATGGCGGCGTAGAGAGCATCGATGAGGTCTTGGTGTTCCCTGGGGTTGAGAAGATGAGCCGAAGCAACTGCTGCGGCACAGCGGACGCTGCCACTAGAATCTGACAGTGCTCGAGGAAGTAGCTGCAGGCCGAGCTCCCACAGGCACTGTACCGAGCAGCTCGTCTGCATGACCAGCTTACGGATGAAAGGGTTGGGGTCCTCGAAATCTTTCCTCAGTGTGTTCGTAGCCAAGATATTTAGGTCAGCAATGCTAGAAGAATACCTATAAAAGTAAATAAATTAATGTTGTACACCTAGTTACGATGGTTTTTATAAAAGGCTTAAAAATTAAACAAGGGTAGCAGTGACATTTCAAAAAATATATAGGATTTTTAAAAATAAAATATAGGAGTGTCAAAAAATCTTATTTGCGATCACTTTCTTGGGATGTGATTCACCAAAGAGCATAGAAGAGGAAATCAAAAATGATAGACTTACGTTTTGGTATTTAATTTTAAGATTTAGAATTAAAAAAGTACTGAATCATAAAGTTCCTAGTGGGAAGGGAGGTCTGGGGGCCCTCCCACAGAAATATGTGTGTACTAATGTCAATTGTACATTTTTTTTGAAAAATTGACTAAATATTTCATTTAACCATACAGAACACTTGAATGTTTGTGAAAATCTGACACATGCAACTTCCTTATTGTGTTACTTAGAAGTGCTTATTTTACCTGGTTAAAAAAGAGTGCATAACCTTTTTGCATGGAGGATAAGGTACTGCAAGAAACCTTATGATTTTTCCAGCTAAAGGACTTAAATCAACATTTTTCATCATTCTGTTGAGAATCTGCAAACAAAGAATTATAAACGGTAAGTAATAATTTAAAATTTTTATAAATTTTTCCCTAATATATTATAAGCAGACACTATCACTTTAATATTTACCGCATATAAGGCAATGCTACACTTTTTATTCAAAAAATTGACCAAAAATTCAAAAACCGCATATAAGCTGAATTAAAATTTACCACTTTCATTCCCATGAATCAAAAACGGCAGCTGCAGCAAAACTTGCATTGAATCTAGGATTTGAACCAGCATATTTGAACAGAACCATTTAGTAATAGAAATGTCAAGTAAAAGGATATGACTTTTCAAACCAACTTATGGGGGAAAAATAAATGGTAAACTATTCATGAAAATATTTAAAAGAAATGTAATGTCAAGATTTAACTAATACTAAACAGTAAAAATAATAGTGTTATGCTACAGATTTTAGAATGTGAATATAACTGAAAAGTGTCCCCTTTTACCCAACCCTACCTTACTAACTATTAACTCAGGCCAGAAGTATCACAATCAAATAGATCCAACCAGCTTATCTTTTCACTTAAAGCCAAATTTTGTGCTACTTAACCAGCAGTTAATTAGCAGTCAAAGAAGGATTCCACCAATCACAGTCAGTGATCCCTTCTTTGATTGCTGGTTAACATTTGGTAAGGCAGCACAATATACAATCATCAGTTTCAATGTAGTAGAGCAAGCAAATTAAATAACCCTAACAGTAAAAAATTCAATTCTTCACAGACATTATAAAAATATTAAAATTATAATTTCCTCCTGATATAGAGCAGTGGCCAAGTTGGCAACTGTTGCCATGGAGAACCGGTTTCAAACATGTTCCAAAAATACTTAGTTACCTCATTTGCCATTTCTAAGTGTCTTCCTTCAGAATCAAGCAAATCCAGATGTGAAGAAAAGGAAGAGAGGTAGTCAATTTCTTTTGCCATATTTCCAGTTTAATTTATCAGCACCTAGGTCAAAATTCATTGATGCTCTTTGTTACAGTTTTGATGGTTTCATAACTTCTAGGGGGGATAGTAGACACCTAAAAATGGAGCGACACCCCATAAAAAGTATTGAAAAATTAAGTTTGTAGAAAAACCACTATTGGTAAACTTTTATTGTTACGTGAAACTTAGGACTTAAGGGTTTCCAACTATGATCTTTCATATTATCAAATCAAAAGAAATGATTTTGAAATACAAAATAAAGTTTTGGTAGAGTTTTCACATTTTTTGTGGTTTTTTAACTTTTTTCGTAATAATACAAATTTTTAAGAGAAAACTTTTAAGATAATTTTAAAGATCATATTAAACCACAAAATTTGAGACCTTAATTAAATTTTTACCAATAGTGGTTCTTCTACAATTTGAATTTTTCAATAATTTTTTTAGAGTGTCGTCCCATTTTTAACTCCCTGGGATTTGATCTGGGACCCCCAAATCCTATGTAATTTTGACTCGTCTAGGTATCTACTATCCCCTCTAGAAGAAAATCCCCTCTATCCCCTCTGAAATGGTGCAACCTCCTTTCAGGGATGATAGTACTCATCATGATGAACAAGAATTGGTATAGAAAGGGGTGAAAATCAGCAAAAAAACTTGCATATTTGTGCAGAAACAGATACAATTGTTCTATTCCAGCATTTATTACATTCAACCAATTCCAAAACTTTGTATAAAAGTATTATGAAAATGTTAATTTCATTTAAAAACAGACAAATAAATTATTGGTCTGTTTTTGTTCTATATTCCCTGAAAATTTGTTGCACCATTTCAGATACACCCTGTATATGATAGAGCAATGCAATGTCATTTGCACATTATGGTATTAAAACATGATATGCAAGGAAAATATAAAATGAGACCATTTATCCTTAAATAGTTTTATTTCATGACAAAATAAGAAGTGTTGAATAGTATTTAACCTTGGAATAATTGAAAATCGGCCTTTAAGACTTATTTTTATAGAATAAGAATTACAAGGTGATAAGAATAAGAAATTATCACATTAGAAAAAGATTTTACACTCCGTTAAATATTTGAAAACTACTAATAAAGATAATATCAAAAAAGGTGGTATAAAAAGATTTCAGAAACAATATATACAAAAATTACATTCAAAGATCAACGAGGAATAGTAAACTTAAAGTTGGAATAGTTTGTTTATTTACTTTCAAGGATAGCTTGCTTTTTTATCTTGAGTTGAGGTGAGTTGAGTTGTTGAGTTGAGTTGAGTTGAGTTTGGTTTGGTTTGGTTTGGTGGTTTGGTTGACTGATGTTGAGCTGTGCGCATCTATCAGTGTTCCTTTAGTTTCTTGGTTGACATCTTATTATTACTTTTTTTTTTTACCATCTCTTTATAGTATTTAGAAATTCCAATATAGCTTTTGCCTTTTTTTCTCCATCTTCCTCGAAGGATGTAATCCATTTGAAAGAGAGAGGGATGATTCCCATTTTGTTTCTAAGTTTCTGTCTCTCTCCTTCGTATCTTACACAGGAGAGTAGAATGTGCTCAATGTTTTCTTTATTATGACCGCATATGCATCCAGGGTCATTTACTATTTTGCATTTTGCTAGTATGTCGTTCGTCGGTAGGGATTTTGTTCTTAATCTAGCTAAAATTACGTCTTCATTTCTGTTTCTTGCTATCTTTGTTAACGTTTCTTTGTCGAGACTCATGATGTCCGGAAGGTGATTTCTGTATTTGGATTGATCCCATTCGTCTTTGCTCAGGCTCTTGATTGTCCTTTTTTCCTGTTGCATTACGTCTTCTGGTGATATCCATCTGATTATTTTGTTTTTGTTCAAAGCCTCTTTAGCTGCCTGGTCTGCCGTCTCATTTATGTTGAGGTTTGAATGTGCTGGGATCCATATTAAGTTTAGTTCTTCGCAAATTTTCGATGCTTCATCAATTTTTTGGGCTAGTCTTAATATTATTGTTGGGGATTTTGCATTTACATTCTTCAGGGCTTTTAGTACCGACATACTGTCAGAGAAAACGACGAATTTTTCCTTTGTTTTTACGTACTCGTTTATTGCTATTAATAGTGCTATGGCTTCTCCTGTGAAAATTGAATTAATCTTAGGAATGGTCCCACTTAGCTTTTTCCGAGTCTTGAAATTTATTATGGCCACCGCGCATGCCTCCATCGATTTTGACGCATCAGTCGCTATTATAGTGGCGTTTGCACAGTTTGTTTCTAGGAAGTCCCTGAATAATGTTTCAATGCCTTCATGTGGGTTGTTTTTATCAATTTGAAATTGGAATTTATTTGTGTGAATGGTACAATTTTCTATCTGTTCCAGGTCTGTTGGTTGACATGCTTTGATTATCTGGTTTTTATCTACTTCTAAGGCTTTGTATTCCTGTTCCAGCTCAAGTCCAAAAGGACTTTTCTCAAAAACCTTGTTTGAGCTTTTTTCCTCTATATAATTTATATTATTGATTAGAGGAGAGTTGTTCTTGATTAGTTTTGTGTGAAAATTTAGGTTTTTTTTCTTAATTCTGCTGGAGATACTCGGTTGTCTGGATTCTGCATGTAGTACAGCTATTGGAGTCCATTTGGGGAGGCCTAGTGATTGTCTAAGTAATTCGTTGTATATCCTATTTATTTTTGACTTGTTGGCTTTCGTTGAATAGCTTATTATATGTGATGCATATTCTATTCTGCTTCTAATGCATGAGTTTGCAATATTAAGGAGATGGTGGCTACGAACCCCCCAGCCTATTCCTGCGATGGCTCTAATGATGTTGAGTTCTTTTCTTACTTTTTCTTCGACTTTTTTTATGTGAAGATTAAAGGAGAGGTTGGATGTCATCCATACTCCCAAGATCTTTTTGTTTTCTGTCCAAGGAATTTTTCCGTTTCCTATTTCTAAGTCAAGAGGCTCCCAGTCCCTTTTTGTTGAGAAGTTCATTAGGGCACATTTCTCTGGTTGTATCTCCATTTTCCATTTTTCACACCACTTGGTTATTCCATTTATTGTTTCTTTACTGTTCATTTTTAATTCTTCTTTTGTCGTTCCTGTCATGATTATATTTATGTCGTCCGCAAAAACTACTACATGAGAGTGACTGGGGATTTCTCTAAATACATCGCTCATGTAGAGGGTAAACAGTAGTGGACTTATGACACTTCCCTGAGGGACTCCCAGTTTGATGTCTTTTTGAATAGAGTATGTATTTCTCCATCTTACCTTGATTTTCCTATCATGGACAAATTCATGGAACCATTTTGCTGCATTTTCTTTTATGCCTAGTTCCATCAACTTTAGAATGAGGCCTGATGGCCATACCGAGTCGTATGCCGCTGCTAAGTCAAGGGAGGCCAAGACTACATATTTTTTATTCACTCTTTCCTTCAGAATCTCTAAGAAAATGTCATACAGTGCTTCTTCGCATCCCTTTCCCTTTATAAAACCATAGTGGTGTTGGTTTAGGATATTGTTTTCTTTTATGAAGGGTGTGAGTCTCTTAACCACTAGTTTTTCTAAAGTTTTGCTGAGAATTGATGTAAGCGCTATCGGACGATAAGCTTTTAATTCTGTTGTCTTTTTCGTTGGCTTCTTTATAGGGATTATCACTGCTTCTTTGAAGGATTCGGGTATTTCCCCCTTTTCCCATTGGTTATTGTATATTTTTAGGATCTTTTCTAGATTTTTATCTGATAGTTTTTTGAGCATTTTCAGTGAAATTCCGTCTGGACCAGGGGCGCTGTTTTTCATTTCTTTTATCGTAGTTTTAAGTTCTTTTATGGTGAAATTGCCTTGTAGTTTGTTTCCACTGCTACTGAAACTATATGGTATAAGGGGAGGAGGGGGTCTCTTTGAGTATTCGAGCACAAACGCGTTAGCTTGACTGATTGGTGACGTTAGAGTAGACGTTCCTATTTCTAACACATTGTTAGAGTCACTAGGATCTTGATCTTTTCTCTTGATATTTTTTAGTATTCTATAGATGTTTTCCGTTCTTCCCTCTTTTCTGCATACTTCTTCCCAGTATTTGCTTGCTAATTCTTTTAATAATTTCCTCAGTTCTGCTGATGTTTTCTTATAGCTCATCCAGGTGGTTTCGTTGATTTTCTTTTTTGCTATTTTTAGGAGGTATCGTTTCTTTTTTAATAGTGCTGTGCATTTCATGTTCCAATACGGTGGTGTGTTTTCATTCTTTAGTTTTGACCCTTCTGTGGTTAAGCTACTCTTTTTCGCCTCTATGAATGCTTTATTTATCTCTTCCATCTTAGTTATTTCTTGCTCTTCTAAGTTTTTATTTAGTTCTTCATCGAATCGATCCCAACGGATTCTTTCCTTTTTTTCTTGTGTTCTTTTTTGTAAGGGTAACTTGGTCATGATTACACTGTGATCGCTGTCAAAATTGTCTTGGGTTACTATTGTTTCCAGGTTACTTGCTAGGTCTGCCGTACATATGGTTAGATCTATTAAAGATTGTTCTTTTCCAGAGGTGAAATGGGTTGGTGTTGATGTATTTAATATGTGTAAGTTGTTGTTTTCTATCCACTTAATAAGCTTTTCTGCATCCTGGGATGTTCTGGTGCTTCCAAGCAGTGGGTGGTGAATATTGAAGTCTCCCGCTATTATGCTTGATTCGTTTGTCTGACTGGCGATATAATCTAGCCAGTTGTCTGAAAATCTACCTTTTGGAGCGTATACGTTTATTATATTTATCCATTTACCTTTTATTGTGATTTTCGTGCATTGGACTTCATTTTCGGATGGAGGTGGATTTAGTTTTACTATTTTTGACGGAGTGTCTTTTTGTATAGCTGTTAACAGACCTCCTCCTGTGGAATCTCTGTCTTCTCGATAAATGATTTTATTTTTTAGATTTAAAGTTTTGGTTGCCTCTAAGTATGTTTCTTGAAATAGTAGTATTTCTGCGTTTTGGAAAATTGGTAGGTTTACCCAGTGCTTTTTGTTATTTATACTGCGTATGTTCCATTGTATTAGATATTTGTTATTGATCATCTTGGTTTTATTGTTCATCGGCGTTTATCATGTCAAAATTCAGGTGGTCATCCGGTAGTCTTACTGGGGAGAAGGTTAAACTTTCCGTTATACTGCTTTGATTCATTTGTCGGAGTAGGTTCGCTAGTGGTTCGATTATGTTGTTTAGTTCTTCAACTGGTTTCTTGATTTGATCGTTTATGATTTCGGTGACTTTGTTGTTGATCCTTTTGGTTTCCGTTTCATTATCTCTTGGGGGATTTTCGGTTTTTTCTATTCTTTCACTTGTTTGTATTTGAGCCTTTGCTAGTTGGTTTGTTACCGTGATTAGGTTGTGTACCAGATCTTTTAGTTCTTGGACAGACTTTTTGAGATCTGATATTTGTGTTTTTTCTGTTTTCGTTAGTTCTTCTTTTTCCGTTCCCCGATCGATGATCTGTGTTTCATTTCTTTGTACTTTTGACACCTCGGCGTATGTTCCTCCGGAGTTGTTTATTATCTTCCTAGCTTCTGCTTTTGTAATATTTTCTTGTCTTGCTTTGTTTATTATTTTCCCTTCTTTGATTATTTCTGGACATTTTCGATCTAGCGCATCATGTGTTGTGCTTTTGCATCTAAAGCATTTGGCCTCTTTTTCACAAATCTTGATTTCTTCTTCAGAAACGTGTTGATCGCCACCACATTTATGGCATCTTTGTTCTTTATTGCATAATTTTTGGAAATGCCCTAAATTTAAACATTTATTGCATATTTTTGGTCTCTCTTCGTACTCGTATGCTCGGTATGACATGTATTCAAACTTTAACTTCTTTCTGTAGGTCTTTCCAATCTCTTTTATTAGTACTGTTTTTGTAGTTTCGTCTCCACTCTTTCTGGTGAATCTGATGATCTTTAATGTGAAAATTCCTTGAGCGGCCAGACTTTCGGCTATATCATTTACTTTTATGTCTTTGTCTACTCCCTTTACGATATACGGGGTTGTACATGTGTCTTCGAATATTTGAATGATTATTGGTACGTCTCCTATTTCCTTCAGTTCTATGATTTTGAAAGCTGAGTTATAGCTCTTGACTGTTATTATTATGTTTTTGGCCCTTGTTACTGTTAAATCATCTTCCTGTTTTAGTATATCTTTGAATACTGATCTCAAAGTCATGTGATTTGTTGGTATTTGTCTTCCTTCTTTTCCTTTTATGCTAACTGTTATTTTGTTGCATCCATTTTCGAACGCTTTTTTTATTTGCTTGAATAGTGGCTCTTGATTGATGTAGATGTTTGCTTCTTTTTTCTTTTTCGCTGTGTTTCCATCAGGTCCTTGTATTTTTTCTTTTTCTACTTCTCCAGACATTTCTTCTATTGATCTCTTCCCCTTTATTTTCTCATTTTTCCCTGTCTCGGTTACCTCCGTGGTGGCTCAGTGAAGACCAAGCTTCCTTTGCTTGGTGGTTGTACAAAATAAAAACCAAAAAATTTGAGAACGACTTGTCTTCCGGCGTAACTTATAATATATAATGTTGTCTCTTTGCTTATACTTCAAATCCAAATTCAAATTCAATGTAAACCATGTAAACAAACACAGCTCCTAACAATTCAAATCACGCATTCGTCAAACCAATATTCCCTTCCTTTTTCTTGAGTTGAGTTTTTGGTGCTCTTTGCTACAACGACAAGGTTGGCATATAGCACGCATGGAAGAAAGAAATTTTTGTACGTTTTTGGGGAGGAGAAGAGACATAAGTCTCACATGGAAGGGAAAAGTCGGTGTTACACCAAGTTACGATTCAAATTTGTACTTTTTTTTCTTTTTTTTTCCTCAGGGGGAGCGCTAGAGGGGCTTTAAAAACGGCCTGTTGCTTTTACGAATTGAAGGAAGGCTTTAGCCTTGTTTTTCCTTTCGGCATCTTCTGTGGTATCCAGGAGACACGAGAAAGACAAAGGTCCTATTCCATAAGCTTTTCGGAGAGCTTGTCTCTGATGCTCATAGGTGGGACAGCTTAGAATCAGGTGGTCTATTGTTTCCTCTTCCCCACACGAACAGTTTGGGGAGGGAGTAAGGTGAAAGCGGTAAAGTTTTGATTTTGTTGGAGCGCTTCGGGTGCGTATTCGGGCCAAAATAACGTCGTCTTCTCGGGAAGTGCTGGGGGTCCGGACATGTCGAGATTGTTTCTGTTTAGAGAGGGAGTGCATATGTTTAAAGTTTTCAGAGTACTTGGAAGTTTCCTAATCTAAAAGTGCCTTTTGGTCGAACACGTGGGAAATCCAGGTACAGAGATCCTCTGGTGAAAATTTTTTCCAGACAGGGGTCGAAAGGATGGAGGCTTTAGCTAGTGCGTCAACCCTTTCGTTTTCTGGGATACCAATGTGAGCGGGAATCCAAACAATGTCTAAAGACATGAACTTGGGAGAATTTTGATGGATGATTGAGACGATGTTGAGGATGATAGTGGAAGATCGATTGTTCACTTTCTCCAAGGCTCTGACACAGGATAACGAGTCTGTGAACAGGAAGTACCTCTGTTTGAGGGTACACAGGTGTTTAACTGTCAAGTAGATTGCTGCTCCCTCAGCTGTGAAGATGGAGTTTAAGGAATTTCCACTGCCAGAGATTGAGATTCCTTTTGAGGAGTTGATTATGCCGATACCTACCTTATCTTCTTGTTTCGAGGCGTCTGTGTATATAAAGGAAGGAGTGGGTTCAAGACTGTTGCAGAAAGCCTCAAAAAGAGAACGTATGATGTTCTCCGGCAGGCTTTTGTCCTGGAAGGGGAGGTCGGCGGAGTGGAGGAAGACATTGCTTGCCAGTGTGGGAGGAGGAGACGGGGACTTCAGTATATGTTGAAGGTTGATTCCTTTTTCCTTGAGCCAATTGATTCCGATGGTAGTTAGAGTAGGGGGTTGGCAGCGATTTTCCGGGAAGTATGACATCCAGACTGTCGAGGTTGGGGAAATGGGACGGCTTATACTTTTTATGAAAAACCGGAGGGCCAACATGAGGTGTCTATCAGCCGCACGCTGGGAGTTTGCTTCTTTATAAACGAGAGGAAGAGGGGTCCAGCCAGGAAGGCCATTGACTAATTGAGAGACTCTTGCAAGCCTCTGTATTTAATAGATTTAGCGCTTTGCAAGTGGGAAAATAAGACCATATGGGAAAGAACATCATGCTTAAGGTTAAAGGTTGGCTCATAAAATATCGCTACGTCACAACATACCGGAAGTTGGTCTCCCAATGTTAATCCTATGAGAAACTGTGCATAAAAACCGACGAAAATAACTAACTTCTACTAATTTAATTTGTCTTTTGGCGCTTGTTATCGATAGATGATAGTTCAAAATAATTTTTAAAAATGAAATAATAGATATAACTAGATTAATTTAGTTTTTATAGGGTTTTAAATTTTACTAATATCCATTTATTCACAGTGGGAAAATCTCATTCACGGCTGTTATCTAAGCATTGTTGAAATAACTATTGACTGTTTGAATTAGTTAAGATTATAAATTTTAAAATTTATCATTTCTGTCACATTTTTCATGCATAATATCATATTATTTTACCTTTAATAAATAGATTGGTTTAGTCTAAATTACCATAAGTTTCATCTTTGTAATATCGTGAATTTCACAATAATCGTTTGCAAATTTTCTAAACAAATTAATAGTCATTTTTTCATTTCATATTGTTTTCTTATAAAATGCTTTTTAATTGTAAAACAAATTATTTAAAAGTGCCAAAAGGTAACGGATCTTGGTTTGGGGTCTCAGGTTGTACCTATAGACCTAAATTTCATCAAGTTATAAAAAGCAATTAAAAATCAAATTTTTAAGATTTGAGCTAATAAAAAATATCCCCCTACTTATTAAGGTTAGTAAAGGACTTTAAATTGTCTAAATGGCATTTTATCTGTATTAAAAATAATGAATGTATAGTTCCAATATGTTTATAACATTGTGTTTTTCCATATATGCAATATTTCTTCTTTGGAAATCTAGATAATTAAAGATATAAACTATAAAAAGAAAATGTTATAAGTGAAGATGTATACTCAAGTTGATAAAGTCATGAAAAAATATGTTATACAAATAATTAAAAAAATGCTGGATAGTAAACTTCTTATTTATACTATTTTGATTTTCTAATAGAAATGTGATATTAAAAAAATTTTAATATTCTATCTATCATATGAATACTGAACTTGAAATGATAGCTCGATATGAAACTAAAATATAATGTAGGAAAATTGAATTAAGTAGTAATTTAGACTAAACCAATCTATTTATTAAAGGTAAAATAATGATATTATGCATGAAAAATGTGACAGAAATGATAAATTTTAAAATTTATAATCTTAACTAATTCAAACAGTCAATAGTTATTTCAACAATGCTTAGATAACAGCCGTGAATTAGATTTTCCCACTGTGAATAAATGGATATTAGTAAAAATTAACACCCTATAAAAACTAAATTAACCTAGTTATATCTATTATTTCATTTTTAAAAATTATTTTGAACTATCATCTATCAGTAACAAGCGCCAAAAGACAAATTAAATTAGTAGAAGTTAGTTATTTTCGTCGGTTTTTATGCACAGTTTCTCATAGGATTAACATTGGGAGACCAACTTCCGGTATGTTGTGACGTAACGACCTCGCTTTGTTTACATTTTATGAACCAACCTGTAGTACTCTATTAACCTTGCATCATGCTCTTCTCTCACAGGGGCCGTCCATAAATGACGTCACACTCAAAGGGGGGAGGGGGTTTAAAAGTTGTGACATCACATCCTACAGCTGAAAATCAACAAAAAAACTTTAATTGTTTAAACGACCGGTGTATACTTTATTGTTCTCTCAAAAGGCAATAAAAAAAGTTGGTTCCGGGCACTTTCAAATTCGTTGAATTGAAATATGAGACATATCGTTGGTTTAAGCAAGACCCTCTATATAAAGGCCTCCCAACTCGGCCGTGCAACGTCATAACTTTCACTCATCTTTGACGTCACTCCATAGACTTAACATGGCAATTTTCACCCACGTCTGACGTCATCACCCGGAGTTGGATGGCCATGTATATAGAGGGTCTTGGTTTAAGACCGTGACATGTGACAAAGGGGGAGGGGGTATGGGAAAGTGTAACAGTTTGTGACAAAGGGGGAGGGGGTCAAAAATTGGCAAAAATGTGACATCATTTATGGACGGCCTCACAGTGGCTCTTCTACCGTGCTTATTTTAAAACTAAAACTCTGACAGATTATGTATTAAATTTGGATTTTTCTAAAGTAGCACTTATTAACATCCTTTTAAAAATCAGAAGCTAATTGAATCGTCAGTTTGAAGAAGGGAATAAGTCCAAAAAATGACAAATTGACTTTTTGTGCTCAAAACAATCTCCAAGCTTTGCCCTACACATGGGTGAAAATAGGGGGAAAATAACTAACCCCTACAGGGAGATATCGCCCCTTGAAGTTGTGAAATCGATATCCATACAATGAAAATTCCATTACTTTTATCGATTTTCTCAAAACTTGATTTTTGGACTTATTCCCTTCATCAAACTGACGATTCAATTATAGCCAGCCTGTTTGGATGGTTTCAATTTTAGCAAAAGTAATGCTAAGGTAATTTACTTCTCTTGTTACTTACTGAACCCTTATACTCGCAGCCGATGCTCTCAGCAAACATGGTTTTCATGCAGTAAGAAAATCAAAACTATCAACTACCTTAAGTCAAAATTGGTATTACTTTCACCTTTATACTGTAGTGTAGACTGTAGTAGATTTTAACAATCCATTGATGACTTTGGTGAACGCGTTTATTAATAAGAACAAGGGATTGGATTGGTTAAAAGTTTAATTTCATTGAGCCACTAAAATAAACAGAAAATGCAGGAATCATCTGATTCAAAGTTCTTATCTTTCAAAGATATATGAAAAATATATGCAGTTATCAGGTTGAAGATCTTCCTTCAGAGTTGAAGATGCAGAACAGCTTTAGGAAGTTCTCCACTTTCCATGTGTAATCACAGCAACTCACTCAAGTGTTGTCATCATATGAGCTTTGGGCAAACATAGCACTTGGAGGACTCTCTAAAGCTGTTCCAAGAATGCTCCTAACCACTTTTGTGTCTCTGTAACTGTTTTCGTTCATTATTTTTTTAAGCAGAGAAACCAGAGGATTTCCTTACAGTAAAACCCCCCTTTTGATCAAGAATTATTTATCTTACCCACTAACACACGCAGAAGCTATAGTAAATAAATAAACCTATAACCAAGCATAACCACTATGCACTATAATAAGGTCAACTAGGCACTATTACACTCTGACACGACTTTTCTGAGATAGTCTAACTGATCCTGATGACACCATTACAATCTCCTGATATCTTACAGCTGCAATCCATATCCTTATGATTACTCCATTCCTACTTCCCTGTCTCTTTTTTGCAATGGTTAATTTTCAATTTTAGTGAAATCAATTACTTTTGATACTCAATTTTTTACTTGGAAAAAATTCTCAATACATGGATCTTCGTACAAAAAATGTATTCTGAAGAGATCCTGGCCTCCGACATAGAATGCAGTCTTATTTTTTATCATGGTTTCTACTTTCTACCCTCTTTTTAGGAGCATATTTTTGTAAAGTCCAGACTAAATTTTTAGGTTGTTCAGATTGTAATTGAGCTTCTCTCTCACACTTAATTTTGGAGGGGGGAAAATCTGACTTTTCTAGTTAAATATGGAGATTTTCCAGTAAAAAAAACTAGCTATACATGGAAATTTTTCAGTAATATTTCTTGCTTTATCAAATCGTATATTTTTTAATAGGGAATTGGCATTTTCCTAATGTTTTGTAAACTTCCAGGTTTCAGCAAAAATGAGCAGTTTTTCCTGACGTTTTTGAAGAATTAAAATTTCCTGAAGTTATACTTTTTTTCTGACTCTAACTCATGGGAATTTATACCCAGAAAATTCTTTGTAAAGATATTTTGGTTAATTGGTGTTTTATGGCACATGGCCCACAACAGGGCATTTTGCGCCAGTTGTAAAAAAAGGTAAACTTAAAAAGGTGCACTAACAAAAAAAACTTATAAAAAGATCTTAAATGCAAATGGGGATTCTTCCCCTTCATTTTCTATAGAATGAAATGAACAGTTGAGTTTTAAAAGATGGACAAGATGCATTCTAGCTAGCAGCTACAGTATACGCATTAAAGGGATCCAAAAAGTGCATGCAGACTAGAAATGGAAATTATTAAAAAGGTGGCCCTGGCCAGTATGACTTTAAAAGATTGGCAAGTGAGGATGCAGGACATTATTTTCAATAATCTAGCAATAAGGAGTGCAAGTCTCAACTTGCACGTTCTGAGAGAAATGAAAAAGTGAAAAATTCCCCCAAAAGCGAAATTTTCCTTTCAGGTCAATCTTTTTCTTCAAGCATCGAATATTTTTAATAAGATATATCGAATATAAGAAGGAATAATAAGACTGGAACATAGCTGTTGGAAGTGGGGCAGCTTTAAAGTAGACCATATTTAAATTAAACAGTTTTTAAAACTATAAGGTTATTATTTTTTACCCTAAGGCCAATATTTTATCAGTTAACCTTTAATTTTAGGAGCCAAATTTGTTTTGTTTAATCATCAACATAAGTATCGGATTTTTAAAAAACCCTTCAATAATATAAGGTCGATTGGGGTAGTTCCTGGACACTGGTGTTTTGATATTTAAAAAAAATAAAAAATAGTAGAAGTACTCTAAGGGGCCATTCAAATATTACGTAAGCACCTAAGGGGGGAGGGGGGGTTTGCTCTTTGCTTATTTTTCCTGACAAGGGGGGAGGGGGGATATGAGTGATGCTTACGTAAGATGCTGCATTTTCAAAAATCTCTTGTTTCTTACATAAATAATTACAAAACTCAACCAAAAATAAATGTAACAAAAAATAGAATTGGGAAATCTGACGTAAGTACCTTTTTCTGGAGATGAACCACCCAAACATTTTGAAATTGTAACCCTGAAAAGTAGTGTTTAGTGTTTCGACTCATTTTTGAGCCTTTTGGTTTACACCCCTAAAAAGACAGTTCATTGTATGTCACCTAATTTTTAAGGAGAAAAAAACTACTTACTAAAAGAGGTGTAAAATTTTCGGGGGGGGGGGGGTCCGGCAGTTTCTTACGTAATTATGGTGGGGGGGGGTTTGAGGTTTGCTTATCTTTGCTGACAAGGGGGGAGGGGGGGGGTTAAAAATGACCAAAAAAGTGCTTACGTAATATTTGAACGGCCCCTAATCATCTTCTTTAAGGTTCATAACTGCATTAACACCAGTTAACTGGGTATTTAGTGAAAAAATATTTTTCAAACTGCTTGTTAAATTTCTGTAAAATAACATTTGTCTGAGTTTTGGCAGTTTTTACAAAGATTGCTCTCACTGCTAAATTTAGCCCTTTTTCTAGGATTCTTTTCTGGTAATAATTAAACTGTTTGAGCTACTCAAAAATGGTACTGGATTTCTTTAAAAATCTATATTTTATTAAACAAATAACTGGGGGTGTCCAAATTCCTCTCATCTTCTTGGGGTCAAGAGTTCATATGAATTATATTTAATTAGTGAAATATGATAAAACCATAGTTTAATACAGTAAAATCCCGTTATAATGAACTTCACGGGACCATAAAATTCCTTTGTTGTAACGGTATATTGATAATTCAAATAAAAACGGTTGGGGACTTTCATAATAACGGGATTTTTTGTTGTAACGGAATTTCACTGTATTTAAAAACAAACTTTAATTCTATTCAAATTCTCACCATATTTGCTACAGTCCAGGAATTACCTGGTCTTCAGGGTATAATTCCTGGATACCAATTAATTCTAATTACTTATAATATAAGCCTTTCGTAATGAAACAAAAATTTGTGTAGAACTGTTGTCAAGTGTGCTTATCCCATACAAAATATGTAACTAACTTTGATAGCTTTTATAGCATTAGGATGTTAAGATTTTTTTTCTGGGAATTACCCCAGTCTTAATCCTAGACTTTAAGAAAAATTTTAATATAACTTACTAAAAAAACCTTAAAAAAGAGAAAATCTTTAAAAAGATTTATTTTGTCTGTAGTTTTTGCATACAATAGCATCTAAAATTGGGCACACTTCTTGACAACCTTTCAAAGCTAGTTGGTGCAGCTTTGTCCTGTGATCTTTGTGCAAACGTTCCGTGGAAATTTCATCACAAACAATGAGTCCAGATTTGCGCAAAACAGCAAAGTTCAGCTCAACACTTCCCAATCTGCTCTCAAAATTGTTGACATCGACAAGCGCCTCTTCATTGATTAGGCCGCACGAACAAGCACAAAGATAGTCGTGAAGGGCAATGCCCCCATCGATTAAAGCCAGGGTCCCAGCATTCATGCATGAGCTTAAGACACCCCCATCAGATGAAAGAAGCTACAAAAAATAAGCATGGACTCAATGAATAGAAAGTACTTTGTAAGGAAAAAAATTCTACAAGGTGTATTTAATATGATTAAGGAAAGCAAGAACTGAATAAACTTACAGATTATGAATGTAAATCCTACCTTACCCCTCTACTGCTCAAGGTAGCAAATATGTAACCATAAGTACCATAAGCTTCAATTTTCAGTCTGTTTTTAAGTATTTGCAGCAATAATTGCACCTTTAGGTGCTTAAATTTATTAAGTGTTGGTTCAGTCCCTAGTTTAAAATTTTGAATCAAAAATTAAAAAAAATTTTTGGCATCTTTATTTTATTTAGTCCTAAACTACATGAATTAAGGCAAATTTTTTTCCCAGTTATTTCTGGTAGTGGGCATTAGAGGTTAAAAGTCAGGGATTTAGCCATTCAGCCAAAATTAACACTGTCGTTTCGGTTTCCAGTGGGAAAAAAACTTGTTTTGCCTATCCCCTCTAGTGAGAGGCTGCTGTGCACTATCATAAACAGGATCGTAAGTGCTCAATTTTTGCAATGGTCCCCAGCTCATTAACTGATGAATTTTGCCCTACCCCCTTTGCCTTGAATCCTTGTGGAGCTTGGGTATTCCAAGTGGCACACGACAACAACAACAACATTTCAATTCAGTGATCTCATTTCAAAGGAGTGCTATCTCTAAGACCAAAAGGACTACCCATATCATATACAAGCCATAAACTGTGAAAGTGATCCTGCACTAAAAAACAACCTCAATCTCTGGAAGGGTAGGGAATTTTGGACAACGACTTCTGAGGTTTCTCATAGAATCAGCTTTTAGAGGCCCCTTTGTTAGAGTTAAATATGTAATAATTTTAATATTTATTATTTACTAGTTTTATACTTTACTCGTGTTTGCAGAAGTTGGCAGTATCGTTTAAAACAGACTACTGCGTGCGCTGCATCTTCTGCGCGTGGATGGATTATGAATTTATTTGAGATTTGGATTGTGATGTTCGTGTTGTATTATTTTTTGTAATAAACAATGATGTGTGAAAGTTTTCACCTCCTCCTCTTGGCCTTCCCTCTAGCCATTATTAGTTAGTTCTCAGGATAATTTAGAGTTAGCAAATATATAACCTGTTTCAATAGTAAAACGGTTAACACTTTCACCATTTACAAAGTTGAATTTACGTTTAAATAAAGACAAATTTTTTAACCACTTAACTGACACAGAAATTTGCAGCAACTGGCTCCCCAGTGCCAGCGGGCAACCATAGTTATGCTTTTGCAGAATGTCCAAACTTAAAAGCAGATATTAAAAACTGTATATTTCAAAATCAGCATTAGAGATCATTATCAGCAGCATAAAATTCTTCAATTGTTTGAAAATTAAAAAGTACTAACACCATGTTCAGTTTTTACACCTGCTTTTGAGTTTGGGCATGGCCTTAACTACGCGAAAAGGGGCCATTCATTAATTACGTAAGGATGATTTTGGCAATTTTTGACCCCCCTACCCCCATGTAAGGGTACGTAAGATTTTTCAAACCCCTCCCCCTGTATTCTTACGTAAGATTCCATTTCGCTTTTTTTCAAAATAATAAAATGTAGCGCACGAAAAAAAAAAGATAGCGTTAAAAGTTTAAAATGTTAGCGTAACAAAAAAAGTTGAAACCAAAACTAGTTTTATTTAATTGGTATTTGTTTACATTAACTTGGAAAATCTTACGTAAGAATTGGTTTGACCCCCCCACCCCCCAAGTAAGTGTATGTAGAGATTTTTCCAACCCCCCTCCCCCTCGGGACCCTTACGTAATTAATGAATGGCCCCTAAACTCATCTTTAATAAATATAGATTCCAGCTGTGTAAGCCTTCATCATGTTATCAATAATTGCTGTAACAATTAATAATAATTACCGTAAAAAACATGTCAATCTTAGACTTGGCATACAAATCAGAGATCACAATAGCTTCAAATGCTTGCTTCAAACGAATTTCTAACTCTTTTGCCATTTTATCAGAACGCGAGTTTTTTCTTCTTCTTATTCCACAGAAAGGAGCTGGTTTGAATTCAACATTAATGTAAGCTTTATTGTGCAAAACTTTAGATTTAAAATTAGTCACCTGAAATAGAGAAACAAGCTATACAATTGAAGATGGTAAAAGTGGGTCTAGATAAGTGGCGTCAAAACTTAACAGTCACAGAAATTAAAAAAAATTAAATTAACATTACACCAAATCACTTAGCCATGATTAATCAAATAAAGTAGGTGATTAATCAGTAAAGGTGCAAATCTCTCAAAAAGTTAAACCACTCATTAGAAAACATTTGAAAGTCCTAGCACAACACAAAAAAGACAAAATCCATCATAAAAAGGGGGCCTACTGATAATGAACAATGCAGTTGTTTTTAGAATAACAAAAAACATCCTTTCCCCCCATTCTCGAAAAACTGTATAACTTTAAATAATCCCTGTTCAGATTGTCTGCTTTCTTGGCATTTAGGCAGATGGACGCAATTGTAACGATGAGAAGAAAATTCGGTACTCTTGTAGTAACCACATCCCATTGCCATTGCCAACCTGTTGTAATGTCCATCATCCAAAACCAAACAACCCCATTCACTACCTCTAAAATACACTAATAACCCCCACTGCCATTTACTTTAATTTTCGAATGAATGCTGCGAGGCCGTAACTAGACTTTTTTTTCGGGGGGTGGGAGGGTAAGTTTGAGGTAAGGGGGCAAGGAGTACTGTTGTTATTGTAAGTAAGAATAATTTAAACAATTGCAAAGGGCATTATTTTTAAAACTGTTTTAAATCTTCAATTTGCATCTTCTAGCTTAAAATTTTAAATATTACCCAATCTGGGCAATTTTCTTGACATTAATATTATTTAAATGCATATTACTTTTAGTGTAAAAATTAGTAAAACAAATTTCTTAAAAACTTTTTGGTTTCATAGCTTTTTTCTTTCCAATTTTCGACCCAAAATTTCATTTTTTACTGTTGAAAATTCAAATATGTTTTATGTTGACACAGAAAACTGCAAAAATTTTTGGTCTTCAAGTTATTTCTGCTCGGTTACATTTGATAAAACATTATAGTTTAAAATTTCCTATTTTAAAAATTCTTCAGGGGAAGGACCCCTAGCTTCATTGAAAATTTGGGGTCTATTTATAATTTTTTCTTTGAAAATTATGTGGTTTACAAAGTCTCAAAATGAGCTAAAACTTTACTTTTAAAGGTAAGTTTTCAAAATATTTATGGGGGAGACCCCCAGACCCCCATTTTTGCTTGAAGATAAGACTAAAATCTTGACATTATGTGTAATGTGATTCACTGGAGGATCCAGGGGGGCTTGGGAGCTCTAGCCCCTCCAAAAGGAATAAGAACTAACAGTAAGAAAAAGGGGAAGTCGGAACTCAGGGGGAAAGCGACTCGAAAACAAGTTATATCCTGTTTTTAGGATCAAATTTACAGAAAATTTCTAGGAGAAGACCCCCAGACCCCTTTTGGTACTTGGAACTCTATTATTTACTACTTTTTTGAGATAAGCTTGTCACAATTCTACCAAAATGTAAATTAAATTATTAAAAATGTATGTCCAAAATTTGGATTAGGAGTACCAAAACGAGTTGAAAACCTGCTTTTCAGATTTATATAAAAAAAAATTCTGGGGAGGTCTTAGAGATGGGAATGGCTGGAAAAAAACCGGAAACTTTGGGAAAAAAAAACATTTTTTCCAGTTTTTTCTTTCCGGAAAAATTTAAAATGTTAATTTAAAATACTTTATTTAGAATTTATATAACCGCGATATCAATTAAAATATTATTTAGATGATATTCTTATGCAATAAAGTACTTATAAAGAATGAAATTTTAACCACATAATAAGCATTTTTTTCCTAAAAAAGTTGGATTCCACTCAGGAAAAATTTAAAATTTTTAAATTTGTATGCATTTAAAAATTTTCTACATTCACATTCTAATGTTTTCTCGTTTGATATTTTTTATACTCAATATTTCATTTGAAAACACAAATTTGGAAAAAGTAAGCTGCAAGATAAATTATTTTAACATCCAAGTGTTATTTATTTTACTCTCTAAAAACAAAAATAATTATGCAATGCAAATAAATAGCAATCATACCAATTGGATTAGAAGAAATTTAAATTTGATATTCTTTTTATTAATTATAAAATGCAGCACCTTAAAAATATTTTAACCATCAAATCAGATTGTCTAACAATCATAAGCATATGAAATGTCTTACTTCTTCAAGTTTCTCTGCTTTATCTGAATTCAAAAAAACTTAAGATCAGATTTCAAAGTTTGGGATTATTGGAGGCTTTTTACGGGGTTGCTTAAAAAATATTTATCACAACGAACACTATAATATCATGAAAATTAAATAAAAAAAATAAGTTCCAAAAATATTTAAACAAAACAATGAACGATTTTTTAATTTTTTTATATAATGACTTCAACATTTTTTTAAAATTGGCAGAATGTAATTGAAACTTATTAACCTTTCTAAGAAAACATGATTGCAATGATTGTGAAAAAGGTTAGGATCAATTATGTATATCGCTGTTAAATATTATAGCAAACATCTGTTATTTGTTATTGGATCATGTTGTATACAAAATTAATTCATCAAAAGTACTTTATGTTTAGTAAATACTAAATATTAAATTAATGTTATTTATTACAATCACATGCTTTATATTTATATTGCATACATTATTATAGTTATAAAAACTGTAGTTTTGTTTGTTTTAAAATTACTCGTAAACTGCTGCATATATTTCTTGCGGAAGAATTATTTTTAATTGATTTTTAATGATTTAATAACCTATAATATATAATGACTAATGATTTTTTATACAACGAATGATTATTTAGTTTCTAAAAAAATATGTATTCAAAAACCACTCTTTTCTATGCAAAAAGGTCAATTTTTTCCGGAAAAAAAACGTTTTTTTCCGCCTCCCCAAAATTTCTGGAAATTTTCCATCTCTAGGAGGTCCCCAGACCCCTCTTTAGGTAATTAGAAGACGATTTTTATTTTGAATATTCTTAACCCCCCTATAATAAACAAATCCTGGATCCGACACTGACGTGATTCCAATGCTATTTTAACAAGATTATGGTTATAATATACCTACTGTTTCTCCCTTGAAAATTCTAAGGAATACAAGAAGTGGGTGGTCTTTAAGTCAGGGGTGCCACTCTTTAAAATTTACAAGACTGAACTTTTTCTCTCATTCTGAATAGTGTCGGACCCTTTATCCGGAAACCCGAAATCCGGCTCGCGTTCAGAGTTATTAATTTTTATTTTGAAGAATTTTTAGTGAGAAAATGCTGCTATGACGCGCAATGGTTCAAGGGTTGCGCTGTGCCTTTTGTGACATCATCTCTGTGCGGAATTTGACGATTCGGCGCGGCCATTTTGGCGCAGGCCGAATTGTCTCCGGGCCAAAATCGACTGCTGCTTCGCTATCGGTTCTTCCGGCGCCGATCCACTCGCTTTGCCAGAATTTTTTGCTGAATCCGCTACTATTATTATAGTTTCAGCGGGTATTTTTGTTTTACTAAAGCAGCTGCGTCTTTAAAGGTGTTTTTTTCGGAACAGACCGGAAATCCGGAAACTCCGAAAGTCAGGATGTCGGATATCAGCCCAGAGTTTGGCGGATAAAGGGTCCGTTACTGACAACCCTTAAATCTTCCTGACTATATATACTTGGCAGTAACCACACTTGGTTGACTAAACACCATTGTTAATTATGGCACTGGGATTCACGGAACTCTTCTGTGACGGAAGAGGGGAATTCCCTGCTTCCTTCCTAGAAAAGGGTAGGAGATAGAGGCCTGGAGATGCAAGTATGAGTAGCGGACATCGGCATTCGGGATGAAAAAAGGCCTATTTCAGTCACACAAACCAAAAAAATATTCTTCTAAAAAAATCAAAAATTTATTTTTTTCCTAAATTCGGCAGGCGGAATTCCGTCCACCGAATTCTTCAAAAGACGGAATTCCGTCCTCAGTACTGAAGAGGGGCACCCCTGCTTTAAGTGGGTTTCAAAGGGTAACAAATGTATAAAAAGGAGTAGAAAATTTCTTTTTGAAGCTAAATTTCACAAAATTTTCAGGGGGAGGACCCCCTTTGATGCCAAGGTGAAAGTATTAACTTAACAACCTACTTTTCATACTTTAAAAAGTTTGGCACATCATTCTGGTTATGGCCCTACAAAAAATGCTTCGCCCCCACTCTCAAAAACGTTGGCACATCCCTGTAACTATTACAAAAGAAATTTAATAGAACACACAAACAGTGAGGGTAAAGAATCTGAGCTAGTTATGCTCTTAAAAACAAATCATTCTAATCTTTAAAACAGAATAAAAACAACAAGAGAGCTAAACTATGATAAACTAACATCATGTGGACCGTGGATTGTCACCAAGACTTTTGTGTTCCCCTGCTCAAATAACACTGATCCATCAGCTGAATCTGTATGAGTACCCATTTTACAATGAATTTCTCGCAGTTCATGGGGACGTCTGCCATCAATTCGAAGTCCTTGCATCGCTAGTACTTTGTAGTCTCCCATGTTAATTTTCTAATCCCAGTCTCCTTTCGCACTGAAAACTCAATACATTTCAAAACAAACAAGGACGGTAAAGAAAGCAAAAGAAAAAACTATGTGAAATATTTTTTGTATTATTGTTAAATTAATATAGCAAGCGATTAATCACGCATTGCATATGTAAATTGTATTTGTAAATAAAAGATCTGGTTGCCAGATTTGAAAGTTAAATTCTGAAATATAAAGCAAAAAAAAAGGGCAGGACACAGATTTCCCTCTTGTACTTATCGAAAAATGATATAAGACTAATTTTATAGAACCGCCCGGGACCACCTTTTGCTAAAATTTTAAAGAAAGAATAATAAAAAAAATCTGCATGTTCAACGCACTGATTCCTATCATAGATATAGTAATAGGAGTAGATACAGCACGGAGTCATGAAACCTGATTCTTCTTTCCCCGGCAGATGGCGGCCGTGATATGGGCAAAAGGGCAAAAGGGACGGATTGCGAGCGTTTCTCCCGTTAAGATCGTAGGACTTTGCATGAAAGAAAGCGGAAAATTTAAGATTACAAATAAAATCGAAGGACATTTTTCATGCTTCTAGCAACGATCTTTAAAAATAACTATTGCCCAAGTTGATTAAACAATTTGAAGTTCATATAAATCATGATTTATATTATAACTTCAATGATAAATTTAGGAATTGCTATGTATGTAATCTTATTTTAAAACTAGGATTTTAGTTTTTAAGTTAGTAGTTCGAATCGAAGTTTGGCATTTTATAAAAATGTGTCTAAGCAGCATGTGAGGTAATGGGATCCACACAAATACATTGTTTAAACTTTAAACCAATGCAGTTTCAACTATAGTGACTAGAATAAGGTCCTTATTCTAGTCACTATTGTTTTAACTGAATAACTATCATATAGCTTGAGTAGCTATTTTAAAATATTAGTTTAGACTTAGTTCCCAACTGGATTCAATTTTAAATTTTCAATTATTTGAATAAATTCTTAGTTTAATTTTCAAAAGCAAAAACTTTGTTTTTTCCCCAAAAAAGTTTCTTTTGAAATGAAAATTGTCCATTCACATTCTCAACTAGTTTTTATAAACTGAAAAGTTTACCATATTATAAAATTTTAAGAAGTTTAAAATACAGTGGTCTTTTTTAATTGAAAATTTTAATTTTAAGACTGAAATTATTACTAGTAAAATTAAAACTAATTAAAAATTATTACTAGTTTAAACCTAAGTACTTAACAAGCTTTGCTTTTGAATGAGATTTCTCTAATACTGATAAATAATTAAGAATATAAATAAAAAGAATTCCTGAAATCAGGTTCAAATTTAAAAACTAATTTTATTCAAACTCGAGTCCAATGAACAATAAAACACATTTTTTTTCTCCAATTCAAGAAAGATTCCATGAATTTTTGACCGCTTCAAAAATTGGAAAGAATGCATGATTCATGGCTAATAAAAGTTTTGCTGTATGTTTACATTAATGTGTGAAAGTTTTAAGGTTAACCAATAAGTTTTAGATTGGAAATTTTGATCTCAACCATAAAATATTTTGCGAAAAACCTCTCTCAGTATTTGTTGGTCATTCGAAAGAAATTTTCACTAAAACGACATCAAAATCAACAAGAAAAAGACCCAGCTGTTTAGTAATATGCCGTATATTAAATTATCTTTGAATATAAGTGCAGAAATCAGTGCGATATTTAAGAGCGCATTATTTTTTAGCTTCTGAGAATTGTAATACTCGCTAAACTTACGATTAAGCGAACGAAGCGATTGTTTTCTACATATGAAAACACTAAAAAAAGCAACACTCTTATTTTTCGAAACTGGAAACAGATAAAACAATAATGTTGTGGAAAAACTTTCAATGCTTTAATAATTAATTTATTTCAGAAAAACATCTGCCTTGATTTTATTTCATACACCAGCTGCTCAACGGAGCGAGTGAAGTGCTAAAGAAATATGGAAAATTACCAGTTATATGCAGTTTTAAAGCCAAAATTTGCTATCTTAAACTTATCAAATCATCTCAAATCTTTCACATATTAATTTAAACATTGCAAATATACAGCAAAACTTTTATTAGCCATGAATAGTGCATTCTTAACAGTTTTTAAAGCGGCCGAAAAACATTTACGAAAATCGTTGGCAGTCTTCTTTTCTAACTATCATTTTGAAAAAAATAATACCGCCAGAACTTCCAAAAACACACATTATATTCTTAAATTATACATAAACCAAAATAACCTTCGTTTGAAATCTCCACCTATTACCAGTGTTTCAAAAAAAATTTTCAAACATGAAACTTTGGTAAAAAAGTAATCACAACATTTCTAAAAACCTTATATTTTATTTTTTAAAAATGTTCATTATTTAGTAAAATGTATTCATTTTACCTTATTAGACTATTTGAAGGCTAATTTCAAGATCCTGTATCACTTTAAGACGTAAAAATTGCGTTTTCCCACAAAAACTAGCAGTGATCCGATTCACCCCACATTGAGGGTGAACCGGATCACGGCACTTAAAAATTTATATAAAATAAACCGTTCAAGATAATTGAATTTTTTCAACGGGTTCTTAAAGTATTAATTTGGACTCGAAATATTATTTTCAAAGCATTCCAAAATCTTTATAATCAAACTTTCGGCAGCAGTTCAAAATTAAAATTGATCCGATTCACCCCGTTTTACAGTACTTTGTTTACACATTTGGCGCCCATATCATGGCTGTTGCCACATAACTTAAAAGGAATCAGTTTCTCGGGGAGAAAAAGTATTGTGTGCTATATCTACTCCTATTACTATATCTATGATTCCTATGAAGAGCAAGTGATTTGTGTTCCCGCTTGCGTCAATGTCAAAATCCACCACTAGAGGGCAAAGACAAGACCCTCTATATCAGTGGTTCCCAACAGGTGGTCCGCGGACCACTGGTGGTCCGTGAGGCCTTTGGAGGTGGTCCGCGAGAAGATTTTTAAACGTGTCCAAAAAAAATGTGTGGAAATTCAAAAAAATAGTTTTCCTCATTACAACACCTTTCAGGAAGTAGTAAAAAACGGCGCAAGTTCAGAGTTGCGTATGCTTGGCGATTTTTGGCTGTTTAGCGGCACATTTAGAAGCCAAATGACTCTTTTAACATGAGTTAGGGTTACCATATTAGTCATCTTTAACGCTAAAAACTTGGCGCATACGCAAGTCTGAACTTGCGCCTAAAAAACTATGGATGCAAAAAACATAAATAAAAAATCCTACGGTGTCATAAGTAAAAAAATCTTCTCTTTTATCCTATGAATCATATTTGTTCGTTTCACTTACTTTATTCAAAAGTAGTTTATTACATAGTAGATACCATAGAGGTATAAAAATAATAGAGATGGCATGGACGGCAACCCTGTGTTCCAAAGATCAATGCTAGGCAAAAAGAATTCTTTAACATTGGAGCTCCCATAGACGGGTCGATTTCGAAGGTGAAAAATCGAAATAACTCATAGAAAAATGATCGGAAAAAGAAAAAAACACTTGTTTATGATGTAGAAGGAAAAGCCTAATTATTCTGAGCTTAAAAATTTATAATATCTCCGAAACATTTTTATGAATGGGATTTTAAAAAACTTCGCACCGAGTTCGTTCGACTTTCACGAGCTATATTCGATTTAATTTGACAGAATTTCAGTTAAATTACTTCTAGTATTATAAAATGAAGATTTGTGATTAGATTGGATGTGTTTTTGAGTCATTCAAATCAATATTTCTGGTTGAAAATTGTTTTTTACTAAGTTAAGTCATGAAATGAGCTTTGGCGGCCGTTGGCGATCGAGCTTGGCGCTTGTTTTGTGTTGGTGCGGGTTTAATTTTAGCGCGTTATTATTTTTTATTTTGCCTCTTTCTCAAGAATTCAAGAAGATAATTTCCAATTATTATTAAGGAATAATATAAATACATATTCCAATTATTGAGATGCAGTTTCTAAATAATAGTGATTTTTTAAAGTTTCTGTGGATTTTTTTGCCATATTGTAAAGACTATTTTTAGATTGCTGCTACATTAATGCTAAATGTATCAAAATAAGTTACCAATATTTACATTTATGTTACTTTTGTAACAATATTGTTAATAATATTATTATGGATATTTGTACAAGATTTGGGTACTTCTTTTAGAATTTTAATACCTCAATAAAATAATGTAATAATTAATGTCTCCATCGCTGGGGCTGTTTAAAAAAATTTTCGCTTTGATATCCTTGAAATTTCATAACACAAAACCTAATCAGTAGAACTAGTTCAAAAGCCATCAAATGTTTAATTTCGAAAATATTTTTTCAGTTGCGAGTTTGCCATTAAAAAAACTGTAATCAGCAGATTGGTTGGTTGGGGTTTTATGGCTTAAGACCCCCCTATTTTCAGAAAAATATTATTTTGAAGCCACATACTCTTATGAATGAAGATTACCGTCACTCTTTTTCCTATTAGTTTTTGGGTATTTAAATTTTGAAGTTTCAAGCTTTTCGGTGCCTTTTCGGTTTTTGCAACATTGTTTGCTAAGATCGCGAAGTGATAAGTAGAGGGGGTAAAAGAGCTTTAATGAGAAAGGGGAAGAGTCTCCAAGTAATAAGGTAAAAAGTAGACCATCAAATTTCAAAGTGATAATTCACTTCACAAATCCATAAACTTCTTCCCTGTATGTTTTCGGATGTAATTCGCTATTCAAATTACACAATTTATGCACTTCTATATAAAAGCAAAATTAATTAACTATTTTTTTAATCTTTCTAACCACTTAAAGTAACAGTTTACTTTAATTTTTGTATTCATCAATTTAAAATTGCTTTCCTTTAAATATTGCGTTTGCTTTATCGTTGTGAATTAGAATAGGATATAGAGTAGTGTTAATTTCATTTATGTTTCAGATAACAGACACTGGAATTAAAATTACTTAAATAAAATGTAACCTTTAAAAACAGAAGCTATCACTAATTTATATTTTAACTGTAAAAAATAAGATAGCATTGATACAAAAATACGAAACTTATAAGGCAACAAAAATAATATATATTCTGAGCGCCGTGCCAAACAGCGCGATAACCTCGCCAAATAGCGTGAAATCTCGTAAATCATAGCTTTGACATGCTAGGCCAGGGATGGCGAACCTATGGCACGCGTGCCACTGGGTGGCACGCGACCGGTATTTCGGTGGCACGCGACATTCACTAAAAATGACAAAACTTAAGTACTACCAGATCCCCAAAACCAGATTCAGAAAACTTTTTAGCTAGCTGAAATTCAAAACATTTTCGGGGGAGGACCCCCGAACCCCCCACTCACCTCTTAGGTGCCGTTGGGCCGTTCAAATATAACGTAACAACATTTTCTTGGTCATTTTGGACTCCCTCCTCCCCTTTTGTCAGCAAGGTAAGCAAATCCCAACCGCCCTTATAATAATTACGTAAGGAAACTGACATTAAGCCGTTAGTCTATTTCCCCAACGCCTCTTTCCGAAAATACCTTTTTAGAATTTAATCCACCAAATATCAAGAAAATAAAGGCTCTAGAAAAATTCCTTCTACTGGCGGACTACATGAGCTCATAAGCAACTGAAATTAGAACCTAGAACTACATATCAAGGAAAAAGAAGACAAAGCGGCCAACGTTAGGCAAGCAAAGGTCTCAAGCAACCAACCAATTAAGCCGTTAGAAAACCAAATCATGGATGCAAAAGGAGCCTGATTACTTTACGCAAAAGGGGGCATATAAGGGGGGGCGAAAGGGGCCCTGCCCCCCTCCGAAATTCGGACAAGGTATACCAAAACAAGTTAAAACCCAGTTTCTTAGGGTTAAATTTTGAAAATTTTTTGGGGGAGTACCCCCAAACCCCCCTTTTCTACTTCAAACTTTTTTTATAATACTCACGAAAATCAAAATCCTACCTTAAAATGTCCGAAATTCGGACTTAGATGCACCAAAAACTTGTTCAAAACCCTGTTTTTAGGGTCAAATTTCCAAAAATTATCTGGGGAGGACCCCCAGACCCCTTTACTTGGAACTTCATTATTAACATTTTTCTTAGATTAAATTCTAGAAAATGCCAATTCTACCTAAAATGTATTAAAAATCTGCATTAAACGTATTAAAGATGCATGGGAGGGACTGAGGAAAAATTTTTGGCCCCTCCCAAAATAAATTTCTATATACACCACAGACTTTACGGCCCACCACCACTCACCACTTGAGCACTCAGAAACTCCTGTTCTAAACTATCGACACTCAAAGGAGGATTTCATTTTCCAAGGGTTTAAAGATAATTTATTAAAAAATAACAAGTGGCACACTTGACACCTGAAAATTATAAACCGTAATATAAATGGCACACTGGTTGAAAAAGGTTCGCCATCCCTGTGCTAGGCAGTCATGGGATCGCTCGCTTCCGTTGAAATCGAGATTCCTCCTCTATTCTTCTTTCCTAACTCTATGGTAGATACGAAATGGGCAAATAAAGCATCGAATGATCGAATTTTTACATGGTTTGATCGGAAGTTGTTGTAGTTTGTTCGAAGAAATAAGAAACATTTATTGAAATGCGAAAGTTTTTGAGCACATAAATTATCTTCTTTTTTAATCACTCCTTTGAAGTAATTACATACTTCCTTTCGACGCGGTTTCTTTCGGGAGAACATCAGTTAGCCTCGCCTGTAGAATTTCCTGCACTCAGTGCATGTCAAGTTTACTTTTTTGTGATCAACAGAATTCCTAGTCATCTCATCTGTCCTGCAGTTTAATTTCAAGCTAAGTACTACTTTCTTTCAAATTTAAATCTACTAATAATATTCGTAAAATTACTTTTGTTGTTGGTTATGAAAAAGAAAAAATAACTATTTTATAATGATGTTTTTTAAACTTGTAACTTGGGTGTAGGTGTGAACCCTTCTAGGGTTAATAGATCCATGAGCGGACACTGGGATGGATTAAAACCATCATCATTTCCACTCACCTGAACAATTACATAAAAGATAAGTTACCAAGATAAATTTATATGGTTAAGCCTCTCATATGAGATAAATTGAAATTTTTATTTGTAAATTGCTTTAATATTGCTTTGGAAATTTATATATTACTGAAAAAAAAAAGAATTTTTGTATAAAATTTCCTAATTTAGTTTACTGTATAAAAACAATCGTAATTAATACTGTATTTTATTTTATTTGTTGAATTTCGTGAGATCTTGATAAGAATAGTTAAAAGTTTTTTTTATAAAAGGTATATTTATAAATAATTTGATATAAAATTAATATTAATTTTCCTTTGAAGTTTAATAGATTATTTGATTTTCAGTTCCAATTTAGAAACATACTTAAAACTCAGTTTCTCTTATTTCATATAAAAGACAAAACTTTTGACCATCTCTGTGAGAATTGAATGCATTGAAAAAAAGGTTAAAATTTTGAAGATATAGGTAGGGATAGAGATGGTCCGCGGAGGTTCAAATTTACGTGAAGTGGTCCGCGGACATATTTGAGTTGGGAACCACTGCTCTATATACATGGCCACCCAACTCCAGACGATGACGTCAAACGTGAGTGAAAATTGCCATGTTAAGTCTATGGAGTGACGTCAAAGATGAGTGAAAGTTATGACGTTGCACGGCCGAGTTGGGAGGCCTTTATATAGAGGGTCTTGGCTAAGATCCATGCATGAACCAAGCAAAAAAAGTAAAAAAAAAACACATTTTGGGACAATTTTTGGGTTTTTACAAATTTTTAACCAGGTTTCAATAATTAAGGTTTTTTTCATTAGTGAATAGGTTTTTTTTTTCAAAATTTAAGACGTTTCAAGGGCGCAAATTCAGAGTTGCGTATGCTTGGCGATATTTGGCTGTTTAGCGGCACATTTAGAAGCCAAATCATTCACTTAACATTAGTTAGGGTTACCATATTAGTCATCTTTACCGCTAAAAACTTGGCGCATACGCAAGTCTGAACTTGCGCCGTTCAAAATTCAAACTAGTTATAATATTAAGGAGGATTTTTTAGATTTTAGTATTTTTTTTCAAAGTTAAATAGATTTCTTTCAAAATTGAATGGGTTTTTTCAAATTTTAGGATATTTTTTAAACTTTAATAGGTTTTTAAAAATTTAAACTAGCTTTCAAAAATTAAATGGTGTTTTTTCAATTTCAGTGAGTTTTTAAAAAAAGTTAAATAAGTTATTTCATTATTCAGTGGGTTTTTTCATTATTGAATGGGTTTTTTTAAAATTTATCCCGTTCAAAGTTCAAACTAAATAAAAAAATTGAGGATTTTTAAAATTTCTCAGTGGGTTTTTTCAAAGTTAAATAGATTTCCTTCAGTATTAAATGTTTTTTTTTTCAAGTTTATGATATTTTTTAATTTTTAGTGTTTTTTTCCAAAGATTAAACCAGGTTTCAATAAATAAGGGTTTTTTTACAATTTCAGTTGGTTTTTTCAAAGTTAAAAAGTTTCAACTTTGAAAAAAAACCACTTAACTATGGAAAAACTGACATTATTTTGACAACTTATTTTAAAGAAAGATCCCACTCAAATTTGAATAGCAAAACACTTACTATATAGGAGAAAACCACTTTGTTTTGAAAAAACCCACACTTTTTCAGAAAAAAACCCTCAGTTTTATATGGGTTTTTCAGGGTTTTATTGACCCTGGAGAATTTATTGCCAACCCTGGTTGTACTGCAATCTTATAAGTAGCTAGCCAATAGATAGCAGCACTACAAAGAGTTACTGTGGTTTTAATAAATAATTTTATTTTCTAAGGAAAATTTTCATTTCTTTCGCTGCAAAGTTCTCTGCTTCTCGGCGTGTTCCACAACCTTCTCATCAACTGAGAGACCTTTCCTTCTCCTAACACTATTCATGTACTTTCTGGCACGGTTTTCGACATCGGCCTTTTCACCGAAATGAGCATACTCCTCTTCAGTGCGGGGAACCCAAAATGGGTCGACGTCAACAACCTAAAAAACATAATTCAACTATAAAATCAAGAAAAGACAAATCTAGTTTTTACAAATGTAGTTTTAAAGGATACAAAAGACTGATGAGTTACGAAGAATAATACGATAAATTAACAGGGTGTTTCAAAAGTCCGTTTCGCGGCTTTTATTTGAAACCAACGTCTCATGGAAGTAAGATCTATATACCCCTAGGTAAGTGACCATGTGGAGAATCCATTGAGATGAATCACAGCGCCCCTGGCGGTAAAATAAAAAAGTTGAAAAAATTAATTAAAAAAACTAAAGGAGATAGAAATTCCATGAAAGTATCGCGAATATTCACGAAGATATTAGCATGTGAAAATAGCCCTTTTTCAGGCATCAAAAAAGAAAAAGTCCGTAAATGTGCAAGTTTTTAAAATTTTTTGATTAAATTTTGTCTTCATTTTACTAAAAAACCCATAAAACTTCAAAAATTGTAAATTTGCGAACTTTTTCTTTTTTGATGCCTGAAAAAGTGCTATTTTCAAAAGCTAACATCTCCGCGATATTTTTATGAAATTTTTTTTCGGTGAGTTATTCATAACGATGACAACAATACTGCCACTGAGGTTTTTGTTCTATCTTCTTTAGTTTTTTAAATTATTTTAACTTTCTTGTTTCGCCTCTATGGGCGCTGTTAAGTCATCTGAAATAATTCTCCAGGGTCACTTACCTAGGGGTCCTTATCCCCCATAACCAGGGTTGGGTTTTTCCCGTCCAAAACGAGTTTTTCCCATACCACTGGGAAAAACTGGTAAATACCGGGAAAAAGTGGTAAATACTGGGAAAAAGTGGTGAATTACAGATTTATGAAGATTTTAAGACCATCATCATCCTTGTAGCTCAAAAAATGACGAATTTCCAGTAATTAAAAGTTTTAATAGAATAAGTGGATTTCGCGAAAAACGACCTTAAACTTTCAAAATGCTACCCTCTCTTTATTTTTCACAGGTAAGGAATGATTCCAACAGCTAAAATTCGGTTCTAAAGGGTCCAAGGCTCGATAAAATCAAGAGAAAAAAAACTCGATAGTTTTTGACCTTCTTCCGGTTTTTTGGCTTTTTCTCGAAATCAACTTTGCCGACAAGAGGTCCCTTTTCGCTTTCCGCCACACATATTATAAAAACTTTTAGTTAAAAATGACATTTTAGGGGGGGTTAAAATTATGAGGTGGGAAAAATATAAGTGAGCAAGAAAATTATGACATTTAACCTAAAATTTGCATATATTTCTTAATATTATTAATGAATTTCTCAAATAAAAATAGAGAATATTTAAAAAAAAATTTACTTATAAATAATAACTGTCTTTAAGAGAAGCAATATAAATAAATAGTTTCTTTAAATGTAAATAAAAACTTTAAAATAATTTATTTCATTTCAAGTAGACCTAAATTTAAAATTTCGTTTTATTTATGTATGCAAAATGTTCTTTTGCATCAGCACCTGAAATCATTCAGTTGGAAAAGGGCATAACCATCGAAAGACACATGAAAGACAGATCAGACACATGATAAAACCCATATTCATAGAGCTTTAGTTAAGGTAATTTTTCTAAAAAAAGGCTGTAAAAACTTTTAAAACATTCATCTATGAAAATAAATTCAATAAATAATCAGTTTTTCCCACTTTTTCCCATTTGGGGAAAGCCTAGTTTTTCCCAGGACGGTATATAAATACCGGTTTTTACAATGGTATTTACCCGGGGGTGGGAAAAACCTTGCCAACCCTGCCCCTAACCCCCCTTGGATATATGGACAGTGGACACATGCAATCAATGCCTTTGCAAAGAGAGCGAAGCAAGCCGGAGCACGAGTCTCGAGCGACATAAAAATCCTCTCAGGAATTCCAGCGCAAGAGAGAAAAAAACTGTATCACCAAAAAACAATGAGCCACAGTTTCTTTTTTACGTCCGACCTCATGACCCTGAATTCCCGAGCCCATTTTACCTCATCAGAGAGAGAGGAAACTGAAAAGATTTGATGAAGTGGCGAATCTCTTTTTTATCCCTTTTGTCGAAGGGGAGGGAGAGGACTGTCGTCCGGAAGGGGTCGTTTGCGGTCGCCGGTTCCCTTCTGGGAAAAAAAGTGTCTAAAGTGTTCAGTTTGTTGTGATGAGGTCTAATGGGATGCGTAGTGTAGAGAAAGGGTCTTAAAAATACCGCCATGCAGTTTTCGAGGCATTTTAGAATACACAGGGCTCGATTTCTAAAAAAAAGAGGCACCGGAGCACCGGAACGGCAAAATTATTTGTCTAAAAACCAAAAAAAAGCGAATACTTTTTAATACAACAACTTAAGGATTTATTTTCAAGTTTAAATTTACAAAATAAATTCAATTGTGTTGTACTGTAGATTAGGAAGAGTGTTGAGTGTTCTAACTTAATTATTAATAATAAATTATACTAATCTTAATTATTGTATAAGAAGATGAACTATATAATTTTTTATAACACCTTTTTTGTACAGTGGGTTGTATTTTTTTCCAACAGGGTGCCTCTTGTAGAAGGCGGAACGGCTTATCAACGAACCATTAGAGTTGTATATTTTGTCAAATTTAAGGAATAGAATGCGTAGTTAAAGTCCTTAAATGGTAGAATTTAAGATGTCGCAAGGTACAACACATTTTGGCAAATTTGATGTAAAATGACTCTTAATATTTCATTTTTAAAAGGACAAAACTTAACAAAAATACACTGTAGTAAAATATGTTATTTAAAAGTATTTTTTAAAATTTTAAATCCAATTTAAATAACCCTCGTTAAAACAAAATGTGAAGTTTTTTAAAGCAGGGGTGTCATTTCAGTTTTTGGTTGGGGGGGACAAGGATTTTTTAAAATGGGTTACAATCACACTGTAACTAGACTTTCTTCTTGGGGGGTGCCTAAACTTCATTTTTAAGGTATCCCCTAACGAGCACATTTAAAGGTTAAGTGTTAGAACACTGTAAAGTAGTATTTGAATGATATTATATAAAATGTCAAAATTTGACAAAGTGAACTCCAAGGAAAAATGGGGGGTTAACCCCCAGGAAAATTTTGAAAATTTGCCTTTTAAAGTAGTATTTTAGCTCATTTTGAGACCCTTTGGGCTGCATCCAAAGATAACAGTTTCTTGTAAACCACAGAATTTTCTAGGGAAAAGAGTTACGTCACAGTTTCAAGGGGGCCTCCACCAGATTTTTTTTCAAAAATTCCCTTTTAAACTAGTGTTTTATCTCTTTTTCAAACTCTTTGGGGAGTTCCTAAAGGGCAAAGCTTCTTGTAAGTATAAAATTTTGGAAGGGGGCTGGGGGTCCTCCCCAAATTTTTTTTTCGAAATTACCTCTTTAAACTCGTTTTTTATCTCTTTTTCAAACTCTTTGGGGAGAACCAAAAAGGAAAAGCTACTTGTAGGCAGCAGAATTTTCAAGGGGAAAACACATTTTAACAGAGGTCAAAATTATAGAGGGGGACTGGGGGTATGCCCTAGAAAATTTTTTGAAATTTCCCTTTTAAACTAGTGCTTTATCTCTTTCAAACTCTTTGGGGAGCTCGCAAAGGGAAAAGCTTCTTGTCAATGGCAGAATTCTGAGAAGGAAAAATCTGTATAACCACCGATGTAAAAACTTTAGGGCTGGGGATCCTCCCCCAGAAAATTTTTTGAAATTTAACCCTCAAAAGTAGTGTTTTAACTCCTTTTGAGAATTTTTGAGTTGCACCCAAAGCTCCTTGTGGAAGTTACAGAAGGGACTTGCAGCTATTTTTCACATAACAGTGGAAACCTTGGGGGGGGGCGGTTGCCCCCCCCCCCCTAAATGACGCCCCTGTTTTAAAGCTACACCACTTTTCCCAATAAAACAATAAAAAGACTTTTCAATGGTGAAGTAACATCCTAAAAAAACCACCTAGACATTTTTGGGCACAAAAAGTCAATGTCATTATTTGACTAATTTCCTTTTTCAAACAGGCGATTCAATTGAGCAGGCATATTCAAACTTAAAGCCCAAATATACCTACATTCTATTTGTTTTAGAGCTGACTTCTAAACAGTTTCGGTATCCTGCTCTCTGAAGTTATCCGAACGGTCCCGATTGAGGTAGATCGTTTGTCCATCGGGGGACGAACCAGTCCAATGGAGGAACAAACTCGTTCCTGCAATCCAAGGCCAGGCTCCCATCAGCGGAATGCGAGCGGCGTGGGCGTCGCGAGAGGGGAGTGGCCCGCGCGCGCCACGCGACGAGGATGTGGCGCGCCCATCGGCACGCTTGACCCTCCGACCCCCGCCAGCCACGCGCCCCCAAACGTCAGATTGGGATCGGGATAATTTACGGTACGCCACGGCCAGGCCGTGCACTTTTTCCAGGTAGAGGCGCGTGGCAATACTGGATTGCAGGAGGAGGAGGGAGGCACCATACAGGTGACCGAGTTTCTGAGAATGGTTGGCACAATGGAGAGGTGATGATAGATGAGGAATCTCGGGCATTGCTAAGAGTTGCTTGTCTGCAGAAAACCATCTTCAGGATTTTGTGTGTGGTGAAAGCTATCTTGAGAAAATGTGGATTCAATTGGAGTGAAGAGCAAAATTTAAAAATCTTTTTTTGCGATTCAGAATGTTTGGAAGTTGGTTCTTAGGATTGGCCGTCATCGTCAATAAAGTATCAGGTATTACAATTCTTCTCAATAAAATATAAAATGAGTATCTTTATGAATGTAACGGATTCATTTGAACTTAAAAACTCATAGGCGCAACAGCTCTAGTGGGCCATCGCCCGTTCTCTTGACCGTGAGGCTCTGGGGTGCAAAGCATATGTCCCGGTTAGGTGGTCAAACGAGGCGAGTGTTTAAACTTTATTTAGGTTAATATTTCTTGAACCCACATTTCTCTTAAAGGGTTTGTTTATTTTTTGGATCGCAAAAGAGATTCCTTAACTTATTAATTCAGAGCGATACTTAAAGTTTGGATTAACCGAAAAATAGCTGCTACTTATATAAATACCTTTACAGCATTTATAAACATCCTTGCCCGACTATCAGATTTATATCCGCAACTAACTTCTTCAACTCTAAATAACCTATGGAGCATTTCCAACTGAGCTATCGAACGTAGGTGGATGGAGAGTAGGAAGCGAAGATGAATTGCAAAAGTGAGTAGTAGTAAACATCGGGAGCTTTTACAACTCAATCCCGAAAACGGGAAGTAAAATCGGCAAGTGGTCCATCCCCCCTGCACAACAGAAGTGTCTTCTCTGTTGGAGTCCCTCGATGAAAAAAGCAACCCCCCGGGGACGGAATTAACATTAGTTACCTAGTTTGATGTTTGATGCATGGGCGAAGGAGGCTTTTCCTGCCTGACGAAATAAATCCATTCAGAAAGTTTATTTAGATGGACTGCCCACTCATAGCATAGGAAATATATCAAAGCAGAAGAGAATAATTTGAAAATTTGTAGGGACAAATCAGAGTAGGGAGATGCAATTGGACAGAGTTCTCGGTGGGGGAGGAGATCGAGATGGGATTTTCTAGAGTTGAGCATTGGAGAACTACTGAAACGATGGTCATGCCCAGAGAACACAACGGGCCCTCAAGATTTTCTCAGTGCGCTTTTCCGCCAAATTTGGCGATATACGACAGCTTTCTTTTGCATCATGAAATTTCTCCAACACACCGATTGCTTTTCAGCTTGGCAAGAAGAGATTTTCAAGGAATCCCTAGAAGTTCTCAAACAATTTTTAAAACGAAGTTTAGTTTTTCAGTAGAAGTTTAAATGGGTCAAGACAAATTATGACCATTAATATATTTAAAGGGGCTATGTAATTTAACGAAACAAAGTCAAAGTGTATTTTATTGGTACAGCTAAACAATTAATTGTCCACCAAATTTTATTTCAATGTTAATAATTTCGCACCCCTAAAAACTGTTAAAAGGTATGTGTATCCTTATTTAGAGCAGATCACTGACTTGAGTTTAACTCATATTTTCAGCAGTTTTAGTTGAATGGGTTATTCATATGGCGTTCAAAAAATTCATTTTTCCTTAAATTCATCACTACTTGAACCCAAACGTGGGCGTTAAGCTTTCAGAACTCGATCTTTAACTAACATTTAAGACTATTTTGATTCTCCTCACGAAGTATGGTAATGTGCAAAAGCGTTGCGCTTGCACAGTTTCGGTCGAAAAAACACGTTGAAAATTATAGACTCACTGACACAATCTGATTTGTCAGTTTCCTTTTACTGGTGCCAATTTTTTTTGTCCTCAGCAGTAAACGACAAACTACTAAAAGCGTCATGGGCACGTCGACGAACACAAGAGATTGTCACTCGATAAACGCGTTAGCGGGTGGTCGTATGAGTTGGTATATGAAACTCAACAGCTGCTATGCAAACAAGTATGGAATGATACCAGTCAATTGGCAACTCATTGCTTTTATGTGACGAGCTTTGTGAGGTAAAACTATTATAGAGGAGAAATAGGGTAGTGTCACCCTAAATTTGCAGGGGTTCTGGTGATGAGTTGGCGCATTATCGCTTGCTTAGCAATTTTTAAAAGTTTACAGCCATGCGCTATATTTTGGCGATAATACGCGACGCTGAGAATGCGCGCATTTCACTGCACGGCACATAAGTTCGGCAATAAAAAAATTTAGTGGTTTTTCTGGAATTTATCTTAGCCAGTCTTTTGGGTTACCATTGCTCCATCCACTACTATCACTTCCCTATGGTAAAAACATAGGAAATTCCAAATAAAAAACAAGCGTCATTGAAAGCGGTCACACCGAGGACACCACACCGATGTAATGTTAACTATCAATACAATAAAAAGAGAATACCCTACCTCCCAGTGGCTGAAGACGAGTTGCGGGAGTGCCATGCCGCTGGTCTGCTTCCTGATCTCGTTGGTGAAGTCGAAGCTCTCGACCACGGGCAACTCGGCCGTCACGTGGAAGGTCTGCGACCCCTCCTGCATGTCCGCGTGCAGGATGCGCCCGTGACGACGACCCAGCACCGCGTACATCTTCCCTGCAAACGACAAACCAATCAATCAACAGCAACGCCAATAAATACACATTAAAAAAATTATTACATCAAAAACAAGTTTCAACCCTGTTTCAGAGTCAAATCCCGAAAAACCTGGCGGAAGACCTCCTAAATGACATCAGCGTTACTCCGTTACTAACTGAATTTAATAACTTCTAGCTTTGTTCTTCTAGGTCAAACACTAACCAACAATTTTCTGAAATGCTACATTTAACTTCTGTAATGATTTAGTGTATAAATATTTATAGGGACCGTAACCTTCCACCATGAAACTAAAATCTAGTTACGGACCTGTGGAGGGCATGGAAATTTTAGAACTAGCCATGGTATGAAAAAAGATAAGAAACACTGCTGGTTGATTTGACATTTACTTAAAAGATTTTCCAACTTGAAATCCTACTCCTTAAAAGAAATTCTTTAATTTAACAGCATACTTATCAAAAAATCCTTAACTTTGCATGGTGGTTTTAAAAAAATTCGGAGAAATTGGGAATCAGGAACAGTTGGAAGGAGAGGTTAGCTTGGAAGTACTTTTACACCACACTATGGAACACTAGCCACTTATAGATCCGAAGCGTATACATGGTTTGCTAGTTTGCTATCATTTTTAAAAATGTTATTATTTTACTTTCCACACGGAAATATTTTTATGTGGATTTCAGAGAAACACGTATCTAGAAAGGAACGTATTACCAGTACTTGAATTTCTTAATTCACATGCTAAGTTAAATAAAAGCATAGTAAAATTTAAAAAAAAAACGTTAATACTTTTAGAAAGAATGAAAACATATCAAACTAGTTCTACCATATCTTGTTCTAAAACTGCATTGGAACAAAAGACAAATTTTTTAATACTAAATGAATAACCCAAAACTAACTTTAAAATCAGTGAACCATTTATTTGGCATAACATAAATCCAACCATTGCTTAAAATAAAAAATTGACGAGGGGTAAACTGCTTTATCTTAATCCTCAGCAATCCTTTTTAAAAGAAGGATACAATTTTGTTAAAATGACAAACTACTTTTATGGGGCATTTGCATATCTATAATTATTTACGATTGTTAATCCGTACTTTATCATCACACAACAAATTTAATCTGACACTGCTCTTGACGAATGATGAATTGCGTTCTAAAAACTAGTAGTAATAGTTATACTTTTGGGCTAAACAGGATTTACTCATGGCTTTTTGTTTTAAACCCCGGTTAACACATAAACCGTAAGTTTTTTTACCAATCCAAAAATAATTGTACACGAGAAGGAAAATTTTGAATACTATATGGTTTATTTATGAAATAATGAAGGCATCTAATCATCTTTAAGATAGTATCAAATCGGTTTCAAACAAATATAATTCGATAATTGTTTTGAAATTGAATTCATAAAGGGAGGAAGGGATGTCAAATGTAGGTATAACTATAGAACTTTTTGAGATCGTCTTGTTTGTATTGTAAGGTTTTTCAACAAGGGTTTCAATACAAACTCGACAGAAACTCATAGACAGGAGCTAGATGTAAGATTTCTGAGGACTGTTCCGAGGACTAAGACTGTTTATATTTGCTTTCCCCCACAATATGGGGGACGACATAAAAAAAAGATTGTTTTCTCAGCTGAGAGTGGGGCGTGATCTCTAGGCGGGGCAGGCGACTACGGAGAGGACACAGGTGGTTAATAGCCAGGTCCACACACAAACGCTGCCTTTTCTTGCATCACCGATTTATCATACAATCGGAAGGAGGAATAATATAGTCATTTCCCCTGCGATCCACCCAAGGGGAATCGAAAGTTGGCTAAAGGCGGGAATGTTTCGGACAGTTGCGGTCAACCACAATAGCGGTACGGCACCGCACACAGAACTGTATGGCATTGTTCAAGTACGGATAGAGAACTTATAGGAATGGTTCATAGAGGTTTTTTTCCAGCAGTCATGACTAAAATAATTAGCTTCACCACGTAGATAGATCATTTATCAATTAGCCGAGAACCATCAACATCAGCTCACATCAAAAATTTGACTCTCTCGCCACCACCGGCCTCATATGAGGCTCCTACTTATGAGCTCAATTTTGGTATGATGTAAACACGCAAATTTATTTTCTTTTCATCAGTGACTTCACTGATTCATGTAGATTACATATGAGACTTCTACATGGTTTCTGAATTCGTTCCTAAATGGCAGCAAGATGATTTATACCTCAATGTTTACATTTTAAGCTGTGATGCTTGTGAAGAGAAAACACTAGCTAGATACTAGCTTCTGTAGAACATTTTTTATAGGTTGGTAGATATTTTTTTATATCGTAACCTTGTAATATTATGATCATGTCTTTTACTAAGTTCTAAACCAAGTATTTTCTGTTAAAATGAAAAAAATATGGCCCATATGGCCTCATAAAAATAACTAGGAAGGAGTGCACACAAGAAAAAATTTCTTTCCAGACAAATTATAGGGGCATTTTAAATGTATTTAGAAAAAGAAAAAAACGTTTTTTCACTTTTTTGATGTTCTGGTGCCGAGAGGGATAAAAACCCTTTATAAACTTATCAGTGTTGGACGGATTTCTCATCACTGCATTGGGCCAAATAAATTTCTAAGCAAAATAGGATTCTTCCAACGTGCTGTTCAACAGATTCCAACTCATAACCTGCTTGGTTCAATGGAAGGATGAGGTTTAAGACCATCCTAATCTACTAGGACCTTTCCTAATGTAATGGAGAAAAATGTACATCAAAACTCTCAGCTTCCTTATCACCACTCGCAGGGGGTTCCACAGATTACAGCAAATGGCTACGCTATAATATCCACAACGATAGCACAAAATAATCACAATAAAATCCAAGGGCTAAGTCCAGTTAGGCCACAATTGAGGTGTTGCGGGTGTTTGCAACAATGAGCTAACTCCAATGCGAAACTGTTGGACGTAAAACTGTTTGGAAACTGTTGGAGTTTGTCCTCGACGAGTCGTAATCAAATAGTGCCACTGCCACAGGCAGTTAAACCCTGTTATTGAATATGTGCGACTTTTTTGTTTTGAAGCAGAGATTTTACAGAACATGCAAAGCAGAATCCCGACAGTTAAAGAAACGTTTTTTAATGATGTTCAAAGATGAATGTTCCAAACGTACAAACACTTTGAGGGGAATCTTACTGTATAATGAAAATTAACTGCTCAGGGCCAAATTAGAGGTTACTCGTCCAGCAGAGCCATCACAGTTTCGGCCATCCTTTGGTTCTTCAAGTGTCCCAAGACGTGTCAGCAAGCACGATGCCATGCTTCATCTGATCGGAAGCAGCCGAGGGTTAGCCAAGCGTTGATGACTCGCGTGGGAACGTCTTTAGAGAAACGGGGTGATGTCTGCGAATAAATAGAACGCCACTGTGTGTCCGAGCGTGGGGTCGCACGCTTGTCACATCCCAACGCTCCGGCGGCCACACGAGGGGTGCATGATCCTCCACCTTTCTCGAGACCATTACTTTCGCATTAGGATGCCATCTTTTCGTTACCTTGAGAGATTTATTCGCAGGCTCAGCCGTTCGATGCTTTTACGGAATATTTAATGCAGCGGTTCCCATGTTGGGCTCCGCGGAGCACCGGGTTCTCCAAATTCCGAATGTTTCGAAATGTATTAGGTTCTCTATATTTTCCTCATGAAAAGAGATGGAATATTTTAATTTCGTACCTCAAAATTTCTCAGCGTGCATCTTAGGTTTTATGGTGGCCTACACGACGATTCCCCTCGGGCGGTGGACATCTACCCCATCTCTTTGTCCACACAAAGAGACGGGGGAGACTTCCACCGCCCGAGACAGCGTTGTTGAGCCGGTCATAAAACTTTAGACGCACGCTAATGCATCAGGGTCGCAGCCAGAGGGGGGATTTGAGGATATATGACACCTATAACACAGAAATTTTCTTTTTTTCTTACCATAGAAAACCACTAAAATTACCATCTCCTCTCGAAGATATCAATATCCCCCATTGTAATGCATTCTAAACCAAGATCGGTAAAAGTAAGCTAGCATATAGTAAATTTGCGTAAAACTGATCATACCACAACACCAAAAAAATATCTACAGAAACATATTTGACTCAGTCGGTTTACAACGAATTATATTCATCTCTCACCTTCACCTTAGACATTTGCTATAATGTTTACTGAGATCCAGGTATTATATATGGTCGTATATTATATTATTATTCTTAATAATTATAATACTCCTCGATTTATAAATAAGGGATCCATTTAAGACCAAAGGAGAAACAAATTAAAACACAATGGATACCACCCCTTTTAACACCAACCTAAACTCTTTGGGCCGAACCCTTTGCTGCTCGCATTCCTGAGGAATTCATGAGTTGGCCGGTACTCTATCATCTCGCACACACCTAGGATGGGGTGAACGGACAGTTGTTGTTTACGACGCCCACGCCCTGCCCCCCTTGGCGGACACACCCTGATGATGGCCTTCTTCCCCCCCCCTACTCTCTTCAATGGAATCTTCAATTGCGAGATCTGTTGTGGTGACGAGGCAGTTTGGGAAATCAGATTTCAAAATTATGCCACTGTTGCCCAGTAGTGGATCCGGATCCAGGTTTGACTTGGGGGGCATCAGGATTTTTAAAACATCTCCAGCAGCAGAAACTGCGATGTTTTTGAAAATATTAAAATATAATTCACTTTTTTATCTATAAAGTTACACATTGAAGCATTTAAAACCTTCAAAATTACGATTTTTTATTTAGAAATTATTTTTAGATGTCATTTTTTCCTAAAAACGTTTTACCCTTCTGAGGGGGCACGTGCCTCCTGCCACTCCCCTGCATCCGCTTCTGCTGTATTCTTTCAGCAACTCTTCTATCGGTTTAGATGGGATTTCAAAAACTTAAAAACTCTTCGGCATAGAAATTGAAAACAACAATAGAAAAATATTTAATTTCAAGGGGGGGATCTTTTCTGAGATATAAAGGTTTTGGAGGAATCGAGGTAAAGAGGGTATATTATAATATGCTACGCAAAAAAGAAGTTTTACAAGTATTACACTAAGTAAGGATATCAATGTTTTTGTCGTTATTTTCAACGTGATTTAGGAAAGACTAAAACAACCTTGTTTTATTACCAAAACTTTGGTAACATGGAAGAAGGAAACATCTTAGTCAACGGAATAGAATAAGTAAAACATATTTTGATGACCGGAAATAAACAATCGTAATTTCAGATGCGAAAGTATTCCTCTTAACAGAAACCCAAGATACGTAATTAACGCAACTCAAATAATTACTTAGAAACATGTGTTCTTCGTATACGCCTGAACGTAAGATAGTATCGACAAAAATGCCATCTTGATCTCGCGCAGCATTGATCATAGAACGAACACATGCCTCTTTCTCTACCAGCTGACTCCTAGGGGGACAAAACGTTACTGACGCATGTGTTCACACGCGAGTGTCCACTTCATATTTCACAGGTCGGAAGGGAAAAAGGGGAGACTTTTAAGCCTTTAATGCAAGAGACCCTAGACAAATAATGAATGATAACCTTACTTAAATACGGACGAGAAAGCTCTAAAAGGCAGGCAGGACCCCATACAGAGAGGCGGCTTTTAAAAATTCCCCTTTTATCAATTGATGCACAAGAGAATGTTGGGGCAGAAAAAGTACACGGGTAGTAGTGGATGACAATGTACAAGAGACCCTGAACTTTCAACAATGGGCAGGCAGTTCTGGCTATGCTTGTGGCAGATTTTTTTTGTCTGAGGATTCTAACGAGGCGACGTGCCTGCTTCACATGGATCAGTCATGGTCAATGGTATGCATCATCTACTTAATGATTAACCTTGAAAGTAATTATCACCAAAATTACAAGATACTGAATTCGTATTTCAACTGTACTAAAGAGGAACTGTGGTATAAATTACTATAAAGGTAGGTATAGACTTTAATATAACTTGGGGAAAAGGATTGGAATTGTATTTATTTTAAAATCTGGTTTCATTATGCTTTTTAAGACCCATTTACCGTAATAATCTTTGTTTTTGAACTTTTTTCTGTGGGCATGTGGTAGATCTGGGTGATGTAGATTTCATAAGATAATCAGCTACAAATTATAAAAATAAAAAGTAAGATGCAAAGCAACGTTAAACTAGGTTTAAAGCAAAACTAAGTTTAAGCCACCAAAATTGACATTGCGCTGTTTCTTTATTAAAAAACTCCTAAATTTAGCCAATTTAAGAAAAAAGGATTAAATTAAGGTAAATTATTTAGGATAGCCTTAATCGCAATGTAAAAATGCTGCTTTCAACACTGATAGTAGTAGTTACTATTGTGTGTTTTAAAGAGATCGTACTTCTTGGCTTTTAATGATTTACGAGGATATAAATAAAAATAGTAGCGCTGTACGATTAGAATGAAGGTAAATTTATAAGTATACAAATATGTTATTAAAAATTTCTAGAAATATATGAAGTTTAGAAAGATTAAAAAAAGAAACTCGCGGAATCTAAAGGCTTTTTTGACCACATGAAGAATCAATATTCCTCCCATACAAATATCGACAGAATTTCCCCATGGAAAAAATTTAACCCCAGTTAACAAATCATATGATTCTCAAAACACCCCCTTTTACTAGATGCTTCCACATGTGTACAGAGTCATGCGAGTTTCTAAAAAAAACCACGTAGAATTCGACCATTCTTTTTTAGACTTGTCTAACTTTTTCCCAACCGTTTTATCCTGCCACCATCAACCCAGATCTGCTTGTAATGAAATATGCTCTTCCGTCCATTCTATGCCTTCCCTTCCTTACCCCTTCCTCCAACCAAGCTCCCAAAAAAGCCTCTCCTTTGAATCCACCTCCCGTAAAAAAAAAACCGCTCATTTTCACTTTCCGATCCGTAGTATGCAGATTACTACAACCGCTCTTTTGCGGTTTCTTCTTCTATCGCTGGCTGCCATCGCACGTGCAAAAAGAATGGCCCTTCTGACCCCCCCCCCGGAACATCAAACACAAAAGGAATACAAGACCACAGCTGTGGTCATATAGTATGCCCCTGGGACTAATCCGCTTTGATGACTACCGAGAGATACCATTCACTATCTTGTTATAGATCCCCAGTTTTTTATATAAAGTTATGGCAAGCTTTTCTTCTTGTGGATTTTCTCGCGAGTTTAAATGACAGTAGATCGTGGTACCCTCCTTGTAGGATTTTTTGAGGATCAAAAGATTTTCATCATTTTATGGCGCCTGCATTCTCATCCTTGCAAAGGAATTTCGTCGTTGGGTTTTATGTCATCAGCTAACGTTCATTTTTATGGTTTAGTTGTTTTCCCTCGGTTTGACGCAACAAAAGACTATTTTTGAAAAAAGGAGAACAAACCTTATGGCATTACACGCAGACGCATATTCCTAACTATGTAGTATCTGTACTATCTCAAAAGAAGATTTTATAGCGCGGATGCAGAGTGAGGTTATTAAATGACTAGTGCGCTATAAAAAGCATTCTTGAACGTATCTTATGACGTGATGGACAGGATAAAATTGATACATATAATATATAATAGTAAAAAAATTTTTTGGTGATGATATCTGCTTAGTTTGAAAAAACTCACTCAAGAGTTTGCTCGTTAAAATATTAATTCTGACATCAAGTCAAACAAAAAAGTTTCAAAAGGAATAACATTTTTGAATGAAACAGACACATAAAAATTAAAATTAATTGTAATTATTTCATTTAACATTAGGGAACTAGCTTTGCTATAAAAAATCAAATTTTAAGAAACCACAATAAGCTTTTCTTGAATATAGTGAAGCCAAGTGATCGTTTTCACCATTTAGCTAAGCTCCGGTTTGGACGTAACTGAAAACTCCCCCTACCAGTTGGATGGAGGAACAACTGTACCAACAATACCCTTCGATAAAATTACCCCTCAAGCTGGAAAACGCGTTTTCCGAAGCAGTTGGTTTCTCTCAATCCCCTTTTTCAACAAACAAGATATTTTCTCAAATGCACGCGTGTGTGACGCAACTGCGAATTCCGCGAACCACGTGCCACTCACTACCAAAGTCGAACTCGAGAGAAAGAAAAGAAAGAGTGGATGGAGAAGAAGGCAAACACGGGGCGCCCTCCCACAACCCCCTGGCGCTAAGCACGCGCCGGTTGGTTACGCAAGAGCGGGCCAAAAGTGAAATCAACCGGACATCCCCAGCAAAAAAGGATCCAGTGTTTTCCTCTCCTCCGATTGATTGAAGTGTTGATTGAGTGCAGTTGAATGCAGGTTCGCACCTGGAGGGATGCATCGAAGTGATTGAGTTCTCCTCGGGGCAGATGGGAGAAGAAAGCGTTTGGGGGGAGAATATTATGACATTAATAAGACACCAAAATAGTCGAGTAATTTTTATATGAAAAGTTAAAATTTCAAAAGGAAAGATACCTTTAAGGCCTTATTCACTGCTACCTGACCAGCGGTTAACCATCGTTACAGAAGGATTTCACCAATCAGGATCAGCCAAAAAACTCATTTTCTTTCTTTAGCGACTGGTTAACCCCGGGTTAAGAGGCAGTGAATAAGGACATTGATAGCACAGGATATACTGACATTTACTGCTATCCTTTACTGTCAGAACACAAGCCAATGTGGATTATGCCATTATCAGGAAGAGAGGCTCAAGAGCAAAGAGATAATTTTAAAGCAGTGCGAGTTGAATGAGAGAGGGGGTTATAAAATTCATACTTTGATGAGTATTACAGAGGTTTTCAAAGTAGGTTTAAGCAGAAGTTATCTTTATCTGTAGTTGTTGTTTCTAATCTCCTACATCTTTTTCTAATGAGATGAAGTGAAATAATTAAAATGCAGTTCCTTAAATAATTGTAACACCATGCCTTGAATTTTGTCATTGTAAACGGTTCTTAAGGAAAACAAAGGTGAGGGTGTTTCGTGAAGCAGAAATTGAAATAAAGCTTCTGCTGACCACCATAAGCTTTGGCTAATAAACACACCAAGCGTGACACCCGGCAGATGAACTGGTCCACAGTTTCTGAGAATTTCCCTAAGACCTACCATGAGTGACCTTTTGAAATACCATCTAATGATTTGGGGGTAAAAATCCTACGTTTGGGTGGTTCTCCACCAGATGCCAACTCCAATCGATGTCGGGGCAGCGAGTCCAACGCCTCCAAACCAATCAACACACCAAGCGTGACACCCTGCAGATGGACTGATCCCAATAGAGCATTATTTCGCAACAAAAGTAACAGATGCCTGCCACCTCCACAACGGGCAGAGATATTAACAGAACTAACAATCCAATTGAGTTGCCGCACTATGCAACATTTTTATCACCGATAGATCGGTCGAGTTTCCGCCAGGGGGAGCTGATGATAATTAATCTATCCCTTCATTCATCGGCGTTGGAAACAGCAGGAAGGCGCTTCGGGGGTTGAGAAAGACACAAGGGGAGTGGGTTCCTGAACCAATTTTTCAGCGCCAGAGAGAAGAGGGACTGTTATTGCTCATGTCACAAATGTCATGCTTGGATGGTGAGGTTTGACAGGGATGAAAAACGGTCCGAGTTCTTTTGTGATGGGAGGAAGCCGGTGTGTCTTTTTAGACAATCGCGCCAATGATCCAGTGGCATGCTTTCGAAGAGAATCACCTGTCTAGTCAGATACCGTAACTGCCGATAATGCACTCAGGCTAGTAAATTTACACGAAATAAAAATACGTTTTTAAACAGAAGTAATAAATTTTTTACTCATTGCAAAAAAATTGGTTGCGTTAAATATTAAATGAATTATTATAATAACTAAGTGTAAGAAGAAGCATTTTTAACGCATCAACGTAAATCCCTTCATCAAGTACTTTTTAAACATTAAAAAAACAGAACAAATGGAAAAATATTTTAATAAAGGGCAAAGAAAAGAAATATAAATTTATTAATTTGAAGGTTTAACGAAACAAACAATTTAACTTCTTCACGAATGCTTGTAAATTCGTCTCAGTGCTGATATTGAAGTTTTTAAAACTAGATACTCTATAGAATTTTGTTTAAAAAATATAAAGAAGTTTTCTTATATACTTCTAAAAGTTACTACCAAGTATTTTTTCCATTAGTATCGCCTATTTCTAAACTACTCAACTTACATTTCTCTTATAAAGCAATAATACCGTAAACATTTAACTACACAAATTCCACTTCAAACAATATAACTCAAATGCGCAACAACTCAAGGAGAGGAAAAAAACAACGACTTCATACACTCCTATCTTCCAAACAACAAGAAGGGGGGTCAGCACACAACTTCCCACGCACATCCGAGGCACGAACCAACCCCAGTGGGCAGAGACAGCAGTCCACTCGGGTTCACGAGTTGGTTGGTTGATAGATGATTCGAGCCGGCTACTAGCCTACGTCTCTGGGGAAAATAATAAAGCAGAAGAAAGAAAGAAATTTCAGAGCGATCTGGTGATGATGAGGTTAGTGCACTTCCATGGCCTGGGGGTGAGCAGGCTGAGAAATGCCCCTCTCCGTATACGAGCTGGCTATTCACACGAGATGCCCGGTCCCGAATTTGATTAGATTACCATGGGAGTCATTAGGAGGAGACAACACCGATTTTCATTAATGAATTAGCCAGGGAGAGATAAGGAGAGCCCTTTCCCACTAATTTATCTGATTCAAAGAAAGGCTTGTTATTGGTTAGTTAAATAATTTATTAATCTATTTGTCGAAACCGAGTTTACGAAAGAGCAAAAAACCTGGGGTTTCTATTAAATATGGGGTTGTTACACTTAAAACACTTTGTTTAGAATGCAACATTGTTTAAAACACATATTGTTAATATTAGTTAAAATTCTATTACCTATCCCAATAGGAGCATCAAATCATTTTGGTCATTAAAATTCAAACATCCCAAATTTTTACCAAACATTGTACAGTTAAACATTTTAATTGATTGTTTGTAATTTTTTGGCGATATTTCTAGTCTTTGGCGTTTAAAACAGTTGAACGATTTTAAACAGGACGGATTGCAGAAAATTAATGTTTAGTACAGGGTGACCCAAAAAAGACTTACACATTTTAAAAATAAATAACTAATAACTCGAAAACTAAAAAAAAGATAGATAAAATTACGCGGTTTGTTACATCCTACTCCTGGGAGTCTTATGTGTAGGATGCAACAAACCGCGTATTTTTATCTTTTTTTAGTTTTTGAGTTGTTAGTTATTGATTTTTAAAATGTGTCAGTCTTTTTTGGGACACACCCTATACGAATTCTTTCTCTCATATATTTGATTATTTCTGGTTAAACAGCCTAGAAAATATTTTTCTTTCGCTTTCTTCTAAAAATTTAAAGTAATAATCTATATAGTACAGTAGAACTCCAATTATCCGAACTCCGACTATCCGAATCGCCGATTATCCGAACTGCTTTCAGAATTCCAACTTACACTTTTAAACTTCGTAACAGTGCTTGAAAATATAATATAGAAGTTCTTTAAGAAAATTAATGAAGGCAGAAACACAAACAAATATTTAGAAGTTAAACGATCAAATATTTAGATGCCGTTTTTAAGTAGTTTTTGCAGCTAAGATGTATGGAAAACCATATTTTGGGTACGGTTCTTTGTGTAAAAGATAAGATCTTAGCTCAAATGCTTGTTTGTCCAATGTCCATACTTTAAAGCAAGCAACGGTTGGCTAATAACTCTGCAGACTCTTTTTTAGGGAAAAATCCAATTATCCGAATTTTTGATTATCCGAATGGGGTCCGGTCCCAATTGATTCGGATAATTGGAGTTCTACTGTATATATATATATATTTCTCTTACGTGACGCTGATATTTGGCGGAATTTGTTTTCTCCCGTTGGCAACGGTTGGTTTGTTTTGTTTACGTTTCGTAAATTTAAAAGCAATCAGAAGATGAATTTAAGAGAGCTAGAAATTATTATTCCAATCTGTGACGGTTGTAGCTCCAAGCAGGAGTATTTACAATTGTGTTTACAAAGAAGTTTTAGAGGAGTGATTAAATAATGGGGTAAGTAAAAGCACCCATATCAACTTTTAAGTATAACATATACACGTTAATAGTACTCATCTGATATATTTTTTTGGCTGATATATGGTGGTTTTTCTTTCTTGGCTAATGCAACAGTACCCATGAATTTGATAAACACTGTATACATATTTTTCCTAATACACATATTTAATGTTTCCCTGCTGCATATTACTATTTATAAAACTATATTTTAACCAATAAATTTAGTTGGTAATAAAACTCAGCTAGGCTGTACCAGCGTATGGCAAGCGAGCGTAGCAAGCACAGGATTGCGAAGCAATCCTAGGGGAACTGCGTCAGCAGTTCCCGGGGGTTGGCGAGCGATAGCGAGCAGGGGGCGATAGCCCCCTAGTTCAATTAAAAAACCTAATTTTAAAAACTTATGACTAGATTTCTCAATATTTACTTCTAAATGTTATTGTTTCTAAAATTGTAAGTTAACGTTTCAAATGAAGTTAATTATTAATTAATGTTTTAAATTATTTTACTTGTAAGATTACTTCTTTATTACCTTTATGAAAATGTATATAGTGGAAAAAATATTTTTTTGCATAAAAATATTTTTTCCAACCCTGAGAAAAACACTACACATCTTTTTAAAAAGGAAATACTGAGGTCATCTAAAAACAATTTCCACAAGGTTGAGTTTTGCTTTGTTTAATCGTTAAGATATTTTTTTTGATTGTATCGATTTGTGAAAAGTTAATATTTAAATTGACAAAAAATATAAAAAAGTATAAAATAAATAAAATCCATTTTCTCTCATTCTCTAATTTCTTTTTTCTTCATAACGAAACTATTCGTAATTTATACACCATGCGCTATTCATTACGTATTATAAAAATTACAAATGTTAACAAAACTCATAACGACAGGGATTAACATTGACGTGATGTCGTTTTGCGAAAGTTGGTGACTCGCATCACGTAAGAATACGCCATCTTATCGTGAAGAACCGATCAAGATGTCGGAATTTTTCCGATTATCCAAACGAGATAAGTTGTGGTTTTGAGGATGAAAGACGAAGTTAGGTTACTTCGAAAACACGAGTAAGAATAGAGAAAAAACACAAGTCAAACTCACGATAATAAGAGGTTAGCAATAAATACAATTGCTTTATGTAGGCGAAATCAACGCCTGTAAAACGCCTTTCTCCTTCATAGTACCCATAATGCAGAAAAAACAACTCTACTAAGGTTTGCTTTGCCAGTGGGTAGGTTGTCTTTAAGGTCGGTCATAAGGTTTAAAATTTTTGTTTTTATGATCGAAGAACACTTTTAGTCATTTACCTTAGTCATAAAAACACAAATTTACTAATTTTGATGATCGTGATCTTGAAATTTATGATTTTTTATTCGTCACTATACTGCTGACCTGTGAACTAGCCACGACCTGTCTTTAATCGATAAAGCGTAACTATTTTATAAAAAAAAGGCATTAGAAAGCAAATTTATTAAGCATGATGGCAGCTTTATAGTGTTTTGGTATGACTTAGTTTAAAAGTTCCCTAGTCATGAAAAAAATTTTTTGTATGGATTTTTTAATGTAATTTTCAAAGTTATGCGGTTGAATACTTTTTATTGACAACTAGGCTTTAATAGATCTTTTTAATCAACCTGCATGAAATTTATTATGTTCCAGTCATTAACAGTCTATTGTTTAACATCCTGTTAACCTGTTGGACAGGAATGATAAGTTGAATAATAGAATAGAGTTATACGAAAAATTTGGAAAAATCATTATGATAAATTTTCATTGAAAACGAACTCAAACAAAATATTTAAAAAGTAAACAAAATCAGCGTTTATGGCAGGTTAAGGCAAATGCTAAATAAGCTTATAGTAAAGGTATTACTATATTTAAATACGGGACTGGGAGGACACACGTATGAATTCATATTTTAATGAAAAGACTTAACAAATATACTTTTAGATATTGATTTCATTTTAATTTAATTAATAAATCATAAAAATTCTTAAAAATAAATAATAATTCTTAATTTTTAAGGAGTAATTAATTTTATATGAAAAATTCAGAGCGAATTCTTCTGGACTGTAAAGAAATACCGATCGCGTAGTATTAGAAATAGAAATATGTCGATGTTATTGGGATGTCCCATAAGTTCTGTTACTTTTAACAAAGTTTCGTGTTTGAAATTTTTTTATGAAAAACTGGTAATAGGTGGAGATTTCAAACAAAAGGGATTTTGACTTAGGTATATTTTTGAACATAATGTATGATTTTGGTAGTTTTGGTGATATTATTTCTTTTCAAAATGGCGGTTTGAAAAAAAGACCGCAAACGACGATTTTCGTTCAATTTTTTTCTTTTGTTTAAAAAACTAGGAAGAACGCATATTTCATGGCTAAGAAAAGTTTTACTGTATATTTGAAGTGTTTAGATTAAGATGTAATAGTTTCAAGATGGTTCGATAAGTTTAAGGCAGGAAATTTCGGTTTTAAAACTTCATATATTGGTAATTTCCGTAATAATCCGTGTGTTTTTTATGTTTTTTAAAGCACACCTATTGTTTTTCTAAGCAGCTGGTGAAAAGCAAATCAAAGGCAGATGTTTTTTGAACCATAATGCTTGTTTAAACATTGAAAGTATCTTTTCATAATATGGTTGAATTGATTTATTTCTAAATTTCAAGGAGTTGTTTTTATGGTGCCGTGTTGTGAGCGGACGTGTTGTGAGCGGACATATAAAAATCGTGTTGTGAGCGGACATTGATAAAAAATCGAGATCGAAAATCGAGATTGAATCGTTTAGCGATTTTATATGCTATTATTCAACACCAAAAGAACTGAAAAAAGGTTATGGGAGTCCCAAACCCCCCTGCCCTATCTATAACCAAACTCGTTCTGGGTGTAATCAGTAACAGTAACGATTCAGAAAACAGGGGGCGGCTCGGTACTCTTTAAGGTTACACAAAGTTCGCAAATCCCACAAAAAGAGCATTAAAATAGCCAATATGAATACAAATAGCATAACTTACCTTACTTTACTTACGACTTTGAGAAACAAAAATTTGAAAGTTGTATAAATTGTTTAACTTGTGTAGCAAAGATTAGCAAAAAATGTAAATACATATAAATCTCGTCCGCATTTTCATTTGGCAACTTAAAAACAAGAAAACTCAATAAAATAAGCACTAAACTAGATATTAAAATTTCGAATTCACACATCAAAAGAACAGTAAAAAGTTTATGGTGGTTGGGGGGGCTGCCGCCCCCCCAAACCCCCCTGCCCTAATTATAACCAAACTCGTTTTGAGTGTAATCAGTGACAGAGACGATTCAGTTCAAAAGGGGCTCGGTACTCTTTAATGTCACACAAAAAGAGCATTAAAAAAGACATTATGAATGTAAATAGCATAACATATCGATTCGATCTCGATTTTTTATCAATGTCCGCTCACAACACGATTTTTAGGTGTCCGCTCACAACACGTCCGCTCACAACACGACACCGTTTTTATTGTAGTGTGTTAGTATGAAGCAAAGAATAGCTTTTGTCGCTTTAAACATTTCAAATATACAGCAAAAAATTTTTAGCCATGAATTATGCGTTCTTCCTAGTTTTTTAAACAAAAGAAAAAAAAATTATGCGAAAATCGTCGTTTGCGGTCTCTTTTTCAAACCGCCATTTTGAAAAGAGATAATATCACCAAAACTGCCAAAATCATACATTATGTTCATAAATATACCTAAATCAAAATCCCTTTTGTTTGAAATCTCCACATATTACCAGATTTTCATAAAAAATTTTCAAACATGAAACTTTGTAAAATGTAACAGAACTTATGGGACAACCCAATATCAAAAAGACACTAACTCGACAAAGAAAAACAATTTCATGGTTAAAAAGACTCAAATGACGGCATTAGAGAATTATCGAATGAAATCTCAAGTACGATACAAAAAAGGCATCAAAGATGGTAGAAAAAGTGGTTTAAGGGATAATTTATTATTGAGTTTAAAAGATTTCTCTTCCAGGATTCTCCATATATTTTATGAAAAAGGGGAAAAATCAACACTCCTTTACCGCCATCGATATAAAATCTAATCAGCATATTTTCCAGACATTCGTGAATTTTGGCCTCTAGCCGATAATCGCAAATAGAAATCGCGGGTCATTGCTCAGCTGCTCTACGAAAACTAGAAAATACTCTACAAAACAAGAAAGGACGCGAAAAAGAGTTTCATCGAAACTTTGTACAAACTTACGGTAATATACTTCAAAAGGGATTATGGGGATAACGTCAAGAAAAATATTATTCAAGGTAAAGCGAGTCACGATTTAAATGCATCCATATAAAATTCCAGATAAACGGATTGCACATAAAATAATCATTACATAACGGGTTCACGACCAAAAAAGTTTAAATTTCGTGTTAGTAGTGATTATAATACTACACTACATATTTTCCGTCTCATTACTGCAAATAATCTCTCTATTCTAAAAAAAAGTTTTTGGTGAACGGTTTCCAGAGAAAGGCTTTTTAATTACTGAACCGAATGACACGTATAAGGTATCAAAATGTCCAGATTCTTTCCGGATTTCCGAGTATATATATATAGGCCCTTCGATTTTTCAAAAAAATTCTCAATTTTAAAATATTTCCATTTTTTTTAGATTTCGGATAAGGTCGCAGTTACAAAGCAAGAAACTATGAATTTTGAAATAATTGAAAACATATTTCACTGGTTTTTTATTATTCAAATAGATTAAATAATCATCTTTCTATTTATAACACGAATTTAAAAAATATATTTTGAGTTATTTTTAACAATATTTATATTTTTGTTGTTGTTCAAACGGTTTTAATTATATTTAAAAATAATGTATAATTAATTTATATCTTATTTTTAAATAACTAGGGGGCTACCGCCCCCTGCTCGCTATCGCTCGCCAACCCCCGTTAACTGCTGACGCAGTAACTTTTGGACCGCTTCACAATTCCCCACAAAACCCACCTCACTTCACTTACACACTTTATAAAACATTCTTAACACAGGGGTAGTACTTCTCCGTGGTATTCTTTCAAAAATGGCGAATATTTATTCAGTGGTGGAATTTTATCATTTCCTTTATGGTAATATGAATTGGCGGGTCGCTTTATAATTCCAAGAAAGGTTCATATATAGTTCCCGCTAAATATGAACCTTCCCTTAATGTTTCAGTGCTTCCCTTAATGTATCTGTGAAAAACACAATACCTTAGGGAAATGGGTAAAAAAATGTTTACATTGCTCTGTTGTTAATTTTCTTGGGGTTGAATTCCGTTATAGTTCCCGCTAAATATCACTAATCTCTTTTGGACACTATAAAGTATAAATATTGCTAAATTGTTTTAAATTCATAGATTAAAGTGTTTAATTAGATCTATAACTATTCAGTTTATCATTAAAAATTAGAAAAATTGGTTTACATTTGAATATTGAGCGTTCGAAACAGATTGGCGATATTTAGCGGGAACTATAACGGAATTGAACCCCAAGAAAATTAACAACAAAGCAATGTAAACATTCTTTTACCCATTTCCCTAAGGTAATGTTTTTTCACAGATACATTAAGGGAAGCATTGAAATATCTCAGGAATAAATTTAACTTTCTTAAAATTTGTAATGATTGACTGTTAAAAATGTAGTAATTATCTTAAACATCGCGAAAATTTAGAATTTATCTTCATGAGAAACAAACTTCGAAGTTGTGTCATTTTCATAGCAACGACACCGAATGTCAAGACTTCCAACATTTTCATCCTTATTTCTAAAACATTCACCCGTGTTATTTAGTTGTTTGCGTTTTGTCATTATGAAATAAAGAGTTACATTTTACTACCTTAAAAAACATACTTGCAAAAGGATATAAAAAATAAATGCAAAATGCAAAATTTCCGAAAGCGAGTGTATATTTTATTGTAAATATAGTAATGATTAGGTTGCCACAACTACAAAGATAAATATAAAAATATTAATTTTTTATTTAAAAAATAAAAAATAAATTAATTATAAATAAGTTTAAAATATAATGAAAACCGTTTGAACAACAATTAAACCCTTTGAACAACAAAAATATAAATATTGTTAAAAATAACACAAAATATATTTTTTAAATTCGTGTTATAAATAGAAAGAGGATTATTTAATCTATTTGAATATTAAAAAACCAGTTAAATATGTTTTCAATTGTTTTAAAATTCATAGTTTCTTGCTTTGTAACTGCGACCTTATCCGAAATCTAAAAAAATGGAAATATTTTAAAATTGAGATTTTTTTTAGAAATTCTAAAGGCACTTTGCACATCCTCAAAAGAATCCGGACAGTTTGATACCAAATATGTGTTATACGGATCAGTAATTAAAAAGCCTTTCTCTGGAAACCGTTCACCAAAAACTTTTTTTTAGAATAGAGAGATAAATTGATATTTTTATATTTGTCATAGTGGCAACGTGACAACCTAATCATTACTATATTTACAAAAAATATAAACTGGCTTTCGGAAATTTTGAACTTTTGCATTAATTTTTTACAATAATTATTATTTTATATATCTTTTTGCAGGTATGTTTTTTAAGGTAGTGAAATGTAACTTTTTTATTTCATAATGCCAAAACGCAAAAAAAAAACTAGATAACACGGGTGAATATTTTAGAAATAAAGATAAAAATCGAAAATGTTAAAAGTCTAGACATTTGTGTCATTGCTATGAAACTGATACAACTTCGACGTTTGTTTGTTCTAATGAAGATAAAATTCTAAATTTTTGCGATGTTTACGATAATAACTACATTTTTCACAGCCAATCGATAAAAATCGTTACAAATTTTAAGAAAGTTAAGTTTATTCCTGAGATGTCTCAGTGCTTCTTAATGAATCTGTGAAAAAACATTACCTTGGGGAAATAGTAAAAGAATGTTTACATTGCTCTGCTGTTAATTTTATTGGAATTATAGGGCGATTCGCCAATTCATGTTACCATAGAGAAACTATTAAAAATTCCGCCACTGAATAAATATCCGTCATTTTTTAAAGAATACCCCGGAGAAGTACAACCCCTGCTTTAAGAATGTTTTATAACAGTGAGCTGGGTTTTGTGAGGATTGCGAAAATTTCTGCGCAAGCAGTTAACGGGGGTTGGCGAGCGATAGCGAGCAGGGGGCGGTAGCCCCCTAGTACTACAAAAAAAACTTTTTTACGATACATAAACAATCCATCTGAAAATTTGTGGATGTAGCATATCAAACTTTGATTAAATAATCCAGTAAAAGTTCATAATATTTGGGTGTTTTGATTTTAAAAATTAAGTTTAAAAGTAGTGCATAGAATTTTCAACATTAAGTAATACTACTTTGTGACAACTACAACCAGTACAGGATTCAGGGTAGGATTTTACAAATAGAAAACAGGAGAATTTATTTATTTTACTAATTACGTCCGTTTAAAGGCCGTGGGGAGCCTAGTGGTTAAGGCATCGGCCTTGGGATCGGAGGGTCCCGGGTTCGATTTCCGACACCGCTGAAGACCCATCGAGTATATGCGGAGTACGTGCTCGTTAAATCTGTGGGTCCGAAAGTCCTGAGGTCGGTCATGGCGCTGTTTACCTTGGGTCCAGGTGTCTGGAGACTATTTCCCTCCCCTTCAGATGCATGTCAAAATTGTGGAGGTGGCGATAGATGGTGGCGGCATCTATCAACCGAGGCTTAAAAGTCGGACTCCTGCCTTTCATGGGCCTCACTTTCTCAGGAGCCGCACCCCCTTTGCCTTAAATCCTGTACGCTTCGCGGTGGTGCTTGGATATTCCAAGTGGCATAAGAAACAACAACAACACGTCCATTTAACAATTTTAGAAAGGCAAAATTAGAAACAGGATCATCACCATGGTTATTCCTAGGATTTTTTGGAGGAGTAAAAATACTCCTTGTCTTTTTAGGAGGAGTGAAATACGGAATAAACATAAACTACAGATACAAATTTTCTATAAAAATACTCATTTTTTAATGGGCAAAAAATGAATTAGAAAAAAGAGTATGCTATTTAGTTTTTAACAATTAAAGAATATGTTAAATATTTGTAGGAAATGTTAAACAAATTAGAAAAAATTAAAACAAATAAAAAACAAAACAATCCAAACAAATAATTAGTAGAAAATATAAAAATTGATGTTTTGAGTAGACAAAAAATATTAGTTGTTTTCGGTAGGGCTCCATGAATTTTTTAGCTAAACCTTTGTTGAAAATTCAAAGCGTGAAAATACTCCTGGCAAGTTTTTTAAAGCGCATTTCCGATTTTCAATGCGTGAAATACGCTCTTAAAGGCGTTAAAATTATCTGACCATGATAAAAGGGAAATATTATGGAACTTTTAGGTTCCTGTCAGAATAGAATCTAATTTGAAGACGACAATGCAAAACTTTTCAGAACTCAGCCACCAGCAGCACCCCTGATTGACCCCTCCTCTCCGAAAAAATATATCCCCTTTAGAGGGCAATTCCACCGTAACTCACGCTACATTTTTTCCAAAATTGCAATTTCAAATAATTTTTAAATATAGAAATAACTATTATTTTCTTTCTAAAAAAATCAAACATATTGAAATTTATGTTAATAATTTAAAATAAGTATTGCGAATCTTTTAAGAATTTTAGTTTTTTAAATATTAATTAAAATAGAGTCGTAACTCACGCTACAAGAAAAAGACATGGATTTATGAGTATAAAATTCAAATTTGTTTTTCTGCTTAAATAGTGTTTCAATAATTCTATATGCTTGTAAGGTGTTTGAATATACTTCCTTTATTCTAAAATAGAAAACAGTTTTACTGGGAATGCTTTAGAAAATCAGAAATAAAATAAAATATAGAGAGCTGTTCGTAACTCACGCTAACAGTACTTCGTAACTCACGCTACATGTGTATAAGCGTTCAGTTATTCATGAATATAAATATAATTAAATTGATTTAAACACTTTATTTCATTTTTACTATAAAGTTTATGAGTATATTTAACAAAAAAGTTGTAAAAACTAATTAATTTATTTTTAATTTTCTAAATAAACTATACATTTTTCATTAACAAATTAACCTTTAAAACAAATATTTCTAAATATTCACTTTAAATGCTGACATTCCGATAAAAATAATTTCACACAAAATTTAAGCAATGCAAAACACAATTGGATCAATACTGCATCATTATTCCCTAAAATAATTAGAAAATTGTATTTTATTTTTTCATTTTTCTTGATCATGTCCCTGTTCATATGGAATAGCCCTAGAATGTTTGAAATAGTTTTTTTCCTAGGTTTTTCTAGAAAACCTGGCATTTCGTATTTTTCAAACGTATCTTCAACTTCAAATTATATCGAGAATGCACTGTTTTCTTTTTACTTTCATTTTTAGAACCGAATTGGAAATATAATCTCAAGATATTCCTCATTCCTCTAGAAATCCAACTTGTATCCCTCTATATCGATAGGCTCCCGAGTTATTCACTCGACTCAGCTTGATTGCCAAAATGCATCCACAGATGGAAGGGTGCTTTGGTCTTGCCCATCATTTGAGGTGACCTTCCTAAACCAGAGTGGATTGAATGAAAGATTTCAAACTACAACACATTTTGAAACACATCCAACATGACCATTTTTAAATCCAGCGTATAACGCACCCTAGCAAATTTCGATCCTGATACTCAAAACCAAATATTTACGATAACACCACCGGAATGTGCGGTCAATAATCTCATCCCACGAATCCATCCCTTATCCCTGGGAGTTACTCAGAAATTACCTTATCTCTCGAATTTTTCCCGGCACCTAGAAATCACAATGATCTCGTAAGAAAGCAATCGAAAAACGAAATTTCTTGAATGGAATGTGCGCGCGCAGAGCGGCGACCACTCCACTCTCCTCCTCTTCCAGATTCATTCATTCCTGTAACGGCGCCAACGATAAGCAGACTTCTCCTTCCCTCGGACGTCTTTTTAATCACAGCCGGGGCTTTTTCCCACGACCGTCACCTCATCAGGTGTAGAGAGACTCCTCCCCACCCTCCTCTTCTTTTTCTTCTCTCTCCCTCCCCTCCGAGCGGGTAGGACCGGTCCACGACCATTCATGAGTGACTCACTATAAATAATCGCGTAGTACGCACGACGAGAAGGAAGCTGAATGAGCACGTGAAAAGAAGAAAGCGGCGTGTGGGAAAAAATCTGCCGAGAGAGAGAGACAAGGTGTGCGAGAGGAGAACAACACAACAGTCCTGAGATGCTCGGGGTGCAGAGGTGTTCGTGGTGGCTCGCGCTTGCGTGGATGACCGTCGCGCTGAGCTCGGTCAGAACCGCCATGGTGTCCAGGTTCCCGCTGAATTTCAGGCACAACCACAAGATGGCCTTCAGGATCTTCTACCAAATCGGGGTGAGCCATCACAACTTTTTTTTCTTCATATTCGTTTAACTAAACGACTTGCGAATAAAATAACGTGGATTGTCGATTGCTGTTGATTTGAATGATCGAGGTAACGCGAATGTTTGTTTATACTTCCAAAACAGGGCATTACTTTGAAGGAGAATGATTTTGTTAGGAATCTTTAAGTTTTATTGATCATTACGAAAATACTGGTCAATCTCATTTTAGTAACAGTGGTCAAGTATTATTTTGGAAAACAAATTTGATTCAGTCGATTAGCTCTATAGGCTGTATTCAAACAAGAAGAATTTGATTCTTGGAGGGCTTGCTTTGCTTTAACTAGGCTATCTACTGATTATTTATAGAGTGGAAATACTACTTTTACATTCAATAAATAGTATTTTCTCACTCATAAAAAAACTATGACTTCCCTTACGAAAACTAGATACCCCAACATTAGATTGTTGTGATCAAAATAAAGTAAAATTGTCACATCACGCATACGTCTAAATTTCATGATTAAGATACTTCTAGAACTCGTGTATCATTTTGAAATTTTAATCACAGTAAAGTAACATTTGGCGTCCTGTTCACCAGATAAACTCGTATATTACATTTTAAAAACAAAGTTAAATGTTTCATGGAAACGTTAAAGTTCATCTTTAAATAGTATTTAGGTATCGGATTATTATAAACTAACTTCCATACACATTCTAGCAAAATGCTAAAGAATTTGGTTCACTAGAATTGTTTTTTTAAATGATATATTACAAATAACCTTACCTCATAATATTCATCCCAGATATTTTTAGAGATCAGTTAACTCAATCGGTAAAACTTAATTCTAAAACTACACCTCAAAGAGTATAACGAAGAATGCGGAAATTTTTTAAAACACTCGAGTTGAGTTGCTAATCAGCACTAAAATTTACAGGCAGGGTTATGGTTTGAAAAGATTTAAATTTTTAAAAAAATGTAAGAAATGGCATCTGATCTTCCTCTAAATCTAATATGGGAATCAAATTTTATTCAAAAGTTTATTTTTCTGAAGCGGGTTATAATTTTAAATTAAGGATTAAAATTATGAATTTTCATTATACTTTTTATATCCCTCTTAATATGTTCAGACGAGCCTCCTCAAATTAAATTACCATGAAACGCTTGTTTTCACAACAGACAAACAGACAGCTCTCTGAAATCACGACAAATAAAACGTTTAAGCCGCATAACCATTACATCCACCCCAACAAAACATCCTTTTGTCACATTCAAGAAGCGTGTCACACGAATGCTCCCGATACTCCAGCTGGACACTTGGCTGAGCACGAGCAAGGGTTCGAGCTCAGCAGCTCAGGATGCTTGTTTACGTCGGAAATTGAGAAACAAAGCTCAGTATTGCAGAATCTGGGCGAAAAAGCAAAGGTAACGAATACACTCATGGCTCACGACTTTCCAGGAATGTCGTGTCTTCGGCACAAGGGAAAAGGAAAGAATGCGACCCGAAAAATGTCGCGGGGGTCTTAAAAGTCGTAACTTAAGCGTGCATCCGTCGTGAAGGTGTTGTAAATTTCGAGGAAGTTTTGAAATTTTTCCCTTTAAAGCGTGACCCGAGGAATTTTTGGGATCGTTCTTTGTAAAACCCGAGGTTAAATTATAAAAAACGATGTCAGTTCTGTTCAGTTTTATGGCAGACTTCAGACGGGATTTTCTAAAATAAATACTGAATTGTATTTTTTCTGAATATGATTTAGTTTCATACATATTATCTGAATGACTTGAACGATTGAGAGCTTGACATCCTGAAACCATCTTTGCTATTGGAGTTTTTTGGGGGGTAATTAATAGATAAGTTGTTACTTAAAAAGTAAATATTTAAACAATTACACTCTATATTAATAACACGCTAGTTTACGATCTATTAATATTAAAGCAAGAATAAAGGGGGTAAATATGGGGGCCTATTGAAAACCTCCGTAGTTGGGGTATCATACAAAAGTATCACGCAGGATCCTCTTATGGTACCAATGGGGGTGTATATAAGGGTCATCCCTCAGAAAATTTATTAAAATTTGACCTCTAAAAGTAGGATATAAACTCATTTTGAGAATCTTTTTTGGGTCCAAGGGAGGCACTGTCCAGAGTGACCTCCCTTGGATCCGCGCTTGATTGTATAACATTCCTTAATATGGGACAGTATTAGTCCCCTCGGATGGTCTGGGGACGGGCCTAACTCCTTTTTTTTAATTTCATGCACCCGATAGAGGTTTAGCATAGCTTTTTTTTAAATAAAGGGTAGGATTTAAACTAAGTACATCAAATTTTAAAATTTTATGGGTAATAATGATTTCTACGTTAGAAAAAGTATCTTGCAGTGTGACTTTTAAAGGGTTTCAACTTGTTTTTTATTAATTTGGGATAATTTGCAACGTGCAACATTTCTATAGAAAATTTAAAAATTGGCACCCGGATTGCCATTAAGAATAACTCCACCTTTATACAGGGTATTTCAAAAGTCCGTTTCGCGGCTTTTATTCAGAACCAACGAGTCCTAGGGTCACGGAAGTAAGGTCGAAACGGACTTTTGAAATACCCTGCATATTAATAAAATTTTGAAAAGAAACCCTAGGGGCCATTCATTAATTACGTAAGGGTCCCGAGGGGGAGGGGGGGTTAGAAAAATCTCTACATACCCTTACCTGGGGGGGTGGGGGGGGTCAAACCCATTCTTACGTAAGATTTTCCAAGTTAATGTAAACAAATTCCAATTATTCTAATCAAATTACGATTGAATAACCCCCAAAAACTTAAAAATATCTCTCTTAAAAATATCTCTCGGTATATTATCGAAACTTTAATTTAAAAAAATGAAGGTTTATGTTTTTTATTGGAGTAGCATTCATAGAGTTAGGGTAGCCTTAAGTTAAGATGAAAAATAAAACTGTTGAATCCATCTTCCAGTTGTCAAAAGTCGAAACAAAGCAAAAGCAAAAAGAGAGAGAAATCTTTATTAGTTTTAGATTCAACTTTTTAACTTTGAAATCTTACGTAAGATTAGGGGGGGAGGTGTTTGAAAAATCTTACGAACCCTTACATGGGGGTAGGGGGGGTCAAAAATTGCCAAAATCATCCTTACGTAATTAATGAATGACCCCCTACCTTTCTCCAAAATAATTCCGTTATCAGCACTTTCTTTACGCATATTACCCCGTTCGCACTGGCAGAAAAAAGACCCTCTATTACATATTCTACTAATCTACTAATACATATGAGCCATTTTAGCTTCCCATTGTTATTTATTGTTTTTTAATTTTAAATATATAATAGTTACAATTTCCTGAAAAACGTCCGTTACCCGAAAATTTTTCCCCTTAACACTTTTAAAGTTGAAGCGAAACCTTTTAATCGATTGCTATGAATAAAAAACCTCTCCAGAATAATTACAAGCGCAATCATATCCCGACCCCTTTCAGTACAACAACAAATCGCTTCTTCAGCAACGGATATCCGACATTAACCTTTAATCGTGGAGATTTCTCGCCTCAACGAAGGTGAGAACCACCTGTGACCATACCGAAGAGGAGCATCATCGGAAGCGAGGGGGCGTCTCCTCCCTCCTCTCTCCGCGCTCTGTTTCGGTCGAGCGCAATTAAAAAGTGGAGCAGGAAATCGCGCGCGCCGATTTGAAAGTCGCGTGTGAAGATTCTTTCTTTTTTTTGCCAGATTTCCTGTTGACGTTCTTTTCTTGTTTCTGGACGCGTGGGATTCTTCGTTTCTCAATGAGAGAGGAAATAATGAATGATTTAAATTGAGTTGGAGGTAATTGTAACTTGACAGGTCGTGTTGGAGTTATTCTGATGTTAACACCCATAACTTCAACTAGGTGTAATAAGCGGATATTTTTAATTGGGTGAATTGAGGAATTACATGAATATTGAAGTTGGTTGTACGAAATATTTCAAGCCTTGAACTTTTAAACAAAATTATAGAAACCAAAGTTAAATCATATGATTTAATTACTTTAATCATATGACAGATCATTTTAATATACTAAGGAATTATAGAAACGTATATTTACGTTCAAACATTAAAACTGTTAACGAAAATATTAGTAATTTTAGCATCTTAAAAATTGTATTTGCATACGGTGTGATGAGAGAGGTTAGAAAGTTCCTACACCAAAAAATTAAATCAAATTATTCTTTAAAATTTTTAACGTAAAAACACCTCAAATCTGAAAGTAATACATATTTTTCTAGAGATCCTGGTAAATAGAGCATTAAAATTAATATTATTATTCGAAACAAAATTTGTAATGGTACTATATTCACTTAAATAAAATGTCTCTGATAACAACGCGATTTGCATAAAATTTAAAATATACTTACACTTAAATAATTCTTGTTAACTTTCTGTCCACATTTAAGTACATTATTACTCGTAATAATTAGTAATTGGTCGCTTAATAACTATCAAAATCTACTATAGCATGATATTATAAAAAAACTTTTTTTTACAAAGGAACTACTGTGAATCCCTAATTTAACCTTACTATAAAAGTCAAAACGTTTAAAGCAAATGCCATTCAGCTAAAATACAGGCACTAACCACAAATGATTGGAATTTAATGACACAACAAGGGTATATTTGCGGCAATCGAAAGCGGCGGAGAGACAACATCTTAACAACACTAATTAAAGCGGCGGAGGGGAAAATGAGTTTCCGCGGCACGGCGTAAACATCACACGCAAAGAAGAAAAAAGGGAACAAAACAAATTGCCACACGGACGGAGGAGTCCACAGGAGGTCGCGGAGAGACAAAACGGGGAAAACAATTTGCGAAATACATAATAATATGCTGCCCCTGGGGCTTGGAACAGTTTCGTCTTTTTTACGCAACTTCCGAGAAAGAGAGGAAAGGCGTAAACAAGACACCCCCTTTTCTGAAAATATTTTTATTGCGAAATAGAATTTTTTATAGATCCGGGAGGGGATGTTTACGATGATGGTGAGGTTTTCGACATCGCGTCGTAGTGTTTTTTATTATTATTATTGAATGCAGCAATTTGAATGCTAATGTTCTAACCATAAACCACAAACGGTGAGTAATTGGCAAGTGCAGAGTCGACCGCAGAGATAACCAGTGATCAATGGTTAAAATGCTTTAAGTGGGTTGACTCAGAAAGTGAGGGGAAAAATAAAGATGAACACGATCGCCACACCTTTCACATGTTTTCCTGATGTCGGTCATGACCTTTGAAATATTTTGAAAACAATGTTTCAGAAATAAAACCAGAAAGCTCATGTCCGAAACTCAGCCGATGATTAGGATACGAGCTGCTTATAATGAAAGAGGCGTAAGTCAGCTATCCATGATTGAATCACTTATTTCTGACACATGCCAAACGCCACTTTTTTTCAAAATTGAGTTATTGATGTCATGAGATTCTGTACGGTAATGTACACGCACATTTTAGTGTAAGAATAATAGAAATAACGTAATATAAGAACAAAGGCTTTCACGACCGGATGGGTTAGGGTAAAAGTTTTCTTCCGGGCAATTAGGCCGTGGTCGAAAGGTAGATGTTAAAGGTCCAAACGTTTCGTCTGCAACTTCGGCAGACATTATCAATGGGAATAAAAGGCTAAAAAATCTCTAGAAAGTCAAAATCAAAATCAAGATTACTGCCGTCTGCGTGGTCGAAGGTTATATACAGTTGGAACATCAACAACTGGATGCGATGCCACACCAGACTCAAAAGCGATAACTGCAGCGGGCGAGTCCATCCTAACATCGATAGACGACTTCGGAAACGAACCACCAACCACAGCTGGCAAAGGTGCAGAGGTCGACTCCCGATCCGAACTCTCAGGCCTGTGACCAAAGGCAGCCAATACAGGAAACCACGTTCTATTCATCCTGAGACCCTCCTCCTTTCTATTGATGTTGTGAGGGTGCTTAAATAGAATGTGGAATGTAGAATGTGGAATGTGGAATGTAGAGAAATGAATAGAACGTGGTTTCCTGTATTGGCTGCCTTTGGTCACAGGCCTGAGAGTTCGGATCGGGAGTCGACCTCTGCACCTTTGCCAGCTGTGGTTGGTGGTTCGTTTCCGAAGTCGTCTATCGATGTTAGGATGGACTCGCCCGCTGCAGTTATCGCTTTTGAGTCTGGTGTGGCATCGCATCCAGTTGTTGATGTTCCAACTGTATATAACCTTCGACCACGCAGACGGCAGTAATCTTGATTTTGATTTTGACTTTCTAGAGATTTTTTAGCCTTTTATTCCCATTGATAATGTCTGCCGAAGTTGCAGACGAAACGTTTGGACCTTTAACATCTACCTTTCGACCACGGCCTAATTGCCCGGAAGAAAACTTTTACCCTAAGAAATAACGTAATTTTAAAATAGTTTTCCCAGCATGTTAAATTTCAGATGCGATTGAAAAAGTTATTATTAGGAGTCCATCAATCCATAGTAAAAACCGGAAACCATATTTTTAAGTTTTTGTACGAATCTCAAGACTAAGGACGTTTTGGTAGCTATATAGTATTTAAAATTTCCATGCTTTCGGCCATTTATTACAACTATGTGATTGAGATTTTGGATCTATGAATCACTTTATTAAAAGGGGATATCAAATCTTTACCCCAGATCATAATAATGAACTAATTAACTTAATTTCGTAGGCTTTTAAAGCAAAACCGTTTTACTGTCCACAAAGTTACATCTAAACAACTATCTAATTGACTTCGAAAGATTTCTATATTAACATTTTGAATTGGCTGACCACTATTTTTGGGTCTAGAGTTGAAATCATCTATCAAATAAGTATTTATACATCTTACTTACCAAGAGAGAAAAAATAAGAACCTTATAATAATTTTATGGGTTAGTATTTTAATACAGTAAAGCACCGTTTATACGTCTCTCATTTATACGTCGTTTTCGCAAAGTCCCAATTCATTCAAATAATCAAAATTGTTTTCAATTATACGTCTTTTCATTTATGCGCCGTTTTACGTCGGTCCCTTGAAAGACGTATAAACGGTGCTTTACTGTAATCAAATGTTATTTTCAACTAATATTCCCATTTTTATTACCAAATCCTTAAAAAAAATTAGAGTTAAGCTATGAAAATAGGCTTGAATATTCCGTTTATTGCAGAAACCTGTCAAATGCAAAAATTTCAATAATTCTTTATGCAAATAATAAAAATATAAAAATTCTTTTTGTCTGTAAAATATCCAAATGAAGTCTACTTAAAGAAAAAAATTACTAAGCATCTCCTTAAAAATGTAGCAGGCTTCTATACACAGTTTTTCTCGTTTATCTCAAAACAAAAAAAGTATATATACCGATATCCATCTCCAGTCTACTCCTCTAAAATCTTTAACTGTTTTCTGAATATAAACAAAGTAATCGGAATGCATGCAAGCCCTGCCCTTTTCTCACATTAGTATGCCGTGAAAGGTGCTGGTCTCAAACGACTCATAAACGCAACCTATCCATCACCCAAGGTTAGAACACTACCGAGACAATGTTATACTTTATAAAAAAAAGGCCATCATACACACCCAAAAGGATGAGAAAGCGCGACGATATCCTGTGTTCGGAATAATTACCCCCAACTTTTCCCACACTCAAGTGGCAACGCGTGAGGGCGAAGGAGCTCTGCTCCGGAGTTCAATCTATGTGCCCCGAGAGGGGATAAAAGTCACTGGAGTAGAGCCTTCTGGAACGGGAAACGAAATTTTTCCCGAAAAATCCCACGGGGCGATAAAAATCTGAGTCAACAAGTCCTCGCGCAAGGTCACGTGCAGCAAAACTGTCAAGAGCCGTTCTGCACCGGCGGCCTGCGGACACGATTGGCAAACCAAGGCTGAAGAGTGGGAAAATTGTTTCAACCGGGCGGCTCTTAAATATTTAGCAGGGTCCGGGGACCATGACGTAATCGGATGATATGCAAGCCCATTACACGCCGGGGAGATGGTTGGGCGTGAGGACACCACCTCTTTGGGAGAGATGACCGAAAAGTACGGTTGCGATCTTTTGCGGTGAGAGAGGGTTGGACTAAAACCCCTCTGCATGATCCAGAGTGGTTCAGGATGCATCTTTTACCCAAAATGCATAACATACCGAAATCTAAAGACTGATTAGATAAATATAGGTATCAATTACTTTTTTAACAGTATCCCAAACTTTTCCAAGTATACATCCATCCCTATTAGATTTCTACTTTCGCCGTATCTTATTTTCCCTAAATTATCATATGTAGCCACCTAAAATTCGTGCGGGTTGTATAATTTTTGCCGGGGTGTAGGTAGTTGCAGTCAATGCCCACCTTTTCTTTAATAGATTCCAACTTTTCAAACCTTAATCGGAATCTTGAATATAGTAAAGTACACATATTTTAGTTGGTGACTGGACTGGTGTTATAGATTCCTATGAATACGTAGTCACCAGGATTCCACCAATCAGAGTTAGGGAAAAGATGATTATTCATTCCTTAATACCTGCTGATGGTTAATAACACCGACGCTGATAGCTGTGAATGTTGCTATCAATGCTTCAGTAGCGATACGGCTGAAAGAGTAATAGTTTAGTTCTCTATATATCGCACCCTTTCTACTAAAGTGCCACAACTCAAAAAACTATGTTTTCCAGGAATTGCAAAAAACTGACTAGGCACATTTTAGTATTTTTGAATTTGTCAATACGAAGAACGATACACATCTCAAACTATGATCGTTAGCCATTGTTCTAGTAGTTCATACTCAACGAGGGCTGGACGACAACTCAAGATGTGGCATTTCAGTAGAAGGAATCATAGCCATCTTGATTACAACAAAACGCCATAACTGCGATCTGGCGGCTGATTTTTCAATGCAACTTATGGCTCTTTTGAAGATTGGTAGGGATGTGAAAACTACGTCTAATGGCGGTCATAACTCAAAAATTACAAATTTTGAGTTGTGGCACTTTAGTAGCAAGGGTGCGATATGTTACGGACAATGTGATAAATCGGGCATTATTAATAATGCCCGAAATCAATGGCATTTATCACTTTACCCGCCTCCCCTCTGGGCATTATTAATAATGCCCAATTAATCACTTTGCTCGTAACATATATACTTTTCCCGAAATGTGATAAATATTTGGGGATACCTTCCGTTCCATTTTGGGGAGTTTACTCTGCCCTCACTTGGTGACCTGCCCCCACACAATCCTTCTTTACCGACGACACGTTTGAGAAGAATCTTTTGATTTACAGGTAAATAAGGCAACTGAAATCGTGTTGTATATGGTACGGATAAGGCAAAACGTGCTTCAAAACTGGACCCGATAAAATATAGTGTTCATTGAATACCCGGTCTGCACGACGGTCATCTACTATTTCCTATCCCATGCGGGTCTCGAGAGTCACGAAACGGAAGGAGTATCGAAAGGCCTTTATATCGCGGTCAAGGAAAGGCATCACCTGCCTTGAATCTCATCTGTCCTTCTCCACCCACAGGCAGACCGATCGAACGCCGATCGAGCGCGAAATTCGAACAGAGCGGGATGCGATGCTTCCATCGGAGGACGAATGTCGGAGGAACCTGAACGCGCATCAACGCCGATTGTCTCAATTTATTCTCATTCTGTATTAAGAAGGGGGTTCAATTTGTGGAAAAATAGGAACGACTTGGGACGAAACTGGTGATTTCGTTATTAAGTTTTTTTTTCATATATAAAAAAACTGAATGGGTACTATTCCATACGTCATGCTATAAGAAATACAGAGCAGAGAAGGCTTCAAATATTCTAATATCGCAATATTACTGTTGTTTTGTAATTTATTTTTACCAAACACTAATTAAGACAAAATTAACGTGCAATAAAAAGTGTTTACTTAAAAAACCAGTAGGCAATGTGTATTAGTACTTTTGAAAACGTAAAAGCTCATCGTTCAAACGAGATTTGTCTTTTTGTTCATTCGCTCCATCATCCATCTTTTCCCATTTCCCAAGTTGAATGTTAATGAATCCAAAGAGCCGTCCGTAATTTAATTATTAAAACGAGGTTATCAAGAACTCTGGACTCCTGATAAACAAGCGTCTCATCGGTGAAAAGCTAATGTAATGCATAAAAAACCAGACACAGACTACACTTCAACTCGAAAACAGCGTTTTTTTTTTCGCCTTAAAAATTCTTGCAACAGACGGTGGTAAACATCATTGCCATTCAATAACTCCGATAGGGTATTTTCAGAAAGCGTGGTATTAAATACATGACGCTAGAATGATGCAATGTAGTGAGGGGGCAAGGTCACGTATTTAGTGGCGTGACCCCTTGGCGGTTGATGTGGTCTATTGTGGACGGTTTGTCACGTATGCGGAAACGGCGCGTGCATGACGTCAGGCAGGGTCAACGAGATACGTTTGTAAACATTTTCATTTGTGAGCAAAGAATCGATTGACCAGATACCGATCTCGCGAATTTGTTTTTTGATTTTGGAGGTGTGGCGAACCATTATTGATGGTAGAGAGAGAGACGATAGCTTTCTTTAAGCAATGGGAAAACTTGGATCGTGGTCTGTAATGATCGCATTGTAATCCCTGTTTAAATATATTATGCATTGTAAGCATTTAAATTACTATCAAAATATGACTAATCAACTTTTAAATATGTAAAAATACCTAAGGTCATTTTTAGGTAAAATAACTGATGTATTAAAAAAATAAGGATAAACTTAATAGCTTAAAATAACTTAAAGATAGGGATATAAATCTGATCTTTTAAACAAAGTTTAAAATACTTTTAAGGTTTTCAGAGTTAAGTGTCCCGCTCAACGATTCCTATGATAGTATTCAGGTGGGAGACCCTGGGGGAGAGCTGCCACTTAAAGATCTGGAAACATGATTTACCAATAAGAAAACGGAATTTCCCTAGTGGGGTCATCTCCCCCATAAATTCGCCCATAGTTTCAAGCAATAAATTACTTTAAAGGCTCTATGATTAGTGATCAACAAAACGAATTACAATTTTCAGTAAACAGTTCTTAAGTAGTATATAATATATTTTGGGGCTTTTGGACTTGCGTATTTTTAGATATCTAGGTGCTGTATCATATCAAAGCAATGGATGTGGTTATTATGAGAAGAATCCATTTGAAGTTGTTTAAAAGCATCCTTTCAATTCTATAACTTTCCTTTTTGATTATAATGACAATAGCTTTACGTTCCTGCCCTACCTTAAAATCCACGAATAATTAAACAAATAAAATCCATCCCCTCAATGGAATTTTATTACAAGCGAAGAAACCGCATCAATAAAATTCCTATACAAGTGGAGACCCGCATCACCATTAACTTTTTACAGCATACGCACAACAAAACAGTTCAAGGCTGCTAAACGCTTTTAAAGATCCCCCTCCTCAGCAATGAATGTTACGGTTAATGTGCAGTCATCCCACTTAATGTCGGGGCGCAGCTGTTAAATAGCCCCCACCTCCCACTTTATTCGAAGGGAGGGAGAGACCAATCCTTCATACCCGAAAAAGAAAGCTAAAAGGACGCACAACTCCATCAAATTTTACGGGATCAAGGACTGGGGGGGGGCAAACAATGCGGATTCGCTCTCTGCACACCCATAGAGGTATAAGAATAATAGAGACGGCCTGGGCGGCAACCCTGTGTTCCAAAGATCAATGCTAGGCAAAAAGAATTCTTTAACATTGGAGCTCCCATAGACACGTCGATTTCGAAGGTGAAAAATCTTAATAACTCACAGAAAAATGATCGGAAAAAGAAAAAAACACCTGTTTATGATGTAGAAGGAAAATACTAATTATTCTGAGCTTAAAAATTCATAATATCTCCGAAACATTTTTATGAATGGGATTTTAAAAAACTTCGCGCCGAGTTCGTTCGACTTTCACGAGCTATATTCGATTATATTTGACAGAATTTCAGTAAAATTACTTCTAGTATTATAAAATGAAGATTTGTGATTCGATTGGATGTGTTTTTGAGTCATTCCAATCAATATTTCTGGTTGAAAATTGTTTTTTTACGAAGTTAAGTCATGAAATGAGCTTTGGCGGCCGGTGGCGATCGAGCTTGGCGCTTGTTTGTGTTGGTGCGGGTTTAATTTTAGCGCGTTATTATTTTTTATTCTGCCTCTTTCTCAATAATTTCTAGAAGATGATTTCCTATAATTTTTAAGGAACAATATAAAGGTATATTCCAATTATTGAGATGCAGTGTCGATATAATTGTGATTTTTTAAAGTTTCTGTGGATTTTTTTGTCATATTGTAAAGACTATTTTTAGATTGCTGCTACATTAATACTAAATGTATCAATATAAGCTACCAATTTTTACATTTATGTAATTTTTGTCACAATATTGTTAATAATGTCCTATTTGCACAAGATTTGGGTGTTTCTTTTAGAATTTTAATACCTCAATAAAATAATGTAATAATAACTAATGTCGCCATCACAGGGGCTATTTAAAAAAATTTTCGCTTTGATATCCTTGAAATTTCATAACACAAAACCTAATCAGTAGAATGTAATCTTATTAATTTAATTTACTAGTTCAAAAGCCATCAAATGTTTAATTCGAAAATATTTTTTCAGTTACGAGTTTGCCATTAAAAAACTGTAATCAGCAGATTGATTGGTTGGGGTTTTATGGCATAAGACCCCCCCTATTTTCAGAAAAATATTATTTTGAAGCCACATACTCTTATGAATGAAGATTACCGTCGCTCTTTTTCCTATTAGTTTTTGGGTATTTAAAATTTGTAGTTTCAAGCTTTTCGGTGCCTTTTCGGTTTTTGCAACATTGTTTGCTAAGATCGCGAAGTGATATAGAGGGGGTTAACGAGCTTTAATGAGAAAGGGGAAGAGTCTCCAAGTTAAATAAGGTAAAAAGTAGACCATCAAATTTCAAAGTGATAATTCACTTCACAAATCCATAAACTTCTTCCCTGTATGTTTTCGGATGTAATTCGCTACTCAAATTACACAATTTATGCACTTCTATATAAAAGCAAAATTAATAAACTATTTTTTTAATCTTTCTAACCACTTAAAGTAACAGTTTACTTTAATTTTGGTATTCATCAATTTAAAATTGCTTTCCTTTAAATATTACGTGTGCTTTATCGTTGTGAATTAGAATATGATATAGAGTAGTGTTAATTTCATTTATGTTTCAGATAACAGATACTGGAATTAAAATTACTTAAATAAAATGTAACCTTTAAAAAAAGAAGCTATCACTAATTTATATTTTAACTGTAAAAAATACGATAGCATTGATACAAAAATACGAAACTTATAAGGCAACAAAAATAATATATATTCTGAGCGCCGTGCCAAACAGCGCGATAACCTCGCCAAATAGCGTGAAATCTCATAAATCATAGCTTTGACATGTTAGGCAGTCTTGGGATCGCTCGCTTCCGTTGAAATCGAACCCGATTCCTCCTCTATTCTTCTTTCCTAACTCTATGTGCACACCTCAGAGAGGGGGCAAAAGCAAAGAAAAAAGTGAGTGCATCAGTCAGTGCTAAGTAGCTGTGTGTGTTCTTCCGTTTTGCTTTGACATCCGACAAGATTTATATGAGAACTCTTTCTTGTGCGGAGGAGATGTCCGGATTCGAGGTGTCTGAAGGGTTGAGGCCATATGGCGACGGGAAACGGAATGTTTTCCCAGGGATGGATCATAGTAACTTGTTCGAAACGGAATTTGTGGATTTTTTTTGTAGTCCGGATTGATTCAGTTTCCGCGTTGTGAAGTTGATGGATTAACCTGTCTGGAGCTATGGAGTTAGTGATAAAAAGTTCCTCCCTTCTAGAAAAGGACTGTATCCTAGATAGAAACCACAGTTAAGGCGCCTTTTGGTATCACTACTTGGGTATATAGAGTATTCTTCAGTGTCAAATGCATATGTAACAGCATTTCTAGAATCCAAGTTTAAATACAATTGGCTATACCTATACCTAGATGAGTTCGATACATCAAGATACTTGAAAGCGAGATTTAAAAGTTTTCTCAGAACATAGAAAGGTCCATTTTCACGGATTCGAATAAAACTGCGTTTAATTTACTATGATTTTTATTTCTGTATAATTAAATTAAATAAATTTGGATGATTCGTTTGCTAATTGCAATTTTTCCTTCAGAACAGCGAATCGGATCTACCAGAGTGTACAGAGATGGCCGTGTGCAACAGGGTAGACACATATTCCACCCCGTGGATCGAGAGACAGTGCCGGTGTCCAGGCAAGAAAGTGTGTTCCATGTCGATTGATCCCAGGGACGGATACACAGTCGTTGACAAATCAAGACAGCTAAAGGTATTATGACCCAATTTTTATAATTGTTTTTTGTTTAATAGTTACGCCTTACTAAAAGATTGATGATATAGTCTAATAAAGGATCTTACGTAAGAATTTTAAGTCAGTCAGTCAAATATTGAGATTTTAGAAGCCGATAAAGCGTACTACATTGTAATAGAAATATGGTTAAGTCAAGTACAGTAAGTTACCTTCATAAAGGAAAGGATTGGATAGAGGTTTGAGTTTCTACTTCCTTGTTAAATTGATGTGGTTCACTTCTATTAAACGCTGGATACTCAGCAAATTTACTGCTTCTACTCTACTATTTAATGAGATTAATAATCGTCGTATCTCTACTTAAGTGGATTCCAAATTTACAGCATGCAAAACTGAAAATTTGGAATCCACTTTGCAGGACATATATTTCCCAGTTCTACTTTGAAATACTATTTCAAACTCCACCTTTAAAGAGCAATCAGATTCTTCACAGGTATCTTACAAAGTAGAATTGAGGAAATATGCTTTTCCATGACAAACTAGTATAGTTCAATGTTCAATGGTGGTCTTCCACAGTAACAATCAATAGGGGTCGCTGTGATTGGGGATAAATTGTAGCCTAATGTTTGTGAAATAAAACGAGGTACTACTAATGCTCGTAATCGTCTCTTTCAGCTGTGTGAGCCTGTCAGCAGACTGCCCACGTGTCGCTACTTCCGCGACGTGGCGTGGACGTACGCGACCTACGCCGACAACACCACTCGGCAGACCATGCACTGCGCGTGTCCGAAAAACAGCGTCGCCTACATCTTCAAGCACGAGGCATTCAACACCCCCGATGGAGTCGCCGTGCTTTACTTCTTGGCGTGCTCGCCTCAAAGTGTAAGTTTCTAATCGATATCAGAATTAGCACCATATGCAGGCATGTGATTGCTCCAGGAAAAAAATATTTGAAAATTTTTAGAAGCGTCTTGATTTGTTAGTTTCATTTTAAAACAGATTGATATTTTTACTGGACTAGTTTTTTCATAAGTAGAAGTTACATCATGTTTAATTAGATAAAAAAAATTTAAATGATTTATTTCTACATGGAATTTTGATAAATCCTACTTAAGACATGTTTTCATTCCTAAAAAAATCGGACGCGAGATATTCCAATTTTTCCCACCTCGAAAAAATCAGTAAACAATTAATCGGAATAAAAAATTTTAAAAAAGTCAAAATACCGATAATCATTCTGAAATTATCGGATCTCCGCTAGTTAGTGGAAAAATCACATACCTGAATTTCAATAAAATGAAACACGGTCAACTCTAAATTAATAATGGGAAAATTATTAATTAGAGTCAACTCTAAATTTAGCAATGAATAACGTGCTAAGAATAGATAATTTAGGACAAGGTTTTCCAAAGATTTTACCAAAGAACTACATTCGCAACCCCACAAACCCCTCAGTACTACGCTATCAAGAGCCAGGACCAGACTAGCTCATTTAACAAACTTTACATTCACGTGAATTATGTGATAACTTTCATTTTTAATATGTGATAGTTTTTAATTTCTTAAAGCCTAATTACGGTACTCGGTCCTAGAACCCCATCAAGACCCCTAAGAATAATAGTTCAGTTCAGAAACAAATATTAGGGAGAGGCAAGTGTTAAATAGCAGAGGACCAAAAGAGAGCAGGAAAGGAATCTCCAACGCTCGATTTTAACAAAAGGTAGAGAAAAAGTATGAGACAGCTAGGAATGCCGGTAGGGCAAGGTCATTTGATTACCAACGGAAAGACGCGAGACACATGTAAAGTAGTCCACGGATTTAAATTTAAAAACGCTCCATAGCTTGATTTCCTTCAGGGGAAACCCCGCAGGACGGGAAACGTGTGTAATCTAAGAAGCCCACTATCCTAAATTGAAAATATCTTCAATGTTAGGATTACCGTACAGGATGGTTAAACGAACAAAGAACAGAATACATTTCAACGAGGAAGACTTCTATTAAGTGTTCAGTTTTCAACAACTAATTGGACGTTAAACTCAGTTCAAATAATAAATCCTTCAATCAACACTCAAATTCCGGTGTCACATTCCAAACGACCCCAAGTTAAAAAAATCACTACACTATCACATCAAGATATTGTTTAATAATTTTTTTGTAAGACACGCAAGGCAATTCAAGGCACGGATCATGATACATTCAAATATTTTACTCCACAAATCTAGTTCCTAAAGGATTTTTTTAAATTTGAAAAATACCCAAAAAAATTCCGAGTATAGTATATGATGACCTTTCCCCCTACTTCGAATTATTTTCTCTCTCGGCAATCCCTTCTGATTACGCTTTCCTCCGGTTGGAAACCCTACTCCACACTACAAATGCATTAAAGCCATCCAGCGAAAACGAGGAAACCAGAAGTCGGCCAGCCTTGAAAGGAGGGCCACTAAGTTACAAACCTTTAAACGGGAAGTCGCACATCATAAGTGCACTTAGGTGCGGATTGTTCTTCGCCGCCCTTTGTTCTACAGTGACATTCTCACTTCCTCCGTTTTGTTTGTTTTCGAAAAAACGCCCTTCCACGCGGGCTGACCGTTCCTTGGACCGGGCTCCCGCGGCCCGCATCCGGCCTTTGTCTGATGCCCAGAAATAGTAGGCGAAGAAATCAAAAACGGTCGGTTGAAATCGAAACGGACTGTACTAAGTTGCTCTGGGTTGTAACAAAAGATTTATTGGGGCTTTTTTCTTCCATGGGCAGGTCCGTTTGTTTCTGGACTGACTTTTATGATTAGTTATTACTAATGCCCTGGATACTCTACCTTAAGTAGCTACATCACGCTCAATCGGCCGCTATTATGGGGAGAACCATAGCCATCTAGAGGAGAACTCACTACTAGTCCGGATAGTCTCTAGCTATCGTCGCTAGTAGTGAGTTCTCCCCATAATGGCGGCCGATTGAGCGTGATGTCGCTACTTAAGGTAGAGTATCCTGGGCTTTAGTTATTACTATCCCGTCTTTTTGTCTGATAAAAAACTTAACTTTAGATAAAATAATTTCCTTTAATTGAGAGAAAGGAATTTTCATTAATTTTCAAATCCCCTCTCACATAAAAACCCACTAAACAACTTAAGTACCACCATAGGAGCATTTTTAAGGTTGAGCTGACCCCTTTTCTAAACACAGGCAAGTTATTTTTAATATCTTCTAGTATAATATTTAACTCTTAAAAATTTGAAATGATGCGTTCCAGGAATTTCTTTCAGCATATTATTTTTCTTTATGTATAATATTATACAAAAAATGTTTATAAAAATTTATAACGTAACATAAAATTTTTCTATAAAATGTTAATTTTTCATCACGCTTTTTGTCTCCAGAGGTGTCGATATTGGATTTTTTTGGATTCCTGCCTCAAATCGGTTACTTTATTTCCGGCACAATAAACGCTCCTATCTCTATCCCTAATTACTCTAGGGCCCCATTAAGTATATTCTGATATTGGCAGGGCTTAAATTCTAACCAAAGAAGTACCGGAGCGCTACTGTTTCAGCATTCCGCTTAATTGGGAAATAAGCATTCCGCTTAATGTAAATATTTACAGAAAACCAAGAAGTACCGGAGCTTCGCTCGGGTGCAATTTAAGCCCTGGATATAGGACAAAGATTCACGTTGGTTCCACAAAAGATATCTTTGGACGCCGTATCTTAAATCATACTAACCCTTTCCGTTAGAAAAAAATTTTTTAGCCCGAGCATAAAACATTTTAAAGTGAACTTAAACACATTTATTCAATTTCAAGTATAAAACCTATAAGATTCTAACCGTGCATTTTTCTCCCAACAGAAAATGAGGTGCCAGAGAAAGGAGCCGTGCCGCCTCTTCACGGTGAAGAAGAGGCCGGACGTGGAAGAGGTCAGCACGACTAGCCTGTGCCAGTGCCAGCACGATGAGCACTGCCCGCAGCACCACAGTGAGCCATCGGTCATCTCCAGCCCCACCACTTTCACGGAGGACCACTTCAGGACTTACAGTGCGTACTGCACGGCGGAGATACCCGACGACGTGTGAGACGGTGATTTTTTTAAGTCGAGAAAAAAAGTGATATTTGGCACAGCACGCAGCTTCCAGCGAAGTTGACCGGTCTTAGAAGACAGCGTTGTGCGGATTTACAAGCTAGTACGTCAGACTGGTATTGAAAAAACCGTTCGTGCCTTCCGCAAAAATAACATAAACAATTTTTTCAAAGTAGGAGTTTGAATAATGCATTGTATTTTAAATTAAGCTGTTTAAATTCGCAAAATTTTTAAATGTGTCACATGAGGGATTGAAAGTTGAAGATTTTTTAATCTTAGAAATTAGTTTTCTTTTTAATGCAGTACAATGTGTAAAAAATTGGTTTAAATGTCTACCGCGGGGAAAAATGGGCTCTTAATTATCTGCTACTAAATCTGGTGAAAAATTTCGTCAAAGTTTTGTATTTAACGATGTTTTTCAACACGCTAATACCGAAGAAACTTGCCACAAAATTCAGAATACCAATACAGAACAATGGGAATCGATTTTATTTCTGAAGTCAAACCTTTTTTTCAAAATGATGAACGTTGGAGCCAAAGGAAAGCAATTCAAATTTCAACAATTTTCAGAAGGCGTCAAAAGAGGATATAACTTTGTCAATGCAAAAATCGGTCAGCAAAAACCGTTCAATAAAAAAAACAAATGTAATGCATGTGTAAAGCCTAGTTTTTTGTTTTTTACCAGTTTTTGCATTGACCGGAATTTTTGCAACACCGGTGAATCGATTTAATAATTTTGTAACCGATTTAAGTTAACAGACACAAAAAAGACGAAATTTCGAAAAAGAGAAGCTATTGGTTAATCATTACTGTATAAATCGTTGAAATCGGATTTGCTTTCTTCTGTCTCCTGAGATCCAGCACATGAAAAACTAACCTACATTCTCCGTCAGTTCAAGGTTAAGATTCCACACAATGGGGACCTCCAGCGTCACAAAAGGCCGATTCCGCTTTCACTTTCACGGTGCATGAATCTGTAACGTCTCCGAGGGGAGTGAGAGAGTGGACAAAGGTGGACACGGGCCACCCAGTCCGGCCCTGGGAACCTCCACCCACGACCACTTCCGACTCCAATTCCATTCAGGGGCCTCTAAACGCGATTGTTTTGTTTGAAATTAGCGGCCGATACGATCGCCACGCTGAGAAAGTCGTTTTGAGGGAATGCCCAATATTCATTCACACACGGATTCTTTCGAGCAAAGGTGAATGAATCGTGGGAAGGCTGCTTGGGGGTCGAGGTCGGGGTTTCTTCGAATTGAAGGTTAAGGGTAAGTGTATTTTTAATTTTTGGGAACAGAGATAATCTGAATAATACAATAGCTGGATCAGGCAGAGCGTATAGAAATAATATCGGGTAAAAAATTCGACATAAAAATTTAGTTGCACTCTTTTCCACCTTCAATACCTCAGTTTATTTTTTCCCCAAACTGTTCGGTATTTTCTATTTTGAAAAAAAAACCCTGATCACTAATAATTATCTACAGATGTTTAATGTTCTGAATATTACCTCGTTTAAAGTTAATGAAGTATACTGTCGGAACTAGGAATATCGAGGTTTTAAATCTTTCATGATTACCTCTATATTTAATAGCCTTAAATTAAATTATAATTGTTTAAAATTTTTGAGATACGTTACTTTTTAATTACTGTTAAGACTTGCGTGAATATTTTATTTATCAACTATCGCTGGAAGTGGATAATTTTGTCCATTGCTGTTGACATGTGTCTGTGCTGTGTGTTACAACTCGAGAAAGTTGTGTAGATGCAATAACAAGATGCAAAATGTACAGAAAAAGAACTATTGTTATAAAGCTGGAAGTACTGCGACGCATATGTCTTTCTTTTAGCATATCTACTTTTAGCCATAAGATGTGTTTTAGCATTACTTTGTAAATTTTTGTAAATAGAACGTTTTGTTTTTAATACTGATGTGTTTTTCATCCACTGGTAGTCTTATGTACTAAACCTTTCAGTGCCATAATTTCACGAGAAGTCTCGCTAATTGATGTTCATTGGTTAGTATTGTTCTCTGTATTTTTTTACCTTAAACCAAAACAAATGGTGAAATGCGTTCACATGCATATTAATCAGAAAACACTGTTTTATCAAGCGATTTTTTTCTTGCTTGTAAAAATGGTTGTTTGTACTTCAAGTGAGTTGCCTCTTTTGCAAAGGTTACACCATTTTTATTTAATTATTTGTAAAAATATGTATAGTGTACAGATTAAATAGCAATTTTGAATAAAAAAATTTCTACCTCAAGTTTAATTGATCTCGTTTTACACACTACAACACTTCAAAAACTCAAGAAATAGGGGAGAGTGGGGTAATAAGAAATTGGGGAAATAAGATACATTTGATTTGCAGCTTTGTGTGTGGGCGTAAATATCTGAAAAAAATCACAGAATATCTTCAAGACATACTTTATATCCCATAAAAATTTTATTGCTTTAGAATGATTATTTCAGTGAAAAAATCCCTCGGTAATAATGCGGCCAGCAAAATCATCCACCTAAAGTCATGCTTTTTCAACTATTTCAATTTATCTTGTTTTTTATATTAAATTCTTATGACATTTTATTAGTGAATTCTTAAGGAGGTTAAAGGGGCTATAGGGGAGAGTGTTGTACCTGTGGACAAAAATCACGTTTGGATTTTTCTAAGACAGGTAAAATTACATTTTTACCATTTAAAGTGCGCAACCTTTAGTCCTAACCTTAGCAAAGAGGGTAATATTTTTTATTAGCTAAAATAATCAAAATTGGATTTTTAATTCATTTTAATAACTTGAAGAAATTTGTGTCCATAAGTACAACAAAGTGCTCTCCCTATGGACAGACCCAGTTGTACCTGTGGAAACCCTTAAAAAGGAAAGTTTTAGTTGAAAAAAGCTTAAAATGAACATTTTTATTAGTGTATTACCTTTTTATAAACTGTTTCAAGCATTATTAAAATTGGAAATAGATTTTTTTAAAGTAATGTAGTTTTAGATCGTAAAGAATCATTAAAACGAAGTTGATTGATAAAAGTCTTGATTTTTTACAAAAATTACATAAATCACATGGGATTTTTAGATCGAAAATTGAGGTAATAGTTTCATAAATCATGCTGATTGATCTGATCACTTCACTGATAAAAAAATTTGATCGACACTTAGTTGTGGAAGCATTTGGTGGTAATAACTTTCGCAAATTTTCTTCGGTGGAAATTTAAAGTTTTTTGTAATCATCATACTTAAATGCGATAGTGTGCTTAAGATTTTATACCATATTTTACATTAAATGCAAAGTAAAATCAAAAATTTAAAGAAGTAGTTTAGATCACAAAATATTTTATTTTTCATCTAAAATCACTTGAAAATAATAGCTGACAAATAGATAACCATTTAGAATTAATTTAATATGCATTAAAATGTATTCACTTAAATGAAACCTGATTCTAAAACGCCGATTAGCTACAGACACCCACAAGAACGTGTCTGTAGGTACAGCACCTATGGTGTCCGAAGGTACAACATCAGGTGTTTTGGCATTCAAAATTCTATAAAAAATAAAATAACTGAGATCTGACGATTTCTAATATCAAAAATAAAAGTTAAAATCTTCGGGATTCATCCCATATATCCCATTTTATCATATCTAAATTATAGGGTAAGAAAAGTATTAATGTAGTAATGCACTAAAAAAAACTTTGAGCATCTAAAAAACAGTAAATTTATTTTATAAAATTTAAATATTATTTTAAAGAGCTGATTTCAAGTTAGAAACTAGATAGCATCTGTTTACATTCAAAATTGACCACAAATTCAAATTTACATTTTTCACGAATTTTAAAACGCGGCGGCTGAAGGTACAACCGTCCTTAGGTACAGCACTCTCCCCTATAATTAACCTTTTGTCTTCAATTTAGGGTTGTGGATCATTCTTAAAAGTGCCATGTTTCTTATTACCTCATTTAAACGAAAATATGGGGTAATAAGAAACACTAGAATTTTATTCATTAAAATATATTTATATAATTTTTCTCTTTATTATCTTAATACTTTATTGTTCTTATTTCATTTATCAAATCCAAAATTTAAATTCAATTAAGTTTATTTTTACTTCATTTTATTGAAAACGGTGAGTAGACACAAAATCCCAATTTTAAAAAATTTAGTTTATTTTTAGGGGAAATAAACAGTCAGAATAATTTTAGTCTCACAAAATGAAATAAGAGAAACAATATTTGATTTATTTTTTCATGATTTTCAAAATGTTAAATATAAAAATATAGAGTTGTTCAAAACTTTCAACTTGTAACTTTTTAGACTAATTTTTAACTGGACAATATATCAAAAAATTTTTAATGAAATTTTTTGAAAATTACTAGAGTTATAAAATGCTCTTAGAAGATTATATTAATACCTTTATTTGATATTGAATTGTTTTAATTGGTAAAATAACTAGCTTGTTTCTTATTACCCCTCTTGAGGTAATAAGATACAGTCGCTTGGGGGTAATAAGAAAAAAAATCCCCTTTCTCTTTTACTTAAGAAGTGCATTATTTTTTCAAAGACTAGGGGGCTCTGCCCCCTGCTCGCTATCGCTCACCAACCCCCGGAACTGCTTCGCAGTTCTTTGAAGATCGCTTCGCGATCTTAGCGAGCTGAGCTCGCTTGTTTCATCTCAACTTTCCAGTACAACCTGGAACTTGTCTGCTTATAGTCTGTTCATTTAGAATACGTGCCTGAAACAGGATCAAAACCTCTCAATAATTCTTAATAACGCTCATCAGACAACTTAAGTGACCAATTGTTTTTACAGTATTTTAACTACTTCTGCTTAGGCTGGCTTGTCATTGCAGAAGAAAAATTTTTCGACGATAATTAGAATAATAACTGCTTCTAATACATTACGTCTCAGGCGCTAATTCTAAACGAACCGAGTATTATAGTGAATGATCATTTAATATCGAAACTTTTTATGTCTCAAACTTTTCAATAATTTAATCCGGATCATAACCACGAAAATATCAAAATAAAACTATTACTGAAATATTAATTTCTAAATTTTCAATAATTTAATGGATAGGGGGCTACCGCCCCCAGATCTCTTATGCTCACCAACCCCCGTAACTGCTATGCAGCTATTTACAGATCGCGAAGCGATCTGTAATTTCTGCAATCGATCTTTAGCAGAGTAAAACAAACTTCCCGAAAACTCTCTTCCTTTCATCGGCACAAATAACACTCAAAAAAGCTAAATTATTTATTTCTCCAGTAGTTCAAAAAATATCGAAGTATCTTTAAAAGATTATTAACCAAGTCTATACAATATCGCTAGCAAACTTAGAGCAAAAATTTGCACCTCAAAACTTTTAAATTTAAATAGCCGTGCTCGTGACAATCTAGTGAACAGGCAAATGTAAAATTTAAAAACATTAAACACGTCTGATAAAGACCTACTAAAACTATGAAAAAAATGAAACTTTGATGCTTAATAATTCCAAAACTAATTAGAATTTTTTAAAGAATTGAATGCCAATCTCTTTCTAAAAAATAAGATTATAAGTGTTTAAAAATTCATATTGATACCGTGATTACGTTTCATTTTAAATAGAAAAAACCGAAAAAGTGTCAAAAATTTCGAAAATTAAAAAATTAATTACTCTGAACCAAATTCGAAAAAAGGGCGACGTAGTGCACATCTTCTTACTTCAGAGTATTAGGCTGCAAAAAATCACAGTTCTGCTGCTAATAGATTTTGCTGAACTGGATTACGCAGCGAAAAAACAAAAACTTCAACTTTGACCTTAAAAATACCCCAGAACTAATTATCACATCAGTTAGCTTTTTGTTCGAGAATGTGCCCCAAATATTCCTCTACAATCGTCTCAAATTTCATAAATTTCAATCAAGTAGTTTTTGCGTTATGAGAATTCTAAGAGTTGAAAAATTAAATTTTCTGAAACAGCGGCGGCGACAGCGGCGGCGGCGGTGACAGTAACTTTTTTTTAATATAGAGAGAAAGCTGTTAATGATGTAAATATTCTGTAAAAAATCAGCTTCATACACACAAAGGAGAATCCTGTAGAATTTTGAATGTTTCTTATTACCCCATTTGAATCTTATTATTACCCCACCTTCCCCTAACATCACTTTTTATGAACACATTTTATGCACTTTTTTTACATAAGATAAAACTAGTATAGTGTTCTTCATTATACCGTCAAAGTTGTCTCAAAAGCAAATTTTTATAGAAGTTACAAATAGAAAGGGTTTTAGAAAAACAGGAGTAAAATTTTTAAAGTAAAATTGCGTTGCACGGCTTTTATACGGAACCAGCGCCGCCTAGGATCATGGAAGTAAGGTCTACCCCTAGGTAAGTGACCCTGGAGAATCCATTGAGATGACTTACAGCGCCCCTATTGGCGAAATTAAAAAGTTAAAAAAATTAATTTATAAACTAAAGGAGATAGAGCAAAAACCCCAGTGAGAGTATTGTTGCCAACGTCAAGAAGAAGTCACTGAAAAAAATTTGATCAAAATATCTTGAATTTTCGCGGAGATATTAGCATGTGAAAATAGCACTTTTTCAGGGGTCAAAAAGCAAAAAGTTCGCATATTTGCAAATTTTTTTGATTAAATTTTGTGTTCTTTCAACTAAAAAAAACACAAAACTACACAATAACACTGAAAAATTGGCAAATATGCGAACTTTTTACTTTTTGACCCCTGAAAAAGTGCTATTTTCACATGCTAATATCTCCACGAATATTCAAGATACTATTTTGATCAAATTTTTTTCAGTGACTTCTCCTTGACGTTGGCAACAATACTCTTACTGGGGTTTTTGCTCTATCTCCTTTAGTTTTTAAATTAATTTTTTTAACTTTTTAATTTCGCCACTAGGAGCGCTGTAAGTCATCTCAATGGATTCTCCAGGGTCACTTACCTAGGGGTAGACCTTACTTCCATGACCCTAGGCGGCGCTGATTCCGAATAAAAGCCGTGCAACGCAATTTTGAATAGTGATGGGCAAAATCGATAATTTTAGGTATCGAATACTTTGGTATCGAATACTTATAGGTATCGAATACTTTGGTATCGAATACTTATAGGTATCGAGTACTTTTAGGTATCGAGTACTTTTTTTTAATGTCGGGAAATGAACCTGAAGGGACAATTTTTTTAGGGCCTATCCATAATCAGACTAATATTCAAAAAACTGAAAGCGATCCATCAAAAAGCCCCGTAGCTACGGGCCTGGAGGTGGATAGAGGCGAAGGATTTGGCGGGGGAAAAACCTAGCCGCGTCAAATTTCTCTCGTGGATGATAACGACTTGGGTTTGAGCATTGCAAAATGAAAACGGAAACAGGCTGCGTTTGATCTACAGTAGGTGTTATAAAGATTACTTCATTGAAAAATTTAAAACGAAATATGTCAATAAAGTATCGATACTTTTGTGGGTATCGAATACACTCGATACCTATAGGTATCGAGTACTTAAGTATTTGGTATCGATACCTGCCCATCACTAATTTTGAAACACCCTGTATACAGGGTGTATCTGAAATGGTGCAACAAACTTTCAGGGATGATAGTACTCATCAAAACGAACAAGAATCGGTAAAGAAAGGGGGTCCCAGACCAAATCCCAGGGAGTTAAAAATGGAGCGACACCCCAAAAAATCATTGAAAAATTCAATTTGTAGAAGAACTACTATTGGTAAAAACTTAATTATGGTCTCAATAATTGTAGTTTATTATGATCTTTAAAATTACCTCAAAAGTCTTCACTTTAAAATTTGTTTTATTATGAAAAAAGTTAAAAAACACAAAAAATGTGAAAACTCTGCCAAAACCTTATTTTGTATTTCGAAATCCTTTCTTTAGATTTGATAATCTGAAAGATCATAGTTGAAAACCCTTAAGTCCAAAGTTTCACGTAAATACAATCAATATTAAACGCTTGAGATCCTTTAAAAATTTGTTCTTTGGGTGCGCCAGCAGTTTTTTAGAGCTGTTTCCAGAACAGCTGTTAGCGCACGCAAAAAACAAACTTTAACAGGATCTCAAGCGTTTAATATTGATTGTATTTACATGAAACTTTGGACTTAGGGGTTTTCAACTATGATCTTTCAGATTATCAAATCAAAAGAAAGGATTTCGAAATACAAAATAAGGTTTTGGCAGAGTTTTCACATTTTTTGTGTTTTTTAACTTTTTTCATAATAAAACAAATTTTAAAGTGAAGACTTTTGAGGTAATTTTAAAGATCATATTAAACCAAAATTTTTGAGACCATAATTAAGTTTTTACCAATAGTACTTCTACAAATTGAATTTTTCAATGATTTTTTTGGGGTGTCGCTCCATTTTTAACTCCCTGGGATTTGGTCTGGGACCCCCTTTCTATACCGATTCTTGTTCGTCTTAATGAGTACTATCATCCCTGAAAGTTTGTTGCACCATTTCAGATACACCCTGTATAGCCTATATAAGGGTGGTTACAAAAAATCAACTTTCGAAATTCTTAGGTCTCACCCCCCTAAAATGTGCCAATAGGCTAAAAAATGAGATTGGCCAAGTTTCAGCTCAATCCGATAATATTAACCCGTGCCTCACGAGGTCAAAGTTCAGAAAAACAGCGATTTTTAACAAAAATTGGTAGTTTTCGCTACCAATTAACTACTTCTGTTTAGGCTGCCTGTCATTGCACAAGAAACATTTTTCGATGATAATTACCAACAGTAACTGCTTCTAATACATTACGCCTCAGGCGCCTATTCTAAATGAACAGGGTATAAGGAAACGGATTTTTCCACTCTATTTCGAGGGGGTGGGGGGTAATTTATAAACGATGAAAAACGTTTTGCGCCAAACTTGTGTGGCAATCATTTAGTTATTGCACTTCTCATCCAAGTTTCGTTTTTCTGTCAAAGTTTTTGGTTAAAGCCGTGAGAACCATTAAAAATCTCTTCGAAGGTCGCGAGTTTGACACCCTCATCTATCGAGAAACAAAGCCAACGTCTTGTCGCCAATAGAAAAACGAACCATATAGTATCTCCCAAGCACAGCATTCCACCACACACCATTTCTCTCCTTAAAAACCCAAGTAAATATATAGAGAGAGACACGGCAATCCGGAGGTCACGTGCCCATCAAAATTATATGCCTTATTTCCCTCGAACTAAACGTCGCATTTAATCGAGATTCGGACTGCAATTTCGCTCTCTCCCTCCTCTAAAAAAAGAAAAGAAATATCTTTTTTTTTCTTCATCCATCTATCCCGTCGATTTTCTTCTTCTGCTCCGCGTGGAACGTCCATTTGCTCCCGTGAGGTGGTTGTTTGCCACCGGAAGCGAGGCAATTAAGTCTAATGGAAGGCAATATTCCCCCTCTCTTAAGAATGGGCTCGCCATAGGCGCCGACTTTCATCAAATATTGGGGGGGCCCAGTACTATAAACAAAAAAGATATTAGTTATTCCATACAAAAGCGGTCCAAAAACTTTCGATCGCCACTATTGCTAGACATAGCCCCCCCCCAAGATTTTGAACATCCAAAGTCCAAAGACTTATTCCCTAAAGTACCCCTAAGGAGTATATTTATGCATAAAGTTTTAGATTCCTTAAAACTAGTACTCAAATCATATTCCACATTATGTTAAAATTTTACAATTACTCGAAGCATAATAGGGGGTCTGGGGGGTTCCCCCAGAAAAATTTTGAAAATTTGCCTCAAAAAGTAGTGTTACAGCTTTTCTTTAGACATTTTTGGTTCCCCCAGAGAGAAGTTCCTTGTAAAACAGAATTTCTAAGGAAAATATTACAACTAGAGTCGTCAAAATTTCGAGAGGGGCTAGGGGTCCTCCCCTAGAAATGTTTTTGAAATTTGTCTCTTAAACTAGTGTTACTTATTTTGAAACTATCAAAAGGTAACTCGCGAACCCCCTAGGAAGGTGCTGAGGACCCTCGGAGGTCCGCGGACCACTGCTATAAAAATTCAAATAAAAAGCAGCACAATATTTTTTTTAATTTAATCGAGCACAAAAAATTAAATACCTATCGCGAAGAATGAAGGTGAATTCAAACATAAATCAACTACACAGAGCAGTAACTAGAGTTTTGTTTCGGGAGGGATTTTGACTTAAATATTTTTTTGAGGTACCTACTGACGAGTTCTTTTTTACTTCAAGTGTAGATGACTTGCACATTTTACAAAAATTTTGTTGAAATTAATTTCAAAATTTTATGAACATTGAAAATTCCAAACAAAGCGATATTTTGAGGGTCCTCCCCCCAAAATTTGGAAATTTACACCACAAAATAGCGTTTTATCTCTTTTTGAAGCCTATTTGGGTTCCACCCATAGAGCAAAGGGCTCATTTTAAGAAGCAGAATTTTCAAAGAAACCCAGTATATAAAACAGCAAAATTTTTGGAAATTTGTCCCTAAAAATAGTGTTTAAATTCCTTTTGTAGTCTCTTTCTTCTTATGTTACACAAAAGGAGAATCACACCACAAAAATCACGGAATTTTCAGGGGAAAACGGTAAATAATATATTTTAAAATTTGAGGGGGGCTTGGGGGTCCTCCCCAAATTTTTTTGAAATTTTTACCCTAGAAAGTAGTGTTTTAAGTCATTTTGAGACCCTTTGTCAAGACCAAGTGAACGGGACCAAAAGAACGAAGTCTAATACATTGCCTCTTTAGTTCATGAAAGAAAATAGGTAGATTTTTACTGAAAATATTGGGGGGGCTTAGCCCCCCTTCTTCCAACATTGGGGGGGCTCAAGCCCCCTCAAACCCTATGGAGTCGGCGCCTATGGGCTCGGCCGAGGGGGGTGGAATAGTGTCGACCTTCCGAAGGGCCCACCTTCTTTATGGTGACCCCAGGTATTTTTTTTTGAGAGATGAGAGGAATTCATTTGAATGAATGGATATCACTTGGGAAAATTCCATCCATCGCTGTGTAAATGTTTTTTTATCATACTCAGGTGTTTATCAAAAATTGTTATTATCTCAATAGTAGTAGTATTTATTATTTTCTACACTTTTTGGTCCTGGAAGAGTTTTAAATGGAAGATGGTTTTTTCCTTCTTTTGAAAAATAAATTTTGAAATTCATTTAAAAAAAATCGAATTAATTTTAAATAATAAATAATAAGGAGGAAATAAAAATAATGACTCTTTCTGTTTATTTCAAGAATATGTTGAAGCAGGGATAGCCAAAACGTGGCGCATGCGCCAAACATTGGATGAAATTGATTCGTGCATTGGATGAAAAATAGTGGCCCGTCTATCAATTAACTAGTTTGATAAATATAATTAATTATTTTGAGTTAGTAGCAATGCTTAAAGATCAGAGCAAATGTGCTAAGAATAGAAGATATTTAAAAAAAACCTCCAAGACATTTAATAGCCATTTACAAGATTTTGGTAAAGAAAATTATTTCCTATCCTTGAAAAATGTGTATTTGCTCTTGAACTTTTATAAGTGACATGAAAATAATACAAGGCCCTTCTCCAACAGGGGATTTAAGGTTTAACCCCCTTGAACATATGGGTGTCACACAAAAGGTCTCAAATGTCCAAAAATGAGTTAAAGCATTACTTATAAGAAGGTTATAAGGGCTGAATTCCGAATTTAAAATCTAGAGGAGTCCCAAGACCATTCGTTTTTATCAGGTCCTTGAAATGGGAAAAACTTGTGACATTAGAGGAGAGGTACAGATAAAATCCCCAGAAAATTGGTGAATACCCCTTTACAGAAAAGAAACCATTGAACCTAGCACAATAAATACTCTAGTAACAGGGCGCATTTGAACAGAACTACAACTGATAGGTCAAATTATTGGCGCATGGTACCTGAAAGGTTGGCCGCCCCTGTGTTAAAGAATATAAGGCATAAATTTGACTTGCCAGATTTCTGCTTCGAAAATAAGCGAAACCAATAACTACCCTAACAGTGGTTCCGACGATAAAGTAATCCAACATCGCAGCAGGGGGTTCCAAACATTTTGAAATGCCGAGTGAAATCCTTTGAAGACCGGATTGGTCGCAGTTAGAGGACACAAATAAATTGCCATACACGTGAGGAATGCGCAGCAAAATAATGGAAAGCGGTAGCCATTTTTATACATGAGTTGTGTGTGTTCAGGCATCCCGACACACGCGGCCATCTTCACGGAATCGTGATTCATTAAGAAGTAACAAGAACGAAGGATATCAAGAAGAAAAGCCTATTTTATAATCATGATTTACTTTTCTATCAACATTTTTGCTTTCAGCAGAGGAAATATATTTCTTAGTGGAGTACGTTTAATGTTCGGACATGATGCTTCAACGCATACTTAGCTATAATCACATGAAACTTTAAAATATCTACCGTTATTTTTAATTTACTCGTGTGGTATTTATATAATCTTTCGAATCTATGAAGTTTTTGTGGATAGTTTTCAAAACGTGGGTCTTGGGTTCTTCATAAGAATTTTTTTAAATAGCCTTAAAAAACTCCTTCTTTCGGTCTTCCTTCTGAATGATCAATTGGGGGCATCAAAGTAGAAAGAGCAGACTTCAGCTTCCACAAGAGTTTGACAGCAAGGCGCGGATCCGAGGGGGGCACTTTTCCAGACCCATCACTTACCTTTAAACAAAAAATGTCAAAATGTTGGGTATTTTCTAAAAAGTATCACGCAAGATCCCCTTGTTGAACAGCTGGGGGGTATGGGGGTCCTCCCTTAGAAAAAAAATTTTGAAATTTGACTTGAAAAAGTAGGGTTTTAACACATTTTGAGAACCTTTGTTGGTCCAAGGGGGGGCACTATCCAGAGTGCCCCTCTTGGATCCGCGCCTGTTGACATCAGGGGCGTAGTTTTAAAGGACTTTTTAAAAAGCGCATTGACCATGAAAAAAATATTGGGTGATAATAAAAATGAAAACGCAAGTGCTTATGAATATTTAATATGCTTTGTTATTTCATTGCTTTTTGACTTATTAATATGTAGAATGGTTACATAATAACACTTTGTATTTTTCTAACCGCTTGCAATTTGTCAAGATTCGTAATTTATCCGAGATATTTCAACTTAAGAAAGCAAAATAATTAAAAAATTAAAATATAAGCCAAGATAAATTCAACGCAGCATGCATGACAATTTTCTCAGAAATACAGAAAACCGGTGATTTTAATAAAAAACCTTTGAAACAATAGAAAAAATACATTAAGTATCTAGATTTTTTAAAGTGTAACCCCCCAAAATAGTTAATACTAAGTGAAAGATACTTTTTAACAAATCCCACTCAACCTAACTAAAGATTGCACTGCAATCCATTCCTGAAGTCCAAAAATCGGCTCCGCTCAAATTGTGGTGGAGACATCTATCGGCACAATATGAAATCTGTAATAGCTCAGAACACAAAAATTTTCAATGATAATTTTTGATTCAAAAATATGAATTAAGTAATTATTTAAGAGAATATGTGAAAATTAAATGTTTAATAGCTAGAAGAGAGTAAAAGTTCATTAATGCATAGTGTATACATTTTAAAAGAACAAAAATAGTAATAAATTTTGTTTTCAAACAAACCACGAAAATAAAAAGGAGAGAAAATTATATCTGTGATAATTATCAAATGAAAAATGTAATTAATTCACAAAAACAAACGGTAGTCGTCATAAAAATATTAAATATTTTAATATATCAACCAAGTTTTAATAGATGGCGCTGTACAAAATAGACTCAACAACTCAACACAGTTTAAGTAAATGTGAAAGGAGGAATAACTCAGAATAAAAGAATAAATAAATATACAAATAAAAAAGAAAACGTAATTATAACAAACAAAAAAATAATAAAACACGAATCACAGGCACAAAAAGTTAACATTTGAGTTAAAAAAAGGAATAGAGATAGTGCAACAACAAATGTTCAAGATTAAAATAAGGAAAAAGTTAACAACGCCCTAAAGCGCCTTTATAAATAAAAAAATTAAAGAAATTAAATTTTGACTATATATCTTAAATTTGCGTCAACTGTGAAGGTCCTATACTGGAACTAAGGGGACTCAGTACCAAAAAAATTTTTCTCTAATGACAGGATTTTATTGTCTGTCATGGTGTTAATTTATGTATTAACTTCATACTAATTCATATTTAACACAAAAAGCGAGTTCAGAAATTTATTTAAAGAAATTACATAAAACTTCAAAACAATGCCCAAAATTACCCTAAATTTAAATTGATACTCCTCCCTTAATATACGTTCTTTTGATTTGATTTTTTGTCTTAACATAAATCAAACATATATTATAAACACTTGTAGGCTTGGAAATTTGATTATCTATAAAAGTTTTTGAAAAATAAGAAAAACTCTGAAATTTGGCATTTTTTTTCAAAAATATCCCAAGTTTCCACTTTACGGCTCCGTAAAAAAAATCTAATAAATATATTATAAAATCCATGCCTGAAGATGTTAAACAGGTGTTACTAATGACTACAAAGTTTGAAGTGGTTTGGATGATAAGAAAAAAAAGACTTGTGATTTTAAACATTAAAAACCTTGTTTTGAGAAAAAGCCGTTTAAAGATAGAAAACTAGGCTTCTTAACACTATCTAGGCTTCATAAATCTCAAAATTTTCACACTTAGAATCCCCGTATCATTATGAAACTTGGTAGGAATAATTCTAAGGGTATTATCTTCATTTTTATTGCAAAATCTCAAATTCGGAATTTTGACCAAATTTTGGTACTGAGTCCCCTTAAGTCAATTTATGAACCTTCAGAATTTTAGCTGGAAATATTTACAATGATTTAGTTAGTTACAGCAACAGCTACATTCTACCACTCTTTAAAAAATATTAACTTTCTTCAGCACACTTTTATTTTGGAAAAACTTATTGTAAATCTATAAGTTTGATGCATTAAAAATTTGGGTCTGATACATGATGCCTGGTCAGTAAAACCTTATAAAAATATTATTTTATTAAAAACTAGGGAGCTACCGCGCCCTGCTCGCTATCGCTCGCCAACCCCCGTTTACTGCTGACGCAGACACGTTTGAACCGCTTCGCAATTCCTCACAAAACCCTGCTCACTGCACTTACTCACTTTATAAAACATTCTTAAAACAGGGTTAGTACTTCTCCGGGGTATTCTTTCGAAAATGGTGGATATACATTCAGTAGCGGAAATTTAACAGTTCCTTTATGGTAACATTAATTGGCGGGTCTCCTTATAATTCCAAGAAAATTAACAACAGAGCACTGTAACATTCCTTTACCATTTCCCCAAGGTAATGTTTTTTTCACAGATCCATTAAGAAGCACTGAAACATCTCAGGAATAAATTTAACGTTCTTAAAATTTGTAACTATTTTCATCGATTGGCTGTGAAAAATGTAGTAATTACCGTAAACATCACGAAAATTTAGAATTTTATCTTCATGAGAACAAACAAAAACGTCGAAGTTGTGTCAGTTTCATAGCAATGACACGAATGTTTAGACTTCAAACATTTTCGATTTTTATCTTAATTTCTAAAACAGTCCCCCGTGTTATCTAGTTGTTTGCGTTTTGGCATTATGAAATAAGGTGTCACATTTTACAACCTTAAAAACATACTTGCAAAAGAATATAAAAATAACAATAATTGTAAAAAATAAATGCAAAAGTTCAAAATTTCCGAAAGCGAGTTTATATTTTGTTGTAAATATGGTAATGATTAGGTTGCCACAACGACAAAGATAAATGTAAAAATATAAATTTGTTATTTAAAAAATAAAAGATAAATTATTTATACATAAGTTTTAAATATAATTAAAACCGTTTAAACAACAGAAATATAAATATTGTTAAAAATAACCCAAAATATATTTTTTAAATTCGTGTTATAAATAGAAAGATGATTATTTAATTTATTTGAATATTAAAAACCAGTGAAATCTGTTTTCAATTTTTTTTGAAATTCATAGTTTCTTGCTTTATAACTGCAACCTTATCCGTAATCTAAAAAAATGGAAATATTTTAAAATTGAGATTTTTTTTAGAAATTCTAAAGGCACTTTGCACATCCTCAAAAGAATCCGGACAGTTTGATACCAAATATGTGTTATACGGATCAGTAATTAAAAAGCCTTTCCCTGGAAACCGTTCACCAAAAACTTTTTTTTAGAATAGAGAGATAAAGAAAGGATCTTTTTTTAAAATATCGAAGTTATTTAGTATGCTGCAATTGTATTTCAGAACTCTACAACTATGAATTGCTGAGGATAATGTACTTTAAAAAGATTATCTGACGAATTTAAAAGTGAATGTTACCAGAGGCGTAGCCGAAGAGGGGGGATAAGGGGTCCCCCGGCGAATTTCAGAAATTTTCCTCAGTTGGCAAAAGAAAATATGTAACTAATTTTACCCCATATCCCCTTCAAAATTCCAATATTCCCCTCTGAAATGTTTTCCTGGCTACCGAACTGAATGTGACCACCGAAAAAACGAGTATCTTTAACTCTCGATAAGAAAAGCGATTCCCTGTTCCCTACCAGTATTTCCTTGAGACACAGCTAAACGCGTCGCTAAATTTGGTATTCAGAAACAATCGAAGAAACAATCGAATAGTAGAAACCTTTTTCTCGGTTCCGGTATTTGCTTGAAAACGGTTCACATAGCGCAGGCACGAATAGCTTTGAAGCAGGGACCGTTGAAGGCAAATATTTGAGATACATGGATGAAAGCAGAAGGCAATGAATGGATTGAGGAAGCTTTGTGAAGGTGGAAGTTTGCACAAAGAGTAAAGACAATGTAAACACGAGAGCGTAACCCTCAGGTGGAAATCTCTAAGCAAAACAGAGGCATCAGAAGCATTGGATTGCAGAAAAAGTTATCTGGAACCATCGATTGGGTTAAGTAAAGAGGCAAAAACCTCCTTGGAATTCAAACTTTAATTTCCCACACAAAAGCATTTTTTGTAAAGAAAAATATAGCTAATTAATAAAGACTGATATCGTAGTCAGACCAATGGGGTAAATAAGAAATAATGACAAATGTTAAATCCTGCAAATTGAAAGCGAATCATCATAGAATTAATTCTGAATAGGAAATATAACTATTATTATTATCAGCTATCATTATCAATCATTGTTTCTCTTTCTAAGAAGCCTGACCACGTCAGATAAATTTAAAAACACACCACCCTAATAAAGTAGATTACAGGAATTGATGTAAATATTCTAAAAAGAGAGGCTCAAATATCTCAACTCCACAACTGTACTCGACAGAAGCCTGATGATATTGGCCCTTGAGTGTGACTAAGAATTTCTTGTCATCGGTGCTAGAAACAATTCAACAAACAGCAGGCGAGTCAAAAGATGACTATCGTGATCAAGAGTTAAAGCCATCCCTTCCACCTAAGTACCAGCAAGTTTTAGTAATTAATTATTAAAAAGTAAATCATTGCTAATTAAGAATCCAAAAGACTATCGTTGAAGATTCTCTACCAACACATCTCAAATTAAGGAGTAGGGACAAAAGTGATAAAGGACCAAATGATATTGACCTGTGACCAGGGACAATAATTTTGAATCTTTGGAAAAGTATTAAAAAGAACACTTATAAAGCAAAATAATTTATACCATGCCCCAGACTTTAAATTGCCGTGAAAAATATCTATAAATATAATATTTGACGTGCTATACATTCTCAGAATTTTACCCGGATAATATAAGGAAATGGCCAGAATAAAACAAGACCTATCTGCCATAGAGAACCATCAAGTTCCACTCCATCGCTTTCTTAAGCAACTCCGGTGTCAGTTTCGTAAAGATTGATGCGGTACTAAAACCGAAATTGCTACTGAACTAGAACAGACAAGAAACGAGAGCTCTCATATCGTGGTTTTCTATTCGCAGCGACAATTGGGGACATTTATGATTGAGATGAAAATAAATGGGAGAATCTGTTTGGGAACCGTTTCGAACACAATGATGTGTGTGAACACAGAGGAAAATAAGCGAGGAACAGAAGGTTATTGGTCAAACTTGAAATTTTGTAGATTTCAATCATATTTTGATTGACGAGGATCGAAGTAATAGTACAGTGAGTGTAACATTGAATATTTTTTCTACACGTTTTGAACATAAGGAGAAGGTAATTTTAGATGGTTAGCTACATAACTTAAGATGAGATTCTTAAAAAAGTAAGAATAGTCAGTAATTTTATCCTGGCAATAAGAGAGGATATTTTAGTATGTTCATTTAGAATAGGCCCCTGAAACAGAATTAAAAACGCTTAATAACATCATCACGCAACTTCAGTGACTTTTTCTTTTACAGTATTTTACCTACTTCTGTTTAGGCTACCTTTTGTCATAGCACAAGAAATATTTTTCGTTGATAATTGCAATTGTAACTGCTTCTAATACATTACGTCTCAGGCGCCTATTATAAATGAACAGAGTATAATATGCTATGAAAAGTGAGACAGATTGACGAAAGTTCCAAGGAACATATTTAAGTGGTTAAATACTTCATGTATTAAAATAATTAACTCTCAAGAAGTTAATAGGAGAATATATGTTTCATGATAATGATATGTGTTATATGAATGTGACAAAAACTACATCCCCCATCATTCAAACTCGCCCCAATGACTTCAAATCGAAATGACGTTCCCAATTCGCGACGTTTTCTCAAAATCCAGACGTTTTTCCGATTGCGTGCCTTTGCAACGGTGTTAAGCCGGAGGAATCCTCTCTCTCTCTGTCTCCGGAAAGATGCCGCACCGCTTCATTTGGATTCACGGTTCAAGTGCTTCAGTGGGGCCGTGCGGATCCAACCACTCTCCGACGGAGCAAAACATACCTACTTCTCTCACCTCCCCTTTTTCACAATAATAAGTTGGATCAAAATATCCTTCCCAAAAATATTTCTGTTTCTCCATAGTATCTAGAGATCTTGATATCATCCTCTCTCGTCCCATCTCTCTTCCTTTTCACCTACCTCATTGTTTCTTCTTTTTCCTTCCTATCTTTTTTCTAGAACTGTTACTTCTGATTTATCTAATTTCTTCCATTTAGGCCCGGCTGTGGATACGCCACTGGTAGATGTGATGTGCCACTCTTTTTATATATTCTACCCAAAATATTGAAATCGAATACAAGCGTTCCAGAAAACGTAAATCTTCACAAATGCAATATAATATTGGATGTAAAAAATCTATACATAGGGGAAACTATCATATCTAAGGACGATTGTAAAAAAGGCCATTTCTATTAAAATTAAAAAAGAAGTTGAAATTTGAATTCGTGGTACCTCGAATGTGAACAGGTGGGTATTATCTAGAGATCTAGACGGTAACGAGAAGTCAATTTGTTTAATACAAATGTTAAGTAAATATCAAAACTTAATTTGACTTTCGAACACCATTTTTTATTTATACTGTCATACAAATTAAAAAATCAATTTAAATGTCACAAAAGAAAAAAAACACAAAAATGAATGCATCACTTAACATTAATAATATTTTTTCGCTTTCTTTTACCACAGGAGTCCTTTTGGGCATTTGTAATAAATATAATTTCGAACCAACCTTGGTAAGTATACTACAACATCTCACCAAGCTAACCTGATTAAAATCAAATTAGGAAGTCAAAATTCAACATCGTAGAAATGAGAACCGAACAATGGCTTCGACAAGCAAAGGTAATATAAGATTTGGCACGATGATTAGATAAATCCAGCATTAGGTTATTTTTTTCTCCTAAAAATGACTTCATCCGATGAGTTTTTCGGGATTGGAATGAAGTTATTCACCATCATTGGTCGTGGCAGGTGATAATTATGGATTTTTAATCGAGTTGTCATCTACTACTGACAAGCCATTCCGCGAAAGCGATGATGCTTGAGGTGTAAATTATATTTTTCAGAAGTGTCAAATGGGAAAAATACTATTGTCTGGTTAGTTTAAATGGGCATTTCAATTTTTTTCTCGCTTCGTTCTTTTTCTCATCTAGAACTGTTGTAAAGGGATAGCGGGATTTGTAATTAGATATCGAAATGCCTGCCAGTTGGGCAAGATTTTTATCTAAACGGATCTTTTTAGTATCTACTACTATATCCTACTGTATCATTTGAGGCTAGTTCTCTGCTTTGAATTGCTGGCGTGTTTTTGACCTGGGTACTTACTTCCTACATTGATAGCCTATATATTTTTTATTTAGAAAATTATCAATTATACATTTTATATTTGCATTGAAAATTTTCATAGTAGAGATAAAGTATTTAGAAGATATATCTAATCCCTTAATAAACTCAACAAAAAATTTGGAAATCCTATAATATTTTAATAAAGCAATATAGAATGGAGTGGACGCGGTAGTGAAGTGGTTAGCGTTAGCGTGTCTGGCTAAGAGCATTACCGACCCAGGTTCGATGCATTGCGGTTCCTGCTTGATGGGTAGCTGGACATGGGTCAACTCAGCCCTTCATCCTTCCGGGGTCGATAAATGAGGACCAAGCTCGCTTGGTAATCAACTGGGGGTTCAGCGTCGGGCTAGCCACTTGCCCTGGAGCTGGACACAAGCTAAGCAATTAGCACCCCAGGCCCAATGGCCACTGAAACGGGGATGGGCACCGCCTTATAGGCCACTAGGCCTGAGCAGATTAGATTTTTAAAAATACAGAATGGAAGTCTGCGGGCAAGATGGACAAGATTAAAGTCTAACGGCAGTTATTTGGGGACCCCCTGTCCTATGGGATCGTTTTGAAATTTGGTGAAAACGAAGTGAGCGCAAAGTAGTAGTACTTTTTACAATAAAATGGGCTGAAACTTCACACATTATCTTTTGGGACCAAATAGAATGGGAAAAGCCCTGGGGAACGAGGTTTTTTGTTTAAGAAAAGAGATTTTTTTAGACACTCTACTGTAACAGCCATAATTTAGTATGTGACAAAAATGGTATAAGTTTAAGTCATAGACTCTGCTAAACAAGCCAAGCAGAGTCAATGACATTTTTTCATCGGTTAATACAAACGAATAAATCACCTAGAGCATTCACGCTCCAAACAAAGCTATACACACTAAAAAAATTTTTCCACACACCATTTCACGGTTTCGGCGGCAAAACAAGCCATAAAATGCCGACAACTTTTTTATTGCCATCCGGCAGTATTAAAAAAACGCTTTTAAATGCAGTCCGATATACAGCATCGTTGTCCCACTTTTAAAGAGAAGCATCAATTAGAACCTCGAAAACAGCGCGACATTGATCCCTCAATGTCACCGGAAGTCATGCGCGTCGCATCACAACAGAGACATCGAATAGCCTCAGGTCTGGTCCACATTTTGGGACGTTTTCACGCTTCAGAGACAATCGGAAGCTCTTCCTTTGGCCATCCTCCAACGCTAATCGAGCGATTACGAATATTTACTTCAGGATACGCTACCCTATTTTTTGTTCTGTAATCCCCCCTCCCTAAGCTGTGTGTCAGTGTTCCAGCAGAGAAAGGAAGACGATTATTGCCAGCAAGAGGGACAACCAGTCTCATAATATTGTTTGAGTTCCGGAACCGTTTTTTTATCTCTGCAGGAGGGCCTGTGGGAATAGAACGGTAGCGGCCATTGTTTAGGAGCAAATCCTCGCGAGAAACGTGCGGAGATGCTGAGCCCCAACAGCGAAGAAAAAGAGTTGAAACACTTCAATGACAATTGATATTTACTAGGAATTATCCGTGCTTAATACTTTGACATTGTAAGAAATTCGTGCAGGAGAGATGATACATGCACTTCAAGCAAGAATATTTTTAGATTCATTTGTCTTCAAACAGTTAAAAATAAATACGAGAATAACAACAGAGAAATAAATACGAGGGTCATTTTTATAAGACGAAGAGCTTTAAACAAATGCTATTAAACAATAAAAGAAAAAAATGGATGATCTGCATCTGCATCTTAAATATTAATGCAGTGTTGCCAGATTGGGCTATAAGTAGCGGATTGGGCTCCTTTTGTAGGTCCTTTGCGACAAAAATTTCGTTTTGGGCGACAGGCTACTTTTGGGCTACTTAAAAATTAAATTTGTGCTACAGCATTTTTAATCTGCGACTTTTGTGTTTTGAAAAAAATGGACATAATAATTACAAATGCACACTTTTATAGTGCAGAAAGGTGAGTCATAAACTCATAAGTAATTCATCTGCGTCTCTTCCAACTCCTTTTCAATCCCCGCCTCGAAACCCTGGACATTTGATAGGCACAAATAAGGGAGTTGAAAGAGGGTAAGGTAGAGATAAGGGCAATAATTTTCTGATATGCGATTTATGAAACGAGTATTGATCATATCCTTATAAGGTTCTTAGTACAATGAAATATTTATGTTATTATGCAAGAGTTCCTTTTCGAATAGCAATAGATGAATTACTTTCAATTAATTCGTTTTTAGGTTAACATGTATCTAACTAATTGAAATCTAAAAAGTTATAATGATATTTTATTCTAAAAGTATCATTTTTTAAAAATAGAATCTGGAAAATTAGCTTTATTCAAGTCAAAATAGCTTTAAAAAATTAAAAGATTATTTTTTTAAGTTCTAGAGTATATAATAATAGTTTATTAGCAGTGTTAAAAGTGTGTTTAACTACAATATTACCACTGTAATAAAATTTGGGCTCCAAATATTTCAAATCCGCTACTTTTAGAGCTTTGATCCGCGACTTTTTCGTCAAACTGTCTGGCAACACTGTATTAATGCATAGAAGCCTTTAGATGTAAGACGTGATGAAACATCGTCTCAAGGGTTATAGAGGATTAGAGTTAAAAAACAACAAAATAAATTATTTATTTTCGTAAAACAATAATTTGAATCAGATATTAATTGAATAAGAATCATTCCAGAAACGAGCTATTCGTTGTAACGAATTTTGAGGATGCGTTGTGTACCAAGTGACAACATCCAAGTGGAGTTACCTGTAATTTTCTACTTGGTCCCTCTTAAATGATAAAAACTAATATCTAACAAACAAGTAATGTTCCCATAAATATTTTTAAATTTCTTAATTAGCCTTTCCAACAGGGTTGACAAAAACCAGGGTTTTTTCAATACAATTAACCCTGAAAAAACCACATAAAACTGGGTTTTTTCGGAAAAAGTTTTTTTTTCAAATTTAAGTGGTTTTCTTCTAAATAGTATAAGTGGGTTTTTTTCACATTTCAGTGAGTTCTTTCTATGTTAAGTGTTTTTTTTCAAAGTTCGTCAGTTTTCATAAAAATTAATGTTTTTATTTTTACCCATTTAATAATGAAACCCACTGAATTATGAAAGAACCTTTTCACTTTGAAAAAAAACCCCACTGAAATTGTAAAAATACCCCTTATCTAATTTAAACTTGAAACGTCGTATATATTGAAAAAAAACCCATTCAATATTGAAAGAAATCTATTTAACTTTTAAAAATTTAAAAAAAACCACTGAAATTTAAAAAAATCTTCCTTATTTTTCTATAAAGTTTAAACTTTGAACTTAAAACGTCCTAAATTGTGAAAAAACCATTCAATAAAATGAAAAATAACCTCTTTAATTATTGAAACCTAGTTAAAATTTTGAAAAAAAACCCCACTAAACTGCAGTGCAGTTCTTGGTATGTTATTTCGTTAAATGTTTTCATTCAATATTAAAAGTTTCAAAATCTTGATTTTTCATTAAAAAAAATTAGTCCAAAATGAGGGTTTTTGCACATTTTTTTTTGAAAAACCCATTGAGTCCAATCCAACCAACCCTGCTTTCAAATGAATTATAACTATGCGTTGTGTACCAAGTGTCAACATCCTGGCTGAGTTTCCTGTAAGTTTCTACTTGGTCCGAAATGATAAAAACTAATATCTAACAAACATGTAAAGTTCCCATATAGTTTTTTATATTTTCTAATTAGCCTTTCAAATTAATTATAACTATGCTAACAAGTTATCATGCAATAAAATTAACCTTCAACAATACTAGACTAGCACCGACAAATGGGTGGATAAGGATTATCCAGAATAAAACTGAAAAAAAAATGTAAAAGTATTTCACTTTTGTCTTTTCCATATTTCGCGACCCACCGGCTGAGAACCTGCATCCAGAGGTTATAAAAATGATCTTTCAATCTAATATAAGTGATTTTTAAATAAACGATTCGAAGTGAAAGCAAAAAAAAGTATCCAAAATTAATCACAATAGTCCCAACACAATGAATGAAACTACACAATCCTTTCCCTTTGATTAATGAATAAATATCATAGACAAATTGATTCTTCATTGAGGTTATTCCGTAGAAGTCATTGATCGACTAACTGAGCATACAGCTGTCAATAAATGAAATATGCAACATAGGAAAAGGAAAGTATAATTAACCCCTAACGATCAATTTCCTATACCAACTTGTAACAAGAGCAGTTTTCATGCAAGATCAAAGCATCTGAATAACCTACCAAGATCAGCATACGTATTTGGTTATCCGCATGCGGTGATTCAGCCTCAATTATTAAGATGAACCAGGATAAGGGCGCAAATTATCCAAACGGATATATTGGAGCGGGCAACCGCAAAACGTAACTGAAGCGAAGACGAACAGGATAGCGAAATACAATGCAGAATGAAAGGAATTCTTCGGGGGAAATGACTTCATTACAGTACCGTGAAGGGTGTTCAATTGAACCAAGAAAATATTTACCCTACAAACTAATGAAAGGCCTTTTGTCACAGACCTCCAAGGTCTAGGTCTTTTGTATGTACTTGTTTTGTTAACTAGTAATAATCGTGACTTCTCAAACAGATTTTCTGGAGCACGCCCATTAAAAATGTAGGTAAACCGTTACTTTTTTTAGCATCCATATTGTTAAATACAGTAGAAAAAAACTATCAAATCTTATAGTCAAAGACAAAAAATCTTTTAAATTTATAGAGCACTGGTATAGTGGTATATAGAATACAAGACGGCATAATCAGACCTGTTGTTTTCTGTGTAAAGCCTCCTTCTCAAATTTTGGTTCATTTTACAACTATCAGATTTTTTTCACTGTAAGCCCAATTATACAAAATGTACAAACTGGGACAAAATCTCAAAACTCAAGTTTTCACTCTCAGCTTTTTGAAAAAAAAACCCAGAAAGATTCCAATCAACTCGCACTTCGGAGTAATCACTAATCACCGTAAGTTTTACCCCACGTTTAGCCACATCGTGACCCTGAAAAGTCTAAAGCCCCTAGAGGAACACCCTGCAATCAGAGGGGGGAAATTTCATTAAAAAAGTGACAATGCAAGTGTTAATAGGAGGAGAGGCAAAGCGAGGATGCTTCATCAGAGCATCATCAGGGAGGGGGATGAGGATCCAGTTCGCCGTCACGAGAGAGTGCCTTTCGAACCCAGGCATTTTTGAGACAATTATCACATCCTCGCTCGGGTCAATGGCGGAAATGAAGCCGATTGCTCCAACTCCACTGTGCTCCAACCCCAAGCCAGAGAACCGAATAAGAAATCCTTATTTTGAAACGAGCCTGAATACATCCTTCATATAGAAGGCTTGCACACCTGGGTTTCGGTCGATCACAAAAAGATTAATCTATGTTTCTTAATACATTTTTAGGACTATGAGAAGTTATTTATATCAAAAAAATTGGAAAACGCATAATTTTTCTGCATTTTTGCAAATAGTTTGCAAGGTCCAAAGATTTACTAGAGAAAATCTTTGTGATTAAAATTTTGAAATATTTAAAAACTTATTACGATATATTTAAACTACTAAGTTATATAAATTATGTTATCTTACATAACAAGTTACAAGCAAAATGACAAAGAAGTTCCAAACCCTTCGAATTAAATTCGATCTTTAAAGCATTACTTTTTGAGTTAAAATTTTAAAACGACACAATAGTCCGGGGTTCTCGTCAAGCCAATCCTCATCTCTTTTCTCATTGGTCAAACGAATTAATTTGATGATGCACTTTTTTTTGAGACCTTCAACCAATGACCGTTCAGATGAGGCTTGAAGAGGACTACAGAAACTTTTTAAAACGACAAAGAAAGAAACATAGCTTCCGAATTTTAAAAACGGAAAAATAATCCGTGTAATACATTTGGTTATTAAGGATTATAGAGATAAGTCCATATTATAAGAGAAAGTAATGGTTTAAAGAAGTTCACAAACATGAAAAACTTAAATGTTGAGATTGTTTAATTTTCTGGAACAACCTAATTTCAGTTAATTAAATATGAGGAAAATAGTGTTATGACTTATGAAAAAAAGTAAAGCAGAAAGAGGACCATTAAAATCCAGTTTTTAAAAATCAGAAACTGATTTAAAATAAGGAAGTTGTAGAGAGATGTTATTAACAAAATGTGGTTTGAAAATGTTTTGAGTAACAAAAAACTTAATTGTAAGAACTTAGTTTTATAATTAAGATGTGTGGCGACCTCGCCATAGTGTTCGATTCCCGGCTTTCGTAGGATCTTTAGCCTTTCGCAAAGAACTGGTGACGTTTCTAGCTAGCTACTCCAACTTTGACTGTGATCGGCGCTTCAAGAGGTATAAAAAGCCTGACGGTTCGAAGCTCAGCTCAGCCCTTCCCTTCTTTTCTGACTTTTCCTGCCTTCACGGAGCGTGTGCCGGCCACTGTCCAGCTACCATTATGTTCAAGCAGCCAGGCTTATGTTAATCTTTAATATTTACTTGTTAATCTAAATTTATTTGTTGTTCTAATTGTTAGTTGTTATTAAAATTAAGTTATTTCTAAAGATGCTTCTTTCTTGGATTTTGGAGTCATACCTTCTTTAAAGGTGATTTAAATTAAGGCAACAGGCCGCCTTAGATGTTTGAAAGTTAAAAACGTTGCATGATGGAATAAACAAAGACGGTTTTTGTATTTAGTGACCGAATTTTTCCCCCGCACAAATTTGCTTTTTGAACAACTCGATAAAAAAAATCATACGTCATTATACCTATACGAGAAATTAGGGGGGAAAAGCGTTACCAAAGATCAAAGATAGAATCCGGGTCAAACCAAATCTATTGAACAAAGACTAACACATGTAGCGTGAGTGCTACTAAGAAAACACCCCCAAGTTTATAAAAACACCATTCAATGCAGACAGAAGCTATAAGGGTTTGAGTCGAAGGTTTGAATACTACAATGAAAGCGTATCCTGATCACTTGAATAAAGTAACAAAATGAACCCCCTTTAATGCCCACAAAGGGGAAAGCCTCTATATGCGAAGCGTGATGCTGATTCTTCTTTAATAAGATTTGAGGAAAGAACCCTCATCCGATTGTTGGATTAAATTTATCTCTTTGGGAAATGTAGGGCAGGAGGAGCATCAGTGTAGCCAAGCTTCACACAATTCTTTAGTCTCGAAATGACATTAATTTTTTTCTCTCTGCAGCCGACAGTTCGCCGGAGTGAAACATATGACGTCATCCGTGAAATTAAAGTTTGAAGGGATGAAATGTGGGTCTAAATTGCTTGCGTCGAGGTAGGGCGTGAAGTGGAGAAGGAAAAAATAGTTAACTTAATGGTCCGATTAAACGCATCTGAGCGAGCTTTTACATTTAAAGAAAATAACACACATTAGCAGAGAGAACGGCTCTTTTCGAGATTCAAGCGGAAATAAGCTAAAACTGACTTTTGCAGTTATATTTGTTAAAAAAATATTTTGATTTATAAGTTGCTTACAAAAAGGTCACTAAGAAGTACAAAAGGATAATTTTGTGGTGGTATTTTTAAATCTTAATTGCTCTTTAAATATGGATTATTATTCAAGAGTACGTCGTTAATTATATGTAAAGAAAATTAAATATCCCATAGCAAATTTTAAGATAAACAAAAAATATTACTACTTTATTTTCAAAACAGAAGACTCATTCCAATTCAAGTCCATAACTTTTGCACTTAAAGTTAGGTCAGTTTATGGGTTTGTCTATGATGCTAGATGCGGGCTTAATTAATCTGCCTTTGAGTTTCTGGTTATGTCACCGTTTAAAAGTTACTGAAGTTTAAAACATGAGGTTAAGTCATTCAAGGTAGAGAAGTTGTGTAGGGGGGACAAGTTGAATAATAATTTTCTCCTAGGTCAAGAATATATTTTGCTGACTTTTAGTTAATTATAAATACATATTATAAAATAAACACACACACAAGGTTCCTTCTTTGTTAATTTTAATTAAATATCATTAGGTAAATGTTATAATCGAATTCTTGATTAAATAAACTAATTTTTAATTTAGTTTTTACAAACACACTAAAAACTAATTAAAAATCCTTTAATATTTGAATTTCACTATAAAATTTGCTCTTTACTACGACTTTTGAACCTTTTTGTTCTATGAAGAATTACCTAATGTGCCAAGTAAAAATAATGTTACAAGCAGTATAATAAGTTATCCATGTCGTCAGTTTCGATCCATATGCGCAAAAATAAAAATAATTTTGGGAAGGAACTTCTTAAATTAAAGAGTTCAAGAAAGATAAGGTTTAAGAAAGCATTTATCCACATTTAGAGTTATCAAAGATTAAAAAAAATATAGCTGAATATGGGTACCTCTGAACTAAATTTCGACTTTTAGAATAGTAGGTACCATTAAATATTCGTTTAATACTTAAGAATACTTTATACTTAATAACTTAAAGAACGTTTTCCCACTACTACCTTCTAAAATTAAATCCTTTTCAAAAGCTTATTGCAAACTAAGGATCTTCAAAACTAGGCTGTCTTTTAGGAAAAGAAATACGCGTTTTGCATATTAAAAATTTTAATTTCGAAAACAGTACTGTCTTTATTTACAAATGATCGAAAAATTTAAACTAAACCCTAAAAGAGACGACCGCCTTTGATAAGAGAAAAAGTACTCGAAACTGTAAGTAATTCACCTACTCCGAAAAATGTAAACAATAACTTTTTCAAGGTTAAGAAAATTATTCTCATTTTCACAGAAACGAAATCAAAAGGATGGCTCGTAAAAAAACTAGGCTGCCGTTTATGGAAAGCAATGCGTGTCTTGTATTACTCCGTCATTCAATACGAGAAAACAATACAGTCCGAATAATAATTCGCAGAGAAAACGCCCGAAGCAGAGCATCTTCTACAACACAGAGAAAAAGTACTCGGGAATATAGAGCATGACACTCTTTTTCGAAATTGAAAAGACGACACTGAAAAAGACAAGAATATCAATTTCTTACACATCAAAAGCACGGATGGGTTAGTGGCACATAACCATACTGAATAATCATCGACAAAAAGGACAACAAAAGTTTCGGACACGCCTCGCTGGCCGAACGCCTGTGATTGGACGGGAGCTCTCCTATGTTTCGGAACATGATCGGGAGCGAGGCAGAGCTGTGAAAGAGAGATCGCTGGAGGAGCAGATTATCGAAGGATGCTGTGAGGGGAGCACGGGGAGCGATCATTTTGAATCGGTGCTGTATTCAACTGGTGGTAGAACTCGGTGGGTGCGATACCCTCTGCATTCGAGCATCAACGAGGATGTGGAGAAAGGTGTGAAGACTGCTGCGTGTATTTTCCAGGATTGCTCGCTATTTGTAATACTGATGAAGAGGGAAAATATGTGGATTATTTTCGTCGTGTATGGATTTCTCAGAGTGGTGTGTGCGGTGCATGGGTATGATGACAGTGCAAACATGAGTACTTCCAGCGAGTATTCCACAGATTATCAAATTAATACCGTCGAGGAGGACTTGGATGACCCTTACGTGGAAAGAGTGAGTAACGATTAATATTATAGTAGTTAAAATTTATCGTACTATATGAATAACCACTTAAGGTTGAAGTGCACAATCATTTTCGAAAAATCTTTTTCTATAGTTAGCTAACTGTTAGTGAAAAGTTCCACCATTATTTTAATGATAAAATAATAAAATTTAGTATAAGCACTTAAATATTAGGAAGTTTTTGCATTCAGGTTTTGCTGAGATCACATATTGATCATAATATTTTAGGCTTAATCAGTACACAACAGTGTAAAATAACAAAAAAATATATCTAATAGGCCTTTAAGGTTTATTAATATTGATCACTTTTGTTTAAATGGTTCATTTGCTTTTGAAAGTTTTTCTTTTCCATTTTGTTAGACGAAAATGTATTGTGCTATACTATACCAACACGACGGCTTTTTTAAAAGTTATAAATGTAAAGTCGAGGGTGTTATAACGTATGCCAAAAGGATTTACGTAAAAAATATCTATAACGACCTTTGCTGTAAAGCAGTCCAATAGATTCGGTCCGTACGCCAAATACAGCACCTCCACCACAGGCTTTTTTCTGGCCCCCGAACTAATATTATCAAAAATAATTTAAGTATTCTTTCAACTTTCTGTTCAAAAATGCCTTTAACCATATTTATCTGAAAGAAAATTGAAAAAAGGAATAAAACCTGTAACTGCATGATATTTTAAAATATATTATTAAAGGTTCGAAAATTTACAGTTCAAAATATATCACTATAAAAAATGCTATTTTAAAAACATTTTTCTTAAAAAATAGAATAGAACTTTTGACAAAATTAGTACCAAGGATTTGTTTTTGAAAATTAATAAATAAAAATCCTGTCATTTAGATTATTTGTAGTGTTTTTCAACCGGTGTGCCACAAGGATTAACAAGACAAGTAGTTATTAAATTAGTTTTGTAACTTTTAAGTATTAAATTAAAAACAATCCAACAGTTAACTTGAAAATATCTTGTAAACTTTTGTTTTCCCACGTTTTGTGTGTTTTTTACCGAATTGCATTAACAGTGTAGTGGGGCGTTGATTCAAATTTACTGAATGCTTTGTGGGAGTAATGAATCTCAGTGGGCAAAAACTGCAAACGAAATTACAACTCACGTAAAAGCTATTTCCTTTACTTTCAGTTGACAAATTAAAATTGGTCAATAAATCATTTATGATTTTAAATACTAAATATGACGACAGAAAAAGAAGGATCATTGATGTGAAAACAATAGACTTACTCTTAGCTTTCAAGAAAAATTTAGAGGAGTTTTAGCTTTTTGTCAAAACTTTATAATTCACAAGTAAATTTGAATTTTCAGCATAGCTAGATATCAAGCTATAAAACTGAAACACATTAAAATTTTATTGAAATGTGAAAATTGCTGGTAATATATCGACACAATTTTTATAAAATAGAGACATTAAAACGGGTTAAAACCTATTAATATAATTTTTTTGTACAATAAAATTTTCCATTCGCCATATTCAGGTGTGTCGCCAAAGTAGTTCCAGATATATTTGAAGTCTCGGGAACCAAATAAGGTTGGGAAACAGTGTCCCAAAAATAATAGAAAATAAATGCTAGTTTTGTCCAAGAAAAGAAAAAAATGGAAGGTTATCGGTAGACGGTCCTTCGATAACTTCCTTTTTTTGCGGGGATGGGGGTAGAAGATGCGTCAATAAAAGGGGGTATCGAAACTTAATAAATCACTTTTTAAAAGAGAAATTCTTCGCGGAGCACTTTTTGTTAGTAAAACTTCTTGCTCACACAAATATACAAAAATGAGAGGAACTTTAAGCGAACCAAATGTCTTTGCATAGCATTTGAAGATGATATGCGGTGCAGCAGCAGAGTTCAGGCAATACTGGTTTATAACAAACAATACTTCCTTCAATGGCATACAACAGTAGTTTAAAAATCCCAAAAAAATATTCTATTTGGAACAAAACTAAACTAAAATGTCGTTCGAAACTTCAAGCAAAACAATTAAAAAACAGCTTATATCGTCAACCGTGACACAAAAATTAGTTTCTTCACTCTCAAGACAAGAAGCTTATAAAAGCCGGGAGTATTTCCGACGGCAAAAACCCCACTCCATTTATTCAGGCAATCACTCAAAAGCAAGTCCATCACACCTATCAGATCGCGCCTTTTTCTTAGTGCCTGGAACAATGCAAAGGAAGGGGGGGTCAAAGAACCATCTTTATTGTCTGACCTTTTCGAATTTGTGCGCATCGGTGAAAACAAAACACTTTCTTGAAACACCGCCTCTCATGCAGGAAAATACTGGTTTCTCATATGAGCGGCTGCAAGAAGAAAAAACAGCACCACAATAAAGATGGGATAACAAGCCAGACAAATTACGGTTATTAAAAATAAATATATTTTACGGCCATTTAAACAGAGATTAAGCAAATTTAATTTTAACTTCCGTAGAAAGGTTAATTTCAATTTTGATTCACATTATCCTTTCAGAACAAAAAAATTAACACGGTTTTTAATACACAAGTAAAATTAAATAAATACATATAAAAAAATAACCTAACCGTAGAAAAAATTCTTTAGATATTATGACCTGTCCTAGACTGATATATACAGTGGCTTAGAACAAATACTAATTACGTAATTACTAAATTCTTAGATCCACGACACTTTTGGGGCAAATTAAAATTAAAATTGTGCCCTATCTTTCATTTAAATGTGCCTTAATATAATTAACTAGTTACTAAAATATTATACAATAATATACGGATCAGAGTTTGGGAACCACTGTTACCATCCAATTAACTACTATCAACATTAAAATAAAATTCTTAGCTCACTATTTTTTCCCTAAAAACATCTTTTCAACATTTTTGACACAAAGCTTAGATTAGAATGTTTATACGAAATAGAATAATTCACAACGTTTAATCCCTGAAATAAAATAAAAACAAAGAAAAATAGGGTTTATTACAGTATATTTATTTATATTATAGTATACTAGTTATATTCACACGAACAGGTTTCTTTTCTGTACTAAAGGTAGTAACATTTTGATTTAAAAATTATCATAGTTTGTTCAAAAATTAAAAACAATTATTCGATTCCCGTCAGCGCATATATCACTGAAGTAGAGTTTCTGTTTTATCAAACATGCATAATTTATAACCTTGTTAAATTGGATACTTATAATTTTATTTCATTGATATTCTATTAAATGAAGTTTTTCTATGACACAATAATATACAATAGTTTATGATTTTTTATCACACTTTTTGATAAGACTAACAATTTGATTGATGATGCAGTGGGAAAAGTCATTATATTGTTTGGAAAATATTTCTTTCTTGATAAACTCAAAACTAACAAGAATAAATACTATTAAAAAGAGTAGGTATGAATTCATTCACATTGAATTCATTACAATGTAATAAAACGTATCTCTTAAGACAACTGTGAATAGTATCTGCAGATACTGAATTGAGTTGAATTTTCTTGGAATATTGCATCGTAATTTTCTCATTCAAGCGTGGAAGATTGAAAACTTGATTTGATTTTTTTTATTAGGAAAGATAATGTTGAAATTCAATATGCAAGTCATTCATTCGGTTTTAGAATGAGAGCTAATTAAAGGGAATATTATTTTTTAATATTTAAAAGGCCAATCTGTGCACTTGTAGAAACCAATTTACTGCGTCAAAGTTTTTTAATTATTTAATAATTGACATTTAAATAAGTGAGGATGATTTTGAATACTTCTCAGAAAATCTTAATAGGCAAAACTGGACAAATGATTTTTTAAAGCACCCTTTTTTTACACATTTCAATTCCATTCACACCGTATAAAATCATATCTCAAAGTAATAATATTGATTGTATGATAATTTTGATACGAACACGATCGTTTGACATAATATGCATAATCATAATTCATAATATTTTTTTCTTATAGCTTCGCCTATGTAAATTTAATTTTAGCGTTATTTTAATAAAGCGAACGAGGATAAAAATTATTATTAACACAAAAAATTAAACAATCGTTATTAAATTAAAAATAACTAGAACTCTAGTTTGCACATTCTTTTTATTTCCTCATTGTTTTTAATAACTTTAAATTGAGTTTTTAAAAACGTTTTTATCTATGATAAATTTTAAAGATATTTGAAATAATGAAAATAACAGAAAGTAGTTACCGAATTTTTAAAAACTGATTTGATATAGCAATAAAAGTAACTTTAATTGAATTTTAACCATACGTTCACTTTCAGAACTTTTATTTAGATATCACTTTTTTTGCCCTAATTCGTGACATTATTTGAAAGAACATGAAAACCCTAAATTTACAAAATTGGTATATAAAGTTACTTGTGGGTTACTTGAAAAAGAAACATAAAATACTGAAAGAAAAAATTATTTAACCAACAAGGCACATCGGCTTGCAAATTTTGAAAATGGTGATAATTGATAATTATTTTTAAACACGTCAAGTACAGTAAAACGGAAGGGTTACATTCAAGGCGTGTAAATATAAGATGGAAACTGACATGCAAGGTACAAAACCATAAGTTTGTTCTAGATACACCAGTAACAGGGCATTTAGAAGTAACCTCGAACAATAAACAAAAGAAATACAGGGCTCTAAATCGACAAAACCAGCGGTCAAGTTCGATACCATTGATGCTACTCATCGTATTCCAATGCAAGACGAATAAAACAAAGGGCATCCATTAGCAGGTTTATCAGGGTCAACTGCTTAAGTAGAGACGTTGGCAAATATAGATAAACATTAACTTTTGGAATGCTTAACCGCTCATGATTGTCTTGATTCGTGCTTAAATTACAAAGAGCTTTTGAGTAGGCTATTGATTAGGGAAACTACATGTGTATCAAACTGGAACTTCTACATCCTGTTAGCTATACAAAATAAAACGTTACTCCGTTACAAATTGGATTTTTGAGATCCTCATATTTAGTATGTTAAACTAAATGTGAGTTATGGGTAATATGGATGATTTTAGAAAGGCTGTTCAATATCTTATGAAGTTGTGTGGATATACCATCTTATTCTTACTATAAGAGATGAAAATTTCAAATCCCGAATTTGACAATATTAAAAAAATGTAAAAAAAATAGCATTATCAGTAAAAACGTTATTGGAATCAAAATGATAATTTTCTGGGAAAATTACGAACATTTAACAACAACCCGTTTTCTTACCTATGTAAAAATACATGTTAACGCAAAGAAAAAAGACAGCAAACAATAAAAATCTCGTAAAAATATTTTTAAAATATCCATATAAAAATGCTACTTACAAATTTATACATTTGCATACTTAACTGAAAAGTATTTGCAAGATTTTAAGATATCTTTTTCAAACCGAAGTTAGTTTTAAAATTGATTTAATTGATTAAAAAGTTAAGATTTTGAAATTTGATGATTTAAAAGCACTTTTAAAACTGTTGAAAATCATAACAACGGAAAAGAATTTGAAGTAATAAATTTAAAGTTTTCATTTTTATTGGTTTGAAATAATAGCTTCCTAGTGACAGTAAGTTTTAAACATTATCAACTTTTCCACTAACCACTATCACTATCCACTAACAACTGTCACTTTAATCCATTAATATATCTCTCATTTATCTATTAATTTAGTTGAAAAAATAATTTTAACCAACAAAGGAAATACATTATCAAGTAATGTATGGAATTACAACTCAAAATACTTGAACTTGTACAAACATCCAAATTCAAATTTTCTTTTCATTGACTTGTATAAAAATAGAACCTAGGTTTAAAATAGAATAACTTAGCATCGGCTAAAACGAACGTAAAAAAATCATGATCGGATGCAAACAAGTAAAAGTAAAGTAGTTTTCACTGCATACTGTCAACTATAAAGGAAAAATCGTTTTACAGATCTAAAAGGAAAAGACACAATCACAGTATTTTAGTAAAACCCAATCTTTTCTTAAATCAAATATTTGATAAAAAAGGGGGACTTAATTTCCACGAATCTTTATAGGTTGCAGAATAGAATAATTCCATTATTAATTGGACATACAAGAGTGTTTCGCATAGATTATATTATCGCATCTCTAAACAAAAAGTCAAATACATTACCGAATTGACAATTTACCACCTCAAAAAATGTTTTCCATTTGCGACAGGATGTTCGAATATTACGTAAGGAACTAAGAGGAAGAGATGTTGTCCCTTTGCTTATTTTTGCTAACAAGGGGGTTGGGAGGCAGAAACGACCAAAAATATTCTCACTTAATAATTTAATGTTAACTTTGTTACTTTAATAAAATAAAGTATTACCTAATTCAAAAAATATTAACATCAAAAAAGTTTTAAAACAGAAGTGTTTTGTTTTTGTTGCATCAAACTTCTCATATGAATTCTATTTTGTATTTATTGTCATTCCCCCTACATTAAAAATAACCGACATTTAAACTAAAAATATTGTGAGAGGGAACATATTTTCTCTGTTAGGTGTACCAGTTTTTAATTCCCTTGCTTACATTCGATATCTTAAGAAGTTTACTCTGTAAAAAGGGCTCTTAGATCTACATCCCGTGCCTAAGAATGCAATTGTGTGGTATTTCACCTACATAAGGGTATAAAAGGATTGACATTCACAAAACAAACTTCTTCGGCTCAAGCATACAGGGAACACGGGTTGCGTTTTTAGACTCATCCCGAACAACAGTCTCCACGCTTGCCTGACCATCGCAACTGGGAAAATCTAACCGATTGCGGATGGGAAAGGTTACACTAATGAAGACGATAAAAAGTATAAATCGGAAGCAAACCTCCCATTAGCACACATGGGTAGAGCACGAGGGATTTCATTCGAAACATAAAAACACCAGTTATTCGAATGCAAATCGGTTTGGAGTAACAAATATTCACCTAGTTTCCTGAAATTCCCCAGAGTGCATACCTAAGTTCAGTCATAATATTGAGATCGACATGTTAGTTGAGAGAAGGCGTGATAGAAAAGGCTGATTGGTTATGCCTGAACCAAAAGTTCAAGTGTTTGTTCGTGGATAGTTTAAATGTCCCCGAAATTCTATAATGTTCAACGGTTTTTGGTTGCGGATGAGAGGTGGAGATAAGGGGATGTTTTAAACTTAAGAATACAATTTGGATATAATTTTTGTATACTTAAAAGTTTTGGAGTTAAAATATTTATTGAAAATGCAAGCAGAGCATTGAAAAAGATGCTTTGAAATCTAACGAGGAAAGAAAAAAAATGTAATGGAGGTAATAAAATGGAGGATAATAAATAAAAGTATGTACCATTTTATATGTATTGGTTGATAGTAACAAAACAAGGAATATTAGAGTAACTACACTATATAGTTAAAACAGTAAACTTACTGAAATGCATCTAGGTATAAAATCTTTATTTTAGTTTTTTGTAACATTTTAAACCAGTATATTCATTTTTATGATATTGAGCGAGATTAAGTTAAAAATAGTGTGTAAGCGGCCATTCATTAATTACGTAAGGATGATTTTGGCAATTTTTGACCCCCCCACCCCCGTACGTAAGATTTTTCAAACCTCTCCCCCTAGTCTTACGTAGGATTCCATTTTGTTTAATCAGTTTAAACTCCAACAAAAAGATACATCTGATATACCTTCATTCTTTTTTTTTAAATTAAAGCTTCGATAAAATACCGAGATCATCAGCATTTTTAAGTTTTTCTGGGGTTATTCAATAGTTATTTGATTGGAATTTGTTTACATTAACTTGGAAAATCTTACGTAAGAAGTGGTTTGACCCCCCACCCCCCAAGTAAGGGTATGTAGAGATTTTTCCAACCCCCTCCCCCTTGGGACCTTACGTAATTAATAAATGGCCCCTAAGGACTCACCTAAGTTATTAATTTTATCTGGTTGTAATCTAAGATTAAACTCGAAATTTTGCTTAAGAAAAACGAAACTCCTTTTCTAAAGTTTTTTGTATTGTGATCAGCGAAGTTGTAGGAATTTCATTCCCATCTCCATTTTTATGTTATGTTCGTGGCCTTTTCTCCCTTCCAAAAATAGGATGTGATTTTAATTGTATGAGTAATTTATGAAACAAAAATAGGTTTTTAAAACGTACTAAATAGTGTAAAATATTTTTTTACTCCCTGATCTCTTTATTTACTATTACCTATCTATTGCAATTAGTATACAAAGGTCTCAGAATGTTGAAATTACAAAAGTTAAAATTTGTCTGAAGAAACTGACGGATTTGGCACTGGGTAACATTCAGTAGACTTCCAATAAAAAAACGCCTATGAGAAACGGGTAGCTGACACTTTTGACAGAGAAAAAATTACCATCGCATTTTTTGTTTAACTTCATTTCTCTCAAAACGATAAAAGAAAACTTGAGGTCAAATATCAATGGATGTCTTTGCACAACAACATCGAAATTCTCATAGCATTCAATACTGCTCCTTCCTATAGTTAGGAGAAAGACTCTAGGCAAGTAAGGTACTTAGTGTACAAAAGTTTGGGGTCCAAAATACTTTGTTCCCTACTTGCTCTAGAAACATCATTAACCAATTAAAAAATAGTCTATTTTGCACAGGCGTAGATCCAGCACGGCTCCAAGGGTGGCACTTTTCCAGACAAGATCCCCTTGTGGTACCATTGGGGGTATGGGGTCCTCCCCCAGAAAAAAATTAAAATTTGACGTGTAAAAGTAACTTATTTTTAGAAACGTTTTGAGTCTAAGGAGGGCACTTTTTGAGACCCAAAATGTCAACATTTTGGGGATTTCCTAAATATAAACACTGAATACCCCATTTTGATACTAAATTTGAAAAATTTTGAAATTAGACCTGTAAAAGTTGGGTTTTTACTCATTTTGGGACCTTTTTTGGGTCTCCAAGGGGGGCACTTTCCAGAGTGCCACTCCCTGGATCCGCCACTGATTTTGCAGAAGTTGAGGGGGGCTATGTACCCTATGATCAGAAACTCCTAAAATAGTTTCCTGAACAGAAACCTGATCTGTTTTGTTAGGATAATCCAACAATACCACAGATCCAAAAGTGACATTATTTGGAACTGACTCACAGTGGATCCGTTAAATTAGACTAGCACGCAACAGACAGTAGGAAACGGTGTTAAATTGCGTTGACCGCGTCATTATCCACCGTAAACGGTTTAAGCGGGGTTTGTCTATGGCAAAATACCTCCTCTTTATCTTATGATTGCCTGGAGTGTATATAACTAACACAAACCAGTCCCATTTCTAACTGCCATTCAATTGTTGTTAACTAACAAATGAATACACAAACCCTTTGCCTCCGAGATCTCACGCAATCGGAGACCCATAAGCATCACATCAGACAACAACAAACAGAAACCGAGAAGATCAAGGTCGCGATACCTTGAACTCGGCAACAAAAGACACAGAGTGGACACAACACGAGGGATTAGTGGGTCAAGAGAAGCGTTTCTTTTGCCGATTCCGCAGTTTGATATCGCTAAATCGAGAGGGACGGAGTGCATCTGACACCGCGCACGCGAGCATTGAGGCCAGCAGGGGTCATTAAAAATTGCCTCGTGCTTTATTTTTATATTCCTCTTCTCACGAAGAGCGCTCGAGCGGAAACCCGCCGATCAAGGTTGGCAGAATCGATACTGTTCGCTATCGAATACTCATATTTCAAGTGCTTCAATGAATAAAATAATCTATATCAGGGGTTCCCAAACTTTTTACGTCGCGGAGCCCTTTCAGGAGACAAATTCTTCGCGGAGCCCTTTTCCGAAGATAAATTTTTCAAGGTACAAAAAGCAAATTACATAAAAACCATTGCTACAAGAAATAAAAGGCAAAAGCATAAATGCAGTAGCGTAAATAGAAATTTATTTCAATATGGTTCCAAAATTATTCCACAGCCCCTCCCATGCATATTTAACAGGTTTAAAGTAACATTTTTAGGTATAATTTGCATCTAAGAGCAAGTAAGAAAAATTGCGATTAATTAAGTTCAAATTATGATAGGGGAGTCTGGATGAATTTAGTGAAATCTGATCCATGATCCTTAAAAACAGTTATTTTATACTTGTTTTAGGTACATCATAGTCCAAATTTCGAACATTCGTTTTTAGGTAGGATTTTAATTTTAACGAACATCTCTCTATTCTAAAAAAAAGTTTTTGGTGAACGGTTTCCAGGGAAAGGCTTTTTAATTACTGATCCGTATAACACATATTTGGTATCAAACTGTCCGGATTCTTTTGAGGATGTGCAAAGTGCCTTTAGAATTTCTAAAAAAATCTCAATTTTAAAATATTTCCATTTTTTTAGATTACGGATAAGGTCAAGACCCTCTATATACATGGCCATCCAACTCCGGGTGATGACGTCAGACGTGGGTGAAAATTGCCATGTTAAGTCTATGGAGTGACGTCAAAGATGAGTGAAAGTTATGACGTTGCACGGCCGAGTTGGGAGGCCTTTATATAGAGGGTCTTGATAAGGTTGCAGTTATAAAGCAAGAAACTATGAATCTCTCTATTCTAAAAAAAAGTTTTTGGTGAACGGTTTCCAGAGAAAGGCTTTTTAATTACTGAACCGAATGACACGTATAAGGTATCAAAATGTCCAGATTCTTTCCGGATTTCCGAGTAAGCCCTTCGATTTTTCAAAAAAATTCTCAATTTTAAAATATTTCTATTTTTTTAGATTTCGGATAAGGTCGCAGTTACAAAGCAAGAAACTATGAATTTTAAAACAATTGAAAACATATTTCACTGGTTTTTTATTATTCAAATAGATTAAATAATCATCTTTCTATTTATAACACGAATTAAAAAAATATATTTTGAGTTATTTTTAAAAATATTTGTATTTTTGTTGTTGTTCAAACGGTTTTAAATATATTTAAAAATAATGTATAATTAATTTATATCTTACTAGCTGGTATGCCCGGCCTTGCACGGGTGGAGATGGGGATTTTTTCCTTCCCCCTTCAAAACCCAAAAAGGTTGTCAAAATGAGTAAAACCCTACTTTTACCGGTCTACTTTCCAATTTGTTTTCTGGGGGAGGACCCCCATACCTCCCATTAGTACCACCAGGGGATCTTCAGATATAATTTTTAGGAAATCCCCAATATTTTGACATTTTGGGTGAAAAAGTAAAGATAATAGTGTTAAAAAGTGCCCCCCTTAGACTCAAAACGTTTCTAAAAATGAATTTAAACCAAACTTTTACACGTCAAATTAAAAAGTTTTTCTGGGGGAGGACCCCCATGGTACCAATGGGGATTTTGTGTGCAAAAGTGCCCCCCTCTTGGAGCCGTGCTGGATTCGCGCCTGTATTTTAATAAGTGAAAGGTGTCGAATCAAGCCTTTTAAATTCTGAACGATTTCTGCATTTACCACATGATTCCCATAAAAAACAACAAAATATTAGAAAAGTATTCTTCCAAAAATCACATAAAATTCTCAATTAGAGCCCTTAATTAATCGTATTTTCATGATTTTATTATATCTTTGGTATAAAATTTAATAAAACATTCCTGCAATTTAAGAAAAAATACAATATTTCCACTTGAAAGGTTTTGAATATTACTCTAGTTTTTTGTATGTTAACCAACTTTAATAAAAGCAACAATATGATCTTCATTTGATTTTTCATCCTCGTTTCCATGGAGACTATTTTAACAACAATGCTATTCCATCAAACTTTTTATTTAAAAATGATACTATCAAAAAAATATTTTATACCATACTCACCAGTTTTAAAATTTTAAATTTTGTTGAAATATATTTTTAGATTATTAATATAATTTTTAAACATTTTTAGATATAGTTTTTCTTTTAAAAACTTGTTATTTTGCATTAAGCTTTTTTTGTAACAATTGGGTGAACAGATCTCTTCTTGAGGAGAAATAAAGCTATTTCAGCAAAATGACCATAAAAAGAACAAAAAAGGGGTCAAGGGGTCAATTAAAGTTTTCGAAACATAGCCTATGTTTTTTCTGGGATTCTTTTACGTAAGTATACCAAGTTTGGTCCCGATCGGAAGAAAACTGTGGATTTGTATAGAAGACAAACAGACAAACAAACACACACTTACTTTTATTATATTAGATTTTTAAATAATAAATTGATATTTTTATATTTATATTTGTCATAGTGGCAACGCGACAACCTAATCATTACTATATTTACAATAAAATATAAACTCGCTTTCGGAAATTTTGAACTTTTGCATTTATTTTTTACAATAATTATTATTTTTTATATCTTTTTGCAGGTATGTTTTTTAAGGTAGTAAAATGTAACTTTTTATTTCATAATGCCAAAACGCAAAAAACTAGATAACACGGGTGAATATTTTAGAAATAAAGCTAAAAATCGAAAATGTTAAAAGTCTAGACATTCGTGTCATTGCTATGAAACTGATACAACTTCGACGTTTGTTTGCTCTAATGAAGATAAAATTCTAAATTTTTGCGATGTTTACTACATTTTTAACATACATTCTACATAACTACATTTTTCACAGCCAATCGATAAAAATCGTTAAAAATTTTAAGAAAGTTAAATTTATTCCTATGTCTCAGTACTTCTTAATGAATCTGTGAAAAGACATTACCTTGGGGAAATAGTAAAAGAATGTTTAAAATGCTATGCTGTTAATTTTATTGGAATTATAGGGCGATTCGCCAATTCATGTTACCATAGAGAAACTGTTAAAATTCCGCCAGTGAATAAATATCCGTCATTTTTGAAAGAATACCCCGGAGAAGTACAACCCCTGCTTTAAGAATGTTTTATAAAGTGAGTAAGTGCAGTGAGCTGGGTTTTGTGAGGATTGCGAAAATTTCTGCGCAAGCAGTTAACGGGGGTTGGCGAGCGATAGCGAGCAGGGGGCGGTAGCAAGACCCTCTATATAAAGGCCTCCCAACTCGGCCGTGCAACGTCATAACTTTCACTCATCTTTGACGTCACTCCATAGACTTAACATGGCAATTTTCACCCACGTCTGACGTCATCACCCGGAGTTGGATGGCCATGTATATAGAGGGTCTTGGCGGTAGCCCCCTAGTTTCAAAAAAAATTGAAAACATATTTCACTGGTTTTTAATATTCAAATAAATTAAATAATCATCTTTCTATTTATAACACGAATTTAAAAATATATTTTGGGTTATTTTTAACAATATTTATATTTCTGTTGTTTAAACGGTTTTAATTATATTTAAAACTTATGTATAAATAATTTATCTTTTATTTTTTAAATAACAAATTAATATTTTTACATTTATCTTTGTCGTTGTGGCAACCTAATCATTACCATATTTACAACAAAATATAAACTCGCTTTCGGAAATTTTAACCTTTTGCATTTATTTTTTACAATTATTATTATTTTTATATTCTTTTGCAAGTATGTTTTTTAAGGTAGTAAAATGTGACACCTTATTTCATAATGCCAAAACGCAAACAACTAGATAACACGGGGGACTGTTTTAGAAATTAAGATAAAAATCGAAAATGTTTGAAGTCTAAACATTCGTGTCATTGCTATGAAACTGACACAACTTCGACGTTTGTTTGTTCTCATGAAGATAAAATTCTAAATTTTCGTGATGTTTACGGTAATTACTACACTTTTCACAGCCAATCGATGAAAATAGTTACAAATTTTAAGAACGTTAAATTTATTCCTGAGATGTTTCAGTGCTTCTTAATGGATCTGTGAAAAAAACATTACCTTGGGGAAATGTGGTAAAGGAATGTTACATTGCTCTGTTGTTAATTTTCTTGGAATTATAAGGCGACCCGCCAATTAATGTTACCATAAAGGAACTGTTAAATTTCCGCTACTGAATGTATATCCACCATTTTCGAAAGAATACCCCGGAGAAGTACTAACCCTGTTTTAAGAATGTTTTATAAAGTGAGTAAGTGCAGTGAGCAGGGTTTTGTGAGGAATTGCGAAGCGGTTCAAACGTGTCTGCGTCAGCAGTTAACGGGGGTTGGCGAGCGATATCGAGCAGGGGGCGGTAGCTCCCTAGTATTATAAAAAATTGACAATAATAAAGTTTTAAGTACAATGGGGGGGGGGTTTGGGGGTTCTACCCCAGAAGAATTTCGAAAATTTGACCCTAAATAACATGGTTTTAACTTGTTTTGGTAAACCAAGAAAGACTTGAAAAAAGACAAAAACCAGAAAAAAAACTATAATCAAAAGAGCTCCCCATCAAATCCACTTAAATTCAAGGGTTATTTAAAGCTCTAAAAAATTTTAGTAGGAAGGAGCAAAAGTAAGTTCTTAACAACAAACACATTGCAGAAAGTTATTTATATAACATTTCAGAGCAACGCAAATTAGAAATTATCAAAATATGTATTAAATATCAAAATAATAATATAATATCAAAATAATATAAATTATCAAAATATGTATTTTTTTTCTTCTCCCTCCACACTGTAATTGGGTCGCTGACCTGTTGTGTGCTTAATAAATAAATAAATAAATAAATATTTCAAATTTCTTCGCGGAGCCCCTGGAAATGCTTGGCGGAGCCCTAAGGGCTCCGCGGAGCACAGTTTGAGAACCGCTGATCTATATTATCTGTCTACTATTGCATAGCTAACCCCCCATGGGCTTTTAAATAAGCCACAGTATTTCAAATAAAAGATATAAATAAACACATTTATTAGGTAACTCAATATCTTTCCTTCCAAGAGTCATAAATTATCATTTTTTTTCACTCTGGAAAACGACTAAAATCACCATTATTTCTGAAATACCAGTATCCCCCTTCAAAAAAATTTGCTTTTAAGACACTATTTAAGATATTTAAAACCATGATTTTAAATGGCGAACTGGACAGTCAAAAGACGATTCAGTACAGGCTAATGTGGAGAAAGTACAGTGCCTTTAATAATAAAAATGGTGTATTTGAGAAAAGTTGTTCAATAAGGACTCCCTATTTTTACTGTATAATTCCTACATTTAATAGCGTTCCTTCATTATTATACTTATAAAATAATTTTTAAAGCTACTCCATAAAAGAGGGATATATCTTTAATAAGACCTCGATGAGAATGCTTAATTCCATGCTTAAAAATATCAATTTTGCTCTCAACTACTTGGAACAGGAAAAGGAAAATCTCTTTCCCAAACGTAGGTTGGTTGGGGGAGTTTCACTGGATTTAACTTTAGACTTTCCCCAAACGTTTAACCCTTTTAGTGGACCATGAAAATGGACAAGTTAATAAGACACAAAAGTTTGCAAAATAAGCAGCATTTTTTTCGCAATTTTTTCCGCTTATCAAACATTATTAGTTCTGTCAAAAAAGACATGTTTAAAAGATGTGTGACTGAGGAAAAAGTTCCACAGTTTACACAGGTTAGTTTTTTTTTCTGACGGGAGCTAATGAACATTGTTGGAGAGTGGAAAAGCAACAATTTGAAAAACAGGAACCAATGCGAGTTAGAACTTCAGTACTGATGAGTAGATGAGTTCGGGCTTCAAGTTTGAGATCAATGTCACACAGCCAACTGCACATCGATCTCCAGACAAGAGAAGGGGTAATCAGTTTGTTGTAAAAAGTTTTCACTTGATTGTATACAACAGGTTGAAAAAACTCTTCAAAACTTAGAAGCATGGAACAACGTTTCAGCTGTCACACTGTCTGATTGAATCTAAATCTGAACACAAAGAGAAGGAACTGAAAGCCAGCACCAGAAAAATATTTGTGAATATGTCTAACGATTTTTGACCAAGGACATATTTTGAAAACTCGTACTTCATCCAGCGGAGTAGCAAGAAGAAAATTTCGGAGGGGGATACTAGTATTTCGGGGGGATAAGGGGGTAGTTTTAATGATTTTCTATGGCAAAAAAGGAAATTTTTTGAGTTGGGGGGCATATTTCCAAAATCCCCTCTTCCGGCTACGTCCCTGACTTTATCTCTAATTTGTTACTTCAAAGACCTTTTATAAATTACGATAAAGCAATGTGAGAGGTTAACAAACTACGCCTTTTCGTCTGGGGGGCCAAAGCGACCAAAAAGAAGGAAATATTCAACTATCCAAACGAAGAGCGCCGAATTATCTTAAGCTACGTATGCCATATATTTTAATAATGCGTGCAAAGTAAAAAAAATCATGCGAAATACGGGTCACATCTTATACTACATCTTGCATAATTTGATATTTCAAAAATAACGGATTTTTTCCTTTGGCAGGCAACGGCCTCCAGCCGGCGGGCGGGGAGCGGCTTCTACAAGCGGCGGCCCTACTCCAACCCGATGCCCGAGTGCGCGGCGCAGCAGGTATGCAACGCCGTCTTCATGCGCCTCAAGTTCGTGCAGCCGCTGTGCCGCTGCGCCAGCGCCGTCAAGAGCCCCTGCTCCACGCGCATGAACCCCAACGATGGACACACCATCAACCTGCTCGCCGACAAGGACGGACAGGTACAAAAAGAGATAAGTGAAATAATGGGGATAATGGATACTTTTGGGGATCAATTTAAGTTTAGGTATCAAAGCACAGTATTGGTAGTAGTGCATCTTGTTGCCACCCCCAAAGGCCCGAGTTCTGTTCCCGGGTTGGGCAAGGTATAGACTTAGCCTTTTATCCTTTTGGGGTCGATAAAATGAAGAATAAGACAACTAGGGAAACAAGGGGCTTTCAGTCAAACGTTCTGTAACAGTTCAGAGTTGTTCATTCTTCCAAGCTCAAGGCTTCAGTGAGGTCTGTTATAGAGGAGTTAGAAGGTCTAACGAAACGACCTAAGCTCTTTACTAGTACAAAAGTTGGAACTTTTTTTTACTCTAAATACATTGAATCTGTGTATTTATTTAAACCTCAAATTAAAATTATGATGTTAGATATGCATGAGATATCCTATAAGAGGACGACACTCGGTGGCATTAATTTCCAACCATCATAGAAAAGTATGAGAATTTAAAAACAGCTTAAGATTCAATTTAATCCAAAAAAATTTGTAACAGGTATATTCTCTGGGAGGAAACCCAAATTCATTCTACACATTCTAAGTAAAAAAACTTTAAACTTAGAGCTCTTTAAATATCATACAAGTTGTTCTTGTGCCAAATTATTTTTACAGTAATGGAATAAATTATGTAACATTACAATAAGTTCTAAGAAGTTGCATTTCATATTTGCATTTGAAAAGAAAGAATTAAACTTTAATATTATAAAAAAGATGAGAAGAAAATATAATTAGTTTCACAGAAATAAAATCAAGTATATGTCACCTAATTTATGTGTAACTTAAGATGAAGAGGCTGTGTGTGACTAGTAGTAAAACATGATGTAACAAAAACACTGATTGTGATTGATCTATCATAAACAATAACATTTTTTTTGCAGAAAACACAAACTTTGGTGAAAGTGTGTGAAGACGTTCACACAGTGAAAATGTGCAATGAGCCCCATGACTGGATGCTACTGGCTTTGCAAAATGTGCGCACTGGGAAAGCCCATTACTTAGTGGTGTGCAAGTGTCCTTCCCATGGTGTAATGGAAGGGCCAGTTCTACATACCCAACCACCCTATGCAAGGATACCAGGGATTAGTGTGTATGGCATGCTGTGCATGCAAGGCAGGAAAAGCAGATTACAGAATAATGGTGAGTAAAATTTAATATCATATCAAGATTGAAAAATCTTAATTTATGACTTTTTAAATGGAAATAACTTTAATAAGGAGAGCAACAAGACTTACAACCTTTAAAAATAATTTTGGAATGATTCTGATGAGAGCGTTAATGACCTGAATAACAAGTGGAGGAAAGAGGGTAGAAATTTGAGTTTGGAAAGAAACTTGATACATTTCATGTAAAAGTAATATTAGAGCAAACTCAATGAATTATGAGAAAAAGTCTTCTACACTTTTGAAAACTTCCAGGATCAGACTTCCTTTTTTAGAAATTGATTTCCCTTCAAATGGTTGTAGCTTTAACAAAGGAGTCTTTCAGACACCATAAAATGGTGAAGTGGCTTAAAATCACTGTAATGGTAAGAATAAAAAATAATTTTATTTTCTACAGGTTTTCCTCCAGTACCCTGGGATAAAATTCTTGAAGTATACAACTCAACCATGTTATCAATAAATGACAGGACAAGAAGATCTCTCAGAGTACCAAGCAAGACTAAAGTTCTAGAACACAAGGCAAGAAAACTACTTATTGGTGAGAGCTAACATGGCAAAGTACAAGGAGAAAAATTTAGACTCTAAAAGCTCACGCTAAGAGTGCATGTGGAAGGCATTTTCAGTCACTTTTCATCTTCATTGATGCATCTTAAATTATTGTATCAGTCTCATGAAACCTTTCTGGTAAAGGTTCCTTATATCTTGAGTTTCTTTTTCAATGAAAATGCTTTTTTGTGATAAAGTACAGTGATAAATGTAAACATAAAGAGATGAGAAAATATTTTTAGGTATATAAAGATTTAAAAACCAACAGAAAAATTATGGCAATGAATGAAAAAAAAATATTTGAAGTTATTTTCTTTGAATACTTTTATTCATAGATTCATTCTTTAATGTTGGGTTTTAAGAGTTTTTAAAATTTAGTTCACGAGAGACCAGGATATCACCTACATTATCTCAGCATATATAAAAATGATGCTAAAAATGGGAATCCTTTGAAAAATCCCATTTAGGCATTTAAAAAGTTAACTGGTAAAGTGCAAGATAATATCATAAACACTTTATACTTTTAATATGGATTTTCCCTCAAACAACTTTACTGTATTAAGTACTGGTACAGTATTTATAAAGTTCATTTTACAGACATAGCTCCCTCAAAAAACTATAACAAAAGAAAATCATTTAAATTTTTCTTGGAACCCTATTTATAAACAAGAGCAGTGGTTCCCAACCACAGCCCACCAAGACTTAAATTGAATCATTTATAGACCCCAACTAATCCTCTCACTTTAAAGTTGGGAGTGGAGTCTACCCCCATTCCACTACCTATCACATTTAACCATTGCACACAGCTTTGAAAATGGCCATTTTACTTTAAACTTTTTATGGGTACTAGCAGAGTTTATGTATCATTTTCTAGGCTCTCATGGATTATCACTCAAGGTCTATGGAAAGCACTGTTTCATAAGAGTTCAACAAATATCTTCCACTAAATATATACTTTTATCTTTAAAAAACTCATACCTTCTGTTTCAAGATGGAAACAGAAATCAAAAGCCAGTAAAACTTATTTTTTCAACCTAACTAGTACAATCTGAATGATAATCTGGTTGTTTCAGACACATACAACAAACCTTAAGTATTTTCTTACTTGATGTAAGAGTAACTGTTTTAAAGAACCAGAGAGACACAGCTAATCCATACATACAATATGAATTCGTTCAAAAATTTAGCAAGTAGTTGTAGCTATCTAAATCTATAAGGAAACTTATTATTTCACAATAAGCATTTAACAATGCATTACAAGCACAACACAACAATAAAGATGGCTGACAAAGCAATTAAGTGCCAATAAATGTTCAATGATGAAGTATCATCATACAGGTCCTATTACTTTATTTATTTATGAATCATAAGTATTAAGAAAAGCTTAAAGTATTGCTCTGCAGTTCTGTCCATTCATGTGTTTTATATCTGTAGTACTATTTATAAATAAAGAGTTTAAAATGAATTGAATTTCAGACTAATTATTTGTAGGTAAGTTATTAGCATTTTTTTGTCTATGTATATTACTGTCCAGGGGCGTAGCCAGAGGGGGGATTTAGGCATATATCCCCCCGAAATTCAGAAATTTGCCTTTTTTGACCATAGAAAAGGAATAAATTTACCCTATATTCCCTCCCGAAATTTCAATATCCCCCCAGAATTTTTTCTGGCTGTGCTACTCTTACTGTCAAACAACTATGAAAAATAAGAAAATAAGTATTTTGTACTTACCCAACATGTCAGTAGTTACTTGTATATAACAACTGTACATAGCACACATCAAACGTTGGGGCTGAGCCTGGAAAGCTTTCTTGCAAGCTTCCTTCACCGTAGACATAATTTGACCCGTAAAAGGACCAAAAGGAGTACTGCTAGCACTACTTGGCCCACTGGAGCAGATGCTACTAGTATCACAATTGAGATCCAAATCAGCCAGTTTTGAAACCACCTCCGATTTGGACTCAGATTCCTCTGAAACACTTGCGACAGCTTCCTGTTCAAAGGTCCAGTCCTCAACAATAAAACAGACACCCATCATGGGTTCGTCGCACAGGGGCCCACACAGTGTGGCTAGCTGAAACCCACTAATAAATGTACTGTCGTAGCTGAAATGTGGAGTGTCCGATTTGAAGTGTTTGGGTTCCCACACTGACAGCCGTTTGTACTCAGCAATTCTGTTAAGTAGGATATTTGGGCCACACCTTCGAGGTCCGAATGCCCATATCTGGTCCACGGCCCCGTTCCAGTCTGAACCAGCCTCTGTGAAAAGCTTGTTTAGTTTTTCTTTTAAGCCTTCCAGTGCTTTGAGGGTTTCTGGTGTCAGGCAGTCGTTAGAGTCCACACCGTGCTGAGAGCTCAAGACCTGGTCTTGTAGCTTGAGAAGAGCAGAGTTTTCTTCCAACAGTTTTGTCACCTCTGAAGGAAGGGGTTTAGCAACAATGTGAATACATGAGAGCTTATTTGGTGTTTTCAGTTTGATCAGGGTACTGTTTTCAGTGTTTTCCTGTTCTTCTCCTTCCTACAAAATACAGGGCATTTTAGTAAGTTTCTTACAAAATATGTAATAGTATTTATTAAGTTTTCTTAATAATTACATGAACACCAGATACGAAGAGGTAGCAATGAAAAAGTTAATAAAATAAAATTACTAAACACATATTTCTATTGAATTTTAAGACTTTGATCTGATGAGAAATCTTCAGAGAACACTTGATGTCACTGAGTAAAATAACTTCAATTCATCAAATAATATTTAACCACTTTATTTCTTTTTGCATCACTTTCCTTTATATTCTGAAATAATCAAATTGAAGGAACAGAACTTATAATTCTTTCAAGGATGCTTTTTATATTTATTTACTTCCCAAGAAAATCAGATCACTGAGTTAATAAAACATTAAATAAAAACAAATTGGGAAAAAATTTAACACATAAATATTCAATAACATGGAAGAGATTTAGAACAGACAGAATTTTAGTTACTCAATTCTAACCAAAGGTTATGCAGTTTAATTTCCAAAATTTTCTTTATTTTGACAATAACAAAAATCCTGATAGTTTTACTTAATCTAGACTTAAGGAAAGCACAAATTTTAATTAAAAAACTTAATGTAAAATAAAAACATCTACAAGAGGGGGGAAATAACCAAAACAGGCTTATGTAATACTAAAACATAATTTTACTTAAATTTTTAAAGTAGCATGCTTAAAAAATTACATTAATGGTAGAAGACTGAAAAACAAATTCACTACCTAAAGTATTTTTATTAAGGTTTTATTAGTCCTCCGCAGTTTCAAGACATAAGAAAGAACTGTACTTACAATGACAACTTTCTTGGACTGCACCTTTTCTTCAATAACTTCATTTACCATGTCCACTTTAGGAGGAAGAATAACTGTCTCTCGAAAAGGCACAATAGGAGCAGACACATTTAGATCTATCTTGGCAAACCTACAGAAATGAAATATTAAAAATTTAACATGGAAACTTCCTGAAATTGATCAAACTAAACTGAAATAAATAATACAGGTGGGGGATGGTGGTTATTTGAGATTTAAAGTTCAGGTTTTTTTTAATAGACCCATTACTTATGAGGCAAAAAAATAAATACCTCTCCTTCAAGTCATCTACACAGCGTTGTAAATGTACTTCCCCAGCTGAAACTAGCACATGCTCCCCAGTTTCCTGCACAAAAACTTGCACACATGGATCAGCTTGGTTCAACAGTCTCATACCTCGTACAAGTGCAGGCATATCTCCTGAAAGATAGATTTGTTGTAAGAGCGGGTTACTTCAAACTTTAAAACTAATGGAATGAATTTTAGTTCAGAAATACTAATCCCTTTATTTAAATGGTGTGCTACCAACTAAAAATATTATATAAATAACTTATGCTGTAAGCATTTCTGTATATGAGGCAGGAATTTTTAGTGCTAAAGTGTGAGTAATAAGTTTATGAACTGTGTGTGTGACGTGAAAAATAAACAACTTGTTCTAACTAAAATGTGTTTAAGAACTTCAAAATTTAGAAAATATAAAGGCAAATATAGGTTTAAACATATCCTTTGGGTGAAATACCACGTTTTAATAAGTTAGTTTGTGTAACTTTGTTACTAAGCATCATAAAAAAAGCTTTTGAATTTTTGATGGGACGGATAACAAAGCTGTACAAAAAAACTATGTTGGACATACTTGGATGTGATGGTTCTAAAGCTACTCTGACAATAGGCACAGTAGAAGAATGCAGATCAATGAAACTGGGGCAAGCAATAGTACTGGATAATGTAGCTGACTTCAGAACATGGTCTTGCAAGCCTCCTATTCCTAGAAGTAACAAAACAGGAAAGAAGATAAGAATTAAAATGAAAATCAGTTGCATTGGAAAAACACAACACTGCTTGGGCAATACCAAGTCAAGCAAGGAGTGTTGTAATTTAATATTTAACAACTATAGTTTTTCTGTAAGGGTAGCCTAACTCTTGATTTTTTGGGGTCTTTGGATCATAATCAATTCAGATTTTATTACTAGGAAACACTTTAACGAATATCAATGACTTTTCTCCTCTCCCCAGAAAACACAAGTATTCGAGAATACTTTTTCATTTGTTTATATAGGAAAACAAAATAGCTCACCAATTGTTACTTAGGTTTACTTCCTAACTTTGAGGAGTCAATATGCTTTGTGAAAATAAATTATGTTGAACAGTACTATTTGAAAAATCTTTTTATCTCTCCTCTCTTTCAGTTTTTATAGTATATTCTTTTTGACATATTTATTCTACTTCATTATGTAATAAACACGAAAAAATAATTTAAAAATAAAAATGATAAAATAAAAATAAAAATGATGATTACCTATTACATTTCCAGCTTGTGACTCTTCTAAATCAACAAGCTCTTTACCCATTAAAAGGTATAAATTTTTTATCGTGGCCAAAGTAACATGCTGCTCAGGATGAAGATCATGTACAGTAATTTCCTCAGATGTAGGTGCATTCTAAAAGAATTAAGCGATTAGGGAGATGCAGAGAAAACTTGAACAAAGCAGTTGAGCGTTCTTTGAATTGCTAGTTATTCTAAGGATAACAAATCATTCATCAACCTTGGGATAACATCTTCAAAATACCGGAAAAAAAGAATAAAATAGTAGTTTATTTATAAAACAAAATAGTTTATGTAGATTTTGATTTTTTAAAGAATTAAACTAGAATTAATATAATAAATTATCGAATGTTATTTAAAATACATCAAGTCAAGAAAATTTATGTGCACCTATGGACTATTCCTATGTGACTGTAGAGTCTTTAAGTTGTCTAATCTATAACCCAGCACAGAAATGTTTGTTTCTTAAATTTATAATCAATTTATATTCTTTTTATAAGAGAAATTAATTTTCTACCTATGAATTAAAAGCTTATGAATTTCAAATATTATTTTGTAGTAAATTACCATGGTTAGAGCTTTTGCAGGATCATGTTTTGGCCCTAACACATACAGCTTTTGCCCTTTACGAACAGATCCACTGTACACACGAGCAAATGCAATAAAAGCTGTATCACTTTCAGCGGTACTTTCACATAATTCTTCATTTTCTATAAAAAAAAATCATTAGTATACTACTGTTCTGATCAATATTTATATAGGATACAACATATTTCAAAAATAATACCAAAATTTGAAAACCTTGTCACAAAATTACCAAGTAAACTAAGAATATTGAGAATGTATTTAAGTTAAGATATTTAAAACCACATTCATCAAACAGTTTTATCCATGTTAGAGTGTAACATGGAAAACTAGAAAAACATCAATAATCAGTAATCTGACCACATTGGAAAATAATAGTCATGTAATTAATTAACCTGTAGTTAATTCTGGTGTCTTAGCTTCATTTTCAGGCAGCTTCTCAGGGGCTTGTGCAAGCTCTCTGTGTCTTTGTCTAGCCTTTTCTCTTCTTTCGGCAATTTCTTCTGCAGTTAAAGGCCTTTAAAAGTTTAATTTTATTAAGAACTTAAATTATGTTACAATACATTCTTGGAAAGTAGTGAAAATAACTATAATTTTACAATTTTACTTAAACCACACAAAAGGATATTAGTTTTATAAACTAATTTTATATACTACGTATCGGATCCCGTATCCGGCTTCCCGATAACCGGAGTGTTCCGAAAACCGGCGGTTTTTCCAAAATTAAAAAAAAAATTTTAAGTTCCAAATCCGTGCTCTGAAAGGATCCAGTGAGTTCCGACCGATGTACTCCGATGTTAGTGTCCTCAGTCCGCTGCCCCTCCCGATTCCGCGACCCGCTCTCGCCCCCCTGTCCAGTTGGAGATCCGCGGAACCAATTCTCAGAACGCAAACGGACGATTGTTTCTTATCAGTGCAAGGGAAGGAAAAAGACCAATTAGATGCGTATTTTCTTCGGGGTCGGGGTGTATTGCAGTTCTAAGAATATTCTGGTTGAAAGAAGAATTTCACTTCGGCTTTTCAGAACGGGAAATACGCGTTCGGGAGGGGGATGCCAGGGGCCGCGCGAGATTATTTATTTTGCTCTCTCGCGCGACCCTGCAGATTGCGCGTATTTTCGGGCCGGATGCAACTACGTTCTGCGGTGATTTTGGGACCGGTCGAATCCTACTTCCAAACAACTCAACCATCGTTGTCCTGAGTCATTTTTCCAGCATGCCGCTGATTGGTTTTCAAGAACGTCATTGAACCACGTGCATTTGATTGTACCCTGCCTTTCCCGCGCTCTGCGCGTCTTCCTATGAATGGAACCCTTCAAACAATCAGGAGGAAAACGATTCCCCGATCGTCGTAGAACGCCACCTCCTGAGCAGGCGTTCTTTGGCGATCATTATTAGGTGATATACGGTTCTTTAGCACGTCGCAGAACGTAGTTGCATCCGGACGTACAGCCGCAGTTATGTTCGTAAACGGACGCGGTCTTTCTGAGCTTTTTTCGGGAATTGTTCCGAAAACCGGATTTTCCCGTAAACCGGACTGATGCCGGTCCCAAGCGAGCCGGATACGGGGTCCTATACTGTACTAATAATATTATTACAAATGTAATAATATTTTATGCTATTACTAATTATAAACTAGCAGACTAAATACTGTTTGCTAAATTATAGGGAAGTTAAAAAGAAATTAAAGACTGCCTTTTCATCAGGTTTCATTTAAATCATAAAAAAGTTGTTAAATATTAAAAATATGACAGATAAATAAAAGCAATAGATGTAATAAATGCAGCATGGATTGAGATAAAATACAATAGTAGTGTTTTGATTTTTGAGGCAAAAGAAATCAATTGCATTTAATTAAGAATATACTTTTGTGAATATAGTATAGTATATTCACAAAAACTTAGCATTTTTAAATTTCTTTAAAAATTTAAGATGCTTAATGAATTTTCTCATACATAATATATTAACATAATAATATATTTATAATACATAATATATTCATAAAACAAACTTTTTAACTACAGTATTAGAAAAGTGCTATGAAATTATAACAATTTTTTTTTATTAATAAAATTCTTCAACTCCTCATGCTCCACATGGTATAACATGAGGCTTACAGATGTAAGTAGCTAAGTACAAATTACAATTTAAAAGAACAGAGCAACTTCAAAAGCCTAAACTATAAACAAAATTCCGCAGAGCGTTTACATTTTCAGAACACTTTACAAACAATGACAAAGCAGGTGGCCAAGAATACCCCAAATACATCAACTCTTTCTTCAACTTTTCTCTTTGTTCAGAATATAAACTACAATAAAATATAATATGTTCCACTGTTTCAATATCCTGACCACAGGAACAAAGATTACTACTTACTAAATTAAACCTGAATAAATAGCTATTGAAATTGCCATGACCTGTGAAAATTTGAGATAACTTAAAATCGGTGGAAAAACTTTTACACTTTAACCTTTGAAAAATAGATGGAAAAAATTTTTTAGTCAAAATTGCTTTTGGCGAAGCCAAAAATTCATTATTCCACAACAAAACAGTTTTCTCCCATGCCGCATATTTCCAGTGAGACAAAGGGACCGACATCGCCCGATCAACCACTTCAAGGCAAGTTGCATCCTTGGCCAACTGGTCTGCTCTTTCATTTCCGAGATCCCCACTATGACCCCGAACATAAGAAAAATGGATTTCAGCAACTCCATCAAGGTCGTGCATCATGGACTGAATTTCCACCACAAGCTTTTCCACAGAGATTGTATTACGCAATAGGTGAAGTGAAGAAAGTGAGTCTGTGCAGATAAGATACCTGATATTTCCATTTTGTTGTAGAGATTCCTTAATCCAGCGTTTCTCAACCGGGGTTCCGCGGAACCCTGGGGTTCCGCGAGGCTTCCTCAAGGGTTCCGCGAGGGATCCGAAAATATTTTTTTTTGTTGTTCTGGTTTACATTTTAGCATAGCCCTCTAAATAAATTAGGCATCAGCCAGCCAAATGTGAGCAAGTGTTTTTCCGTTGAACATTTTCTTCTGAACTGAAGCCCTTGGGTGTTCTACGAAGAGTTTGAAAAGAAGATTAACACTAGTTTGAAGGTGAATTTCAAAATTAATTTCTGAGGAAGGACCCCTGCCCCCTTTGAAATTTTGGCGCTAATTATATTTTCCCCTGAAAAATTCTGTGTTTTACAAGGAACTGTTCTTTTCAGATGTAACCCAAAGGTTCTTAAAATACACTGAAACTCTATTTTAATTTCTTAACTATCTTTTAAATTTCTAGGGAGAACTCCCAAACTTCTATCTAAAATTTTGACGTCTGTTATACAGCGATTTTCCCTTGAACATTCTGCTGTCTCAAGTAGCTTTTCTCCTTGGGTGTTCCACAAGAGAAAATGTTTGAAAGGAGATTAAACACTAGTTTAAAGGGTAATTTTAAAAATAAATTCTGAGAGAGGACAAAATAGCAAGAAAAATATTGTTGCATGGCAGTGGCGTATATAAGGGTGGCCGAGGGGGCCCTGCCCTCCCCTAAAATTCAGACTAGGCATATCAAAATACGTTAAAACCTTGTTATTTAGGGTCAATTTTTTTTTATTTTTCTGGGCCCCCAAACCCCCCTTTAGTACATGAAATTGTATTATTTTCAAATTCTTATAATACTTTCATAAAAATTGTAATCCTACCTAAGAATGCAAATCCAAAATTTGGACTAAATGTACCAAAAACGAGTTAAAACCTAGTTTTTAGGGTGGGATTTCTAAAAATTTTGCTGGGGGAGTACCCCCAAACCCCCCTTCCTACTCGGAACTTTATTAATCACAATTTTTATTATATTAAGTTCTCATGAATGCAAATTTCACATAAAAATGCATTAAAAAGCTAAGTTAAACCTATTTTAAATATACTTTTGAGGTGTTGAGTAATAATTTTGGGCCCCTCCCGAAATAAATTTCTATATACGCCACTGTTATATGGACGCTAGGGTTCCCCGGAGCTTGATCATTATCAAAAGGGTTCCGTGAGAGTAAAAAGGTTGAGAAACGCTGCCTTAATCCATTTCACGGCAAGATTTATACACAGCAGTTCGGCTTGAAAAACAGAGCATTCATCTCTTAAGCGATGCTGGAAAGTAACTTTTTCAACTCCGTCTTCGTAAATGACACAAGCCAGTCCAACTCTCCCATCCAATTTACTTCCATCCGTGAAACAAATAGTTTTATATTCAAGAAAGACTTCGCTGTCGTAAGTTATGAGCGTGATAGGTTTCCTCTTTGAAGGGTGAGGCAAGCATGAAACCGGAAGTTTCCCATCAAGGGTGCCAAGACAGTTTTCCAGATAGTTCTCCTTAACCTCAAGATTGTTCAGAATAACTAAGTCAAGAGGTGGTAAACCAGATATAACAAAAACGGCATCATAGCTAACAGTCCTGTACCCTTTAATTACTCGAAGCAAAAATCTCCGCTGTGTTCTTCTAAGAAGTTTGCAATTTATTTTCTTTCTTAAGGAATGTCCCCAAGATCTCGATGCGTAAGATATGAGTGGTACAATTCCCTGTTTATAAATCAACCGAAGAACATCAGATTTCACACCAAATGTGTTGTTCGAAATTCTTAACAATCCAAGAAGAACTTTTTCACATCTACTGGAAACGTGAGAAATATGCCCCTTCCACTGCAGTTTGTGATCAACAACTATGCCCAAATACTTAATATGCTGTACTTCTTCGATTGGTATACCTCCAAAATTTAAGTTAATTCTTTGATCAGCTAGCGATTTTTTATAAATCATCATTACTTTCGTTTTAAGTGGATTAAACTCTAACTTAAATAGTTTTGACCAATCAAAAATATAGTCAAGAATACTCTGTGACAAGACACAGGCTTCCCGAAAATTTCTACTCTGGACAATAAGAAGTAAATAATCTGCAAAGGCAATCTTATAACAATTCTGGAACTTTGAGATATTACAAAGAAGGTCATTCATAATAAGATTCCACACAAAAGGTCCCATCACTGAGCCCTGAGGGCAACCCTTTTCCAAAACAATATTTTTTGTAACATTACCCAAAGCAAGTTCGGCAGAGCGGCATTGCAAAAAGCTCTTAATCAGGTAGAAGATGTTCTCAGGTACTTTGAAACTTCTCAGCAAATGTAAAACGCTCGGCCACCACGCATTATCAAAAGCTCCCCTAATGTCCAAAGAAACAAGAAAAGTCACCTGATTTTTGCGTTTACCCTTCCCAACAATATCACAAAGGCGAATCAAAGCGTCTTCCGCTATTATAACAATTTGGGACTCAATATTTTAAAAATAAGATAAATTTTAATATATAAATACTTGCATACATAATGTTTTATTAAAATAATTTTTATTACAGTTAAAAAGTAAAAAATAAAAATTATTATACTTTTGTCTGTTTTCAGGCAACATCTTTTTATCCACAGGAAACATTTTGGAAATGCATACAATAACGGGAGCATTTTCTGTTGATCCACACTGAAGAAAATCTAAAAACGAAAATATTTAAGAAAGTGAACAATTATAATAGTAAAAACATTAATTAAAACTATTATTTCATAGAAATGACTAAAAGGTTTTTCTAAGCTTCTTTTTTTCAGTAGATTGTTTAAATAATGTGCTTAAAAACTATGAATCTAAAACTACAACAAGGCATTAAAAAATACAAAAACTTAATTTTTATATAAACAAACTAAAAGTTAACTACAGTATTAAGAATTAATTTGATAAAATCTACCATTAAATATACCTGAAACTGATTTTAAGTAAAAATAGGGGGCAGAAAATGAAACACTAAACTACAAATATTAGATTAGTAATAACATGCATCAGCTTTAGCAAAAGGTGAAGGTTACCTGACTTGAGTTTTTGGGTTTGTTGAGGTAAAACATCAAACTTCAGAGTACTAGAACACATGAGGCCTTCTACTTTTTCTTCACTGAGTTCAAGAGGACTTGGGACAAAGTTGCAAACCATTTCTATATTTCAAAAAAGAAAAATGTGTCAGATGAGTAAAACAGAAAGGAAAATACAATTTTGTAAACATCTGAAATGAACACCCAATCAATAATTGCAATATTCTACAATCATTAATTCTTTTTTCTTAGATATACACGGTCTTTCAACAGGTGCGTGAAAATTCTGCACAGCCAGATTTTTTGCATGGAGTGCATAAACCCCCCTCATGAACTATGCCTCTACGATGCATAGTTTTCCAGAAAATTGGGACAGAAAAGCTATGGTCTTACATCAGGCTTACACTAAATAAAGTTTATGGAAAACGTGAACTTGTTTATTTGGATATATTTGCACACTAAGATGTAAAATATCCCCTACAGATGCATGTGCGTGCAGTGGAATTAAATAATTAAGTTTTTATCATATGTGACATAATTTTTAAAAAAAAGTCATTGTAGAAGTATAGTTCTTAGAGCAAATTTTCATCAACTGAACACAAGGAATTTTTCTGTGTAGAAATTTCTGAAACACCCTGTATAAGCTAATGTGGTGAATTTTTTTATGAATTGCAATGAAATTCACATACCTAACACAGCATTAGATAAAGGAAGCCATTGACCAAATATGGCTTGTAGACAAACTTTAGCATCTTTGTGATTTACTTCTCTGGGGGGTATAGTCAAATTTAATGATTTAATCATCTTTTCAACAACCCCTTTATCTCTGAAAATGAGAAATGATTAGTGAAAATGTACTCTAAGTTGAAAACAGTAAACTTATATATTGTATTATAAGTACTTATTTTATATATTGTAGCATATATTGTATAAAAAGAACTTATTCTTAACCCTCCGTCGGTCGCAACTGTACTTTTTTGCACACCTCATACACTTTTGTTCGACTTACCTTTATTATGAGGGGTAGAAGTCTGAAATTCCTGGTAGTCTCCTATCTTTACAGGATGTGTATGGCGCCAACCAATTCATTAAATTTGCGCACTTTGTCTAGTTTGGTTTCACTATTTGACACTTCTTTAAGGAACATAATATTATTTTTTGTAATCCTTGATGCTTATTTATTTATTTTATGAGTTCTTACACATCAATATTATTAAATTTTACTAAATATGTAAGTAATTATTCTAATTATTTTTGGTTTATTGCGGTTGATCATACACTTACAAAATCGTACTTTAATACACTTAACTCGCAAAAGACAAAATTGTGCAATATGCAAAACTACGGCTACTACCTGCAGGTTTACAGTTTAGAGCTAAAATTTATTTTACAACAGCTACAGGGACTGTCGGCAGTCAATATGCCTAGCCTAGGACCTGCAAGTATTACCTGTGATATTTGTGTTTGTGAATGGTTATTATCTGGCCATGAGTTCAAAAACAATAATTTAGAATTAATATCCCTCAGGTTGCATATCATTGAGTATAATTTTTGACTAAGATATCGAACTACTTATCCTGATTATGTAAGTTTTATTTTATGCTTTTTTTCTGAATTTTTAAAAACAAATATCGGATTTTTTTATGTCTGAATAATATTATGAATATCTCTTATTGTTTTAAGACTCTATCACTGAAATTAAAAGGTTGAAAATTATTATTCTTTCAATTGTGAGTTTTGGCACATTGCGACTCAACACGCCAGTTTAGTATTGCGACCGACGGAGGGTTAAATACTTAGATTAACAAAAGGCACATAAAAACAAAATAAATATCAAATAGTCATCCATATAAAATCAACTTTCAAAAACTTATTAAATAATAGGTTATTCTTTTTATAAAAAATTTTCAATCTGCAGTTAAAAAAATATTTAAGGAAAGGATGCTTTTAAACATAATTTAAAAATAAAGTTTCAGAAACTTTAAAAAGAATTTAACACACGCATTAATAATAAAATAAAATATATAACTTCAGAAATATTATTTAAAAACAATTACTTTTGAATCAAAACAGCATCATATACAGACCATATGCTTTCTAAAATAAATTGCACAAATAAGGGCTTTTTAGCTTTAACCTGGAATAAAAAAAATGATGAGAAACAAAATAAACAAATAACCATACAATTGAAAAAGATAACAACATTGTTAAACACAAATATTGCTCATTGCAATATTATCTTCTAAATTAAAACATAAACTGCAATTCAAAAGAATGGCATAATCATTTTTTTATATTTATTTGGAAAGTCTCCTACATATTGTAATCACATAATGGCTTCAATACTATTTTAAATACTTTCAGATTGCATACATATTTTTCTTTGACATGATCATTTATTCTGCATTTTGACATAATTAATTTTAAGTTGTACGCATTACAGCAAAACTGTACCTAGACTTACATACTTTTCATTCAATTTCATTATGCTTGGATCCATTATGCACAACAAAAAGTATTCACCACATTTTTCTCAAGAAAAATAATAATTATTTTTTTTGGGGGGGGGCGATTTGAAAAAGATATCAAAGTGTCAAGATATCAAAGTTCAAGATTACAATGGTATACTGTACTGTTGTACTTAACTGTTTAAAGAGAAAAAACAAGTTCTTTTATAAACAATAAACATAAAAAATAAACTTAAAACTGGAATGTATATAAGGTAAATAAAATGTATTTAAATTGTTTTGTTATAGTACTTACTTGAGCTCCTTTAAAAATTTGTTTGGTCTTTGAATTAAGATAAAAGTCACCCCACAATGTCTTTTTAAGTAACTCTTCTCTAGCACCTAGTTTCTTTGAAAATATTTTAGCAAATTGTGATATTCTGAAAAAGAAAACACAATTCAATCTATTGAAGACCGATACTTTTAAATTAAAATGGATGATGAAAATATACAGGTAAATGAAAATGTACAGGTTTTATAATAAAAAACAAATACTTTAATGTTTAAACTAATAATGCTTATCTTGCATAAAAATGCTATCCACCATACTAAAATAAAATTACTTCTTCAAGGTTAATTATAGATAAAAAGAAAACACATTTAGAATCAAAACATAATACATAAAGTGAAGTGAACACTGCATGTGAAGAATGTTCACTTCTAGCAGTTTTAAATTTTATAAATGAAGCAATTTAAACTCACCCAAATCCCCATCCATCTAATGCACTAGCAAACACAACATTTCCTTGTTCAGGAGAAAAATAAACAGTAGAGTCATCAGAGTCATCTAAACCACTGCTCCAGTCAAAAACCTGCACATCATAAACAAATATCATTTTCTGCGAAAAATATGTCCTAATACAGCTATTAAATGTTACATGTAATCTTATAAAATCAAGAAATTATATTAGCATCACAGACAAAATTCTCTAAAGAGATATTCCAAATATAATAAAGTTTACATTAGTTAGTGAGCAATGAGTTTACCTCTTGTTCATTGGAGTCTTTAGATTCCTTTTTCTCTTCATTTTTCTAAAAAGAAAAGATAAGAACAATAGACTAAAAAGTCAAAGAAATAATACACTAAAGAAAAAAAATATTTTGAATATCTTTTAGAAACTAAACTCAACTTTTATAATTTTAGCATCAATTAATTACACTTGAAAAGAAAATATTTTTTAAACTTACGTTTTCAGATTTTTGTAAAATGTCCGATGCAAATAGTTCTCCTACAACAGCATTCACCTAAACACAAACCATTAAATTAAAAACAGTTTTAAGATATTTCCATAATGTCTTCAGACAGTAACTGAGTTTTTGTAATTATACTAATATTATATAAAACTAATTCAGGCACGGATTATGGGGGGGGGCGAAGGGGGCGATCGCCCCCCCCCCCTTAGTATGGCATGATTTTTTTTGTGTGGTTACGAAAATCAGAGCATGAAGAAAGTCCCCTTTAACAAGCAATGAAACTATAAAAATAAGTTAAAAACCTGTTATTTTAGGGTCAAATTTTCAAAAAATTTATGGGGGAGGACCCCCAGACCCCCTACGGTATTTTTAACTATTATTTACAATAATATTTTTTATGAAGTTCGACGAAATGCAAAAATTCTACCATAAAATGCATATCCGAAATTCGGATGAGGTGTACCAAAACGAGTTTAAAAACTGGGTTTTTTCCCTTACATTTTTTAATAATAAGTTCGTCAAAATGTAAAAATCCTTCCAAAAATAAGTTAAATTCTTGATGATTTAACAGGGCCTTATCCAAGGGGGGTTATGGGGGTTCAAACCCTCCCCCCGAAATTTCGACGTCAATTTTTTACTAACTGTTTTTCCTTAAAAATTCGTCTTAAAATGCATAAAACCCCTACTTTTAAGGTTCAAAATTTTTCTTGGGGAGAACCCCCAACACCCCTTGAAATTTTGAAATCTATTATTACAGTTATTCCTTGAAAATTTTGGGACTTACAAGGAGTGGTCCTCTTCGGGTTGCTTTAACAGCCTCCCCAATAGGAATAATCACTAACAGTGAGAAAGAGGGGAAGTGGGAACTCGGGGTGGAAAATAAGGGAAAAGCGACTCCAAAACGAGTTAAAATCCTGTTTTTAGGGTCAAATTTCCGGAAATTTTTCGGGGGAGGACCCCCCCGACCAGTGGCGGCTCGTGAGTTTATTAACAGGGTGTTCACACCCTTTGTATGAATTAAATTTACACAAGATCAAGAAAGAGAAGGGATGTTGGACGGGGGATTATTCCTTAAGCGGGTTTGGTCGCCAAGTTGGTCGCCAAATTTTGGCGACCAATTTGGCAACCGCAACTATGACCGCAATAAGTCGCACCGGAATGACCGCAAACGGAAATATTAGAAAAGATAGGGATTTTAAACGGATTTAAAGAAGAGTATTAAAAAAAAGATCAGGATTTCTCCCGTTGGACGAATACATAAAACTTGTTTTAGTATAAAGAAAACTTGTTTTAGAACAAATTTATTTATTTCAGGGGAGTTATTTTAAGTTTCCTAAATTTTTCACTGCATGCATTTTTATTTTTTTAAATATACGTATAATGGAAATAAGCAAAACTTATGATAAAGAAGGCCTTTTATTTTTTATAATACCCCTAACCTATAACATAATACCTCAAAAACAACTTTTATGCAGGATGTCCACTCGTCTAGCCTTTTTTGAAGCAAACAAATTTTTGACACTTTCATTAAAATCATACATAATACCTAATCATAATTTTTTTAATTGGGAGCATGACATGAACACTGGGTCTATCTACTCATAGTGTCTGTTACATATGCTTAATCGAACAATTGATTGTGAAAAATACAGGTGATGTGCAATTTTCAAGATCTGTAATTTTACTCCAACGTCACTTTAAAAAAATAACCAATAACAAAAGAATTCAATTAACTATTACAAATTAGCTGACGTGAAAAGTTTAATGATACTTTCAAAAGGTTCTTATCTTTTTTCCAATCCGGGAAAAATCTAGACCACAAAAAAGCAAGCTTAACTTCAAAACCGTAGGCCTCGGCACACAAAATCTGTGCGCACGGGGATCTCCAATGTGTTGCCGTAAGCCCAAATGTTCTCCGGCGAAAAGTCGAGGTTTCTTCCGACTCATTCAGTTTCTTCGCTCACACGTGCTAATAAGGAAAGAAAAATAAGAGTATACAAAACTTTCGCGTTTCCGGCTATAATTTTTTTGCTGACAGGTGAAAGGGGGGGGGGTAGAAACTTGATTCTGAATATGAAACAGAAATTGAGAATGATTTATGTATTGTTTTCTTTTGATATTTTTGCATCTTTATATTTGGGTTTATTTCAACTTTTTCACTGGGTGTTCACGTGCTCCTGTGCTCCTCAGGCCCGTAGCTACGGGGGGGCCAGGGGGGGCTGAGCCCCCCCTGGCATCTTCATTTGCCCCCCCTAGAAAATGTTTACAAATTCTATCCACAAGCACAGCCATGTAGCAGGGAGGGGCAGCTGCCCCTTCTTCTTTATTTCCTTCTAGCTAAGTTAAAACCCAGTTTTTTAGGGTTAAATTTTCAAAATTTTTCTGGGGGAGGGCCCCCATACCCCCATTTGTATTTAAATCTTTATTATTCACAATTTTTTTAAAATAACAAGTTCCTCGATATCAAAATTCTACTTAAAAACACATGTCCTAATTTTTGTCTATAAGTATCAAAAGCAGTTTAAAACCTTGTTTTTAGGGTCTAGTTACCAAAAAGTTTCTGGGGGAGGACCCGCAGACCCCCTTTGACCCCCCATGGGCGCCCATACATAAGGGCAGAGGGGGGCCCGGGCCCCCCCTGGAATCCGAAAAATTTACATAAAATCTTCATTTAACCATAATACATAATTTTTATTCAACATTCTATTTTATGTTTTCTGCTATATCAATACTTTATTATGATTTTAAGCTAATTCAAAAGCAATATGAAAATTGTTTTTAACATTTCATACACTGAAACATTGCCATATCCACCACTCCAGTAACAAAATATAGGAATCCTGAATTCTACTCATATCATGAAAATCATGGGTAACAATTCTATTAGGTTGCTGCCCAAAAGTGTTCCAAATAAGTTAAATCTCTACTCTTAAAAGTAAAATTTCAAAAATTTTCTGGGGGAGGACCCCCAGACCCCCTCTTTTTAGTATTGACTAGGTGTATTGTGAACAAGTAGATTTCTACATTAAGTGTACAAATATTAAAAACTATAATTAGAAGGTGTTAAAAATACTATGCACAATACATGAGTGAAACAAACTTCTATAACTTTGAACCAAACCCTCCTCCCCTCGAAACAAAAAAAATGCCTGACTGAAAACCTAAAATTTTTCTTGGGCCCCCCCTTGACTTTTAACATATGGGCGCCCCTGCTTGTATCCCTCTTATTAACATAACAACAGATCACATGAATTAATGAAGTTTTCTTAAACGAAAATTCAACCCAAAAATGTACAACAAACTACATTAAATCTATTAAATATGCATGTGAGGGGCTGACTAATATTTTTAGGCTTACCAAAATAAATTTCTATATACCCTAGCACTGACTGAAAAGGGAGGCTAGGTTGACACCTTTTATAAAATTATGTCTATTTAAAGATTAACAAGGAGTGATCAAACTCGATTTTTGAGTTTTCCTTTTAAATTTTGGAGCTTACATGGAGCAGTTCCTTCTATACTTTAACCCAAAGAATCTAAAAATGGACTAAAACTACTTTAAGCTTCAAATTTCTAAAATTTAAGAAAACAGAAAAGTTAAAACTAGAAAAATTTAGGACCTAACTCCTCCCGAAACAAAAGCCTTGTAACAGCTCTTTAGGCTTGAGGGTCTTATAGGTTTTGTCCCCTAGTCAAACAGTTAAACCTATGCCTATGATACCTCCTGAAAACCCCCTTGCCCCCCCCCTGAAAAAGTGAGTGCCCCACCAAAGGGAAATTCCTGGCTACGGGCCTGGTGCTCCTATGGACGAGCCGCCACTGCCCCCGACCCTCCTTTGGAACTCTTTTATGTACAACTTTTTTGTAAAACGTTCATCAAAATGCAAAAATCCAATTAAAATGGAAATTAAATTCTTGAAAATGTATATCCGAAATCAAGATTAGGTGTACCAAAACGAGTTGAAAATCGGCTTTTTAGACTTAAAAATCCAACAATTTTCTGGGGGTGGACCCCCAGACCCCCCTTTAGGATATTAGAAGACGATTTTGATACTGAAAATTTTTAACCCTCCAAAACCAAACCCTGGATCTGCAGCCATCTACTTACCTTCGTCACCAACAAAATCATACATAAGTTTCAGGAAAATTTTTGGGGCCAAACCCCTCCCCGAAAAACGTCTAGTTACAGCCCTGTGAAATAAGTCCAAAATTCGGATTAGGTGTACCAAAAATGGATTTAAAACATGCTTTATAGACTTAAATTTCCAAAAATATTCTGGGGAGGACCCCCAGACCCCCCTTTTAGTACTTCGAGTATGAAGATTCACAACCTGTCATACATTGAGACCCCCCAAAAAAAACAAATCCTGGATCCGCCTCTGACAATTTAAAAAGGGGACTAGGAAGTGGGGGGTTAATTATATTTGATATCAAATCTACGAAATTTTGGGGAACCTAGACCGCCCCCCCCTTGAAAATTGCTATAATCCGTGCCTGAACTAATTAGTTTTTAAAAAGAAAATAATCTGAATATTACTTGTTCGAGAATTTGTACTAAATGAGCATATGCATCCAATGGAGTAAGTTTCCATTCAGATATCAAACGATCTAGCTTATTAAACACAAGAAGTGGCTTAATATGTTCCAACCATGCCTGCTTAAGGGCAACCTTGGTCTGAAAATCACAAAAAAAGTTGATTCAAAACACAAGAACATTAAACAAATATTATAAAACTTTAGGACAAAACAAATAGTTTGGTAAAGTTAGTTAGGAAAATTGGAAGAAAAATTGGGTTCTTAGGTATTATCTCATCAAATGAGCCACTGAATTCGAAAATGTTATCAAAGCAGATACTGTTCCATAGAATTAGCGGATCCATTGAATTAGATGGCCACCATACAGTCGATGAGATAATACGTAATTACCAAAAATAGCAATGTATTTGATTCTTTGTTAAAATGTATTACTGTATGAAAAGTAATACTGTATTAAGGTTTAAAAAACTGAATAGTAATTTAAACTTTCAGAAAATAAAAATGCTGCATTCAATTTACAGCCAATTCTAAACACAGCTACTTACTTGTGAGCAGACACCCTCAATAACATCAACAATAATAATGGCTCCATCACACAGCCTCACTGCAGTGCACACTTCTCCAGCAAAGTCAACATGCCCAGGTGAATCAATCACATTGATTAAGTAATCTTCTTCATCTAAAATGATAATAATATAAATATAAATCTCCATATCCTAAACATTTAATTTACACATGTTGCTATTTAAAAAGATGAGTACCAGTCCAGTGGATGGATTAAATATACTTTTAATAGAGAAGATACAAGACAACACACAACCAAGGCAAACATTAACACCGAAAAGAGTAACCTTCTAATATACGCTACCAACAAAGACTTTCACATAAGCTTATATAACCTCCAGAAACAAAGTGAAACCTTCTAATGATTGATAGCCGATCAACCAATCCCACACAGGGATGGGCTGAAAAGACCTTCAAGATAGAGAATGTGAACTGAAACTTTTTGCCTCTCCACGTGGGGATGTGGAACCGATGAACTGGCTGATACAATCCGAAGAAGATATTATACAATAACAAATGCTGTTTGAACAAACTTAAATTAACGGACAGTTCAAATGTTTTTAGGGAGCATTTAAAGGAATCCAAAAGGGTTCACACACATTTTTGAGGAATACAAATGAAAAAAATTGAATAACTTTTATACTTACAAATACTTTTGAAAAACTAAATCAAAATTATATGTGTTAAAAAATAATTTACCAACATGCAACAGTGTGGTCTAATCAGCATGTTACATGTGGCCCTTGAATAAATTATCATCCTTAGCCTCAAAATATAATGCACATTCAAACTGCATGGAATATAATATACTTAATATAATGCCAGAAATGTATTAAAATCTGGCTTTAAATTCATCCTACAACTATAATTAGTGGAAAATTTAGGATACTAATAGGGGAAAGTGTTGTACCTGTGGACAAAAATCACGTTTGGATTTTTCCAAGACAGGTAAATTCACATTTGGACCATTTAAAGTGCCTAAAAACCTATAGTCCTAACCTTTGTGAGTAGGGGGATATTTTTTATTAGCTAAAATCTTGAAAATTGTATTTTTAATTAATTTTAATAACTTGAAAAAATTTGTGTCCATAGGTACAACAACGTGCTCTCCCTATGGACAGACCCAGTTGTACCTGTGGACACCCTTAAAAAGGGAAGTTTTAGTTGAAAAAAGCTAAAAATGAGCATTTTTATCAATGCATTACCTTTTTATAACATATTTCAAGCCTTTTTAAAATTGGAAATATATTTTTTAAAGAAATGTAGTTCCAGATCATAAATGATCATTAAAACGGAGTTGAATGATAAAAATCTTGATTTTTTACCAAAAACACATAAATCACATGAGATTTTCCGATCAAAATTTAAGGTAATAGTTTCATCAATCATGCTGATTGATCTGATCACATCACTGATCCAAAAAAACCCCAAAAACAATTAGATCGACACTTAGTTGTGCAAGCATTTGGTGGTAATAACTTTCGCAAATCTTCTTCAGTGGAAATTTTAAGTTTTTTGTAATCATAATACTTAAATGCGATAGGGTGCTTAAGATTTTACACCATATTTTATACTAAATGCCAAGTAGAATCAAAATTTAAAAAAGTAGTTTAGATCACAAAATATTTGATATTTCATCTAAAAATCACTTGAAAATAATCGCCGACAAATAGATAACCATTTACAATTAATTTAACATGCATTAAAATGTATTCACATAAATGAAACCTGATTCTAAAACGCCGATTAGCTACAGACACCCACAAGAACGCGTCCGTAGGTACAACACTTATGGTGTCCGAAGGTACAACACCAGGTGTTTTTGCATTCAAAATTCTATAAAACATAAAATAATTGAGATCTGACAATTTCTAATATCAAACTAAATAGGCAAAATCTCGGGGATTCACCCCATATATCCCATTTTATCATATCACAATTATAGGGGAAGAGAAGAATTAATGTAGTGATGCACTAAAAAAAACTTTGAGCATCTAAAAACAATAAATTTATTATATAAATTTAAATAATATTTTAAAGAGCTGATTTCACGTTAGCAACTAGATAGCATCTGTTTACACTCAAAATCGACCCAAAATTCAAATTTACATTTTTTCCCGAATTTTAAAATGAGGTGGCTGGAGGTACAACCGTCCTTAGGTACAACACTCTCCCCTAATAATAAGGATTAACTTGATAAATTTATCATGTAAACTACATTGCATTCAAATAAAATATATAACAAATTAGATTTTGAGTAAAACTTTCTTAACCCACGGATTTAAATTATGAATCTTCATGTTAATAGAAGAAAACATTTTTTCCACATGACATCCTACCACAGTTTTAAATATTTACAGACAAGTTATTTTGTGTTCAGGGGTTTATCCAGGTTTTAGGAATTTTGTGAAAAATCATATGGAATTTCATAAAAATGAAGGGCGTGTAGTGCAACCTCAGCATTCAAAACTATTGGTATCGACCTAAAACTTGCAAATTCTATCTAAAAATGATAGAAGAAACACATTCTAAAAATGTTTTCAAACCACTTTTGATCTTTTGAGAAGAGTCCGTTTAGGGGAATTGGAATTTTGTGAAGGGTCCTTTTTTTATCATAATTTTGTGTTGTTGTTGTTGTCGTGTGCCACTTGTAATATCCAAGCTCCTTAAGGATTCAAGGCAAAGGGGGTGTGGCTCCTCAGAAAGTGAGGCCCATAAATGGCAGGAGTCCGACTTCTGCCTCATGAGATGATAGATGCTGCCACTATTTATCACCACCTCCACAATTTTGCCATGTACCTGAAGGGGAGGGAAATAGTCTCCAGACACCTGGACCCGTGATAAACTGCGCCATGACGGACCACAGGACTTTTGGACCCACAGATTTAACGAGCACGTACTCTGCATATACTCGGTGGGTCTTTAGGGGTGTCGGGAATGGAACCCGGGACCCTCCGATCCCGAAGCCAATGTCTTAACCACTAGGCTCCCCACCGCCTATCATAATTTTGTAAAGGGTCCTTAAACGGACCCATTTTCTTTCTAGATGAACCCCTGGTGTTTATGGATTTTAATAACCTTACAGAAGTATAAAATATTGTATAAGTTACCTTTCTTATAATAGACAGCTACAGCACTAGATTTCATAGTAATACCTCTTTCTTGCTCATCTTTTCGACTATCCATGTACCGCAGCTAGATCAAAAGATTTCAATTAAAATCAAGGTTACTGTTCTAAGGTAACAACCTTTTATTAATACATTTACAAAATTATTATTAATTAGCATTGGAAAAAGTTACATCAGATTTAAAAGAAAGATGGGATACAAAGCTTCCAATGTGAGAGTAAAATGCATATATGATTCTAATCATGAATTATGTTCTATTATGATATATTTTATAAGGTGGACCAGTTTGAGAATACTGTGCCTTAGGTAGCCCTCTAGTTACTTTAAATTGCACCAAATAAATTAATTCAAGGGTTAAACATAAGTATGAAATATCACAAAAAGAAGAAAAGACACTCAGCCACTTACACTTAACTGAAAAATTATAAATAGTAATCTAATCCCTAATGTTAGACCTAGAGTTATATACTATGGTTACTTTCCTAATAATATTTGAAAATTCAATCAGTAAAAAAAATTATGATATGAGATGGCATTATGGCTATGGATTAATTACGAGTAAAACAGGTTGTCCATGACAAAAAGGGCAATTGGTCGCCAGGAGTAGGTCATTGGCTGACCAGCTGCTGCTATAGAGCAGTCTCTAAGTTAATGACTGCTAAGTTGGTGGTCTCCATTGAGAACCCATTTCAAAACTGTTCCAAAAATTACTTTAGAGAAAGACAGAGGTAACACATTAAAAATCACAATTTTACCTTTCCAGCCATTTTATGAGATATGATTCCATTGCTGGCTAAGAGGGAGTCAGCGAGAGTAGTTTTACCTGAAACCATAAAGTGGGAAATGTAGCTTAATGTGTGTTTGTAATATTGGGAATTAAACTTGAATCTAAAAATGGTTTATTGTATTTATAAAAATAGATCTGAATGAAATTCATAAATACTATTTACCGTGATCAACATGAGCTAAAATGCAAATGTGTCTTATGTTTTTGGGATTTTTCTGTAGTGCAGCAAATACTTCTGGTGTTACAGCTCTCATGATTACTTTCAAAAAGTACACTTTATAGGAGCATACGAGTTTTCTTTGTTAGAGAATTAATCTGATTACAATCACTTGATATCAACTAAATCGAATAAAAAGAAAAGATGTGATGAATGTAAAGAAACTAAAGATCAAGAGAAAATTTTATTTTTCAAAGCATAAACAAATAAAACTTATTTTAATTCGAAACAACAAATTCCTTTATGATACGATCATCACAAAAACTTTAAAAGTTAATTACTGTAAACTGTTGGTGTAAAGCTTGCCCAAAACTAAATATTAATTAGAAAGAAAGACGTGCTTTTCTCTATTGTTGATCACTGTTTTCAAAATATGCAGCTCTTGGGAAACGTGTTTACATTTTTCGGAATAACTGTTGCCATACCGGATATTTAGAGTTACAAAAGAGTTCAACTTCCGCAAAACGGGAAATGAGCAGAAATGAGGTGCGCTTCGGTTCACGGGATATATCCCGTGAATTTTCATTAATTATTATATAATAATTAATGAAAATTCAATCAGTAAAAATAAATAAATTATGGCACAGAGTTAAAACAGATCCAGGAGTAGGTCACTGGCTGACCTGCTGCCGCTATAGAGAGCAGTCCCCGACCCAACAGTCCTTTAAAAATTCCTCCCATAGATGCCTGGTATTTTCCACAGAGAAAAATCCTAACAAAGGGAAAGGGTTCAAAACGATATTTTAAAAAGTTGAATGGATGTGAGGGCGCCCCTAAGAACTATATAAATGATTGACAGCGATCGGTAGCACTATTGTAGTACATTTTGGTGACCAAATCTGTGATTGGCTTCCACTCAGGCCCCGTTTACATGGACCACTTTAAATCCCGGGATTAAAGCCGGGTCCGGGGAATCCAGAATTCGTCCTAAAAACCCGTTTACACGTCCAGTCCTCAAATGCCGGGATTTGACGTCACTGATCACGTGACTTGTCGAAGTTGCGTAATCTCTCTCCCATCGTTCGATGTTTTGTTAATTTATATTTTGAGAAAAAAAAAGAAATTAAGGTATTTTTAGACAAACAACTTAAACTGATGGTTAATTAACAAAAATCCTGATTGCTGAATTCGGGTTTCTCTTCAATTCTCGAAATTTTCTATTTTAATTTCGCATGATGCAGAATTAGACTAAAAATTTAACGGGGGTAGAAATTCCTTTAAATCAACAAAATATAATTAATATTAACAAAATGATAAGCTTTACACTAGGAACAATGTAATTAGCAAACATTTCGATTGCTCAATAAAAAATACTCTCCAAAATTCTATGGATGATTAGGATTTAATCACCTCCACAAACCTTAAAAATGTAGTTAGTTAAAAAAGGAATTTTTAAATAAAATAAATTAACTGTGTGTCAATTTAATAATGTCAATCAAATTTAGATTCTAGAGAATTCCGAAATTTTTTGGTATAGAGTAGGACCTTATGGGTTCAAAAGGAATAGATGCACAATAAAAATATATGAAGATTTAAAAGATTTATGTGTTGAGGTATAACTCGCCTAACATCCCTTTTTGTCTAGCGAACAGAAGCAAGAAAAATAAATCTTGCAATAAATAGTACTAAGGCTATGTATTATATTCAAGAAAATAAATCCTAACTTTCAATATTATTTAGGTTCTAATGATATCACAGAAAGAAAATAATTTTTATTAAAAAAGCATGTACCACAGCATGTAAGTTGCCATAATATTTGGGATCTGGTTATGTATTAAAGTGGGTAATATGTACTGAAAAAAATTTTAACTTGGTGAAATTTGCCATGTGTGTTTTTCATTTTATTACAAATGAATTTCTAGAAAAAACAGTGATGGACAAATAAAAGGCGAATGGATATTACAAATAATAAGAAATTAAGACATAGGTAATTAATACAAGATGTATCGGTGAACCGAAAAAAGTTTGCAATAATTGATGTCCCAAATAAACATGAAAAAACCTCATTCGGTTTTATGTTTGGTCACTCAGTTTTATGTTTAAGTGTGGTCGACTGAAAATTTTTATGAAAGTTAGCAAATTCACATGAGGCATCCAGTTTCCATCTCCTAAAATAATCATTATTCATTAAAAATAAAAAGATTAATTAATACAATATTGATAAAAAAACCTTAAAATTAAAATGGGAATTTTTCCCAATACTAAAAAACATCAGGACTTTTTTGCTAGAAAATAATTTATTTTTTTCAGTTTTGAACACATCACACACTCATTCTACTCTAAGTTCTCACAACACAAAATAAAATATAAAGGTATATAAAAATTTGTGTGCTACTGTTTTTTCATTAAGGCATTGGCCAACTCGTCAACATAGAAACTTGCATATTCTGTAATCTGTAAGGCTTAATATTGTCAAGCTGTTGGGGATGCCACATATTGGAGACTCTTCTGATGATACAATTGACAACACCGAGAAAGATTTGTTATTGGATGTTCCAAAGAAACATTCAAAAACAAACCTCACCCAGTTTTATGCTGTTTTCCCCCTTCTGAAATCAAACATATAATTCACAAAAAATAACAAGGTATTTATAACAATATTGTTTAAAAAACCTTAAACTCAAATTTAACCATGAGTAAAAATTATCAGGAGTTATCTTTAATTTCTTTTTTAGACCATTTTAACATTATCATAGATAAAATGATCTTAATAAAAGCCAACAAAAGTAATATTAAAACCAGATAAAAACAAATATTTTAGAATTAACTTCGAACAAAGTATAGAAACATTTCAGTTCAATATTCTGTAATCCGTAGGGCTAAATAGTATTGCCAAGCTGTTGGGGACGGCAAATGTTAGACACTCTTCTGATGATGATATATAATTGACAACACCGAGAAATATTTGTTATTGGATGTTCCAAAGAAGCATTCAAAAACAAACCTCACTCAGTTTTATGTTGTTTTCCCTTCTGAAATCAAACATAATTCACAAAAAATAACAAGGTATTTATAACAGCATTGTTTAAAAAACCTTAAATTCAAATTTAACTATGCGTAAAAATTATCAGTGGAGTTATCTCTAATTTCCTTTTCAATTTTGCACATTTCTTATCACATTCTTTCTATTGAAAATTCTTGCTAGTACTAATTGTTTACTATGCTATCAGCCCATTTGCAAACACAGAAACTGTTTCGAGAACAAATTCAACAATACATAACATATTTCTTCAGATGTTTTACAACAAATTTAATTATTGCTGAAATGGTCCATCGCTAACTTTTGTACCCAAAATTTGTTTACTTTCAAAATAGAAACCAAAGTAATATTAACACCCGATAAAAACGGTTTAAGATTGAAATTTAAAAAAACAATCAAATTTCAGTACAAAAAATTCATAAACTTTTGGAGATTTATGAATATTGTTCGTGAAAATACACTTAAGATATTTAACGAGACAGTGTATTGACTTTAAACCCAAATTTCATATTACTTATGTAACCATCCACTTGTCTTGTCATAACGGTACACTTGATGGCTTTTAGAAAAATGAAAATTCACAACAATTTAACCAAAACACTGGACTGAAGTGAGAGGGCAAGCCAAATTAATACGAGTCTGCTTAATGCGATTGCATTTATCCGATATTAAACCGATAACATTATTAGATTGATAATAGTAAGAGATTTCACATAAAAAGATGCAAACAGTAAAACTAGATGATTGTTTGCTGTAATATTAAAATTATGTAATCCTAATTCAAGTTTTTAAAACAATTTTACACAATATGTACTTGGCTACTTGAATTTTTTAGGGTAAAATTTATAATTCCAAGTAGTCCAATAAATAAAAAAATAGACGCTTACTTTGTATTTTCATTCGTGTTCATCAAGATATATTATCGCTAGTTTTCAAAATTTTACATAGAAAAGGCTCAGAAACATAACCACAAAAACCATGTGATTTCAAATAACACAAAAAATCTAATTCTCTTATCAGATATATCTGCAAGGCGCCGATGGTGATATCCAATGACTAGCATGGATTCGTCTCCCATTAACTGTATGTATCAGTCAGAGACCTTCGAATGTTTTCTTTTAACAATCAAAGCAAAGAAACATAACAGTGTACCAGTGAACTTATACTGAGTTTCAGAAAAAAGTAATTGACCTTCACTACAAAACTTGAAAGCAGGTGATTATTAGGGCATATTGACAAATTTTGATAACATTAAGTGTCATGTTGATCTCCATCCATAGTTGATCCCAGTAAACGATGTATTTTACATTAAATTAAATAGGAATGATCGGGACCAGTTGATTTCGTAAACATTAACCGTGATCACACTAAGCCGACTTGACTGCAGTTATATTGTTCACCAAGAGAGGGGTCAGATAAAACTGGATGAGATAACTTAGTTGTTATCAATGAACTGCATTAGTTTTAAAAGGATATAGTAATTTTAACGAGTTCATTATTCCCAGTTTTGAGGGGTTTAGATGGCATATAGACAACAAATGTTAATATAAAGTATATACTAATGTGTGTGCTTTTGATTTTCAAAACTTAAAAACCTAGCATAGGACAATATTTTAGTGTAAACAAAAATATCCAACTTCTCTAACATGATGAGATTTCAGATACAGGATACAAGTAATCTATCTTAGAATTATTGTTTCACCATGATTTATCATAGTGGAAACAATATAGCCCTTAATTTACCAAGAAACTTAAAAGTTCCAACATAAATTTTATAAGAAATAAGGAAAATTAGAATGGTTAGTTGTGCTTGTGATCGGTAGTATGCAACTTTTTTCTCCGATTTAAAGGAATTGAAAAACTTACCTTACTTGGAGAGGAAATCCTGTTTACGATAAAAACCTGGATTAGTTATTTCTTGAAGTTAATTTCACAATATTTAATTCGAAAAATAAATTTCTCATCTACAAGTTAAAGCTGTAAACAAACATGGAGGATTTTACAAAGCGCAATGCATCATGGGAAAGCCGGTTTCAGAAATTCCAGCTTTGAACCCGGCTTCGGAGGTGGAATTTACGATTCCACCTTTTTTTCGGCATTGCGGGTTTAAACCGAGCCAAATCCCGGGATTTGTGTCCATGTAAACGGGGCCTCAATCTGCTATTTTCCAATTTTCCAAGGAGAAGGGGGAAAACCCGTTTTTCTCGCCCAATCAGGCTTTTCCCCGCCTCCCATGATGTAGATGCGATTCCAGCTCCAAAAAAGCCCCACATCCATCCAACTTTTCAATAAGGAACTTGCATGATTTTTTTAACTTTTTTAATCTATTCTTTTCGCAAAAATAAGCCACTACACAAAATTTGAGAACGATTAGAAAATTTTTTGATTGCAAAAAAATTATCAAAAATCGTATTTTTCGAAGTGCCCGAAAACTCTTAATTGTATGTTGCATGCATAGTGACGTCACAACACATAGACTTCGCCTATGTTTGCCTTGGATTTCTGACCGTCACCAGAACTGTCTTGATCTAGAAGGTAAATATTTATTAAAACACTCATATCGGACACTTCAGAAAAAAGAAATCATCAACTAAAACATAGAAATTAAATTCTGATTGCAATTTGGCCCGATGGAATTCTACGTCACTGTGCATGCAAACACACTTGGCGTTTTCAGTCACGTTTTTACCAGTTATTAAGCTATTTGTAACTTAAAAAATCCAAAATTTCAAAGCTTTACCTATATTATTCACCGAGATATGAGACTTTAAATTTGGAAAATTTTCAAAATGGCGGCCATGATTGATGCGACTGCTCATCGAAAACTTCCCATAACTCGGTAAATTATTGTTGAAAATGAACAGTTAAAACCTTTTTTGAAAGAGAAGCAATACCACTACACAATTAAGACATTAAAAGAACAATAAGGAAGTTGCATGTGTCAGATTTTCAAAAACAAACAAGTGTTCCGTATGGTTTTTGGTATGGTTAAATGAAATATCTAGTCAGTTTTTCAAAAAAATTTACAGGTAATTAAATATTTTAATTTAAAAGTCGAGAAAAAAACACGTGACTGAAAACGTTTATTGTTTAAACTATAAGATGACGTCAACAATAATACCACCAACTCCATTGCTTTACAACAATGTTTAGTATAAGATGACGTCACATCCAAACTCTTGGCGTTTTCGCGCGCTTTTAAAAAGGGGATTTTTGTTAATTTTTTTGACAATCAAAAAATTTCTCGATCGGTCTCAAATTTTGGGTAGTTGCTTATTTTTGCAAGAGGAATCGATTAAAAAAATAAAAAAAAATCATGCAACTTCCTCATTAAACCACTTTAAGTTGGTTTTAGATAACGTCTAAGACAGATTAATACTTTACTATAACAAGCATGTTAAAAGCTTTAAAAAAATGCTTTCTTGGTGAAAAATTGTTCTAAATTTTTTTTAAATGTTCACCCTGATATAAATAATCGACATTAAACCATTTAAAGGAAAATTTTGCCTTACAAGGGCCTGAGCGCAAACGCGAAAATACCTAATAAACGCGCGCTTCAAATAAACTTTTTCTGTCAAAGAATCACAAAATCGTGCTTTCTATTATGATTTTCTAACATTATTTTAACCAAATCATGCTTTCTATTATGATTTTCTTACAACATTTTTACCTCTTCAAGTTTAAAAAACAAGCGTCCCTTATCTTTTGTATCAGAAAAAAAATGCTTAAAATAAAATTTTTCCGGTTGGAAATTACCTTTAAAATGAGTATTTTCTAGAAAAACCTTCACTTACTGCGTTAAAACATGAAATATCAATGAGATTCATAATGTATTAAAATATGTTATACATTTAAACTTACCGAACACTTTTTAACAATTAGTAATCGTTGTGTATTTGCTGTTTTTATGAATTATTTTTAAAAATTAGAAAGCATAGAAGTTATGTGGAAATACATTATGCAAGGTGTTCCTGCAAATCTTCTGGAATACCATGTACACTAATGTGCCTGAATTGTAGAGGTGAATGCCAAAACTCAGAGGAAGACCTATAACTTAACCTTTTACGTTAAATTCAAAAATTAAATCAATACTTTTGAATTCGTGCCAAAAGAATAAAATAATTTGATATCCTTAAAAGGCTATTTAATACCTTTAACTCTTTATATAATTAATGAAATTCTTATCTTAGTGTTGTAATAACTACTGAAAGGAGTATAGGCAAAGTACATGCTTTATTTTTTTTTAAATCTTGCTAATATAGAAAATATACCAATTCTCAAGAGAGGCATACGTTTATTAAAAGAAAATATCTTAGTCTATCATGGTACACATTTAATATGTTTTTTTACAGGAAAAATATATTGTTTCTACGACTCTCATTTAAGAAAAAAGCCTTACTTATTAACTTATCAAATCCAAATATTTGTACGATGATTATTAATGAAAGATTTGGATGCATTTGACTTTCCCGGTATTCTTAATTTCTAATAAATGTAAAGACATTGAAACTAATAGTAAAGTTGTAGGTAAGTAAACAAACAGTAAGTAAACAAACTGGATACTCTACCTAAGGTAGAGTATCCAGGGCTTTAAATTTAAGTAGTCTTGTAGCAAACTAGCAGGACGCATACAGTCTCAATTAATTTTGTATACCGATTAAAAAATAATTGCTTAAAGTTTAAATGGTGTTATGATGCATTACCATATAGGGAATGATTAGATGTATTACCCTTACTCGATTTTCAAATACACAACGATTACTAATTGTAAAAAGTGTTCGGTAAGTTTAAATGTATATAACATATTTTAATACATTATGAATCCCATTGATATTTCATGTTTTAACTCAGTGAGTAAAGGTTTGTCTAAAAAATACTCATTGAAAGGTAATTTCTAACCTGAAAAATTGTATTTAAAGCATTTTTTTCTTAAAAAAAAGGTAAGGGATGCTTGTTTTTTAAACTTGAAGTGGCTAAAATGTTGTTAGAAAATCATAATAGAAAGCACGATTTTGTGATTCTTTGACAGAAAAAGTTTATTTGAAGCGCGCGTTTTTAGGTATTTTCGCGTTTGCACTCAGGCGTTTGTAAGGCAAAATTTTCATTGAAATGGTTTAATGTCTCATATTTATATCAGGGTGAACATTTAATAAAAAATTTAGAACAGTTTTTCACCAAGAAAGCATTTTTTTAAAGCTTTTAACATGCTTCTCATAGTAAAGTATTAATCTGTCTTAGAGTTTATTTAAAACTAATTTAAAGTGGTTTAATTGCTCTTTTAATGTCTTAATAGTGTAGTGGCATTGCTTTTCTTTAAAAAAAGGTTTTAACTATTCATTTTGAGCAATAATTTACCGTGTTATGGGAAGTTTTTGATGAGTAGTCGCATCAATCATGGCCGCCATTTTGAAAATTTTCCAAATTTAAAGTCTCATATCTCGGTGAATAATTAAGGTAAAGCTTTGAAATTTTGGATTTTTTTAAGTTACAAATAGCTTAATAACTGGTAAAAATTTCATGATACTAACTTATGTTTAACATTGTGTTTTTGAAGATTTTAAATTTTAAAATTTAGTTTTTTTCAAAAAAACATATCAAATAGCATCTTTTTGAAATTTTCGATTTCATATTTGTAATCTACGACCTCAAATTGTATAGAAAAGTCACCTTACATGTTGAAAAGTTTGATAGTTAAGGTGTAAAACGCGAATTTAAAAATTTCACCACAAGTTAAATATTTTAAATTCTTAGGGAAATTTCGGCGGACTCCTGATCGAAAACTCATTCTTATGGTCCATGGAATCAGTGTACCAAGTGGCTTACCATCATCAAAAAGTGCAGTGTTTCAACTTGTACCCCTTACAGCCGTATTGACCAACACGGAATCCCGGATGCGTAATGGACCATATCCGTCTGACGTCACATTTCCCCCATCATGTGACCTACTGAGCTTGCAATTGGTTACCACAGAGATGGCTTGTAGTGAGATATGATGATAGTGAGATATGATTTGATAGTGAGTTTGTTTTCCCCTTTCACGTGATTAAATGGGCGTGACACGAATATCGTCCATTGGAATCACTACAGGCCTAGACGATAGTTTCTACGGGCCACGGCGAAACCGCCGAGAGAGCGATATTTGGCGATAAAAGGTATAATTCGCGCGCAATTCGTACTAGAACAACCCCAGAGAGAAAACATTTCTTCACAACTATGTGTGTCATTATACAGATGTTATTCCGATTTCCTTATTCAATTTATTTAGAACCTTTTCGCTTTTTTTGTTGATTTCATTCGATGCTTCACGAAAACAAAAAAATATTCTGTGAATGTAATATTTAATTTTTTTACGAAAAACTTGTAAAATTAAATTGAACATTTTTTCTCTTGTAGTATTTTGCATTGTTTATTTTAATCCAAAGTGCATATATTAGAAAGTTAGACTTCCTTCTTGGTTTATTAAAATACTAGTTAATATTAAACTTGATATTGTTTAAATTTTTCAACAAATAATTAATAAAATACTCAGTTTCTCTAATTACAATATTCTCTAATTACTTAAACAATTACATTTTCTCTATTGCAATTATTGGTCCAAGTTACATTCATGATGAATATTTTCTACTTGTTCTTTGCTTATTTTCCAGTCCTTTTACTATTTACTTTGATTAAACTTGTTTTTAAACTCTGATATTTTTATTACTTAGCTTTTTGATATAGATAAAAAGGTGACATCCCATAATAAGGAATCAGAGGGAACTAGTAAAATGTGATTGATTTTATTCTCTGGGGCATTTTTGGAATCTAATTTTTGTAATTAAAGAAACCTTTTTACATATTTTGTAAGGCAATTATTTTTAAAATTTTAGCATTATAATTTAATAAAGAGAGAAGAGAGTCTATACCCCCATAAACCAATTCTATTCTATTAAAAAATACTGTTATTGTGAAGGCTGAAATTTTTTAATACTATTTTTTCAAAATTGCTTCAGGGGAAACAAAAATGGGTTACAGTAAAAAATGCAATAAAAACTCAAATTGTTAATTTGAATGACTTGAAAATTTAACTTTAAACTTATGTTTTGGTTTAAGTGGTAATTTTATATAAATTTCATATTTATGGTAAAATAAGTTTATACACATCCAAAATGCCATAATTTTATTATGTTACGCTTGTGAATTTCATACACTAGTCTGAAAAATAGAGGACATGAATAAAAATATGAAAAACCATAAAAAAAGAGAAAAATCAATTCTTTTAAATTAAATAGGTTCTTTTATTACACACATAATCAAAATATCATATATTTACGTATTTAGAAAACATATTCAAAACAAATATTGAAACCTGAAACATATGTATGAAATTAATCAGTACATTTCTATGATAGAAAAGTAAATTCAAAGTTAGTCTTACTTTTTACGAAATTATTTCCATTGTGTTAAAATTAAATAATCAATTTAGATAGTATTTGTCTGATGGGAAATTAACTCCAAAGGGCTAAAGGGAATCATACACAATTATTTAAATTATTTTTCATAATTTGTAAATTAAAGTTAAATTTGTTTTCTCAAATACATAATTTTTAAAAGAGAGAAATGATATTAAACGCAGATTAACCCCTTCTTGGTCATCGTCACATGTTATATGTCCAATGCTATGAGTCACTCAGGTGATAATACAAAAAAACGAGAGAGAATGTAAGGGGCAGTTTATCATAAAATTGACGCGGGGTTTCGTTTCAAGTGAAAGTTCTTGCACCTGTTTCTTCCTTACTTTTCCCTGATCAGAAGATGATTTTATAAGGTCATGAAAGTTTAAAGGACAACGGCGATTTTCAAAAGCATAAATTTGGTGTAGTGAAGGAAATACTCGGACAAAGAGTTTACTTCAATGAATAAATGAACATAATTTCTTATAAATTTATCCCACTTAATAAAAAATACTTAGAGAAGATACGCAAAGAAAGACTTATGGGAAGTAAGAAAATCGGAAGCTTTTGTGTGTAGTCACACAAAAAGTCGTTTCACAGTTTGATAACAAAAAATTAAACTTTGAAAAAGGGGTTAAAATCCTAATGTGTCTTAAATTTTTAGATAAAACATAAGCATAAATAAATAATTTCCTTAATACCCTGATAGAATAAATATTAATAACCCTTAATACCCCCTTAGATTCCCTGAGTAATGGTAGATATCCATTCTGTGTCTGTTATTTGCCCATAACGCATTCGAAACTTCTCCACGTCTTCTTCATTTCCTAAATCTAATCGCAAAACGATTTCGTTTGCTGAAGATTTGGTATCCTTTATTACATAAGGATAATATTTCCTTAATTCGCATAAAACGTAATCCATTGTCTCGTTCTCTACTTTTAATTTAAAAACGCGCACAAACAAAACAAAACTAGCGCGAACCATTGAGAGGACCACGGCGCATGCGTCGAAATACTCACCGCCAAACATGTGCTCATTCCTGCGGTTTCGCCGCGCCTCACCAACTTTCGTCTAGGCCTGTAGTGTTTCCAATTACGCATCCCGGATTGACGGATTATCCGCAGATCCTAAGTAAAACGTTATCGACCAGTCAAGGTTGGGAGCTTAAGCCTGGATCCAAAGCTTCAAATCTAATCCCCCAACATTGGCGGATTAATCCGAGGATAATTTGCAATGCAAGCGAAAATGAACAATTAAGTAAGAATTAGATGACAAATTATATTTATATTTGCGTATATTTGCTTCAATCATCAATATAATGATAGATTAAAATGTAATAATAAAGATTAAGATTTACTGATCGGGAAACGACACGGATCGAGATCAACCAAAAAGTTTAGAGTTCGCTCTCGTTTCGATAGATGGCGCTCTAACAACTTAATAAGGTTTTAAATATTTCGTAGGGATCTTACTTAAGTTTCAGAATTTTCCCCTTTTAACTATTAATTCCTTTAAATTCTTTCAAAAATAGTCTATTTTTAGAGAGGTGAATCAATATTTTCAGATACGTGTGAGTATTTTAAAAATAATATTGAAATAATCTCATACAGGGATTGCATCAGATAACCAGTTTTGTGAAAACAATTCCGAGTGTTAAGCAGGAAAACAAGGACACCAGTTAAACTCATTTTTTATTAATTGATTGTATAGTTATTATTAGTTGTGATAGAAATGTTTTAAAGCAAGTGGGGAGTTTTATAGGAAATAATTTACACTGGACTATGAACTTGAGCGAACAGCGCGGACGCTTGGACTCGGACTCGATCACTGGCGTCATCGCGGTCCAATCAGAAGTGGCCTTACATTCAACCCTTCGGATTGAAGAAACCGGGATTGTCGGATGCTGATCGATAAGGGCCAAAAATCTCCTCCTCGATTAAACATCAATCCGGGTTTATACGATCTGCGATTAAGCTCTCAATCTACTCGTGATGGTTAATATGGCTGTTAGACTACCAGAAAACCCGTTCACCCCTGTTTTTTGCATGTGTTTGATGTGGATAAATGAGGTTATTTGGGGACATCCATAAATTACGTGAGGTGTTTTTTCCAAAATCTGGACCCCCCCCTCCCCCCTTGGTGAGATTTAGTGAGATTTTGCTGGACCCCCCTCCTCCCCACGTGAGATTTACCTACATCCTTTAAAAAACAATTTTCTGTCTTATTCGTTTGCATTTTACTTAAAAAAGAAAATCGTATAATTTCTAACTTAAAAAGTTGACGTGAGATTTTAATCGACCCCCCTCCCCCCTTGGTGAGATTTGGTGAGATTTTTCCAAACCCCTCCCCCCTTTTTGACCTCACATAATTTATGGATGTCCCCTTTTTAGTTCAGACTCGCGAGGCCCCTTAGAAGGGCTATCCAATGAGAATTATAAATATTATAACATTCTGTAGTGAACTAAGATAAGAGAGAAATCAATCAAATTCCTTAGATATTTCAAATTTTCACATTTTTCTTACAGAAAACAATTAAAAAAGGGTCAAGTGACTTCTTTAGCTGGCGGTCTCCGTGGAAAACTGCGCTGTGGTCCACGTGGTATCCAAGGAGAAAAGAGTAATGTTTATGTATGTAATGGGAAGTTTTGGTAAAAATTTTACCTAAATAACCTTTATAGTTTTATAGATATTAAAAGTAAGTCAATGTGCCCCTTGTAATACATTGCCCAGCTTTACCTTATTTTTATAGATGAAAAATAATTCTACTAGGTTTTATATTTAAAAACAGTTTTGGCTCTCTTTCATCAAAATTACTCAACCCTACAGTTATGGACCGGACACCAAAGTGCGATGCTTGAAAACAAATGGGTAATGTGTAAATGCGCCCTTATAGGGCCTTGTGAAAATGTTCTTAAAAATGATACCTACCTCACGTTGATAAATGAACTCTTTCGAAGGAAAATACGCAAGGGATATTTTGGAACCCATCGACAATAAGGCGACTCAGGTCCATGAAATGAGAAGTAAAAACAAAATATTAGAAAATGAAGTGTTTAATTAGAAAAACAATTTTCACACTTTTTAAATTTTTTAATAACATGGAAAATTTTGACTTGAATAAACAAATTATCAAATTAATTTTAGATTTGGAATTCGAAAATAAAAACAGAGACTTACCAAATTCTTTTGAGGGAATCTGATTGAAATTTTGTAGAAGCATAAAGGTATTGTTTACAGTATGAGGGGAAATAAACAGTTTTACGCTTCTTCAAAATTTCACTCAGGTTCGTCCCAATTAAATATTTAAGTTTTCAAAGTATGGTTATACAGGGTGATTCAGAAATAATCATCAATAATTGGGGGGGAGGTAGAGGGGCCCTAGACAAGCATATTTCGAATAGGGATGGTGGGGCGCAGCCTTACCGTTAAAGAGCTAGGACCTAATGTAGTGCGAGAGAGTTCCAAAAGGCCGTTTTTAGAAGGACCGTGTGACGAAATAAAACATAATAAAATAAAAAACATTATTGCATGAGGTACAGGAGTATCCGTACTACTTAAATCCTCAATGCGATAGAAATTGGACCACTTGCTAAATCGTGGGGTGAGTTTTAAAACGTGCAATATTAATCTCTTAGTCAAACAATGGAGTTCCATTAATGGTATTTAGAAAAATTATGATCGGGGAAGGAATTTTCAATGATCAAATAGTTTTAATGATCAATATTACGATCATTAAAAATTCCTTCCCCGATCATCATTTTTCTAAATACCATTAAGGGAACTCCATTCTTTGACTAAAAGATTAATATTGCACTTTTGAAACTCACTCCACGGTTTAGAAAGTGGTTCAAATATAGGGATATTTCCTTACCTCATGCAATAGATTTTTTCATTTTATTATGTTTTGTTTCGTCACACGGGTCTTCTAAAAACGGCCTTATGAAACGCGCTCGCACTACATTAGGTCCTAGCTCTTTAACGGTAAGGCTGCGCCCCACCATCCCTATTCGAAATATGCTTGTCTAGGGCCCCTCTACCTCCCCCCAAATTATTGATGATTATTTTTTGAATCACCCTGTATAATTTTCTTAATCAAATGCGAAATTGCATCCCAGAATATCCCACGTTTCCTTCTTAGTAGAGGAAGAAACAAAACGGTTGGTTATCCCGATAAGTCGGTAACAGCTTTCCCAACGAATAAATAGCCTACTCGTTTTGGGCGAGAGTGCGCTTCTTTCACGACACCCACCGATCCACCTTTAGGAAGTAGTGCGCGAAATATTCCGTAGTCGGTGGTTTTCACTATCTGAGAAAACAGCTGTAGGGCCCTGAGATCAGGGGAATGAAAAAAGCACGATGGTAACGGAACAATTGCATGGCAATTTCCTTAAATCAGAAGTTAGGCATAACATTGGTGTTACTAAATTGACTTCCTAATGCATTGCTTGAGAGAAAATACAATAGCAAGTAGCAAGTTAAGAGTTAACTAGCTGTTACAACCCGGCAAAGCCGGGTTTTACAGCTAGCCTTCTTTGGCGCTGAAGCGAGATTCGTTCGTTACTACCTGTTCGTATTTATTCATTCCCTATCATTAAATATACAGTTAAATTCATTATCTTCGAAAGGGGTTTTGCCTCCGATTTACCATGGCATTGTCACAAATTTATTACATAGAAATAATTGTCATTTTATTTTGACCGGTCGTCAGCCCAATCCACCGAACCGGATCTGTACAAACTTGTTCTTAAATGAAATCTTACTACCCCGATATAAACCCATTTTAAGTGGCATCCTCCCAAAACCTTCCACTTTAAATTATTATTTGATTTTTATTTGTCTCATTGTTTGAAGTTAAATGTTTATCCCCTACTGTGTAATATAAAGGGAAAGAAGAAATACTTCAATCAAACATGTACCATACTTTTTTAGAAATTCAATAAGGCTCTAGTATCTCGTTGGGATAAATCTAGTGAACCGTCAAAACTTTGAAATTTAATTTCAATGTAGATTTTCTTCACGCTCTTTCAAGGACGTTTTGCCGGTGTTGGTAAAAATATTGACTAAAAACAATGCGGCAAATTTAAATCAATTTGTAATTAAAAAATGGAATGCTTTGGAGGAAAGAGACCTAAAACTGGCTCATCTAGGGGTGGAAAGCTTTCTTTCAAGACCGAGTTTGTCCAAATCGGTTCAGGGGTTCGGGCTGGCGGCCGGCGGAACGGAACGTCTCCATAGAGTTAACATTAGAGCAAAACGAAAAGAACGCATAATTTTAAAATGGAAAGCTTTAGAGAAACGCGACCTAAAATGGGCTCATCTAGGGGTGGAAAGCTTTCGATCAAGGCCAAGTTTGTCCAAATCGGTTCGGGGGTTCGGCCTGGCGGTCGGCGGAACGGAACCTCCCCATTGACTTAACATTACAGCAAAACGAAAAGAACGCATAATTTTCCGAAATTATGCGTTATTAATTTGAAATACGAAAAATATTTCAAATTTTTTAATGGACAAAATGAAATAGAAAATAATGAGTATGCTTAATAGTTCTAGTAAGTACTTTTTTATTAACTAGTATGAGTTAATTTTTTTTCAAACAAATTTGAAAATTAAAATAATATTTTTATATCAAACACTATGTATTATCATGATGTGAAATTATTAATTTTAGTTTTAGATCAATTAAAAAGATCGTTATTGAAATAAGCTGGCGAATGATCGTGAGAAAAAAATATAAAATTATGTTATCTAGTTACCAATGCATTAAAAAGTAGGTATTAAAGATATGGTGATTTCTTACAATTATTTTGTTCTTGTTGATGTTAATTTAGCACAGACAAATCTTGTTTAAAAATCTTGTGTAAATAATTAAAAAGTTATAACACTAAATACAAGTTTTGATAAAAACAATCATGCAATTGTATAATTCAAGTTTAATTGTCAGCATATTCATTTAAAAATTATATTTTTTAAACGTTTCAGTTCAAGAGCGGGATCGAGGCAGGTTTTTGGAAAGGGCCATTCTGGAGGAAAATGCACTTATTATTGGTTAGATGCTATAGAACTGGCATTTAGTATTTCAAATCCCTCATCATCATCGGATTCCGAATCTTCTGTTTCCTCCAAGATTGTTTCCAAGTCGGGAGAAAAGAAAGGAATCCCTCTTTTCTTGGAGAACTGGATCACTTGATATCTCGCTCTTTTTTTCTGCCTGGGGGTTGATTTTAAAGTAAAATCTAGAGCGCTCAAATCCAAAATGATATCTTCCGCAATCCTTTCGAGCTTCCGACGTTGATAATGACGAGTCTTGGCTTTTCTTTCAATTGCAGTACTGTTACTGCTTTTTCTTCGAGGGGTTGATTTTAACAGGACCTCTGATAGTTTTAACGAGTCTTGCATATGTTGTTGATCCTTGGAAGGAATTTCAGATGATGAGGATATCTTTTTTTCGCTGAAAAGGAAACCGAAATAAATTGTCGGTTTTGATGGAGTAGGAGGTGTTAACAGTTGCCTCTTAAAAGTGTTGTGTTCTCTCTTGTATGAGTTCGGTTCAGCTTCCATATCGATATCTTTTTCGCTTTTTTCCTTTGCAAGGGGTGTTTCTGGCTTGTAAGTATCCATTGATAGATTCAAAGATGAGGAATATTTTGTCAGCTTGCCGCTGTTTACTGATGAAAACGACAAGGATTCCTTAAATGATTTTCTAGCTGCATGTTCCTTCTTAAAAGTCTGCGTCGAGTCTGTAATAAACCATAAAAAATCTTTTAAAATCGGGTAAAAAGTAAGACATAACTTATGTGATTATCTAAATGCAAATGGGTATCATAATAATTTTATTTTTATTAGATTTATTATTTGTTCATTATACTGGAATCAAGCTGTACAATTCCAATGTGTAATTATATTTGAATCGTCAGTGTGAAAAGGGAATAAGTCCAAAAACCAAGTTTCAAGAAAATAGGAAAAAAAACTGTATAAGTAAAGTAATTTTGATTGTATAACCACCAAATTTTTATTGGGAATTCTGAACCCCATTTAGAAAACAGAGCAATCATCAAAACAAATATAAGTATATTCAAAAATATTTTAAAGTAAAAAAAGTTGATGGACTTATTCCCTTCTTCAACCGTACAAAATTTTATCTGAAGAAAAATCTTAAAAAAACCCGTTAATTGACATTTAAATTCTATTTCTCCTTAATATACACAACAAAAGGTGAAGTAAGAAGAATAAGACAAATAAAATAAATTTAAAACTATAATAAAATTGAGTTGTTAAAGCAGTATCAATGCATAAAAAAAGTTTGAAAAACTTTTAAATTAAAAAGAAAATTTTATTTTAACTTAGTTTACAGCACAAAGAATAGGAACAGAAAGGCAAATTAACTTTAATTCCAAATTAAATTAAAAAATAAAATGAATGGACATCGATTTCTCAAATTCAAGGAGCTATATCTGCTGAGAGGGGGTAGATATTTCCCCCTCTTTTCAATCATGTGTAAAGCAAATCTTAGAGATGTTTTTAAGCGCAAAAGGTCAATTTGTCATTTTTTGGACTTATTTCCTTTTTCAAACTGACGATTCACTTAATAGAGAAGTATCTCAGAAACTTTCTGGTCGATAATTAATTGTTCATACAATATGGGAAAGCTATTGAACTCTGTAAGTTTTACAGGCAGACTAATCTAAGCTTTACTTTAAAAATTTATAACTCGTTACACTTATAAGTCAATGTATTTTTGGAATATCTTGATTTCGAATAAAATAAAAGCATGGGTATTTAAAACATCATGGGATAAAGTGGAATCGAAATATTAATCCCTTTAATCCACCCATGCCTGTTTTTCAAAATATTATGAGCAAAATTTAAAATGGTCGTAGGTCGTTTCATTCTGTGCATTCAACTGTGCTGACAAATGGAGAAATTTAAAAGAAGATGGGAATCCTTTCCGCGGTGTGATGCGGTTTCGGCACGCTAACTAGTCACTCCAGTTTGTTTTATAGCTCAGTGGATCCAGTATAATTTGATACTGGTTTATGAAACACCAGAAAAATTTTGCCTGCCCTAAATATTACATTCACATTACATGTAAGTTTCACATCACTTATAAATGTCAAAATTTTGCATGCAATGTAGCTCTAAATTAAATTTTGAAAATTTACCCCTGAAACTAGTGTTTTAGCTCATATTCAGACCCTTTGAGTTACATACAAAGTTAATTGCTCCATTTTAACCAAAGATTTCGCATAGAAAAATGTACATAAATAGACGTTAAAATTTGGAAGGGGAGAGGGGGTTCTTCCCCTGTTCTTCCTCCTTCTGTTCATATTTCAATATTCAAACGGTGTAGTTGTTGAAGGGTGTTTTCTTAAACTTGTTTCAAATTGAAAAGTTTAAAGAGGATAAGTGCGTTTTTTTCAAACTAATAATACACTGGCACCAAGTTTTTCCAACATCGAAACAAACTTGCATTAATCTCACAATAACCTCACTAGCAGCTTCTTTTCATTACGGTTGATAATAAACTCCTAACTCTCCGTTTCTTTTTTCCAATTTAATAGCATCTTTTAAAAGTAACATTCCATGTGAAAAAAAGTAGGTACTGCTTAGCCAACGATAGTAAAAGGGTCTCGTGATTTTTCAGACGTTGCACGGACGATAGTACTCGACTTGTATGAAATAAGATCTCCATATTGATATTAAACGGTTTCGCTCCTTGGTTAATATCAATATGGAGATTTTTGATATGAGAAAAACCTGTTTTCTTGTAGTTTAATTTAAACATGGAAGCTGATGGTAATAAAAAAATTTGTTGAATAGGCTAAGTACAGCTACTTTCTAACTCTTTAAAATTAATTTTATTAATACCCCGTTTTAGGGAGCAATTCAATAGCTGAAATTGCAGAAACTATAAAAAAATAAAATAAGAATGTATCAATTACCTTTTCTTAGACGTTCAACTCCTGGTAAACGGCGAAAGGAGGAATCAGCTGTCGGAGAGGATGGGCAAGAAAGATTATCACCACTTGAGATCCGCTCATGTCCATTATCAGGGTTTCCACCTATTTGAAATATAATAAAGACAAAGATTTTAAAGAAATATTTAGTACTGAGTACGTTCTTTGCAAAGTTTCTATCAATTAAATTTGTCTGCAAAAAATAATGACGTTATACCAAATTTGTGACTTTAGCACAATTACTAAAGCTTTTTCTCCGTTATCTATATTTTCTAAATAAATATTTCCCTAGCTCAAACATCTGCATCTAGGTGAAATATCAAACATTTAAAATGAAACTAAGATTTTAAAAATTTAGCTGTCCCATTCATCCCCCTCTTAAATATTTTTAGTTATTGAAAAATAGCCATATGGTCCCAATAAGCTTAACCACTTTTAAAACACACACATTATTGCTAAAATTATTAATTATTAATCAATTTCCTTCAAGTCCGCTTGCAGTAGTTAGGGTGTGGATTTGGACAAGATGACTCAAATAAATTGCATAAAAAATCAGCTCGTTTTGTCAATATTTTCTTTCTGAGTTGACCTATGCTTTAAGTTAAAAAACTCATGCTTTAGCTATTTTTTAAATAATTTCTTTTTTGTTTACACAGCCGGAATTATCAATAGAATTCAAAGAATCATTCTGTGGACGCTGCAATGCTGCAATATTGTTATTGTTTTTAAAAAAAATTTATAATGTTTTTACTGATGATGTCCTTCACAGAGAGAGAGAGACGAAACGTATGATAATTATAAAAATAGAACACTGCCTTATATCCCAGATAATTTTGATTTTATGAATTTCTTTTTTGTTCGTTTCCATTTTTAGGGCACAATTTAATAACTGAAATTGCAACAACTCTATAACCAACTAAAATACGAATGTATAAATTACCTTTTATCCGACGTTCATCTTCTGATGGTGAACGACGAAATGAGGAATTAGTAGCAGTCGGAAAAGACGACCAAGAAAGATTATTACCACTTGGGATCCGCTTATATCCACTATCACGATTTCCACTTTCATCGGAGTTCTTCATTTTACTCTGCTCAATTAATTCATCAGATTTTTCTCCAATTTTTGCAATTTTGGATGACGCCATTCTTCGGAAGCTATTCTTTTTTGTGGGTAAATTCCTGTTCATAATTTTTTCCTTGCGAGGCGATAGGCAGCAGTCGTTTAGAGATAATCGTTCTCTCACACTTTTACGACAAAGTCTTGAAAAGTTCTCGTCTTCTGAAGGTAATACACCATTCCCGCATGCATTTTTCTTCTTACTAATCTGGGAACCCATATTTATGATATCGTTAGGTGTGGAACCGCTTGAAATTAGCTCTCTATCACTGCTTTCGAACTGCTCAATGGAATTTTTAACGCAGTTAGGCGGAACTGGATGCATTTCTATATAAATCGAACCTGAAGATGAAATCCAGAACGAACAAGACGATGCTACCTTCGAAAACACACAATTTCAACCAACTAAATTCAAATGCTTTCCGCAAGATTCATTGAGTCAAGAACTACATAGTTCCGGGTGCCTTTACCCGGACCTAAGATCTCCATTATGTGATTGGGTATAGAAAAAAAGAGGAAGTTATGTCATGGAGATGCTTTAATTGTGAGATATTGCTGAAAGGGGGATAGTAATTAATCATCATTGTCGTGTTGGTAAAGGGACTGATAAACGTTTTCTCCCCTTCCCGGAAAGGGGTTTGTCGTTTGTAGAACAAACACGGATGGACCTGAATGTTATCTTGTTATCTATCGTAGTGAGTGGGTTGATTGTAAATCTTATCACCCTGAATCAGGATTCATCAGTACGTTGGTAAGGGTGGAACGGATATAATTATGCTGGGGGTGAGTTTATCTACCCTCAATGTCAACATTTAGATTTAACTCGGATTCTAAATCTGCAATTCAATCGATCTTATCCTCTAAACCCCCTGACTCTCAAAGACTTAGAGAATGCATTTTGAATTTGGGATCTCTTCAAACTCTTCATAAAAATGTCATTCTGCAATGGATTCCGGCTCATTGCGGAATTTATGGAAATGAAATGGCCGACTCTTTGGCAAAGAGAGGAACTGGGATGTTACAGTTCTCACAAGATTTAACACCTTATTCTTCCATTACGCGAATCATTAAAGACTTCATGAATAAAGATTTTCGCTCTAGACAAAATGAAGAAATAAACGAAAAAAGGTGGAAAGAATCCCTTTTAAAAATACCAGCTTTTCCAAGACGGCATGCTGTCGCAGCTTTTCGTCTAGAAACCGGACATGACTGCTTGGCTAGACATTTACATAGAATTAAAATCTATTCATCTCCCAACTGTGTTTTATGCGGGAGCGACTTTGCCATGGACGCATCACACCTTTCGGAATGCCCTGCTGTGTCGGGTAACATCTATAACAGATATTGGCAAGCCAGGGAGATGCTTCAGGACCTCTAGACTCTTTGACCCTTTTTGACTTTTTGATGTTCTTTCTCGTTATCTTGTTTGGCTGTTTTACGCTAGTTTGTCTTTCTCTTTCTTGTTTTTCTGTGTTGTGTGTGGCCAATACCACACACTAGTCAATGATGTATATCAAGTGCTACTGCTAAAAAAAAAAAAAAAAAAAAAAAAAATAAAAAAAAAACATTTAGATTTAAGACAATCATGGTTTTGAATACCTTAAACATTTTTACTAACAATCAACAAGTAGCTTCATATTGTAAAAGAAGGAAAAATTATAGATTGAAGTCCCCTCTTTCACATTTTGACTGATATATTAGATCAGATACTGAATTTTATGGTGTAAGGCTAAATGGACATACACGAGAACAAAAAGTAGGGTTTAAGCTGTAGTGTAGATATTATTCCTTAAGCAAAAAAGTTAGAAGGAAAAAAAAGCTGCATAAATAACACTCTTGTGAAAGCTAAAACATTTATTTTCTTATTCCTCACTAATTTGATTCAAGAACTTTTTTCTAAAAAAACATATTCATTTCTTGGATAAATCATTGAGCCTAGAATTTAAAGCACATTTAAAAACATATTATCAAAAGGTGACTACTTTATATACCTTTTTTTGGTATATTTTTCTCAGAAATTTTAAATATATTACGCTCTACAAAAACGTGTTTTTTTTTATTTTTTAGCCCCTTTAAAATTTGGATATAAAAAATTTGAGAAATGTATTTCTAGGTATGCTGACTTATTTCATTGAAAATTTGTTGGTTGAATTAACAAAACCTTTATGGTTCTATTGATTTCTCCAGCCTTAGACTTTATTTTTATACAAATACGTTTTATAATTTTTCACGAAAAATTTGTGGTTTGAGTGATTATCGAACAGTTACAATGTTTGATTAAAGTATGTACCTAAAATCTAATTACTTGAATAATTTTTTTTAAATTGGGATAGTGATAGTAGCCTCGTTTAACCTTTCTACCCCGCAGGGGGACTTTTAGACCCCAAACGCACTTTGGTGTTTGATATCTCCCATGGATTTTTTATTTTCATGATTTCAATGCTAGTTATTTCTTAATGAGAGAATGAACCTTGTGAAATTATCTTAAAAACTAGGGGTGACATTGGCATTTTATTTTTAAAATTCAATTTATTAAAATTATTATTAAAAAAACAAAAGTTAATATTTTCGTGAAAACTTGGTTAAAATTTATATGATAATAAACTTCGTGAAATTATCTTTAAAACGAGGGGTGGCAATGGCATTTTATTCATAAAATTCAGTTTATTAATATTATAATAAAAAAAACAAAAATTAATATTTTCTCGAAAACTTCAAATTATGTTTTTTCAAATTTTATCTGAGAATGAACCTTGTGACCGTTTTTTTTCTTAATTGTTAACATAACACAGCTTAATTATCCTCGAGTCTAAGTGGCACATAAGGCCTAGATCCTTTCCCGCCACCCTCTTCGGTCCGCCGCCGCATCCCTAGCCTGGGACTAGCTGGTCCATCCCGCCTGGCCTCTCGAGGGCAACAGATGGAATTCTGCCTGGGGGCATCCAAAAAATATGGCCAATCCATCTCCACCTTCGTCTTTGTATAGTTTGTTCCTGGTTTGTTCTTTTGTATAACAATGTTAGCAATAGTTTGTTGCCAGAAAATTACCAAAATTTTTCTCAAACATTTGTTTCTCCAACTATTTACCTTATTGCTTTGTTATTTTCCATGTTTATGTTCCATATAAAAGTACACTTTTGACCATTGAATTGAATACATTGATTATCGTCCAAACCTTATTTAATTTTCCAAAAGAATTTTAGGCTTTTGAAATTCTTATCCTTATTTCACCATCAGTTCCTCCTTTCTTATCAATGTTAGTTCCGAGGTATGTAAACATCTCAACATTCTATTCGGCCACTTTTTAGTTTTATCTCTCGTTTAGCATTTTTATTTATTCTCATTGCTTTTGTTTTGTTTTAATTAATTTTAAAACAAACAACTTCCTCATATTTTTCAAAAATTGTAGCTTTTTCCTGCAGGTCTTCGAATTTGCTGGCAAACAAAACAATATCATCTGCGAAGTCCAGGTCTTCTAAAGGAGGTATACAAATTCCATCTGATCCCTCTCTTTGCCTTTGTTATTGTGTTCCTCGTCACCCAATCAGTTATAATTATGAATAATAATCCTGATATTACGCTGCCCTGCTTAACCCGTCTCAATACTAAAGAGTTCTTAATTGTTACATTTACTTAAATTCAAGGTGGTTTTTCTCTGTTTATTGTTACCAGTTTATGTGTGACTAATAACCTCATTATATCATTCCATTTATATTAATATATTTTTTTAACTCTACGTTAACTGAACTACGTTAGATTAATCAGTTTTATATATTTACTAGCTTAGATCTAGATATAACATAAATATAATTCCTCAAATCTAAAAAATATTCCTCAAATTGAAGTATAAGAAACATTTCTTTCAAAGTTGTTTCTCGTCCCAATTTTAAAACCATAAGAATGAAAGAATAAAAATATGAGTTTCAGATAACTCCGGTGAGTTGAGACTCCTAAAAATATCATCGAATGCAAGCAACATTTTTTAAAGAAATAATTTCATTTTAAATAGTAATACCAACTGAAATCAACCCCTTGTAATTTAGCTTTAGAAACTAGCTCCGCATTCATAATATAACTACCTTCCGTGTGGCACTGAACTTGTATCGCCTTCGCGTTATTTAGTCTATATAAAAATAAAAGACCTCATTAAACAAAAATATAGTATACTGACTAGAACACTCTAACAACTCAGTTTTCAATCAAGATGACTTTATTAAAAATTCACCAAAAACAGATTCACAGGTACGTGGAAAGCTCAAAACCGGCGTCGAAGCATTCGTCGGGGTGTAGCTCTCCCCTGATTTCTCGGCCGTATTTCTTGAACATAATAAACATGATGACAGCAGAAATAAATGCGACGATCAGGAATCCCAGCATTAAGGCACCTTCCAAACTGTTAATGAGAAACTCGCTGCTGCCCTGTTCATAACAGCGTGCCCCCGTGTACACCACGACGAACAACGTGAACACTGACCATAAGAAGATGAGTCCAGTCCTTAAACAGTTCAAGAAGGCAATCACAGATCTGGAAGAATTAGGTTGTGGTCGCACTCGCCTGAAAATGAGACATGAATATTAGGGTTGAGGGAAAAATAACTTATTGCCGAAATTCAATAAAATACTCATGGCAAAAGTTGTGTAATGTGAAACGAAAGAAAACCAAACAAGAGTTGTAGTGCATCAAGCTTACAGTTTTCAAAATTCCAAAAACTGAACCTATTGTAGGTTTTCTCCCCTTTTCTAAGAAAACATCTCGAATTCGTCCCCCAAAAAATATAAAATAATTTCCACCTCTACCATGCCCATTTAACCAATTACATGAATTTAAGAAGGTCTGGAGTGCCACTGACTCTCTATCATTTGATTTCTTGTAAATTCTTCATATTCATAGTTCATACCTATTAAAATATATTTTTTACTTAATGCACTGAAAAAGTTATGGAATTTTAAAATTTCTGACAACTTTTCCGTTTTTCTCCACATTTTACCTGTTATTTCTTACTTGTGGAAAGTAATCATGAATAATGCGACTGACATGAGTCATGAGTGCATTTGTAAGAGAGTACACAAAAATGAGTTTTTTAAAATGAGTGAGAATTTATAGATAATTTTAATTAAAATTCTTGCGCGGTTTTTCTTCTGATAACATTAAACAACTTTTTCCATAGCCATCTCTTTGAGTTTGGAAAAATGAGAACGGGAGGAGTTTAAACTCTGTGACTTCAGTTAAGGAAACTGTTCTTTCATTTCTATTTTCTGTAATTACGCTTAGGAAGCATTTCTTGGAGTAAATTTTGTTACGGTAATCAAATTGATATGAATTCCCAAAAATGAAAATGAGGGAGTAGAATGTGAAGTCTTAATTTAAAACCGAAGAATAATTAACATATTAAATAAGTTATTTTTGGAAGTTTGAGATTTGGGAAGGCGGTTACTGAAATAGCACAATTTGTGTCATAGTTATTCAGTAGCGTGATTTGCAAATAGCGCAAAAGGTGAACAGTGATTCATTTCCAAAGCATTATTCCGAAACTCAACTAGACTAATTCGGATAAGAGATACGAGTAAAATTATGATAGGATAGGGGAAAGGCGAGTAAGAGTGCGCAGTCGGGTAAATTATATGCAGCGGTTTTTTCCATGTTGGCAACAGTATAAGGGGGAACGAGTGCTACACCTACACATGAACATATATATTATAAGCTATCCTAAAAGACTTTCATTATTGTTTTATCAAACCTATGTAAAGTATTTAAATTCAAAGATAGTTAAGTTCGACAAAAAGAGAGAGAGAGAGGACCAGGCGCGGATCCAGCACTGCTCCAAGCGGATCCAGCACGGCACTTTTCCAGACAAGATCCCCTTGTGGTACCATTGGGGGTATGGGGGTCCTCCCCCAGAAAAAAATTTAAATTTGACGTGTAAAAGTAGGGTTTTAACTCATTTTTAGATACATTTTGAGTCTAAGGGGGGCACTTTTCAACACTATTACCTTTACTTTTTGACCCAAAATGTCAAAATTTTGGGGATTTCCTAAAAACAAACACTGAATACCCCATTTTGATACAAATTGGGGGTATGGGGGTCCTCCCCCAGAAAAATTTGGAAATTAGACCTGTAGTAAAAGTTGGATTTTTACTCATTTTGAGAACCTTTTTGGGTCTCCAAGGGGGGCACTTTCCAGAGTGCCACCCCCTGGATCCGCCACTGGAGAGGACCCCCCACCATACCAAATATATTCTGGAATACCATTTTGGTTTGTATCAATAATCTAAACTAAACTAAACATGATTTTCGGGGAGGGGGGTGTGTGCTATATGGAATCACTCTATGAATAAATGAATTAAAATTAAGGATTTCAAGGATTAAAAGCTTCAATAATTTCAAGGATAATAAGGAATATGCAGCGGTTCAAGAAAACTTCAATAAGGATTTCAAGGATTAAAATTAAGGAAATCAAGAATTAAAAGCAGCTCACCTTGTCCTCATGATCGGTCTCATCTGATGCATCTCAGGAGTAATCCCAAGAACAGGAGGAGCACTGACCACACTGTGTGGCCTGGATAGAGGGATGAAACTGAACTCAGACGTCGCATCCAAATGGCAGCCCTTCGTCTCTTCGGTGGAGTTCTCCCATTTCTCGAAGAAGTGTGCAAGACGGCGCATAAATTCTCTGCGCTTCAGCTTCTCGCTCAGACCCTGTATGTATTCCATGTGTTTCTTGCTTAGACGACGCATATGATCCGTGTGGTTCGGGTTCTTGTTGAGGCGACGCATGCATTCGATCTGCTTCAGCTCCTTTACCAGACGACGCACGTATTCGATGTGCTTCGACTTTTTGGTCAGACGAGCCTTGCTGATGGACTTGTCCAATGGAAGGAAGCGTTGGGAGGGGTGGGAAGACCGGAAGACTAAACAAGAATAAAAATATTTGCCAAATTCAGTAAATGGTTCTATTGTTTTAAAATAAATTATATCTGAATAAGATTAAAAGTATAATGTAATATCAAGACGTTTTGCCGCGTACTGGTTTAGTGGTCGTTAGAATACCTGCCTTCAAAGCCGATTGCTCAAGTATTCGGCATTGGCCAAAAAATCGAAGTGTTTTCAGCACTAAGTTGAAAATGCCCTTAGTAGAAAAGCGTCGAAGTAAATCAAACCAAAATAGTTGAAAAATTCATGAAACAATTTCACAAATATTTACAAAATAGGAGCTTGTTTTTTACTGTTATTTTAATACAACAAAATTTCATTACTTTTGTATACATTGCAATATAACTTGTACTACTTTGAGGTTCTATAAATTCAAAAATATGGTTTTTAAAAAATATGCCCAAATTATGAAAAAAATATTATTATTTTAATTTTCCTTTTGATTTCATCAGAATTATCTCCAACAGCATTTGTTTAAAATTTGGATAATTCCGTTTGGAACTAGTTTTATAGCAGTGCAAAAATAATCACACAAAAAATGAGATTAGAAACTAGATTAGAATTAGATCCTAGAATAAGATTAGATTAGATCTTCAATCTTCAATAAAAATAAACTTACCTGAAGACACCATATTTCCAGGAGACAACTAAAAAATCTTGAACTATCCCTCTACACGACTACTTCAAGCAGTGTTCACAAGACAAGACCAAAAATGAGAATGGTCAATTTGCCTCCTTCAGCACAACTCAACAAGTAGCAAGGGCCAAGTGTTTACCCACGTGATAAAGTATGCATCCCCCAATTAAGTCTGAAAGCCCGATTAGACACACTCCCTCCCCCTTTGAAGCGAACGAAAGAAGATAAGTGTAAATAAACTCCCCGGGGAGGACATCCCCCCTCGTGAGTGGACAGTCCTGCCACTGATAGCAAGGAGGACGAAGACCTGAACTGATTAGTGCTGGTGTGAAGAGATTAAAGAAAACAAATCTGTGAGATAGTCATGTTTATGAGGAAGTGGGACAAACTCTCAGTAAATTCTATGTTTCGTAGAAAAACGTGGTTAATTCCTAGTTCAGTTTTCTTGATAGGTAAAGCAATGCAAATTCTTTCACACATCACCGGTAGTGGACAGTTTTGCAGAAAACGTAAACAATTAATAACCCTTACCACGAGTAATTTATAGTAATTAGGTAGTTTTATAGTGTTGCTCTCTAAAATGGAAATAGCTAACAAAGCATTGAAGCGTAATAATTACCAATTTAAAATTGACTTAGCTAAATTTTACTACTTCGAACTGTTGCTTTACTTTAAGTCCCGGTTATTATTTTATATACCGGTTATTTTTTTTCTTTTGTTTAGTCGGTCCGGTTTTTTTTTAAATTCAACAACTGGCGTAAAAAAACGGATGAAATTCTAGCTCAAAAAACGATTAAACTTGCAAAACCGAATAAATACAAGGTTTTACCCATTGCAGGTTTTGAAACCAATTAATTGGACGTGTGAAACCGAATAAAAACCGCTGATTTATGTCCAGTTCTTTGAAAACCGATGTTTTTTCTACTGTATGATTTAATACTAATTAATTTTGTTAACCATCCGCAAACGACTATACAGATCGGTTTTTATTTTGACAACCCGGTTTTTTTAATAAGTTTTTTGCTTTTTGAAAATCTACTTGATATAGGGTGGGTTGCCCAGTGAATGAACATTCCCAGTAAATGAACAGTCGACCACATAAACTCAAATAATAAGCAACCCAATTGTTCTTGAGACTCACAATAAAATTCCGTAGTTGCAGGAAGACCTCGTAAATGTGGAACAATAGTTTATTCAAGTAAAATATATTCATTGTAGCTATGAAAATTTTTTCAATTTGAACCCAGCTTCGAGCGAACCAAAAAGAGACCTGAAGGTTAAGAATTGACATCTTAAAATCATATTTTTCCGCGTTTTACTGGTGCTGATTATGCTTTTTTTTTGTTTTACTCAATTATTCAGACGTTTTTCTTTGCTAAATAGTAATGTAGAATGCTACAGTTTGGAAAAGGGGGAGATTAGGGGGTGTTCACTTACTGGAAGTGTAAACTGAGATTTCCCAGTAAATGAACGGGTGTTCATTCACTGGGAAAAATGCATATCTCGTAAAATCTCATGATGATAATTTTATTTGATTAATAATGATGTGATCTAAACTAGGTTTAATGTCCGAGGGTTTAAATTGTGTCCTTCCAGTAAATGAACGGGGTGTGTTGATCAAAAAGTCTACGTTAATACATGGTGTTTCGAAAGTTTGCTTCACAGCTTTAGTTTTTAACAACAGCGCCTTGTAGAATCAGGGGAATAAAGTTTTCCTATAGTAGTAGCCCTGAGGAATATACCGAGAAGGCTTACAGTGCTCTTAGTGGTCAAATTAATAATTTAATCAAAAAATTAAAGAAGCTAATACAAAAAAGTCATTTTGAAAAAAAATGTTTGTTGAAATTAGTCACCAGTTTTAATTTTTTGGAAAAGTTTAAAAGACCTGTTTGGTTTACAAAACGATAAAATAACCAAATTAACTTATAAACTTTCTAAAAATACTTAAACTGGTGAGCATATTCAGTGTTCATTCACAGGGAGAATGGTGTTCATATTTAGGACAAACTTTGTTCATTTACTGGGTATATCGCACTTTTTGCATGAAGATCAGGATTCCGTTAAAACTATTAATTTTTGAGATCTGGAAACACCTCGATCATATTGCTGAGAAAAAGCTTGTTTGGAAACATACCTAATTTTTTAAAATCGACCGAGAAAAAGCCCTTAAAAATTTTTTAAAGTGGGGAAATCGCAAATCCAAATGCTAAGTGTTCATTCACTGGGCGGTTCACCATACATAAAATTACCTTAATGCATTTCAAGTATAGAAAAAAACTGGGTTTTCGGTATTTAAAATAACAGATTATTTTGGTAGGTTCAAACCAACCGGTTTAAACGAGAGGAAAAATAAACCGGTTATTTAGAAAATAGGCAATACCATCATTTTTTGAAAACAGAAAAAATGCATTTTTCCAGTAAAGGAAATAGATCTAAATCCAAAAATCCACATGTTAAGTTTCAAAAAAATTTAGTTAATTAAATATTTAAAATTAAAATCGCCAAGCCCTTTGTCTTTGTTTAGGGTAAAAGTACGTCACAACTGACTCATATATTGATTGAAAAACTCATATAGACTCATATAACTCATATATCAAATGACTCATATAGACTTTAACGAGAAACCCAACAATGACTTTGATTTGATTAAACAATTAAAAGCATTTTTGACCACCAACCATCAATCCACCCGATTAATAAGAGAAGCCATAGAAATTTTCAAACACAAGAATAATTTCAATAGAAAAGAGGAGGGTGTTTCCATTCCGAGCGTCTGGCACCCGGCACTCAAGAAATGCGGGATAAAGCCAACACAACAATAGTATTAGTATCTGATCTTACTTTCATTCCACGTTAGCATTCACGCTGTAATTGTTTGGTATTTGTTTTTATTTTCAATTTTTATCAGTTGATTTTTTGCCACTGAGGATGCTCTCCGAAGCAAAGAGCGAAACGTTTGGAAATTCCATTCATCAAACACGGCCATCTATTACATAAAAAAATAAATAATCATCGTAATGAAAAAATTTTTGCGCGTATATTCCGCTCTAGGGTACCTCTATCGAATAAAAAAATAAAAAATAAATAGTGCTATTGCCCATTTTGACATCCCTAACTAATACTGTACTACTACTGTAAATTAGTTTTTAATAATTTTGGTTTAAACAGCTTGTGTTCTTAAATAGTCCCAACATGAACTTCTATTGAATGTGACCAATATTCTGATCTGGTGTCAACCACTGGTACCAAAAGTAACCTATAATCCAGTAGTTGACACATAGCATACCAATGAGATGAAAGAGTAAGAAAGAGAGAGAGAGAGGCTGACAATCAAAAAATTTCTTCCTTTTTAGTTTTCTCTCTTCCGTTTCCTTTCCTGTCTTTTTTTCTTTTATTCTCTTAACCTATGTACTAAATTCATATTCTCTATCTTTAATTTTTCTTTTTTTCCACTATTTCTCTCCTAGCTAAATGAGAGGAAATAATTAAATAGAGAGGTTAGGAGAAAAAAAATAGAATATCAAAAGCAAAAAAAAATAATAAATAAAGAATGGAGATAGTAAAGAAATATAACAAATAAATGTGAAAAAAGAGAGAAATAAACATCTTACATCCCACCTAAACACCTCCTAAATTATTATTATCATACATGCATTGAAATAATCAAAAATATACCAAGAATTTAGTAGAGGTGAATTTTCTCTATGTCAACTACTGCCTCACATCGTTTCCTCTAACTGACCATTACTGGATGAATTTCATCTTTTAGAAAAAAAATTAAACTTTTACATTCCATCACAAATAAATCAATACTCGTTTACATTATAAAGAGAAGATTAGTCGGAGCAACTACATGCTATAAATTTTCCATAATGTAAACTTACCCCAAAATATGTAAACAAATGACAAAAAAATCCCTAAGGTGCCAACTACTGTCAGTGGCGTATATAAGAGGGGGGGGCGAGGGGCCTTGCCCGCCCCCGAAATCCGGACTTGGTGTACCAAAACAAGCTAAAACCATGTTTTAGGGAGGAATTTCTAAAAATTTTTTTGGGGAGGACCCCTAACCCCCCTTTCTTATTGGAATTTTATTATTCCAAATTTTTTTATAATAATGTCATCAAAATCTTAATCCTACTTAAAAATATAGGTCCAAAATTTGGACTACGACAAGACCGAGTAGAAATCCTGTTTTTATTAAACATAGAAAATAATAATTAAAAATAATAATTAAAATTAGAAATAATAATTAAAATTTACTGTGCAAATAAGGTAAAATAAGCAAAAAGCAACGTTTGTAATATGCCCATATGTTTATTCAAAAACTATTCAGACGATCGTTTCGGGGATGCCTGGATCCCCCTCATTAGTGAAAGATGATCAGTGAAAGATATATCTTTTTCTGATGAGGGGGATCCAAGCATCCCCGAAACGATCGTCTGAATAGTTTTTAAATAAACATATGTGCATATTACAAACGTTGCTTTTTACCACAGACCACACCATGTCACGTATAACTTAGGGTTCACGATTATGCCCCATATGAATTTTTAGAGTGATATATCGATTTTCACAAGAGAAAAAATTAAAGTAACTTTATAGAGGATGAGGTCAAATATTTTCCATCTTTGACTAGACAAAATGTGATAAAGAATATAGACAATAATTTCAACTTTTAAAAAATTATAATGATGCTATCCAGCTAAATATAAAATATATTATTATCACCTAACTATTTATACCCCCCCCAATAAAAGATATATTTCGGGGAAAATTCGTAGAAATACGGAGTAATGACTAGGGACCGGAGACACGAAATCAGGTTTTCCAGGAGCATAAAAAATGGTGGGATATCCAATCGAAGTGTCTTCGTCCCCTCGGAAAACAGGAAGGAAGCCCCTGGAGTCTCAAGCCATGTCCAAACAACCAAGTGATTTATCACCAGATATCTTTCCTGTATGCCGCATCTTCTGCCGTCCAGTTTCACTGTTATCTTAAAACAACAATGCAATCGAAAGAATTAGTATACATACATGCAGAAACGAGACTTTTTACAGGCTATAGATTACACTTTTCCCATGGTTTTTTTTTATTACTGAGAGGGGTTACAACAGTGTATGAGATTATTGGAAGTAATTTACACATTATTTTGCTTTTGAATAAGCTTACTATCATAAATAATTAATGAAAAAAAACCTTTTTAAAGAACAACATTTTTAAAATGCACTAAAAAGTATAAAATAATTTTTTGTAACTCCTTGTAAAACGAAAAACGTGGGGATCATGCAATAATATTTACAGCTACTACTCTTGTCACTCTATTTACCATTATATCCACAGTTAAAAATTATTTAAATGAATGATGAAATTAAGTTGGATTAAATACCTAATGCATGATCCCCACGTTTTTCGTTTTACAAGGAGTTACAAAAAATTATTTTATACTTTTTAGTGCATTTTAAAAATGTTGTTCTTTAAAAAGGTTTTTTTTCATTAATTATTTTCTGGTTTTTAGTTTTGTTGTGTAAAGTTTAGAATTCGCGACCTGAACCCCTGAACGCCTTCCAAGAAAATTTGATTCCTTTCTCTTTTTAATAAAACTAAAAAAATTTTTTTCTGAACTTTAACTATAACACATGGCTTTACTCTGTTTTGTTAGTTAAAATCATAGAGGAGATATAACAGTATATCTCCTCTATGGTTAAAATCATTGCACAGTTTTTGCCTCTAGCTATTATTCAGATGACGTTGGAAATTTTTGAAACACTAGTAATATAAAAAAGTGTTTTAAAAAATATATTGGGGACAAACTTTTAAGTAACTAATTAATAAAGTCAGTCCCTTAGATGTATTACAAATACAAAACGTGCACTGTGTATTACTTTTATTCTTACAAATTTTCATTTTACTAATATTTTATACAACACTTCTAAAGCCATCTTGATAACGAGAGGAGGCAAACTGCACAACAATGATTTTTTAACAATAAGGTCCTATAGTTGAACTTCTAAACTTTAAGTCCCCCTGGGGGTTCAGGGACAGCAAATTGAACCGAACTAACGAGATAATATCGTATTGTCATCCAGATCTGAACTATGTTCAAAATTTCAAGTATCTAGCTCATGGGGAAGTATGCTTAAAATTGATTACTAAATTCCTCCCGAGCAGACAGATAGACAGACGGACGGACGGACAGACAAGATTGAAAGCGACCTAATAAAAACGTTGTAAAAAGGAGTATAATATAGTATACAAAACTTTTAATTTTAAAATAAAACGTTTAATAAAAATGATTTACTACCTTCCAATGAAGATTTTACGAAAATGCTTAGCTCCACTCGTCCTTTGTATTGGGGCTCATGTTTCAAAAACAGTTTGTTTGATAAAAGAAATATGTACACGAAAAAAGTCGGGTAAAATGAACAATCAGTAAGAATAAAAAAACGCATAAAATAATATTTAATTAGAATATTTTAATGAACACAAAAAAGAGCATCTATGTGGGTTTCTAAGGTTTTGGTCGCAGTCGCTGTGGCTGGCAAGCAAACATATTTTTCCTCCTTTAAGAAATTGCCTTCCGTTCACACATTTTTAAAAGTTAATCCCATCACACGTTGGTTTAATCTGGCCTCTGGCCTATGAAATCAAAGAAGCAATCAACTTTTTAAGTACTATTTAGTAGCTAATTTAAACAGTTCTCAATTACAGCTGTGGTCTTACAGCTTACAGTTCTCAATTACAGTTCAAAGAAAAAAAAAATCAAAAAATATATTTCAAAGTCAGTTCTATTTCATAACAAATTGAAATCTTTTTAAACAAATAATTTTGTAGTTTATCAAACATAATTCCTGACAAAGAAGGTCATTTGTTGCTTTCTATACAGGGTGTCTCAAAAGGTTGGTGTCAAATTTACCATGCAATCATGGCATGACAGATCTGCATGTTCTGGGCACCCAATCTTTTGAGACACCCTGTATTTTGAAGTACTTAATCACTGGAAAATGTTTTTAAACTCATATTTTGAATCGATATCACTTGAAGTATGTGGACACTTCCTTGGGTATGTTTTTTACTTCAGATACCCATGAAAAACGTTTACCATTTGATATATACGAAATCCTCAATTTCACTTTCAATTGATTCTTGTGAAGATTCAAAACTTTCATAGTTTGCTTCACTTTACCCGAATTATTCGGGGGTATAAAGGTCCCAGAAGGAGGGAAAAGCTTGAGTTCGAAACTCTTCGAAACCGCAGCCTCCAACTCAAAGTCTATCAGAGGAAAACTCGAACTGTTTGTGGATGTCATTTCAATATTTATCTCCTCAGGGTTGATGGCAGAAAGTTTAAAATCAAACTTGATCTGAATCCCATTCTTCTCAAATGCCGTGATTGAAGGAATATTTTCTTCGTAAGGCTGAAACGTTAGATAGTAGTACTTCTCTGAAGAGGACGTAAGGGGAGTTTCAAACAGTTTTAGAAACTCCGAATCATTTGGTAGATCAATAAGGGATGGATTAGGTGGCAATTCAAGTTCTGTGTCCGTTTGTGAACTTCTATCCATTCCAGTTGTAGTAGTGTCTGAATTGGTATCTTCCGTGATATTTATAAGTTCAGCTGTTTCGCAGTTATGGTCGCCATCCCCTGCCTCCGATATGGGCATTCTTTCGAATATGCTGGACCTCAGGTAAATGTGATTTCTCGACAAGGAAGAGAACTCAGAAGCCCGTTGCTGCAACTCAACATTGATGTTGCTTTTGAAACCATCCAGAAACTTCAAAGACCGATCAGCCACCCCTGGAAACCGATCGCTGAGTTTCATCAAGGCTGTAATGGTGAATTCTTTGGTTGTAAGCGTCATGTGAGAATTTACAGCGACTTTTTCAACTAGAGTCATTACATCATCTGCTTTAACGTTCATATTTTTTGCATCTGTTTCCTTAGTGTTCAATAGAAGATCTCCAAACTCCCCAATACACCACACTGCCACTTGTAACAGGGGTTGTCTGAGGGTTAAGTCTCCCGTCAGTTGATTCCATAGTTGGTGAATCACATACGATCGAAGCGAACTTTCTTCGGCTATGCGCTTCACGAGGTTTCCGACAATATCGTGAATAACGTAGTTTCCAGAGAACGAGAGAACTTTGATCATGGTATCGATGTACCATCTTTCCGATGGGGAATACATTTGAGCAGATATAAAAATGAAGGAAGAAAACTGCAAGCTGAACTCGGGAACGTTCTCCCAATGCATAAAAATATCTTCTACGATCGTACAGATGTTGTTCGTGTTTACTAAAGCAAAACACAGCTCTAGAGATTTTTTTCTTATAAACGGATCCTGGTCTTTCAAACATTCCACGACCGCACATCTGTGGCGTTGAATGGCTGAGTTCTCTTTTTCCTTTGCGTAAAGAAGGGCGTTCAGAGCGACATATTTGACGTTTTTGTCGTTGCTGAGCAGCATGAATCCCAAGATGTTGACTCCGAGAGTCCTGAGATTACTTTCCGAATTGACGTCGAGGATCGTCAGCACGGTTTCATACAAAATTGAGTTTCCGATGCTTTTTTCGGAGTCGATATTGGTTGCGACGTGCGTCAGAACGTCGTAAATGGTTTCACTAACCGCGGAATCGTTCTTACCTAATAATCTCAGCAACTTCAAAATCTTTACCACTAAGAAAGGGTCATTGACCCCATTCACGTCGTACTCAATCATGCGATTCACGATTAACTTTTTTAGGATGTTAGCGACGTTAGGCACGACTTTTTTGAAGTGTTGCAAAACATCAGGGCTCGTGGAACACATTTCTGATATGAGCGTGATTCCCGTGATGAGTATACTGTGAGCTCTGTCCAATAAAAATAATTTAGCAACTGGCATGAAATCTTGAATTAACTCGGGCACTTTTCTCAACATTTTTGCAGCGCACAAGATAGCCTTCTTCCTCAAGTGAACACCTCCTGTTTTCAAAATTTTCATAACTTCTCCTGCTAAGTCGTGACTCAGTTGTGGCGAGCATATAACTCCAAGTGTACAAAGCGCCAAGCCTACACAATGTAGACTCTGGCTTTTCAAGTCGTTTCTTAAGCAATTGCTCATCAGGAGATGGACGTCTTGAGTTTCATCCAGTAAAAGCATTGCTCCTAAATAACCAATCCTTTTGCTCGAAAACTTAGATGACGCAATGAGCTTCAGGCATTCTACCTGCCCAAAATGGGCTGGGTAGCCTAGAAGGTAAATGTATATAAGCTTCGAAACATTACCACTTCTGTTAGTGTTGTCTTCGCTTCGAAAGGAATCTCGTATAAAAGCAGACTCCTTCTGAACAATAGTTCTCTCGTCCGCGGCCGTACGAGCATCTCGTACTTGATGAATAAGATCTTTCAGTTTTACGAATTTAGGCATTCCGAATAGATAAAAATAAAAGTATTTATAGTATCTAAAAATGGAATAGATATATCAAGGAAATCGTAAAAAAGAATAAACAATCTTTATAGCCTTTTAAATCTTCGTTCCTTTAGTTTTGCTCAGTATTGCTTTGTAAAATTAAATATTTCTTTATTTTTTTTAAATAAATGTTAACAATTTTTCGAAATATTTTTCTAAAAGATTGGTTCCACTGTATTGTAATTTATGTGCACTAAAAATATTTTCCCCAAACGATTTGCTCACATCCGCATTTTATATTATTCATCTCATCACTTATAAATTAATAAAGAATATTTGTTCTAGCAAATGGTCTTGTTCTTATTAAAAAATGTATAGAAATTGAAAACAATCGCATCAATTTCAATGAAACAATATGCAGTAATTCAGAATAGTACACGAGTATACTGATACAAAAAAGCACCACGACACTCCATGGAATTTTTTTCTATCAACTTTTATTCCTTAAATATATATATTCTTCATATTAAAAATATATTTATTTACAAATGTTTTAGTATGCGTTATTTAACTATTTTATGTATTTTAAGTTTTTTTAGGTACACTAGTTTAGTTGTTTCAATGAGTATGTTTTATTTTTTTCCTGGATTGTTTTTAGTTTTAAGGGGTAGACTTTTAGACCAAAGAAAAAACCATGCTTAAGTCAACTTTGTTTTCAGAATGAAGGTAATTATGGACATTTTTAACATGTTCCAAATACTTAAAAATTTACGCGACGACTTGAGAGTTGGAGTTTTCTCACATATTCCTCTAACCAGAGGTAGTGGTAAAGTACTCCCCCTTTAAAAATTTAACTTTCTTGAAAGTTTTTTTAACATGGAGAACTTTTGATCTTTTTAGAATAAACGCTTGATTTTTTTCAATTTTTAGGATTATTTTCTTTAATTTTAAAGGCTGTGCATAATTACTTTATCAAAAGCAAAAAGCACAAAAATACGATTTTAAATTCAATATGAAGTCTGTTTTGTTTGAAATATCTTATAATGTTAGGAGTTGACATTCTAAAAGTCTACTCACCTACTAATCATGTAACTATAATCAATAATCATAGAAAGTCGCTTTATAAGAATTTTCTTTATCCTAATTCTAACATTGGCTTATTTTGTTTCAAAAATTATTTAAAAACAAAAACAATTATTTTTTGCCTCTAAATAGGATTTGACAAATAGCTAATTTTTTGGGAAAATGGATGCTAGGAAATTAACATTCATTTTTAAGTAAAAATTTATTGCAATTTCTATAGAAAATTACTAATAAAGTGCATATCCTTTTAATTTCCTTATAAATATATGTATACTACAATATAAAGTACATAATTATTAATTTAAGGTAGTAAAATAAACTGGTAAATGTTTTTAATAACCAGTTTTTTTCTGCTTCTTGTAACAGATATTGAAAATATTTCTCATAATGTGCTGATAATCAGAAACGGAAAAAACTTTTTGGACCAATTAACGGAATTACATTGTGTGGACCACAGAGTATAGAGCTTAACAAAGTGTTCATCTCCATAGACTCTTTAGGCAACTTTTTTTTAACAAGTAGGCTTTTCCCATAGACAAACTTCAGGCCAAACGGACCCGCCTCCTTTAATACCCCGTCATTTCTGTTAATTCTGTCATTCGTCCACTGAAGCTGTCACTCAAATCCAAATCAGAAAAACAACGCCAATGAAATTTAAATGCCGCTTGCCATATCCAATCAGGAATCACTTACGCATTTATACTCTTTTCATTTAGAATTGGCGCTTGAGAAATAGTGCTTTCCCCCACGCTAGAAGCGTAACCATAGTTACGCTCTTCGAGCAGCCAATAGTAAGCCTTCTTCGTCACTTTGACGAGGATAGTTGCTATGGTTACCGATCGTTGGTGGGGGAAGGAAATATTTTCAAGCACCAGTTCAAAATGAACAGAGTATAGCTTTTTCTGATTGGCTGCTAGTGAACTGAATTATAATCTGCGAGCTGAATGAAATTATTTACCTAAAGAGGAAAACGGCCGTTCGGCATCTCTGTTAAACTCTATACTCTGGTGTGGACACTGGACAGCAATGTTCAAATTTTGTAAAAGTAATAGTCCATAATTACTTCAACTGATAAAAACCGCGTTGTAGACATTTAACTTCGTTAATAAGAATCAATAACATACCATAGATTTTGCAGAAGGTTTACAAAATAAATGAACTACACTGCTGGCCATCCAAAATGGTACACCAAGAAGGAACAGAGATACCAAACCCAAATTTATTTCTATGATTGCAGTATTAATGTGAATTGATTAAAAATTCAGCCTTCCTGGATGTTAGGGGGCCGAGAAAATCGGTGAAGAGTGTTGTCTCCATAGGTGTCCATTACCACCGTCCCACGCAATGGTATTGAGTGAAAGAGGCTCAAATTGGGCTTAGAAGGATTGGAGGACCATGTTGCGTCCCAAGGTAGTCAAAGTTCATGTGGTCCAGCAGCACACGTTGCAAACCAGGCTAGGGCATTTCTCCTCTTTCACCGGGCATGTTTAGTGGGCGTTGGTCCTTAAGAACGGCTAGGTCAGGGTAAAAATGCAAATAGGGGGGTAAGAAGAAAGCTTGGACATTGCGTTCATCATGTGGTTGTGTATTTTTCTGTTGAGACTTGTCCGTAGGCGAGAGTTGAAGGTAAGGGTAGACAACAGGTTGTCAAACCTCAATGCTGCAGCTCTGGCTGGTCAATGTGCCGGTAAATCATACTGAGGAAGTGTGGGAGGGGAATGCATGTCGTTTGCAGTGCAGGGGACTGGCCGTTTGGCAAGCATAGCTTCAGAAAAATTCCAATCTTCAACAAATGATTTGGCGTTGGCAACAGTGCACTAAATAATGAAATGGACATCTCAATGTGATGGCACAGAGTTTATGAGAGTATCCCAATGAGGTCTGCGAGCACCACGATCATTGGAGATGACTTTACGACAGCGAGAAAAGAGAGCACTCGGCTGTTGATTTTGTAATCGTCAGATTTCTTCTTTACGCAAAGTATCGAGGTAGTGAAGCATTGGATTCCACTCCCACACCTCCTCAGTATGATTTAACGGCACAATGACCAACCAGAGCTGCAGCATTGAGGTTTTACAACCTGTTTTCTACTCTTACCTTCAACCCTCGCCTGCGGACAAGTCTCAAGAGAAAAATGCATAACCACATGATGAACTCAATGTCCAAGCTTTCTTCTTATCCCCCTATGTTGCATTTTTACCCTGACCTACCCGTTCTTAAGAGCCAACGCCACAAAACATATCCGATGAAAGAGGAGAAATCCCCTAGCCCGGTATGCAACGTCCGCTGGTGCACCACACGAACTTTGACTACCTGTGGATGCAACATGGTCCTCCAATCCCTCAAAGCTTATTTAGAGCCTCCTTCACTCAGTACCATGGTGTGGGGCGGCGGTAATGGACACCTATGGAGACAACACACAACACTCCTCACTGATTTTCTCGGCCCCCTAACATCCAGGAAGGCTGAATTTTTAATCAATTCACATTAATACTATGTGCAATCATAGAAATAAATTCGGGTTTGATATCTTTTTTCCTTCTTGGTGTACCATTTTGGATGGCCAGCAGTGTAGTTTAAAAAATGAGTTTTTAAAAAATAGCAATGTCTGTAATTACCCCAGCCCGCATTTATATTTTTCCGATTACATTGGAATAAGTTCCTATGGAGATGTTTTTATTTTTATTCAATGTTAAAATTCTCATCTTCCGAATGTAAATGAAAAAAATTAAGAAAACCCTAATTTTAAAACTAAATAAAGCAAAACAAATGGTTCATACTTTTTAGTAAGTATTTGCTAAATATTAAATGGAAATCATAAAATTAAATAGGAAAATGTAGAAAAAGTATTTTAAAACTGAATTAATAAAAATAATAGCTTTATTTACAAAACATAATTATGTTCAAAATTTATGCAAACAACATGCATCCCCAATGGGACTTTGTCCCGTTCAGGAGACAAATAAATTTCAATATAATTAAGACGATAAATAGAATTTAACTGGTACTGTAGGATTACCCGGGTAAAAGCGTCAAGTTTTATGCTATACTGGAAAAAGTAATCACATATCAATATAAAACACCATTAAATATCTTAAATAGTATATAGACTTTTTAAAATTTTTGTTAAATTTTTATATGTAAATGATAAACAGTTACCAATATAATCCAATCGGAGATATTTGCGTTTGCACCTGGCTATTCCTAAAGTATAATTTAACTTTACAAAAGAAAAGGATACATGAAAACACTAAAAAGTTGTAGACGTAACTTTTTTTCAACGTAACATTTTAGAATATTTATCGTTTAGCCAGCCTATTTTCCTCATTATCAACTGAAACTCTAGATCTGTTGAGGTAGGATTTATAAATTGGTGTTTGGCTAGGTGTATTAACGCTAACCATTATAAAACGAATTTTCTCGAAAGCGCATTACTTACCGTTGTTTATCTTTTGCAGCCACTCCCACTTCTTCCACTAATGATAAGCCCGAATGCCAAACTCCAGAAAACATGGTCATGGTCGACTGCCCTAACAATAACATGATGTGCCATTTTGAGTGCCAGAACAAGTCCCTTCATGTCAAGGGTGGAGATGCGAGGACATTCTGCGACTCGACAGATCCCCTGTACTTTCCTAGGAGAACATGCGAAATGTTGTATGGTTCGTTGATGTTTTATCCACCTGCAAGCAATCCCTTAATTTTAAGAAAAATATAATACTTTTTCTTTCATTTTTAAGGCAAAAAATGTCTAAATATGATTATAACAACTTTAAAAATCTATTCCTTTCAAGTTTTTTAGTGAGGAATTTTCTCCTTTTATAGTGATTTAATGTTGGTTTTAGACGAGAAAAATAAAACATACGACAATATTTTACTAGGAATATAATGAAGAATGTAGAATTGACTATTTAATAAAGACAAATATGTGAAATTTCAGAAAAAAATATCATGAAAATATTTGTTATGTTCAAGAAAATATTCCCAACTGAAGTTTTAATTTTTCCAGGTTTAAAAAAACAGAAAAGGGTCACCAATAAGAAACTTATCAAGTTCATCCTAACTCATTTTTACATGGAATATTTTTTCAAATTTTTGGTTGACCCCTTTCCAAAACCCGGGGGGATGTTTCTAAACTTCACTGCCGCTAATCCAAAATTAAAAAATATTTTCATGAAACTTGTTTCTTTGTTTTCCTTTTGCATATTTAACCGCATTTTCCATTAAAATTTTTATTAAATTTCCTTTTTTTAATTATATATTCTATAATAATTAAACTTTAATTAGGCTTTACAATAATTCACCATTATGAACCTTGTGCCGTCTTTAATGGATCTCATTTAGCACTAAATAAAAGGTGGACATAACTTTTATGAAACTTCAAGGCAATGTTTCAAAACTAAAGGCATGAGAAATTTTAATTTAAAAATAATTTCAAATTTATATAGATTATTTTTAAATAAGTTTAGTGTAAAAGGAATGACAATAATTGTAAAGTAACTCGAAAATTTTCCGTTTTAACCGTTCCTTAGTTTTTGCTTTCCTGTACAATAACTAATAACAAGGAAAAACTAGTTTTACAGGTGTATAAGGTAATGCAGTGAAAAAAACATTAGGTGATATGGAGCCGTTCATCTTCATACTATATTACGCATACTATACAGGGTGTATCTGAAATGGTGCAACAAACTTTCAGGGATGATAGTACTCATCAAGACGAACAAGAATCGGTATAGAAAGGGGGTCCCAGACCAAATCCCAAGGAGTTAAAAATGGAGCGACACCCCAAAAAATCATTGAAAAATTCAATTTGTAGAAGAACTACTATTGGTAAAAACTTAATTATGGTCTCAAAAATTGTTGTTTAATATGATCTTTAAAATTACCTCAAAAGTCTTCACTTTAAAATTTTTTTATTATGAAAAAAGTTAAAAAACGCAAAAAATGTTGAAAACTCTGCCAAAACCTTATTTTGTATTTCGAAATCCTTTCTTTTGATTTGATAATCTGAAAGATCATAGTTGAAAACCCTTAAGTCCAAAGTTTCACGTAAATACAATCAATATTAAACGCTTGAGATCCTGTTAAAGTTTATGTTTTGCGTGCGCTAACAGTTTTCTTGAGCTGTTTCCAGAACAGCTGTTTGCGCACGCAAAAAACAAACTTTAACAGGATCTCAAGCGTTTAATATTGATTGTATTTACGTGAAACTTTGGACTTAATGGTTTTTGACTATGATCTTTTAGATTATCAAATCAAAAGAAAGGATTTTGAAATACAAAATAAGGTTTTGGCAGAGTTTTCACATTTTTTTGTGTTTTTTAACTTTTTTCATAATAAAAAAATTTTAAAGTGAAGACTTTTGAAGTTATTTTAAAGATCATATTTAACCACAATTTTTGAGACCATAATTAAGTTTTTACCAATAGTAGTTCTTCTACAAATTGAATTTTTCAATGATTTTTTTGGGGTGTCGCTCCATTTTTAACTCCCTGGGATTTGGTCTGGGACCCTCTTTCTATACCGATTCTTGTTCGTCTTGATGAGTACTATCATCCCTGAAAGTTTGTTGCACCATTTCAGATACACCCTGTATAATACGTATACATACAATATTAGTAAGCATCTAAGGGGGAAAGGTTAACGATTTACTTTTTCCCCAACAAGGGAGAGAGGAGTAAAAATCACCAGAAACATGCTTACATAATTATTAAAATGGTCCTAAAAATATTAATATAACTGGCATTTGATGTTTTCAGTATACATTATGAAAGGAATCATTAATGTGTGTGCAAAATTTTAATGTTTGCAGTTTGCATGTATGATGCTGATTCAAAATAAAAATACTAATTACAATAGTTTTCAAAATAGGTAACTGTTAAATATTGAATAATAAACTATTGTGAATAATAATGTGAATAATGTAAGTGTTGAATAATAAAAACACTGAACCAATATAGCATACAATATAATCAATTTAGACAATGGATTTAGAGGTTTAAAAAAACCCTGATTAGTTAGTTATCAATTGTCATTCTTTCACTCTAATATTATATTTTTCTTAGGAAGGATTGGAAAGGAAGGGAAAGGAAGGATTTGCTAGTTAAAATTCCGGTCTTCATTAAATTTAATATCACTCATGTCATTGAAACGGTACTCAGTCCTTTTCTAAAGAATAAAAATAAGCATAAATATTGTATTGAAATGCGTAAGGGTTGTGTGATATTACTATCCCAAACCTAAGAAAAAAATTAAGCTTATTAAATATGTTATTCTTTGTGAAGAAATTGGTTATTTTGAAAGTTTTATTTTTATACAGATGTTCCATGCAATAATTCAACACTACCTTCTTACATCAAAGAGCTCAAAGATCCTGGACCCTACAAAATGCTCAATTTCTACGAATTTGAGTGCAAAACTGGATGGAGCGTGGAACTAGGATACGGAAACAAGATCGCGTGCGAACCTGGAGGAGTGTGGGGATATATACCTAAATGTGGTAGGAATAATGGAAAGTAAAGAAATTCAAAGTGGAAACCCTATTAAATCCTCGTTCTATAGTCTATACAGATACATAAAATCATTTTATTCGTCAACCTCCTGTTTCAGAGACTTGTTTGGCATTTTCATCTGAGAATTTCGATAGGGGTTCAATTCCGTTAGAGTCCCCGCTAAATATCGCCTATCTCTTTTGAACGCTTAATTTTCAAATGTAAACAATTTTTTAAAAAATTTTAATGATAAACTGAACAGTTGTACATCTAATTAAATATATTAATCCATGAATTTAAAATTATTTAGCAATATTTATACTTTTTGGTGTCCAAAAGAGATAGGCGACATTTAGCGGGGACTCTAACGGAATTGAACCTCGATAGGTTAACCCACTAAACACACTATCGCATTATAGAGTTTCTTAAGCACACGATTTCATGTGATAATTTTTGATAATTTGGATTTATCATAATTATAAAAATGTGCTTATAGTTGTTTTCAATTAAAGTATTAACTAATCCTCATAAAGAATTAAGTGAACAATAGAAAGGTGTTTTTGGGACAGGAATTAAGTGTTTCAATATGTTCAGAGATAGTTCAAATCAGACACCACGTTTTCAAAGGTTGGCCTTTGTGGGGGATGGTTCGCCCTAGATGAAGAGGAGGCCCTTGGTCACTCTGGGACTTCCTGCGTTTATCACAATTTCCCTTAAAAAAACGAGAATTTTTTCAGTTAAACAGTGCAAGTTGGAGGAGCTTGGGAAGTTCGGGTTGAAGGTTCGGTCGAACAAAGGCAAGTGCTGGAACCTCCCAGGAGCTTTCTGTCCAATCATGTGTGAGGACGACGAGATGGAACTCGAAGAGGAAGTCACGCTGTACTGCAAGGAGGACAGCACATGGGTTACCCCCAAGCGAGAATGCGTCCCTAAAGGTGAGCCAATAGACCAAGACCTGGATGCATATTTTCACCATAAATACTTCACCTGGAATAGATTCAATTGATGTTGGCAAAACAAAAGCCACGGCAGCCAGAAGGCTAAGCGAAAGCTTTAAGCGTAGGGGGTAAAAGTGCTAAATTTTCGCGAAAAAATGACTGACAAAGGTAAGGCTGTAATTTGGCAAAAAATTATAGAAGAACATGAGTAAAAGTCAGGGCAATTACACCCAGAAGGCTAAGAGGAAGTCAAAGGGCCGCCAGAATGCACCAAAGTTGAAAAAAAGAAAAATTAAATGTTAAAAAACAAAAATGATATTTACTACAACTTTTAACGGTGACTAGTAAGTCATTTAACAGAAGACTATAAAATTCATATCACATAATGCTCGTCTTTGCCAGAATCAATCGAATCTATTCAAGCTGAAATATTAATTCGTGCACTGAGTCATGTTGAAAACATGCATCCATGGAACAGTCTAAGAGCAAGAGCTGCAGCTCTTGGACGTTAAAGCAGAGAGTAGAGTTATCACAGCCCCAAGAATAATTAAATGGAATGATCTGGCTCGTAGGCCTTAGATTGGCCGATGGGATTTGCCTCATAACCATCTTCTTATTTGCAGCGTATGTTCGAGGGTTCGAAGAGCGATGTGGTCCGCTACCCGACTACCTGGAGACCATACTGGTGGAGGGGGACTACCCGGACAGTCCCGAGCGAATCGTGAGATGTAAGGAAAAGGATAAGGTTCTCTACAGCCCCGACCTCGTCAAATGCCTGAGCACAGACTTGTACAGCATGCTGCCAGACTGCAACCTCAAAAAGTACTTCGACACAGGTGAGTCCCCCGTGCCATATCAGATAGGGATTTAGATTAGAAAGTGGTAAGGAACAGCAGTTCACACACCAAAAATTTTTGAAGTAATAAATATTCAAAATACAAGCAACGCCTACTCTTTCTTAAATCTTCAATAACGATGCCTTATTTGGTGCATTAGGATTAAGTTGTCTACGATAGCTTTTTTTGGCAAAATATCCGATCCTATGTGCATGCATGCTTGTACCATGGAATAAATAATTAAGCTTTATTGGATGCGACGTAATATTTTTTGAAAAATAAGTCTTCTAAGATATATAATTATTTGGGAATGTTTATTCTACTCCACGCAAGGAATCTTTCTGTGCATAGTATTGGGTGTTTTTGAAACAACTTGTATATTTATTAGTATTTTAACTTTAAAGATAAGACGTTATTTTGTTTTAAAATGAGCAAAAGAGAACTATGGGTAACAATTTAATTTAAGTAAGGCTAGGCGCGCACTGAAGACTTAAGTCGCGGCGACTGGAGCATAATTGTCGCTCGGGCTATGGCAAGAAGCTAGAGAGCACGCATTAGGCGACGAGACTCTTGGCCGATTGCCAAGAATCTCGTCATAGCCATTGCTCTCCAGTGACAGTTATGTTCCGGCGACGAAAGTCTTCAGTGCGCCTAGCCTAATAGTTCGATAAGGCTTTGAATATGAGATGGAATATAATGATTAATTTTCTCAATTTAGACCCCCATAAAATTAGAACCAAATTTATCATCCCCTTTAAAGAAATTCCACCTTGGAAGGTTTTGAGAAAATTTCATTTTCATGTGATTCTCACAAGACAAATGACACATTTATTGCTGTTAACATTTTACAACTAAGTTTTCAACTACACCTATTTCCACTAAGATTTTAATACTTAAAGATTATAATCTGAGGAATACCATTTATTTCTTTATGTTTCAATGTTGAAGGTTGTGCCATTAATTTAATAAATAACTGGTTATTTCTAAATTTAGGTGAAAATTTGAGAGGCAGGCAGTGCAAATATCAAAGCTCGAGCAAACAAGCAAAATTTCTGAATCATCCTGATGCTCAGAATTGCCTGGGCATGGTATCTCCAGTCGGGTCATTATGCATCTTGCAAGATCCAACCCTGTGCAAAAAACTCATACCCTTACTTTGCATGAAGAACTTGGAATGGTCCAAGCCTACTTGTGAACCTGAACAATACTATCCAATCCAATAGAAGGCTACATCTACTGAGACAGCCTAAACAGTTAATAGAAGAAAGACTTAGGTGTGGTAGGGTTGCTCAGTCAGTGCACACTGCACACATTCGAATAGCATTGCCACCTAATTCTATGAGTAACTCACACTACAAATGAGCTAAAATCGAATCTTAAAATCACAATCATAAGATTATTATTGAATTCAATTAGATCTACCATTGTTTTTCTTTTTGTTAATGTTTGGATTGAGTGTAAAAGCAACTAAATTTCAGTTTCTATGACAAATTTTCTGTACTTTGCAAAATCCAAAACAACAATCCTTTTGTTGTAATTTTAAGATACGAATTTAGCTCATTCGCAGTATGACTCTTGCACAGAATTAACATTCAATGAATGCTAAAAAAATGGCTATGATTTTAAGAATTGCTTAAGAGTTTTGTATTTTATTATTTCTGATGCACATAAAGCAATGATGAAGCTGGAACTGTACCTCACAAATATTGAATGTGACTCATTACTCAACATTTACTTGTCATTATTTTGAGTGTCGATATGATTTTGTTTTAATATTTGGCCAATTGGACCTGGTCTAACCTACAGCTAGATCAAGCAGAATAAGACACACACTTCATGTCACAGTACCTGTATTCAAAATTCAAGGCATATAACTATAACATACATGTGATTACTCTGACAATAAATAGGCGGAAAATATTTATAAAAAAATTCTATGGTGCCTAAATTTTCCTTCATTTTAAGTAGAGGGGGTCCATTGGCTTCTACTTCCCGAGATCATACGGCCAATTGGCGGAGGAATCACATGTATGATATAAGTATGTCACAAAAACTGCTTCAAAATAAATATAAAGGGTTTTAAGTATCATAAAAATAATTTATTACATTCAAACTGGTTCACATACAAAAATAAAATTTTAAATATAATTGCATTAAAACATAAAAGCATTTGATTTGAAGATTTTCGGGGAAATTTCTACGTAAAGTTCCTTTGTGGTTGCATATTTAAACCCCTATTTTAGAGTGTGGATAGGATACAGGATACTTTTATTCAGTCTTTTTCAAACCACCAAATAGTATCTGTGAACTCTTGGGAGACATCAAAATCTGTTTAGAGTTAGCTAGAATTTTTTTCATTTTCATGATTTCCTTTTTTTACACAAACTGGAACTTATTTGGTTTACTTCAGCAAGATTTAACAACATTTTAAAAAATGGTTTATAAATTATAAAAACCTATTTATAGTTACAATTGATTGTAAAAACTTTGTAATTTTTGACGCCAAGATAGTTCTGCTTTAGCCCTCTTTTCATCAGTTATTGTTTTTCTAATGCTTTCACGCATTCTTTTAAATTTTCCTTTCATTACACACCTGTGGAATAAACAATATTAAGCAAAAAAAATGAAATCTGTAAACAAAAAATAACACATAAAAATAAATCTAAATGTAACAAAAAGATTGTTTACTAACTTTCTCAGAAACCTCTGTATAACCAAGGCAGCGTTTATTTCAATGCATAGAGAAGAATTTGGAGAGTATTTACAGTCTTGAAGTTCCTGTTCATCTTTTAAAAACTGAAAACCTTGCATGTTGGAATCTAGTTTCAAACTTGAGAGATAATTTTCAAGTCTTATTGAATCACCACTTCCTTCCATTAGTGATGTCATCTGATATTCATTAACAACATCCTTGCATCTCTTTAAAATCGCCAAGTTATCTCCCAAGCTTGAACTCCTAAATTTAAAAAATTAAATTGTACTTCAAGGGCTTTCAAATAAAATACCGTATTATTTAACTAACAATAAAATTGACAAGTAAATATTAGGATTCAAGTATATTTCAGGAATGTGAAATCTTTCTAATCAAAAATAAATGAACACTCATTGGCCAATTAGGAAAAAACATGCTAACACAAAAACAGTGGTACTCAATCGTTTTTCTTCGCAGGCCATACATGAAAGACAGCTTTTTCAAATGGTTTGCAACCAAAGGCAGATTTTGTATGGAGTGCCTGAGACAGAAAGAACATTGCAAATAGGCTGTGTTTTAAGAAAATTGGTTGCTGGGCAGTAGGTTGAGTATTTAGCTAATAGGACAGATGTTTGAAAAATTCTTGATAGCACACCATAAAACACACGCCATAAAATCATTCAAAGAGGCATGCATGATAGTGGGAGGGTGTCATACCCCTAATAAACCCACTATTTTGCTCCATTCTGGAACCGCTATTTCATACCTTTCAACTCTGGCGGTTATTACTTCTGCGCATGCGTGTGTATTGCAATTTTTGAATGATTATTTATTTGGCATTATATCAACCTATGTTCATACCAAATTTCATCAAAATCTATCCAGTAGATCTGGAGAAATCGAAAAAATGTGCAAATTCTCTTAATTTTGAACACCAGTGTATGTTCCTCTGTAAGTGTAAAACAAAATGAATGTTTAACATATTTAACTATGAAAAAATTTTTTAGCTATGGGGTTTTATTAAGAGGTCACTTTGACCTCTAAATAAAATCTGATTTTATGGTTGATGCACAAAATGAATTAATCAACATTGTAATTTGAATACCTTTAAATTCATTTTTCTGTAAAAAAGAATATCTTGATGAAAATACTAACATATCTATATCTTCTTCTTTCTGACCTGAATGAAATGTTTTCTCTTTCTTGAAAGATTTGTACCATGACTAGAAGAGAAATTTAGAGATAATAGGACATTCTATAGACAGTTTTAAAATTAACTTCAAATCATACAGGGTTATTTCACCTGGATTTTAGCAGCAGCAATGTCTTGAATTTCACTGAACTTTAAACCTCCATAACTTCTTAATATTTCTTTTATATCTGTATTGCTGTACAGAATAGCTAAATCTAAAGGTGTTGACCTAAATGATATATTTATTAAATTGGGACTGAAAAAAAATTAAGTAGAGCAACTGCATATCTTTATACAGGGTGATTCAGAAATAATCATCAATAATTGGGGGGGAGGTAGAGGGGCCCTAGACAAGCATATTTCGAATAGGGATGGTGGGGCGCAGCCTAACCGGTAAAGAGCTCCGACCTAATGTATAGTGCGATCGCGTTTCAAGAGGCCGTTTTTAGAAGAACCGTGTGACGAAACAAAACATAATAAAATAAAAAAATATATTGCATGAAGTAAGGAAGTATCCCTACTACTTACACCATAAATTCGATAGAATTTGAACCACTTTCGAAACCGTGGATTGAGTTTCAAAAATGCAATAATAATCTTTTAGTCAAAGAATGGAGTTCCCTTAATGGTATTTAGAAAAATGATAATCGGGGAAGGAATTTTCAATGATCGTAACAGTGATCATTGAAACTGTTTGATCATTGAAAATTCCTTCCACGATCATCATTTTTCCAAATACCATTAAGGGAACTCCATTGTTTGACTAAGAGATTAATATTGCACGTTTTAAAACTCACCCCATGGTTAAGCAAGTGGTCCAATTTCTATCACATTGAGGATTTAAGTAGTACGGATACTCCTGTACCTCATGCAATAATGTTTTTCATTTTATTATGTTTTGTTTCGTCACACGGGCCTTCTAAAAACGGCCTTTTGAAACGTGCTCGCACTACATTAGGTCCTAGCTCTTTAACGGTAAGGCTGCGCCCCACCATCCCTATTCGAAAAATGCTTGTCTAGGGCCCCTCTACCTACCCCCCAAATGTTGATGATTATTTCTGAATCACCCTGTATATTTGTCAAGGATGAATGTTTTATACAATATTTTTGTAAACAAGACCACAATTAAAAAACAAAAGTTTAAATATTTGTAAAATTTATTCTAACGTAGTGATGCACAACCTGCGGCCCGCGGGCCACATGCGGCCCGCGAACCATCAACATGCGGCCCGCGAACCATCAACATGCGGCCCGCGAACGAATTTGGATATTTCAGATAATTCCTAACTTTTGTTACTTTCCTTATTTTAACCGAGAAAAAGTGACGATTTATAGCGGAAAAAAGTCATGAAAATCGCGATTTTTCGAGTTTCGTTTTGCTCGCGAAGTGTTCCGTTCCTGACGCGATTTTTGGGCGGGCGCCAAATTGAAGTTGGCTTCTTCTTGTATTGTTTGTGCGACGGTGCGATGTGGAAAAAACAACTTAACAATGGTTTGAAGTTTTGAAGCCAGAAGTCCGGTGTTTAGGATCACGCGCCGCTGAAAAGTCGAAAAATAGCGATTTTTCGCGAAAGTGCCGTTTTTACGGCGCCTAGTTGAAGCTGGCTTCTTTTCACATTGTAATTGCAATGCAGAAAAATTTAAGCGTGGTCAGAGGAGTCTAATAAGTCTAGTGATACCTCTGACATAGCTTTTTTTTTTTATCAATTTTAGTATTTTCAACAAATTCTTCTTAAGGATTTCCGAAGTTCTAAATTTTTGCAAAAAGATCACTTTGAAACAAGATTAGATAATAATGCAGTGTATTTTTTTAATTCTTATTAGATCATAACCTGTTTCAGATATGCTATCAAGGGGGATAGCAGAAGGCTGGGGGCCTGTCCCCCCAAAAAAAATCTAACTTGATTTCTAAAATAAGTTAAAACCCTGTTTTTTAGGGTCAAATTTCCAAAATTTTTCTGGGGTAGGACCCCCAGACCCCCCTTTACATTTGGAATTCTATAATTATCATTTTTTAAATAAATATTAAGTTAATCAAAATGCAAATCCCATCTTAAAATATATGTGCAATATTTGGGCTAAATGTGCAAAAACTAGTCAATGCTTTGTTTTTTTGGGGTTAAATTTCAAAAATTTTCTGGGGAGGACCCCTAGAACCCTTTAATGGTACAAACTCAATTATTCACATCTTATATTAAGTTCCTTGAGATGCAAATTCTACCTTATTTTTACTGTTACTGTTTGCGGCCCTCCGTGTCTCAATCAACTATGTGAGTGGCCCCCCTCCCAAAAAGGTTGTGCATCCCTATTCTAACGTACAATTCAAAAGTTTAAAAAAGTAAATTGGAGGCTGACTTTAAAAATCTTACCAGCATTTCTTTAATATCAAAGCATTAACATTAGCATCATATTCACAGAGCAACCGTACTATGTTTCGATTTCCACTGCATACAGCCCAGTGAAGAGGAGTCTTTCCCTGTGTAAAATAGTTAAGACCTCATAAGAATCCTTTCACTACAAATTTAAGTTCCACTAATATAATATAATCAGCAGGCATCAACCAACATCATAGTTTATGAATGCTAGAGAATGGTTTCCATCTACCTATTATCTTTAATATTTCATAATTTATATACAGTATACTCTTGATAAGACAAACTTTGTTATGTCAAAAACCTGTTTTTCATAAGAAAAAACCTTTTCCCATTAGACATTAGGTATTCCTCTAATGTAACTTACGTCTACAACTAAACGTCCAATTAAACATCTACAACAACAATTGCTTAATTTCATGTATCCAAAATTAGATATGGATATTAAAACCTGATAAAACTTTAAATGATTAAAAAAATTAACTGCTCCTTCAATTAAAACTTTAAAAAATGGTAGATCTTTGTATCCAATCCACACATCTTTTCAGTTATCAAACACTAGGTACTTTATCCTGCCCAAATTAAAACACATTTGCTTAACATACCTCCATGTCAAGAATATTTGGATTACATTCAGATTCTAAAAGGACTGAAACACAGTTTAAAGATCCTTCCTTCATGCAAGCATAGTGAAGGGGAGTCATTCTAAAAAAATAACAAACAAAAACTAGGTTGAGAATGTAAATTAATATTTTTGCAATTAAACATAATTAAGTGTAGGGGTATAACACAGTATAAATACTAAATATTTCTAAGCTACTTTGAGAAATAAATATAATGTGTTAGTAGAATGAAGTAAGGCTAATCCACTTACCCAAAATCATCTTGAAAATTAAGTTGAGCACCTTTCTGAAGTAATATCTGACACAGATAAGCATGACCTCCAAGGGCACTCCTAGTACAACAAGAAAGATACAAGTCAAGTAATAGTAAGGTTTAGTCTTTAAGAAAGTATGTAATTTTTCTCATTCACATTTTGCAGGGGTAGAAGTGACCAAATAAAAAAATATAGGATTTTTCAAAAAAATATATAGGACAAAAATAAATTTTGTTTTTTAGTTTGGTAACAGGAGTAATAACACTTTTGTATCAGTTTTAAGTGTTTGGTTTTTAGCCTTACAATGAAAAATTTACTTGTACTTAGCTACAAAAATTGGCTGGAATAAGAGTCACTCTACATTGCAACTAAATACTTTCATGAATTTTCAAACAAATGAACTTTCGAAACAAAACTAAGGTATTTAATTCTAAAATACTTTCAGCAATAGTTAATTTAATCTATAAGAATACCAAAAATGCATGAACGATAAATCTAAAAAAATTCTTACATTTTTGTTAAAAAAATTCCAGTAATTTTAAAATAAAAAAACACCCAGAGAAAAATTATTTTCCTGATAAAAATAAAACTGTTGAATAATAATATCAAGCTACTTTGCTTTCTTACATAATCACAAGCAATTTAAGTGGTAGATCTTTTAATATGCCTGCTAAACCTGTCCATATTTGGGACACATGTAAACACTTCTCCAAAATTAAGTTTTGAAGTCAAGAATATCAACATAAGACACGAAAATCACGTTCGAGAGATAATAAACTTGTTTTTTCTGCCCTCATCGAATCTGAAAAAACAACTTTATAGAAAAAGCCCAAAGAATAATTGAAAACTCAACTTTCAAAAGAAATCCAGACCGTTATACAATTTTAGGACTTCTGCATGATCAACAAACATCCTAGAATAATTTTATAATCTATAAAGTAATCTAAAATTTAAAATTTTGGCCATTTACTCACTCAAGCTCTTCACGCCGTATGGCGCATAAGGCATCCAGCCCACCCCTCCATGCCCCCCGGTTTTTGGCCCTGGATCTGGCTTCCTCCAGTTCACCTATTTTGAGCATTTAAGTAAGTATTAAAAATATTTTTCTAGAATATTCAAGACATCAAGCTTAAATTTTGAATACTTGATCTCGAAAGTAGGGCCATTTGATGGAATATAGGATTATTTTTTGAAATATAGGATATATAGGATTTATAGGACGCTTTTTTCATGTTTTTTGAAAATATAGGATTTATAGGAAATATAGGACGACTTCTACCCCTGCATTTTGTGATCAACATTTAGCAAGTTCAGAATAATTGGAATATAAGTAGTTACCAATGTAAAGCTGAGCTTTTGTTATTATCTTTTGTAAGAATATCAGTTCCATGAGTTATAAGAACTTGGGCAATGCTTGTTCTTCCAGCTTCGCAAGCTCTTAACAAAGGAGTCATTCCATATTTGTCCTTAATGTCTATGTTAATTTTTAGTTGCAGTAGAAATTCAACAACAAGTGCATGTCCTTGATAAGATGCAATATGAAGTGCTGTGTGAGAAAAAAAAAATTAGGTTTATAAAAGGTTTGTCAAGTCAAATTTTTTTCAAAGTAGTTAAAGTAAAAGCTTCATAATTGATTTTGGATTGAATTCACAGGCTGATAACTCATTAATATAATAATAATGTCAAATGTTTTGGATGGTTAAATCCAAATGTAATGTAGTGCTTCAATCTATGTAATGTTAGTAATGAACATGTTAAAGGTTAAATCTTTGAAATATTAAAAAACATCTACTTATATATATATATATATATATATATACACTAGCGGAAATAAAAATCCCGACACCAAGAAGGAAAGGAGATATCAAAGTCAAATTTATTTCTATGATTGCACATAGTATCAATGTGAATTGCTTAAAAAATCAGCCTTCCTGGATATTAGGGGGCCGAGAAAAACAGGGAGGAGTGTTGTCTCCATAGGTGTCCATTACCGCCGTCACACATCATGGTATTGAGTGACAGGGGATCTAAATGACTTTTGAGGGATTGGAGGACCATGTTGCCTCCTCAGGTAGTCCAAATTCATATGGTGCACCAGCGGACGTTGCATACCAAGCTAGGTGATTTCTCCTCTTTCTCCTGACATGTTTTGTGAGCGTTGGTTCTTACGAACGGATAGGCCAAGGTAAAAATGCAACATAGGGGGTTAAGAAGAAAGCTTGGACATTGCATGAAACATGTGTTTGTGTATTTTTCTTTTGAAATTTGTCCCCGGGACAGGTCTGAAGGTAAGGACGGACAACCGGCTAAAAAACCTCAATGAAGCATCTCTGGTTGGCCAAAGTACCGTAGATCATACTGAGGACAAGTGGCAGTAGGATGGATATCGTTTGCAGTACTGCGGAATGTCCGTTTTGTCCACAGAGCTTCTTACATCTTTGCCTATAAACAAGGGGCTGAAAATGGGCCTTTCTGTTTCCAATATGCACGAAATAAGGAAATGAAAATCCCAATTTCATGACATTGTGTTTATGAGAGAATCCTGCTTCGGTTTGGAGCGCCACGACGGTTGGGTATGAGTTTGAAGAAACAATGGAGAGAGCGTGTTCAGCTGATGATTTTCTAATCGTTCCACGAAGTGGTGATGCAGGGTAACAGAGTGGGGATGCATTGGATTCCATTTCTGCAACTCCTGGGTATGATTCACCAGTACTTTTTCCAACCAGAGCTGCGTCATTGAGGTTTTGCAGCCGGTAGACCGTCCTTACCTTCAGACCTGTCCTGGGGGAAATTTCCTGGGTCCATTTTTACCCTGTCTTTCCTGTTCTCTAGAACCAACACCCACAAACAAGTCCGGTCAATGAGGAAAAATGAATGCAACGTCCGCTGGTGCACCATACGAATATGGACTACCTGAGGAGGCAACATGGTCCTCCTATACCTCAAAAGTCATTTAGAGCCCCTGTCACTCAATACCATGACGTGTGACAGCGGTAATGGACACCTATGGAGACAACACTCCTCCCTAGTTTTCTCGGCCTCCTAACATCCAGGAAGGCTGATTTTTTAATCAATTCACATTGATACTATGTGCAATCATAGACTTAAATTTCACTTTGATATCTCCTTTCCTTCTTGAAGTTGGGATTTTTATTTCCGCTAGTGTATATTCCTACAATTTACGTAACTTTCATAAAACAAAGTAGCTAAAGTTTGGGTATCAGAGTTAAAATTTTGTTATTTATATTTTTATTGCTGTACTATAAAAAAGATAATATAAAAATACTTGTGCAGTCAGTATTTAAAACACCGGTTCTTACGTATTATACTGTCAACCGTACAGCTCATTTAAAACATTATCAAATCCCATCGACTTTTCTATTGATGTGCCTCTGAATTAGATGGCCTCTGAACGGTTGACGGTATAATACGTAAGTACCAAAAAATCTTAAGATACCTAAATGTATAATAAAAATTCTGAAACTTGATTACCCTATGGCTAAATTACTGATTTTCCCCACCCTTAGTTATGAGCCAAAATAAAACACAAAGAATATACAAAATTAAGTTTGAAAAAGGATACTATACTTGAAAAATGGAGTATAATTTCATAAGAACTCTTAAAGAAAATACTAACTGTTTAAAAACTTCAAATAGAAAACTAATCATAACTATATATCAATTTATACACACATTATTTTAGTGAGCTATATTTATAGCAGTTATTATATTAAAAATTTTTTTCTTAAGAACTAAATGCAATTACTAAAAAAACCCACAAGTTAAGAGTTCTTAAATATATCTACCAGTTCTTCCATCATTATCGGCATACTCCACATCGACTGCAGTATCAGCAAGAACCTTCAAAACATCCACTGCATTTTGAGCAGCAGCCCACAAGAAGGCATTGCGTCCAAAGCTGTCACACACATCACTCACATAGTTTCTTGACAAAAAGAAGGAAACTGTTTTCTGCAAAGTTACAACACTGAATTAAAATTTTCCTAAAATAATAAGTGGATTACTGTGACGTTATTGGCGAATTAAGCTAATCATAATACGTCAAAGGTGGAAAATATGGAAATCAAGGGAGACAGTTATTATCAGTGCCTATAACAAAAATAAAACAAAATAGAACATTATGTTATTTATATTCATTCAACAATTATATCAGATAAGAAAGTATTCTAATTATTTATACTAAAGACATTAATTTAAAATCTAAAAGAGCACTAACAGAAATAAAAAGCATGAAAAGTAAAATTTGAAATGAAAATGGTATATATGTTTATAAGGTCAATAGGATTTATTTATCAACTTAATATGACATAAATTTTTAACCTTATGTTGCATTCTAAAAATGGTTAAGAATTAACTATAAATTCCATTTTAAATATTATTCTTACTCCCAGAGAACCAGTTAAACCATTTTTCTCTATTAGACACTTACTGCATGGTTATAATATGCAGCATAATGCAGTGGAGTGGCACCACTGTCATCAGCACTAGTAAAACTGGATCTCTTATTTAGTAAAATATCAGCTTTTTCATGCAAACCTGCAAAAAAATGAAAGGATAGTATTGACAAGATGTACATTTTTATCTAAATCCATGGGCGTATACAGGCAGGGGCAGGGGGGGGCAGCTGCCCCCCCCTAGAAAACTAAATTTTTTTAGTTATTTAGAGTAAAAACTGAAAAGGCAAAAACTTTTGACCCAACCAGTGGCAAATTCCGAGCCTTTTCCCTGGGGACATTATGATCCCCGCCAGTAGACCATGGTCGACGATGCTTATTCGCTTATCTAGGTTAGAGAGCCTGTATACGAGAGAGAGAGGTGACAACTCCCTTAAAAGCGTCTCTGCGCATCCAGTTCTGTCCAAACTGTATCATGCCGCTTGTCTCGCGTCCCATGCTAATCCTATGGAGGGAACCGCCTGTGGCGAACAGAAAACCTGTTTACCGATCTGCTCGCACTATACTGAGTTGTCGCCTCTCTCTCGTATACAGGCTCTCTAATCTAGGTAACTCGACACTCTGCGAATCATTATTTATGGTTCCCCAATTGCATCGCAGTCTGCTTTCTCCACCTCCCAGGGTTTGAGCGGTGTACAGCTTAGGAAGCTTTTCTGGGTGGTCTTTGAGAGAAATTTAATATCCGATTTCTCAAACTCTTTTATGACCTCTTAATTGTTGTTTGCCTCATTTTCGGGTTATATTTAAAATTATGACTCACGTAACCAGAAGAAAGAGACATTTTTGGGGATGACATTAGAACTAGAAGAGGGCATTTGCAGTTTCACTTGATGGTTTTTTTAACTGGTTTTTAACATTTTCCTGCTTTATCCCTCACTGTTTTTTTTATTTTCTCCCGCCAGAGGTAAGAATGTTTTTATACTTACCTAAAAATGGGAAGGGTGCAATGGTTATCTTTCACTAATTAGATAATTATTTTTTATGTTTGAGGTCTTGCAGACACGGGATATAAAAAGTATCCCACCCCTAACAGTTATTATAAATGCTTCTTTGTTTAAAATTTTTTTTAATGTTTGCTTTTAAATTCTATGAAACGTCAAATCCCTTTTAAAAAAGTATTTTTTTAATCCATGTAAACAGGGTGTTTCAGAAAAATGTTTCAAAACTTTTAAAGGACGTAGGTAGGTTGGTTATAACCCAAATAAGGGTCTCACTAAAAATGAATTAAAACACTACTTTTGAGGGTTATATATCAAAAATTTTTCTTCGGGAGAACCCCCGAACCCCTCTCCAAAATAATGACATCTTTTATACAGTGTCTTTTCCTTGTATATTATGCCGCTTAAAGAATGATGTTTCCTTTTAGTGTTTCATCAAAGAGAAGGTTTCAAAATCAAAATGATATAAAGGCCTTTTTTAAAGATGCAAATATCAAAATTTTTTCCGGTGGCTCCTATAGACTTCACAAAATCTTGACATCTATTTATAAATTTTTCCCCTAGAAAAATCGGTAGTTTACAAGAAGCTGTTATCTTCAGATAACCCAAAGCGTCTTAAAAATGAAGCTAAAACGCCATTTTTAGAGGCAAAATTTCAAAAATTTTCTGGGGGAGCACCCCCAGACCCCCGTATTTACTAGGAGTTAACATTGCAAAATTTTAATTAACATATGTAAATGTTCTTCGATAGGGGGTACCTTTAGAAATAATGATAAATCGAAACCCTTTTCGAAACAAAAGTCTAGTTACGACCCATGAGACAACTCAGAATCGCTGAAATCACCGGCTCAATCACGGAAATGCGAACCAAACCACCTAAGGGGTTTTTAGTTTTTTGAGTACATCAAATCGAATTTTTTTAAGTTTATGACCTGCCCCCCCCTAAATCAGATCCTGCATACGCCCTTGTCTAAATCAATCACTTGCATAGAACAATCTAGCAATACTCATAAAAATTAGGTTCAGAAAAAAAATCCGAAATTATAGCTAAACTAACACAGAAATAATCATGAGGCAAATGGTGAAAAAAGATTTAAGGAAAATAAATATATATCTAACCTTTTCTGGCAGCCCAGTGCAAAGGGGTGCAGAAGCTGTTATCAAGAATGTCAGTATCACAATCATTTCTACAAGCCTGGAAGTAAGTTTAAAAGACACGCAAGTTAAAGAATTTTCTGGTGTGGAAACAAGCATATTTTAACACAAAAAATACTTTAATCAAAATTGATTTTCAATTATTTTTAACTGAAGTAAATCTCAAAAATATTCACATTATTTATTAATCAAGAACATTGGAGCATTTAATGAAAATGGAATGACTGACATTTGCTTCCTAATTAAAAAATACTCTGTCTAGTTAACACAAACCACAATTTTTTCAAAAACCTTATATCTAAATTGTATAAAAATGGAGGAGAAAACAGTTATATGTATATGTTACGAACATGTTACGGTATTTATCTATAAGTATTTAGCACTTTTCCCGAAATACATATGCATAATTTATAAGGCCAGATTTATCACATTGCCTGTAACATATACATACGCAGAGAAACAAAAATTAATTATGATGTGAAGAGACCATTCATGACAAGAACATATCAATGATATTGCAGTGACCACAACTTTACTTTGAGATAAGTCAATCCAAAAGTGATGCAATTTAAAAGCATACGCTGGAATTATAATAGTTTTAGTTGACCTTCATATTGCCTTTTCATTACAAGAATTTTATAGTGGTGAGTGTGGTTGCCACAATATATCAAGTTATTTTGTTGGTTCATATTTGAAACTAACATGACACAGGTAAAAAAACAAGTTAAGTAAACTTACCAAAAATCGCACAATTTCTGAACTACCAGAAGCCACAGCAAGATGAAGTGCAGACCTACCTTCATAGTCTTGCCAATTAACTAGGCTAGTTTCTTTTGCCTAAGGGATTAAATAATGATTCAATAATATTTATTTTGATACAAAATTAACAGTAAAACTTCTTTTAAATAAAAATTAACCAGAAAATTAAATTTCAGGTAAAACATTTCTTTTTAAAAGGATATTGTTTATAAAAATGGTTAATTTAAAAACTTATTCCAGGTGTCTGGAATTCTACAGAAAACAAGTTTAACAAACAGGTCTTTAAAATAATTTTTATGACTTATTTAAAACAATTTTATTTCTTGATTAAATTAATTTTAGAAGGATTATTTACAATGATTTCTAATTACCAGTAATACTTTAGCACATTCAAGTGCTTGAGGATTTGGATTGATAACAGCCCAGTGTAATGGAGTTTTACCATCTTCATCAGGAATACACATGTTTGCTTCCTGTCAACACATAAAGAAAGGCAATTAAAATATTTAAGAGCACCAAATAGTGTAAAAAATAGTCACTAAATATCTTGGAAAGTATTGAAAAATCAGTTACCTTCATGAGTAAAAGTTTAGTGTTTTCTACATTAAAATGAGCACAACTCCAGTGTAGAGGAGTTTTCTATAATAAAAGGTTAACCAAATAATGTCTGGTAAAATAATCATGGTAGAAATTTTTAAACAGACCAAACATAAACTGTATCATTTAAGGACTATGAGACTATTTAAGACTATTTAACAGCAATTAAATAAAATGTTTCATTCCTCATAAATTTCATATAATTAATACATTATACTGGTTTTCTGAACAATTATTACTCTACAACTGATTGAGAATCAATAAATACTTTACTTCCATTTTTATTGTATGGTTCCCAGTTGCAGGTTTGGACAATATTTATAATTCATACATATTTAAAAATATTTACATTAAATCAATCTAGTTTTGTATATAGAAAAGCATAAAAAGTCATAATGTCTACCTTAGAACTATCTTGGATGTCTATTTCCCCTGGTTTTATTATCCTCAATATTATAGATAACCCTTTAGAGTTACTGTGAATGGCAGCTAGATGTAAAGGTGAAACACCATAGAAATCTTTTTGCTGACAGGAGGAATTATGTGCTAACAGCAACTTGGTACATCGATGAAATCCCTGGTAATAAAGAATTGAATAAGAAACACAAAAACTCAAAATCACAAATAATTTCATTTTAGCTACTCAGTAACAATAAACCAGTGTATTTTTTTAAAATTAGAAATCTTGGATTATTATAATTTTTGGTGGCCTTCAGATGTAGGTTATCGTCCAAGATGCATTGTAAGCATTTTAAGACAAATCCATAAATCTTATTAATATTTTTTACAAGTATATTTATTTTAAGGGAAAAAAGAGATAAAAAGTTATTTAAAAACGTAACAATTTATTAACATACTTTATGTGCAGCCATGTGAAGAGCTGTTTGACCAGAGTTGTCAGAATTGTCCACATGAACCCCAGCTTTCAACAACAATGCAGCACATTCTACATTATTATTCATAATACAGTGCATTAAAGGTGTTTTCCCAGTTTCATCTTTTGCTTCTAAGTCTTTAAGTGATATTGATGTCAAAATTTTTTTAAGGACACTCTTGTTCCCAATCATGCATGCTTTATGAATTGGTAAAGCCATCTAGGAATATTTATATTGCAGAATTACATTGTCTTTTCAGAAACTTAAATCTCAAAATAGCAAACATGTATGTAGGCTGCAATAGCTGTTATATACCTGTAAAAAGATTTTGGAAAAAATAAAACGGATGAGAAAAACATATTTATCAGCTCAACTTTGATAAGGGACCTCTATGGCGACCAGTTTTAGCAGGGGTCGGAAAGTTGCTAAGCACTACCCATAAAATAGCACTGACTGCTTAAGAAATCAGACATCCTACAGGTCCCTTACCAAAGCTGTGGCAATATTAATAGCTATACATTTATCAAGTCCAAATATTGTTATTTATTACACAAAATGGTACTTCCATACTATCCCCTTAACCGTTCAGTGACAGTCTAATTTATTGGCGCAACTATAGAACATCCAATGGGTTTTGATAATGTTTTTGAATTCCGTGGCATGGTTGACAAGATAATATCACCGGTTAACAGGCGAAAGGCACTACGTCACTTTTTGCTCAACTACTCCGTACGAGGTCATGCCAAGTTTGGCGATCATTTCACCGTTGCCATTCTAGTTATAGTGTAGAAGAGAAATTTTTAAAAAGATTAAATTTTTTAATTTTAGAAAGTATTTTATATATTTTAAAAGTTGGTGGATTGAATTGGATATGGTGATGTATATTCCTTGGCTTGTGGGCTTGATCTCTCAAGTAATACAGACATAAATAGAAGTATTCAAATATTACTACCAAGAGAGAGAAAATACACCCAGCGCAAGGCTGGGAATCGGACTGTCACAAAGCCGCCCCATCCACAAAGTGAGAGATGGCGATAAAATTAAAACGTTTATTCGTTCAAGTTTAGTTAATTTGTATTTACTGAAGTTTAATTAAACCGTATTTACTCATTGTGATGGATGTGGGTAATTTAGATGTGGATATTGTAATTTTTAGAGAAAGAGAGGTTGAAAGTTAGAGGTTAGTCTTTTAGCATTTTTTCAGATTGGTTATCCTTTTCATGCTTATAACTTGTGAAAGCTTTTCATGCATCTGGTGCTTCCTCTGAAAGAGTTTTCCAGTTTGGCGAGATTTTAGAGATGACGATGAGCCAAGACTATGCTCGTTCGTTGGTGCCATTCGACCGCTTTCAAAAGATCTGCCAAAAGTGACTTAGTGCCTTTCGCCTGTAAGCCGATGGACTCACAAAATTTTCTAAACAAGGGCAATCTAACGAATTCTGACCTAGCACTGAGAGAAAACACAGTGAGAAATAACAGTGGGGGCTTTGTTACAATCAGGTGCCATTCTTCGAGGCTATTTTTTTGGCGTTTCTATTAGCACCACAACCTACTATCTGGTAAAATTTGTCTACGGTTGCTTGGCGGAGAAAAACCGTTTTCTCAGCATTGTGGAAGGCACAGAAAACCGGTTTTTTCCGCCTTCCGACGGTAGACAAATAATATACATCAACTGTGTTACTAGAAAATAAGTTGTGTAGCTGGTGGTGAAAAACAAGTGGCAAGATGTTGTAGACACCACATACATACATGTGATTACTCTGACAATAAATTGGCTGAAAATGTTTTTAAAAATTTTATGGCACCTATATTTTCCTTCATTTTAAGTAGAGGGGGTACATTGGCTTCTACTTCCCAAGATCTACGATTCGAGATGCTAGCGTCATATTTTTTAGCTTAAATATTAACTGCTTTTCATATAACTTCCAATAATTTTTTGATTTTACTTTGTATTTATTACTAAAAAACCTTCGCGGCCAGAGTTTTTAGTAAAAAGAATAACTGGAAAATCAGAAAGTGGAATTTGAGTTTTGCAAATCGAATTGTCAGACTTTAATTTTGCAAAGCAAATTGGCGGATTTCCGCCAATTGGCGGAAGAATCACATGTATGCACATAATATAGGAACCACAAAAAATAGCAAACGAATTAATTATGATGTACAACTATACCATTGACAATAAAAAATTTGTTGATACTTAAATTTTGATTTGGTGATTTATAATGGGACCAGTGTTTTTCTTAGGATTTTTTTGGAGGAGTAAAAATACTCCTTAACTTTTTTAGGAGGGGTGAAATTCATTTATGAGGAGTGAAATCCCCCCTGTAAATAGCATAAACCATATATTAAGAGACAAATTTCTCATAAAAACGCTATTTTAAGAGAGACAAACTAAAATAGAAAAAATTAGGATGCTATTTTGATTTTTACCAATTATAGCATCTGTTAATATTAGTAGAGAATATTAAACATTATAAATAAAATATTTTTTATATTAAACTTTATAAGTGAAATATTTATTTAATAGTATTACAAATTTGAGTTGGAAATTTTTTGATTTCTATGGGGTGCCATGCATTTTTTAAGCAAAACGTTTGTTAAAAATTAATAGCGTGAAAATACGCCTGCCTAGTTTTTAAAAGCGTATTTCCTATTTTCAATGCGTGAAATACGCTCTCAGAGGCGTTAAAAATATCACTGAATGGGACATATAACTGGATTGAACTACTGTAGCAAGAAACCAAGATTGTATCGGCAACCCAATTCTGTAGAAATTGTATTTTTTACTTACTAATAAACAGCACTTGGCAAAACAAAACTTTGCCAAGGCCCAGATTGTTTGGATTTCCTATAAACTTATACATTTAAAACAGAACAAAACTTTGCCAAGGCCCAGATTGTTTGAATTTACCATAAAGGTAAAGATTTATAAAAGAACAAAGCAAGTTTTGTTTATGTATTTATAGTATGCTTTTGAATTTGATATCACCTTTAATTCCTTCACTAGTTTTCTCGTATTTCGAATACATCTAGTAATACTTCATTGAACTAGATGTTATGAAAAACATATAGAACTTTGTAGAACATTTTCAAAAAGCTATATTTTTCTGTCACCAAGAAAAAAGAATTGGCTATCTTACTTTCATGATTGGCACATGAAGAAGATCTTAGACTACCAACATAAGGATCAGATCATGCTAAAAATAGAATAAAATAATTTGGACTAGATTTCCAAACACATACAAAAAAGATGTTCACATTACGATGGACTAGGTCTTTCAAAATAAGAATAAAGTTGGCGATATCAAGAAAACTCAGCACATAACCAGGCGCAACGGGCGCAACAAAAAAAACCCGCAAATAGCTTTCTTTGTTTACAAACATCTGACTGAGCGGAAGCGGAAGTAGAAACTTGATGAGAAATTGCTTGCTTGTTTTATTTCACTACCAGCCGTCTGCTGCCGAAAAACCGGAAGTGGTGCTCCAAATTCAGCCCCAGTCCCATAGGCCGTAATGTTAGAGTTTTCTTAAATAATTTTTATTGAAAAACATGGAAAGTTTTCAATAAAAAAGGCTACGCATAATGTTAAACAAAGCTTATTCTTTCTTTTTATATAATTTTTAGTTATAATTCTGAGAAATATATTATTTAAATCACTAATTTTTAAAATGGAACCGATCGGAACTGAAGCAGACGAGAAGCAGCGTTGATTTGTTTACATTTTCCGCAGTAATCACAGATCAAATTTTAAATTTACTGTTAACTAACTTTGTTTTTAGCATTTTATCAGAATAATACTCACTCACGAGGTTGTCCAACTTTATTTCTTGCACAATTTGAATGCGAATTATGTTGATTCTTTAAACGATCGTGTAAAAAGGGTATTTGAAAAATAAAACTATCAATCGTATTCGAACCACTAAAAAGTCTGTTTAAATATTAATATCTTTTTCCTTAATTTTCTTATTATATTTCTAAAATTAGTGCCATCAGAAAAAATCAATCTTTGTAACAATATGCTAAATATTATTGGGCACTGTATATTTGGAGGGCCTTTTTTCAACTAAACTCTACTCTAATTTCCACGGCTCGGCGTTCCATTGGTTCCATCACTAAGCGCCGAGACTGCTACGTAATCACGAGACCTACAGCGCATGCGCCACTGGCCGTTTTGGCCGTCCAAATATACACTTCGATATTATTGCTTGTCAAATACCAATTCAAAGTAAATATACATTTTTTATCAGAATACTACATTATTGGTCTTATTTTTTTAGCTATAGTAGTAAAAGATACATGATACGTTCGTGTTCACCCCCCCGTCTCTCTGAACACGAACGACAATGCCGCCTTGGACAATATCTGAAACGAAGTGTATATTTGGACGGCCAAAACGGCCAGTGGCGCATGCGCTGTAGATCTCGTGGTTACGTAGCAGTCTCGGCGCTTAGTGATGGAACCAATGGAACGCCGAGCCGTGGAAATTAGAGTAGAGTTTAGTTGAAAAAAGGCCGTCCAAATATACAGTGCCTATCTGAAATCAGCCGTGGCTGAACACAGTCAGATGAGTAATAGGGTGTCCCTTATTTAGGCGTTTTTTCAAAAAGTCGGGGAATCTTTTGCTCCACCCCCCAATTTTTTTCCTTTTGGTACCCTAAGAAGGTGTGCAAAATCTTAAACCGATCAGATAATATTAACACGTGCCCCAAACGGCCTAAAGTTAGAAAAATGTGACTTTTTTCTCATTTTTTCGAAAATTTTTAAAAATTTGTTTAAAAAATCCGCTGCCGAATAATAGGGCTCTAACACATTAAAACAATCTTATTTGACCGTTTTTCATTCTTAGCTAGGCCAAGTTACCCAGTTTTTAGCCTGGCCATCAATCGGAAAATCATCAAATTTGTACATTTTACACTGAGAATAGAGAATACAAAAGTCAGTGGTAAATGACTTAAAACCGCAAAATTCCATGACTAAACACCATTTGTAGAACCATATTGATGTGGAAATAAATTATCTGGAGCTCAAATTAATTATGGGTTGCTTAATTACGGACGCCATGTTGGATTGCATTAAAACTTTTTAAAAATTCTAAAAAACGGTATGGGCATGTTTGATATCGGGTAATGGTTGTTTGAGGTTTCTAAACTCAATTAAGACTAATAAAATTATCTTGCACAACTTCTTAAAGCTCTTTACGCAATTATAAGTGTCAGCAGATCTCCTAATACAAGTGCAAACAATAATTTCAGAACTATTGATAGCAATAAATTCGAAACACATAAAACCAGCAAGAGAAATTCTGGAAACAAGTTAAAAATAAGACTCCAGTGTGTCCACAAGTATTTTATTCCGTAAGTTAGTTTAAAAGCTGAAGTAAATACAAAATTAACCCGCTCTTTATAATGATTGAGTTTCACTCTCAGAAGATAAGCAATTAACCATGCTTATAGAAACAGTTCATGTATTTTACCATAAACTTATACATTAACATAAAAAATACATGGAATTCAACAAATTAGTGTCATCAAAAACTAAGACACTTATATTGGTTAAGTAAATATCATAAATTTTAATAACAGTTTCTTAAAATCCTATCTTCTTTAAAGTCTGTTTTTAAGTCAGAGCTATCCTTCGCTCTGTAAGTTTAATACCTCTACATTCACAAAGAAGGCTTTGATCGTTTAAAATAATTTAATTTCATAAACAATTTTCACGAAACCTTTACTCGAAACCTCATTTCTTCTTCATGGACGTTTACTGATAAAAAGTTGAGAGTGCGAAGAAAAACGAAGGGTATAGTAGAAGAGTTATTGAAACTGTATAGTTAATATTTAACGTATTTTTACAGCCACGAACAAATTACCAGTGTTTAATTGTTTTAATGACACTAATTTGTGGTATTTTTTATGTTAATGTATAAATATATGATAAAATACATGAACAGTTTCTATAAACAGGGAAAAATTGCGTATCTTTTGAGAGTACAACTCAATCATTATGAAAACGGGTTAATTTTGTATCTCCTTACGCTTTTCAACTAACTTACGGAACAAAATACTTGAGGACACACTGGAGTCTTATTTTTAACTTGTTTCCAGAATTTCTCTTGCTGGTTTTATGTGTTTCGAATTTATTACTATCAATAGTTCTGAAATCATTGTTTGCACTTGTATTAGGAGATCTGCTGACCCTTATAATTGCGTAAAGAGCTTTAAAAAGTTGTGCAAGCTAATTTTATTAGTCTTAATCGAGTTTAGAAACCTCAAACAACCATAACCCGATATCAAACATGCCCTTACCGTTTTTCTAGAATTTTTAAAAAGTTTTAATGCAATCCAACATGGCGTCCGTAATTAAGCAACCCATAATTAATTTGAGCTCCAGATAATTTATCTCCACATCAATAAGGTCTACAAAGGGTGTTTAATCATGTAATTTTGCGGTTTTAAGTAATTTACCACTGACTTTTGTATTCTCTATTCTCAGTGTAAAATGTACAAATTTGATGATTTTCCGATTGATGGCCAGGCTAAAAACTGGGTAACTTGGCCTAGCTAAGAATGAAAAACGGTCAAATAAGATTGTTTAAATGTGTTAGAGCCCTATTATTCGGCAGCGGATTTTTTAAACAAATTTTTAAAAATTTTCGAAAAAATGAGAAAAAAGTCAAATTTTTCTAACTTTAGGCCGTTTGGGGCACGTGTTAATATCATCTGATCGGTTTAATATTTTGCACACCTTCTTAGGGTACCAAAAGGAAAAAAATTGGGGGGTGGAGCAAAAGTTTCCCCGACCTTCGATTTTAAGGGACACCCTACCCTAATAGCCATGTGATAGAAATGTGATAATTTTGTGACAATCACATAGGTGTCACAGATGTGATAGTGATATCACTGTGATATCCCTGTGATTCTCCTATGTCCGTTTTTTGTGATAAATATTTGTGATAATTAGTGACATCACTGGGATATCACAAAGTGATGAGCTGGTGACAAAGTGATGTCTATGTGTTATCGCGACGATATCACAATGTGACGCGAATCACCTTGTGACTTATATGTGATATCGCGACAATATCACTCTGTGATACAAATGTGACATCACTATCACATAGGTGTCACAGATGTGATTGTGATATCCCTGTGATTCTCCTATGTCCGTTTTTTGTGATAAATATTTGTGATAATTAGTGATATCACTGAGATATCACAAAGTGATGAGCTTGTGACAAAGTGATGTCTATGTGATATCGCGACGCTATCACAATGTGACGAATCACCTTGTGATTTATATGTGATATCGTGACAATATCACAATGTGACGCGAATCACCTAGTGACTTATATGTGATATCGCGACGATGTCACTCTGTGATACAAATGTGACATCACATTTGTATCACAGAGTGACGTCACAGGGATATCACATTTGTATCACAGAGTAACGTCACAGGGATATCACATTTGTATCACTATGTAATCATCACTACGGGGTCGCATTGTGACTGGAATTACATGCTGGATGCTTAAAACCTATTTATCATTGGTTTAAAAATTATTTATAATTAAGTTAAAATTATAAAAATTATTACTATTAATTACTTTACTGTCACCCTTTTTACCTACATATATGAATATTTAAATTCATATTTCCCGAACTATTGGTATCAGGATCATTGATTAATTGTAAAATACTTACTACTTGATTGATTACCTGAATACTAAAGTTGTCTTTTTAATATACCTACTAAAAAATCTTTTAGTTCTTCATATATTAAACCATAATTTATCTTCTTGATACCTAAGCATCTTGTCAAATTACTTACCTTATTTCATGCCACTTGAAATCTTTTTTTCACTTTCTCATTCTTGTTGTATTTAGTTTTTTTTGGAAACCTTTTCATTTTTGCAATCATATTAAAAGCTAACTAAAGTGTAACTAATTTTTTATCACTATACCCTTCAACTACACTCCTGAAAAATCTGTGTGGGAATGTTTCTTTTTACGACCAAGTACACCAATTTTTGCATCTACAAAATTATTTATTGTTACATATTCACAGAATAATTAAAGAACATCAGAACAGAATACATCATTAAAGTATATTAACACAATATTTTAGAACAGTCTATTCATTTGTAAACCAGCATCAGGCTCCATCTGAAACAGAAAATATGAAAAATAATAAGTCACAAATTTGCAGATCTATAGTCAGTTAAACATTCGATTGAGAAGCTGGAAGGAGACTTCCGCAATTGAAATATGGAACAAAACTAAGTTATCTTATCAAGAGTTTAAATTTTAATGCATTTTTTTAGTGATTTATGAAGTTTCTGTAGATTTTTTTTACATATTTATGATTTCAGAACATAAGGCTAAAGTGTGGAATGGTTCTGCAAAATGCAGAAAGGTTAACATCTCTGTATTGTAGTGATTGTAGATACTGTGTGGCATGCAAAAATTTAAACCGACTACATACATGAATAATTATGCTATTTTTTGTTTCCCAATGCATTAAGAGTACTATAAATATAAGGGTAAGGGTAAAATAAAATAAATAAAACTGACTCTGAATTGCCTCGACTTCTTCAGGTGTGAGTGGAGTCTTGGCCTCACTACCAGATTTATTAAACCTCTTGCGAGATCACCAGGTTTTTTATCATTTCACTCTCCACACATCTAAGCAAAATTTAAGGCCAACAGCTAACTCCATCTGCAATTTAAGGAAGAATAACATTATATAGTACTAACACATTTGAATTTATTTTAAGTTTAAATTTGAAAATAAATGCGTAAGTTTCGGTATCAAAAAGTTTCGCTTTTTCAGTTTTGATACCAATAATTTTACTATAAATTATAGAACACACTTGGAAAGGTCCCACCTTAGTGTAACAAACCATAAATATTACTCGTACAGAAAGTATATGCCCTCATCAATTACCAAGTTTAATTCACAATGCTTAATTGGAATGAATAGTTTACTAATTATTTACATATAGTAATTTAAACACATTAATGAACATTGTTAGAACACAACTTTTTCATGTAATCTTTAGATTTTAAGTGCTGGGGGATCTAAAATCTAATAAAAGTTTGTTTTTCCATCCAATCTTCCAATATTGAGTAGGGGCCAATCCCATTATATAAATGGTGTTTCAATAGTGTAACAATATGCTATTTCTTAAAATATTTCCCTGGACACATATTTCCAATTACAAAGTTTTCATATTGAAAAGCAAATATAAAGCTAGTTTAGTTTATGCTCCATGTGGATCTACTTAAGAAAATGCAGGGGAATAAATTTACAGGCCATGTAGTTTAAAATTTCAAATTTTTTTTTACTTTTTCCTGAATAAGCCACAATAACATTTATCTGTAGGGTAAATGTGGGTATAGTGGATACTTTAAGGAAAATGTTTGTTTAAATTCTCAATAAATATCAACCTATTTGCTTGGAAACAGTTATCTTATTTTTAGATTAATTGTTCTTAATTAAACTTAATTGTTCTTAGGTTAATTGTTCTTCTATCGATTTTACCATTAAAAATTTTAATTAGAGATTGGGTAAAGTATTTTTAATTTATTTAAAAAAAAGGACTCCAAATTGCATTGATAGTGGCCACCTAGATATAGCTGTTGTTTCTATGGTGGACACCTTTTGTATCTAAAGTGGCCACCTCCCTTTTTCTGCCTATATGAGGGGGGTTTATGCATGAAATTGAGTAGGTAGTCGTTTAGTTGTAATTAAATCTTCCTTCCCAACTATATATATATTAGATAAAATCAAATTAGCTTTATTTAATTTAGAATAACAGTTTCCGGCCCAAAGCCTACCCCGTGTAGCTGATTTGAGAGGAATTTAGAATGTAATTCAATGTTTTAGAAACCTTGGTTCCCGAAGCCAGAATGAAACCAAATTCATACAACACTCATTTTAAAGCACAATCAACAGTTTATGAAGAAAAACTAATTTAAATTAAATATTATTTATGTTTTTACTAGAGCTAAAGCGCTAGACCCGGGTTTCAGTTTGTTTATAAATATCAGCTGGTGCGTTACAGATGGGCTTCGCCAGTCCATTTTTAAAGAAAATTATTCTCATGTGTTGCAGATGGACTTAGCCAGTCCATTTAAAAAAAATTCTGGTGTGTTCAAGATGGGCTTCACCAGTCCAAATGTGGAAATAGTTAAATAGAGGATCCATTTTTATGTTTATGCTACACCAATGGATGTTAAACTACAACAATAGATTTCAATCCACAACAATCGATAATATGCCTACAACAATTAAAGTTACATATTCTCTTATGATATTTACAACAATGGGAGGTTTCTATGAATTTAGGCATGAAATATGGGTTTTTAAACATAAAATTGACTAAAAAAGTTATTGAGATGCATCAATTTTATTTTTATTCAGAAACCTTCCCTGGAGGGAGTAGATCAACGTGGTATAGTTTAATAGTTAATGTAGGTTCAAAAAGTTTAAAACTATAAAGGACAGACATTGATTTTTATATATACAGTAAAGCACCGTTTATACGTCGTTTTCGCTAAGTCCCAATTCATTCAAATAATCAAAATATTTTTCAATTATACGTCTTTTCATTTATACGACGTTTTACGTCGGTCCCTTGAAAGACGTATAAACGGTGCCTTACTGTATATATAGATTAGAAGCCATTGTGGTGGCCACTATTGGAAAATCCAAGATTGTGTTGATAAAGTGGCCACCCCCATAAATCCTCATAGAGTCAAATCTTTCAAATAAATTTTATACTCTTCTTTATCTTAATGTATAATTAAAAGTCAATCAAATGGTAATAATCAGTTCTGACATACCGTTTCCTTACGCGATTCAATAAGCAAAATCAAATTCCAGTCACTCGGTCATTGTTATTTTATAATATCTATATATCCTTCCTATGCTGATCTGTGGTAATTCACCAGCTTACCTGATTGCACAATCTACTATGCCTATAAATTTTGATGCCTCTAACTTGTTCTATTTAAAATTAATCATCTAGGTGGCCACTATTGGTAGTGTCCCAATACCCACATTCACCTTATAGTTATAAAAATTTGAGTATTTGAAAATTATTAAAATGTATTCAACATTTATGTTCCCAAAAATGTTTAATTTCTAGCAAAAAAGATTTTACTAACTAAAGCATTGGTTTAGGTTTAATTTGAGTATTTTCAAAATTATTAAAATGTATTCTTTGCACAACATAAAAAGCTATTTTTTCTTTTGAAACCTATTTGAACACTAACATAAAATGAATAACAGTACATGGAATTATGCTGAGCAGTTAATTTTGAAAAACATTTTTTATTTATTTATTTAAAATGGGGTGCCACACTGAGACACCCATTTATCATCATAGCTGAACAATGCCAAGTCCAAGTACGGGCTTACACTGTAAGATTGAGAACTATATACCTTCATTATGAGGGTCATATTTTGAAAACAAATTTCTAGGGGAAATCCAGAAACACCAATTTTTGATATATAACTAATTCTCACAAGACAAGTTACTTACTTTATCAATACCCATCCAGGGGTATTCTGGGAACATCACCAGCAGCCCGTCTCATGCAGGGGAGGTGGGCCTGAAGGTAGAAGACAAAAATTAGTTCAATAATTATAGATATTACCATTTTAAAGGGGGGCTGAATTGTAGTAAAAAAACTTTGGTAATAAATTAGAGTTTTGTAAATCTTTCGGACAGGAATTGTAAATTCTTGGGCCATCTCATTCATAATTTCATACAGTTGACGTGTTGTTTTGATGTGAAACGGCTTTGAGCAGCAAAGAGGTTTATGTTTAAATTGAATGAAAGTAGTCGTAGCATACTCAAATTACCCATGGATATAAAAATAAATATTTCTCAGGAAAGGATTTCTCCCCAATAAACCCGTTAAGATAACCTACCTCCTTCTCGGGAAATATTTATGGGCTTGTTTTCCCGGAAAGGGAACACCAGATCAGATAACATGGTCCTCTTCGTTCTGTCCCAATATTGTCAGTTTGTTACTCTGCATCTCAGGGAAAGGAGCTTGTGTTTTTTGTGTGTTAAAATGGATGGGCTTGCTCGAGTGGATCGGCATATAGGAAGAGGGTTGGCGAGAGGAAAAATGTTTTATTTTCTTAATTAAAAAATTATTTTGCAATTTATTTTTAAAGAGGTGTTTATATTTTAACCCTCCGATTTGTAATCTGTAGTAAATTTAAACCCTAATCCATATTAAATAGGATTAAATGCTAATTTCACCCAGGCACTGCTCCAAGGGGGGCACTTTGGACAGCGTTCCCTCTTGGACCCAAAAATGTTTTTAAAATGAGTTAAAACCCTACTTTTACAAGTTAAATTTCAAAATTTTCTGGGGAACGACACCCATACCCTCCTGCGGTTCCACAAGGGAATCTTACGTGACAATTTTGAGAAAATCGCGGAAATTTTGTGTTGAGAGAAAAGTGATGGACCCTAAAAGGTTCTCAAAATGATTTAAAACACTACTTTTACAAGTAAATTTCAAAAAATTTTCTGGGGGAGAACTCCCATACCCGCAACGCATACCCACAGTGGTACCAACAGAGAATTTTGTGTGATACTTTTTAGAAAATATATCCAACATTTTTGTGTCAAAAGGTTAAAAGTGATTGACCCAGAAATGTTTTCAAAATAAATTAAATGCATATTAAAGGTCAAATTTCAAAATTTTTTCTGGGGGAGGACCCCCATACCCCCCAGCAGTACCACAAGGGGATATTGCGTGATAATACTTTTTAAAAAACACCAACATTTTGAAATTTTGTGTCAAAAAGTAAAGACCCCAACCTTTAAGCAGTGGACTATTAAAACAAACAAGGGGGGGTATTTTCTTGAAACGGGAAATGTAATAGAGGGAGACGGCAATAAATCGATATGCACAGAGCGGCAAAATCCCATTATATGGGCCTGCTGCCCGGTCTCCCCTATATCAACTTAATTCACGTTCACTGAGGTTTACCTGCTCATGTATGTCCTTCTATGGAAGTACCGCTACTGGCATCAGCTAAAATAGGGCAAGATTAAAAGTTAATGTTCTTTTAAATACTTTGCATTTTGTTCATTGTAAGGTGACAAATTAGTAGTAAAAAGAAGTGAAAACACTCGGTGAACAAAGGAATCAGTTGGATATTTTTGGTTAAATAGAAGTCAATTTTGATTATTTTACAGAAAAACATTAGAATGAGAATAGATACTTTGTCTCAGATTGAGTAAATAAAATTAAAGTGTTGTAAAATAAGTATGAAATTATTTTTATAGGAACAACACAATACATATAACAAGGGAGCAGAAAGCAATTGTTTTGGATTTGTTGTGGATAGATGGAATGGGTCGCCAGAATCGATAGTTAGTTCCAATGGAGTAAAGGAGTTTAAGGATAAATTAGACAAATACTGGGAATCGGTAGTTTGAGTTGGTGGACCAACCTAGTTGGGCTTAACACCTGTTGTTGGTTGTCAATATTTGTATTTGTATGTATCAAATAACGCTTGGATAGATTACAAGGATTATGGGAGCAACTATCCGTAGTCGGACATCGTCTTAAAAACAGCCCCAACTAGAAATATAAACTTAATAAATAACTATCTAAATAAAATACATTAAGCATTTAACTTACTGGAAATAAGGACGCCACGCGGCGCGGCGCGGCGCCAAATCAGGATCAGAGCTGTATTGTAAACAAACCTGGTGTTGCCATTTTCAGAAAGCAGAACTCAGAACCCAAACTCGTGTGGCTCAATTTATAAAATAAAAACTATGCTCGATTGGAAAAAATCATCAAGCTGTCAAAAGGAAAATCTTGATGAAATTTTAAATGTAAATTTTCATATTTCCAAATAGCTATGAAGGTATCACGAACGACAAATCTATTCTGTTGGTTAATGCGTGGGGTATCTCTTGCTCGTAATTTACGTTCTCATTTACCCTCGCTCTGCTTTATTTTTTCTTATTTAACTTCATTAATAGTTCACATTAGGACATTATTTGTCCTTTAATTTATGCACTAATGCATGGATGTTTCTTATTTTGTGGGGACAATATATTATTTACAGACATTTTTCACTGTCGAGATAATGCATTTTTGTCGCTTTTAACCCATTAAACACTTTCTATATATTTTTCTTTGACATAATCTTAAAGAGGACTTCAAAATATGCATCATATCAAATTTTCAAGCGATTTGTTACATATTTAGGGTTTTTTTTAAAGGCGAATAAGAAAACGGTATTTTGAGTTAAAAACACAAGTCCGAAAAAGCCCAATAATTGGTATTTAATAATAAGTTTGAAATTTTTAGAATTTTTATTATGGTAATAGAGTAGTATGGTAAGCCTTTTCCAGAAATTCGAGTTGCCATGTTCATTCTGGCGTCATCCAGGAATTTTTGAATACAAAAGTGATTAACTTGTCTTCATAGGAATCCACTACATTTTTCGGGCTATGAGAAAAAGGAGGAATGGGTAAAAATATAAATAGACCCCCAAGTGTTTTACATCATCGTGTTCACATCATTTAGTAGATTAAGAATATGTAAAGCATAAGGGGATTGGCTCCTTATTTCGGGAGGTTTTCCGGTTTTATTGGAAAACTTTAATTGGGCGTCACGTCCTTAATTTTAGAGGTAGGGTTCTGAAATTTTAGTATGTGTACCTCCTTAATATTTCCTGTTGAATGATGTATGACACTAAGGGATTGGACCCATATTAAGAGATTTTAGAACCGCGTGCTCGTTTTTATTTTCACTTTTTAACGCCCCTAACTCCCTTTCTCCAGAAAAAAACGTGGTCTCTCTAACAAGATTCAAAGAGTTCTTCAAAAATAATTTTATTACTAAGCTCTCTGATTATTATTTCGGGAGAAATCCATGAAAACTTGTCTTGGACCAACCAAAAAATGAATTTCTTGGTTGCAAAAATTTTATACCACCTCTTAGTTAAATCTATTATTCGAAACCGCTTTTTTTATGCTTTCAGAAAATATAAACCACTAAGCTAGGCTTTCAATATATCCGGAGCTATTCAGCGTCAAAGTCAGTACATGTAGGCTTAACGTGCCACGAGGCATCCGTTCGATCAAGGTACCTATCTACCCTTCAATGCTATGAAAGTAGCTTGAACAGCTAATAAGCATTGGGTGCTTGTATATAGCATGTAATGCTGCAAGTACATTTAAGCTTGTACATGTAGCATAGCATGCTATCATAAAAAAGCATGCACTACCGTAAAAAACTAGCATACATAGCGAAAACTAGCAAGAACTAGCATATTTCTTTGCTAGTTCCAGCATAAAATTTTGACCTGGGAATGAAATTCCTTTTGGAAGTTTTGTGAGTCAAAGAAATTCATCGGATATCACAAAAACGAAATTTTTCTGAAAGGAATTTTTAAGAGTGCTCTCAAAGTACCCGAGATTTGCGAGACATTTTATGAAAAAATTAAGTCTAAGATGTTTAACATTGTGCTTTACTTTTCATTATGTCCGTATTCCGTTTTTAAAAAAAACATACTTGCAATAAATTTTATGTCACACAAGGTTTTTTGAAATATATCAAATTAAAAAATAGAACTTCATAATTTCTGTTTTTAAACCTTTGATGAATTGTTAATTTGGTTTATTAGGTAATATCAAAAATATGTCCCGAGTTGGACCCAAGAAAATAGGTAAGCCTAAAAATATGGTGGTGGATAAATAAATAAAATGAATTGTCACAAACCATCACATGGTGATATCACTGAGACGTCACGGTGTGATAGATCACAAACCCATCACATAATGATATCACTGAGACGTCACGGTGTGATATCACTGAGACGTCACGGTGTGATATCACTGAGACCATCGCGGTGTGATAAAGCACAAACCCATCACATAATGATATCACTGGGACATCACGGTGTGATAGATCACAAGCCCATCACATAATGATATCACTGAGACATCACGGTGTGATATCACTGAGACGTCACGGTGTGATATCACTGAGACATCACGGTGTGATAAATCACAAACCCATCACATAATGATATCACTGAGACATCACGGTGTGATAGATCACAAACCCATCACATAATGATATCACTGGGACATCACGGTGTGATAGATCACAAACCCATCACATAATGATATCACTGGGACATCACGGTGTGATAGATCACATCGAGATGTCACTGTGATATCACAGAGAACTCACACAGGGACTGTTGAATGGTTGTCACAATGTGATCTCCCAGTGATGTCGCATTTTAGTCACACTGTGATATGTGACAAGAGTGATCATTTGTGATATCCTGGTGATATCACTGTGACTTTTGTGCTATTAGGGTAATGAGTAACCATGATATTTTGTTTAACAACACTAGAGTTTTGGCCTCAACCTCGCATTTTTATCCCCGTTTATACAGAGAAGCTATTGAAATTTATAAATATCCCCAGAATTTTAATCGTAAAGAAGAAGGCATCCACCTCCAGAAGTATTGGCATCCGGCCCTCAGGAGTGTGATGCGAGTCCCTACGTCATTTTCGCCCGATCCTCCCACCGGCCAAGCAGGAGATTTTAAAGAGAGTTCGCCAAGTCTACTAACGGCCTTATTCTGAAGGGCACTGTCTATTTGGACGGCCTTTTTTCAACTTAACTCTACTCTAATTTCCACGGCCCGGCGTTCCATTGGTTCTATCACTAAGCGCCAAGACTGCTACGTAACCACGAGACCTACAGCGCATGCGCCACGAGCCGTTTGGGCCGTCCAAATAGACACTTCGATTCTTGAAGCCTCTGGCAACCTCCAATCCAAACCAAACTTATTGAATCGGTGAACTGACGCTGTTTTATTTCCACTGATGATGTCGGACACAGCTTCCGACGAAACGTCTGGACCTTTTATTTATTTATAGACCACGGCCTACAAGAGAGCCCGAAAGAAATGAATTTCATTAATTAAAGCATTGTTTAAAATCAATGTATAGGGTAAAAGTACGTCACATTGGGAAACTGGACGATTTAACGCCCTTTTTTAAAGTCGAACTTTGAAATTACATAAAAAAATAAATAATCATCGTAATTAAAAAAATTTTACGCGTATATTCCGCTCTAGGGTACCTCTATCGAATAAAAAAAATAGTGGTATTGCCCATTGGCCTCTTAAAGAAGTACAGAATAAGAGAAGTTGTGAGTAAATTATTAAGTTTGATGTATGAAAGGGGGACTGGGGGCCCTCCGCCAGAAGATTTTTTAGAGAAATTGACTCTAACAGGTTTTTAACTAGTTTTTGAACCTAAACCCCGATTTTTAGGTATACATTTTAGTGTTGAATTTCATAAGCAGAATGTAAAGAATTTCTGAATAATTGAGTTCCAAATACAAGGGGTGGTCTGGGGGTCTTCCCCCAGAAAAATTATGAAAATTTGACCCAATAAAACATGGTTTTAACTTGTTTTTGTATACCTTGTCCGAATTTCGGATGTCCGATTTTCGTTTTTTCCTTTTCTTACCATAATTTTTAAAAAAGGTACCTGAGCCCAAGGGGGGGCAAAAGGCCTGTTGCCCCCCCTGGATCCGCCACTGTTACAGCCCATGTTGGACTATGGCCTCTCCAACAATTTTCCTCCAAAGCCTTCTGTCCCTTGCTTTTGTTTCCAATTACGGACTTTTAAAATTTTAAGGTCCTTTTCAACCTCATCCAACCAACTTTTGACTGGCCTTCCTCTTTTTCGTTGTCCCTGGCACTGGCCCTTGAAGATCTTTCTAGTGCCCCTATCTTCCTTCATTCTCTCGAGGTGTCCCAACTATTGTAATCTTTTGGTCTTTGTATAATTAATTATATCATTGACCTAAAAGCTAAGCAAAACTTTGAAAATTAAAGGAGCTATGCTATTTATCGTAAAATGAAACTTTTTTTTAGATATTTTTTAAACAAATTTTACGATAAATAGCATAGCTCCTTTAATTTTCAAAATTTTGCTTAGCTTTTAGGTCAATGCACAGGTATTTATCTAAGGAACATGTGATTTCAAGAATTTTCAAAAATACTTCTATATATTTACCTATAGATGTGTTGGCGTAATTTTAAATTTCAGCCAAATTTTAGAATAAATTGTTATTTTTAAAAATATTTTTTATAAAATTTGGGTAGTTTTTTCATATATTAGTTATTTAAACTACATTGGTTAATATGTAAATAAGTTACATATAATGTTTTTTAAAAACCTTCTCCCAACGTAGGCAGTCGCCTTAATATATTCGCATATGTAAGCGGTGAACTGACTGAAGCGGTGGCAAAGACTTTCTGAAAGTCTTTGGACTCATGGAGTTGGTCTAGCTTTCGCTAGACCAACTGGAAATTGGAAACAACAACAGCGGTGAACTGAATAGTTCAAAATTTTTCAAAGGGTGAATTCTTCTGCAAATCATTAAAGATTTACACAATGGAACCCCGTTCCATATCACTGTTCACTTTTACTTGAGAAGGAGAGACGAAAGAGGCAAATAAGTTGGCTTGTGGGAGAAAACAAACAAGTCTCGGGTCTCCCAACAGGTGTGTAGTAATCTGTTGTTGACCCATCGTGATATGTAACTCCGAGAGAAGGTAATAAGATAACTTAAACGAGAACTTGGGTTTACAATCAGTGGCGTCAGGGGGTCGATCGGGACCTCGACCCTTCTCATATCGCCCGAAGCTTAAAAATATTTGCACTTCAACAAAGCTTAAACACCAGAATGTACTCCTTGGGTCTAAATACAAAAATCCATTCTTTTCGTAGCTTCGCCACGAATTGGCATGGCATAAAAGAAAGATGATCTGATGAACACTCAATTTATAGGGACGTAATAGCTTTATTTTTATTTAGTGAAAATGTGAAATACCTTTACAATACCCTCTCTGAGAAGGTACAATAATTTTTTTTCTGTTTGAAGTTGTAAATATTTGATACTTTGGGTTTTAACCTATTTTGGGTACAAAATGAACGAAACAATGGATTGTTTTACTAACCTTGGGTGATGATTTGACACTTTAGAAACTGTATACTAGGGTGGTCACAAGTAGCATGGAGAAAAATTTTTTCGACTTTCTTTAGGTCTCACCCCCCTAAAATGTGCCAATAGGCTAAAAAATGAGATTGGCCAAGTTTCAGCTCAATCCGATAATATTAACCCGTGCCTCATAGAGGTCAAAGTTCAGAAAAACAGCGATTTTTAACAAAAATTGGTAGTTTTCGCCCCATAAAACTAGAACCGTTTGTCCCAGAAACCCGGTTAGGGTGTCATTTAATAGGAAATTTTATACACTTTAACTTTGATATAGTCAAATTTTATTTACTCAAATGGATAGGGCGCTAAAAAGCATTTTCATAGTGAAGGTCCTCGAAAGCGAATTTCCTTGCAAGAACCCTAGAACATTACAAAGTCACAAAAAACTATCTTTCCTGTCTTTACCTATTCATTTTGGCTCCAATAGATAGTATATGAGTTTTTAGACCCCCTAAGAGAATTCTAGGGTAAAATTTCAACCCCCTAGGTTTCGGAAAAAAGGGAAAAAATACATATTTTTTACAAATTTTTTTGACTGTTAATGTGTTAAAGTTGGTTCAAATACATTATTAAAAGTTTAATTAGGTAGAAGTCCAATGATAAAGGGGATTAACCTTTCGTTATAACCCCTATAATCTAAGCGAAAGAAGCGCGACTGTGAGAGGTTTTGCTAAAAAAGGCTTTAATATCCATTAAAGTGATAAAAAGGTCTAATATACAAATTTTTTCAGCAAAAACCTATAGAGATGACGTTTGGTGATTTATGTCTATGATATAATAATAGCACCCTTACCGACTTTAAATTTTAAGAAACCCTATTTCTACCAAATTTGCCTCGTTTTCAGCTAATTAACCTAAAAGTATGATATTAGAAAAATGTATAAATTGATTTATTTTTAATAAATATACCTTAGGGGTTTCATTTGCCTACTATTTGAAGAAAATTAATTTTTAATAGGTATGAAAAGGTTTCATTACATATGTTTGATCTATAATCGAATTACTTAATATTACAACGTTTTTATTAGGTCGCTTTCAATCTTTTCTGTCCGTCCGTCTGTCTGTCTATCTGTCTGTTCGGGAGGAATTTAGTAATCAATTTTAAACATACTTCCCCATGAGCTAGAGACTTGAAATTTTGAACATAGTTCAGATCTGGATGACAATACGATATTATCTCGTTAGTTCGGTTCAATTTGCTGTCCCTAAACCCCCAGGGGGACTTAAAGTTTAGAAGTTCAACTATAGGACCTTATTGTTAAAAAATCATTGTTGTGCAGTTTGCCTCCTCTCCTTATCAAGATTGCTTTAGAAGTGTTGTATAAAATATTAGTAAAATGAAAATTTGTAAGAATAAAAGTAATACACAGTACATGCAAGTACATGCAGTACTTCATGCAAGTTTTGCATCTGTAATACATCTAAGGGACTGACTTTATTAATTAGTTACTGACAAGTTTCTCACCAATATATTTTTAAAACACTTTTTTTATATTACTAGTGTTTCAAAACTTTCCAACGTCATCTGAATATTAGCTTAGAGGCAAAAACTGTGCAAGGATTTTAACAAACCAAAGTAAAGCCATGTGTTATAGTTTAAGTTCAGAAAAAAAACACTTTTTAGTTTTATTAAAAAGAGAAAAGAATCAAATTCTTGGAAGGCGTTCAGGTCGCGAATTCTAAACTTTACACAACAAAACTAAAAACCAGAAAATAATTAATGAAAAAAAAACTTTTTAAAGAACAACGTTTTTAAAATACACTAAAAAGTATAAAATAATTTTTTGTAACTCCTTGTAAAACGAAAAACGTGGGGATCATGCATTAGGTATTTAATCCAACTTAATTTCATCATTAATTTAAATAATTTTTAACTGTGGATATAATGGTAAATAGAGTGACAAGAGTAGTGGCTGTAAATATTATTGCATGATCCCCACGTTTTTCGTTTTACAAGGAGTTGCAAAAAATTATTTTATACTTTTTAGTGCATTTTAAAAACGTTGTTCTTTAAAAAGGTTTTTTTTTCATTAATTATTTTATTCTTTAGTCGCCAATTATATTCACACCTGTGTTGAAGGAGACAAAAATAGCGCGTAAAATAGGAAATATTCAAAATATTTTCATATATTCAGTAAAAGTTATTGTTTCCCATGATTAATATTTGATATAAATTAGAAACAAGATTTCTCTGAAAAATACTATGGTTGAGAAACTCCAACAGTATATCACTTTTAAGCTTCAGCTGGATTACTGTAAGTAACATCTAAGTAATAGTCCTAATCGTAAAAATGGATAAGCTTAGCAGGGGTTGATCCAGACAAAAATTGGGGCCCTTTTGCTGCCCCTTCACAAAAATTCCCCCTTAAAATCTGCTCCTTCACAAAAACAAATTCACCCTTTCATGAAATTCAAATTAGCTTTAGTGATAATTTGCAAGAAAACATTCACAAAATATTTGAATTTTTCATGATTTTCTTGGTTTGTGAGTCAATTTTACTTTTACGCACTCATCTGCAAACTATCACTGCTTCAATTTTTCACAAAAACAATCTTTTTCACAAAAAACAATGAAATGGGCCCCAAAATATAAAACCTGGATCTACCCCTGCTTAGTTTATAAAAAACCTTATTGTAATTGTCAAACAATTTTGAGACTATTTTTTTTGAAAATTTCTTTTTCAAAGAAAATTAATTTTCTTTATTCACACTACGCATTTAAGTAGAAATATGAAAACATGTGTGACATACAGAAAGAAAACTTTTGATGATGATTTATATACTAAATTATGTTATGCATTTAAAAGTGAATTTTCTGGAACGATAGGAGGGTGCCATTATTATAATATCATAGACATAAATCGCCAAATGTCATCTCTCTATAGGTTTTTGCTGAAAACTTTGTAACCTAATTAAACTTTTAATAATGTATTTGAACCAACTTTAACACATTAACAGTAAAAAAAATTTGTAAAAAATATGTATTTTTTCCCTTTTTTCCGAAACCTAGGGGGTTGAAATTATACCCTTGAATTCTCTTAGGGGGTCTAAAAACTCATATTACTATATATTGGAGCCAAAATGAATAGGGAAAGACAGGAAAGATAGTTTTTAGTGACTTCGTAATGTTTTAGGGTTCTTGCAAGGAAATTCGCTTTCGAGGACCTTCACTATGAAAATGCTATATAGCGCCCTATCCATTTGAGTAAATAAAATCTGACTATGTCAAAGTTAAAGAGTATAAAATTTCCTATTAAATGACACCCTAACCGGGTTTCTGGGACAAACGGTTCTAGTTTTATGGGGCGAAAACTACCATTTTTTGTTAAAAATCGCTGCTTTTCTGAACTTTGACCTCGATGAGGCACGGGTTAATATTATCGGATTGAGCTGAAACTTGGCCAATCTTATTTTTTAGCCTATTGGCACATTTTAGGGGGGTGAGACCTAAGGATTTCAAAAGTTGATTTTTTGTAACCACCCTACTGTATACACGCTCATTTGGAAAAGGTGTGGATTAGTGAGTTGCGGCTCGTCCATAGGAGATAGGAGAACATGAGCGTGGGACCCCCAGTAAAAATAAAACAAGTTGAGCAATTAAAATAGATGTTGTAAAAAACCTTTAAATTTGAACCAGAATTATGATTAACTTCTTTACCCACTCTTCATTTAAACAAGTCAAATCGAAAAACGTGTTACAATAATTTTGAGAGGTTTCAACTACCCTCCATGAGCCGAATTCGAAGGAGGGATGAGCTGTAAAAACAACTTTACCCATGTTTAAAATTCAGGGATACTTTTAACATATTCAGGTAAGGCAAGACATAGGACTGAAAGTTATTTTTCAAAATTTATTTTGACTGATTTGAACTATATAATGACTTTTCAAACTATAAAGAGTCAAGAATGAAATGGAGGAAAATGATTTAGGAAGGGGAGAACAAAATTATTTTTACGCGAGCACAGTAAAAAAAGTTAAGACTAGATTTACTCTCAGAAACTTAAGAAAATACCCCCAAAAATATCAGGAATATGAAAGGAGTCTCGAGCCCTTGTGTAAGTTGGAAAACACTGCTTTATAACTTTTCCCTCTATATGACTTGTGATAAGATATATGGGGCTCAGAGCTGTAATAATAATGCCACAGTGGGTTTGGTTCCCTCATATCTAGTGTTTGCTAGATGGCTGGGTGATGTGTAGTGTATGTTTTTCGGAGAGGGATCTTGGATATTTTGTTGCTGAATTTCCGGAGTTGATGTATTATTTTTCTCCCTTTGTCCTTACTCCAGTTATCTTTTTTAAAAAATTAAAATATTATGTCCTTTATTTTATCTATTTTAGCCAATACAATTTAAAAAAACTTCGAGTAAAATTTATCCAATTTTTACATAGTTTGGAAATAATATACAACTTGGTACATCTCCCATCTTTGAAAGTTGTCTTATTAAAAACTCCAATTTGGTGAAAGAGCAGATGAATCTATTCACCATATTTTCACACGAATTTGGTTCATTCAAATAAGTTTTCTTTATTTATAGGAATCACTAGTTTTCGATTCTCCCTTAAAAATGTGTATTTTAATAAAAATAAAAATACTCTTTCGGTATGATAAAGCCGTGATCCAGTTAAAGTTGTTTCAGTCTTTTCATCGTTTCTCACTGCGGGCGACATCATCAGTTTTGGTAGACCTAATACTTCGACCCAAAAACTTACTTCAAGTTTATGAAATGCTGGATTTTAGGTGATAAAATCATCAAGGAACAGAAACGAAAGTATTAGAAAGCATCTGCATCATCCAAAAGCAGATAATGCAAACTACCCTTTTAATCAGAAATTTAGGGGGATGTTTTGTTCCTTTTTTAAAAATCTTACTTGTTTAGTTCAGATAATTCCTTCCCTTCCCGCTTTGTGTATATTTTGTGGAGATAAGATAGCTGGTGTTTTCAATATGCTAACTTTCAGGCTCGTGTTTGCTTCCTCAACCATATTAAAAATATAAAATATAGATAAGGAACAAAATTATTTGGAAAATTTGGAAAAAAGGGAAGAGGAGTAATTAGAGATGATGGAAGAAAACTAGAGTAAGACTGAGAAAGAAAGAACAAGGATGAGATATGATAAGAAAAAAAAGATAACGAGGATAAGAGAAAGGAAGATTATGAAGATGAGGGGGGAAGAGAATGATCACAAAAGAAAATTAGGAAGGATGAGAGAAGATCTGAAAGAGAATGAGCTAGGGAAGAATGAGTAGAGAATGCGATGCTAGTTAGTAAAGAATGAAGTCAAAGAAGAAAGAGTCAAAGAATGTGCACATTTTTGAAGAAAGAGAATGATGGAAAGAAGGTAAGAGAATAATGAAGAAGGTAAGAATGGTGGGAATTAAGGAGGTAAGGAATTATGGTAAGAAAAGGTAAGAGAGAAGATAGTATGGAGATTGAAAGAGTGAGAGAACGAATGAGAGAGAATGAATGTTGAAAGATGTCTGAAAGAAGAATGAACAAAATGAAAGATATTAAGAAAATGAGAAAGGGTAAGAGAAAACGATGAAAGATAAGAGAGGAAGCGGAGAGGATGGATACATTTATACAAGGGTAGGAGAATGGAGGAGAAAGAATGACTTGAAAAATGAGGGTTGTGGTCCAACTAAATAAATGCATATGGTTGCTGCATTTAATAATCATGCTTATTCCGCTCAAATTGTTCTTTACTCAGTTCTAATTTTACGTCTTCTTCAAACAGCACTGCTTCTCTTTTTTTGCTACATCACACCTACCAGGATTCGCTTCATCATGGGTTGTTCACTTTCCATTTTGTCTCGAAACTTCAAACCGCCAGCCAGCGTCCAGGGGCACGCACCCCACCCGCTGTCGATCGCGTGGGTCACTCACGCTGGTCACGCGCGTGCTAATGAGGGGGTCAGTCCAGTCATGGTCAGGGACAGGTCACTTCAGTGTCCCCAGCTGTGTGTACCAGGTTAAAGGTGTCGAAACCCTCCAAAGTCAAAACACAGGCGTCAGCCCTGACCAATCAACGAAGACTGTTATGATAATGGGCTGCATGCATCCATGATTAATTACAATACGTTGATAGACCTTTCACGAACTGTTCTCAAAATTTTTACTGTGGTAATATTCATTCGCTTATTGAAATTCCGTTGAGATAGAGCAGCGAAGGACACATTTGGGATGGCACGTTTTAATTTTTCTCAAGTTTATCCACTTTTGTATTTGTTTTCCAGAATAATAACGGGGGTAAGTGTGATATTTAAATCCTGTAGACAACTTTTTTGAGCATTATCCATGCTGATTCTTTCGAAGAAGATCACTATGAGAACCGCAGGCCTTCTTTGTGGTCATATTATGTCAAATATTGATTTGTGCCACAATTTTCCCGACTAATGATAAATTATAATAGGTACAACTGTCTTTTTAAAATAAAAAAATATCTTTTATTATAAATGTTTTACATTAAATTTTTTGTATAATTTAATTTTTTTAAATTCAACACTGAGTTTTTCTTATTTTTAACGATTAAGCTTTTAATGAGTCATAGTGAAAGTTTTTATGTGTTGGTCACAATGGCCTTAAGTGATTCATTATAGATTCTTTTGATACAGATGATCCTTAATGCCTTACTTTATTTTGGGAAAGACATTTAGAACAAGATGGCAAAAAATTCTGTATAGTGTAATTTTTTTTGAAAAGAACAAGAATTTCTGTCAAAAATATAATTTATTTCCAGTCAAACGAGAATTAAATAATTAATGAAAAAAAAAACCTTTTTAAAGAACAACGTTTTTAAAATGCACTAAAAAGTATAAAATAATTTTTGCAACTCTTTGTAAAATGAAAAACGTGGGGATCATGCAATAATATTTACAGCCACTACTCTTGTCACTCTATTTACCATTATATCCACAGTTAATAATTATTTAAATTAATGATGAAATTAAGTTGGATTAAGTACCTAATGCATGATCCCCACGTTTTTCGTTTTACAAGGAGTTGCAAAAAATTATTTTATACTTTTTAGTGTATTTTAAAAACGTTGTTCTTTAAAAAGGTTTTTTTTTCATTAATTATTTTCTGGTTTTTAGTTTTGTTGTGTAAAGTTTAGAATTCGCGACCTGAACGCCTTCCCAGAATTTGATTCTTTTCTCTTTTTAATAAAACTAAAAAGTGTTTTTTTTTCTGAACTTTAACTATAACACATGGCTTTACTCTGTTTGGTTAAAATCATTGCACAGTTTTTGCCTCTAACTTCTAGCTATTATTGAGATGACGTTGGAAATTTTTGAAACACTAGTAGTATAAAAAAAGTGTTTTAAAAATATATTGTTGAGAAACTTGTCAGTAACTAATTAATAAAGTCAGTCCCTTAGATGTATTACAAATACAAAACTTGTATTACTTGGATGTATTGTGTATTACTTTTATTCTTACAAATTTTCATTTTACTAATATTTTATACAACACTTCTAAAGCCATCTTGATAACGAGAGGAGGCAAACTGCACAACAATGATTTTTTAACAATAAGGTCCTATAGTTGAACTTCTAAACTTTAAGTCCCCCTGGGGGTTCAGGGACATCAAATTGAACCGAACTAACGAGATAATATCGTAGTGTCATCCATATCTGAACTTTGTTCAAAATTTCAAGTCTCTAGCTCATGGGGAAGTATGTTTAAAATTGATTACTAAATTCCTCCCGAACAGACAGATAGACGGACGGACGGACAGACAAGATTGAAAGCGACCTAATAAAAACGTTGTAAAATCCAGTGAAAATTACTAACACCAAATATGAATGACTGTAATAAAATTTAAATATGAATATAAAATCCAATTATATTCCTATTTAACAATACAGGCTTCACTCCTGTTTTTGGTCGTCAATATTTGTATTAATATTTCTTTGTGTAAGAAATTTTTAAGTAAATTACGAATAGTTCCTCAAATGTTTTTCAATTAAGTGATAATAAAATTTTACTCTTTAATATCTTAACCAACTAAATGAGTTTTCTATAATATTTTTATTAAATATTAATGCATAATAAAATTTACAATAAATAAAGAAATTAATCTCAAGTGTTTTTAGTTCCTTTGGGGAACGCACATTTCACACGATTAACTGTTTTGAGATGTACTTTATATTATGCTTTTCACCTATTGTGTGTGAAACTGCTTAATCTTCAAGAATTAAAATTTCCAATCCAAGATTTAGTAGTATTCGCGTCTTAAAATGTGTTTTTATACCCGTTCACTCATACACCACAAAAAAACTAGCAAAACAGTTCTTTTCTTTACAACAATATTTAACTTTTCTTTCAAAAAAATGGAATTTGCCCTTTTAAAATAAGCAACATCTCCCACATCCGGGGGATCGGGCTAAGGAAGACTCCAACAGCCACGCTTCAGTTTCCAGTAGCAATCAAAAAACGCTTCCTCTCTCTCCGAAAAAAAACCACTCCCCCTCTAGAAACAAAAGCGCGAAACCCCCACATCGGAAGGGGGCACAATGCGTATAATCACCACTCCATCACTCATCTCCCCAAAACAAAAGCCTTTCAAATGAACCGCAACCGCCGACCAATGAACAGCGGCCGCGGGCCTTGACGTCAGACCGTCCCGCGCGCGGTCGGTTCCGCTCGCCGTTTGGGACCCCAGACCGCCCCTTCCCCATGTAGCATGAGGCGGCTGCTGTGGCTCTGTGTTTGGGTCGTTTTGGCGGTGGTTTGCGGTGCCTCACCGCTGGTGCCCTGCTATCGAGAATGTGATGCCAGATTGATGGTGAGTCAGTTGTTTATTTATTAAATTTAATAAATTTTTTTTTGAAAAAGGAATATTTATCGGTAAAATAGAGGTTAAAAAGGTTTGACGAAAATTGATAATTTGTTTCGATAGCAATTGGATTGAAATAAATTGTTTGGAAGAAGAATGTACAAAGGGAATTATTTTAATTAAATGGTTGGAATTTTTATGATGAGAAAATTATATTGTTTTAATGATTTTATTTCGAATACATGAAAAAGGTGCAATGTTGTTTATTGAATTTCTCTTTCAAAATGATCGGTTGTTGGGGGGGGGCTTATAAATATAGAGAAATGCTTATAGTTTGTTTTGTTAAATGGAATGAAAATGAGAAAAAAATTTTAAAAGTAAATAATTCTTATTTAAAAATTATTAAAACTTATTTAAAAGAAATTAACTTATTAAAAAAATAAAATAATGAAACGTATCGTGAAGATTTAAAAATTTGATTAAAAACACATTTACACTATTAAAAAATTAGTTTTTTATGTTAGAAATTGTAATAACTTTGAAAAAAATTTAAAATTCTCGAGTTAATTTTCTGATTTTTTTGTTACATAGTTTTGGATTTTCTTCAGGTGAAAACGTTGTTATGTTAGAAGCTATGAAATTATTAACCGAAGTATTTAAAAACACTAATAATTATTTTTATTTTGAAAAAGTAATAGTACTTAAAACTTCATATCAATGGTAAAAAATTAAAATCTAATTTTGAGCAGGTGTTTTAATTGCTTATTTTATTATTTTAGAAGCTTTTGCTACACAAAATTTTTTTTAAAACATTACCCTCTTCTGAAATAGTAAATATTTAATTTTCATATACATAAATTCTTTTATTATTCCAAGTACACGTGCCCATGTGTTGTTTCCTAAAGCTGTTCTTGTGTAAAAATTAATATTTTTCTAATATAATTTAACTCTTTAGTATAAAATATGAGATTGAATACTTTAAAATAACAAATTATAATGAACAAATTTATAATAGTCTCTTTTACTGAGTCTGGTAAATTTTTATGGAGATAGAGTTTAAGGAATATTATATGTAGGGAAAATAGGGGATTATTAGAAGAATTTATGTTGTTATAAATTTTTTAAATACTTCCTGACTTTTACATTTTATTTATTCTTGTTTGATAAATTTTATACATAGTTTTGAAATTGTTTTAAATTTTATTTAAAAAACTGTAGCATTTTAGCTGTAAATATAAAAGCAACAAAATAATATGATGATAAAGTTTTTTAATAGGTGGAGAGATATTATACATTTCTTTTTCTATATAATTTTTAATGTCTATCACTTTTAAGATATTGTGAAACATTTTGTTACAAATTTTTAAATAAATTTTATTTGAGTCGAAGTTTCACAAAAACGTTTATTTTATTAAATTTTAAATTTAATACCCACAAGTTACAAAAGGGATAGTAGTACAGAATAATTTGATTACATAATAAATATATTTATTTATTAGCATTAAAAAGGGATAAAATCAAGCATAAATTTATTGAGAAGAAATTATCTTATGTAGATATATTGTATTAAAATCACAGTAAATATTGCAAATTAATTTTTTGTTACATTAATAAATAACTTAGTTACATTAACTTATAATAATTGTAAAATATTTAATCTTGGTGAAAATGCAAAGTACATAATATAGAATATGTTCTTTAGGTACCATTATTTTAATTGTATTAAGATATCCAACTTTCTCCTCAAATTATTATTTTTTACATTTATAGAAAAACCTATTTTACTACCAAAATATTGAATCTTTCTTATGATTTCACAATTAAATATATTTTTATATAATATTTTCTTATTTTGTTTTAAATGAATAAACCCTATGATAATATATTATATTCTTTCATTTTATATCATCAGATACATTTTATAAACGAAATTATCATTCATCCAAATGTGAGAAGTTTATTCCTCCAAGTTTGTAAATCATACACACTTATCGATTTGTCCAAACAGGTTAGAAGTATCAAGTGTTGATGTGGGAAAAAAACAATGCCCTATAATTGGCGATACTCAAATTCCATCTTATCCCCAACAGTCTTTTCGCATGATGGTATTCGATCTCCAAGTACCCACGGATATTTTCTGATCTACTAAAACTATATCATGAATCGAGAAGAGCTTGTAGGGCACCTAATATCAATATCCTATCGGGAATACAATACTTCCTCCTTGACCTGTGATCGTTCTATAACCCGCTCTCTAAAAATTGTGCTTTGGAATGTTTTATGAACTTTTTTTGGGGGGGGGGTAGAGGGGGGATGTGGTTCTAGTATTGAGGTTTGACTGCATTAAAAATATATTCGCTCTCTAAATAGTATCGACATAGGAAATTTAGTTTGGAACATAATGATAAGGGGCTAAAGTCTCAAATATGTAGTTTGTATCGCCGTAACTTTTGAAATTTTAATGAAATTTTGAATAGGATGTTGTTTTCTCCAACTATCACAATACATTCTTTATTATTAATAATTTTAACAATATTTTAAACAAAAAAGTTAAAATTTTAATCTTGCAGATAAAAATTTTAAATAATTTCTAATAAAGAATGAATTCATTAATCTTATTAAAAATTAATTAAAATCTTTAAAAAAAGGTTTAACACTTGGGGGATGGAGCCCATCCTCCCTGGGTTCTCCCCGGACTACAAAAAGGTTATTGTTTTAGTTGTGGCATGCCTCCTCAAGTCAGTCTTCCACAACAAGATTAGTCTTACAACTCTTTAGTCGTAAAACATTTTTAAGAAGCCTTTTAGACATGATTTCAGAGAGCTTCAGGATTTTTATTATTACCTATTCATTTTATTTATTACTGAAAAAAATTGCTACAAAAAAACAGGGTTAATTAATTACGGAAACGTTCTCCTTCGTTTTGAGCGTAGGAGAACATGCATCTCCTTCCGAATTATCACCTTCTCATATTAGTTTGGTTCGAATACTGCTCATAACATCAATCTCACTTTCCCTTTCTTTCGAGTTATTCCAACACAAAAAAGACAGATAGTCTGTATTCTCAACCCCCCCCAAATAGTCAGAACAATCCCAACCAAACCACACTACAGAAAGTGAAAAACTCAGAAAGTGACACCACCGTCATCTAACCACAAACCATCAACAACAACTTTTTTGTAAAAAACGCCATTCATTACGTAAACGTCAATACTTCTCCCCACGCACTGATTTCGTTCACAAAAACACCGACTACTATATTTAAAAAAAAAAACTCCCGCTATCTCTTCCACGGGACGGGGCGCACCGGACCGTGTCGTCCACTTCCGCCCCTAGCCCAGCTGAGGGCGGCCACCCGACCACGGCCGCCAGGAAGCGCTTTGTCAGCCCCCGCTCGTTAAAGCGCGGGCTCCGTGAGTAGTACCTGCGATGCTGCGTTGTTTTGGAGATGCTTTGCCCGCCCGCAAGGGATTTTTTTTTCGGATAGTTGGATACTTTTTCTCTTAAAAGGGCAGATACCTCAAAGGAGAAGATAACTGGTAACCGCGATGAAAGTTATTAGTTATTTGAGCGTTATGAGTAAAGCTGTGATTTCCATGTAACTAAAAACCTAAAATATGTAGTATTTATTTTAGTTAAATATGTAGCAAAAAGTATGAATTATGTATTTAAAAAATAGGAGAAATAGGATGAAAATTTGTAATTTCAAAATTTTTAATGAATTCTTAAAACAAAAAAATATTTGAAACTATGAACTTTAAGTCATCGGAAAAGTTAGAGAAAAAATTCGTTAACCTAGTTGGAATAATTGCAAAAAACATGAAAAATTAAAAAAATGGATTATGTAGCAAAATATGTATTTATAGCTTAAATATGTAAAAACATGTAAATAAACTGAAATAGATGTAAAAATGTGTAAGATGGTCTTATTAATCCGAGTCCGAAAAAAATTGTCTTATTAATCCGAAATTCCTTAAACCAAGTAGAATTTGAGAGATTTCTGCAATATCAGGTTTCTCAAAAGATATGTAATTACATGGAAATCCCAGCCCTAGGTATGAGGATGAGTTATTTATCGGTATGAAAAGAGGAGTAATCGATATTTAGGTGTGGTTTAAAATTTTGATGTCTTTTAGCATTTCATTTTTGTTTCGATTAATTTGATCAATTTTTTAACCTCTTCAATCCTATATCGCCCGAGATTGTCATTGAATCCTTTGGAAAATTTGGAGCGGCTGAGAGTGAAAGGGTTAATTAATGGAATTTTAACTATACATGTAGGCAGGCTATTTAAATATTTTCATGTAGAGATACATATTTTCAACTGAAAAGGTTCATAAAAAATAGATATATGGTTGATGTTTTTTTAAGAAGATGCAGAAAATAATTTTATGGTCCTAAAAAATCATTTTTTGAATGAAACCAAACGTGAAAAATTCTTTTCGATATCTGCAATACTCAATGAATAATAGCTAAAATTAGCAGTAAATTTTTTACTTACACCATTTTACCAACCCCTTTGAGAAATATGGAATATGCATAGTTAGGCTGGAATTCATTACATAAATATTAAAAATTTAAGAACCTAATTAAACCGTTGAGAATACTAACAGAAAAACCATTGCAAAATTCACTTCTTCTCTCAAATCTATACCTGTTAAGGTTAAGGTATATGTTCTTTTCATCCTTTTTTCATCTCAAAGTAAGCAAAGAAGGAAACTAAGCTATTTGGAATCGCCCTTGTTAAACGCGGTTTTCACAATACTGCCCTTTCCTGAGTTAAGTTTTCCCTCAGTTGAGCCGTGTTTGAGCAAAAAGTTCAGATTTTTTTCCGTATACATCTATTTTTAAGAATTATTCTGAGGCTTAGTAACAAATTGCAATTATAGCTTAAATTTAAGGAACTATCGGTAACATTTTTATGAAAAAAAAGTTTTTTATTAAAAATATACGCATGTGTGCAAATAATTAAATGCAAGTGCTTAATGCATTCAACGTTAATCTGTTAAGAAAAAGGCAATGAATCATATGTCAAAACTTTTTCATTTCTAAATGGAATGTTTTTCACTTGAAAGTCACAAAACTAACCCATCATCCAGTGTGAAAGGGATGTTGTATTATTCTCCAAGGTCTGAATTTCATCCTGAACTTGTCAGTTGTACTCAGTGTTCGTTAGTTACTCGGAAAGGAGAGAACTTTTCGAAATTGTTGCACTTCCTATGAGTCGTTAGCCAGCCGGAACGCTACCACTGTACCTTAGCAGGTAGATCTGAGAGCTCTGGCATGTAACTGCCTTATTCATTAGTGCATGCATTTAATAAAAAATATATAATGGGTGCTTTTTCATAACATCATTTGCTTGAGTTTTGGTTTTTAGACTGAGTATATCAATTAAATTAAGCTGCTGTTTCGAAGTTGGGTGTTACTTTCTTCTCAACCTTAAATAATTATCTAGGGCCATCCATTAATTACGTGAGGTCAAAAAGGGGGGGAGGGGTTTGGAAAAATCTCACCAAATCTCACCAAGGGGGGAGGGGGGTCGATTAAAATCTCACGTCAACTTTTTAAGTTAGAAATTATACGATTTTCGGTACAGCTGGGATAAGCGTCGACCAGCCGCCATGTTTACCCACAGCTCAAATGATGACACACAACAATATAGATCTAATTTGAGCTGTGAGTAAACATGGCGGCTGGTCGACGCTTATCCCAGCTGTACCCGATTTTCTTTTTTTAAGTATGAGAAACAGATAAGATACTTCAAATTATTTATAAAAAATTGTAGGTAAATCTCACTTGGGGGGAGGGGGGGTCCAGCAAAATCTCACTAAATCTCACCAAGGGGGAGGGGGGGGGTCCAGATTTTGGAAAAAAACGCCTCACGTAATTTATGGATGCCCCCTAAGTTCTATCTTCAACTGTTTAAGTTGAACGTCTCAGATGAAAACAAAGGATATGAAACACCTCAAGCATTGAGGGCCATCTCCTATGGATTATGAAGTTTTATAATAATTATTAAGTCAACTTCACCAAACTAATATCATCATTGAAAAGGGAGTATTTCACCACTACCTCTGGTTAGAGGAGAATATGTGAGAACTCCAGCTCGTGAGGACCTTTCGGGAATTAAATCTGTTCTAGGGAATGCGCAGTTCATTCCGGCAGATAGTGGAGGACTAATCAATGGTCACAAGTATAAAGAATATAACTACGAAAACAAATCTTATGATGTAACAGAATGGTAATACTATACTCAGTTGCAACTTAACTTGAGCCTATAGAAATATGCTGAGAGCAACCGCGGTGTCTGAATCGTGAGCGAAATTTAGAGCTTAAATTTTGAATAATGATTAGTTTTTTAAATCCACGTATTAAGCATCTTTTCATCCCGATACCCATAAAATATTCAGTATTATTATTTTTTCAAGTGGCGTAGCGCGTAGCAGGCCTGACGAGAGGGGAGGGGCGAGGGGGTACGATTCCCCCGGGCCCGGGTCTATAGGGGGCCCGGGACCCAAAGATTTTCTTATTGAGTTCTTAGAGGGATATATTTTTGAATATTTTGGAAATTAATTTTTCCACATAAAGGTCCCAAAATGAGTAAATTCCCAGTTTTCTAGGGACATATTTTCAAAAATTTTCTGGGGAGACCCCCAGACCCCCTTTATTGCTAGTTAATCATCGTATTATCAAAAGAAAACTATATTTTAAGGTTGAGTGAAATTCAGATCTTGTCTAGAAATATTCTAAACATTACATTAAGCCTATGAATACAAGGGTGGGGGTACTTCAGAAAATGTTTTCCCCCTACTTCAAAATGAGAAGTATAGGTATGTCACTGGGGGCCCGCTTCCCAACCTTGTCCCCGGGGCCCGACTTGGCTCTCGGCGGCCCTGGCGCGTAGTAGTATACAACTCGCTCACAAACTCGCCAGCCTATAAGAGCTTCTAGCAACCCAGCAGGCTTTCTGTTTACTCAGATTTTCTTCCGCGTGGCCATTTCGTCAAAGGCTCAACTTAAGTTGCATTCGAGTATAAATTAAAAGGACCAATAACACAACACGCAATTGAATTTCGGTAGTAAAAAAAACGAAAAGGATTATCCTGAGAGCTCAACTCGTTCATCTGTGGCACCCACCCAGACACTCAAATTGGTAATTAACGCAATTGTGTCGAATCACTGAGAGTCGTGTTGAAGGTTAACAGGGCCATAACTGGATGCAATTTGGCATAGTTAATAATGTGTTTCCTTTGTTACAGCTGTTATCTCTATCAGGTGACTTTGCCCTTCCTTAATACTTCCCTTAATTTCAATACTTTTTAATTATGTATTGCAATTTAAAAATAACTTCAAATAAACTGATGCATATAAGATGAATGAGAAATATATTCAGTTCCCTTTTTTCTCAATTTTTTTTTCATTTACTCAAGAAGTCCTAATACCTATAGAAATGTGAAATAGCTATTGAAAAAAATTTATGAAATTAAGAAAAAGCTGACAAACGTACATTTTTAACTAAAGGCAATCAATGCGGGTAAAAAATTTAAAAAGTGGACCATTTTATGAAATTAGTAAAAAAACTTGTTGCTCTTATTAAGTTCCTCATTTTTATTCATCTCAATGTAAGTTAAACTTTAAAAAAAACCTTAAAACTTTTTGGGAAATAAAAAATTGGTGGGAAATTTCGGCCACATGTTCTAAAGACACAATTAAGGCTAAGCGCGCACTAGAGACTTCTGTCGCCGGCGACTGTAACACTAGTCACTCGAGAGCAATGCATTTCTATGGAGAGATTCTTGGCAATGGGCCAAGTGTCTCGTCGCCTGTGCGGGCGCTCTAGCTTCTTGCAGTAGCCAGGGTAACAATTTTGTCTCTGTCGCCGAGACAAAAGTCTCTAGTGCGCGCTTAGCCTAATACTTATCACTATACTCTGTTCATTTAGAATTGGCGCCTGAGACGAAATGTATTAGATGCCGTTACTATTGTAATTATCATCCAAAAACTTTTCTTGTGCAAGGCAACCTTAACAGAAATAGTTAAAATACTGTAAAAAAATCGGTCACTAAAGATGTGTGATGAGCGTTATTAGGCGTTATGTAGCTTTTTTGATCCTGTTTCAAGCGCCAGTTCTAAATGAACAGACTATAGTTTGTCCCGATCCTTTTGATGCTAAAATTCTACTTTCAATTACATTTAGAAATCTGGAGACACACTTCGTTTATAAATGTTTTGAAAGATTAGTATATGATAATGCATGGTGAGTTACATTCAATTATCTTTGCATCCTACTTTATATTACCGTATAAAATTTTAAATTTCTAGTTGTCTTAGAATTTTTTGTTGTTGATAAAACACAATTTGTGGCTTAATTTCGTGCAAATTAAGTACTGACAGAACTTCAAGTCTGTTTCAGAAACTCTAACTCCAATTGTAAAATTATGTAATTTTGGATGCAAACTATGATCTTTTAAACTAACCTATGAAAGTCTTCAGAAGGAATAAAAGGAAACCGTTATTTTTCTTTAAAGTATAGAAGTATACGCAACTTTATAAAAGATGAAAATATCAGGGACAACTATGATTGATAAACTAGTCTCGTCACTTCCTCTTCAAGACCATCATTCCAATTAGCACAGCCTAATGAATTTTTTAAGGACGCAAGTTGAGAAAACTGTTTGTGATTCCCCTTAAAGCACACTGTGAATAATATTATGACCAAAAACAAAATGCATTTTTAAATTTCAATAGCACAACAAACGTCACTTGTTATATGTTTTTAGTGTTATCTGAAGTGGTTATAGCTCTTTCAATTTTTAACCAACATATTTTTTCATTATATTGTAGAGGCAGAATGGTAAATAGTTCGATTTTAATGTATTCATGTTTAAATAATAATTTCTAATAAGATCAAGCACACATTGTATAGTAATACTTTTTTTATTATTTGATATTAATAATTAATTAAGAAATAATATGATATACACATACTCTGATGTGAATTTCAATTTACTCTTATTTTTTATGAATAAGAGAATATTCATTAGCTATTTAGAATAAAATATCTAATACCTCACTAAACACTGCGGATATTATTGATGTGACTTTAAAAAAACTTTTTGAAATTTCTGTAACAAAAAATATACTTCTTTTGACACGTACTCTAACAATTTGTTTTGTTTCCTTAAGTTAAAAATGAGAGTAATTAAAATTTAAACTGAAAAATAATGTTTTAGTGTTATAAAAATGGACTTTAAACGGAATAATGGAAAAAAACTTTAACCTTTATAACTTTTTTAACATACTTTACTACTTACACTATAGGTATTTTAACGAATTTTCTTTTAATTATGAAAAACTAGGTAAACGTTTCAAAATTTTACTGACTTGTTTCTTTTTTTCTTTTAAAAGAAATTTTAATGTTTATATTTTTACATAAAAACCTTCAAAGAAAAATAAATATTTTTTAACATAAAAATAATTTATTTAAGTTTTATTCTTACGATTAAATTACCTTGTTGATATATCAATTACACAACTTTTCATATTGTAAAACCATCTAATTCTGTATAACTGGCCGAACATTTGATCACAAAAAACGATTATGAAAATTGTCATTTAAATATTTTAATTAAATTCATTAAAATAGCTTTATTCCTTAATCTAATTTTAGCTGAGATCCCTAAATATTTGAGTTTAAAAAATTACCTCCTAATATCCCTATCGAGAACTATCAAAGTGTATTCCTTATTTTCTTACCTGGTTTTATCATATCTTTGCAAACAAGTAGATATTATTAAGAAAAGAACCACTTTGGCTATCTTTGTTACACAAACTAATTATATTTCTTACTTATACAAGATGCTATTGTTTTAATCTATTTCTATCCCTTATTATCTAATCTACTACTACCCCTTTATCTGGCTTTGCTTCATCTTTACGAAATTTTCAGGTTTCCGTATAGTGTTAAACTATTATTTACCGAGATTTATTCACTAACATACAACCCATCAAGAAAGTGTTTTCATAAACTTTAGCTGCAGTCAAGTGATATTACTTACAAGGAATTTATGATAATTGAAAATATTTACATTGGAACTAAATTTTCTGATGAGATAGTATTATAACTAATGTGCATATAATAACTAATATTTTAAATTCTTAGCATACGTGATGGTCTTTTTGAAATTGTGCAAGTATAATCACATTAACTTTTTATGAAAATCATTCTTTTACCTCTCATATCTATGTTAATTTTGTAAAGATTTATGTTCCTAATTTTGAAAAGGTATCTTTACCTTTATAAACTCTGAGTAACTTAAATTTTAATTAATCATATGTTAAAATTTAAATAATCAGAGAAATAATTATTTCTCTAAACTAAACGAACCATTTAAAGGCAAAATACCTAGTTTAGATATAAAATAGAAAAATATACCAAACTTTAAAACAGGTACTTAACTGTGTTGCTGAGAAATTATCTTTTAAAAACAGTCTATATCTTAACTCCTACCTCCTGCATAGCAGAAGCATAGAAGACACCTATACACAACAAAAGGGGTAAGAAAGATTAGTAATTTTTTATGGCTTGTCAAAAACATTTTTAAATAGTATATCCTTAAATACAAAAAAAACTTAATATATATACCTTCTTTTTAAGTATGCATACTATTCTTTATTTAGTAAATCAAGAGGGATCATGGACATAATTTTCGCCAAAGATCGAAGGACTTTGTTGTTGTCGTACCACTTGCAAGAAAAACTCCATAAGGATGAAGGAATTCATTGAACAATTTAAAACTAGTTTCATATTGTTATTCCTTGTAAAACGCATTTTTAATAACACCTAGTTTTCGCACTAATTTTTAGATCCCGTCACTGAAAACCCTAGTCTTTACCCTAAAAGCTGGTTCCAAAAGTTTCAGAAACAATTTCCCCAAGGATTACACCATTATACACACCAATGTAAACGTCTCGTTAAGAAGTCTCCCCATCAATCAACACTCTGCAGTTGACATAAGATCCCCTAATTTTCCCTCCTCCCCACCAGTTGATACATCACTCGCGCACTTTGGCTCCGGTTCAACAACACTTAATTTCTCCCTTCGATTTCTGAATGGAATTCTGTTGTGAGAATAATTTCGTAATTTCCACGTCGCGGAACAACAAAGGGGACGAATGTCAAAAAATTTGTCCTTTCCATCCCTTTGTGAAGCTTTCGAGAACGTTGATAGGGCCTGTCTTCTCGAGGAATTGAGAGATTAATGAGTGGCTTTTGCAAAAGATGGGCTTTTTATTGCTGCTCTTGAAGATGGTTTGCTTATGCTTGAGTTTCTGCCACAGAGAAAGTAAGACGGAGCTGGTGAAATGTGCCTTTTACAATTAGGATAGGACATGTCTGTTTCCGGCAATGTGATGAATCCGGGCAATATTAATAATGCCCTCGTTTTTCGAAGTTATAAATATTCATTAATAAATGTCATAGAATTTATCACATTACCTGCCTCACTTCTGGTATTATTAATAAGGCCCTGTTATCAAATTGCTCGTAACATAACATTCTACACATATCAATAGTTCTCTGCGAGACACATACCAAATCTCAGCATGTAGATGAGGGGTCAATGAGTGTTTCAAAATTAAAATTAATGAAAAATTTAGAAATTTTTTATGAAAATGAAATTATTGTTAACAAATGTTTTTTAAGCATTGGAAATGTCTAGTTTCCTCTTTGTCTTACACTTTGTTTTCTGTTTGTCTCTTTGAAATCAACATAACAACCTCATATCAAGTGTTTAATTAAAAAAAAATTTCTTTCCTTAAAAATTAATCCTGAAAGTTTATATTAACATAAGGATGTATCTTTCTATAGTCTAACAGATTATTGTAATCATTGTAGTATACGATACATTCAAACACAAAAGAGATGCATTTGTTTAAAAACAGTAAAAACGCTATAACAAATATATTTTTATTATATTCTGTAATTTTTCCTATTAGTACCTAATCATAAGGAGTTTTAGATGAAAAATGTAACAGGGCACATTGGATCATCCAGCTGTATCATAGTTGTATCCAAATTAAGCAATCTTGATTTTCATTTCCTCTTCCTACAGTGTGTAATTAATTAATCATCTCAGTGTATTACAACAAGGAATGAGTCATTATAAGTTGTTCTTTGTGTTTTTTCATCCCAACTGAATTTTAATTTTATTGAATTGAATTGAATTGAATTGAATTCCATTTTATTGAATTTAATTTAATTTGAAACTTTTTAAAAGATTCGCTTTAGAGCTTAGTACTTAGCTTGATTTTTTGGTACGCTTGAAGCAGAAGGTTTGATAAGTTAAGATCAACGAAATGTTGACCAGCTGGCTACCATTTTTATTTTGTTTACATCTCCGTTACAAGTTTCTTTTTGAATTTATCTTGATATTATTCAGGTTTATATTTTTAGACGATAAGAAAACTTTAAAGTTAGCAAGTAATAATTGGGTGTTTTTTAAAAGATTTTACAGCTGCTAAAATCTTAGTAGTTATTATTTAAGCTTGTAGCTTTAAAATAAGTTTACATTTACGGTAAATTTTTGCAACATAATTTACATTAAATTAGTCAAGTTCTGATTACTTTTAACTCAAATTACAAGGAAAGAAAACGTGTGGATGATAAAGTAGCCTATCGGATGCGTTCCTGTTTTGGACATCTTTTACCCGCTAACGCATGCGAGATGATATCTCGAACAAAATGCTGTCAGCAAGTTGCTTTTTAGTGCATTTGATACGATCAACTATTTGTTGCTGTTATCTCTAATCATGCGCTGTATCCATGTGTTTATATTACCCGTTGTTTCTAGTTTGAGATTTCTTGCCTGCATATTTCTTATTTTTAATAGTACTACTAAAAAGCATATCTATTAATTTTAAAATGCTATGTAACCCGAATTGCATATATCAGTACACAGTACACATTCACTGATGCACTGAGAAAATTCATAATACTTCAGACAGGTGCTAAAAATGTACAGGTATTACCTTATCTAAAACATGGAATATATCAGGCTTGTGTGAGAGAGCTTGTATTTTCAATAATTTTTAAAGGAGCAAAATATTAATGCAACTCAGGACATGTCCAAATAACAAAATATTTAGCTTTGTTGTGTGTTTTAGTTCAATACAACGTAAATAGTTGGGTGGCTTATTTACATAAAAATGCCCGAAAACTGAAAAATGTGATACTTTCATGAAACTTTCAGGGATGTTAGATAATCATATAAGAACTAAAAAATCGATGGGAGCCCAAAATTTTACCCCGTGGTTTGACCGTTATGACGTCATAACAAGATGGCGACCAAGGGCCTATATTCGGTTCTTTTAATGACAGAAAGACATTTTTGGGGTCCAATATTAATTATGTTTTAAGCGTCAAAAAACATGATTCTGATGACAAAACGGGCAATTTGTTATAAAAAGTAACTAAAATTCAATAAAAGCTCGAAATCTAAAATCGAAAAAAAATAGAAAGCAGTCTATCGCCAGTTGCGTCAAAAAAAAATTTGTAGAAGAGTTATTTTTTTCGACGGTTTTATATGTTTTTGGGGTGCTGATTCCGAGTATCTAGTTCACTTCCACGTAGAAGGTCGGCTTCATATCAAAAAACGCAAAAATATGCGAAAAATCACAAAATTTTTACTCTTTCTTCGGATTTTCGCTTATATTTCAAAAAATATTAGTTTCTCGAAAATTATTTAAATAAAAAAGTTGGAGTAAATAAAATTTCCTACAAAATGCACCATTCAATTTTTGTTTTCCGAAGAATAGTTTTGCCGTTATAACATACTGAAAAACAGAGAAACAAACATCCTGTTTAAATTATGCTGTGTTTAAATTCTGTTTTTCAATGCGTTATAATGTGAAAACTATTGTTCGTAAAATAAAAATTGACGGGTGCATTTTGTAGGAAATTTTGTTTACTCCATCTTTGTAATTCAAAAATTTTTTGAGAAACTAATATTTTTTGAAATATAAGCGAAAATTCAAAGAAAGAGTAAAAATTTAGTGATTTTTCGCATATTTTTGCGTTTTTTGATAAACCGTCGAAAAAATAACTTTTAAAACCGTCGAAAAAATAACTTTTCTACAAATTTTTTTGACGCAACTGGCGATAGACTGTATTACTATTTCAAGCTTTTATTGAATATTAGTTACTTTTTAAAACAAATTGCACGTTTTGTCATCAGAATCATGTTTTTTGACCCTTAAAACATAATATTTGACCCCAAAAATGTCTTTCTGTCATTAAAAGAACCAAATATAGGCCCTTGGTCGCCATCTTGTTATGACGTCATAGCTGTCAAACCACGCCCTAAAATTTTGGGATCCCATCAATTTTTTAGTTCTTATATGATTATCTAACATCCCTGAAAGTTTCATGAAAGTATCACATTTTGCAGTTTTTTTGTAATAAGCCACCCAACTATAAATGTTTGAACGTCTTTGACTCTATAAATCCATTTATAAAAAAAAACAGATTATTTTTGCAACTTATATAGGATTATACTGCAATTATTAAATTACATAATTAGTATTCTTGATATTAATTCCAAGATTTTGAATTATGTACCCCTAATGTACCCTACTCTAATTATGTACAAATACTAATACAAATACAAATATTGTCGACCAGCTACAGGCTTGAAGCCGAACAAGGTTGGTCCATTTTTTATTAATTTATCAATTCCCACTTACTGTCTAGATTTAGCTTAACACCAGAACCAATAGAAGATCCCCTAAATCAGGGGTCGGCAACTGGCGGACCGCGGTCCGCATCCGGACCGCGTGAGGTTATTTCCTGGACCGCCAAAACGTTTTAAAAATCGTAATTATGTATTTTACACTACAAAAATTAGTTTGACCCGCTTTTTAAGGGTCAAATTTCTAAAAATTTGCTGGGGGAAACCCCCATCTTTTACGTTAATACTTCTAATAATATTTAATTTAACAACTTAATTAAGCAGGTAGCGTACTCAAATTACATTTTTGTAAAAAAAATATGTGTATTTGAAGATAAGAATTTAAAGTACTAGTAATAGTAACCTATTTTTCTCCGGACCTCGATGAAAATTTTCAAAATTATTTGGACTCCAAGTAAAATTACTTGCCGACCCCTGCCCTAAATACTGACACGTATCTACCATGCCTGACCAAAGTATAAAAACAAGTAGAAATCGCGTAAAAGTTGGAGAAACAATGTTAAGCATAATCTGTGATATAGTAGGAAAGCATTCAGGTAGACTTATCCTTTAGTTTCCCAAATTGTTTCATCTGAAAAAAGATGGTCACCCCTTTCCCATGGTCAAAATTGTCAGTCGTCGAGGGCTTCTTTGAGATCATTGGAACATTGGGTTGTAGAAGACGTTGATAAGTGTGATTGTCTTCATCGTCGTTGATTCGTGGCCAACCGAAGAGTTTGATGCAATGTAATTCTACCACCAAGTCTCCAATTGTATAGATCAGAGAAGATCGTTTTCTAACATGAGAGATGGAAGGGTAGTTCTTTCATGTTTCGAATAAGGAGACCCCTCATTCTAATTAGATTAAAATATTTGTAAGAGCAGCAAAGTTTAAAAAGGGATTCGCCTGCTATTTAATAAAAAATATTTAAATCCAAATGAACTGTATTAAAATAATTTGTTTTAATACTTATAATTGTATTGATTGTTTACTATAAAATATATGTTTAGTAAATGAGGGAAATGCTTTAATCCTCAAATTATTTTTTAAGAAGGCTGATGTGTGTGTTATGTTTATGTTATTGAAAACTGGAATACAAAATTTTCAAAAAATTATAAATATATCATCGGTAAAATTAATCAAATCCAGATTTAAGTTTGTTTTTTTAAATTTAAATTTTAATATAATTTATGAAGAAAATAACGCCGGTCACAGATAGGAAAAAGAGAAACTCTTATACCAAAAAAAATTAAAACGATTGTCCTTCTAAATTTATACACTAGCGGAAATAAAAATCCCAACACCAAGAAGGAAAGGAGATATCAAAGTCAAATTTATTTCTATGATTGCACATAGTATCAATGTGAATTGCTTAAAAAATCAGCCTTCCTGGATATTAGGGGGCCGAGAAAATCGATGAGGAGTGTTGTCTCCATAGGTGTCCATTACCGCCGTCACACGTAACGGTATTGAGTGACAGGGGCTCTAAATGACTTTTAAGGGATTGGAGGACCATGTTGCCTCCTCAGGTAGTCCAAATTCATATGGTGCACTAGCGGACGTTGCATATCGGGCAAAGGGGATTTCTCCTCTTTCTCCGGACATGTTTTGTGAGAGTTGGTTCTTACGAACGGATAGGCCAGGGTAAAAATGCAACATAGGGGGTTAAGAAGAAAGCTTGGACATTGCATACAACATGTGGTTGTGCATGTTTCTCTTGAAATTTGTCCCCAGGACAGGTCTGAAGGTAAGGACGGACAGCCGGCTAAAAAACCTCAATGAAGCAGCTCTGGTTGGCCAAAATACTGGTAGATCATACTGAGAACAAGCGGCAGTGGGATGGATGTCGTTTGCAGTACTGCGGATTGTCCGTTCGGTCCGCATAGCTTCTTACATCTTTGTCAATAAACAAGGGACTGAAAATGGGCATTTCTGTTTCCAATAGTGCACGAAATAAGGAAATGAAAATCCCAATTTCATGACATCGTGTTTATGAGAGAATCCTGATTCGGTTTGGAGCACCACGACGGTTGGGTATGAGTTTGAAGACACAATGGAGAGAGCGCACTCAGCTGATGATTTTCTAATCATTCCACGGAGTGGTGATGCAGGGTAACGGAGTGGTGATGCATTGGATTCCATTTCTGCTACTGATGAGTATGATTCACCAGTACTTTTTCCAACCAGAGCTGCGTCATTGAGATTTTGCAGCCGGTAGACCGTCCTTACCTTCAGACCTGTCCTGGGGACAAATTTCAAGAGAAAAATGCACAACCACATGTTGTATGCAATGTCCAAGCTTTCTTCTTAACCTCCTAGGTTGCATTTTTACCCCGTCTTTCCCGTTCTCTAGAACCAACACCCACAAAACAGGTCCAGTCAATGAGGAGAAATCACCTAGCCCGGTATGCAACGTCCGCTGGAGCACCATATGAATTTGGACTACCTGAGGAGGCAACATGGTCCTCCAATCCCTCAAAAGTCATTTAGAGCCCCTGTCGCTCAATACCAGGACGTGTGACGGCGGTAATGGACACCTATGGAGACAACACTCCTCAGCGATTTTCTCGGCCCCCTAACATACAGGAAGGCTCATTTTTTAATCAATTAACATTAATACTATGTGCAATCATAGAAACAAATTTGACTTTGATATCTCCTTTCCTTCTTGGTGTTGGGATTTTTATTTCCGCTAGTGTATTATGTTATATTATATGTTTTTTTACTTAGTTTTAGACAAAACTCTAATGGGGAATGAAATTTTCATATTTATAAAGAATTTATAAAATGCTTTTTCATTTAAATATAAATTTCCCATTTCTTTAAATAAAAAACTTTAGTTTGAATTAGTAATTAAAATTTTTTGGGGTCTTAAAGAAAAATACAAAGTATTTTCTGTCTTTATTTTGCTCTAAGTCCATTTTTAAGGTAGCTCCTAATTAGTTTCAGAAAACAAAATCAACTTAACCCTATAATATTGTACTCAAGTAACAAAAAATTCAAGAAAATTTAAGGCAATTAAGGACCATTAAACATCGATTCTTCAAATAACACGATTTCAACTGGTCTTTTGGATATTCAGCAGTAAGCCTTAGCTTTCGAAATATCCTTCCTCGACCTCTGTAATCTGAAACACAAGAAACTAGTTTTCGTCGAGAAAGAAGAGAACAATTCTTAGATCTTAAATTTCTTGCTAAGATTACGTAGTATGTAAAAAAGGAGCTTCCATTCATGGGAGCTTGAAAAAAAAATACGAGAAAATAATTGAATCTTACGTATCGGGTTCCAGGTGAACTGTAAAATCCGATTTCCATTGCATTTCAGTTGAGGTTCCAAGTAAATTATTCCTTGGAGCATTAGAGTCAAATTAGTTAAATAGAATAACATCTAAACTGGAACTAGTATAAAAGGAAAACTTCCCTTCTGCGTTGTATAATTCAAGGGTGTACTACACAGTATGAGGTCATTTTCAAATTTATATCCCCCTCTATCCACGTCGGTCATTCAGGCCCGTCCATAAATGATGTCACTCTTTGAGGGGAGGGAGGGGGTTCATTAATATGTGGCACTTTGTGACAAGGGGGAGAAGGGGGTTAAGAATTGTGACATCCCATATTTGAAAATCAGCAAAAGAAAATAAAAAAATTATTTTTTTCTGGAAAATGTAATTTAAATGACATTATTATAACACTTCATTCTAACAAAATCAGTGTTCACTTTGAAATTATAAAGTAAATGACACTTAAACTCGACTAAAATTGGGACCAGATTCTTACCAACTTTATTCTAAACTTATAATTGGTAGCAGAGCGAGATATGTGAGAAAGAGGGTGGAGTAAAAAATGTTGAAAAGAGTGTGACATCATTTATGGATGGCCCTTTGTCTTATTTTAGTAACGAAACAAAAGTTTGGTTAAGGCTCTGTAATAGGGTGGCCCACTTTTCTAAGGGAAAATACAAAGTGTTATGAAATTGCCAATGCACCACCTCAATTTTTTAGACCTACAGGAAACTATTAAGGTTATAGATATAATGTTCCAGGTTTTGTTTTTTTATCACCTTTATTTTGGTTGTAGTAATTGTCTAATGTCCAAAGAACTTTTGTAAAGTTGTTTTTCCCGCATTTTTAAACAGCTATTAACTTTAGAACTATACAACTTAAAAACCTGAAATTAATTCCATTTTGTTTGTAAATTTTTTTTCTTTGATTTAAAATGCATTGACCATCATTTTCAAAAAGTTTTTTTCGAAATTTAAAAAAAGTGAAAAAAAATTTAATGAAAAAATTTTTTGAAAAAATTTTTTGAAAAAATATTAAAAGCCTCTTAACTCTTAAAATGAACATTACTACCAAATTTCAAGTTGAAAATAAAATTTAATCATGTATAAAAAAATAAAAATACTTGAAATTTAGATTTTAGATAAGTCCATAAACTATCCATAAAATTATACAACAAGAGCGATTCACTCATGGAAAATTCATAAAATCGCTTGAGGGTGTCCATATGACTTAAAACATGCAAAAAATGTTAAATCAAGAAAAATATTTTCATTAAATTGTTTTTCATTTTTTTTAATTTTGAAAAAAATTTGTTTGATCATGATTGAACTTTTTGGTCATGATTGATATTAAATCAAAGGCAAAAAACTAACAAATAAAATGGGACTAATTTCATGTTTTTAAATTGTATAGTTCTAGAGCAGGGGTTCTCAACCAGTGGGTCGCGACCCCCAGGGGGTCGCCGGGCATGCCTAGGGGGGTCGTGAAACAAAAATTTAAAAGTCATATTTACAGAGTTATTTTTTATACAGACACAGCAATTTTCAAAACTTATAGATTATTAGAGAGAATAGTTCGTTTCATGCATGAACTATTTTGAATAAAAGTAAATATAGGAGGCATCGGCAGCGTAATATGCGAGTGAAATGACGACTATATGGTAGATAATTATTAAAGTCTTAACATTTTAGGTCCGAGGGGGTCGCCAAAATATTTTCCCTAAAAAGGGGGTCGCGGAGTCTAACAGGTTGAGAACCCCTGTTCTAGAGTTATTAGCTGTTTAAAAATGCAGGAAAAGCAACTTTACAACAGTTCTTTGGACATTAGAAAATTACTACAACAAAAATAAAGGTGATAAAAAAACAAAACCTGGAACATTATATCTATAACGCTAGTAGTTTTTTATAAAAAAATCATGAACAAAATGAGAGGGTTTTATCTTTGGTTTTTTAGTTGTTTTGAATAAAAATATTCGAATTTCGATTTTTTCACTCCTCTTGGTCATCGACTTCCAATTCGAATACAGAGTTGAAATTTTGGCTATGAGCTTCTATTAGCTGTTCAAAAAAAGTAGAGGGTGCCCAGAACTCTACCTGAAAAAAAAGTTTTTGGGGCCACCCTACTCTGTAAGGAAATATTCCAGTAAATATATCTGCCTCATGAAAATTTTTAAGGGGTAAAATTTGTAGAAGGATAAACCCCATCAGGTCAATCACCTCTAAAAAAAACACCAGTAAATATGATCTGAGTATAGAATGATACCGGAGATGCTAACCCTTTCCCAGCTTATGTCCTTTCCATGAATAACTGAATCTTCAACGAACTCTCATTGTTATTTCTATGGAGGTTAGAACTAACGTAGAATTACACACAAGACCGTATGATTTTGAAGTTAATAATTTAAATTATTTGTCTTCTAATAATGGGGAATTCGGGATTTAACAGATAAATAAGGTATCATAAGCGCTTTATTTTACCTAAAATTAACGGGTTTAATTAGGTTTGGTTTAATTACAGAACATGTATTGCTAAATTATCAAATCCAAATTAAAATCCTAATTGAAACAAATTGCTCACAAACTCATTCTTTTTCCTAAAAGTGTTTCATAAAAGTTTTAGGGAAAATAAATTTTTCATATCAATGTAATCAATGGTATGAAAGAAAAATAAACCCAACTTAAAGTGTTTGAGTGAGTAAAGTGTTATTTAGAGTTGCTAAAATATTTTCTGAAACATACCAAACAGTTTTCAATTGGCATTTTTTTGGATTACCAAAAATTTTACTCACTAAAATGATAAGTATTTGTATTAATAATATCTCCTCGATGCATCCAAAGTAACACAACATTTAAGAATTTAAGTGCCAAAATTCTTATTTACTTAACCATAAAAACAAAAAATTTAAATTTTCTAAAAATTTTTATTTGTTCAAACATTTAGGGGACAGTTTCAAACAGTTCATTTCAAACAGTTAGAATTTAGATTTTGGGAGGCTATAAAAAGAGAAAAACTTCTCAGAATGACTCGATATTTCTCCTGAGTATTCCTAACGCATAAATTCGGATAAGAAAAATATAGCACCAAAATTTTCTAATATGGGGAAAACAACTTTTTATTAATTTTCGTGTTTATGAAAGAAAGAGAAAGTGTAATAAAATATGTGAGAATGACAAAAGGAAAAAAGAGGGTGAGGATAATGGGGAAGAAAAAGATGATAAAAAAAGCAGAATGAGAGGGGATAAAAAATCATTAACTTTTTGGAATGAGAGTGGGAATTACGAGATGAATGATATTCATGAAGGGAGTAGAATGATAGGGAAAGAGAAACAGAGTAATAAAATGAGGTAGAGGGAAGGTTAACAATAATTAGAATTAAAGAAACAAAATGAAGTTAAATAAGAAAAAAGAGACTAATGAAAAATTACAGGAAATATAAAAAAGTAATAAAAGAGAAAGTAAGGATAAGAAGAAAAAAGGATTGAGAAAGAAAAAATGAGGGGATGAAGATGAGGGAAGGGGACAAGAAAAAAGGGGGGAATGTTTTGTTTGGAAAATTCGAGTAAATAAGATAACGAAACGGGGGTAGCTAAGAATCCCAGACTCCAGCTTTTCCACTTTTGCGGAGGAGAGCGAGGAGGGAGGGACCCTATAAAAATGTCCAAAGGGAGAGATTTCCCGTGCCGAAACAGGATGCTCTCTGATTGCTGAGGGCACTTCCCGTTTGTTTTCCATATGCCACATCCTCATTACGGGGGAAGCCCGCCGCTTTCGATGGCTTTCCAATCCCCCACCCGATCAAGTGCTGTTAGGTCGCGTCTGGTTATTATTATTGCTCCCGATGGATGCAGATGAAGGATGATGCTCAACGGCTCTCTTGTCGGGAGAAGGGACTGTGTCTGTTTGTTGGGTGACTTGCGTATCCGGGGAGATCAACAGGGAGAATCCCAACCGAGCAGCGAAAAATGACTTCACTTTTCTCTTTCTATATGATTTGTCCATTGTTTTTTATGGTCGTTCCGCAACTAATCGGATAGGTGAAAACGCTACCTTAAGGCTCATTTAGACTTTTTACTTTCTACATTCTTTTTGGAGGAATCATCTAATGTAACAAATGTAAATAAATTGTCGTTTCCTCCAATCTCCTGTCTTCACTCCTCCAATCTCTTATGCAAATGTATGATTCCTACATAAGGATCACTCATGGTGAGTATTGAAAGTGAAAAAGAAAAATGATCTTTTGGATAAATTTATCCGGAGCTAAACAATGATAATGAAATAAGGATCAAGATTTTTGAAAAATTTTTGTAGTTCGTTGTTTTTTTAAGATGGTAATTCATTATTTTATTACATGCACATTTATATTCGAACATAGTGGTACAGTTCTTGAAAAACGATGGCTTAGGTGAGAGAGAAAAAAAATTCGGAGAGGAAGGATGCTGGAATTCCAGGATATATATCGTGTTATTTTTATCGTTTTCTTTGATGAAAAGGGTGAAATATCACGGTTTTTGAGGAAATGATATCCCGATATCCGACGGGATTCCGGTTATAGAGGGAGACAACAGTAACTAGTTCTTCATTTGCATTTGAAAATTAACTGAACTTGTCAAATTAGCCAACCCCTATCCTGGTGATAACCATCTCTATTTAATTTGGTATAAAAACTTCAATAATTTTTTAAATAAGAAGTTGAAAGCATTTAGTATAATTGTAAAGTGAAATTGTTTAATTTTTTAAAACCTATTTTAATTCTAGTTCCGGCCGTAGGGGTGCTATTTTCAAAGGGAACGTCTTATCATTTAAAAGAGCAGTAAGGCAATTTTAAAACGCTATAACTTTAATATTTTGTACGCAACTACTGTGCAAGTAAACATAGAAAATAAAATCCCGTGTCATTCATATTTGCATCGCTTATTCTCTTTCAACTGTAGCTTCATACTATTTGAACTATCATCCTATCACGATCGGTCAAGTGCCAATAGGTAATGTCTGGCGTCCCGTCTTGTTATTGTTCTTGATGAATACAGATGAAGTAAATTGTTGTCTCAACGGTTTTTCTCCGGCGGTTCCAGCGATTTAAATCATTACAAGGGTCTGTTCAATTCTTCTTATGAAGGCAGGCAAACAAAACGGGTTAACATTACATCTTAGAATGAATATGGTGTCAAACCTCTCTAAATTATCTGGAGTTGAAGTCAATTGTAGATTTAGACTACTGGCAACAGACAACTGCTTATCCTTAAATAATCTGCATTTAGAAAATTATATGAACAATATTAAAGCTGGACTGCCAATTAAGTCCTACGCTTTTTAATTAAAATTTTCATTCTATCATAGTATTAGAAATTGGAATTACAATCTTTTTCAGCTGAATTTACTTACGTAATTTTTATGTGACAAGTCACTTTTAAGAGGTTTTTAAGATTTATTAAGAGGAGAGGCAAAGGTACTAAAAATTAAAATGCTTGTGTGAAATATTATTTTTCAATCAGAGAATTAATTTAATTCATTAATTTTTAAACACCTTGTTGTTTAGTTTCTTAGTGCATAACTTTCTAATAGAAAGAATTAGTCACAAGAAAGTAATAAAAAAATAATATAATTGAAACAGCTAAATGCCATAACTAAACGTTCTATAACAAAGAGAAAATAAAAGAAAACAATCAAGATGTAATGAAAAACTAATAAATAAGAGAGAGGATGAGATACACTAAATATAGGTAGATTGTAAAGGATTAAAAAGGAGCGAGGATGGGGGAGAGAATATAAGATATATTTGGAGATAATTAAAAGGCGAGAGGAAGAGAAAAAATATAAGGTAGGAAGAATGAGAAATAATGGCAAGAGAGAGATAGTATGAGGAAGATATAATAGAAGAAAGATAAAAAGATAAAATGATAGATGAAAGAATGTAAGGAAGAAATAGGAGGTAAGAAGGAAAGAAGGAGATCAAGATATAAAGGTTAAAAGGATGAGGATGGAGAAAGTATGGAGAGAGAGAGACAAGTAAATAGTGGGGGATAAGGAAGGAGGTTACAGACATTAACAGAGATAAAAATGTTTACCAATAATGAATCAAATTGATTTTCAATCGTGCCTATTTGTTTCTATTGTCATAACAACCTTTACAGATTTTATTAAAATCTCTATATTATGTGTTTCATTTCCAATCCTGATTTTTCTTAAAATGGATGGAGCATAATTCCATCTTTATAGTATCCAGAAAAGAATAGAAAAATAAGGGTATTTTGAAGTTTTGGCTACTTTTCTTTCCAAACTGTACCGGATGTTCAGTCACGGCAACGCTTAATTCCGGTTAAACAAATGAAATTCGGCTGACAAAACACAAACAGAAAGACAACAGAAGAAGAAACCCAACGCTGCGATAATTGAATAAATCGTTCGGCAAAAGGGAAATCGTTTTTCTCCTTTGCCAAAGAAAGAGGAGGTCTTTGGTGGGCAAAGCGCCCGAACAGTGTTAAAGATCTCTTAAGGGGAGTTAGTACCTTTTCACCTTCAAAAAATCGATTTTTCAATTTTTATTTTAAAAAATTATTTGAACTATTATGAACATTTTAAAACAAACTCCATCCAAATCGGTCCATAATTAAGCTCTCAGTGACAAAAAAACGTAATTCTAAACAGTGACGTGCTTCCTCTTTCTCGCGCTTTAACCTTCGTTTTCTCATTTTCAAATTTTTGGACTTTCCCACAAGATTAAAAAAAAACTAATGAACCAATTATTTTAAAACTTGGTATGGTTGTTCTTTATGCTGATCTTAACTCTATGAACTAAGGATTTGTGTATTGGAGCTATGTTTTTTCATTTATGGGTCATTAAAGAGTAAAATATTTTGAAATTTCTTATTTTTTTAAATCTGATTTTTTTAAAAATACTAAAACTCATAATATTATATATTCCTTAGTTCACAGAGAAGAGACATTAATATAGATTAGTTTGGTGCAAAAATTTAGGTTTTATACTGCTTCTCTCAAAATTTATTTTGCGGGAAAGTCAAGTACATGCATTTCAAATAGTAGGAAATGTTGGCAAATTATGCTTACTTTTCAAAAATTTGGTGGGTTATTTTAAAAATATGATTGCATGTTTTAAAAATTTGTACAATTATCTACTCACTGCTCTAATAGTATGCAAAAATATACAAAACTTAATTATTTATGACAAATCGAAAAAGGTATGTTTTTTCAAGCATCGCGAGGTCTGAAAGGTACTAACTCCCCTTAAAGCTCTCACAATGAGGCTGCTCAAATGACCTCGTTCATTCTTTCCTTCATTTGCATTCCTCCTGAAAATGATGTGGCGTAATCAGATGGACTTCTGGAAGGCAGCTCCCAGTAGCGGATTTCTAAATAGGCTAGCTAGGCTATAGCCTACGGCGGCAAATTTCAGTAGGCGGCAAATTTTTGACAGCAGAATTTTTTCTGAATAAAATAGGAGAAGAAAAAGGAAACACTAAAAATAAGCTCTGGAAAGACGGAGAAACGTCCTTCCCGAAAAGCAATTCTGTGGTTTACAAAGAACTGTTTTCTGTTACCCAAAGGGTCTCAAAATGAGCAAAACACTACTTTAAGGGGCAATTTTCCAGAAAGTTTCTGGGGGAGAACCCCCAATCCCCCCTCTCAAATTTTGGTATCTGTTAGGTATATACAGTGTTTTCCCTTGGAAATTAGACCACCTACAAGAAACTTTTCCCTTTTGGTGCTCTCTCCATAGAGTTTGAAAAGTAGGTAAAGACAAGTTTGGGGGGAATTTCCAAACTCATTTTCTGGTGGAGGACCTCCGGCCCTTGTTGACGTTTTTTATAAATTTTCCCCCTAGAAAATTCTGTGGTTTTCAAGGAACTGAAGGGTCTCAAAATCATTTGAATCACTACTTTAAGAGGCAAGTTTTCAAAATTTTTTTGCCATACCCCCCATTTTTACTTCGAGCTCACATTGTAAAATTCTAACATTTCTTGTAAAATATTACTTTTAAGTGATCAAACACTTCAGGTATAAATACTTTCGGGACATTAAGATGCTCATTGCTCAGTCCTACCACCCCTCACTAGCGGATCCAGGGGGGGCTAGGGGGCTTAATCCCCCTCCCAAATGAAAAGTCTCACACTATATGACATTTTATGCACCAAACTGAGTTAAAACCCTGTTATTTTATTAAGGTCAAATTTTCAAACATTTTCTGGGGGAGGACTCCCAGACCCCCTTGGTACCTGTAACTCTATTATTACAACTTCATTTTATATTAAGTTCGTCCAAATGCAAAAATTCTACCAAAAATCTATGTCCAAAACTCGGAAGAGGCGTTCCAAAACTGGTTAAAAAAGTGGGGTTTTTCAACCTAAATTTAAAAAAATTAGTATTTCCATATTAACATCATAAAGAAGATTACATTGAATTATGAAAATTCATAGCCCCAAAAAACAAATCCTGGATCCTTCTTTGTCATCCCCCCCCCAAAAAAATAAGAAACCAAAAGTCATGTCACGCCGTGTATACCAAATCCACTTAAAATCTTTGCCCCCCTCCCCCTACCAAAAACTGAAATGACGCCCCTGTTTATACTCTATTCATTTAGAATTGACGCTTGAGAAATAGTGCTTTCCCCCACGCTAGAAGCGTTACCATAGTTACTATCTTCGAGCAGCCAATAGTAAGCCTTCTTCGTCACTTTGACGAAGATAGTTGCTATGGTTACCGATCTGTGGTGGGCAGGGTTGGGTTTTACTGGGAAAAACTGGGGGGCACTGGGAAAAACTGGTAAATACCGGGAAAAAGTGGGAAAAACTGGTAAATACCGGGAAAAACTGGTAAATACTGGGAAAAAGTGGGAAAAACTTCTAATTGACAAAATAATGGAAGTATTAGGTTATGGCCTTTTTAAACATATTATAAAAACTTTTAGTAAATGACATTTTTTTGGGAGGGGGGTTAAAATTATTGGTGGGAAAAAATATAAGTGAGCAAGAGCATTAATGACATTTAACATAAAATTTGCATATAATTTTTTAATACTAGTGAATTTCTCAAATAAAAATAGAGTATATTTATTAATAGAAAATAGAAAACAAATTTACTTATAATATATGTGTCTTTAAGAGAAGCATTGTATAAAGTTTTTTTAAATGTAAATAAAAACGTTATTTAAATAAAATAAAATGTAAATGTAAATCTTGATTGCAAGATAACTCTTTTGAAGTAACCGATGAAATAAAAAAACGATGAATGAAGTAACCGATGATGATAATCCGATGAAAAGGGCATAACCTTCAAAAGATGACATTCCTCAGACACATGATAAAACCCATATTCATATATAACATAGGATAAAGCTTATTTAAGGTAATTTTTCTAAAAAAAAGGCTGTAAAAACTTTTAAAACGTTCATCCATGAATAGAATAAATTCAATAAATAATCAGTTTTTCCCACTTTTTCCCATGTGGGAAAAACCTAGTTTTTCCCAGGACGGTAAATACCGGTTTTTACCATGGTATTTACCGGGGGTGGGAAAAACCTTGCCAACCCTGGTGGTGGGGGAAGGAAATATTTTCAAGCGTCAGTTCAAAGTGAACAGTAAGAGGTATTGCATATAGGCGGCAAATTTTGGTTCAGCCTATAGGCGGCACATTTGGAAATTCGCCACTGGCAGCTCCAAAAATAACTGAAAGATTCGACGAAACTCCGAGAGGGTATGAATAAAAGGACAAAAATTTTAATGATTTTAAAACAAACTTTTTTACGTTTTTAAGTTTAAATGTGGTAGTGAGGACCCGCGACTTATAAAATTTAAGTTTTCATTATTTTTTATGGTGACTTTTTAAGTTGAAGAGGGAGCAATGCTATAAATACTAAATTTCTCAGCTTAATAATAAATTCTAATTCTCAAATTAGCTGAAAAATAAAGAAAAGAATGTATGGGATGAAAAGTACGTTTATTTCATAGGTTTATTGCAGAAATATTTACCAGATTTTAGTAATTTGGTTTGTATTTGTTTAGCGTTTTTCACTGTTAAACTTAAATTGAATCTGATGCAAATTCTGACCGTTGCTCTTTTCGATACGTAATTCCCTGAAGAGTGTTATTAGCCAAATACACACCTGTACTTTTGCGCATTCACCTGTCCAACGAATATAGAAATTTTGTCGGGGAACGAAGCTGAATGCAAAAAAAACTACCCTCGTATTGACCCCAGAATTTAACACACAGAGAGAAACAAATTTTTTTTCATTAACATTTTTTACTATTAGCGGATAAGTGCACTGGAAAGGAGCTAGTCCCATAGCATCCTTTTCCACCGTATTCGCCGTTGATTTGAGATTTTTTTTTGTTTTATTTCTGCAAACCACAATGTATATGTAATTCCTTACTCATTAATTACTAGTATCATTCAATAATTTTTCCCACATATACAATTTCAAAGAGAGCGAATCCTTTCTTCTCATCCCGTACATCTCACGCGTTTAAATACAATGACAACTTATCAGAATCAGTTGTAAAACCTTCCATAAAACTGCTGAATTGCTTAACTGTCACCCGCCTGGAGGTCCTCATTCCAGTTGAAGATGATGAGCAGAGACTGTTCGGTACATTAAAAAAATTAACATTATCTCCCTATCAAGATAATATGACTCCCTCCCCTGAAGATGTAAACACCCTATTCACTCTAAATAATTACAAAACGCTTTGGTTGTTGATAACACATTAATGCAGGGATCAAGTGAATAATAAAAATAGTAATAATAACTTACTGAATGTCGGAGGCTTATAAAATCACTCAAATATTGTAAGGAATGTCAGAAATGAGTCTGATAAGAAGGATGATGATGCGATGGATGTTTATCCCCAAGTAAAGGTCGATGCCCAAAATTGCTTCTAATCTGATGAGAGTTGAGGTCTTCCAGATCATATTTAGGAGCTGTGAAAATAAATCTTCCATTCCACTTATTAACTAGATTTTATCGGAAAAAATGGATTTCCAGAACATCGATGAGCTCCACGGGAGATTTACAAGAACTCCTCTAAAAAAAATAAGACCTTTAAATATATTTCGAGCAATGCAAATTTTATAGGGTGGGTTGGGGTAAAGTGGGTCTTGGGGTAAAATGGGTCAGTTTTAATTAACTCGATATAAATCAAATTTAAATTGAATTTTTTTTCACTAATTTTTTTAATCATATTCTTTAATCTGTTGGCAACCTTTTTCGACTATCAAAAATTAAGATTTATGAATTTGAGGACTGAAAAAATATTTAATTTGAACCGTAAATGATGTCATCGAAAAAACAGGGTTTACCAACTTCGAAATAACTATATATTGTAATAAATTAGAACAGACTTTTGTGATAGTTTTTCATAAAAGAAAGTTTGAGAGACATTTCAAGCCAATCAGCTTAGAAAAATATAAAATATTGTATCTTTTATAACGATATTTTGTACTTGGGGTAAAATGGGTCATAGTTAAGAGGCCTTCTATATAAAGTAAAAACAATGTTTTCAACTTATTTCCTTCAAATATACATTGAACTGTCAAACAAGTTTATTTTTTCTCCAAAAGAAGTATTTTAATTGCTACATTTGGAACAAAGGTCATTAACTTCAAATGTTTACAATTTCCTAAAAGTACAACTTACAACAAATTTTTTCAGATAAAAACGGCTTGGTCGATTGCCTTTTTTCTTATTTTCATGTATATTTAGTAATAAATATATTTTTGACATCTTTTTGCAATGAGACCCATTTTACCCCTCATTGGGGTAAAATAGGTCATTACTTTTGATGCTAAGTTTAACCAACTTATAACAAAATAATATTTGATAAAATTAGATGAAAATGTTCTGAAGGATTGTAGTGTCAAGATCCAATTGAAAGAAATCCTTAAAAAGTAATAGTTTTGAAGAAATAAAACTTAGAATGTGAAGGTACCTTTAAATTGACCCATTTTACCCCAACCCACCCTATATATTTCTTTAGAAAAGGCTGGAATTTATCACTAAACCGAGACTCTGGTTAAAAATGTTTTATTTTGCTCAAGAAGGCTGATAAATCTTATAATATGCTAATTTAAAAAAAAAAAAGCGAATGATTTTAAGTAAAAATTATCCTTTTTAATTTGATAAATGAGAAGCCACAAAATTGCATTTTTTAAAGAAGACAAACGCAAAATTATAACAGTTGAAATTAGACTAAGTTATCAGTTCAAGATCCAAGAACAGTTACTACTTTTAATTAATAAGATCCATTCTCTTACTTTATTTTTCTTCCGATTTCAGTTTATCACCAAATTTAGACAGTTTTGTATAACTAATTGAATAGTGTGAAAAAGTTAGAAATTTAAGTGACAAAAGGATTAAAGTGCATTTAAGCATCGAAATTTACAATTAAGAAAATAATTTTGGTTCGCTTAAATAATAGCACTATAGAAAATAAAATAACAGGTATCTCTCTATTCTAAAAAAAGTTTTTGGTAAACGGTTTCCAGAGAAAGGCTTTTTAGTTACTGAACCGAATGACACATATATGGTATCAAAATGTCCGGATTCTTTCCGGATTTCCGAGTATATATATATATATATAGGGGAGAGTGTTGTACCTATGGACAAAATTCACGTTTGGATTTTTCTAAGACAGGTAAAATCACATTTTGACCATTTAAAGTGCCCAACCTATAGTCCTAACCTTTGTGAGTAGAGAGATATTTTTTATTAGTCAAAATCTTGAAAATTTGATTTTTAATCATTTATAATAACTTGTAAAAATTTGTGTCCAAAGGTACAACAACCTGTTGTACCTATGGACAGACCCAGTTGTACCTGTGGACACCCTTAAAAAGGGAAGTTTGACTTGAAAAAAGCTAAGAATGAACATTTTTATTGATGAATTACCTTTTAATAACCTATTTCAATCCTTTTTAAAATTGAAAATAGATTTTTTAAAGTAATGTAGTTTTAGATCGTAAATGATCATTAAAACGAAGTAGAATGATAAAAGTCTTGATTTTTTTACCAAAAACACAAAAATCACATGGTATTTTCAGATCAGAATTTAAGGTAATAGTTTCATCAATCATGCTGATTGATCTGACAACTTCACTGATCCAAAAAAACCCAATTCGATCGACACTTAGTTGTGCAAGCATTTGGTGGTAATAACAATAATAATGTGGTGGTAAATCTTCTTCAGTGGAAATTTTAAGTTTTTTTAATCATCATACTTAAATGCGATAGGGTGCTTAGGGTTTTACACCATATTTTAAATTAAATTCCAAGTAGAATCATAAATTTAAAAAAGTAGTTTAGATCACAAAATATTTGATTTTTCATCTAAAATTCACTTGAAAATAATCGCTGACAGATAGATTACCATTTAGAATTAATTTAACATTTATTAAAATGTATTCAGTTATATGAAACCTGATTCTAAAACGCCGATTAGCTACAGACACCCACAAGAACGTGTCCGTAAGTACAACACTTATGGTGTCCGAAGGTACAGCATCAGGTGTTTTTGCATTCAAAGTTCTATAAAAGATAAAAGAATAGAGATCTGACGATTTCTAATATCAAAACTAAAAAGTCAAGATCTCGGGGATTTCCCCTTATGTATCCCATTTTATCATATCATAATCATAGAGGAAGAAAATAATTAATGTAGTGATGCACTAAAAAAAACTTTGAGCACCTAAAAACAGTATTTTTACTATAGAAAATTTAAATAATATTTTAAACAGCTGATTTCACGTTAGCAACTAGATAGCACCTGTTTACATTCAAAATCGACCACAAATTCAAATTTACATTTTTTCCCGAATTTTAAAATGAGGTGGCTGAAGGTACAACCGTCCGTAGGTACAACACTCTCCCCTATATATAGGCCCTTCGATTTTTCAAAAAAATTCTCAATTTTAAAATATTTCCATTTTTTTAGATAACGGATAAGGTCGCAGTTACAAAGCAAGTACTGTCAATGAAATTATTATGCATCCAATCACAACGACCGATTGACGCTATATTTTAAGATGAAACATGTTTTTTCAAGATTTAAAAAAGTACTTTCTTGATGAAATATCACTCAAAGACTGATAAAAACATTCTAAAAACTTACATGTATGCCATTTTATACTAAAATTTCACACTTTTTGTCCAATATTTATAATTTTTAGTCTGATTTTATCGAAATTGTAAACATAGAGTGATGTTTTGTCTCTTATAATTTTCAATTGCTTAAACGGTTGTTAACGTATTGTTTAACAAGTCTGGGTTTAAACAAAAATATGAATGATAAACACTAGGCATATTACTATACTAACGAGTTACTTTAAAACACTGGTTTTTGTTTGGTCCGAATATTGATAAACAATTAGAATTATATATTTTTATAATCATAGATTAAAAATAATTAAGATGAATATTTTAAAAAACATTCAGTTTAAATTTTTGATAAGTTCGAGTTAATATATTCTAACTTTTAAGGGAGATTTATATACATGAAGGGGATTTGGTGACGTATTTTTTGAAAGTTGGTTGACGTTTTTTCTGTTAACTGTTTAAATATTTTATAAAGTGTATATTAAGTTCAGCGAGTTGGAATTTGTGGGAATTGCCAAGCAATTCCAAAAAGTCCTGCGTCAGCAGTTTACGGGGGTTGGTGAGCGATAGCGATCAGGGGGCGGTAGCTCCCTAGTTTAAAAAATAATAGTTTATTCTGACTATTTTGTTTTGATAAATTTTAGACAGTATGCAGGGGTTACAATTTGTAAATAATACAGGGTATAAATTCATTGAATTCATATATATTTCCTCTTTAATATTTAAGGTATTAAGCAGACGAATTCTGTGAGGTTTCATGGAGGAGAGTTAAAATGTGTCCCTTTTTTCCATATATGTTGATAATTTTTGCTTATCCTCAATGTATTTAAAAGACTGGGAAGGGTTTTACCTCTTTAGTTAATTGAGAAGACAAGGAGATGAAAGATTTGACCTCTTCATGCGGCAGTTCCAGAAAAAAAAGAAATGAACAAGCAGGGATTAAGTGGGAAACACGAATTGAAAACTTAATAGATGTAAATGCATGTACATTTTTAGGACTGGATCTAGTCCCCAAAAATTCTACCCATCATTATGACACTTTATATCTTTTTCTCAGAAAACACATTTGACAGTAGACGATTTAATAATACCATCACTTAAAAATATATGCAAGGTGGGGAAGTAGAGAACCAATTAGAGAAAAAACAGTTGCTTCACAAACCCTCCTTGGTCACAAACCAGCTATACTTATCTGCTACCCATTGCCTAATTGAGACTACTAATGATTCAATAAATAACTAGAACAACGGAGAGACATTTCTCATTTGGACATCACAGATGCATTTAAAAAACACTAGTGACTCAAGGGGGAAATATGCCAATTTAAAAGTCAGTCGTAAAATCTTGATGGAGCATAAATGAAACACTACTACGCTGTTTATGTATTGTTGCTTGATAAGGTGATTAACCGGATTACTCTTAATATCAAACTCCATTCCATTTTTAATTGCCCTTAAACCCTCTACTGCCCACGGTAGCAAGCAAATGTACTACCATCAATTTTCAGCATGTTTTTAAGTTATTACAGCAATAATTGCACCTCCGTGTTATAATTTGCAAAATTTAAGTTTAATCCTCAGTTTGTAAAATTTTAAAAAATTTTGGATTAAAAATTAAATAATAATAAAAATAATATGTTTTTTGTATTTTTATATATTTTATTTGACCCTAACTAATTGAATAAGGCAAAAAAATTTATCCATAGTTATTTCTTGATGTAGATAAAATCTTAATGAAGAATTGTATAGTTACATAAGTTAAATGGAACTGGTTTTAAAACTTTTGGTTAACAATCTGGAGGGAAAAATTGTTTAAACATGATATCTCAAAGGTCTTTAAAAATTAAATGCAGTAATCCATATATCGTGTTTTATAGTAGTCGGGGTTGCAAGGTTAAATTTTTTTAAAAGTGCAAAAATTTTTTTAATTGTAATAGAGAACCTTTATTATACAGATAAACATAAGTGCAAGTGATGAAAAAGTAGGTGGAGGTGGTAGCTGAAGTTTTAATAAAAATAGCACCCAAATTGAGCAGCACGTAAACTGGGATGGTTAATGATTGCTGTGAAATTTCTGGTTAGAATTCAGTGTGAAATAATTGAACAAAAGTTAACGTAAAAGCATCTACAAGCCAAATTAAACGGAAAACCAAATTAAACAGCGAATATATCTTTGTAGATTTTTTGGTAGTTTATTCCTTGCAAAAATTTATCCCCAGAGTTATTAATAATTTGAAAAATTTAACATATGATAATCTTTATAAATATTTCCTTGTAAAGATACTCTTTCAAAGCGCTCTGAATTTGAGAGCATCATTTAAACTTACAAATCCTAGATCAACGTATCTAAACATTGCGCAACGTCATTTCATTGTTACAGCCAACTATTCTTATGAATATTTGCATGGCCGTGAAAAGAACGCCCAAACAAGTATATCTTCATCACTGTCTTCGTGGGAAGGAAGATCCCAGACGCGACTTATCGAGCTGCATCAATTGCAGGTCCCAGTTGTGTCTTGAAGTCAGTGTTTTTTCGTCAGACCGCAGCAGATCGACCGCATAACTCCGATAACGTCCTTCCCCAGATGATGACGATTAGGCAGATAACACGCATTTGAAACACTAATAACGCATCGCGAAATTTAATTAGACAAGCAATACGACGAATCGCTTATACCCTTTGCGAACTTTCACCAGACTCAATGCTAATAGTGCGTTGTAATATTCGGCATTTTGAACATTTTAGGGAGGATAGCTGACGTTTAAAAATAAAAAGGGGGAAGAAGTCTGAAATAATCTTTCCGATTTATCTCATATTGTGCATAATTTATTATTTTTTGACATTTTGCATAAGCAGATGTGGAGCTAAGCAAACGTGATGTAAACTATACACTCTTAAAACGACAGTCTCAAAACTGAGTAAAAAGTACTCAAACTGGCTCCAATCCAAATGTACTCAAATTTGAAAACCTGAAAATGCTCATTTCTGAAAATGTGCATACTCAAAAATGAAACATCTTGAGCTTGAACTGAAAAAAGAGCTCAAGATGTTTCATTTTTGAGTATGCACGTTTTTAGAAATGAGTATATTCATGTTTTTAAATTTGAGTACATTTGGATCGAAGCCAGTTTGAGTATACTTTTTACTCAGTTTTGAGACTGTCGTTTTAAGAGTGTATGAAAAAACATTGTTTCCAATGCAAGTTTTTGCCTTTTTTCTTCTTCTTTTTACACACAAATTATAACGAACAGATTCTGAGGCAGATCTTTGTTTGGGAAGGGCAAAATACAGATATTGTTAATATCTGCGTATACAGGATTTCGTTCGAAGATAAGACCATGGTTGCAAAAATATATATAGGTATATTGTCTCAAAATTTTATTGAATTGATCCTCATAAGAGTCTTATCTTAATATAAGTATTCATAAATTTTTGTTTCCCTAAAAAAATTATTCTCATTTTTACGGATAGAAAAAAACCTCTAGTAGAATAATAGGGTGACCAGACATCACATTTTTTACATTATTGAGCTCAAAGGAGGAGTTCGAGCTAATTCGACAAAATTCGATGCTTTGAATATTCCAGGGTGAAAAGGAGAGGGACGTCTAAAATCGTCTTTCCGCAATACAGTAGAGCCCCGATTATCCGCGGAATTGGGTGGCAAGGGTAAGGAGGGTTTATATGCATCCAGCAAGTGCGGCAAAATCGCATGCGAATGCGAATTTCTTTCCTATTTTTCACACCGTTGGAAAGGACCAATAGGAAGACTCGAATCTTTCCCGCGCAGCCAAAGGGAGATCTGCCGGAATCGCCGCACTATCGCAAAAAGCAAATTGCGTCAGGGTGACGTGATCTAGATTGCCCCAATGGAAATACAATAATTTGTTTGAAATACACGTATTTAACCGTAGGTCTCTGAAAATTTCAAATATTATTTTTAATATAATTAATAAATAATAAATTTCAGTATTTTAACCAAAGATTAGCGGATAATTTTAGTTGTGCTGCCATCTATAATCGTACCAGTGAAGTACAACTAGATTCTTTTGTATATATACTTTAATTCGAATTCTTGTTTTTCTACTGCACGAAACTTCTATAAGACTCTTTAAAAAATAAATTTGAACAATTTGAGACAGAATATGCATCACGATTACCATCATTACTACATAATAACAATATGAAGCCTCGAATCTTTCCCGCGCAGCAAAAGGGAGATCTGCGGGAATAGACGCACTATCGCAAAAATCAAATTGCGGCAGGGTCCCGTGATCAAGATTGCTCCGTTGGAAATACAATAATTTGTTTGAAATACAATTATCATGTATGCGAGAATCAAAAGCGGAATGTAAAAATAAACGCGTCGTCGCCAAAACCAAAACAAACGATGCGGCAGACAATCGCACGATCGCACTCGCCGCATTCGCATGAAACTCAGCGTCATTGTAGACGCGGCATAAACGTTCACAAACGGCAGGAAAAAATCTTCCCTCGCAGTCGCACTCGCCGCACTTGCCGGCTGCATATAAACCCTCCTGTACCGCGGATAGTGAAAATCGCGGATAACCCGAAAAAAGACTAAAAATGAGGTGAAAACACGAAAAAAAATATTTAAGCATAAAAACTATGTTTTATTGTACAAAAAACATGATATGTAAAACTTTTAAATATGTACAGTACAGCAGAAACCTTTGCTCTACATTTAAAATCTCTCTAATCTCAGCTAAAATTTGCTCTAATCATTAAAAATATTTTTTCTTGGCCCTCGCGGATAATCCGCACCGCGGATCATCCGCTCGCGGATAATCGGGGTTCTACTGTATCTGATAGTATCTGATTTACTTTTTTATAAACATTTTGTATGTACTTTGCATTTGTGTAAGGGAGCTGTAACATAAGCAAGCTATGGAAAAACATTGTTTCCAATACAAGTTTTTGCTTTCTTCTTCTCTTAGATCACTTACTTAAGAGCATATACAAATTAGGTTACAAAAGGATGGACCAAGGGTTACATGAAATTCTTGTTTGTAATAAATCAACCTCTTTTTATGCTTTTATAAGATTTATTTTCATCTCTAGAAAAAAAAGGTTCTCATTAGAAAAACCACATCTGGTAGAATATATACAAGAAGACCAGACGTCCCACTCTTGGTTGGACAGACTATAGTCCATCCAAAATTCTGTTTTTCTATTCTTTCAAACGTGAAAAATATAAATGTATTAGATTTTTTAAATATTGTGGTGGGTCAAGAGTTAGTTTTCAACTTAAATTCTTTAGTTTCATTGATAACTACTTTTGTTCCGTCTCTTTCTTTAAAAAATATGTGCCGCTTATTCTGTATTATCTGTTCACAATAAATATATAGAAATATACGTAGAATACTTACAGCTCTATCAGCAAAGTATTCTGTTTTCTAGTGGTTTAAAGTTTTTGTTAACATTTTCATTTTGTTCAATGCTCCAAACTACTTCTCTCTTAACAAAACGACCACTACTTTAACATAATTCATTTATGAAACTATGATGAGAAATCTCTGGCATCTTAGAGCTATCGGCATAATTAAACTCCCTTAACCTTGTCCCCGGTTTCCATCCCAGCAGAATAAACTGAAACATGTTCGAACAAAAAGTGACGTTTCTAGTGGGATGCAGCTTTATCATTTCCTTTCGCAGTCTTGATGCAGTTTGATCCCAGTACTCCGACCAGTTAACACACATGGTGCACAGAAGATTTTTCTAAACAGTAGCGGTTGTTTGATTTTTCGAAAGGATGTTTCATTGAATCGGATACAGTGGCGGGCATAAGTTTTGAAGAAGAAAGTGTTTCATCACAAAAATCCTTCTTCATCACAAAAATCATTCTTAGGTATCCCCATTAAATCCAGGATATTAAATGCTTAAACTGAAATTAGCGAGATATCTCGACTTTTTTTTGAAAGAATTGAAAAAAAAAGAATTGCATTGACCACAGTTAGTTTGTGCAAAACTGACTTCTGTGATGGTGTGTTTTGTGCTCTGCTATTAGAACAAAAATAGTTTGTGCAAAATTTTCAAGTTGAACCAATTTTCTAACACTAAGAAGAAAGGAATACAACTATGAAGAAATGCTACCTTTATCACCTGTTCACTGTCTTTGCTAAGGAATTAATCGTAGTAAAACATTTTTCATTGGATAAATCAAGATAGGTACATTTCAAATTTAGTAAGTACTTTAGTTACTTAGTTTTACACCTTCCTTAAATGAGCTCTTAAATTATATCAGTGGGTAATCGCAAACAGCCTCAATTTTTCCAATATTTAATGTATTGTTTGTACCGTTTGAACACTCACGGTTTTTTGGCTATTAAGATTATTACTGAAGTAAATAATTTGAAAAGGTAATTAAGAATTCGTCTAAAGTAAAAAATAACAGAACTTGTTGAATTTGTTAGTTGAGGATTATAGTTTCAAAAGTCATTTAATGTGTTTTCTAAATTTCAAGTATGTATTATGTATAAAAGAGTCTCTAGCCTTAGGTATACAACAATTTCATTTGTTATTTCTACCACCTATAGTTTTATTTATTTCTTTGTCGGATATAAACTTATTTTTCAGAAGAAAATAACAAAAATTTCTAAAATTCTTCTACTATATGTATAGGTAAATTGCAAGCTCCTCAAATTTCAAGTTACCACATTCTTTTTTAATGCTACGCGAAAGTCAATATTACCAAGAGTTATTCCAACAACTCTGCAGTTAAGCTTAGTTCCTTTTGCGTAGTCTTCCTCTCAAGTACCAAAATTATGTGGATCTCTCTATCTAAATCAAGTCCCCCCTACTGAATATCAGTCAACTTGTCACTGAGAGATCAGTGCATTTCCAGACGGGAACGCTTTTTGGGAAAATGAAGTATTACTTGTGTAGACGATTATACGTATAAATTTTCTGTTCTTGTATCCGGACATATAACTTTTCATTTGCGGCTCTAGAAAAAGAGACGCGTGTATGTACGAAAGCAGAGACTGAATTCCTTATTTTCCTCACTCGGCAATAGTGTGGATAAAATAATTAAAAACTGTTTATTTATAAAAATATCAAAAGCATAGTTTAAGGAATCAATTTTCCTTATGTGACTTTTACAGGGTGTCCACTTTTAAAATGAACCAATAGCTAACTCATACTTCCAATAATTGTTTGTTTCATTTTGAACGTTTTTTCTCGTTGGAAGTATGCATTTATAACTTTAGTTTTTGAAGTTAGTTATTGGTTGACTTTAAGAGTGGACACCACATGCACAAGTTATAAAATTTTTGTAAGTTTAAAAATAATTAAGTAATTAAATTTTGTGAGTCTACTTTTTCAAAAATAGTTTTTAAATATAAAAATATTCAAAAGCAAATCTACCCAGGATTCACTGATATTTTTTCCATATTAGCTTAAAAATTGATTTTAGGAAATTTCCGTTTAAGACTGTCAAACATATTTCAAGTTAATTTTTAAAAAATATTAACAATAAAATAGTCTGTATATTCTGCATTGAAATACTAATTGAGTTTCTAGCATGAAAGCTATGCATTGTGTTCGTGCGATGCGATGAGGAAAAATAGCACGATGCTAGGTACAACAACAACTATTTATTACGAGACATGCAGGAGAATATATAGTACAGAATGGGGCGCTTGGCGCAGTAAGTTTGGCCTTTTACAAGAACTTCGCCAGCTTGGCGTGTTGGAAATAATTTGCATAGATTTGCATATTAACACATTGAAAGTTCCTAATGGAAGTTGAATTGAAGAAGAATAGAGTTTGGGGAAAAATAAATTGCAGAAAGCAACAATTAATTGAAATTGATTCGTAAGAAACCGAACCTAGGGTACTAATTCTTAAAACGGATATATCTTCATTTGAAAGTATTAAAATCCTAATCTTGATGCATGCGTCTGATAAAAATATTTATGAATTAGAATTGAATTACATTGATGAGGAATGAAAATTTTAATTTCGTTATTATCTCTACAATGTCAACATTTTCATTTCTCTTTTTCCCGTAGTCCTATTTCACTTTTCGAGAAAATTGTCCTTCCCTTGTGTGCATGAATTTAAAATAATGCTCACTTTTCATCAAAACTCAGCTTCTTAAATGTTTTTTTAAATAATCCAAAAAAGCTTGAGATTAAACATAAAAATTATAGGGGTAACTTGTGTTTAGTTAGGTTATCAAACAAACCTTTGACTTTGAAAGTCTTCATTGTGATAAAGCTCACGTTGGGTAATGAATAACTGTCATACAGATTTGACCCCCTCTGTATCCGACAGTTATAAATCCGGAAGTCTATGGAAATCCACCTTGCGAGCTATTTCCTTTCGTATTGTTGTCCGGTATTTCCGGGAAATCATTCATTTCCTTTCCATAACTTTTTTGCAAAAATTGATGGGCTTCTCTTTTTTTACAGTCTGATGAAGATATCGATGTTTCGTGCAATGAAACCTGCAAAATCGAAAAGGTAAGCTCTTCTTTTTATGCTCAAGCTGTCTATTTTAATGACAAACCTAATCTTAAGAAAATACAAATTTAAAAATATCATTGATCTTTGGTTAATGCCCTTGATTAATTCTTTCTAACACAGGAAAAACGCTTGTAAAGAGTCTTATAAGCAAAGAATGGTAAAGGTATCTCCTTATACAGGGTGTATCTGAAATGGTGCAACAAACTTTCAGGGATAATAGTACTCATCAAGACGAACAAGAATTGGCAAAGAAAGGGGGTCCCAGACCAAATCCCAGGGAGTTAAAATTGGAGCGACACCCCAAAAAAATCATTGAAAAATTAAATTTGTAGAATAACTACTATTGTTAAAAACTCAATCATGGTCTCAAAAATAAAATTGTGGTTTAATATGATCTTTAAAATTATCTCAAAAGTCTTCACTTTAAAATTTGTTTTATTATGAAAAAAGTTAAAAAACCACAAAAATGTGAAAATTCTACCAAAACCTCATTTTGTATTTCGAAATCCTTTCTTTTGATTTTATAATCTGAAAGATCATAGTTGTAAACCCTTAAGTCCAAAGTTTGACTTAAAAACAATCAATATTAAACTCTTGAGATCCTGTTAAAGTTCGTTTTTTGTGTGCGCAAACGTGCTTCCTATAGCCGTTTTCAAAACGGCAGTTAGCGGACACAAAAAACGGACTTAAACCATGCTTTAACAGGTTCTCAAGCATTTAATATTGATGGTTTTTACGTTACACTTTGGACTTAAGGGTTTTCGACTATGATCTTTCAGATTATTAAGTCAAAAGAAAGGATTTCGAAATACAAAATAAAGTTTTGGCAGAGTTTTCACATTTTTTTGTGGTTTTTTAACTTTTTTCATAATAAAACAAATTTTAAAGTGAAGACTTTTGAAATAATTTTAAAGTTCATATTAAACCACAATTTTTGAGACCATAATTAAGTTTTTACCAATAGTAGTTCTTCTACAAATTGAATTTTTCAATGATTTTTTTGGGGTGTCGCTCCATTTTTAACTCCCTGGGATTTGGTTTGGGACCCCCCTTTCTATACCGATTCTTGTTCGTCTTGATGAGTACTATCATCCCTGAAAGTTTGTTGCACCATTTCAGATACACCCTGTAGATAGAAACGTCTTTAAAGCCGATGGTTAAAAATACCAGTGTTACATGATTGGCTAGGAAAGTACCACGTGATACCTTTGATATCACGTGATACTATCACTTGGTACCTTTGAGCCAATCATGTAGGTTTGGTATTTTCGGACTGTCGGGTCTAAAGAAACTTTTCTTATACAAGATTGTGTGTATTCACTTTCCAACCTATTCGAGGGACATTGTAAGAGGAATAAGGCTAATGTAAGTCATTAGCTATTTTAGCTATTAAATATTTTTACCAACAGAGCGCCCCTCTGTCAATCATTTCCCCTCTTTGGATACTCCACATTCATTTGGACCACTTTGAATAATTATTATGAACTGGAAAAGGTTTGGTGTCCCCTATACTCTGTGTATTGATGGCACTCTCAGACGATCATTATTCCACTGGGCACTATGGTTCCTAAACTGTGTTCCAAGAAGCTTTTGCCACTTCGTCTATCCTCTCAAAGTAGTCCCCAAAGACCATTTTCTTCCCAATTTTACTGTCCTAACAAATAATTTTTCTATCACGAAATAGTGCTCGACAAACTTTTGTCTCGTTAAGGTCTCATTGACGAAATTTTATCCTGAAGAGACAAAGGCTTCAGACTCAACCAAATTTGGGAACCGCAGTTTTATGATAGCACTTTTTATGAGAGATCTCTTTTTAATAGCGAAATATAGAGAAGCCAATATATTTTCACTAAGCACTTAAACTTTTTGGGTAAATAAACATAGTTAACCTTCCCCATTGAGAACAGGTCCAAAAATTCCTAGCTCCCCCAGTCTTCGCAGTGTCGCAATCCTTCTGCCAAGTCTCCCCATCCAAACGCAATAGGCTTTATACTATACTCCAGTACCCCCGCACACCAAGCGTTTTACATAACCCCTCTTTCACGGGCATCCAAACAGTTTAGTGGTCCAATTTTAGCTGGGACCTCCAACGTCTCTCCTCGAAGGGCCTGGATAATTGCCATCGTGGCCAGTTGTGGAAGGAGAGAGAGAGCCTCATTGCTGCAAACGACATGATAATTGCCCTTTAGCCTCACCCAGTAATGAGCCACTTCCTTATTAGGATCCCTCCTCTCCGTACCTGCTGCAGTGGCATAAACAAGGCTTTGCTGGCTGATGCTGCTGTCAGACAACAACGAATCTGACGGACCAACTTAACTCGAGGGACGAGATTGGATGCGATTGAGGTGCTGGTTTGGGGGAGTTGGCTTTCATAAACGCCACGGCTTCGTTGTTTAGAATGTTGTTAAGTAATCTTTAAAAAAAATAGACAGTATTTCGAAAGTTAAAGACATGGTTATCTCTAGGTCGAGATCATATAGATGCTCTCACAAGACCCCTATACCCAAGCTCTCAGTTTTAGCCGAGTCTGCACTAAATTGGTTGAAATTTCTCTTAGAAAATATGTTTTTTTAATAAAATAAAAACCTTCGATAGTACCTAGGAACTGCTGCATGATAAGCAAGCATCCTACCACTGCTCCAGTGAAGATTCAGTAGCCTTAAAACTTATAACTAACATTTTCCATATTGGGTTAACTTTTGACTCAGGGCGCAGTTTTGTGGATTGCGAAAACTGACTGCCTGAGAATACAGTCAAGTGATGCCCTCGGACACATTAAAAGAATATCTGTAGTTTTTTAAAGCAATTAAAATACAAAAAATTTCTAAAAAATCCTAATTTTAAACATGGGTAAAATTTATTTACGTTGTGCGGCTATTTTTCAGTTTAATTAAGCAGAATTTAATTGTATTAGTTAAACAGAATGGATTGAAAATGTTACCAAAAACTCTATTATTAAATAGAAACTAATGATCTAAATGAAAGTATAAAAATGTAGTTTTGAATGTTTGACTTTACATTTTTCAAACAATCGTTCATTCCTTTCAAAAAAGAGTCTAGCTATGCCCCTTTCTTTTCCCCTCTAATTTAAATATTCCAATTACTTTTCAAAATAAAATATCAAAGAAAATAATTTTGGTTCATTAATTTTAAAGCTGTTCTTCGAGTAATAAAAAAAAGCAGAAAAATACATTTCGATAAATATTAAAAGACTGTTAGTAGGTAAAATTAAAATATAGTTCTTCGCATGGGCGTAGCCAGGGTTCTACTTAGGGGGACTTTTAAACTTTTCGGGTCGACTTTTTTTTGTTTATGAAGAACAATTTTAAAGCCCTGTGAGAAAGGGCTGTAACCACAGTATTGTTTCGAGGGGTATTTGACCTTTAATGAAATTAATGTAAAAGTTTTATGGGTAGCGTGGAAAAATGAGGTCTCTTTCATCCCTATTAATAGGTTTAATGTAGTTTTTCAACACTTTTTTAGGTAAAATTTGTGTCCAAGAAAAATTTATATATAAAGGTTTAGTAATAAAGGTTCAAGGGGGGGTCTCGGGGTTCTCCCCCAGAATAAAATAAAATATAAGTTATAAAAAAGTGTGAATAATGAAGGTTTAAATACTAAAGGGGTGCCTGACTGCCCACCACCAGTAAATGTTTCGAAATTTGACCCTAAGAACAGGGTTTCAAACTGTTTTTTGGTACACGTAAACCCAAATTTGGACATACATTTTTAGGTAGAATTTTGATTTCAATGAACTTAATATAAAAAAAGTGAGAATAATAAAGGTTTCAATACTAAAGGGGTCCTGGGGGCCCTCCCCCAAAAAGTTTTTGAAAATTTGACCCTAAAAAACTGGATTTTAACCTAATTAAAAGTAAAAAACACAGGACTTAGGGGGGCAGCTGCCCCCCCTGCACCCTCTGCACGCCCCTGGCTCCGCCCATGGTTCTTCGTTTCACGAATCTCCACAAAACACCTTTTTACTAGTACATAAATCCTAAGAACAATTTATTCATCTCATTCTCTCCAGAAACTAGTTAAATATACCGAAAAAAAAAGTAAAGGTTTATTTTAACATTTTTACCCGGCGAGCGCTGCGGGAACGGGAAAATTCACTCGAAGAAAACTGGAGAAACAAGAAACGCGCTTTGTGCGCTCCAAGCTGTGATTGGTGGAAATCTATGAACTAGTTTGGGTTTCGATTGTTTGTTTATTTACCTATTGAAAAAAATGGCGGTGTGTTTCGTTTGCTTTTCGAACTCAGTAATAAACCGTATTCTTTCTTCGTGGAATTCAACTAAAAGGTATTATTTCTGTTTATGACATTGAAGTAGGAGGGAGATAATTGTTAATTTTCTCAAAATTTTAAAATGTTGCGTGTAATTAAAATGTGTTGAAAAAAGTTCTCTTGAATGGCATGTGTTAGCAGGGGTAGATCCAGGTTTTATATTTTGGGGCCCATTTCATTATTTTTTGTGGAAAAAGAAATTTTTTTGTGAAAAATTGAAGCAGTGATAGTTAGCAGACGAGTGCGTAAAAGTAAAATTGACTCACAAACCAAGAAAATCATAAAAAATTCAAATATTTTGTGAATATTTTCTTGCAAATTTTCACTGAAGCTAATTTGAATTTTATGAAAGGGGCGTATTTATGAATTTATTTTTGTGAAGGCGCAGCAAAAGGGCCCCAATTTTTGTCTGGATCACCCCCTGGTTAGTTAGAAGTAAACCGTCCATATTAGCCTTTCTTGTAAAAAAAGCCAATTTTTTCCATAGCCTGCTCTCAATTTGTCAATTTTTAACTCTTTCAGTGCCATGAAGGTTGTGCCTTGTTCACCAAAGCCATATCATCATCTTGTCATGAAGTTTGTGTAAGTCAAGATCTGCTTATTTATAATCAATATAGTTTTTACACATTGTATGGTTATTTTAAAATACCTCTAATTTTTTTGTACTTTTTAGAATGAGGAAAGAAAGATATTTAATACTAAAGTGGTAAGTTTCATTTCTTATTATTAATATTAAATATAGCAATTAAGTAGTATATGATATTTTGTTGCTCATTATCATGTTAACTATCTGGGTCTTTTAATTAGTAAATTAAGTTTTTAAATCCTTTTCCACTAACTAATGGTTCTACTCCTTTCCTACTCTTTCCCTCTCTGGATTCTACTAAGTGCTAAGATTGTTTCATGTAAGTAAAATGTAACACTTTTTAGTTTGCAATATGTTATGTTGTTAATTTACTAATTTTGTTACAATAGTTATGTGTTAAATAATGGAAAAGAATTTTTGTTCGTCTTTTAATGCTGATTTTATCTGCTGACAGTTGTGTCACTTGGTCTTCTTTTCATTTTTAGATTAATTTCTTTACCATGGTGTTTCATTTTCCATGTTAAAAATTATGAATATACTTTATAACAGAGGTTCTCAAACTGTGGGTTGCGACACACTGGTGGGTCACGACAAAATTTTATAGAATTTTTACAAGCATAAAGTTTAGTTTTGAAATTTATCAAATTTTTATATATGTTGTAAGGGGCCGTTCAAATATTACGTAAGCACCTAGGGGGAGGGGGGTTTGCACTTTGCTTATTTTTCCTGACAAGGGGGGAGGGGGGTATGAGTAATGCTTACGTAAGATACTGAATTTTCGAACATCTCTGTTTTCGTTGTAATTGTAATTGTAATCCTGTTGTAATTTTAAAATCTTATGTATACACTAGTCATTTCAGATTGCATTTCTATTGAGTTTCCATGGTGACGAACCACCAATTTTAATTACACATGCTTTCGTATAAAAAAAACCAAAGGGGGGGTCAGGCAGTTTCTTACGTAATTATGGTGGGGGGGAGGGTTTGGGTTTGCTTATTTTTGCTGGACAAGGGGGGAGGGGGGGTCAAAAATGACCAAAAAAGTGCTTACGTAATATTTGAACAGCCCCTAAGACAAATAAAAAAAGGAATAAGAAAAAAAATTAAAAATGCCAATTTTAATTACACATGCTTTCGTATAAAAAAAAACCAAAGGGGGGGTCAGGCAGTTTCTTACGTAATTATGGTGGGGGGTTGGGGTTTGCTTATTTTTGCTGGACAAGGGGGGAGGGGGGGGGTCAAAAATGACCAAAAAAGTGCTTACGTAATATTTGAACTGCCTGTAAGACAAATAAAAAAAGGAATAAAAAAAAATACCCTACTTGGTGTTGAACGCAAAATACCAATTTAAGTAAAATAGATATATGTGTCACACATTAATGTACCTACTGATAGTAAAAAATTTATCAGTTACTGAAGTAACTTTTTGAATCAGTGTTGTTAAACGTGGGCTCCTTACAGAGGGAAGCAATACAAATTTTAAGAACTTTCTTAGGAAATGATGTTATGTCTGCAATTTATCCCAAATTGCTAAAAACGAGTTAAAACCATTATTTTAAGAGTTAAGTTTCAAAAATACCTCTGGGGGCCCAGACCCCCCTTTTTACTGTGGAACTCATTGTTGTTTCCACAATTAGACAATTTTATACACTGGGGTTCAAACTTTCTCTTATAATTTTCTGAAAAGTTAATATAACTACGAACACATGCATATAATTTATTATTTGTGACCAAACCTCACTCGCACAAAGCTCAAGTGTCTTGCTGGCGGGGATGGGAAAATCTACTGAATATTAGGTGGGTCGCGAAATATTTTGTATGTATAAAGTGGGTCACGATGTTCAAAAGTTTGAGAACCCCTGCTTTATAATATTTATATTGAAAACTTAACTATGATTTTTTTTATCATTTTCAGAATTTATATTGCACTCGAGGATGTAATATTGCCATAAACATCTATTTGAAAGCCATTGAAGGTAATAAAACAATTTTTAAAATTTAAATGCATATAAACGTAACCAAAAGTGTAGTAGTTTTCTGTCTTGAACTCTATAAAAACTTTCTAACTATTTGTGCCTCAAATTCAAAGCTGCTTAACTGTTCTTACCTTCAATATATACACCTACGATTTTGTATTACTTAAGTTGTGTTAACTGTAGTGGTTGTATTATGCAACTTTGTCATTAAAATCAGTTCAGGAGTTTTTGTACAATACTCAACCAATAAATAACATTTGGTGTTAAGGATCTTAAAAAGTAAGATGTGATTGTTTTTTTTATCATATCATAACTAAATACAGATTTGATGTCTTTAAACTATAGATGAAGTCGGAACTCCTCCTGAGCCTTATTTGGTTGCGGATACTAGAACAAGTTCTTCCATTACAATCAAATGGGCTGAGAGTGCCTATCAAAACATATCATATTTGGTTCAACTACGCTATGATGGAGCAAATCACCTGACAGATTGGGAATACTATAGACCTTCTTCCTTGCTGAAAGACAATTATCTGACAGTGGAAGATTTACATCCATACTCAAAATATAGAGTAAGTCTTCAGCTTTAAAAAAACTATAACAACAAATGATTTTCATATTTTCTTTTATCTACAATTTTCTCTTTTGTTTTGAATCAAATTTTAATACATTGATATTTTAAGTGACTTAAAAATATTTGAATTATTATGTAAAAATGTGTTATGTTTTTCATTATAGTTTCGTGTAGCATGGATTATATTAGAAAACTATCCACCTCTTTTTTCCGATGAAAGCATAGTTATTTCTACGTTGGCAGATGGTGGTAAGTATTAATTTCAGATTAATTGATTTTGAGAAGCATAAAATAAGTTTAGTTAGCCCTTTAGTCGTTTTACCTTGCAAAAGGTGTTGAGCCTCCCAAAATAACAGGTCTTAAAAAAAATTTAATTTCAAGAAAAAAACTTTTTCTCTCTGAAAAAAGTATGTTTTCTGTAGAATAACCTATTTGCAATAATTCCCGGCTTATCTTATAAGCAGAATCTGCTGTGCATAGAAATATTGAAGTAAACAATATTTTGCAGATGTTAAGATATTTCTTACTGAATATTTTCATTATGAAATAGTAGTTATCTCAAGTTTTTAAAAACCTAAGGTATAATCAAAACATTATAAAATGTACATTGTACATATTAAATTATTCTTATGCAAACAATTGTATGACTCCCACACCATTTATTAATCATTAATTTTAATGTTTCCTTATTTTTATTTTTTATTTCCTTATTATTTAATGTTCCTTCTTTTTAAATGACCAAGTTAGTTGATAGACATAAAAAATAAAGCTTTTAGATTATAATTATCTTAAAAAGATAGTTGTGCTGAACATTGCAATAATTAGTTGTGTTTGATCTTATAGCTCCTTCATCACCTCCTGTTATAACTTGTTTGACAGCTGTCAGTTACTCCAGAGTATCTATTAACTGGGATCCCCCTCCTTTTCCGAATGGGCCAATTTTATCTTATGTTTTGTACATTTCCAAACATCCGAGTGGGAATACAATGATTAAGGTAAGATGTGTTCATTCATATCCTAATGTGTATTTTTACAACATTTTCTTCTATTTCAATTATATTTTTATTCAGATATTTTTGTTTCGAGTTGTTTTACTGGCTTCATTTATGATGGTCTGATCATTTGCTGACTGACAGCTACATTCACTTTTTATTAAAGATGTTCTTGTGTGTTACAGACAATTTTTTTATACTCTTTTAAGTTTCAATGGGTTTAAATAGGCTAATAATATAAATTTTTTATTTAACTCTTTTATCCTAAAACCCTGAGATTGCCATTGGAATTTTATCAAAATCCTTTTTTTGATCATATTAATTCATACTGATATTACTTTTTACAATGGAAATGTTTTACCTACAATTTTACTTATAAAATCATAAAATAAATTTAAATACAATGAAAATTCCCGGAATTGAGAGAAAACAACTAAACCCCTTAAATGCTTATTTAAGTTGTATTTAGGTGAAAAAAATAAAACGGATTCATATTCAAATACTTCTCAACAGGATATATCTGATACATCTGATGGATTGCATTATATGATCAACAACTTGGAACCATCAACAATGTATATAATTAAGCTGAGTACTAGGAATTCCATGGGAGAAGGCCCTGCAGATGTTAGGAATATAACTACCTTATCTAAACGAGATGTTTCTAGTAAGTGCTTGCCCAGAAACTTGATTATATTTTGGGTGCAATAATAAACTTCAACATCCAAAGCGTGTTTAATTTATTTTAATCATGTGATATAGAAACTTTAATATCTCAAATTGCTTTTTAGGTATACACCATACTCCTGCTTATCTTTTATTTGGTACCCAGAACAGTGTTGTGAAACACGGACTTAGAATTATAGACGAGCCTCAGATCCTTTTTAAAGTTCCTAACGTTTCCATATCAGTTACAGGTATGAAGTACTGGATGTCTGTTTTAATTTACTCATTAAAATGATGTAGTGGTCAATGGTTAACAATATAATGTTTGAAATAGATAAAAATAGTCTGTCATTGGGTTAGAGGTAAAATTTGTTATTTCCTCTTTTTGCTTAATGATGTATTGGTCAACAAAAGTTTTAAAATATAAATATATTGGCAAGATTATTTTTGTGATTAGAAATTTTAAAACTATAAGTGCAGTTGTTTAAAGTTATATAAAATCAGTAAAGTTAAGTTTTACTGGCAGTTCAGTATTTAGTTGAGGAAAAAACAAATGCTGTTTGTTTTCAATTTTTTTTAAAATACTCTATAAAATAAATTTATTAATCACTCTAATGATCATTTGTATACATTTTTCTTTTCCTTTCTTGTGAAATGTAAGTTATTAAACATATTCTATTTGTATTCTGTAGGAGTAGCCCTGCATGTTAAAAACCACTTGTTTTTTGTGTCGGATTCACAAGGGAACATTTACAGACTTTCTCTAAAGAAAGGTCCAAAGCCTAGCATCAAAATTTTCTCTAGTGTAAACCACCCAACCATTCTTTCTGTGGATTGGCTGCATGAGAAATTGTACATGGCTGAAGAAACACAGGTAAAATTTGTATTTGATATTTTTGATAAAAATTCAGATTATCTTTAAGCATAACAGTTGTGTTAACTACCTAGAAAGAGTACTTAATACAAGCAAAACCAATTTTATTATGATTTATTATTTTTTACATAAAAATATTGTAAAAATAAGAACTTTTTGTCTTTAAATGATCTTTAAAATTGTACAAGTACTCGATTTTATATTTCATTCAAAAATTCAATGCCAAAAAAGTGTTTTATATTGTTTTAGTTTCCTTAATTTTAGTTTAATAACTCACACAGACTTATTTATATCCCAAACATTTATCCTATATATAATAGAGTTGCTTTAATTTTCAGATAAGTCGTTGCAACATCGATGGAAGTGGTTACCAAGTTGTTTTGACAAATATGTCTTACAGACCAGACGATATGCATGTTGATCCGTTGAATGGGTATATAAATTCAAAGTTTTAATTATTGATTTTACCAGTATATTTAAAATATTTCAATCAAAACTCTTAATCCATCCTTAATGTGTTAGTAATATGTCCTACATAATTTTGGAATCAAAGTATCATTTTACAATGCTTTTAGTGTTTAAACTTACAAAAGTGCACAATTTCAAACTTACACTTGACTTTTTTAATTAGGTACTTGTATATGGCAGTAACTGATCATATTTCCACTGGGGGCCTGTATCGTATTGACCTAATGGAGTTTTACAGTGGACCAGTGCCTTTTAATAAAACTCAGCTCATTGTCAGTGATTATGAGCTTACTGCTTTTGTGGTGGATTACAAAAACTTCCGCCTCCTTCTACCGTCATCCACCAACAATTCCATAGTGTCCATTGCTTTGGACGGAAGTGATATTTCAGACATCAGAGAAAATTCTCAAACTCACCTGTACAAGAACATCAAGAGTGTTGCAGTCCATCAAGATCTGTTGTACTACACTACAGGATCACTCTTATATGGTGAAGAGTATCACAAAAAAGAGGACAAATTCTACAATAATGTTTATTTTGTTAAAACCGGACCATTTCTATCAATAAATATTCTTCACTCTGACAATCAACCTTATCCAAGTAAGTATCAGATAAAACTTGGTATTTTTTAAAGTCTTTGTTTCAAGAGAACATTTGAAAAAAAAGTAATTTGATGACTTATGAATTCATATTAATTTTAGAGCTATTCTAAATTTTTACAGTAATTCCATATGATTTGTTACTGTAGCCAATTTACTAGTTTTTACTAATTGTGTTAGTAAAGTAAAAAAACTACATTAAAAAAGACAACTTTAAAAAACTACTAATAGTGTCCATCTTTACAAAATAAATATCCTTTTTCAAGGCCTATTTTTAGGAGTCAATCTATCTTTAATTTTTAGAAAACTATAATTTTAATTCATGAGTTTAGTTTTAAAGACTTTTAACTTTTGTTCTTCAAGAATTTCTTTTAAGTACTTTTTTCTGTCCTAGTATGCAATGCCCAGACACTCTATTTCAAAAGTCTCAATAAAAACTTATCAGTAATTTAAGTTTTGTGTCTTTAAATTAACATTTTTTTATAGTTCCCCTTAATCCAGTTGCGTCTGTTCAAGCATTGTTTGAGTCTGACAGTGCAAGAATAAGCTGGTCAAGCCCTAGATTACTTGCTGGTCAAGGTAAAATGCTACTGTTTTTATTTAGTAATGAATTTTTCATTTCTAAAAACATTTAAAAAAACAATGTATAGTGTTAAAGCGTTAAAGGCTCCTATATTGTCATTCTAATTTCAATAATTAAATTTATTTAGTTGCCACTACTGATAAATTAATACTAACTCATTCTTCACTATTTCTTGCATTACTTTAAGGGATTTTTTTACATTTCAGATAGTGAAGTTTGTTTTGTTTTATTAGTGGTATTCTGAATTTTCATGGTCAGGGAAAAATATTTTAACTGATGTATTGCAGTGTTTTCTGTTTAGACTAAAAATAAAAGCATCAATATATAAATATCCATCAATATTTTGTGCAGTTAAGTTGATTCTTTATGCATTTTAATCTTCCTCCTTCTAAAAATGTGATTCTCACAGGAAAGGGAGCCTATCAGAAATGGTCTTATGAAGTAGAGCTACATGCAAATGCCCTGACTGTGTTTGGAGTTAACATAACCCAAAATTCTTATGATGTTTATAACTTAAATCCAAATACTACTTATTCTATAAAGGTTAGAGCTTACAGTGATGGAGGGAAAGGACCGTTTTCATCAGAATTTGTTGGAACAACACTAAAAAGCTGTAAGTTAAATAAAATCATAATTTGTCGATCTTAAAATAATTATGTTTAATCATAAATGATCCAATTAAAATTGATATAATTAAAACAATATAATACATATTCTTTGATATTTGCAGTTAATTTGTTAAAAATTTATCTAGTTTGACAATTCCATGTAATTTATTTTATACAACTTTTTTATATTAAAAATATTCTTGTGATATTGATTGCAAAATATTTTTTGGTAATAACTAGTAAGAATATTTGTTTAGTGTTTGAACTAAAGGCAAAACCTATGTTTGAGGTATTTTACATTTTCAGATAGTACTGATAACAAGCCATATATTCTCTATGGTGCTCGAGAGGGTTTACTGAAATCAGATTTCATAGGACAAGAAGTGGAACCCTTAATTCTAAAGATGAATCTCAACAATGCATACATAACAGGTAAACTTTTACTATTCATGCAAGTTATTTTTAGCCATTTATTGATTGTTAGATCCATTTTATAAAAAAATTAAAAGCACAAATAATTTTACTACTATGTATTAAAAAATTTACTTTTAAGGATTATTAAAAGTTGTTTAAGTTTATTTGGATTTTTTTCAATTCACTTTTATATGAATCATGACAGTTGTAATGATTTCATAGTAATAATCTGAAAATAATCTTTAGTGTATTAATTATAATTCTGTTTTTTATTTTAGTACCATAAAACTTAGATATATTTCCCCAAAACTAAAGCATTTTTCATTGTGAAGAAAAACCTTTAGAAATTTTATCTATTGCTTTATTCCTCTCACACTCCATTACTAGAGCATAGGGCCTCAATTTTATCTAGTACTGGAGGTTATAGGTATGATCTCTATGATTATAATGTTCTTTGTGTATTTAAGTATTTCTCCATTTAAAATTTCAGATATTGCCTGGTATGATAAGATGTTGTTTATCAATACCAATACAACTTTTGTATATGTTTATGCCAATTCATCTCTCACTCGTTTACAAAACATTACGATGGCTACAAGTATTGCAGTTGACTGGTTTGCACCAAAACTGTACTACTCCAGTGCAGCTACACAGATGGTAATAATATTATTTGATAGTTTTGTGTTATTCATTTAGCAAATTTACATACAGTAGGATCCTCTTTAATTTTGTAAAACCTTTTGATACTAATCATACCTTTGTATAAAAAAACCTTTGTAATTCTTTGGTTGTAAGTATGCATTCATTTTATAATTGAAATACATAGATTTTCTTTTTAATTGATAGTGTTTGTTTGTATAAGGGGGGGGGAATAATGCTTAAATTTATAGATATGATAAGTTATATTTCTACAGAATCCTCTTTATACATTCTGTTGTTTATAACAGAAGTTTAAGTTACTAATAAGAATCATTAAAACCTTTATAGTCCATTTAATTGTTTAGTTTACAGAAAATTTAACCTGACATACTAGTTTATTTATTGTGATACTTATGTAGATAATTAAAGTTATCTTTTACTCAATTTTTTTTTGTTTCTGTACATTAGATATCTAGATCCAACCTAGATGGAAGTCAACCTGAACCTCTTCCTATTTTGACAATTGCCAAAGAAATAGTAATTGACTCTTTCAATGCTTACCTATACTGGGCTACAGAATACAGTGTAGAACGTTCACGTTTAAATGGCATGGATCATTATGTTTACATGAGGAATGCTCTATTCTCTGGCAGAATGGGTAAGTTCTATGATTTCACATTTCATGAATTTATTATAAGTTGATAATTAACTAGAGTAAGCATATTTAAATTTCTTGCTGTTATTAGCTTGTTTTTTATTGCATCCCTAAAACTAGCTTGTCTAACTTGTGACCTATCCTTCTTTCAGTTATGGGACTGACCTTAGATTTCGAAAAGAAAAAACTGTATTACATGGTAAGAAGTTATGAAGGCTCGATAATGTATCGTTCTTGCCTAGCAGACCTTGTGGGCAGCACATGCATTGGAGAAGAACCAGAAATAATTGGATATTTGTCAGAAGAAGGATTGTAAGTTACCTCTTTTGTCACCTTTCTTGAAAAACCTAAAAACTTTTATATCAAATTGGCTCATTTGTTTTTATTACAAGAATTATTTTATTATGGTCGTAGGTGGTAATACTAATTATTTTTCAGGCATGGACCTTTAAGATACTTCAACAACAGAGTGTTTTGGAGACATGAAAATCAAAAGGCATTTATAAGTGATGTGAATGGACGTAATTTTGCCCACATTGAAGGACTTGGCTTATCTGGATTGACAGCACTTGAAATAAGAGATTCAGCTCTACAAGCTTTTCCTGGTATTTTTAAATTAATATTTTTCTGAACTGAAAGCAAAACTAATCTTTATTATGAAAGTCTGTCATTTTAATCCATTTTCTTACTTTTAAAAAAGATGTTCCATTTTGCCCGCTTTACTATATTTTTAACAATGCTACTGATATTAGACGGTAGCTTATATCTTTCCTTAGTGTTTTATCCCTTTGTTCCTAAGCGCATTTTCCATATTCCATACTTCTCTCCGCTGTTTTCCAAAGCTTAGGGTAAAATTTTTTAAATTTTGGATAAGGTGTAAATAATCCATTTAAATATAAGGATAAGAATAAATTAGATTCCAAACCTGTGAAGATGCTTTGGTAATCTGTATCATTTTAAAATTTGCAGTTGTATTTTAATTAAATAATAAAATTATCTCATAATTTTCTCCTTAAGTGTGGCATATGTATTATTTTTCTCTGTCCGAACTTGTTCATCTGTTTCTCTAGCTTTCTCAACCTATAATTTAAACTTTTATAAATTTTTAATTCTTTTAGATGGACTCAATAGAAAAAATATTAGGGTAGTGCCTCCAGCCATTAAAGATAGTGCAATCCATGTCATTGGGACTCATGACAGCTTTAATATAACATGGAATCCTGTTTCTTCACTAAACTATGGAACTGTATTTTATCAAGTGAAAGTAGATGATGGAGATGAAGTTTATAGCATGGTAAGTAAAGCTTTTCTAATGTGCTGATTAAATGATATATATGAGTATAAAAAAATTAGGAAAATTATTGGGACATAAAAAAGAGTTGATTCTAAATCCTGGATAATCTTTACTAACTTTTTTTTAGATTACACAAGACACAATTTTTATCTACCCAACAATGAAACGTTTGCCCCCGTTTTCTCCTCTAACTATTGGAATGCAAGCGTTTACTTATTATGCTACATCCAAACAGACCATAGTGTCTTTGAACTCACCCATGTACAGTAAGTTGGTCTGAAATAACTTAATTAACTGTTTTTTACTCATTTTTAATAACTGAATCCTGAATTTATTCTTTGTTATTTCTTTCAATTTCAGTTCCATCCAAGCCCCTTCAACCTCGGGTTTTCATCACCCACAAATCTTCTCCTCTCCATGACAGTGATGACATTACTGCCGATTTCAGGTGGTCTCCGCCATCAGAGCCTAATGGAATAATTTTGTACTACCTAGTCAAGTGTTGGATGTCTGAAAATGGAACAAAAGTACTTGTGTTTGACGACCAGCTGGTATCTGGTAAATTGCTTCAGTTGCAAGTTACAGATTTGTTTCCGAATTGCTCTTACTACTTTCAAGTAAGTTTATAATTGTCTTTCATTTTACTGCTTTCTGAACTAGGGATGAGAGCATAAAAAATATCTAGTTGTTACATTAATTTTATATATTTAATTGTTATTGTATACTTAATTTTATATTTGTGATATAAATATATTTGAATTAATTGTTTATTAGTTGTCTAAACTAAATAAAGTTTTCAATGATATTTTACTTTAGGTGATAATGTTATTTCTTTGATGATTCAATATGTCAGAAAGCTGTCATACAGCTTTTTTGTTACCTAAGCCAGAATTCACAGTGAGGAGGGAAATTTAAAGGATCTTATCACAATTGGTTTTTTCCTTATGTTAATTGATGGAGAATCTTCTTAATGAGAAATTTATATTGATGTGTTTAGAATGGAAAATGGGTAATCCTTAGTAAAATTGTTTCTATGAAGACTAAAGTCTTCCATGATGGGATCAAAAATGCAATGAGCAAAATTTTAGGTGAGGATTTTCCATTTAGAGACTGAAATCTGTCTAGCTATTTTTAGGGGAAAATAAAATAATTTGTGTATAAATATATTTATATCAGTTCTGTCCTGGCAATTTTTAACTATCACCAATGGATGGTAATCAAAGCTACTGAACATTAAAGAGGTTTTTTATAATCCTTACATTTTAGCTTTGATTTCACTGGTTTTATTACATTTTCTTATATCTCTGTTTAGGTGAATGCTGTGACTGAAGCCGGAGCAGGTGAGCCAACAGATGCTGTGGAAATCGAAACATCTGTGGAGCGTCCTGTGCCCCAACTCCTGCTTGCTAACACTGATAGTGTAAAAGTAGCAGACATCGATTTCCACCAGGAGAAACTCTTGTTTGGGAAAGCTACCCATCCTGCTGCAATTGCCTACCTAGCTGTTGAGAAAACAGTCTTCTGGATTGAAGAGGGAGCTCTCATGGTTTCATCCATTGATGGTACAAATGCATCAGTGGTAAGTGCTATTAAAATTTTTATGAAATTCAAAGTATGTTGAGTTTATTTTTATGCTTGAACATTTTTTTTGTTATTGTATTAACGTCTGAAAAACACACATTACTCTATGCCTCGCCCATTATTTTCATTATTTTATAGTTGTTTTTCCTTTTAGATAAAGCACTTGACATCTGAAGGGACATCTTTGAGTGTTGACTGGATTGGTCGTCAACTTTATTGGGTGGAAGTAGAGAAAAATGAAGGATACAGTTGTGTTTGGTCTGCTGACTTAAGCTACAACAGTTATCAAAATATTTTTAACAGTTCATCGATCATTCATAGTTTAGAAGTTGAACCATTCTCCAGGTAGCTTAACTGACCTTTCTTTTGAAATTTATCTACCAAAAAATTTAAGTAATACATCCAGATAGAGTAAATGTTCCACATATCTAACTTAGATAATTTTATAGATCCCTTATTTGGACTTCCTCGTCCCACAACAACTGGAACTTGATGATGTCAGACACCAGTGGAGGAAATATTCGACCATTTTTTTCACAAACAGTTGAGTATCAAACTACAACAAAAATGAAAGTCAAGAGAACGAAAATGTTGAACACCTCTTGCAACTGCAATGGATTTGAATCTGTTGGAGAAGCCATGGCCATTGACAGCACTAATGTATCAGAGTTGAAAATTTTATATGTGGATGGAAAGCTCGGTCACATATGGTCTTCTGACATTGATGGTTGTCGATGTCAGCTGCTTCTGAATGCAAGCTCAAATTCTAACAGTGGTATGTCTTAAAGTAAATCAGTTTCCTCTTTAAATAGCTCTTTAAAAATAAATAATGTATTTAAGTAAATGTGTTTTTTTGTTCTAGGTCTGCCACCTACTTCTATCACTGTCGATAAGTCAAATATATATTATTCAAATAAGACACAAGGAAAAGTCTACAGTATCATGAAAACAAAAGGTAACTCCAATCACAGAGAATCTAATCCCAGTGTTGAAGAGGAAATACGTGGAATAAGAACCATTAGAGCTATTGGACATAATTTACAGCCTTTTCCAGGTAAAAATCTTTTATAATGCTATATTTATGTATCTTCATTAGATGCTTCTTATTAACTGTTAATAATTTAAAATTAATAGAAAAAATGGCTTTAAATGTGAAATTAAACTTTGTTGCTCACAATAATTTGTTTCCATTTTAGATGCGTCTTGCCTAATCTCGGACTCCTATAAAAACAAAGCAGAACTTGTTAAAAGTACATCTCACAGTTTAATTCTTTATTTACCTGAAATGCATCGCCCTAAGTTTTGTGGATCAATATCTTTTCCATCAACTACATACACCATTTATTATGGACCAACCAATAATGCTGATACTTACTTGTGTCTCAACAAAAATGACAGAAATCTTTGTAAATCTGTGGTAAGTATAATATTTCAAAACTATTGTTTTCCATAACAACTATTTTTTTCTACCCAAATAACATAAATCATTTTTCCTTTATGAAATTAGTCCAAATAGGTATGAAGTTCTATTCCCTGGTTCAAGATAATATATTCTTTGAATTTATAATAGATATTATATAGATTGTACAGTGTTTCTCAAACTGTAGGTCACTACAAGATCTTGCATAACATTGTGTAACGTAATTAACATTGTGTATATATTGCTTAATATTTCTTTAAATGTACCATATATATTTTTAAGATATTAATAGATATTTAAGAAGCATTGGGATAATTTGTAATAATTATTCTCATGCGATTTCTTTGTGGTCCCTATTCTCCAACAAAAACAGGAAAAAAAATTAAATTATATTTTCAGGTTGCCTATAACAGCACAGTAGTTTTGACTGACCTTCAACCCTTTACCAACTATTCCATTAAAGTAACAATGAGGAATTTCTACAGTAAAGGACTCATGCCTCTTGGACCTGAAGCTATTCATCAGACTGCTATTGGAAGTAAGGAGAATTTCAGAAAACTTGAATTCACATTGAAAACTAGTTCAGGACTGCACAAACTGCAGCGTGCATGTGGCCTGCCAGTGGTCTTTTTACAGCCTGAAAAGTCTTGAATAATTCTATAATTTTATAAGATTCAGGAACAATTTAAGAGATACAATTTTTTGTGAGGTTTTAAAAGAATTCACCAAAAGAAAATGTTGAACTGTTTCTTTATCAATTTACATACAACATATCACAATCCTTTTCCCCCCTATTTAAATGTAGTTTTTCTCAGTATCATGAACAAGAAATAGAAGGTTTAGATTGATTTTTTTTGGCTTGCAGGTATTAAAAATAGCAAAATTTGGCCTGTGTCAGAGTTAAAGTTTTGCCAACTGCTCTACTTTTGTCTAATTATTCTGCTGTTTTATTTTTCCAAATTTTTTAACACTTTTTATTTTCTTCAATGTATTTAAAAATTGTAAACTGGAAAAACCAAGGATTTTGCACTGTAATTCTTAAGTGTTTTGAAGCCTATTGATGTAAAAAATTCAATGCCTGAAACAGCACATTTTCTCATAATAAATATTAAGAATATTTTTCTTTCTAATCTATTTAAAATTTATTTTAGTTTCATTTATTATTTTATAGATTTAATTTTTTATGTATTTATTCCTTAAATTGTTGGAAAAAGGTTTAGATATATTTTATTTATAAGCTTGGATGGATGGATGGTTAGCCATTTGGCTATGTAGGGACATTTGCCTACTCTTTCGAGTTGCTTCGTCCTCGTCTTCTTCATATGTTTTCCGTTTTATTTAGAAAGATTCCATAATTTGGTTTAGCTTAGCTGTTTTCTATGCTTTTTAGAAACTCTGATAGTGCCCTTATTTTTTTGTCTTTATTTTCGTTATTTATGTCAAGTATATCCGAAACAGCATTTGATTTGACGTTTATGTCTTCCATAAGTTTTTTTCTTTGTTTGCTGTACTTTTTGCAGTGCAGTAGTAAATGGTCATTTGTGTCTATGATTTTGCATGTGTTGCATATGGGGTCTGGGGCTACTCTTACTTTAAACAGATTTGCTTTTGTTGGAAGGGTTTTGGTTCTTAGTCTGGCTAATAAAGTGTCTATTTCCCTATTTTTTGCTATAAGTTTGTCTTTGTGTGTTAAATTATCAATATGTTTAAAGCTATTGTAGTATTTGCTTTTTCTCCAATATTCGTCGTTTTCTTCCTTAATTTTTCTTGTTATTTCCTTTATTAAATCTTCAGGGGAAATGGATTTTCGTATGATGTTGTCAGGTGCGTTTTTTGCTTCGTAGTCTGCTTCCTCGTTTTCTTTTATCTCCATATGTCCTGGGGTCCATACTAATTCAATCTTCTTGCCCATTGCTGCAATTTTGATTAATAGGTTATTAATTTCCACTATTATCTTTGGGGAATTCTGTCTTATTTGTTCTAGTGCTTTGAGGACTGATAAGCTGTCGGTTAGAATGGCATAATTTCTTTCAGTTTCCCTGTTTAGTTGAATGATCTCTTCTAGTGCTATACCTATTGCCATCGCTTCTCCAGTGAATATGCTGTTGATGGAATTTATTGCTCCGGATTTTTTGGTTTGGTCTTTTCTGTTTATTGCTGCTATCTTGGTGCCAGTTTTAGTTTTTGATGCATCTGTGGCGTATATTATTTTATTCTTTAATTCATTCTCTCTGTATTCGTTGAAATAGCTTTTTATTTCATCTTTAATTTTTTTTTGTCTTGAAACTCGTATCTATCCGTTATTATCTCGACATTTTTCCTTTTGGTTTCGTCCATCTTTGCTGCGACTATTTCATTGCTATTTATTTCGTATCCTTTCATTATTTCCTGAAATGTAAATGTATTGGGTGGATGTCTCTTTAATCTTGGTTTTTTTGAGATTTTGAGGAATTTCTTTCTTAATCCGATTCTTCTCCATCGGCAATCTGTTTTATGCCAAATTTCAGTAATTGCCCTTTGTATCTTAGAACTATAGGAAGTTGTTCTGATTCTCTTAACAGTAATGGGATGGGTGTCCATTTCGGTAACCCTGTAGCTATCCTTAGTGCCTTATTATATAGTATTTCTATGTTGTTAAGTTGTGTTTTGCTTGCCGAAATCAACACTTGACTTCCGAATTCTAGATATTTATAAGCTTACATAAGTATTATTCACCCTGCTATGATAATTTCAGTGTTTTGTGTGGCCATGTTTTTAAATAATGTTATGTTTTATGTTTAGCTCCTTCACCCCCAGTGAATGTTACTGCTGTTGCCATAACGCCTTTTAGAATTGACGTCCAATGGGATCCACCCCTTGTTCCTAATGGTGATCTAATATTCTTTGAAATTCGTTGGAGAGTGAAAGAATCTCGATCAACTATACAGTCTGAATGTGGGAAAGAATCTAGTTCCGAACTATCAGCTGAAATTGCTACTACTGAAAATGGGAAAGATCATTACATAACCGTAAGCTTGTGAATATATCTATAGAGCTGTGCTTACGAGATGATTCAACTATAATTAGATAAATATAATTTTTAACAGTAAAGAAACTGATTTTTCTTGTATTCAATATTTTATCATCTTATCTAAATTTTCGTAATTTAATATGTAATAAATCACATAAAAAAGCTTGTAATTTCATTGCTTCTCCTATAATTTGACACATCTAATTTAGTATTTGTATTGTATAATTACAAATTTCTTAAAAGTTTACTGTATAAAATTTTTCTAAGCAATATTTCTTAAAAATGTAAATTTAAATTAGTTTGACATTGCCTGAAACTGTTGAAACTATCAAAGTATTATTTATTTTTTGTTAATAATTTATAATTATTTCTTAATTTATTTCCCATTTGGTTAAAAGGTGTTGCTTTTTCATTTAGGTCCGAGCTTATTCTTCAGATTGCATATTGTATAGTGATAGTGCAGAAATATCCGTTACTTCATTGAATTTACCCAACAATTTAACTCTACTCAATTTCTCATCAACTTCACTGACTCTTTCCTGGTATTCCCCAGACGATTACAGTATATCCAGTTATATAATAAAATATTCGGTAATAATTTTTTCTTTCGTCCAATATTGTTTCGAGGATTGAAAATATTAAGTATTCTTTGATTCAAAAGATTTTTATCTGTACTAAAATCTTTTGCTTTTACTTAGGAGGATGAAATTAAGTGGCTAACTACTCCTTCTATCATTATTGATTCCCCTGATTCCAAAGAGTATGTGACAGTATTAGAAGATTTAGTTCCCAAAACCAAGTACAGATGTAGGCTAATTTTAGAGTTCAGAGAAAAAGGCATCAAGTTCACCTGGCCTCAAGTAAATTATTTCCACTTCATCACTGAAGGAGACATTCCAAGTTCACCTGGTCTACCTGTGGCTAATGGCCTTGCTAGAGATGTTTATCAAATATCCTGGGCTGAAGCTATTAATAATGGATATTTTCATGTGGTGTATGAGTTACAAATGAGGTATAGTAATAACATATTATCAGGTCCCATAAATTTGTTGAATGTGTGAGAACTTTCTAATTTCACCTAATTTATTTGGCTTTAGTTATGAGTTCTATATTATTTAAGAAAAGCAGGAAACCTTTTCATTAATTTATGTATATTGAATGAGATGTATCTTATGTCAAAATAGTGTTTGTATTTTAATAAATATTGTATTTAGAGTTCATAAAAGGCACCAAATGAGTTAATTTATTAAAAATTGCTTGTAAATACGAAACTATGAAGAGTGTTCAAATATTTATAATCTGTAGTTCTTATAAAATCAAGGATAGGTATTAAAGTTGATTAAAAATTAAGGGGAAAATGAAACCTCTTATTTTAAAGATATTAAAAAATACTTAGTTTTCAGTTAGGAAAACTTATATGCAATGGTTTTATTTAAAACCATACTTTGACTATTCAATGCAATCTAGATTTCTATCAGTAAAATGTGATTCTTCCAATTATTGTAGGTCAGAAGCTGATTTAGATGAGTGGATGAATGTTACCATTACATCATCTAACCACCACATAATCAAAAACTTCTCTCATAACAATGCTCATTATGAGTTTAGAGTTAGAGCTGTCAATGAATTTGGACCTAGTAATTTCAGCTATTCTGAGAAGCCATTTTTCATACCAGAAGCTAAAGGTATTATTATCATTTCAAAAATATTTCATTCTTTTCTGCGTTGTTGATTATAGTTTTTCGAGAAAATAAAATAAAAATATTTGTTTCTTTTCTAGAATTAATCATGCAAAAAAATCTTTTATCTTTAAATCCATTTTTTTCATAAACAATTAAAAAAAAGCATGAACAGAGTGTGCAATTTACTTTATTATGTAATGGTTAAATTTAGCATAATTTCTCCTGTTTTTTAATATTCAATATGAACATTTATAATTTGATAATATTTGTTTCGGAATCATTTGAATTAATATTTGTGGGTGAACATTGATAGTTTATCTAAAGATATTCTTGAAATTGGCTTTGGCCACTCTTAGGGTCTGCATTGTCATGTGGTGCTATGTTGCATTACGTGGTTTTCTTTCTCTCTAATGCTATTCTGGATAATTTAATTTCTAAATCTGGAAAATGCAATTCAATGGGAGTGTGCGATTTTGGTTTCAGCTACACACTTTAGGTCGTGAAAACAGGATCAAGCTTCTTTGGCCTTGCCTCCTGGGAATGTAGTGCAAATTAGTTTAGTTTACACTAACTTTAAACCTGTATAAATTTCTATTATTGCAATCTATGTCTTGAACTGGAATCAAGCTTCATTTTTGTTTCAGCTCTTATTGATGCGGCAGATGATCCTTTTGGAATTGTAATTGCTGCCAGTGTAGCTGTGCTGATTCTACTATGTGTATTTTTTGTCACCATGTATATGAGTATGTATTATTATAAATAAGTGCTTTATATTGATGTAAAATATTAATTCAATCACACACCTTTTAGAAAGAAAATAATATCTTGCTATTTACCTTTTTTATTGTAATTTTAGTGTACTTGAAGAAGGAGAAGTCCAAAAAAATTTTGCAAGATGTCATTCCTAATAACCAACTGGTTCCTGACCTGGAGTTAGCAACATTGCAAGATTTACCCTTGCATGCTAATTTTGTTCACCAAACGAATGCTTTGTATAACTTGAAGTAAGTATGAGTCTCTTGCTGAAAATATTATTCTTCACCTTTTGGTCAATCCCAGGGATGTTGCGGCTGCGCCAAACTGCGCCAAATCCTAATTCATGTGCTAAACTGATACAAAAACCTTATTTTGAGTAAAACTGCGCCAATTAACGATTTTCCTGAAATCGAATTATCAAACTCTCCTCTCACGCGAAGAATACCTTCGTCCTTAGGGAAAAAAAACTCAAATCGTCTACTATGGAATCTTTTCCACATTTCTACCACTTGAATTCAAAACCAAAACCGATGACGTCAGCCATCGAAACCAAATATATAACATTTCTTTTATAAATTTATATCCCCTATAAAATAGGTTTCAATTCGCTGCGTGAAGTCCGTTAAAAGGCGAAAATGATCGTGATTTTTTGCGAAAATTTGTGGTTTTTTTTGTAGAGTGTTCAGTTTTTCCCGCGACTTGCGTGGACGGCCGCGGGTGCTGATTCAAGTCGACTTCTTCTTGCGTCGTTATGGCCATGTAGAAAAAAACTTTACGAAACCCACAAGTCCGGTGTTTCGGAAGTCGGAAAAATTAAAATTTTTCCCGGAAGTTTCGGGGTTTTTTTTGCGGAGTGTTCCGTTTTTCCCGCGACTTGCGTGGACGGCCGCGGGTGCCGATTCAAGTTGGCTTCTTCTTGTGTCATCTGGTGTTCCGAAAATCGGGAAAATAGTGATTTTTCGCGACAGTTCCGTTTTTACCGCTACTGCTTTTCTTACGAACGTCTGTTAAAGTTAACTTCAATGGTGGTGCAGAAAAAACAACTTAACTTTGGTCAGAGCAGTTTGAGAAGTCAAATAATATTATTTTTCTCTATTTAAGTCAGTATTTTCAACTTAAGATGATTTTCTAAGTTGTAAATTTTTACAGAAAGGTCGCTTTATAGAAACTTAGTTAGATGATTATATAGTTTTTTCTTATATGATTAAGATTTTTAAAATACCTTCAAAAATACTATATTTTTTACTTTTTCGCTCTAATTAACTAAAAAATTTTGACAATATCGTTTTTGCAATTTAATTATTACTTAAATAATTATTCTGTTTACTAATTTCCTTTATTTTTTTATTTCATTTAGTTACATTTTGACTTTTATTTCATTTATTTACATTAGGACTTTTAAAGGGGTTTTAAAACCTGATTCAGGAATGTAATTGGCACAGTGTGTGTTTGAAGCTTCTTAAGTTATGTAAAAAGGTACTCCTTGAATTTTTTAAAAACTTTCCTTGAAAACTCCTGGAATACTCCTTGATTTTGATTTCTGAACATTTGCATGAACCCTGCATTTGGTGTTTTTGTAATTAAAACTTGTAATTAAATTGGTTGCTACAAAAATGGTCTATTCTGCTACAAATTTTTAATTTAGCCGCTACAAACTGCTACAAATTTTGAATTTAGCTGCTACAAATTTTGAATTTAGCTGTTACAAACTGCTAAAAATTTTAAATTTAGCTGCTACAAAAACTGCTAAAAAATGCTCAATGTGGTGCAACATCCCTGCAATCCATTAAAATAAAGGATGTGGTTTGTGTATACATTGTTATATGCCTTTGTCTTTAATTTAGGCTTATAAAATCAACATACTACCTTTATTATAAATGTGGTAGTAAATTTTATGACTAATTTATTATGTAATCACAAAAGGATAATCTTAAAAATGATTTATTTCTTTTAGTATTTAGAAATGATCTTTTGTTTTCAATTTATCTCTAAACTGTTCTGGATTTCTCCCATGGTATAACTTTGAACTTCAACTGACTTAACTTTTGTATTCAATTTTAAGTACAGGCATTACATTTTTATTGCAATTGTATTGTTTTTTTTTCTTTTTTAATTTGAAACATTTTCCCCCTAGTGACATGCCAATTGATGAAGAGTTGCTTGCTTTACCTCAAATTCACAGGAGTCAAATTGTTGTAACTAAATTCCTTGGCAGTGGAGCATTTGGAGAAGTTTTTGAAGGAATAGCTTGTGGTATTAGTGGAGATGTACCATCTTTAAGAATTGCAATCAAGGTTTGCTATATTTACTTGATAGTTTGAATTGAAATACAGTTTTCTTATATAAATATTTGTTTTCTTCTTTATATTTTATTTTCTGACTTATCCAAAACATAAGTATTAAATCAAATGAATCCCCTTTTAAAAGGGCTAGAAAAAAATAAAATAAAATTTTATAGATTGGATTGTAAACAAATTACATCTTTCAGACCCTCAAAAAAGGTGCAACAGATCATGAAAAAGAAGAGTTTTTAAAAGAGGCTAAATTAATGAGGTATTTTATTGTTCTTTTTATTTTGTCCAATATAAAAGCTTTATTTCCATTAGAAGTAATGTTATAACATAATATTTTATTTTAAATTTTTTCAGCAATTTTAAACATGATCACATTTTACAACTGCTTGGTGTCTGTTTTGATCACAATCCTAATTTTATTATTCTTGAGCTCATGGAAGGTGGAGATCTACTATCTTACTTACGAAGCAATAGACCAACAGTGGTAAGAACATTTTTGCTCAAATCCATTTATTTTTTATGTATTTTGTGACTTAACTTAAAGTGCTCATTCCTCTTTAGTTTGAAAGTAGTGATCTGACTATGGACGATTTGATCCACATATGCATTGATGTTGCTGAAGGTTGCAAGTATCTAGAAGACATGCATTTTGTTCATCGGTAAGAGATGCCTGAAATTACTGCTGTTTTTTGTATCAAAATGAAACATTCAAATATTAGGGAAGTTTCAGAATGACACTTTTAACTCAAAAAGTTTAAATAAAGAAAAACTAATTTTCAATATTTTTACATTTACTCCCATTTGTTCCAAGTTTTACTTGATAATAATCTTAAGTATTTTTAAAGTGTCGTTTTGATCAATTACTATCAATAATTAATGATTGCTGATTATAATAGTGTCTTCGAAATAGTTTTTTAGAACGTATGATTTTTTTAACATCTTCACATAAAGGGGGAAACTCCCCAAAATATATCCTATTTGTCTTCAATTTAAAAAAAACTTGGATTATACAGAAATTAATTTTTCTAGAGATGAAACTATTGAATAAATACTAATCAAAAGTCTAGCTGATTTTTTTCAATTTCATTTTGCATTCTTAGTTTTATTACAGGTCTGTATTGGTCCATATATTTAAGATATCATAGTTATCACTCTTTATAATGACACATGCCTTTTTTTCTAGTGATCTTGCTGCAAGGAACTGTCTTGTATCCAGTTATGACAGGGAGCAGAGAATCGTGAAAATAGGAGACTTTGGTTTAGCCCGGGACATCTACAAAAATGATTACTATCGTAAAGAAGGGGAAGGGCTTTTGCCTGTCAGATGGATGGCTCCAGAGTCTCTTGTCTATGGAGTGTTTTCAAATGAATCTGATGTTTGGTAAGTCTTTTTATGTGATTTGACATTGCGAATTATTTTGATATTGCAATCCAAACAGATGATTTTATTCTATGCATTGCTATCTTCCAGGTCTTTTGGAGTTCTGCTGTGGGAAGTTATTACTCTTGGTATGCAGCCATATCCTGCTAGATCCAACATGGAAGTGCTGTACTATGTAAGAGCTGGAGGCCGTTTGGAGAAACCAGAGAATTGTCCTAATGATTTGTGAGTCCTTAGCTAATTCTTTCTTTAGCTATTTATTTTCTTTACTTAAAAAAGTTTTAACATTGGAAATTTAGAGCTTACGGGAAACTAAGATAACTTTTTATAAAAGTGTATGTTATAAAAATAATACACGTGTATGCCATAAAAATAATAATTCAGTTAAGTTATTGCTCTAAGTTGGTAAATAATAAAAATATATAATTATCACTTACTGTATTTTCTGTGGTTAGTGAGCTCATCTTTTCTTCTACTGATATCGATCTGTTTTAACTTAAAAAATTACTTTTCCAAATCAAAGCAAGAAATTTTTAGATGCTTAAAATTTTTATCTGATGGGATTTTAGTCGACCAAATATGTCTCAAAATTTATAACTATAATTTATTTACAAAAAAAAGATACAAATGCAAATGTTGTTCACTAAGAGGCCCTAGCCCTTCCAAGTGAAACAAGGTAGATTTTGAAATAAATATTTAAGATATTTTTAAAACATAAAACTCATTAGCGGGATCTTGTGCTGAGTTTCAGAAAAAGAAAAGGATTATTAAGATTTGCTTGAAATTGTAGATCAGAACAACTTTTTTAAGTCTTAGCCATCAAAATCATTGAAAACTTGCATAACCTTCTAAATAACAGTAACACACAGCCAAATGAGCACAATCTGTTCATTTAACCAAAATTGTGTTTTTCAATTACATAAAATCTTTTTAGGCATGACATTATGTTGGGATGTTGGAGCTATGATCCTGAAAGCCGTCCTACATTTTGTTATTGTCTTCATGCATTGAAAGAAATCAGAAACAGATTGGCAACATCCACAGTGTCAATGCCTTTTGTGTACAATGTAAACTACTTCAATCAAAGAAATTTAGGTAAGTCATAATTCCTAAAATTTTTCTTATCGTGAACATTTTTAATGTCAAATTTTGCCAAATTTTCAAAGTTAGTTGTTCAATTCCTGTCTATTAATATTTAATTTGCTCTTTATTATCTTCAAGTACAATATTCAATGTTTCAACCTTGAAAAATGCTCAATTAGAATTACTTCCATCAGGTTTTGACAACTTAGGATATTGTGGGAGTATAATGAGATCATCAGTATCTTCATCTAGTATTTCTGCAGCAGGTAGAGAGTGCCATGAATAATGCACTTTAAGCACTCACATTAATTCACAAAGCACCTTTACACTTCGTCACACTTTTTTTCATATGAGCACCAATACTCAAAGCTGTCACATTAAAAGAGCACAAGTTTCATGTTCAGCCATAAATGTTGATTCAAATGCAAAATTATAAAGTTTAAATATGATGAATATATGCACTGTTTTTAGATAGAAATAAATCAAACTTATTGAATTTTGTTTTAGGGACATATATTGATAGAAATAATGAAGAAACAGATGAAAACAAACTATTGGATTTAAACTTTGATTCTAGAAGTATTCAAAGTGATCCTCCTACCCCTTCTATCATACCTGTAAGTATGAAGTATATTAAAGTATTGTGGATTTTAATTTGTGATTACGTTTAACATATTTTCATTCAGCTTCTTTCCTTTAAAGCAGTTACTCTTAATCTCCATTAATCCTTTTTCCAGTTATGGTTATCAACTTTATCATTTAACAGAAAATTATTTAATACAACCTGTAGAATAAAAAATTATTTGAAGTAGATTTAATTTAATAAACTGTATCTATTATCCAATTCTTTACATAAAGTACATGTAATAAAAAATTTTGAAATTTACTTAACCATTACTTATTAGAAAAGTAATAGATTTTGATGTGATGACACATGTTTATTTCAAAATTGTGTCTGTTTCTACCGATTTTATGGGTTATCAGGTTAGTTTTATTTAAATACAATGAAAATTAGAAGAAAAATAAATGTAGAATGAAAGTACTATATGATTTTGAAATCATCTTTTAAGACTAAATGGATGAGTGGTAAATAACCTTTTACTAAATGCACTATTACTGTATCTTAAAGAGTCTGTATCTTAGATTTTTAATTGGAATAAATGTATTATACATTTGTTTATTACTTTACAGTTTGGGGCACACCCATCATCTATGAGACGATCTCTCTCATGGACAAGTGCCCTTTTCCAGTCTTCAGACATGTCTTCCGCCTTGAAGTTTTCTTTAAAGACGAAGAAGCTTCCTAACAAGTATTTAGAGCTTCTTGGAGACAACCAAGACTCTGATGGCTACCAGCTGCCATTGCAACGCCATAAATCACTTCAAAACACTTTTCCAGTCAGTGGTGAGAAAGACACTGATTTAGCAAATACAATATCATACACTCAAGTTACTTCAAACCATCAGGCATCTGAGAACAATGAGTCAGACTGCCAAGCCCATTCCAATTTATCCAGTGAGAACATTCATGGGCAGTTTTCTCTATCCAATGAACTAGACTTAATACTAGAGAGCTTTGGGGAGGATAGATCAACTAGTATATCTACTCCTGATTCAAATAATTCGTGGTTAGAAGACTGTGATAAGTGGTCCTTTTCTACAGCCTCCACGGCAACTTGTCCTTTGGACTTTACTATGAGCTGCCAGAACAATGATGTTGTATCTGCATCACCTTGCATTCAAGAAGTCATCTTAGATGGTACTACAAATTCATCAAACTGTTAGGTATTAAGTTTCTTTTGTGACACTACTTGGTTTCTTTTGCCACATAGTGATTAAAAAAAGCATTTCTTGAGAAATTATCTTGAATATCAAAAATGATTGAAAGTATGTGTAATCTTTATTTTATAATTTCCCCAAAACTTGAGATGAAAAAGTCCCCACCAAAATATTTTGTAAAATTTTCAGAACTAGAATTACAAGCAGATACTTGATTTTACTTAAATTCATAAGCTCAAATTAAGCGCATGAATAAATTTAACTCAAAAGTATTAAAAATGTTCTAATACTATATATAGCATGAAAAAAATTGAGGCCAGGTTGGAATATTTAGATAGTAGAAAACAAATTAAGGTTTTGAGTAAATTAAACATGCTTAGTCTAGAAAGCTAATTAGGCAACTTTCCAATAATATATGCTGTTATATTGAATTTTTTAGGTAAAATTTTATTATTTTTCTGACTAAGAATTTTTAATGCAATGTAAATGGAATATAATTTTTGTTTAACTTCATCAATCACTCAATTCGTTTACTCATATCAAACATTGTGAATATAACATTTTCCACTTGTATATATTTTCATACAACCGTTCTTGGATGTTAGCTTAGGTGTTTAAGATCAATCCAAAAACAACCTAACTTAATTGGAAATAGCAATAAATAAATTGAATAATAAAATTTTTTCTAAGTTTCAGTCTGTAATTTCAGTCTAGTCTGCTTATTGTTTCTAGCTTTAACTTTAAAATGATAATTTAAGTTATAAAGCTGTGTAAAAAATGTGTAAATTTTTCTCCTAATACCTAAGAGTCAAGGCTATTATTGAGATGCATCTTTTTTTTAGATAAACATATTTTTGCTACCTAGAATTGTACTGTTATAAAATGTGTTCTTCAAGTGACATGTTGTTTAAATTATGTATATTTTATTGAAAGTTTTAAAACAGCACTATCAGTGTAAATAAAACAAGTTTTCTATTTTTGAATATATATTTTTTAATTTTCACATAGGGCTGTAAAAATTTATTGCATTTGAAAAAGGCTCATTTTTAATATTTTCATATCAGTAAATTAGTTTCCACAAAATTTTTCCCAACCTTGATGTGTGTAAAAATATTCAAAGAAGAGGTCTTAACATAATCAAAATAAACCAGCTGGTTGTATTGAAAACATTAGATGAGGATAGACCAGGGGTCGGCAACCTGCAGCTCTTTCGATGTAAAGTTGCTGATCTCCAGTTCCATACGAAAAAATTAATTTATTAATCAAAACCATTAAAAAATCAGAAAATATATTTATAAGTTCTCAAGATGAGTCATAATCAAAACTCTACTTTTAAGGATAAGAATTATTTTGGGGGGAGAACTCCTTAACACTATTAAAAACTTTGGAATATGTGCTGATTTTCCTTGAAAATTCTGTGACTTATGAAGAGTGATCCTTATTTGGTCGTTATAGAAGTTCTAGACTAGACAGCAACTTAAGTTGAACCTACTACGTCACTACAAACAAAGTAGTTCACATCGCAGTGTCTGAATTTTGAGTGAAAAAAGAACATCAATTTTAAAATATGATTATTTCCTTAAACCCATGTATAAATAGTGTCTTTTTATCCCGATTCACGTATCGAAGTTCCTCCTATCAACCCAACAGGCTTTTTGTTTACTCTCTCCTTCCGCATAGTGACGTACTGGGTTCAGGAAACGTTGCAGTGAAGTATAAAAACTAATTAAAACACTATTTTTAGGGGCAAATTTCCAACATTTTTCTGATGTGGGATCTTTTAAAACTGGGAAATTTCATAAACTGTTACTTTTGGATCTTCCGTTTCAATAGGTTGCTGACCCCTGGGATAGACCCATGATGTATGCATAAACAAGTTACATTCATATTAATTTAGAATTAAAAACTAAAAAATAAAGAAATAAATTTGATTGCATTATTCAAAGTACTTGTTATAACCAGTCAAATAATATCAAATTATAAACAATATTAAAATAATTTATTACTCTAAATCAGTGGTTCCCAACTCAAATATGTCTGCGGACCACTTCTCTTAAATTTGAACCTCCACGGACCATCTCTATCCCTATCTGTATCTTCAAATTTTTAACTTTTTTTCAGTGCATTCATTTCTCATGGAGGGTCTAAAATTTTGACTTTTTTCTGAAGTAAGGGAAATCGAGTCTTTCTATGTTTCTAAATAGAACTTAGAAAATAAAATAATCTATTAAACTTGGAAGAAAAATTAACATAACATTAATTTTATATCTAATTATTTAAAAATATACCTTTTATAAAAGACCATTCAACTATTTTTATCAAGCCTTTTTATCAATTAACCCTGGAAGGGTTCACACCTACACAAAAGTTACGGGTTTAAAAAAAAACAGTAGGTATAAAATAGTTATTTTTCTTCTTTTTAATAAACAACAAATGTGGGAATATATTAGCAGATTAAAAATTTGAAAGAAAGTACTTAGCTTTAAATTAAACTGCAGTACGAATGAGATAACCAGGAATTATGTTGATTACAAGAAAGCAAACTGGACATGCACCGCGACTGTAAGTTGTAGCAGAGGAAAAGAGGTATTCTCACGTTTTGAGATTAAATTTTATTATAATAGTAGATAAAAACCATGAAGAATGACGTTTACATCAAGTATTTTCGTAGCCTAGTTTCTGAGATAAAAATTTTAGAAATTTCGTTTTTTGTTTGGGCGCGAAAACGCTTTGGAATCACTAATCATGCGCTGTGAGGTCACATCCAATAGAAGCCCGTTTTCTGATCACGTGAAAACAGCAAACATAATGGTTTTCATGCGCTGTGATGTCACATCCAATAGAAGCCCGTTTTCTGATAACGTGACTTTTCTGACGTTTTGGCAAAAGTAAAATTGAATTTTAACTTCTTTAAAACACATTTTTGAACTTATAAATCAGAGATTTGAGAGTTTTAAACCATAATTTATCAAAAAAGTATAAAATCAAGCAAATCCCTCACTCATGCAAATACCTCATTCTATAGGTGAGGCTGATGTTCTTTCGGAAGAAACCGCGTCAAAAATAAATAATTATTTCAAAGGAGCGATTAAAATAGAAAATAATTTATGTGGTCAAAAACTTTCGCGTTTTCGGCAATAAATGTTTCTCATATCTTCGAACAAATCTATTTCACGTGTACCTCAGAAATTCCCTCTATTCATACCACGATTTCTCGAAGACCCTCTGTCTGACTTTAGCATCCCAGTTTAAAGTATCTTTCAACACTTCCACACTTCACTTCGTATCAAACCAAGTATAAGTCCGATCATTCGATTCTTTATTAGCCCCACCCCGACACCTCTCAGTTTTAATTAATCTAATGCAAGTTGTAATACTTTTCCACGTCATCATATTTCGTTTCTACTCTGTCTGTAATAAACCACTGTTGAATAAAACAGTGCAAAATAATAGAAATGAACAAATGATTCATAGGAGAGAAAGACTTCCTGGAATGTGAGATTTGATTAGGAATACTATTTTTTAAAATTTTCCACACATTTTTTGGATAAGTTATTTAAAAATCTTCTCACGGACCACGTCTGAAGGCCTCACGGACCACCAGTGGTCCGCGGACCACCTGTTGGGAACCACTGCTCTAAATAATGCACACACAAGATTTAATAAATCTACAGAAAGAAAACAAGGGAATGCTACAAGAAACAAGGGAAGGAATGTAAATTTTCAGATCCAGGCTATCTAACAATGACTTTTTTCTTGAACGAATAACATACTTAAAAAATTGAGCCATTAAACATGTTATTACTTTGAAAAAGATTAAATAAAACAACCATTGTTGATCTCAAAGTTCTTAAAAATCAAAAATTATTATAAAAAACTACAAAAAATTGGAAAAATATTTTTTCTATTAGAAATGTAGATAACATAAAACATTGTAGCATTCATATAATTCACTATGTATATACAAAATATTTTATAAAATTTGTAACAACAACAATACAATTATAAATCATTTCATAAAATGCCCCCTATAATTTTTTGCTAACCTGGCGTTTTCAAACATGGAAGACAAGTATATTATGCAAAGCATTAAAGTAATAGCTTAATAATAAAGTAATACTTTAAATGCCGACTTGATAAAATTATGGCTAAGTTTCAACAAGTTTATTTGCTGGGGAAAAATCCAAAGTTTATCCTCAGCTGCTCAAAGAAAATGAAAGTTAGCACAGTTTGAGGAGCTAAACGAACAAAAGCAGGAACATAACCCTATAATAAAGAAAATTAATTTATAGAATTTGTTGTTTTGATAATAAAAGAGGAATGTTTTGAAACTTAAATTTACCTTAAAGAATGCCATGGGACCTAGTTTGGCAGTGATAGAGAAGCAATGGAATACATTCTAAACGATAAAAACAAAGTCATGGATTAAATCTTCTGAAGTAATTTTTAATAGTTTAGACATAGCTGATTTTAGCTTCAATCACATAAACTGAGTTGGAAATTAAGCGTTAATTTTAGTTCTGTCAAACTGGTTTAAAAATTGAAAATAAAGAAAATTTTTAAATCTTAACAGAAGAAATAAGTGAAATCTTTGTGTGATTTGAATTGTTCTTAACTGAACTAATGAAGAAAGCATATTATATGAAAACTGAGTAAAATTAGTTCAAAAAGAGTTAATAAATGTCATACTGGATTTAGAATAATAATGAACTATGCTAACACTTAGACTTTGAAGAGATAGCAACAAAGGGTTGCCAACCCATATAGATTTAGAAACTTATTTAGTCCAGGCAACGAAGGGTTATGGAGGGAAGATCTTGGAACACAATTTTTGACTTTAGAACTTTGTTTGGAGGTAAACATATCAAAAGTCCCCGACCCTAGCCCCTGAGCTTAATGTAGGGGGGGGCGTTTAAAAGTCTCATTTTTCAGTTTTTGGCTTATTACTCTTAGAAAATGCATCCCCACGAAAAAGTTTCAATTATCTTTTTTAAAGTAGATAAAATTACCAACAATTTAAGACCATTCCCAGGTTTATAGGTCCAATAGATTCCGAGTTACATCTCTTCAAAAATGGACAATTTGTTAAAAAAGTTCGAAAAATTGAGTAAAAGTCGTATTTAAAGCAATTTATTGGCTATAGTATTACCCTTCTCTTCTAAGAGTGAAGTAAGGGCTAATACCTTATAACACAATTATTTAGCTTTAATTTAAGCCCTGAACCAAGTCTGCGAGATCAATAGTTCTTACGCTATCTGAAAAAAAAAACAAAAATTGGGAAAATGGGATTTTCCCAGAAAGGGGACCTAGAGGTTTGAGAGTACAGCAAAAGAGAAGAAAAGTGGTATAAATTAATATACCAATATTGAAAACTATTTATTTGTTTGAAGTATTCCATTTTTACCTTATAAAATTTATTAATTACGTATTTCTTAATTCTTAATTATTTTCAATTTAATTAATTTTTTGTTCTATATTTATTGAATTTAAAAAATGAGGGTCATATTTATGAATTTTGCATGCTTGTCATATATAAATTACAGCTTATAACATTTGGGAGGCATAGGTTCATGTTGGTATAACGGTTAAGAGGAAATTTCTAGAGGCTTTTGTCCCCTCAAAAAGGAACGGATAGGGCTATGTTGGTGTAAGAGCTGCGCCACACTACCAGCGTCTCGAAACGCCCGAATCGTAAATTAGATAAGGAAGAAAGCATGGAGTTCAGCCTGGAGTTCAGCCCCTATCTTGACAGGAATCTTCATTCATGTCAAGATAGGGGACTAGGCTTTCTCCATGCTTTTTTTTATGGATATTAATTGCAGTAGCGACCATAAGCTGCCCAGTGTGTCGCAAGGCTAAAAAAGGAAGAACACTGAAAAAACAGCCGTGGAAAAACAAGAAACTTCGAACAATTAATGGCCATAAAAGGGTGTCTTATCAGTTATTTCCTCTCCTCCAATTCGACCTGCGAGGCGCCCACCACGAGAGAACAAGCGCCCGCTTTTGAAGCTAACCCCCCGGGGGTGAAACAAAAGAAGGCACTTTTAACTACCATCGCCAATACTGGGGGGCTATAAATATTCTTATAGACGACTGTCAGCCCAGGGTATCCCGTTACCATAACTATGTCGCCGTCTGCGGGTGGTCAAGGGGTCGAATCAGCCACCGAGGTAGCTTGTGTTTGTCACTCCCTTCTGCGAAAGATAACAATGATAACAGGAAGGCCATGGACAATGAAAGAGGAAATTAAGTGTTAACAATGTTTTGACACCGATCAGAGCCCGAATTACAAGTTTGGGGGGGGTCCAGGACAAAAGACTCACTTGGGGCCTTCGACATGTCTTAAAGTAAAATTCAAATTTATTAGACTTGGAATATCACAGCACAGACGACATTTAATTTACAGAAGAATATTAAATTTAAGTAAAAATGCTAAAGGGTTTCGATATGTTCAGCAAGGAATCGAATCGGAATGGCGCTCCCGGAAAAAATCAAAACATGAACAGCATCAAAAAAGTTATAGAGTAAGAATTTTTGATCTCATAGACTTGGTTCAGGGCTTAAAAGTTAAATAATCAGCTTTCATTTTGTATAGAGTGGTCATGTCTTTCATGTTGTACGACTTTTCATCTCTTTTACTGTATTCCTACAAACCTGTAGGCTGCTGTTTTTTCAGTGTTCTTCCTTTTTTACACCAACATAGCCTTATCCGTTCCTTTTTGAGGAGACAAAAGCCTCTCGAAATTTCCTTTTAACCATTATACCAACATGAACCTCCTATTCCTCCCAAATGTAATAAGCTGTAATTTATATATGACAAGTATGCAAAATTCATAAATATGACCCTCATTTTTTAAATTCAATAAATATAGTACAAATAATTAATTAAATTGAAAATAATTAAGAATTAAGAAATAGGTAATTAATAAATTTTATAAGGTAAAAATGGAATACTTCAAACAAATAAATACTGTTTTCAATATTGGTATATTAATTTATACCACTTTTCTTCTCTTTTGCTGTACTCTCAAACCTCTTTCATTGTCCATGGCCTTCCTGTTATCATTGTTATCTTTCGCAGAAAGGAGTGACAAACACAAGCTACCTCGATGGCTGATTCGACCCCTTGACCACCCGCAGACGGCGACATTGTTATGGTAACGGGATATCCTGGGCTGACAGTCGTCTATAAGAATATTTATAGCCCCCCAGTATTGGCGATGGTAGTTAAAAGTGCCTTCTTTTGTTTCACCCCCGGGGGGTTAGCTTCAAAAGCGGGCGCTTGTTTTCTCTTGGTGGGCGCCTCGCAGGTCGATTGGAGGAGAGGGAATAACTGATAAGAAACCCTTTTATGGCCATTAATTGTTCGAAGTTTCTTGTTTTTCCACGGCTGTTTTTTCAGTGTTCTTCCTTTTTTAGCCTTGCGACACACTGGGCAGCTTATGGTCGCTACTGCAATTAATATCCATAAAAAAAGCATGGAGAAAGCCTAGTCCCCTATCTTGACATGAATGAAGATTCCTGTCAAGATAGGGGGAGTCTCAGGCTGAAATCCATGCTTTCTTCCTTATCTAATTTACGATTCGGGCGTTTCGAGACGCTGGTAGTGTGGCGCAGCCCTTACACCAACATAGCCCTATCCGTTCCTTTTTGAGGGGACAAAAGCCTCTAGAAATTTCCTCTTAACCGTTATACCAACATGAACCTATGCCTCCCAAATGTTATAAGCTGTAATTTATATATGACAAGCATGCAAAATTCATAAATATGACCCTCATTTTTTAAATTCAATAAATATAGAACAAAAAATTAATTAAATTGAAAATAATTAAGAAATACATAATTAATAAATTTTATAAGGTAAAAATGGAATACTTCAAACAAATAAATAGTTTTCAATATTGGTATATTAATTTATACCACTTTTCTTCTCTTTTGCTGTACTCTCAAACCTCTAGGTCCCCTTTCTGGGAAAATCCCATTTTCCCAATTTTTGTTTTTTTTTCAGCTGGCGTAAGAACTATTGATCTCGCAGACTTGGTTCAGGGCTTAAATTAAAGCTAAATAATTGTGTTATAAGGTATTAGCCCTTACTTCACTCTTAGAAGAGAAGGGTAATACTATAGCCAATAAATTGCTTTAAATACGACTTTTACTCAATTTTTCGAACTTTTTTAACAAATTGTCCATTTTTGAAGAGATGTAACTCGGAATCTATTGGACCTATAAACCTGGGAATGGTCTTAAATTGTTGGTAATTTTATCTACTTTAAAAAAGATAATTGAAACTTTTTCGTGGGGATGCATTTTCTAAGAGTAATAAGCCAAAAACTGAAAAATGAGACTTTTAAATGCCCCCCCCTACATTAAGCTCAGGGGCTAGGGTCAGGGACTTTTGATATGTTTACCTCCAAACAAAGTTCTAAAGTCAAAAATTGTGTTCCAAGAAATTCCCTCTACACCCTTTTTTGAGCATTCGTTGCCTGGACTAATTGCTTAGTTAAGTTTTAACACATCATCACTTGTGACCAGTGGCGGATCTATGGGGGGGGCTATAGGGGCTATAGCCCCCCCTTTGGACTTAAGTTCACACTAGATAAAATGGAAAATTTTCGAAAAATTCAAAAAAAAATTGTAGTTTTTTTACATTTCAAGCTGTCCAAAGAGCTTTCTTTATCTCCTAAACATTAGCTCCTTCTAAGATTTTTCCTTAGGACATTTTTACAGCACCTGTGTTTTTGTAGAATCAATGCACATATAGGGAAAAGTGGGGTTTTGCTCCTTGCATTTTTATGGAATCAATTCACTAATATTTAAGGAGTTCAAGAGTTTTAGCCCCTGCAAAGCATTTAGCCCCCTGCATGTTTGTAGATTTGAGTTGAAATTTAAAGTATTCAATGATCTTTAGCCCCCTACGAAATATTAGCCCCCGCAAAACTTTCAGCACTTGCGTTTTTGTACTACACTGTAAAAAAACTGTAGAAAAACAGAAATTTTCAATAACAGTGACTTTATGTTTACAGAGATATTATGTCATGTAACATTCCCACCGCACTTCTATCTATTTTATGTAAAATAACAGCTTTTACCTAGTTTTTTAGCTTATCTGTACTTAAACAGAAACTTACTGCATCGAAAACCAATACAGCTATTGGCAACGTTATACTGAATCTTCTTTGGTTCAGTGGTAGCGTGCGTGCTTAGCATGCGGTAGGTCGCGGGTTCTATCCCCGGATATCAATTAATTAAAATTAAAAAAACTCTACTAAAATAAGTGCATGCGCACAAGCAGAAAATTACTGAGAGGCAACAGAAAAATCTGTAGCCCACTTGACAGAAAGTTCCTTTTTACAGCATTTACCTGTAGGTTACAGCTTTTTTCTGTTTACAGGATTTTTCAACCTACAGATTTTTTCTGGCAACTTTTGCTGCCAGAAATTTTCTGTTTTTTTGCAGGATTATTTTTTACAGTGTATAAATTAAGAATTTAGAGAGGACAATGAGCTTTAGCCCCTACAAAGCATTAGTTCCCTTAAATTTTTATATATTTGGTTCACAACTTGATGAGCTTGATTAAGCCCCCTCAAAGATAGATGAGCTTTAGCCCTCTCTGCTCTTTTATAAAAATGGAATTCATAACTTCAAAAAAAGCTTCCAATGAGCTTTAACTACAAAATCTTTAGCCCCCTACATTTTTATAGATTCGATCCACAATTTTAAGGGCCCAATGAGCTTTAGCCTTCTTGCGTTTTTATGTATTTTAATTTAAAAATCTTTAGCCCGTTAATGATTTCACAATTTAAAGAGGCCTCAGAGACCCCTTTTAAGAATTAGCCCGTTCACAATTTAATGAGCTTTAGCCCAAACACCAGCACTAACCCCCTCAAAAAGTTTTAGCCTCTGCGCTTTTTATATAGAGATGCTTTTCACTACATAAAGATTCCAATGAGCTTTAACCACTAAAGAGCATAAGCCCCCTCCAAAATATTTAGCCCTTTACATTTTTAAAGATTCGATTCAAAATTTAAAGGGGCCAATGAGATTTAGTCCAAGATCTTTATCAGCTTCCACCTGGTTTTTACAAAACTAACTTTTTAAATGTTCCGATGGGGGCTCTCTAGGATCTTTAAGGTCGTTTTCATAATTGGAATGATCCATTTCGCTTCATAACAAATAGTTTTAGCTAACTTGTTTGCGGTACTTCTATGGATCTATTTTAAGAAATTATAAAGTAGAGAGTAAAGTAAAAAATTACAAAGTAAGTCAGGGGTTCAAACCGCCCCCCTTGAAATTATCATAACCATATTTACGTATATGAAATTTTTCTCTTCGAACAGAAAACATTCTTTTCTGGTGTCATTCAGAGGTTGCCAAATGACCAAAATTGAGTTTAAAAGCTACTTTTTCAGGTCTAATTTCAAAAAAATTTTTGGGGGAGGACCCCCAGACCCTCCTTTATACTGGGGGCTAGATATTAATCGCTAAACTTTGATATTAAATGCATGATAATTACCTAAAACATAATTCAGAAAGATGGTTTGGAAAAATATATGGCAGAAACTCTCAAAAACAAAAGCCGCGTTAAGGCCGTGTAAAGGCTTAGTATTAGTAGTTAGTACGTATCACTATTGCACCTTTCGATTAGGAAGGAATGAATAAAGGTACAATAAAAATCTAATAATTGTTTACCATCTGGCTCCATTCATCGCAAAACGTTTGGTTGACACACCATTAATATTAATTTTGATACAAATTTAACTATTCATTAATCTCTCTATTCTAAAAAAAAGTTTTTGGTGAACGGTTTCCAGAGAAAGGCTTTTTAATTACTGAACCGAATGGCACATATATATGGTATTAAAATGTCCGAATTCTTTCCGGATTTCCGAGTAAGCCCTTCGATTTTTCAAAAAAATTCTCAATTTTAAAATATTTCAATTTTTTTAGATAACGGATAAGGTCGCAGTTACAAAGCAAGTACTGTCAATCAAATTATTATGCATCCAATCACAACGACCGATTGACGCTATATTTTAAGATGAAACATGTTTTTTCACCAATTAAAAAAGTACTTTCTTGATGAAATATCACTCAAAGACTGATAAAAAACATATTCTTAAAACTTACATGTACGCCATTTTATACTAAAATTTCACACTTTTTGTCCAATATTTATAGTTTTTAGTCTGATTTTATCGAAATTAATTGTTAACATAGAGTAATTTTTTGTCTCTTATTATTTTCAATTGCTTAAACAGTATTGTTTAACAAATCTGGGTTTAAAAAATATGAATGATAAACACTAGGCATATTATGCTAACGAGTTACTTTAAGTACTTTAAAATTATGGTTTTTGTTTGGTCCTAATATTGATAAACAATTAGAATTGGTTATTTTTAAAAACATTTCGTTTAAATTTTTGATAAGTTCGAGTTAATATTATATTCTAACTTTTAAGGGAGATTTATTCATGGAGGGGATTTGGTGACGTATTTTTTGAAAGTTGGTCGACGTTTATTCTTTAAATAATTGTTTAATTGTTTTATAAAGTGTTTTAAGTTCAGCAAGTTGGAATTTGTGGGAATTGCGAAGCAATTCCAAAAGGTCCTGCGTCAGCAGTTTACGGGGGTTGGCGAGCGATAGCGAGCAGGGGGCGGTAGCTCCCTAGTTACTAATAAATAAATTAGTTATATTTGATTAAACTAGTAAATATTAATAACTACCTTTATAATTTAAGACATTTTTAAATGGCAAAAACGCATGGGAAGTATCAACTTCAATCTGATTATATGTTAGCCCCCCCCTTGCCAACGTTCTAGATCCGCCACTGCTTGTGACCCTTGGATTCTAACAGACTTAAATTAATTTCAATATTATTAGGTACCTTATATTCACCAGGTTTAGCATTCATTATTCTAGTCTTGAGAACATCTAATGGTTGAGTCAGTGTTGTAGCAATAGCACCCTGGAAGTTACATTTTAAAACTTGAATAATATAAAAGAGTAAACACTTTTAAATACCTCATCAAACTACAAATAAAACTTGCTCTAAGCATTTGTGAAACTGGTTCATTACTTGATAGGTCATTCAAACTTAATTTAAGGAAATAAAAAAAAAGATAACATGGTAAAAGGATAGATAAGAAAGAGTATAAAATTAGCTACTTACAGCCATAACACTTGCAGAAAAATGCGTGCCTAGATTGTCAGAGAAATAAACGGTTTGAAGAAGAGTTTGCTTTATTTGGTCATAAAAAGAAATCTGAAAGAACATTCAAGACATTAACCATGATAAGTCTCATAAATGCAGTGACGAATACTGCAATTTTGTGGGCGGGGCGGATAGAAGGAATATTCAATTTACATGAAGGCCTCCCTGGGAGATAAAATTTTTAAAAATAATATCCTTAAAACTAGCACTGTTAATCTGTTTTGAAACTTAAAACTGATATAAAATAAGTTTAAAAATAGGTTTTAAACAATAAAATCAGTTTCTATATTTGCATATTTTTAAGCTTTTTATAACAGGCTCAATTTACACAACTTCAACAAAGGTAAGACAATCCAACAAACTACTAGTGCAGATCTACCATTCCTTTGCTCTACTGTCAATGACAACTTCTTGGTTGAATGCATTACCATTAGAGGTTTAAGGGGTTGGGCTTGTGTCATCAGGATCTTATTCAGAAAATTTTCTGCAGTAAGCACATCATGCAAGAAGGGCCCCCCATATAGGGCCTCACTGGCCTATTGATGGTAATGTGACCAGGTTTTTCAATCTAAACAGAGGGACATATGACTAAGGGCAAGTCATAATTTTTTTCAATATCTTAATCAAGCGGAAGATTTTAAAAGTTATTAGGAACAAATTTTGCATGAAACACTCATAAACTAGTTATTTTGGAATAAGGGTAAACCAATAATCTTTATAAACACTGATCTCTTTCACACACCAAAGGTAAAGGACACTTTAAGATCATTGAAAGATATTTTTTAAACTAGGTACTCTGTTTGGAAATTTTAGGGGGTATTATCTTTATTCTGTCAAATAAGGAGGTTTGGAGGTCCTCCCCCAGAAAATTTTGTAAATTTAACTCTGTAAATTTAGTCTTTTGACTCATTTTTAGACAATTGGAATGGGCTGACTTTAATTTTAATTTAACATAATTTTAAATGGGAAAACTATACAAAACTAATTACCCAAAACTTCGAGAGGAGGTGGAAACTAAAAAGAGCACCCTCAACGCTACTATAATATATTTTATTAAATCAATTGCTTTTAAATTTTGAAATGAGTAACAATACAGCCTAATAATAAATAAATTTTATAAATTTTGACACCCCATAAAATTGAAAAAATCTAGGTCTATCTTTACATTCTCTCATTTGATAAACTTAGAAAATGCGGGACAAAGAGGCGAAAAGTGAGACCTGTGGCGTACATAGAAATTTTTTTCAGGGAAGATCCCATAAACCATCCCTATTGTCATTCCCTCAGCTAGATTTTTGCTTCTGTGTAAATGACAGGGCCATCCCTTCACCTTCTCTATACATTCATATTTGGTTAAAAGATGTGTTGAAAATTTTTTGGTAAAACTAATTTTTCTTATTACCCTAGTCTAAAAAGTTGATAAAGAAATCCAAGTACAAAGGGGGTCTAGACTCTGGAGAGTCCCCCCTAGAAAATTTTGGAAATTCGACCTCTAAAAACAGTTTTTAAATTCATTTTTCTTAGGGGAGTGGTCGCCCCCTTCAACCCCCCTTTAATCTGTCCTTGCATAGATGCAACTATTTATAAAATAAATCATATCGAATTCTTATTCTGAAATCAACAAGTAAAGTAGGTTAGGTAGTTCTCTCCCTTAAAGTCTTTCTCTAAACCTGACCAATGGAGAAGAATAGTGGTAATTATAGGCCACATGAAGTACAGAAGAAGTATTCTCCTTAAGAATAAATTAATATTTAAGTACATGGACAAAAAAACATTGCAGTGAACATTGTCAGTGAAAAGCTGGGGTTAGATAGATTAAAGTGTCATTTTTCATAGTTTAGTGTGAAACCTAATGAGAAATTTTTCTCTGTAAAGCCATCTTTATTTGTAATACAACAAGTGCCTTCTTCCTATGGTGGATCCAAATTTTTATTCAATATTCTGAAAGAACTAATACTCCCTAGAAGCCAAGTTTCACTAATTAATTTTTTCTTTTGGGTAAGCAAATATTTTTTTTATTTTCCAAGTTAAATTTTGAATTTCTATGGATTTTAACACTTTTATACGATGTTAAAGGTTTAGGGTAGATATTTTTGGTGTGCTTTTACAGAAAATTGAAAGAAACAAATTACTAAAAAAATCCATGAAGATTTGCGACTCAAAAACTTATTTTAAAATGTTTTCAAAAAAGTTGATTTGCTACTCAAAAACTTATTTTAAAATGTTTTCAAAAAAGTTTTATAATTTTAAATTTAATAAACTACTTAAGTATTAAATGGCTTAAGAATACAAGATCAGAAAAGTTAATCTGCCTCACAGTACTTATTTATGCTCCAAATAGCTGTTCAAAGATCCAACTTCATATCTACTTTGTAATCACAGGGGTTGCTTGATTCTTTAAAATTTGTTTCTGTTAAATGGCAGTAATAATTCAATAAATCCAGGTACATCCTATACACTCACAAATATTGTTTTGTCTAGAGTAAAAAAACTTATAATTTAGATAATTAACAAATAATTATTAAAATATTTTAGACTTATCTTTCAATAAAATAGACAAAAGTTATACCTGTCCAATAGTCATCAACATTGCTCTCACAGTAGCTGTTGAAGCACCAGAAAAAAGTTTGGATGCACCTTCTCTTTTAAAAACTTGTATCAGACCATCAACTGCATGCTTGTAACTAAAACAATATTAAAGTATCAATATGTTGAATGCCATTTTTTCCCCCAAATGAGTGTTTGGTTCTGAAGCAAGGATACTTACTTTCGTCTTTGTTCATTAGGCAATTTAATATCATTCTGCATCCTAAAATAAAATATAAAAAATATTTTATTTAGTTTTCAGTTAAGAGTAATTTACAACTTATAATATCACATTAGTTTAGATACAAAGTGGTAGAAATGATTGCCCATAAATGCCTAGTAGCTTGAGCAGGGGTCAGCAAGTAATTTTACTTGGGGTCCAAGTAATTTTGAAAATTCTTATCCAAAGAAAAAATATAGGTACTTTATTAGTTTCAAATTTTTATTTTCAGATATATTTTTACAAAGATTTACTTCGAGTAGTGTACACTATCTTCTAAATTGAGTTGTTAAATCTATTGTTAATTGTTGTTAAATCCATTTCACCTCACAGCATCACTAAAAATAAAATTTACTATAATTAAAAAAGCAATGATATCACTAAAACGAATGGATTTTTAATCAGCAAGATAATGTTGAGAGGATGGCCTGTGAATTTGGGATTCCTCCTTTGAAGGATTTCCAAAGGTTTGATTTATTAACTACAAATAACTGAAAACATAAGAGAATATACTTTTTACATTTCAGCATTCCTCTTAAATTATAAGATTTGAAACTATTGAATTAACTATTGTCTTAAATGCTGGTAAATTATTTTTTGAAAAGCCTAATACTGAACAGGGGTCTATGGTTTTCCCCAGGAAATTTGATTTTCGAAAAAAAAGTAACAATAAATTTTTGTGTGTCTAAAAAATACATATTACTGATTTTCAAAATACTTTGGCAGTCCAGCAAATAACCACTTGCATTCCGCATCTGAACAGCAATCCGCCAGTTGCCAAACCCTTGAGTTAAAGCATCTGACTACGAAGCCGTATGTCTGGGGTTCTAATCCCCGTTTGGCATGGATGTTGGTCCCTGTCCTTGTATAAATGTGGTCACCTGTAAAAAGGAGTCGTGCGAGCGAATGTGTGGCACAGGTAGCAGTACCTCACCTTTGTAGCTCCGGGCTACAGGTGCCCACTAGGTAATGCTGAGTAGGTACTTCTAGGGCAATTCAATGGTCAAGGATGATAAATCCAGCAATTGCCCAATTGTTATAAATTTTTTTATTTAACATTTTAATTCATTTCATTAACCCTTTATATCCTGAATAGACTTACCATAAATTGCATTTTTGCATCACTAGATAAACAAAAAATCGCTACAATGCAAAGAAGAAAGATATCATCCATCTCCAACCATTTCTCAGAACTACACTCTTCGAGTCATCTTGAGTGCCGTCAGGAAAAGCGGTCAGATTATGAATCTATAGGTGTTTGAACAAAGCGTACTTATAAGTACCGTCAGGATAAAAAGGGTTAAACATACAAACCTCACATTAACCATATCGGCAGGAGTGCCAATCAAACCTCCCGTGGCACCAGCGACAGCAGCAAGCATCACCTTTTTATAAAATGGTATATTTTCTCCAGGTTTGGAAAACTTCTGTTTAACAACTTCATAAATCCCAAATCTTGTTGTGGAGTAAGTTAACTGAAAATAAAGGAAAAAAACTAGTTTTGTCATTAAAATTCAGCAACATTTTTAACATAAAATAGGCAGATATTTGTTATTTCTGAAGGTTGAGAAGGTAAATTTATCTGCACAAAGTCTGTGGTTTTTATACATAAATAAGAAGTGGATATCCACTGCATCCTTGCTAGAAATGAAATGAGTAAATTTTGACAAAAAAAATTTTCATACTGTTTTTTTTCTGTGAATGGTAAAAGTTCCAAAATATTTCTGGGGAAAACCCCAAACCCTCCTTAAAATTTAAAAATGCATTATGTACAGTTTGGGTGTAACTCAAAATGAGTTAAAACACTACTGTTAGGGGCAAATTTCCAAAATTCTTAAGGAAGACTCACTCTCTCAAAATTTTCATTTATTACACTATATTATTGTTTTTTATTGAGCTTTTCTGAAGATTTTGAAGCAGTTTTTTTATATAAGTTTGAGAGAATAAAACATGTTTCAACCTCTAACTGAATAAATTTTGTAAAAATTTTTCCATAATGGAATTTTAAAATTTATATGGACTCTGCCAGTAAATCCAGATATTTTTAGTGCACCATCAACACAAAAAGATATATAAATACTGCACTAACCTGTCTTAGTAAAGCAGCACTTAATCCATTGTAGAGAGCTAAAACCCCTTGCTGCCTAATGATATTAGTTGTATTTTTCACAATCCCTATTTTAGTTTCTTGCTGAGTTTGGAGATGAACCTTTTAAAAATTGAAATAAAAATTACTATCACATAAAAGGACACCACCAGTGTTTAAATTTAAATTCAAGGTTCCATTCTGTTATCTGTCTGGTTATAAATATCGCCAAGCTGTTTTCATTACCGAATATTCAAATATCACCAAATTTTTAATGTAAATTAGATACCATTCTGTTTAAACCAGTCTTCGACAATGATGTTTTTTTAATGATATTTTTAAGCTTTGGCGACTAAAACAGCTTAGTGATATTTAAGGGGCAGGAAACTAAATTGAACCAAATTTTAAGTTATATAGATTTTTGAATAAATACAGATTAACTATTGGGAAAATGTTAAAATTTTAAAAAACACCTTCTATTTGGCATTAGCTGAATATTTAAATAGATCAAATAATTGGTTCACCTTCAATAAATCTAAAGGATGAGTACAAGAGGCAGCTCCTGCACTGGCTAGTCCCCCAAAATACCATCGAGCTAGGCGTTTAGAGTTGTCTGTTTTCTCCATCTTTTCACCAATTCTCTATCCTTTGCATCTAACAAAATCTCTATAATTTTCTGGTATTTCCTGCCTGTGTGGAGAAACAAATTTGACACATTAAGGTTAAGGAAGATAAGTTCTTAGGTTCACGACAATCTTCGAACGAGGTCACATTAAGAAATATAAAACAAGTGAGGATTTCCATCAGCAAAATGTTTGATTCAAAAATTTCTAACTTACTTGTTGAATCATCTTAAAGAAACCATTGATGCTAAAAATTTCTAGGGTATTTAAACAAAAACCCAAGAAAAAGAGTGATGGAATAAGTTTTTTAAGCGAAAGTTTTTCCTTGTACTTTTTTAATAATTTGCTCATTCAAGGTTCTATCCCGTACACGCCTGTAGTAAACTGAGGGTAAACAGAACTTTAGCAGACGGCAAATTACGAAACGAAAAACATGAAAACAGTGACCTCGTAGATAACACTTTTGTAGCATAGAGATAACATTTCACTCAATAAGTCTATGTAGATGCTGTAGGTGTCGCTCAAGTTTGGATGACGACTGGCTTTTTAGCTAATTCGTTTGGCAACATAATGTTTTTGTTTGTTTTGTTTCGTTTCTTTTCCGGATATTTACAGATTTGTGCGTGTTGTCAAGTCAAATGTTGATCGAAGTTTAATTTCTTATTGAGTCTACTAATAAATTTTTAAGATATTAGTCGACTTTCTTAGTTTATCCGAGAGGTAAAAGTTGCCGAGTTTTGAAATAATATGCTATGACTGTTCATGCTGGAATTTTGTGCTTTAATTTTCATACTTACCAATTAATGTAATTAATTTAATGTAATCTTTGAATTTCTTTTGATTAAAACACAGCCTTGTTTTATTTTTAGAAATTTATCTTAAAATTTGGTTCTTATTAAAATGGTTAAAATCAGTTAGTTATCAAATTTAGATACCTTACATCAGTGGTCCCCAACCTTTTTACCACCGCGGACCGGTCAACGTTTGACAATTTTACCGCGGCCCGCTGGGGGGGGCGTTGATTATTTACATTCAAGATTATTTTGATTTATTAATTTTAATTTATATGTATTTAAACATGCTTTCAAAATAAAATACAGTTTTCACCAAAAAATAAGTAAATAAAAATATAAAGTGATTTATTATTCATTTCATTCATTAATTTGGAGTATAAATCTAGGAATTTAAATTAATTTTCAATGAAATGGTCGGCCCGCGGCCCGGTACCATTTGATCCACGGACCGGCACCGGTCCGCGGACCGGGGGTTGGAGACCACTGCCTTACATCATGTCATTTTATTAACTTTTTTAGATGGCCTCTCTACAAGGTCTGCCTCCGTTACCCAAAAGCCTAAGTGGTCTTCTGAACTTCAGTAGTGCTCAATGGAAGGAGATGGAGAGGCTGCACACAATGCGGACCATGATTCAGCAAGACCTGAGTCGAGGGATTGCTGAGCGAACTAACTTGCAGAGAATACCATCTCACAATGAGAGCTCTGAAACTGCTCAAAGCAGCCTACTCAGCCCATCTTCTGATAGTTCTGCATCAAGTCGTTCGGGTAGACTGGATGTTCAACTGGCTTTGCTAAGGAAAGAAATGGTTAGTTGAAGGTCTATACTTAGGAGTATTGCCATCCTGAGCAATACTCCTGCTGAGCAATCTTCTTGCTGTCTGGGCTCATTTTTGGAGTAAGCTATATGGGGGACATGATTTCTTTTTTTTTGGGGGGAGGGTAAATCACTTGGTCCTAAGCTTCGTTGGGTGGTACTGTTGAGGGGGACTGTTTGACCCTCAAAACTAAAAATTGGAGAAGTTTGGCTGCTAGTAGGGGCAGCTGAAGTTGTCTAGTTCAGAAGGCCTTGGCCCACCCTGGGCTGTCGTGCCAAGAATGATGATGATGATGAAATCACTTGGTGATATTAAGCTGAGTGAGTTAATGGAATGGAACCAAATTGAGCATAAGTTGTTAAAATTGTGATAAAAAAAATTTTGTTCTGGGTAAGTGTTGAGCTACAAAACATTTTTTGCACCTCTGCAATTATGTTAGGGAACGTACCCATACTACGTGACCCGTTGAGGGGAGGGAGGGCAGTCTTCAAAATACCACGCTTGGTCACAGGGAGGGCTTAGGGTTTCGTCACGTAGTCAATTTCCTCTAGTCATTACGACAAATTTAAGCTAATTTAATTAGTGAAATAAGCCAAATTATTAATTAAAATTATACAAATCGAGCCAAATTAAGTTTTTTTAACTTTCTGTTTGCAAAAAATGATTGAAAACCTCATTTATGATTTACTACGTGAAAACTAGAAGGGGAGGGGGGGTCTTGGCATATACTACGGATGGTCACCAAGGGGGGGAGGGGGTCAAAAATAGTAAAAAAAATGGGTCACGTAGTATGGGTACGTTCCCTTAACTGTCCCGATAAAAATCACAAAGAAGAATATGGCCAAAAATTTTAAACTGGCTTATTAAAATACACTGTTTTATTTATAGCAACTAGCAACAATAAGATATTTTAGATAGTAGTTAATATAATAGATATTTTTGTTTTTGAAGCCCAAAGCAACTCCTCAATTTTTAAAAGGACAGACAGGTGTTCATCTAGAAAGAAAATGGGCCTGTTTCAGGATCCTTCACAAAATTCCAATTGTCAAAAACACTCTTCTTAAAAGTCTAAAGATCAAAATTAGTTTGAAAATTGTTTCCCGAATGCGTTTCTATCATTTTGGGGATAGAATTGTGAGTTTCGGGCCCATTCCAAAAGTTATAAACGCTGTGATTGTACTGCAGGAACTTCATTTTCATGAAATTACATTTTACTTTTCAATTCCTTAAACAGGACCCTGGCAGTTAAAAGAATTAAACCTAATTTATACACTCAATGAACAATATTACTTTATATTTCATATGATTTATTATCAGGCATGAGATTCTTCCGATTTTTGTCAGATTTTTCCTGAAACCTCCCACCGCAAAAAATTCGGACAAGGTGTTAAAAATAAGCTAGACCCTTAAATTTTAGGATCAAATTTCCAAAAATTTTCGGAGGGAGGACTCCCAACCCCCTTTTTAGAACTTGGAACTCTATTTTTCAAACTTTTTTTATTAAGTACATTAACATGCAAATTCTACCTAAAAATATAATGGAAAACAATATTGAAAATGTCCTTCACGCAGTTTTTCAGACTTTTTGCTTTTTTATCAATCTTGTCACTATATTATGATCTTAAAGGGAACTGAACGTAAAAATTTAAGGCAAAAAAGAAGTTTCATAGATTTATTTAAGTTAAAATCCATTTTGACTTTGAGGCTTCTTTAAGATTGTACCAAGCTTTTAAGGAATTCACCTTTCAAAGAGAAAAACATTCCTTACAGGGCTAGGTAGGAGTACCTTGAAAATAAACTAGTTGCATTTAATAATTTATTTTTTTAGGTTGGTTTGCGCCAGCTGGACATGTCACTCTTATGCCAATTGTGGTCTTTAAATGAATCCATTCATGAATACAAGCAGCTCATGCAGGATCGGATGTCACTCAGTCTGTCTCCAACTCACCCATCTTCCCCAGGATGGGACAACGAAATGGATTCTCCTAGCAGTGAAGAACATGGGGACATGAACAACAAGAGCTATGAATCTGAAAACAACTCTCAGTTTGTCGATGCTGTTGAACAACATCCATCGGCTCCCCCTAGGAAATTATCTTTGGTGGACAGCACCTCTCACTCCAGTTTGGAGTTTGGTGATATCTGAGTTGAGCAAACAAACATTCTATGTGAAATTCAAAATGTGTCTGTGTTAATTCCAGGCTGGCCATAAGATTTGTGGGGCCTGATTTGGAATCCTTGGGAGGTCCCTTCTTTTAATTTTAATAATTTTTTATAACTCACGATACTTTTTTCTTCATTTCTTGAATATATTCAATCAAAAAATTATTTTCTTCCAAAAATTTACCTCAAAATGATTTGTCTGTTAGCCAATATTAAATTATCTAATCTGCTAAAGTAGGATATATTTATGTAGGCCCTGAATTGGGGGTTATCATTTAATTTTTTCCCATTAAGGTTATTTTTTACCTTTAAATCAGGCCTGCACAACTATAACTGTGTTGCAGCCCACATTTTGCAGTCTTTTCTTGTCCTGGGCCAAACAAATCAATCTGTATTGATATTAGGGGGCCATATTGGTTAACCTAAACCTATTGATTGTTCATAGCATTGAGAAAATTTACAAACAGTTAAATACGTAAAAGATAATTGTATAAAATGTATTCAAAATATACTTCAAATTTCTACATCATAATTTTGAATGAAATTCTTATATTATTAAAGATTTTAGGTTTTTATCAAACCTTAGAAAACTATCTCTTCATTTTTAAATTGGAAGAAAAACAGTTTAACTTTTCCTTTGTGAATTCTCTTAAAAGCTATCAAAACTGATCTTTTAAATTAATTTTTTCTAAATGTGTTAAATTTTAGAATTATTTAAGACTTTTTGAGGTCACAAACAGAGGGCTTGTGGGCCACATGCAGCCTGCTTTAGATTAAAGTGTGGAATCTCTAACTAATGTGGGACTATCACTCAAGCATATGCAGTGAACTGATATCTCAAAGTGGAAGGAATGCTTAAATTACTTCATGAAAATGGTTAGCTAAGTTGTAAATGGAACTGATCCAGTGAAAAGTTGAACCTTTCTGTTTTTCATTCTGTAAAAACTGCCTAGCTTTTTTAGATTCCAAAGATAAAAATACAGCAATACATAGTAAATCATCTGTTTAAAATATAGTTTTAATGGTATTGACAAAGTCAATTTTCCAGCCAAAACAGCCATCTTTTAAAAAGTTGCATCAGTTAAACTTTTCGACCTACATGTAAACCATTATTTTGAATACGACCACTATTTTGAACTGACATCTCTTATCACTAGAACTGCCTTAGAACTTAATATGGGTAATATTCCGTAATCGAGGTTTTCGCCAAATGTTGCCAAATTTTGGCGATGACCATTTTAATGTATGTAATAATGTTAAATGTTGGCGAGATTTCCTCCACGCTTTAAAATACGATCTCGCCAAGTTTGGCGAAAACCTCGATTATGGAATCTGTCCCCTTAATATCACTAGAACTGCCAAAATCATACATTATGTTTATAAATATACTTAAATCAAAATCCCTTTTGTTTGATATCTCCACCTATTACCAGTTTTTCTTAAAAAAATTTCAAACATGAAACTTAGTAAAAAGTAACAACTTTAGGGATAACCCAATACTATGAAAAGAAATCATGTTATCAAAGGCATACTATAAATATTTTAATGGATCAGTTTTTGAGATATCAATAGTTAACTGCATTTTGTGTTTCATTTCCATGTTTCTTTAAAGGTTGTTTTTTTTGTGTTAGTTTTAATTTTTTATGTATTTTATCATGGGATGTCAAATTTATTTTTGTTTATGAAAAATGCATATTCAGTTAAAATTTATATTTATTAAAAAATATTAGAATCTTTTATAAAATTGCAAAACAATACATTTTTATTGAATCATTTTGTATTTGGCGTGGCATTACTTTATCTATGTTTTGTGCCATAATCAATTATTACTAATTGGTGCCAGTATTTGACACCATTTGCTCTAATTTTAATACTGAAAATGTATTTTACATGTACAAAATTTTATTTTGTATATTTTCATGGTAAACTGGAGTGCCAATGTATGATATATTAAAGTAATGGTTCACTTCATTGAAATACAGAAAAATTATTTCCCTTAAGTCGAGAGTGGATTTTTCAGGGAATTTAATAACCATAACTCATAGGTTAACACTTACAAAAAGTTAGTTTACCCTACAATACTTAAAAATTTTGAAATTTTTACAGGGTCATGTCATATTGACACCTATGCAAGACTGGGAATTTCAACCAGATACAAATACATGTGAAATAATACATTTATTAAAAAAAATAATAAGCAGTGTTAAGTACAATAAAACTTGCAAGCTTTTGTTCACAGAGTAAGCAAGTAGTGCTTTGAATAATTATATAAAAATTAAATATTTAGTTTTTTTTTATATAAACTGAAAATATAAGTATGCTGGAGTCAATATCACTTATCATAGCAAAAATATGCTACACAATAAATATATAAATTAAGAAAACCAACAGTAGGCACAGCCTGCTATAAAATTGAACATAAGATTATTTAACTTATTTTTTCCACAAATGCAGCAATTTGTTTTTCCACGACACCCTGTAATTCTCTCTCTGATGCTCTTGGGTGATCCTTCACATACTGCGCTATGGCCAAAATTGCTTCCTCCTAGATTAAAATTTAAACATCAAATGAATGTGACTAACTGCTGTATTCACCACTATACTCTGTTAATTTTGAACTGGCGCTTGAAAATATTTTCTTCCCCCACCACAGATCGGTAACCATAGCAACTATCCATGTCAAAGTGACGAAGAAGGCTTACTATTGGCTGCTCGAAGATCGTAACTATGGTTACGCTTCTAGCATGGGGGAAAGCACTATTTCTCAAGCGCCAATTCTAAATGAATAGAGTATAACTTGACCTAAGGTTAACTTGGAAGTAGGAATTTCCAACTCTGATTGGCTGAAAATGCATTTCCCCTTTTCAACTACCAATTAGAAGTTTTGATTCGAAGTTAACTTTAGGTTGAGTTAGTGGTGAATACGGCTGTTAATCTTATTATGAATTTAAATGTAACCTAGAATTTCTTTTATATATTATTTTAAATCAGGGATCAACAATTATACAGGATTTGCACACTTTGAGGTAAAAAAAATCAAAGCTGACTGATATTTTTTGCAACTATTGTTTTAAGAACTTGTGTGTTCCTTAAAGAGGAAAGCTATACCAGAATACAAAAACGTTGAGTACTTATTTTTTGACAGTAGAACTCTTTAGGAGGGAAATTGTACCAGAATAAAAAATTTTTACTCTATTATTCTGCTGCTTATAACTGCTTACAAAGAAAAGGAGAGATGTATAACTTTATAAGCCTTTTAAAAATAAATTGATAATCTCAACCATGCACAGTTGGGAAAATCAGCTATTACATACATAAAAACCAAGATTCACTGATTTTGTGAGAAAACTCCAGCTCTCAAGCGTCGCCTCCAACCGTGTGGACCGGTTTCACTCTTGTTTCACATATATTTTTCTAACCAGAGGTAGTGGTGAAGAACTTACTTTTTCTTCACTGATTTTCCCTTGTAGTCACAATGTGAAACATTAATTTGTCAGTTGGTTAGAAAATGTAGGCAATATGGTATCAAAAGTATAACACAGAAAGTTTTCACTATTTTCAAGAGTCGAAATTAGTAAGTTTAAGCACCAATAACAAATAATGTAATTAATATTTTTAGTCTTTAAAAGTAAAATAAAAGGTACAGATAAAAAACGTGCAATACTAGTCAAACAAAAAGCATGCAAACATACCTTAAGGGAAATAAAATTTTCCATGCAAAAATAATCTGTGCAGTGAATAAATGATAGTTTACTTTTTGTGTGTTTCAAGTCACTAAAAAACATAAAAGTGCCTAAAATTAAGAAACAATTAACTTTATAGAGTTTGTTTGGTAGAGTATAGTATAAAAAATATAGAGGTAAAATATTTGTTCCAGTTAATTATTGCAGTTTCTTTCAGAAACCAGTCAATATGTTTTTTTTTTAAATGAATTGTGTTTTTTATGGGTTAAATGCAGTATAGATGAATCATTAACTGTGTTTTTAAACAACTATATGACAGTATATTTTGGCAGTATCACACACATATTTCAGCAGAATTACACACCTCACAATTTTTGTTCTTGTTATTTGGGGTCATTCAAATATTAGGTAAGCACTTTTTTGGTCATTTTTAACCCCCCTTTCTCCATCAAAGATAAGCAAACCTCAACCCCCCACCATAATTACGTATGAAACTGCCGAACCCCCTCCTCGAAATTTTGACATCACTTTTTGTAAGTACTGTTTTTCCCCCTTGAAAATTAGGTGACTTACAAGGAGCTGACCTTTTTGGGTGTAACCCTAAGGGTTCAAAAATGAGTCAAAACACTACTTTTCAGGGTTAAAATTTCAAAATGTTTGAGGGGTTCCCAGAAAGAAGTGCTTTCGTCAGATTTCCCAATTAAATTTTTTGTTAAGTTTATTTTGGGTTGAGTTTTGAAATTATTTATCCAAGAAACAAGAGATTTTCGAAAATTCAGTATATTACGTAAGCATTAGGGTTATGATTCTGAGACTTTTTTAAAAATATTTAAAAGCCTGATGTTGCATTCGATGAACTTTTGCCCATATGTTAATTTTATGGTATTATTTTCTTTGTATTGAGAAAAAACCTTGCGCGCCTAACATCATTTCACTTTCAGAAAAAAAACTTTTTTTTCCAAAAAACCTCTCTCCCCAGGGCTTTTCCCATTCCTTTTGGTCCCGAACGATAGTGTGTGAAGTTTCAGCCCCATAAGTTAACTCTAGGGTTTGCCTATAGAATTTGAAAAAAAGTGGAAAAAACTACCTATTTTCAGAATTAAAAAAATATTTTTATATTTATATTTTTATAAAATTGGTTCAAATGTGTTCTTTAGAACATATTTAAATGGATTATACATATTTATGTGTTAACTCTACCCTATAACCCCTATAATTTAAGATTAAAAAGTGCTACTTAGGGACGTTGCACTCACCAAAGCTTATAATACATAGCGGTGGACGAAATGAATTAAATCCAAATTTCTTCGAAGGAACTCCTTCATATGATGCTATTTGTTGTTAATTTGATGTTTTAAATAATAAAGGCAAGTGAAATAACAGTAATTAGGCCTTCCACTGAACTTTTAATGTAAAAAGTACTTAAGTGCGAAAATGCTTGTTTCTAGCTTTTTGTACTTTTTAAGATCAAAAACCTTGAAATACCTTTTTAAACCCTTATAGATTTCTATTTTATAAGTAGAACTTAACTTTAAACCGTACAGATTGGAAATGACATGAATTTCTCCTATACCAGAAATAAAAATAAATTTTATCTTATGAAAATTACCGCTCATCAACGTATTAGGGTGAAAGTTTAATTGAAACCTTCTTTCATCAAAATATGAACAAAAATTTACAATTATCAAACAATTTTCTTAACTTTAATAAAGAAATCCCATTTTCTCTTCTGGTAGAGAAATAACCCAAGTCAGTTCCGATCTGTTCGATTTAAAATTAAGTTCTACGTAAAAATTAAACTTATAATGATATTTGAAAGTTTTTGAACTAAAAAAGTACAGTAACCATCTTTTTTAGAATAAATTTTGGATTTGATCAGCTAGAAACAAGCATTTTCGTAGAACTTTTTTACATTAAAAGTTCAGTAGAAGGCCTAATTACTGTTATTTTACCAGCCTTTATAATTTAAAACATCAATTTAACACCAAAAGGCATCATTTGAGAAAGTTCTTTTGAAGAAAATTGGATAATACTGTAGTGCATTATAAGCTTTGATGAGCGCAACGTCCCTTTAGTACCTTTTACTCTTAAATTATAAGCACTATAGGTACAGTTATAAACCTTAAATAAATATAAACCATCTAAAATGTTCTAAATAACAGATTTGAACCAGTTTTATAACAATATAAATCTCAAAGTATACTTTTTAAAAAATTCTGATAATTGGTAATTTTTCCACTTTTTTCTAAATTTGGGGCTCTATAGGCGAACCCTAGAGTCAACTTAGGGGGCTGAAACTTCACACACTATCTTTTGGGACCAAAAGGAATAGGAAAAGCCCTTTTAAAAGTTTAAACAATTTTTATGATTTATGTTACATTCAGCTTCAAAAAAGATTATTTTAACTGCCTTTTAGTTCTTCAGCTTTATGCAAAATCTTATTAGGCGCGCAAGCTTTTTTCACAGTTTTCAAAAATAAAAGTTATTTTCGATAGTTATGAACCAATACTCATCATTTGCTACCACAGGCTTTTAAATCGGAAAAAAATCATAACCCTAGTAAGCATCTCTCATATCCCCCTCCCCTTATCAGGAAAAATAAGCAAAGAGAAAACCCCCTCCCCCCTTAGGTGCTTATGTAATATTTGAACGGCCCCTTTTCCCCATTACAAGAAAACCATGAAGATTAAGGTTTTACTATAAAATGGAGTGAATAAGGAAGTTGCATGTGTCAGATTTTCAAAAACAAACAAGTGTTCCGTATGGTTTTTTGTATGGGTAAATGAAATATCTAGTCAGTTTTTAAAAAAAATGTACAGGTAATTAAATATTTTAATTTAAAAGTCGAGAAAAAAACACGTGACTGAAAACGTTTATTTTTTAAACTGTAGGATGACATCAACAATAATACCATCAACTCCATTGCTTTTCAACAATGCCTATTGTAAAATGGCGTCACATCCAAACTCTTGGCGTTTTCGCTCGCTTTTAAAAAGGGGATTTTTGTTAATTTTTTTGGCAATCAAAAAATTTCTCGATCAGCCTCAAATTTTGGGTAGTTGCTTATTTTTGCAAGAAGAATCGATTAAAAAAAATCATGCAACTTCCTCATTGGAACACTAGTTAACTTATAACTGCTGAAGAAAATAACTTTTTTAAAGCCAGAGGGTAAGAGAAGGATAAGACGGCTTAATAACAGAAAACTGATTGCAAAAGTATTGCTATCAATAGATGGATGACAATATCAACATATATCAAGATGATTTAGACTCACTGAAACAGCCTTGGCTGGACACCTGTAACTGAAACAGTTGTTCAGGTAATCCAGCGAGTCAAAATAAAAACCATGACTCAAGATTTTGCATGACAAAGAATATTTGATAGATTATTCACAATTTTTTGGTTCATAGTTATTCATTCTACTGACAAAACTCAGATTCATTTTTAAAAATATCTTTAAAATATCTATGAGTAAATCTAAAAACAAAGTACTTTCAATTAAATTATCCAAGTTTCCCTGTATGACTACCGGCGGTAGAGCAATGATCATTATTGCCTAAGCTCTTTTCCCTCTACCCCGAGGAAGAGGGAGACGCTACCCCCCAAGTTGAAGTTCCCTGTATAACAGAGGGACACAGAATAAAATTACTGGAGTTTGAAGGTTTTTTTTTGAAACTAGGGTGGAATTGTCAACACCAATTTATCAACTTTTGACAAAGTGTAATAATTACTTGAAAGAAGGTAGCAAAGCTTACCCTAGCTGCATCAACAGGAGTGTTTTTAGTACAATCATCATAAAATCCCTTCAATATTTTGGCTGCAATTATAGCCTTGTACAGATCTTTTGATTCTTCTCCTCTATGCACATAAGCTAGTAAAGACAACTAAAATACAGAGAAGAATATGAGAATTGCATGAAATAATTCATAGTTACTATTAATAAAACTGTGTAGGAATATACGGCCGGAGTTATAATTCATATTCTTCCGGGCTTGTGGGCCATAGTCTTGCAGATATATAAGCAGGGCTCGATTTCAGCCGGAACCGTCCGGAACGGCGTTCCGGAACCTCTTTTTCGATTAAAAAATTAATATTTTATTTCAGGGGTCTCCTATAGCTACAGCCCGTGAAACCCTTTCTATATGTACGAAAAAAAAGTTCTACAATGAATTAAACCCTGTTTTTAGGGTCAAATTTCCAAAAAATTTCTGGGGGAGAACCCCCAGACCCACCTTTTTTTATTTTAAATTAAAAAAAACATTTAAATGTGTTTTTATCTTTTTCCAAGTAACAATAGTTTTGTGAATTTAATATTAAGGTTATTAATTAATTGTGTTCTTTTAAAACATAATTGTGAACCCCAAATTGAGCTACCCAAACAATCCGCTCCTGGTGTTGATTATTTTTTTATTTGAACCAGATTTGTCAGATTGCTGGGCAAATTTGCCAAGAAAATTTGCGACATCTTAAATTCCACGGTTTAAGGACTTTAACTACACATTATATTCCTTAAACTGGCAAAATATACAACACTTTTGGTTCACTGATAATAAACCGTCCCGCTTTCTACAAAATGGCCCTGTTGGAAAAAAATTGTTTGTAAAAAAAGGTGTTTAAACAAAAAAATTGCCTAAATAGTTCATCGTCTTGTACAATAATTAAGTTAGAAAATTCTTCCTAATCTAGTACTACACATTTGAATTTATTTTTTAAATTTAAATATAAATGCTTAAGTTTTTGTACTAAAAAGTATTCGCTTTTTTTCAGTTTTGAGACCAATAATTTTACCGTTCCGGTACCTCTTTTGTTAGAAATCGAGCCCTGTATATAAGTACTAAACGTTTTAACTGTAATTACGGGCAGGGCTCGATTTCTAAAAAAAGAGGTACCGGAACGGTAAAATTATTGGTATCAAAACTGAAAAAGCGAATTGGGTTTCCCCCCGAAAAGTTTTGGAAATTAGGCAGTAAAAACATGGTTTTAATTCATTTTAGAACTTTTTTCTTCGTACATAAGAAAGGTATCCGCTGGCCTGATGAATGGATCTCGCGGGCTGTAATTAGAAGACCCCTGAAATTGAATATAATTTTTTTTCCAAAAAAGAGGTTCCAGAACGGCGTTCCGGACCGTTCCGGCTGAAATCGAGCCCTGATTACGGGAGTCATCTTCAGTAGAAGTTAACAAATTGTAGTAACTAAGACGTCAATGTCAACACGTAAAAGAAAGAAAAGAAAACAAGTGATGTCTTAGTCATTACAACTTTTTAACTTCTACTGAAGATACTATCCTGTACTGATACTGAAGATATACTCCCGTAGTTAGAGTTGAAACGTTTAATACTTTTACATTTGCAAGACTACGACCCACAAGCCTGGAAGAAATTAGTATTAATTAGTTACTATTAACTTCCGAAAATGTTATGAAAATATAGGTACTGGACTAAAAAAACATTAAATAAGGAGTGTAAAGAGGGCAAAAATATTGATCATCACAATATGTGTATTTTTATAACACTTTCGTTATGGTATCTGTAAATTTCACCATCTCCCCCAATTTTATTTTTATCAACTATCAAATGACTATACATATTATAGTAAAACTTTTCAAGATTAATTTTGTGAGCCGATTTTCATAGTCCACTGAAAATAGCGAAAAAAGGGCCGAACCTCGGACAAATTGCAATAAAAGGTTTCTCAACGGTTTTCACTTAGGAATGACCTCAATAATAACATACTAAAAATCGGCCAGGGGGAAGTTTAATTTTTTTTAAATTTTTAAAAAATGGCCGAAAAAAATTTAAAAAAAACCCAAAACAATAATATAGACATGTGATACATGTTTATAGGTTATTTTTGAGTTTTAAAACCGAATATTGCCTTTAGTTTTGAAAAAAATTGAAATTTCAATTTTTAAAATTAATTTGAAAAATGAACTATATGAAAAAATTAAAACCCCCCTAAAAACCTAACCAAATCATCAAAAGAGATAAATCAAACGGTTTTCATTTATAAATGACCTAAATATTAACATACTAAAAGTAAAAAATTTTACGAGTTAAAGAAGTTCAATTTTTTTAAAATTTCAACTTTTTTTTGCGAAAAATGCATTTTTTTTTCAAATTCGTGCCCCAAACTTTTGAGGCTTTTGAAAAGGTCATTTTTCGGTGGATATTGTCCACAGATAGTTATATAATGGAAAACCGGTGGAATTGACCCTCAATGTATTAGTTAATTATTTTATTTAAAATTTTGAAATTGGTAAAATGTAGTAAAAAGTGAAAAAGGTAATACTTGGGCAATGAGCATATTTACATCAGAATTTAAAATAATTAACTAATTCATTGAGGGTCAATTCCACCGGTTTTCCATTATATAGCTATCTGTGGACAATATCCACCGAAAAATGACCTTTTCAAAAGCCTCTAAAGTTTTTGGCACGAATTTGAAAAAAAAAGCATTTTTCGCAAAAAAAAAATGGAAATTTGAAAAAAAATTGAACTTCTTTAACTCGTAAAATTTTTAAATTTTAGTATGTTAATATGTAGGTCATTTCTAAATGAAAACCGTTTGATTTATCTCTTTTGATGATTTGGTTAGGTTTTTAGGGGGTTTTTAATTTTTTCATATAGTTCATTTTTCAAATTAATTTTAAAAATTGAAATTTCAATTTTTTTTCAAAACTAAAGGCAATATTCGGTTTTAAAACTCAAAAATAACCTATAAACATGTATCACATGTCTATATTATGGTTTTGGGTTTTTTTTTAAATTTTTTTTCGGCCATTTTTTAAAAATTTAAAAAAAATTAAACTTCCCCCCGGCCGATTTTTAGTATGTTATTATTGAGGTCATTCCTAAGTGAAAACCGTTGAGAAACCTTTTATTGCAATTTGTCCGAGGTTCAACTCTATTTTCAGTGGACGTATTAGTAAGTGGTGTAAAGATTTTTGTTACAACAAATTACACATTCCAACCAGTATGTTTAAGCTCAAAATTGCCTTAGGTTTGATTTTTAATATGAATGCAGTACATCAATAATTTTACAAACCTACATTACCTCAACTCTGATGTGTTTTTAGTTTTAGTATAATATAATGTAATTATTCTTTGATTAGGAGCTATAAACCTTATTTGATTATAAACACAAATTTAGGCTATATTGGAGCCTTAAATGGGTTTTTAAGGGATGTCTATAAATGATTTTATACAAAGAAAGGAGTGAGGGTTTTATCAAACTGTGACACTTAGTGACCAGAGGAAGTTAAAAGAATTGATATCCCACACTGCAAATCAACAAAAAACAAACTTTTTTGTGAAAAATGTAGCTTATACATGGACAGGGGCATAGCCAGAGGGGGGGATTTGGGGATATATCCCCCCCCGAAACTATGGAAATTTCCCTTTTGACCATAGAAAACCACTAAAAATACCCCATATCCCCTCCCGAAATATCAACATCCCCCTCCGAAATTTTTTTCTGGCTACGCCACTGTACATGGATATAAACAACATAATCATAAAAACTATGAAATCAAAATAAGAGTTAATTTTGAAATTATAAGATGAGGTACACTTTAGCTTGAATAAAAATGTGATCTAGGTTTTTGCCAACCTATTGATAAATATATTTTTAGAAAAGAAAAGTGATTCAGTAAGGATTCCATCATTCCGCAACCCAAGCTTTGGAATACTTAAAAATCCAGTTTTTTGAATTAATAAAAGCTACAAATCTGCTGTATTTGGAAGGGACTAGATCAGGGTCGTTCATTTGTGGCAACCTTGATTCGATTCCGGGAAAGGAGCAGCAAATTTTGGCATCCCGTTGAACAGATGTATGTATGATCCCTGTCCTTCTAGGTCTTTAGTGATTTCAAATAGCCAAACAAAGATTAATTTAAATGTCTTACCCTTTGAATCAACTTCCATCGATCTTGAGATAAAGCTTCCATTATTATTTAATTTAGAAGAAATTCAATCCTATAAAAGTTTCCAAAATGTGAGTAAAAAATAGTAATTTGCAATAGGGTACTACATGGAATGTAAATATAGAGAACTTTACACACTGCAGAATTAAATTTATTTTAAGAAATAAGAAAAAATACACACAAAAATGAAAATTTTTAAAACGATAATTCTCAAAATAATGTTTTCCAACCTGATACTCTCCGAAAAAAGCTATTTCATTCAAATTACAAATTTAATGATTTTCTGTCTATTTGTTTATTTTCTTTCCAATGTTTGTGACTTGTGAGTTGAGTTGATGAAATTAAACTAGGGAATTTTCGAATTTCGGAGACAGATGCAGATGTACATGACCCCACATGCACAGAGTACACATGAACCAGGTTACCAAGTGAACCGTGAACCCATAACCTAAAAAAATATATCCTAATAGTTTTATTATTTTTATTTTAAGAATCTATCATTTTCTTTTCTTTTTCTAATGAAACAAATTGTAATTATTAACTTCTATTCTCATTGGCAACTTGATATACCGGCAAAATATTTTATTTTACTCATTTTGTGGCATCGGTTTAAAGATCGTATTTTCATTTCAATTTTGGAGGAATTATTGTTCCATTTTCCCACTGTCTAATTAATATCGTTACTACTGAATAAAAGCTGAAATAAAGATTTTTCAATTTCTAAAAAATGGAAGAAGGTTAGTTTCATTAAGAATTCAATCTCTGCCAAGGTGTTTTGGTTTGTTTTCGCCTGCTGCAATATTATTTGTTGGTAGACAGTTGATATCGCCATTTATAGTATTTTAATGTCTGAATTTTTGGTATTCTGACAAATAATTAAATTTAAACTAGTACTTGACTTTGGTTAACTATTTCTATAAACGTTTGTAATACCTGTCAACACTGTAATAAGTTTATTTCGTTTAGCAGGTTGTGCTATGTTTATAAAGATTCTTTGTATCGAGGCCAGATGTCCTAAACGCCTCTTAGTATTAGATTAAAAAATTAACTTTTGTTTCAACTGTGTTTTCTTTAAATACATCTATTTGTTAAAATTTTAGTTCACATGATTCTAACTATTAAATTAGGTACCTAATTATGTCTTAAGTTATAATTTTTTAACTGGAAACGAATCGGGCATAGAATTATAATGAACTGATAATTTAGTTCTACTCTATAAAGTGTTCCATCAGCTCCTGCTGAACTCTTATAAGAGATATTCTTTTCGTGGAGTGTATAGAAAAGCTTACCTACTGCTTAGCCAACGATAGTAAACGGGTCACATGAATTTTTGCTTTAGTATTTTTTATTTTTTTTTAAATATACTGATTTTTTTATGTATACAGATGGTCTTACTGAGGTTAGAGGAAGCAAATGTATCTTCCTCTTTCGGGGGAAGGGATCAACTGCCCCTCAGCTTCTTCCTTTCTTTCCTCCGAGTCTGTCAAAATTACGTGACGCTTTTACTATCGTTGGTTAAGCAGTACCTCTATGATCAGGACTCGCACCACTATTTTTTCAGACTTCAAGAAAGATGATGTAGAATAGAACGAAATGCATGTTTAAGAGTGTAGTATTTCACGATATTTGTTTAGTAAATTAGTCATAACATTCAGGCATAAGATTCTTCTGATTATTGTAGTATTTTCAGATTTTTTCTGCATACCTCAAAATAATCAAAGTGCTAAAATCTTGAATTTTAGGATCAAATTTCCAAAAATTTTCTGGGCGAGTACTCCCAAACCCCCCTTTTAGTACTTGGAACTCTATTTTCAAATATTTTTTATATTAAGAACATTAACATGCAAATTCTACCTAAAAATATACTGGAACACAATATTGAAAATGTCGTTCACTCAGTTTTTCAGACTTATTGCTTATTTGTTAATCTTGTCCAGCTGAGAATTAAACCTCATCTTCTATGACAGAAAGTAGGTTTGGCTGATGTATAACATGATAATCTAATAGCAAAACAATAATTTTCAACCCCAAAATTCATATTTGGTATAATAACTAAGTTAAGAATTTTTTATTAATTTATAATGGAGGTTGCGTATTAACGCCTCCAAAATCCTATTGACTATGTTTTTAAATAGTCAGGCATGTGATTTTCCCCACTAATTTTAGAGGTATTGAGAATGGAAATCCCGCTAAATTGTGTGCGGAATTAATATTTTAAAGTGGGAAAAAATCGGTATATTTGTTTCCTGCGTTGACATAAAGTGTGCCAAAACAATTAAAAACCCTTTTTCTAGGGTCAAATTTCTGAGATTGATTTTAGTAAGAGGAGAATCCTATCTAAAAAGTACTAAAAAACTAAATTGGTTTTATTGTATGGGATAGGGATTTGAATTCGGGCCCCTCCCAAAATAAATTTCTATACCACTGTAACTTATCTAGACACTTCTAAAAAATTTCAGATAATTTCTTTCTTGAGCAATCATATGTAATAAAGTGTTTTGATTTCATTTATATAAATAACAATTTAAATAATTGGCGGCACTTAAAAACTGCCAAATCTAAGTACCATAATGGATTTTAAGCAAACAAAAAATGCCAGCTCAACTAAAAAAGTTTTTTCATAATATTGAAAATAGGAGGTTTTTCTAAATTTATTTCCCTTTTGCAAGGTCCAAAAATGTATTAAATTCTATTCTATTGCTAATACCTCTTTGAAAATTAAAGGTATTTTCACATATTTTTCTACCTTTCTTATGAAAATTTTCTTGTACTTAAGTTTTGGTTTTATCATCTTTAGTTTTTAATTATTTATTAACTTTTTTATTATGCCACTTGGAGCATATTAAGTAATCCCAATAGATTCAGTGTGGTTACTTGACTTTTCCTAAGAGATCTAAAGCTGAAATCTAGATGTGTGAAACATACTGATATAATTTGTTTAGGTGAGCCAGATATTGCCAGTACTTCAGCTGAAGCAGAAAAAGAAGCTGCTTCTAATGAGGATGGTCAAAAAGTAAGTTTCATTTGCAACATCTTGAGTTTAGCTTTTTCAACCACAATGTACTATTAACAGCGCTGGATACTTACGTACTAAGTCGTCGACCATGCCGCTAAATTTGAAACATTGCTTACCCCTTTAAATCAGTCTGATCTGAAAACATTGCCAAAGATGTTGCCAACATCGGAATATAAAATTTATTTTATTAATCCGACATATGAATTCAAAAGTTAAACTTACTAAGCCACAGAAATCCTATAATAAAAATAACTATTTTGGTGGACTAAACTCTTTTATGGCATTAAAATTGAAATAAAAGATCATATTGTACTTTTCCGCTATACCAGCGCAAATCTTGCTAAGCAGACTTTTTCGCGACAGCACACAGTAGCCTTAACAAATCGCACAAAGCAATCATCCGAAGAATGAGGCATCTGCATTTCCGATTCCTTTACTTTATTAGGTTGGTAATAATAAATAATAAACGATTGTTAATCCTACCTGATTGGAAGGATTAGCGACCATTGAAAGGTCAAGGTCTGAGATCTCAGCATTGCTTTGAAAATGTGGAGGCAAAAGGTTACTTGCAGCGATATTCCGTTTGAGCTTGGTTGCATCATTGGCGACTTAATCGCCTGCGCTGGTATAATGGGAAAAGTACCGATCAAATATTAAACAGATCTTATTTTCTTTTTATCCCATTTCAAGTTATATATTTAGTTATTTTAAATTAAACAAAAAACACGGTTTATTTGGTTGCTTCGTTTTTGGGGGAAATGAATCTGGCAATAACTTTCGCTCTTCATTCACTTATATCACATACTTCTAATATTTACGCTAAAGCCACCTATTGGTGACTTTGGCGACGTTTTCAGATTCAGTGTCACAGGTCGACAGCATAGTACGTAAGAACATAGGGCTGTATCCAAGGGGGTTAGAGGTTCTAAACTTTCAAAAAATTTGGACATCAATATTTTAACTGCTTTTTCGGTACTTTCGTATTAGCCCGTCCATCGTTTTCGCCAACTTCGCCAAAACACGGGATTTCATCAGAATCGCCGAAAAACACATTTTTTAACATCAGAAACATCTTTATAACATCAGAAAATAAAAGTTTTATGTGGTTGGGGGGGCTGCTGCCCCCCCCAAACCCCCCTGCCCTATCTATAACCAAACTCGTTGTGGGGGTAATCAGACACAGTAAGGATTCAGAAAAAGGGGAATCAGTATTCTTGGATGAACCAAAACTACGGATATCACTCGGTAAGAGCATAAAAATAACTTTTTTAGCACTAACTTACTTGCAAAATGGTCGATCCTACCGCCGGCGATCCTTTGTCGATCCTACCACCGGCGTGCATACGCAAAACATTGAAAGACTCTGGGGCTCGGCAAAATGACACAAAATGAACGACACGAAAGCATTTAGACTCCTACCTTTCAGATGCAGTCTTCGTTCTTACCTTGTAAACACTGTTGAATTTACGTTCAAAACAACCTGCGCGGTGCGCACACATTATTTCACCCATGGGCTTACCGATTTAAATTGCGTGCGCATGCGCCAGTGCGACTAGCGCGATTTCGCTACGTTTTCCAGGGTTACCAGAATGAGTGGTAGTGTTGCGGGGTTTACCAGACTTGGCGACTTCGCCCCTGATGGCGAATGGACGGGCTAATACGAATGTACCGTTTTTTCCTTAAAATTATGTGTCTTACAAGGAGCTGTGTAACCCAAAGGGTCTCAAAAAATTCGTAAATTTTCTGAGGCTTAAAATTGTTTGGTAAAATCCTATTTCATGGGTACGACTTGGTCTGTTTTTTTGGGCTAAGTTTTTTTCGTCACCAAAAGCGAAAGGCGCCAAATTCAAAGCTGCGGAAAGCTAAAAACAGTCTAAACCAGCGATTCCCAACTTGGGTTTAGTGGAACCCTGGGGTTCTGTGAAGCATTCTCTAGGGTTCCGCAAGCAATATGAAGATGAACAGAATACTCAATGATGGGTCCAGGTAGGAGGATGCCATTTAACCCCACAAAAAGTACTAGTATAAAACTTATGAGCATGCTATAATTCAAAATTTCCTGGGGCAGGACCTACGTCTGTTCATTGTCCATGCAGGGTTCCCACGGTCCTTGAAAGTCCTTGAATTTTTTAAGGCTAAATTTAGGTACTTGAAAGTTCTTGAAAAACGTTCTAGGTCCTGGAAAAATGACTTAGGTCCTTGAAATTTCACTCAGCCTCTAATCGAACTTAATTTTTTCAGATCTTTGTTTTTTTCTTGAAATTTTCTTTAAAACTACTCTAATGAACATAACTTGCGGCCAGTTTTACAAACTGACAGTGAAGAGCGACTTCTCTCGTTCCGATTGTGTGCGGGAAACATAACTTGTCTTGAAATACGACTAATTTTAAAATGTCTGCAAAAAAGGTCCTTGAAAGTCCTTGATTTTCAATGTTTTCAAAGAGTGGGAACCATGCCATGGGTTTATGACAAGGCGTAGTAACTTTCTGAAATCGGGGTAGTGTTGAAACTCTTTTAGAAAGATTTAAATCTGCAATAAATTTCAGGAAGAGTATCCACAAGCAAAAAACTAAGTATTTCCCCACAAAATTAAAAAAAATCCTAAGAAAACATCCCTTACATCCTTACAATGTCCAAAAGTTTTACAATTCATTTAGTTTTAAGATTTTCTTTTGATAATGTTTAATTTTTTAGGTTGAGTAGCATTTTGTAGGTTGTAATTAATAAAATTTTTTTATAAAGCAGGCATTTTTCTTTATACACCGATTGCATTTGTTACTAATGGTAGTTTTTCCGGTTGATATTAAAATATTTTAATGATATTTCTTGAATATTGTCACAAGGGTTCTGTGAGAGTGAAAAGGTTAGGAAACGCTGGTCCAAACTACTTAAAACTAATTAGGAAACAATATAACACAATTTAAAAGTATTTATCACTTGATTGACAAATTTTTAAGACTTTAATACTACGATACCAATATTTAATTCCGAAATCTTGTTTGTCCTGCGATAAGTTAAGCAATTGTATATGATTTCAAAGATTAATTGTCCTAAGAAATCCGCGTAATTACACAAAAACATGTATTCCAATACGCCATACTGAATATCAAGGTTCCAGTGAATATCCGCTATCGGATTCCATTTCGCCATTTTGCAAATATCAACATAGAAAAGTTCATCTTATAAAGCAGAACAATAAAATACTTATTTAAACATCTTCTCTGTCACATTTACAATTATCACAAGTCAATTTACACTTACACTAATAATAAAAAACGAGTAACATACTGAATACATACAGTATGAGTACTGAGTACAAGAGTACATACTGAGAATATCAGTACCACCCTTCAACAAAATGATAACTGACTTCAAAATGGGCAGACTTCACAGTATTTGAAAAAAACACGCATATTCTATGCACAGCATGACAGCACAATGCTTTTGCGAGATATCACCGTCATCACTCTGCAATGAGGAAGTTGCATGATTTTTTTCTTCATGAAAAAATAAGCAACTACCCAAAATTTGATGCTGATCGAGAAATTTTTTGGTTGCAAAACAAATTAACAAAAATCCTTTTTCAAAGCGCGAAAACGCTAAGAGTTTGGGATGTGACGTTATCGTACGATGACCATTGTTGGAAAGCAGCGGAGTTGATGGTATGATTTTTGTCGTCATGGTACGGTGTTTTCACTTAAGCGTTTTCAGTCACATATTTTTTTCTCGACTTTTAATTAAAATATTTAATTGTACATTTTTTTCATTTTACCACACAAAAACCCATATGGAACACTTGAATGTTTATGAAAATCTGACACATGCAACTTTATTGCCCATTTTGGAAGGTTACAATACAATGCAAAATAAAAAACGCATTCTTACGTCATTTAAGATGATCATGCACTGCGTTCGTCATTCCACTCGCGATCCCCAGACTTGGCAATTTATCTCTTGACTGTAATCTATCACCAAGACGTACCCATGCACTGGGATCAATCCTAATTGTTCTCATTTTTTAACTTGATTAAAAACATGCTGATATTTATTTCTAGTAAGCAAGCAGGGATTTGTTCCGAAGAAATTTGGGCTGTTTTTGGAACCTTCACAAAATGTTTCATTGCGAAAACAATCCTTCACGAAGTATTTAAGCTTAAAACCAGAAGACATACTAACCTATTTTTATTTTTAAAACATTCACAAAAACAGGCCCCTGTTTGTAAAAAACTAATTTTACGCTAACTTTTAATTCACAAAATTATGATGGATTTTCACAATTTTTACGAAAACTGTGCCCTTCACAAAGGGTATGGAATGACCCCTGGTAAGCTATTATCTAGAACTACAATAATTAGCTTTAAGTTTAACTTGTATTCTGAAATGCAAAAGAAAGGCGTGTATTTCTGTATATAGGTTTCAAATTTAATTAATTAATTTTCAAAGAATTTCGATGATAAAGTGGGGAAGTTGATTAGTCCACAGATTGAAGAATTAAGACTCAAGAATTTGAAAATAAATTCAGAGGAAGCTATTTCTTGCCTCTAGAAGCCATTAGGGTTATACTTAACCCTTCACTGCACAATTTTTTTGTTTCTTTTAAAAAAAAATAATTTAATATCTTCTAACAGCCACGAATACAGGAAAAATATTTAAAAAATTCCAGAATTAATTTTTCATTAAGATATATGTTTTTTATGGTATGGCACAAACCTAAAAACATGATTTACAGCTGGTGTAATAATTGTTTTTACGAAAAATCAATTTAAATAAGAAGTATATATGTTGTGTATAAATGTCACTTAATTTACCAAGCGATATTTTCAAGATTTACTGGTAAAAAAAGATCAATCAAAATCTTTGATTGCATACAAAATGGATGCAACTGTTTTGGAGACATAAAAACCTAATAATCAGTGAGAAGCTGCCATCTAGATCCACAATGAGTTGTTAATATTATATATATGTACGTTCAAGATGTGGCACAAAACTCAGATAACTTACATTTAACACATGTGGGAAAATAGAGGAGTTTTATTGGTATGTGCCGAATTCGGCACACCATGCAGTGAAGGGTTAATATTTAATCTTTCAGCTGACTTGGAATTTCAACAGTTTCAATGAAGCAAGAAAAACATTTACCCCAATGCTTGAACTTAAGTTTTTAAAAAAGTAATTGGCTAAAAATCGGCTTTATGTGTACTGGTATTTTGCGGGGTTTTTTTTGACCCATCATAATCTGTAATGTACAGAACTTATAGTAGCTTAATTTTCCCCAGTCTTGTTTTAATTTAATGTAATATAATTCTAGTTTTTGATAATTTTTAGTTTAACTTGTTTCTATTTAGAAGCCTAGCCCAACAGATAAAGAAACTAGTGAAGGCTCCTCCAAAAAGCCTCGTGTTGATTATGCACTTATGTCCACAAGGCCTTACCTGGATGCTACTGTTGTACCAATTTTGCTTCAAGCTTTATCAGCTCTTGCTAGGGAAAGGTATAGTATGTTTTCTCATTTTTACTTTATTTAATCTACTTATGCCAAAAATTTTAATTCTTCTAGATATTTTTCTTTCTTTTATGAGATGCAGTAATTTTTCTTTGGGAGATTAGTTAATCAGGGAGGAGATTAATTTAAACTTTTTTTACTTTTTGAAAAATTAGCTGATAAGCTGGAATTTTTGATTGAAAAACGAATGTTTTCAATTCAAGTTGATGTCCTTGTGAGAACTGTTCAATAAGGTTGAATTGGTAGGGGAGGATTAGCTATACTAATGTATACTTTAACTAAAGTAGTATACTTAACTGTGACAAAGAATTTAAAAAAAAATCAAAAATGGTGAACACACACACACAACATGGTCTGGATGATTTCACATGGATTGGACCCAAATATATTTATCAAATTTTTCATAAAACTACCTAAGATTTTAAGGAATCCTATTTGAAAAATATTTTACTTGATAATCACTTAAGCTCCCCTGTATTTACCAACTCCTAACTTTAAAATGAAATAACATTACTGTACTGGTTGGTTCCAAAGTTACTTTTTTTCTTAAAGTTTATTTTATTGTTAATTAATAAAATGCACATGTAATTTAAAATATGGTTAAGAAAAATACAAGCATAAAATTTTTCCTCGTGAAATATGTTTCTGCAGAAGTCTCTTTTCTTTATTCCACGATTGTTGGCAGCTATAGAAAAGGATAGTCATGTGATGTTATTAAAATTTTCGTTTTCACTAAGTAATTTGCAATATTTTCTTTTAATTTAGACCGAGTGATCCCATCCAGTTCTTGGCTGACTTCCTAATCAAGAATAAAGCCCAATACTCACAAACAACTGATTCTGATCCAGCTGCCAGTTGAGTGAAGAAAATTATGTGCCTGAGTGATTTTACATGTTTTTTTTTCATCTTGTAATTTCATTTTTGTGTAGTATTGAGACTTCATTCCTCATGTTCATTCATATAAGGTGAAATTCATGCTCTGAAAGAGTTATACAAAATACTATTGCTTTTCTTTTTCAAAAAATTACTGCTTCATTTCTTAGTTAGCACCTAAAAATATATTTTGACAGTTTGATAAGTTTATTTGAATTACTAGAGTGGTTAGCTAGCAATAAATGAATTTTGGATTTGACTATATATTTTGTTCGTATTATTCACATAGACCTTTCAAACACATATTTTTTGTGTAATTTTTCTAATGCCTATTCCAATTCTATCTAAGCAAAAATTGTATTAGGTCATTATCACAATTTTTCAATTAAAAGATTTTTCTGTAAATTAAAGAACTTACATCACCAAAAAAGAGTTATTGCATTTGTTAATAAGGATATAATATTGAATATTTACTATTTAATTATTTTGTAACTATAAATCTGAAAATTATGCATTGTACAAGTTTATTTAAACTTGAATTTTTCAGCAAAGTTGCAGACCAATTTATAGCTCATTTTACATTATTCTGCTATTCAAATAAAACCAAATTTTGAATTCTGGAAATAAGAGGAATCTATACTTATACGCTCACATTAATTTATATACTAGACAAGGGGTGGCTAGAGAGCCTAGAGTGGGAAGAGAGGTGACAACTGGTTTGTGCGCATGACCGATTTTTCCAAAATAGCCTGTGGCGGTAAAACTTTCCTCTCAGCCAGTGCATTGTAATTGCTTCTTTTCCTACTCTAGGAGGGGTGGCCAACCGAAATAATCTTGAGGGCCACTTTGCAAAACCACAATACTTCCGTGGGCTGCATAAAAATTTTTAGGATATTAGATTATATACTGCCATCCTAAGCAAAAGTGCACATAAAAGCAATCTCATTCAGATTTACTTTGAGAAAAATCTCGCCAAAAGAGTATTTGGCAGATCTTTTATTCTGGTTGACCCTTCTCAGGAAAAAACCTCAGTGATTGGCTATGGCATTCGGCTGCATTAGTTTGGAATATTGAAGGGAAATGGGCATCGATTACAAATTTATAGATCAGGAAAAATACCCAGCATTTCAGCTGCAAGTTCTAGCAAATCGCATATATTCCAGATGTAATAAAACTCCAATATATTTAAAACTATTACACAATGTATTTAAAACTAATCTGTTTTAGTTTAAATATTTTCTTTTTAACTTCATTGAAATTTCAATCTAACAAAGAAGGATGCTTTCAATTCTGGTATTTAAGGGTGGGTGTCTTTTCATGATTTAGACTACCTTTGTAGTGGCTTGGAAGTAGCAAGATATATTCTCGCCAATTAAAAAATGTGCATGGGGAAAGAAAGTGAAGTTTTAAGAAAACTCGCTTATGTGCAATTTTGCTTAGTATGGCAGTATACCCTGCAAATAATTTTTCCCCAATTTTTTAAATATATTCCCTGCAAAATATCAAAATAAAACTGCTGCAGTAATATTTCTTTTCTAGCTTATTAATAATTTCATCAAAATGTGTTTTTATACTATCCAACAAGTCTATTAATTATCTTTGAGAAAAACATGCCTTTAAGAAACTTAAACTTGTAATATTCACGTGTGTATCTAGTGCAGTCATGGGCAAAGTGCGGGCGTGCGAAATGGTTTTGAATAACTCCCTACAATTTACACATAGGACAAAAAAGTTATCGAACAGGACCTGGATATTTTAAGCATGTCCTTTAATGTGAATCTGTCAAAGCAGAATTGATGCTAGAACTGATTGAGTTGCAATATAACACTGAATTAAAGCAATTATTTCTCTTTGTTTCTAAAGTTGAGTTCTACAAGACCCTGTCAAAGTCAAGTTTTTCCAAACCTAAATTCTCAAGCTAAAAGATAATTTTGATGTTTGCACTACCTACATCTACTAACAGAACAGGTGATTTATTATATGAAGCTTCACAAAAACAGCATTAGAAACCGATTGACCGACCACCATTTAGATTCACTATACTATGCGAATCAGCTCGCCAGTTTCTGCTCGGATTAAAAAGAACTAATAAATCCATTTTTGTAACTTTTTATAAGTGTTTTTTTCCATTGTAGCATTTAAGTTGTGTGTGATGTAAAAATAAACTTTAAAAATTACCACTTATATGAAAATTTGTTTTGTTCATTTTTTTATTTTCGGCCTGCCTAGATAATTTATTTTATCTGGACCTCCCCTTAAAAAGTTTGCCCATGTCTGATCTAGTGGATCGTGAAAAATAAGAGATCAGACAAAACTTGTCTGCTTCCCTAGTGAATGGCCGAAAAGGTAAGGAAAAAAATTGGAACATGGAAATTTAATTCCAAAACTAATTCTAATTTTTCAAACAAAAAAACCTCCTATCTTGTATAAAAAATAGTTTTATAAGTGTTTAAAATATTGTATTTCTACTATGATAAGTTTTTCTTTTTATAACGAAAAAGTAAAAAACTTTGAAACTTAAACGGGCGAAAAAAGGGCGACAAGGTGCAAAACTTCATTCTTAAGAGCATATCTCTGCTGTTAATAGATTTTGCTGGGGGACAACTTACAGCAAAATTTTTTTCTTTCGATTTGGACATTAAATAACTCTAGAACTAATAACATACATGTGATTACTCAGACAAAAAATTGGCAGAAAATATTTTTAAAAAAATTTCATATGACCCAAGACAGGTTATAGCCCGAGATTTAGGATTCGATATGCTAGATTCATATTTTTTTAGCTTATATCTTTAATTTTCATATTAGTACTTTGATATTTTTAAATTTTTTTTCGATTTTTCTTAAAATTTAGTACTAGGCTACACTAGCGGTAAGAGTTTTCCGTATAAAACGATTGGAAAATAAGTGGAATTTCAGTTTTGCAAATCGAATTATCGGATTTTAATTTTACTAAGCAAATTGGCGGATTTCCGCCAATTGGCGGAAGAATCACATGCATGTAATAATCTCATCAATTAGCTTTTGGAACGAAAATGATCCTCATACATTTTCCTACCTGTTTAAAATGTTATAAATTTGTACGATAGTTTTTGTGTAGCGTCGGTTCAAATTGTTCAATAGATAGATGCGATTTCGAGGTTGACCCTTTTTGCACTCTGATTATGTTTAATCATAAATTCTTTTTCTGAAATTAACTTTCCTTTAGTTATAAACCAATAACTTATTTAAAAGGGATTCGTTTATTACACATCACAAATATGAAAATAGATATACAACAATGTATACCTCATCAATAAAATGATAAGAATCATTAATTAAAATACTCAGACCTTTGGAATGAAATCAATCCAAATGTTCATACTATTAAGTACACTAAGGACTTATTTTTTCCTTCGTGTTTTCATAGACTTTACTTCAGCTCTTTTGTTCATGATTTCTAGCATGGCAGGAGTAGGTACAGTACCATCTTCTAAAGTAGTGATCACTTCTGGCTTCCTTTTTTCTGGAACTGCAGTTTTAACTACTTTGGCATTTTCTTTGTTTGAGCTAGGGCCTGTTGATTTAGCCACTGATTTTTTCTGAAAGACAAAAATAAGTCAAATTCATCTCTAAATCTGGAAGTAGAATTTTTACAAAGCCAGGTAGAAATAAGGTGACATTCTGCAAATTTTGATAGATTTGCTGAACAGTTTTTCTTTTTGCAGAAAAGACGTAGATTAAATTCGTTAGATGCCACTTCAATTGTAAAGCAATCTGTTAGAACAGTCAGCTGTACCAGGGGCGTAAGCAAAGCATGGAGCAGAGCCTCCGTCAGTTACAAGGGGGAAAAATCATTATTTTAGCTTGAACATACCTTTGAAGTAGTATGGAACACTAAAGTGGTATCCTTATCACCTCCTATCTTCTTCAGTTCATCCATTAAAATCTTTCTACACAGATTATAATCGGGTTCTTGTTCAAACTCCAACTGATTAACATGAGAGAGTAGCTTTTTCATTCCAACTGAAGAAAAAAAATTATCAAAATATAAATGTTAATACTCAATAGAGAATATTAAATACAGGTTTTGAACTAAGTAAATAAGGGACATTTTAATAATAAATTGCTAATTTTTAGAATTTGTTAATAGCTAAAGTATAACTTAATACACTAGCGGAAATAAAAATCCCAACACCAAGAAGGAAAGGAGATATCAAAGTCAAATTTATTTCTATGATTTCACATAGTATCAATGTGAATTGGTTGAAAAATCAGCCTTCCTGGATGTTAGGGGGCCGAGAAAATCGGTGAGAAGTGTTGTCTCCATAGGTGTCCATTACCGCCGTCACACGTCATGGTATTGAGTGACAGGGGCTCTAAATGACTTTTGAGGGATTGGAGGACCATGTTGCCACCTCAGGTAGTCCAAATTCATATGGTGCACCAGCGGACGTTGCATACCGGGCTAGGTGATTTCTCCTCTTTCTCCGGACATGTTTTGTGAGTGTTGGTTCTTAAGAACGGATAGGCCAGGGTAAAAATGCAACATAGGGGGTTAAGAAAAAAGCTTGGACAGTACTGTGTTTGTGCATTTTTCTCTTGAAATTTGTCCCCAGGACAGGTCTGAAGGTAAGGATGGACAACCGGCTAAAAAACCACAATGAAGCAGCTTTGGTTGGCCAAAATACCGGTAGATCATACTGAGGACATGCGGCAGTGGGATGGATGTCGTTTGCAGTACTGCGGATCGTCCGTTCGGTCCGCATAGCTTCTTACATCTTTGTCTATAAACAAGGGGCTGAAAATGGGCATTTCTGTTTCCAATAGTGCACGAAATAAGGAAATGAAAATCCCAATTTCATGATATTGTGTTTATGAGAGAATCCTGATTCGGTTTGGAGCACCACGACGGTTGGGTATGAGTTTGAAGACACAATGGAGAGAGCGCACTCAGCTGATGATTTTCTAATCGTTCCACGGAGTGTTGATGAAGAGTAACGGAGTGGGGATGCATTGGATTCAATTTCTGCAACTCCTGAGTATGATTCACCAGTAATTTTTCCAACCAGAGCTGCGTCATTGAGATTTTGCAACCGGTAGACCGTCCTTACCTTCAGACCTGTCCTGGGGACAAATTGCAAGAGAAACATGCACAACCACATGTTGTATGCAATGTACAAGCTTTCTTCTTAACCCCCTAGTTTGCCTTTTTACCCCGTCTTTCCCGTTCTCTAGAACCAACACCCACAAAACAAGTCCGGTCAATGAGGAGAAATCACCTATCCCGGTATGCAACGTCCACTGGTGCACCATATGAATTTGGACTACCTGAGGAGGCAACACGGTCCTCCAATCCCTCAAAAGTCATTTAGATCCCCTGTCACTCAATATCCTGACGTGTGACGGCGGTAATGGACACCTATGGAGACAACACTCCTCACCGATTTTCTCGGCCCCCTAACATCCAGAAAGGCTGATTTTTTAATCAATTCACATTAACACTATGTGCAATCATAGAAATAAATTTTACTTTGATATCTCCTTTCCTTCTTGGTGTTGGGATTTTTATTTCCGCTAGTGTATATTGGGTTGTCCCAAAAGCTCTCTTACTTTTTACAAAGTTTCAAGTTTGAAAATTTTTTATGAAAAACAGGTAATAGGTGGAGATTTCAAACAAAAGGGATTTTGATTTAGGTACATTTATGAACATAATGTATGATTTTGGCAGTTCTGGTGATATTATTTCTTTTTGAAATGGCAGTTTGAAAAAAAAGACTGCAAATTACGATTTTCACATATTTTTTCTTTAGTTTAAAAAACTAGGAAGAACGCATAATTCATGGCTAAAAAAAGTTTTACTGTATCCCTCCCTCTATTCTAAAAAAAAGTTTTTGGCGAATGGTTTCCAGAGAAAGGCTTTTTACCGAATGACACGTATATGGTATCGAAATTTCCCTATTCTTTCCGGATTTCCGAGTAGGCCCTTTGATTTTTCAAAAAAATTCTCAATTTTAAAACATTTTTTTTTAGTTAACGGATAAGGTTGCAGTTAGAAAGCAAGTACTGTCAATCAAATTATTATGCATCCTATCAGAACAGCCGATTGACACCATATTTTGATATGAAACATGTTTTTTCACCTTTTAAAAAACATGAAATATCATTCAGACTGATAAAACCCTATTCTAAAAACTTACATGTACGCCCATTTTATACTAAAATTTTACACTTTGTCCAATATTTAAAATTTTTATTCTGATTTTATCGAAATTAATTGTAAACATTGAGTGATGTGTAGGTTTTCTCTTATTATTTTCAATTCAGGGATGTTGCACCACATTGAGCATTTTGTAGCAGCTAAATTTAAAATTTTTAGCAGTTTGTAGCAGCTAAATTCAAAATTTGTAGCAGTTTGTAGCGGCTAAATTTAAAATTTGTAGCAGAATAGACCATTTTTGTAGCAACCAATTTAATTACAAGTTTTAATTACAAAAACGCCAAATGCAGGGTTCATACAAATGTTCAGAAATCAAAATCAAGGAGTATTCCAGGAGTTTTCAAGGAAAGTTTTTAAAAAATTCAAGGAGTACCTTTTTACATAACTTAAGAAGCTTCAAACACACACTGTGCCAATTACATTCCTGAATCAGGTTTTAAAACCCCTTTAAAAGTCAAAATGTAAATAAATGAAATAAAAAAATAAAGGAAATTAGTAAACAGAATAATTATTTAAGTAATAATTGTGACGTAACCAATCAAAAACAAGCCAGCACAATAAAATCCCACACCAATAAAAGAAAAGTTATTTATTAAAACCTAAAACAAGCATTTTAAAAATCAGCTAAACATCCAACGTGACCACAAGGCAGAGGGGAAAAAGGGATCTGCCAAGAACGACCAAAACGAGCAGGCTTTATGGTGGACACAAACCGGAAGGCATGACGCAAGCAGTGTGTCGTCGACGCTTTTCTCCTCTTCTTCTCGCAGGATCGTTACATGCTCCCCCTGCGTTAAACAAAAAGGGAACACCTTTTCCTTTTTGCGTAGAACTGCTTACGAGACAAAGGAAGCCAGTCTCATCAATGGTCGCATCGAACTCTTTAAAAAGCCAAACTACCGTACCAAAGCAGGACGCAACCCAGCCAGCCTCCTATAGTCCACTCGTGGCCTCACTCGCCGGGATCTTCTAGGTCCCGGACTGGGACAGTGGTCCACAGAGGAGCTCTGTTCAGGCTCGATCTCATCCTCCGAGGACTCCTCACTCGGCTGCAGGACATCCGGGTTCTCAGGGAGGTACCCTTCATCGTCAGATGGAGCGCCAGGAGACACGGCCGGGCTTTGCTCCGCTGGCCCCTCGAGATCGTCCCCCTCCTCAGATGGTGTGGTAGGAGACTCCACAGGGCCCTGCTCAGGAGACACAGCCGGAGACGGTTCCACAGACACCTCGAGATCGTCCCCCTCAGGTGGTGTGCCAGGAGATCTCACCGGGCTCCGCTCATCCTCCGTCGTGGAGTCCCGTCCCAAAAAATCTTTCAAGTCCACTATGTTGTGAGACCCGATCATGGCCCCTGTCTCTACATCCTGCAACTCATAAACCAGAGGGGACAACCTGACGACCACGCGGCAAGGACCTCTCCACCGGGGCATGAACTTTGAAATTCTGTTGCGGTCGGCGTTGGATATTGGGCGGAGACGCAGCCACACGAGATCCCCCACCTCGAACTCCTTTTCCACACGTTTCCGATCGTAGTTTCTCCTCTGTCTTGCCTGTGCCAACTTGACCTTTGAGCTAACCACATCCGCCAGCACGCCATACTCATCCGCCCGAGCCCACACATCGGTCTGGCACATTGCATCCCAGGGAAGGGCTATCTCACGCCCCAAGAAAAGGCGAGCAGGGGTCTGTCCAGTAGTCTCCGAGGCAGTTGTTCTCAATGCAAAGGCCAAGGCCTCCAGATGCGCATCCCAGGTGCCATGGCGCTGACCCACGTAGCTGGCAATCATCCGACCCAAAGTCCGATTCACCCGCTCAGTCAAATTGGTTTGAGGGTGGTAAGGACTAGTGAACTTACGACGTATTCCAAACAGCAAGCACACTTCCTCATATACTTCTCCAATGAACTGGGGCCCATTATCAGACAGCAAGGCCTTCGGACAACCAAACCTGGAAAACACATCACGTACTAAACATCTAGCGATTGCTGTGGCAGTAGCGCGGCGGAGAGGAAAGAGTTCGACCCATTTCGAATAATAGTCAACTAAAACTAAACAAAATTGGTTTCCCCGCCTAGAAACAGGCAAAGGCCCCATTAAATCAATTCCCATCATCTCACCAGGCGCGGTCACCTCCGTGGACTTAAGTAAACCCTGTTTTTTCCGCTGACTGAACTTGAGCCTCTGACATACTTGGCAAGAGGCAACAAACTTCTTAATATCCCCTTTTTGGCCAGGCCAGTAGGTTCTTTGACGGCACTTTTTGTAGGTGTTCTTAAAACCCAAATGCCCCGCAGACGGAGGATCATGAAACTCAGTGATCACCGCCTGAATCAGACTTCTCGGAATGGCAGTTCTCCATGCCTCTGTCCTCCCACTCTGGAACTCAAGCAACTCTTCCCGTAGTCTGTACCTTGCAGACCGTCCGATGATCATGGCAGCTACAGCTGGATCAAAGGGAAGCGTACCAGTCTCAAGGTAGACAACCATCTCTTGATACCAAGGGTCCAGCTTCTGATGTTTAACGATATCCTCCAGGCTGACGCACTGGGCGACTAACACCATAGCGTCTGGGCTCGTGGTCTCCTCCGGAGGTCCAACTGGATTCCGTGACAAGGCATCTGCTGTAACCATTTGGGTTCCCTTCCTAGGAGTTATCTGGAAGTTATACTCCTGCAGCTGGATGGCCCACCGAGCCAGACGACCCTTTAATTCCCTCTTGGTTTGTAGCCAAGCCAAAGCAGCATGATCAGTGTACACCCGGAAGGGGCGGGAGAGGTAGATTCGAAGTCTGTCGCAAGCCCAGACAAGAGCGAGGCACTCCTTTTCCGTCACTGCGTAGTTCTTCTCCGGGGGCCTGAGTGCCCGGCTGGCATAAGCCAAAACCTCATATGACCCGTCTGACTTCCTCTGACCAAGCTCGGCTCCCAAACCAGTGTCCGACGCATCCGTGTAGAGCTCCAAGGAAGCGGTCTCATCGGGCAACCCAAGGACTGGTGCCTGTGTCATCAGCTCCTTTAGCTGAGCAAAGGCCCGCTGCTCATTCGGTCCCCAGAGCCATCGCCGCTTCTTCTTAGTCAAGGCATACAGTGGTCCCGCGACGTCCGAAAAGTGAGGAATAAAAGCTTTGTGCCACGAACACAGGCCCAAAAATTGGCGGATGTGCTGAGCCTTTTGAGGGGTGGGAAAGTCAAGCACAGCCTGGGTCTTACTAGCCTGCGGACGCATCCCTTCTCCCGAGATATGATACCCCAGAAAATTGAGCTCCCGTTGGAAAAAGTGGCATTTCTCCGGCTTTAAAGTCAACCCTGCCCGATGCAACAAAGCAAAAACTTCACGGACATCCTCGTGATGCCTTTCAAGGCTGGGGGAGTAGATCACGATGTCGTCCAAGTAGCATTCGCAGGTTCTCCCCAAGACAGGACGAAGGATGCGATTGATCATCCTTTGAAAGGTGCTCGGAGCATTCCGTAGACCGAAGGGCATGACGCGGAACTGATACAAGCCTTCTGGGGTGATGAAGGCAGTCTTTGGTCTATGCTCAGGAGCTATCTTTACCTGCCAATAGCCGGACTGGAGATCTAAAGAGGACCAAACCACGGCACTGCCAACATTCCTGAGAACCACAGGGATCAACGGCAAGGGGTACCTATCCTCCCGGGTGACATTATTCAGGAGCCTATAGTCTACACAAAAACGGGAACTTCCGTCCTTCTTAGGAACAAGTACCACGGGGGCGGCCCAGGGCGAGTCCGAGGGCTCAATAATTCCGGAATCCAACATCTCCCGCACCTGTCTCCCCACCTCTTCGGCCTTATCTCGGGACAGAGGGTAGGGGTGCCTGTAAATAGGAGCCGCATCCCCAGTCTCTATCCGATGTTCAGTCTCGGAAACCATACCGGGGCGAGAACAGAAAAGCTCGGGGTATTCCCTAAAAACTTCCAATAGGCGCACCCCCTGATCCCCCGCTTTTTCAGCCAGCTCTATCATCTTTCCTTCCTCAATATTCCCTTGTCTTACTGGGGTACAGGCAGAAATCTCCCTTCTGCTAAAGTCTATCTTCACCTCCCATACCACCAGGGCATCAATGCCAAGTAGCATCGGCACAGGTAGGCCACTCACAATTAAAAATTCATGCTCCCTCTTGATGCCCTTCCACTCCAAGACCCCGTTAAGAATACCGTGAGTGGGGGTGGCCTCCCCAGAAACATTGCAGAGGCTGAGGTTTTCCTCCCTAAAACTTACTCTTCCTGTAGGAGCCAAACGACGTGCATAGGACTGACTGATTAAAGATCTGTCAGCACCAGTGTCTATCCGTGCCCTAAGGGACAGTCCCCCAAATTCCACGGTGGGAATCAAAAACTCAAGAAAGGCCGAAAGCGGGGAACCACTACTCCCGAGAACCATATCCCCTAACCTGGCCCCCGGTAGGCGTTTCCCTGCCCACAGAGCCGGGCAATGTGACCCAGGCCACCACACTGGTAGCAACGCACTCCAGCCCTACTAAACCCACGCTCGGCCACCGGTTGCTGTACCTCTGGAGCATTCAGAAGTGGTGCATCCACTGGACCACTCCGAGGCCTACTGCTGCTCACGGGAGCAGGGGGAGAGAAGCGCCGTACCTGAATCATTACCTCCCTTACTGATCGAAAATTTACCAGACTCAGGGGAAGGCGTTGGGCATCTGGTAGCCGCTCTACCAACGCCTGAGCCACTTCAGCCTCCGAGGAATCCGGCCTCCAGTCGAGGTATAAATCCCGGAACCTCCAGGCGAAATCCTCGAAATCCTCCCCAATTTTGAATTCGATCTGGAGGAGACGCTGGGCTCCACACAAAGGGGAACCAGAGCCAAGGTACTGTTCCCGCAGCCATGCCCTAAAGTTGGACCACGAAAGCTCCTCCGGTCTAAAGGCCATGAATTTAAACCACCGCGCCGCGTTCCCGGAAAGGCTCTCGACCGCCAGCTGCACCGTGGCCCTGTCGGTCAGGCCTGACAAAGCAGCCTCAACGTCGACTCGTCGGACAAACTCATCCACGGAATCTCCGGGAGAACCCTCAAAACTTAAATTTGATTTCTGTCGCACAGGGTGACCGGGATCAATGAGACGATGGGGGCGTCTAGCCTGATCATCCCAAACGGTTACCAGAAAGAAGATTAAAATAATTAAAATCGCAAACAATAACCCACAGATCACTAATTCAAACATCCTAGAAACCAAGAAAAACCATGTTAGAGACAAGAAAAGCTGATCCCAAAAGCACCGATCCTGGCTGGCTCGCCAGAAATCCACATGTGACGTAACCAATCAAAAACAAGCCAGCACAATAAAATCCCACACCAATAAAAGAAAAGTTATTTATTAAAACCTAAAACAAGCATTTTAAAAATCAGCTAAACATCCAACGTGACCACAAGGCAGAGGGGAAAAAGGGATCTGCCAAGAACGACCAAAACGAGCAGGCTTTATGGTGGACACAAACCGGAAGGCATGACGCAAGCAGTGTGTCGTCGACGCTTTTCTCCTCTTCTTCTCGCAGGATCGTTACATAATTAAATTGCAAAAACGATATTGTCAAAATTTTTTAGTTAATTAGAGCGAAAAAGTAAAAAATATAGTATTTTTGAAGGTATTTTAAAAATCTTAATCATATAAGAAAAAACAATATAATCATCTAACTAAGTTTCTATAAAGCGACCTTTCTGTAAAAATTTACAACTTAGAAAATCCTCTTAAGAGTACTCTTCCTTAAAAAGCCAACTCCGAGTCACGATAATTTGTAATACAGATGGCGCCCCGAAAAGCTGTCAAAATAGCGCACCCTGGGTTCCCATGGCGAGGGCATTTATCCTTGGCAAAAATTTCTCCCGCGGTCCTGGTCATTACCGGTCTGATTTTGAAGGTTGGCGATAAATTCTATCGCCATTGAGTGGAGAGAAGAGCGCAAGAATTCCAAGAAAGAGGGGCATCAAAGGTGGCCCTACAAGAGCGGTATCAAGATCTTATCTCCTCTTTGGAGTACTAGACCATACGGGTTCACAAATCGCAAATTTTGAACTAATAAAGATATTGAAATAATTCTAACGGATTTGGAATCGTTGGAAAATTCTAGCCCAGTTTCATATAAAATTCAAATGGTTTTTTATTATTCTTTTAAAAATATATATATTTTTACTCATTTTACGAGTTGTTTTTTTTTCTTACCATGTTCACGGGGATTGGGTTGACGCGAGGACGATCTCCGGAACCCTTCCTAGGCCGGAAGAGTTATGTTTTCATATCTCAGAAAGATCGGAAGACATCCTCAGTGGAAAAGGCGTCAAAACCATTGGAAAACTAAATAATCGACATCAAATCTGGGTTCTTAGGGAAGTTAAAATTTTTAAAATCTCTATGATAGCTATATTTTTGTGGTGTTCTTGGTTTGATTCAAACCAAATATGGTAACTGTTAAAAACTATAAATATTATAATCCATCACATCACGATACATATCAGTCGTTATTTGAAAAATACTAAGGACACGATCAGGGACTTTAAATTTTAAAACTACAATTTTACGGTATTTAATTTAATTTTTTAAAGTAATAAATTTATCCCCAATCCTTTTTACCTCCTATTCGTATAGCACGCCTTCAAATTTATACAGTTTCTTAAATTTATATACAGTAGAACCCTGATGATCCGCGGTGCGGATTATCCGCGAGTGCCACGAAAAAACTTTTTTTAAGATGAGAGCAAATTTTAGATGAGATTAGAGATGAGATTAGACGCAGAGCAAAGGTTTCTGCTGTACTGTACATATTTTAAAAGTTTTACAGATCATGTTTTTTGTAAAATAAAACTTAGTTTTTATGCTGAAATATTTTTTTGTGTTTTTACCTCATTTTTGTCCTTTTTCGGGTTATCCGCGATTTTCACTATCCGCGGTACCCTTGCCATCCAATTCCGCGGATAATCGGGGCTCTACTGTACTTTTTTGAAAAAAAAATTTAAAATTGAAATTTTATAAAAAGGTGAAAGGGGGCTTTAAATTATACAGAAATTTAAGATGCGATCCCGAAGATCGGCAGATTGCCAAAGTGTGTGGTGATTGCGTATGGTATGCGTTTTAAAAAAAACACCCTTTCTCTGAGGCTCTATGGATCACGCACGGCGTGAAACACTGAATTTCGTTTAAAAACGGTCATTTACTAAACAACTGAACAATTTCTACAAAAGAAAGTATTAAAATAAAAAAAAATCATTTTTCAACTTTTAAAAATATGAATAGTACTTGAATTTTTCGGACATAACTCTTCGTTGATGACTATTGGACGGTGACGCTTTTCCTAAAAATCACTGCTTGCTTATCGACATCAAATTTGGGTTCTTGGGGAAGTTAAAATTTTTAAAATATTGTGGAAGTTTTTCTTGGCAGCCCATGAAAAACTCATTCAATAGATCCCCGGAACAAATGTATCAAGTTTCATAGCATCATCGAAATATACACAACGAAGTTGCACCTTCGACTACAATAAATGTGATATTTTGCTAAACTTCGGGTTGTACCGATTGGACTATGAATTCCACTGCTTACGACCCCCATTTCATACCCCAGTGTGAGGCGAGACAGGTTTGAAACACAACACCATCACCCCCTGACGATTCTTCCCCCCCCCCACTGACCGAACGCAGGGAGGAAAACGGCTTCTGCTTTCCTGGCTGGTATTTCCATGATTCCACACACGCTTATTCCGTCCCTTGTTTGATAAGTTCATCGTAAAAAATGAGTAGAGTTGTAACTTTCATTAAAAAAACAATTCCAAATAATATATCCGTTCGTACTTTTAACGATTATTATACTCGTAATTAATTGACTATTCAACTTACTCTAATTTGGATTGAGATTTTTTAGGCTATATAAATACAGGGTGTCAACTTTTAAAAACCTTACTTTGTTTATTGGTTATTTTCCAACATAAATTAGTAGGACAAATTTACAATATGACCTCACCAGTCAGGTATTTCTGGAAGTCAAAACAATGTTGTTTTTGGCATTTTACAACCACACTAACGCTATATATAATTAAAAAGTATTTTCATGTAAATAATTAACACATGTCAACACTGAAAAATCCTCAGAAACGAGTTTATGTAGGTTTTGTAGTAATTTTGATGCTGATTTTAAATCTGCGCTTAGGTTTTCTTTATCATGTCTCGTTTTTGTATAACGCGTAATCGAAATATTTGCGTTTTAGTACTAAAGCCACTACGCGTGCTGAATGTCCATTCGTTTTTTCAACCGACCCTTCGCCTATTTTGACCTTGAATAGGTAGCAGGATAACATACTTCTAAAAACTACGCGAAAAAAGTTATAAAATACTTTATAATAGCTACCAAAAATTACCTTAGCCTCTTCGGTTTAGTGGCAAAAAATTAGTGCTATTTAGAATATACCGATACCCCCTACAATAACCCTCAACAAATTATTCTCATCATATTTGGTAGTATCTGACTTAGTGAAAGTGGTACTTGGATGTGTAAACCTCTTGCTTTTAATATCGCCATTATGTCAAAAATGCCAATAAACTTCAAAAATCCTCTAAATTTGACATTTTATCCAAACGACCAGAGGCTAAATAAATGCATTGGGTGAAACTTTAACAGGTAATTAGGCGACGAAAATGGACACAGTGGAATAAGGATTAAAATATCGCATCGTCACTTTTGCCAAATTCCAATGTGGGCATTTTTATCAAAATTTTAAGTTTAGAAAGATCTTTTTTTGAGGCGCATGGGATAAACATATGATGTTAACTTATATAAATGAGAAACTTCAAAAATTATAAAAAAATGAAGAACATCTGTTTCGTATTTCTTAGTATCAAGTAAACAAAAACCTTTATTTAGTATACACAAAATATTTTTCATAAAACACTAAGAAATAAAATTTTAAAATAAGAGGAGACACAAAAGAAAAAAATTGAATATTTATGTATGAGTTATCCAAGGGTCAAAGAGAAAATAGGAAACTCATAAAAATTATCAAATGAGCAATTAACTTCTGGAATAAATATAAATTGGAATAAATATAATAAAGATAAAATAAGAGAAAAGTTAAACAATTGCAAGGTGAACATCCGAGTAAAATTTACGTAATTCAGTAAAATATTTTTGGTGAATCCTCAGATTGTGATTGTAAGAAGTGGATAAATAGCTTTCAAAAAGATAAAAAGGTAGGATCTGATTGCTGGAGCAGTAAATCTGAAAATATTCAGGCCATATTGTTCTATATCTTTTTAAAAGTAAGATCAGAAATCAGAATCAGGTAGAAAAGAAAAATTATCTTTTCAAAATTGAACATGCTTTGTAAAAGAAAAGACAAAATAAATTTACAAACAGGGACTTATCTGTCCTGAACATCTCGTTCGTTCACATGACTCAGCACAACAGCAACAGAGATGTGTGTGCTTACACATACTACGAAAATATCTCCTCACCAGCCCCTGTTCTAATTTTCCTCTAATTACAATCACTCAAAAAGGACTTAGCGTTTTATTTTTCGATTCAAAACGCACGGAAATCTACATTTTCTACCAGTTTTTTTTTTCAATAAAATGCAATGAATAGTTAGAAACAGTGTTATCCCTAGGATTTTTAGGAGGAGTAAAAATACTCCTTGTCTTTATTATGAGGAGTGAAATACGGAAATAACATAAACTACAAATGCAGATACAAATTTTCTATAAAAATACTTACTTTTTTAATGGACAAAAAATGAAATAGAAAAAAAGAGTATTCTATTTAGTTTTTAACAATTAAAGAATATGTTAAGTATTTGTAGAAAATGTTAAACAAATTAGAAAAAATTAAAACAAATAAAAAGCAAAACAATCCAAACAAACAATTAGTAGAAAATATAAAAGTTGGTGTTTTGAGTAGACAAAAAATATTAGCTGTTTTCGGTAGGGCTCCATGCATTTATCCATGCATCCACGCATTATCTACCACATAAAAGAAAAAAACACGTATTAAAAACTTTATGCACTGTTTTCCTATTTACGAATCCCTGCAATACACCTATATAGTATTTTCAGTATAAAATCACCCTTGACCTTCGTGCTTCGTTGACCATAAAAAATCATTGATAAGGGTCTGAAACTCTAAAACATAAGTGCATATGCATAATACCTCAAGGAGCTTCTTGGGAGGTTATTAAATATCAGGAGGTAAACAAAGGAAGGAACACAAACGAGATTTGGATTTCAATGAAACATGGGACAGTTTTTTGGGGTTGTAATTCTCCAAACCAATGTATCCCACCCTTTATAAAGCTGGGAAGACTCAGGCAACAAAATAACTAATTACGTAGAGCAGGGCCGTAACTGGACTTTTTCCGGGGGGGGCAAAAAATGTTCTTGAAACTTTAGTACTTTATTATTGATGACCAAGGTAAGTAGACAGCGGCGTATCCAGGATTTGTTTTTTTCGGGGGGCTAAGAATTTTCATTATCAAAATCATCTTCGAATGTCCTAAACGGTGGTTCTGGGGGTCCTCCCCCAGATAATTTTTCGGGCATACATTCGGATTTCGGACATACATTTTCAAGAATTTAATTTCCATTTTGGTTGGATTTTGAACCTAAAAAGTATGCATTGCAGAGTTTTATGCATTTTAAGACGAATTTTAAGGAAAAACAGTAAGTAAAAAATTGACGTTGAAATTTTGGGGGGTTTCTTTTGGGATACGGCCCGAAGCATGAGGTGCGACTTATACGAAAATACTTCGACTTATATTCGAAAATATATACGGCTTATACTTCGCTTTCGTTTTAAATTATATAAACACTATTTATTTTTAAAGTTTATGTATTTTTTAAACTTTTATCTAGAGAAGAAAGAACAGTTCTATTCAGGAAAATATTTAGTTAATTAAAAATGAGAAAATTATTAAAATAACTTTTGGGATACTTTCAAGGTTATTTAAATAGTTTTGAATTTAACATGATTCATTATGAAATTCTGGTATTAAATCCATTTTTTCTTATTTTAAAGAAAAATCCCATACCCTTCTTATAAACCTTGTTGCAAGTTCAGGTTGATAACATTATTATTACTTAAATTTTGTGAGCCATTTAAAAAATATCATGATTAATTAATCATTTTATAAAATTCATTATTTTGTACTTGTATTTTCCTTTTTGTATTATTTATATCTCATTGATGTTATACATTATATTTGTTAAATATAATATATATTAAAGTCTTACTCAATGGGTATATTTTTTCGATTACCTAGAGCTAGACGGGATTGAGTCCCCTTGGTAACCAATATTATTTTTCATATTTTTGTTTGTTGTTTCACAAATTGAAAATAAATATTATTAAAATAGTACCAATTTAACTTTTTTTGAATAATTTTAATTTGTATTTTAAATTTGGATTTGTGTTCCTCCATGGTTGAATGAAGAAATTTCATAACTTTATAAAAGAGGAATTAAAAAACTAAAAACCAACTTCGTAACCTAAACTTGAAAAGTTCTTTGTCCATTGATTGTTTAAAAATAGAACTTTTTCTGAGTGTAATTTGAATAAATTATACAGCATTAGAATTACCTTGCTAATTAAATAGCTAACTTTGGAAATTAGCAATAATGTCATTTTATGTAAACTAAGAAAATGAGACCATCACCAAACTTCTATCAAGAAGTTTCACAAGACGCGGATCTAGATTTTTGACAAAACTACCGAAAGACAGGAAAAGGAAAAACGAACACATCCGCATTCAACTGATTACGACCCCATACCCCGATCTTGTAAAAACAACTCCAGTTCCCCTTTTATCACTCTCACCCCACTGACCGGAGCGAGAGGGAACGAGGGGAGGGGTAGATCATCAATCACTAGTTGGATTTTAGGGTTGCTTTAACTTCGATGTTTCAATGAGAAAAATTTCAATTGTATTCATTTTAAAAATAGATATTTCAATTTTTTACGAAATATTTAATGATTTTTCGATTCCTAAAAGCATAAGCTATCTCCATAACTAATTTTCGTGTCATTTTTTTAAAAATATCTTAGAGAAATTCCTGTTTAAAAGGTGACTAAGCTGTTCATGACACTTTCAAAAATTGATTAAAAATATTAATAATGCGATTTCAGCTACTAAAAGCAGTTATAATAAAAGGTTTTTTTCTGCTTTTGCACATGCAGCAAAAATTGAGAATGTACGATCAAAATTGAAAGCTATAGTTCAACTCAAAAATGTCCCATTGGATAACATGGGGAGCACTCAAGGTCGCGTATCGGGAAAGAGGACTCTTAAGTTGAAAATACTGACTGAAATAGAGAAAAATAATATTATTAGACTTCTCAAACTGCTCTGACCAAAGTTAAGTTGTTTTTTCTGCACCACCATTGAAGCTAACTTTAACAGACGTTCGTAAGAAAAGCAGTAGCGGAAAAAACGGAACTGTCGCGAAAAATCCCTATTTTCCCGATTTTCGGAACACCAGATGACACAAGAAGAAGCCAACTTGAATCGGCACCCGCGGGATAAACGGAACACTCAGCAAAAAAAACCCGAAACTTCCGGGAAAAATTGTAATTTTTCCGACTTCCGAAACACCGGACTTGTGGGTTTCGTAAAGTTTTTTGGAAAAATGGAACACTCTGCAAAAAAACCCCACAAATTTTCGCAAAAAATCACGATCATTTTCGCCTTTTAACGGACTTCACGCAACGAATTGAAACCTATTTTATAGGGGATATAAATTTATAAAAGAAATGTTATATATTTGGTTTCGATGGCTGACGTCATCGGTTTTGGTTTTGGTAGAAATGTGGAAAAGATTCCATAGCAGACGATTTGAGTTTTTTCCCCTAAGGACGAAGGTATTCTTCGCGTGAGGAGAGTTTAATAATTCGATTTCAGGAAAATCATTAATTGGCGCAGTTTTGGCGCAATTTTACTCAAAATATGGTTTTTGTAGCAGTTTAGCACATGATTAGGATTTGGCGCAGTTTGGCGCAGCCGCAACATCCCTGTCAATTGCTTAAACGGTATTGTTTAACAAGTCTGGGTTTAAACTAAAAAAATGAATGATAAACAATAGGCATATACTAACGAGTTACTTTAAAATAATGGTTTTTATTTAGTCAGAATATTGATTAACAATTAGAAATGGTTACATAATTTTATAATAGAATAAAAATAATTAAGCCGAATACTATTGAAAACATTTCATTTAAATTTTTGACCACAGAGTTAATACCTATATAGTGAAATCCCGTTACAACGAATACCGATACAACGAAAAATCCCGTTATAACGAAAGTCCAGATAGTTCCCAACCGTTTTTATTTGAATTAACAATAGTATGGTTACAACGAAATTTCCGTTACAACGAAGATATTTTGCGGTCCCGTGAAGTTTGTTATAACGGGATTTTACTGTATATTCAAACTTTTAAGGAAGAAAAAGTCATACGTCAGAAAAAATTCAAAACAGTCAGATTTTTCTCATTTATAAATATAGATGAATGAACAGTGCAAGTTAAAAGCTTAAAAATATATTTATTTTAGAAATTCAAACCTTTAAAAGTAAAATAAAGCTAAGATGTAAAATCTATAGCATTTTTATAACACTTTTGAGTGAAAAAAAACAATCGAATCCTTTAATTATCTATGCAGAGACTCCAACTTTCAAAGATGGTTGTCAGTAGTAGTCCTTATGAGTAAGGAAAATGTTTTTGGAAGTTGATCCTAAAAACAGGGTTGTTTAATTCACCTAGTCCGATTTTTTAGGGGTGGATCCCCTGCCATCCCCCTTGATGTCATATCTGAAACAGGTTTATAATCTAACAAGATTTTTTTTAAATTCTTCATCAAGCTTTAGAGTGATCCATCAGTAAAAATTTTCAACTTAGGAAATCCTTAAGAAAAATTAGTTGAAAACACTGACTAAAATCGATATAAACGCGATCTGAGAGGTATCAATGGACTTATTAGGCTCCTCTGGTTATGCTTAAATTTTTCCTACAGTGTAATAATTACAATGTGAAAAGAAGCCAGCTTCAACTACGCGCCGGGAAAATGGCACTTACGCGAAAAATCGTTATTTTTCGACTTTTCCGCCGAATGCGGTCTTAAACACCGGATAACGCCTTCTAACCACTATTAAGTTGTGTTTTTCCACATCGCACTAACAACGCAAGAAGAAGCCGATTTCAACTTGGCGCCCGCCGCTGCGCCGTCCGAAAGAAGTCGAGGGAAGAACGGAATACCCCGCATGCAACACGAAACCCGATCACTCGCCACCCTGTTTTATGAAGACTGAAAATGTCCTAAAAATAGAGCATAATTGGGGAAAAACTTGCGCTTTTAAGTGCTTTTTATGATAGATTTCCGATTTTCCATAGCTTTTTCGATGTTATCCGTAGTCCGTAGTTTAACGACGGCATCTGTAGAAACTACGGAGAACCCGTAGTAGTTGGAATCTCTGTCTATGCTATTTAAAAATTGATGCTTAACTATCTCTATTGTTGATCAACGTAGACATACCTTTTCTAATTTGCTTTTGCGTAAGTAAACTTTATGCATAATATTACTAAACTACAATATTATCTAAATAAACATACTAAAATTTTTTCACGTAATTGAGGAAAATTGTGAAATTTTTTTGTTTAAATTTATAAGTAAATTTTTACAAACTTATATGCTTACTTTAATTGCATAGTAATTATACTATAAAAAAACTGAATTATCATTCACAAATTTATGCTATAGAAGCAATTTGGTTACCTTACTATCTTTAACATGTTTCCTTAACTAAGTATTTTATTTAAATTTATGTTTGGAATCAATTTCAGATCTTATGATTACGGCCAAGATTTCCCATGTAATAACATCTTTTCAGAAAACTGATATTACAGAGCTCTCTCAAATTCTACACGTTTCAAAGAATTTTGGATTGGTTAAGACCACGTTTATTTTACATATTTTTACTTATTCGGTTCATTTACATATTAAAGCTTTAAATACGCTTATATAATAATATTTTAAAAAAATTAATTACATAGTTTGCTACATATTCATCCTTTTTTTTAGTTTTTCAAAAATAATCACAAGCTGTGCCCAATTGTTTTTAAAATCTGTAACATATCATGCAGTTACACATTTAAATTGTTGAAATCTAATGCTAAATTTAGCTATCGTAAGTTGTGAACGCAGGGATGTCAAGTATTGGAAGGTGTCCCTTTTGTGTTTCCCGTTTATTTTTTCCTTTACAGGTGGGTTTTTTTGGTACTTTTTTCTTTCTTTACAGGGGATTAAGAATAATCCTATAAGAACTTAAAGCTCAGTTTTTTAATGTTTTCAGAATTCAGTAAAAATTATTTTAAATTCAAAATCTTTCTATTTTCCCAATTCTTAAGCCCAAATTTTGCACTTATTATCACATATTTACCTAAAATAAATGCATATAATGAGTTCATTAGTATAAGTTTTGAGTTCTTGTATGATTATGACTGTTTCAAAAACATTTTTAAATTTCCATCAACATTTTTAGCAGAATGTTGATGTTGCTACAAGTGGAAAGCGTGCTGAACTTCCCCCGCGTCAACAAGCTTTAAAAATATCATCGCAAATTGAGTGATGGGATGATGGGAGAGAACCACACATGCAATTCTGTAAAGTTGTATTTTTAAAATCTAACTTAATATAAGAAAAGTTGTAATAAAAATTTTTTCAGAAATTTTACTCTAAAAAAACAGGTTTTTAACTAGTTTTGGTGCAAAATATAGGACATGGGTCAAAAATATAGGAAATACAGGACAGCCATGACCCCTGAACTTATAATTCTACTGATTTCATACAGCATTTATTTTTGATTTTCTTAATTGCTGCTAGATCATACTGTTTATATGTAAGATACTTTTAAGACTACAACTATGGATTCATTTAGTTAGTCCTAATGTAATGAAACTATAACCTACTTGAAGGTTCATCTTCAAACAACGCATTCATAAAGCCATCAATGTCTTTCATATGCCTGCAAATTTAACAGCTGTTATAGCCAGGGTATCAATCATTTTAAAATCGTAACACACTTAAAAGTACTCTTACTTTTCTTTTTCTTGTTGTAACTTTTTATTATCCTTAATAAATTTCTCCCAAGGCAGTTCTCCTGACAGCCATTGTAGTAAATTGAAACACAAAATTTCAAGATCACTGCGACGAGAAAAACCTATAAACAGTTTAGACATTTAACTTAATAAAAGACAGTTAATTTTAAACTAGACACAATAAAACCTGCATACTGCAAGTTCACCTACATCCTCTATGAGCATCTCGGCTGGTAAACTCAGGTGTGCCATTATGTGCTTTCTTTGGGTCAGGAGCTTCTTTTTTGTGAATGGTATCTTGAAGATATTTACATGCTAAGCCCATGTCCACCAAGTAGACCTGGGGAATAAATTAACTTTAATGCTAGAAAGATTGAAAAAGCAATACAAAGCAGTGAATTACAAAGAGTGGATGTATGAATTACAAAGGGTAGCTTTTTCTTAACCAGAAACTCATTTCAGTTATTCCAGAACCTGATCAAAGTAGCACTTAACCCTTTCGGGACGGGCGTCTCACCCGTGAGACGGGAGTGAAGTGCTTCCACCGGCCGGGCGTCTCACGGGTGAGACGCCTGCTTTGAAAGGACTTGAGGACGGGTGTCTCATATGTGATACACGATGAAAACTTTATATTAGTATTTTTTATTCCCACTAGATATCACCCTATGCCTGCCACAGTGAAATCAATCGAAAGGGTACATTTTGACCTTCATTTTCATAAAATATATGTAATTTCTGACGGTTAGTTTCGGAAATATAGCAAGATTTATACATAATGCATATACACAACATAAGTAATGTAAACGAGAAAAGATATTTTTCTATTTCTTAGCTGTACCACATGTTTTCCGAGTATCATCACCATTTTTTTCTTTCATTAGATATTAGGGAGAGTTGAAGTGTTTATTATGACAGTTATGACTATTTATTACTTTTTGGTTTCGCTTTGATTCAGATGGAATTATTTATTGCTTAAACAGAAAAAATGGGATATGTTTGAGAGGCTAAATGAAATGGAGATTGAAATAGATAAATTATTAGCAGAATTAACAATCTTTAAACGATTTCCGAGCTGTTAGATTAGTTGTGCGCATTGCGCGGTTTCAAGTAAAAAAGAAATAAAGTGGGGTTTGTTACTTTTATGTTGAATTTATTTTTATGAATAAGTTCCTTGAGATTAAATCTCTTCATTTTATATTTTCTCCCATTTTTATTCATCTTGGGTATGTGGAAGGGGTATTATTTAAATATTACTTGTTTTATAAAGTTTTAAAAGAAAATAGAGGGATAACACTATGAATTTTTTAGCACTTACTTCAAAGGGTTTCAGCTGATTATATAACAAAAATTAGACATTTCGGGCTGCAATTTTAATTTCTGCGATTGTTTTCTGATGTTCGACTTAGACGCGTAAAGTGCCCGTCCCCTGGAGAAATTTCTTTCTACTCACGTGCAGTCCCGTGAGAGCAGATCAGTGCTAGAGTCGCCCGTTGCGAAAGGGTTAAAGACATTTTAAAGAACTATTAATCCAATGTTTAGTTATCATCCTAAATATTTTTATAAATGAGTTAAAGTTTGTACGTCCTCACTTGGCGGTGGGAAGCGGGGAAATCCAAGTTCCAGTAGGGGTGCAGAAAATCAAGGTAGCTGGCTTGGCTACTTAAGCACCCCACTTCTTTGAAGGAGAGGGGAGGGAGGTGGAGTAGTTCTTGGCGAGAAGTAACCAGTTTAACGCTCTCTCCATACCTATCCAACCCCAGGGAGAGAATGGCCTTCCTCATTTGGGTTTACCACTACTACCAAGCGAGCACAGACTGACTACAGCACTAATAATTTTAGTCCACAAATTGTGCAAATAATTGATTGGAGGATGCTGCTAAGAATTATTCAACAAAGTAATTAGCTATAATTAAACTTACTTGGTTTTCAGTACCTGGTTTACGGCCGAGAAGAAGGTTTGCTGCCTTTATATCTCCATGAATATAGCCAGTACTGTGAATGTATTCAATCACATTCAGCTGTCATAAATGAAATTAAAAGCCATTAATTTGCATATCAAGAGATTATTCAACCTGACTCAATATTAAACAAGTATAATTTTATAAAATAAAAAGAACATGCATAACTAAAATATTATCTTGGAACAGAAATTGTACAAATTATAAAGGTATGTAAAAATTTCTAAAACATTAAAACAGGGTTGGCTGGTTTAAACCAGGCATGGCCAACCCGCGGCCCTCCGGGTCATTTTGTGGGGCCCGCGAAGCTCTCTGAAAACTCTCCAAAAAGTAGTTTTAAAACACTTTTTAGCACACTAAAATAAAATTCAAAATTTTTTCGGGGGAGAACCCCCGACCCCCTATATACCTCTTAGATCAGGCTTTGCCCACCCGCGGCCCGTTTTGAAATTATTTTGTGGTCCGCAAGAATTTTTTTAGTCATAAGTTAAAGTTTTAGGGTAAGTTAAGGCCCCCCCAAATTTGGACAAAGGGTACCAAAATTAGCCTGTTAATTAGAGTCGCATTTCCAAAAATTTTTCTGGGGGAGGACCCCCAGATCCCCATTTAGTACTAGAAACTCTTATTGTTCACAACTTTTTTAGGATATTAGTTCAGTCAGGTGCAAATCCTAACTAAAAATATATTTTAATTTATGCATTGAACCAATTAAATATGCATGGGGGCATGAGAGGAAGATTTGGGTGTACTTTTTCCCGATGCAAAAATCTAGCTACAATTTTTAGAGAAAATTTGGGTCCTCCCGAAATAAATTTCTATAAGCGCCACAGGCTCCTTATAGTTTCGAGTGATTCCAAGTGTTTTTAACGGCACCTGTTTAGTTCCTATGGATATACTACAGAAGGTATTCTTGGGGTGGCTCCTTAAGGTAAATTTAAATGAATATTTTATTTAGGAATCTGTAAAACTAAGCAAAGGATCTAAGAAACTCCCCAATTTATAAACTTAATTTATTCAATTTACTTCACTGTCATTCTGTGCACCTAATATCCTAAAATTTTATATGCGGCCCGCGAGAGTATTGTGGTTTTCCAAAGTGGCCCTCAACAACATTTGGGTTGGCCACCCCTGGTTTAACCCATTAATGCCCAACTTTTTATTTTTCTTAAATATTTGGTAAAACTATAGTAAATAGCCCCAAAACAACTGGAAAAATAGTGAAAAAAATTCCAGGTTAAAATTTTAATTTCTACACCAAAATTAAAAAACGTCCCTAAAAAGGGACGTCAGGCACGAATGCCCCCGTGTATTTTTCCTATAGTAAACGCATGGTAGAAAACCGTTTTAAAGCCTCAAAAACATCTTCTACCTTTTTAAATGCTGCAGAAGTGATCGGAACCATACTGCAACATGAATATGAACAAAAAATATTAATTATTTATCCAATTAACTGTAAAATTAACCTTAATTAACGTAATTTGAGCACTTTTTATGCTCTAAAACACGTTTTTTCCTCCCAAATCTAAATTAATTGCAAATTAATTAAGATTTTTAATTGAGAAAGGCATTCTTTGTTTATATGTTACCTAATATTAAGTAATAATTACTTTTACACACCTCAAATCCATCAGAATATCTCAATTTGTGAAGTTTAAGTCTTTCAAATGCCCATACTTTTTTCATTTTATTTAATTTTATTGTGCGGAACACAAATTTCTCCCCAAAAATAAAGCATTAGTGGGATGTGCATTAGCAAGCCAGATGATATAGATTAATCTGCAGTGTATAACACAATGATTAACGACATCTAATTAGAAAAAAAGCCAAAAATTTATCACAAAAGCGACTTTTTTGGAAATTTTAATGACAAAAAGTCATTATATCTAATAATTATTAAACATTTAATTAAAATATAGCTGGAATAAATTTGCATAAGTAATAAATATAGTAAATTAATTAATTTATTTCTTTTAATTAATACAAATTAATTAATTCCTTATAATTTAAGACTTTTTATTCCATTAATTTGGCAGAAATAACAGTATTTTCCAAAAAAAATAAACAAAAATAATAAATTTATTAGCTAAAATTAAAGTAACTTTATGAATATCAGTTATTTAATTCATTTCATGAGAATCGAAAGCGTTTTTATGAAAAAAAATAAGGAAACTCTAGCATTTCACTATGGGGAAAACCACGGGGGCATTCGTGCCTGACGTCCCTTTTTAGGGACGCTTTTCGAGGGTCCAAAATAAGGTCAAGATAAAATATTTTGGAAAAATAAAAAAACACCCCAACTGATTTAATGTATAAACAGTAATATATATCGGCATTGAAGTTTTTTTTAAATAACAACTAGGATTTTTAAGCTTTTTCTTTTAAAATTTTTAAAAAAGCACTTTTATGAAAAATTCTATCTTCCAACTTTAAAAAAAGTAAAAAAAAAAATAAAATTCTGCTTTCTTCTTGTGTTCTTTATGTTCTATGAAGATCAGAGATACATCAGTGCAAATTTTGATTCAAAGGAACAATTTGTGTAGAAATAGGAGGATTTTTAAAAAACGTCCCTAAAAAGGGACGTCAGGCAGTAATGGGTTAAACCAAATGTTTTTTTTACCAAAAAAACCACTTGGTTTTTTTAGAAATTATAAAATATTTTCAGGATTTTTTTAAAGAAAATATTATTAAGTATAATCTTTAGCACAAAATTAAAAGGTCAGATTTATCAAAAAATTGACATTTTAAGGTGATTAAAAATCAGAAATCTTTTAATTTAATGGTTTTAATTATTGAATTCTCTCTATCTAAACTTAATCTTAATTGCTTAAGGTAAACTTATTATATGTTGCAAGAGATATGTTATTTATTAATTTCCTTTAAAATGAAACATTATTTCAAAGAGTAACTAAAGATACACTAAAGTTATCTGTTTTTCACTGATAAAAGATGGCTTGGATTTTAATTAATTGATAAAACCAATTTGTCTTATTTGTCAGTCATAAAAACCAGTTGGTTTTTTTACTTAATTAAAAAAAATGTCGATTTCTTTAATGATAAAAACTAAAAACCAGTTGGTTTGTTTATAAACATATAAAAACCAGTTGGTTCTTTTTACTAAATTAATAAAAAACCATTGATTTACTTAATTGGATTAATTATCTCAATCATTTATCCAATTTCAATTAACATTAGTTGCTTACTTTTCACTTTTATTTATTTAAAAAATGCTATTTTCTCTTTCTAAAGAAGTTTTTTAAGTTTATAAATTGATCCATATAATTAAGATAATTAATTTGATTATTTTACCATTTAATAATTAATCAAATTAATTACTCAATCAATTATCCAATTTCAATTAACATAGTTGTTTACATTTCACTTTTACTACTTATTTAAAAAATAAAATTTCCTCTTTCTAAAGAAATTTCTGAAGTTCATAAATTAATCCATATATGATTAAGGTAAATAGTTTGATTATTTCAACCATTTATCCAAGATAAATTAACACCGATTTTTATTCACTACAATATTAGATTTTCAAATTGGAATATTTTAAAAACAAAAATTATTTTTAAAACAAATTAATTTAATTTTTATTAATTAATTGAAATATACAAATCATTTATCAATTATAAACAACCCCTGAAATAAATGTCTCATTTACAACTCAATTTCAAACATCACTGCTAAAATAACTTATTCTGAAAAATAAATTCTAAAAAAACTTGGTTTAAACCAAAAAAACCAAATAAACCCGTTTTTTTTTGGTTTTTTAAAAAAACCAGGTTTTTTGCCAACCCTGCATTAAAATAGAAAATAGCACAGATAAAACTTTGCCCAAGTGACTTATTGACAGGCAAAATGAAGTTCAAATAAGTTATAAAAATGTATTTACCCATACTTGTTTTGGACAATTTGATAAAACAAGAATGAAATGAGTGAAATTGATTCCTCATTTTAAAAAATTAAATCGTTTAAATTTTCTGAATAACAAAATTCTTAGTTAATGAACTGAAAAGCCACCTGGTTCCACATTTTTCAATTATTGTTTGGTTATAAATAGAGGATTTATTTCTTTTATTCCTTGATTTTATATGGTTTGGACGCTTCTGAATCAAGTTAGAAGGTCAGAAATAAAAATTTTGAAAGCCAAAATTCAGCTTTTTGTCTATTATTTGTTGCAATATATGGTGGAATATGTGGCATGCGGGTAGTCTTAAGTGTAATTGTAATTTTTTTCTGAAGTTTCTAAAATTTGAAGTCGTAATGTAACATCCCAAGGCTTACCATATTTTCTCGGGTCCAACCCAGGACACGTTTTGAAATTTCTTAATTAGTGCTAAATAAAACTACCAAAGTTTAAAAACTAAGAAAAAACTATTCAAACTAATAACCCTTAAATAGAAATATCAGATTTTATATTTTCCTTTAAAATTACTTTTTTCAAAAATTGTTTGATTTACTTAATTTTTATCACAAAATTAACAGAAAGTAAGTTTTCTGAAGTAAAACAGACGTTAGAAAATGTAAAAAAGCGCAATTTTAAACAGCTTGGTTGTGATTTTTACCTTAAAAATGACTGGGAAATCCTAAACGTATGAAACCCCGGACATTTTTCGACCCAGGACATTTCCCCGGACAGATCTAAAAACCCCGGACTGTCCGAGGTAAACCCGGACGCATGGTAAGCCTAAACATCCTTGGAAAAGGTTCTGTACTATAATTAGTTAAAGTGCAGTTAAAAACTACCTACAAAATCATTTTGGGTTGAAAAAAAAGTTATAACTACAGAAGTGACATAATTAAAATACAGTACCTAATTATTTTAAAACATAAATTTCATAACTAATTTAACTTTCATTCAATTATAATTGACAATTTATTTCTGCACTGATCTGTTTTGAATCAATTGGTACATAATTCTACTATTTAGAAAACTTTTACTCTAATACCTTTTTTAATTCTACTAGTATGTAAACTTTTATCCATCAAAACCATGTGCTAGATGACGAATTTCAATGAGAGCTAAATTTTTAAAAATTTACAAGTGGTTTTTTACCCCTAATTACCTGCCAGTTAATTATCCCTTGTTTTTAAGAAATTACCATCAAAATGAAAACCACCAGATCAAACTTACATATCTAGACAGAAAAGTTGTAACAATAATTAATGTAAAAAGAATAAAGAACATGATAAAATATGAACAATTTAATACAGATTACATACATACCAAAGATATGCCAATTCGATAGACAGTGGTAGGTGGAAACTTCTTATCGTTTTCTTCTAAGAGTTTTTGCAGATCAACATCATACCTCTCAATAACCATGAAACGATATTTTGCCTCTTTATATTCAAATGATCCAAACCCATAACATGGTGAAAGTCCCAAATAAGGAAGCTTATTCTTCTTGGTCCACTCAGCAACTGAAAAAATAATGAAATTTGTATATTTATTTATTAGCTTTTGATATAAAACTTCAGTACAATAAGCTTTCGAAAATATTCAAATGCAGGGTTTGCGGTGAACTGTTGTCAACCTGAGTCCCAGGGTCCCACTAAGGGAAAAATGTATGTCCGGACCTGGAATAAGTGCCCGAACCTAGTTTGGGGGAAGGTTACAACTTTTTCCAGGTCCGTGTAGGTCCATAAGCAAAAATAATCGAGTCCCTAAACTTTTACGCGAAAGACCATGTTATTTATTGAAACAAAGGAACTTGAAAAAACTGCCAGTTACTTAGCCCATCTGTAGCAATGAGGAAGTTGCATGATTTTTTTTTATTTTTTTAATCGATTCTTCTCGCAAAAATAAGGAACTACGCAAAATTTGAGGCTGATCGAGAAATTTTTTGATTGCCAAAAAAATTAACAAAAATCCCCTTTTTAAAAGCGCGCGAAAACGCCAAGAGTTTGGATGTGACGTCATCTTATACTAAACATTTTTGTAAAGCAATGGAGTTGATGGCATTATTGTTGACGTCATCTTATAGTTTAAAAAATAAACGTTTTCAGTCACGTGTTCTTTTCTTGACTTTTAAATTAAAATATTTAATTACCTGTACATTTTTTTGAAAAACTGACTAGATATTTCATTTTACCATACAAAAAACCATACGGAACACTTGTTTGTTTTTGAAAATCTGACACATGCAACTTCCTTATTGAGACATTTGAAGCAACAACAAGTTAACTCCAACAGCTTTACATACGGTTAGCTCGTTGCCTATCACTGCAAGCTTTTCAACTATAACACTGGTCAACACTCATTTTGATGGCTGGAATATTAAAGCTGTTTTTGTATATACTCGACCTCCTGATTCCGAATATGACATCCTTTTTTGCTCATCAGCTCTAGTTTTTAAGATATTCGAAAATTAAGTTTTTTCACTTTTGACCTACCTTTTATACAATATGGTGCTATAACAATGACTTAAAAATAAAAAACCTAACCACCCAAGGCTTTTCCTATTCCTTAGGCTCCCAATAGATAGTGTATAAAGTTTCAGCCCCCCAAGTTAATTAAGGGGTACCTATAGGGCCCTAAAGTTGAAAAAAAGTCGAAAAATTGGTCTTTTTTTCAGAATTTTTAAAAAAATATTTTTGAGTTTAATAATTTGATAAAACTGGCTAATATATGTTTTTTAGAACTTATTCAGACCGTTAAAAATATTTTTACTTTAAAACTGCATCTCTTTAGAGCGATTTTTTAGTTTTTAGGCGAGAATATGGGTCATTTCGCTCAAAAACGCTTGGTACCAATAATGGTGGTTGAAACGAAATAATTTCGAATTTTTTAGAAGTAAGTCATCAAAAAAGATGTCCTTTGATATAAAACTGAAATTTCATATGATACAGATCAGTGAAAAAAAGCATTTTTTCCAATGTTAGGGCTTGAAAGCGCGAGAGGAGCTTCTACTGTTTTACTGATCTTTATCATGTGAAATTCAGTTTTACATCAAAGGACATCTTTTTTGATGACTTACTTCTGAAAAATTCGAAATTTGTTCGTTTCAACCACCATTATTGGTAACAAGCGTTTTTGAGCGAAATGACCCTTATTCTCGCCTAAAAACTAAAAAATCGCTCTAAAGAGGTGCAGTTTTAAAGTAAAAATATTTTTAGCGGTCTGAATAAGTTTTAAAAAACATATATTAGCCAGTTTTATTAAATTAGAAAACTCAAAAATATTTTTTTAAAAATTCTGAAAAAAAGACCAATTTTTCGACTTTTTTTCAACTTTAGGGCCCTATAGGTACCCCTTAAAATTAACTTGGGGGGCTGAAACTTTATATACTATCTATTGAGACCGTAAGGAATAGGAAAAGCCTTGGGTGGTTAGGTTTTTTATTTTTAAGTCATTTTTATAGCACCATATTGTATAAAAGGTGGGTCAAAAGTGAAAAAAACTTAATTTTCGAATATCTTAAAAACTAGAGCTGATGAGCAAAAACGGATGCCATATTCGGAATCAGGAGGTCAAATATACACAAAAACAGCTTTAATATTCCAGCCATCAGAAAAAAAGTTTTTTTTTGTAGACCAGTGTAATAATTCATCCATTTAATATTTATAAAAAACCTGTTCAATTATGACACTTAAAATAAAATCGAACTACTGGCCTCAGAATTGGATAAAATATCACTTACTGTACTCAGGTTTTCCGATACTTCGATAACAATGCATTTCGACAAAAAGAGGCCCATTGGCATGGTATTCCTACAATAAAACAATGTTATTTGCTTGACCAAGATTTTAACTTGATTTTAAAACAACACAAAATACTTACAATTTTTACAACATAGTCAAAACTGTTCTTTTTCAAAGCTTCAGAAGCTGTAAAGAATATCAACTGAAGTTATAGTTCAATCAGGGGTAGAAGTGACCAAATAAAAATATATAGGATTTTTCAAAAAAATATATAGGACAAAAATAAATTTTCAATAGTTTGGTAACAGGACTAATGACACTCCTGTATCAGTTTTAAGTGTTTGGTATTTAGGCTTACAAAAACAAATTTACTTGTATTTGGCTACAGAAAATGGCTAGAATAAGAGAAACTATATAACAACTAAATACTTTCATGAGTTTTCAAACAAATGAACTTTGAAAACAAAATTAAAGTATTTAAATTAAAAAACTACTTTTAGTAAAACTATAGCTAATTAAAGCTAAAAAGTAAAAATGCATGAATGGAAAATCTAAAAAAATGTTTTTTTTTTTATTATTAAAAAAACAAATTCCAATAATTTTAAAATCTAAAAAAATACCCAGAAAAGATGTTTTAGACTGTTTTCCTGATAAAAAAACTATTGAATAATATTTTATAAAACTACTTTGCTTTTCTTACATAATAGCAAGTAATTTAAGTGGTAATCTTTTAATATGCCTGCTAAAACAGTCCATATTTGGGACACAAGTAAACTTCTTACAAAACTAAGTTTAAAAGTCGAGAATATCGACATGAGACACAAAAATCGCAATTGGGAGAGAATAAAGTTGTTTTTCCTGCCCTCATCGAATCTGAAAAGCCAACTTTATAAGCAACAGCCCTAAGAATAATTGAAAACTCGTTAACTTTCAGAAGAAATCTGGACCGTGATACAATTTTAGGACTTCTGAATGATCAGTAACCATCCTGTATTAATTATAAAATCTAAAATTTTAGGCATTTAGTAAGTATCAAAAATATTTTTCAAGGATATTCAAGACAATTAAATTTAAATTTTGTATGCTTAAACTCGAAAGTAGGGTCGTTTGATGGAATATAGGATTATTTTTTGAAATATAGGATATATAGGATTTATAGGACGCTTTTTTCATGTTTTTTGAAAATATAGGATTTATAGGAAATATAGGACGACTTCTACCCCTGTTCAATATCAATGAACATATATTTCAGGCAGAGTAAATAACAAACTCCCCTATTATTCATTGTATTCTTTAAAAAATAATTTGATATTTCAAATTTTAGGGATCAAATCCTCATATAAAGGTTCATCCAGTGTTTTTTTTTCGTGAGGGAAAAATAAAATAAGTTTTGTGAGAATAATTTCTGTCATAATAAAGGGTCCCATTTCTTTTTTTTATTTTCTTTAAAACACAGTAGGTACAAGCAAAATAATTTGTTTTTCAATTGCTTTAAGATAATTTTTTAAACTTTCTAACACTTGATAAAAAGGTGTTTTTTTTAAATATTAAGATAAAAAAAACAGGTTGGTTTGGAGATTTATGCCACGATGCCACTATTTACCATTTTATCAGTATTTTAAACTAAGAAGCATGAAACAGATAAATTAACTACCTATTGCATGAGTCCCATGTTTTCTGTTTTACAAGTAGGAAAAAATTTCATTTTAACAGTAACTTAGTAACAGTACAACTTAGAAACATTGTTTTTTTAAGTTTTTATTTCATTAATTATATTCTACTTAATAGTTTTGTTTGTGGGAAGATTTGAATTTGGACAGAACTAATTTCAATGTAAATTCATTTCTCTTTTTGCAGGGTGTTTCAAAAGTCCGTTTTGCGGCTTTTTGGAACCAACGCGCTAGGGTCACGGAAGTAAGGTGAGTGACCCTGGAGAATCCATTGAGATGACTTACAGCACCCCTAGCGGCAAAATAAAAAGTTAAAAAAATTAATTTAAAAACTAAAGGAGATAGAGCACAAACCTCATTGTGAGTAATGTTGCCAACATTATGAAGAACTCACTGAAAAAATAATATGAAAATATTGTGAATATTCGCGGAGATATTAGCATGTGAAAATAACACTTTTCTGGCCTCATAAAAGAAAAAGCTCATAAATTTGTAAATTTTTCAGTGATATTGTGTAGTATTCTGTTTTTTTAGTTGAATGAAGACCAAAATTTAATAAAAGAAAGTTTGCAAATTTACGAACTTTTTTTAGGCCTGAAAATGTGCTTGTTTCACATGCTAATATCTCTGAGAATATTCACGATGTTTTTTTCAGCAAGTTCTATATATTATTAAGGCTGATTCTTATGTAAATTTATGATAAGAATCAGCCGGAATTTTTCAGAACCAATTTTTAGGTTGACCAGTGGAATTAATGCCTACCATAATAAACTGTTCCAAAACCCCCAGATCCAATTTTCTTGCCAATTATCCATTTTTTCTTCATAGTGTCTGTAACTTCAAACAGTTCAGGTATGGGCTCGGGAAGTTTATGCCCTTTAGCTGCACTTGCAGCCTTGCGCGGCCTACCTAAAAACATACAACATATTGCTAGTAGATTAGGCAGCTAAAAAAAGACTCATTAACTGATCAAATGCAATACTTATAAGATTCTTTAAACTTCCTTCTTTGGATCAATTAAAGGTGGACACAAATTGGAGCCGAGCGGCGTAGCGAACAGCCACGAACACGCTCTGCGCAAGCGCCGCTCTTAGAGCCTCCGAGTTGCGCGTGCGCAGAGCGTGTTCGTGGCTGTTCGCCTTCGCCGCTCGGCTCCAATTTGTGTCCACCTTTAGAGAGCCTGTATACGAGAGAAAGACGGCTGTGGCGACCAGAAAACCTGTTTAGGGCCATTCCATGAAAAAGTGGACATGAGGGTCGAAATTTCAAATGGGTGTTATAACTATAAATTATACATCAAATTAAAGGTAAAGATATGAACCAGATGAAATTACAGAGAACTAAGCTTTAAAAAATTTTCTGGTATACGTTTTGAGGGCTCAAAGTTAGAAAAATTTAAAAACTTTTCAAGTAAGTAAAATAGGGTATATTCATCTTGACCTAAACAATACTAAAAGCAGCTAAATTTTCATTAAAGATGCATAATATCATTATTTGTAACCTTGTTTACCTTATAAAACCTTTAATTTTCAAAAAAAATATTTTTAAAACTTGATTTTTGGTGCCTTTGAATTTATGTTGTCCTTCCGTCATACCCGTCACAAAAAAGATAGAAAAGTTATTCTAAGATTCAATTTTCATCATAAATCCTTTAAACTTTCAGATGTTCTGATTGTTGCAGTTCTGAACACATGTGATGTAGTAAAAAAATTTTTAATTTGTGTGATTTTTAGTGTGATGGGTGTGACGAAATTCCTGTGACGGGTGTGACATTTAAAATTTTTTCTTAAAATAGTTGAATGTTTTCTAAAAGAAATAAAAAATTGTATCATTATAATTTTTAAACATATTAAGACAGTCATGGCTAGCAAAAAAAATAATGTTTAAATAATAAATAATTTTATTAATAATTTTTTAAAATGCGAGTTAATCAAAATTTGATTAAACTTTTTGTAGATTTTTAAAGAAAAGACATTTGTTTACATGACATTTAATGTACATAAAAAATAAACTACTTTCACATTTTCTTAACTAATCATAGCTATTAATTGAAAAAAATTTTATAGTGAAGAGTTTTATGGTTGACTTATTCAAAATTTATTAATATTAGATTGTCAGTACTTACTAATTACTATAGACTCATTCTCAAACCATTATGATTCACATTTTTATATGTTGTAGTAATCAGTGATAAAATGAAGCAAATTTTGCATTTCGTACGAAAATTCGATGTTTAAACAATTTTTAAGGGCATAAAAACGTCTCATAATAATAATGATTATATATTTTTTCCTAGTAAAACTAGTTCTGAATAAAAGATATACATGTTTGAAAATTTATTTCCGGGATTGTGAAGTGGGGGGGGAAATTATTGTTTTTTGTAACGGATGTTACATGAATGGAAGCCCTTTTACACTTTAGTGTCATCAGTTTAAAAAGTCTGTGAATCTATAAGGCATTTTAGTTTAAAAAAAATTTAAATAACATTACTAGACATGTACACAATATATCACAGCATTGACTAAAAAATTCAGTCATTTTTTGTATTTTTAAAAAAATTCTAAACTTTCGTAACGGACGTTACATGGTGTAACAGACGTTACGTCGTACGAAATGCATACCATTCAGGCCTTGAATATTTAAGTTAAAGTTGAAGAGGAGGATCATAACTTAATAAGAACCACTCATGTACTCCAAGATTATCAATTGGGGGTTGTTACAATATCAGCCAATATCGTAAATACCGATAAATCTCGTACATGTCTAGCACTTTAAATTACTAAAAAACAACGTTAAAAACATTCAAAATAACGTTATTTTGAATGAATAATCCTGTTAAAATTAAATTTGATGTAGTTTATTAATTAAACAACGCTGAAATATCGGCCAATATCGAAAATACCGATAAATATCATAAATTGTCCTGAGCTTTAAATTAGTAAAAAACAAGGTTAAAGACATACAAAGTAGTATTATTTAGAATGAATAAACCTGTTAAAATTAAGTTCGGTGTAGTTTATTAATTGAAAAACGCTGCGATATCGGCCTATATCGCAAATCCCGATAAATATCATACACTGTCCAGAGCTTAAATTAGTAAAAAAAACAAGGTTAAGACAAACAAAGTAATATTATTTTGAATGAATAAACCTGTTAAAATTAAATTTCATGCAGTTTATTAATTAAACAATGTTGTGATTTGGCCAATATCACAAATATAAAAAATATCATAGTACATAGTCAAGAGCTTTAAATTTAGTAAAAAAAGGGTTAAAAACATACAAAAATTATTTTGAATGATAAAACCTGTTAAAATCTACGATATTGGCCAATATGGCAAATACCGATAAATATTAAGCATTGGGTAGCACTTTAAATTACTAAAAAAGAAGGTTAAAAGCCCTCAAAATGACTTTATGAATGAATGAACTTATTAAAATTAAAATAATTAATTTACCAATGCCAATTTTTGTATTTTTAAATATCCTTACAGCTAGTCCGAAAAGTTTTCTCAACTTTAAAATAACTTTGTTATTTGTGGGTTGAGCATCACAGTTTAATAACAAATATCATACTTAAAGTATATGCTACTTTCTCATTGGTTTTAATTTAGAATGAAATTTTACACTTTTTTACACATACCAAGCACTTTATGAAATTAAGGTATTCCGAAGTCTAGGCGTGCAATATTGGAAAATTACGGAAAGCAACACTAAAATTTGATATGGAAGGTTTTATATGAACCCAGGAAATAAGCGAAATGAAAATTTCTTTTTACACCACATTAAATGCTAGAAAATAAACTTATGCTGATATAAATAGATGGAAAACTCATCAAACCCAACAAAAAAAATAATCAACCTAAAAGTTTTAAAACATCATAAAATGTGGTCAGTTTTATAAATTTATGTTTGTATAGTTAGCTTTAATCAAGTTAACTGCCTATATTGATCATAGTTTACTCAGTAAATAGCCTTAAAATAGCATAATTCACACTGTGTCACACCCGTCACAGCAAAAAAAATTCTTATAAATTAAATTACATAAATATTTTAATAAATTTTATGTATTCTTTATTTGAATCTCCTTTATAAGAAAAAAAATGTTTCATTCATCTAACATTCAAAAATTCACAGGAATTTTAACAAATGTGTAGGTAAGTGAAAACTCTTGTCCCGGGAGCGTCACACCCGTCACAGCGTTTTAAAAATTTTTAAAAAAATTTTTTAAATGGTTGAAGTTTTACTTTTGCTTCTTCTTTGGTCGCCCTACAGCCCTTGATGGGCCTTGGCCTGCTGTACTACTTTATTCCAGGCAACTCTATTGCACGCCTTTTTTTTCCAGTTGGTTATTTTCATTGTTCTAAGATCTTTAAGAACATCATCCAACCATCTCATTTTGGGTCTCTCTCTAGGTCTATTGCTCATTGGCTTCCAATTTAATGTCCTTTTAACTCTATTTTTGTCATCCGATCTTTCAATGTGACCCAACCAAGCCAGTCTCTGTCCTTTAATAAAACGGGTTATAGTTTCATTTTTTACTAGGATCTCCAATTCTCTGTTTGTTCTAATTTGGAATCCATTATCATTCATAATCGGGCCGTAAATTTTTCTGAGAATTTTCCTTTCGAAAATTTCTAAATTATTTAAATCTTTTTGAGATAAGGTCCAAGTTTCACAACCATAAGTTACAACTGGTCTTAGTATTGTCTTATACAACTTAAGCTTTATTTCTTTAGGTATTAACTTATTTCTAAAAAGATGCTGATAGGTGAAGTAGCATCTGTTTCCCTTCTGTATTCGGGACTTAATTTCTTCAGAGGGATTGTTAACAGTATTAATAACTGAACCTAGATAGGTAAAACTATCAACTGCCTCAAACTTAAAATTATCTACTATCAAGAATTCCCTATGATCATTGGCAAACTTAGTTTTTTCCATGTACTTAGTCTTGTTTTCATTAATTAAAAGACCAGCCCTTCTTGCTCCTTCTATTAATCTTTTTGTAGAGTCAATTAATCCCTGTCTGGTTCTGCTTAATATCACAATGTCATCAGCGAAAGCACAAATTTGTGTTGTTTTACTACAGATAAGGCCTCTAAGGTCTAAATTTCTAATAACCTGTTCAAGTACCAGATTGAATAATAGGGGCGATAATGAATCTCCCTGGCGAACGCCGGCATTAATGTCAAAAACATCTGAAAGATCATTGTTGATCAGAACTGAGGCCTTAGATCCCTTCAGTGTAGCTGCAATTAGTTTTACTAATTTGATTGGTATCTTTAGCTCAGCTAAAGTTTCAATCATTTTGAATCTATCTACCTTGTCAAAGGCCTGCTTAAAATCAACAAACAGTGCAAATAGATCAAGATTATATTCATAAAATTTTTCATAAATATTTTTTACAATGTGAATTTGATCAATAGTTGAGCATTTAGATCGGAACCCACACTGATAGTCACCAACTATCTCTTCTGCAAATGGTACAAGTTTTCTGTAGATAAGACAAGTGAGTATTTTGTAAGTCACATTTAATAATGTAATGCCTCTGTAGTTTGTACAATCCATTTTGTCACCCTTTTTGTAAATGGGGACAATTATTCCCAAATTCCATTCTGTTGGTATTACTTCACTCTCCCAAATCTGTACGATTAATTCATAGATTCTGTACCACATCTTTTCTCCTGCATTTTTTATAAATTCTATTCTAATTTCATCACTTCCTGGAGCTTTAAAATTTCTCATTTTTTGAATAATATGTTTAACTTCTTCGAATGTTGGAGCAGGTATTTCTTCATAATTAGCATTTTCAAATTCCTGATCATTCATTACAACTCCACTATCTGAAGTTAGTAGGGTCTGGAAGTAATCTTTCCACCTCTCTTTGATTTTTGGTAAATCCGATATAATTTTGTTGTCAACATCTTTGCAGTTAATAATTCTAGGTTGAAATTCATTAACTAATCTTTTTGAATCTTTATAGAATTTTCTGCATTCATTTTTTCTATTATTTTCAATCAGCTCCTCAATTTTACTCCTAAGGAACTCTTTTTTCTTTTTCCTACATATTTTATTTGATTCTCTTCGACTGTTTTTATACACTTCTTCATTTTTTCTGCTAAAATGTTGTAACATTTTGTGTCTCGCATTATTTTTAACTTCTAATGCTCTTCTGCACTCTTCATCAAACCACTCGTTTATATGCTTTCTGTCTTTTTCCAAAACTGCATTAGCAGCATCCATAATAGTTGCTTTAAGAAAATTCCAATCTGTTTCTATGTCTGCAGAAATATTTGAATTATTCAGTTTTTCCTCAACTCTTGCCTTATAGTCTAGATTGATATTCCTATCTTTAAGTTTTTCTACACATAATTTATTTTTCCTTCCCTGGGAGCCAGGAACAGAGGATATTCTGTGTCGAACACGAGCTACTGTCAAAAAATGGTCAGAATCACAGTTAGCTCCTCTAAAAACTCTGACATCTTGGATAGATGAAGCCCATCTTTTAGAAATCATCACATGGTCAATTTGATTGAAATCAGAAGTTCCAGGGATATTCCAAGTTCCCTTGTGAATGTCTTTATGGGGAAAGCATGTGCTAATGACTTTCAAGTTGTTTGCCGTCGCCAATTGGATCACAAAAGATCCATTTTCATTTGTGTCTTTATGCATACTATGTTTTCCAATTACCTCTTGATATATGCTTTCTCGGCCAATTTTTGCATTCATGTCTCCAATCACAACAATGCAGTCGCCTCTGTTACTAGATTCAATGGCTGCTTGGAGCTCTTCATAAAAATGCTCTTTGATTGAGTCTTCCGCTTCATTAGTTGGTGCATAGACCGAAATAAACGTAACATTGTAAAAACGTCCCCTGATTCTAAGTTTGCAAATCCTTTCATTAATTGGGACAAAACCAAGCACTGACTTACTCGTTTTTTTATCCACGAAAAAAACCTACTCCATTAAGGCCCTGTTTTTCTGGACCACTGTAATAAATTTCAAATTCTTTCTTCTTTATTATTCCATAGTTCTTCCATCTAATCTCTTGTAGAGCAGCAATTTTCACTTTGTATTTTAATAGCTGGTCTGCCACCTCCATCATTTTTCCAGGTGTTAACAAGGTCCTCACATTCCACGTTCCAATCCTATGATTGGAAATACCATTATCCTTATCCTTTCCAAGTCGTTTCCGTAGAGTCGATCCAGAATTTCTTAGTATAGCTTTCGAAACCAAGGTTTTTTTCCGGGGTGAGGTAGTTGGCCTCACGCCCAACCCCCAACCTGGAGGACCAGGCCTCCATATTTGTAAACCCCCTGGAGACAGGGGTGCCCAGCTATACCCCCGGACACTGGGTTCCCATTTTAGTACGCCTCTTACGACATGCATGGGATACAGTGGGACTATTCTTCCCCGGAACCCACACGGGGAACTTTGCTTCTAAAATTAAGTATAAGCATAGGACAACATACTAAAAATACTTTTTAGAGGTTTAATGGTTAACATATGCCCCCAAATTTAGATACAACCTCGAAAATTTTCTCTGATTGTCACACCCGTCACCATGGAATGGCCTTTTACCTATCTGCGCGCGCTATACTGAGTTATCGCCTCTCTCTCGTATACAGGCTCTCTAGATCCCCTGACAGGTTACAGACATCTAGTCAACCTATCAAGGGTTTGATCACTTCCATACTTTTCTGTTAGCCGGGCGCAAGTGAAAAATCTCCAAATAATGTAGAATTCCACCAAATTCTTACAACTGTGGTTATTTGGCTCGCCTTTTTCTCACAATTGGTGACATTTGTGCCCGGCTAGCAGAAAAGTACCAAACCTTTTAATAAATCTAAACAGACCGGGCTTGGTTTACATTTTTTGTCAATACACTCAAAACTGTTTTAGTACGATTTTTCATTTTTGCGGTCTTTTTTACCGCAAATTTTACGAACTGCAAAAGTTAAAAATCTCACAAAAAAGGATCGCACAAAAACATATCTGACTTGGTGATACTTTGTTACTATTTGGTGTTGGAAATGTCATCATTGGCAGTGTAACCACAGAAAAGCCAGGCAATTTAGTTCGTAGGGTTAGGAAGGTGCAAATTGAGAGATTGGCAATAACTACCTCATTTTCCTTCCCTCTTCTTTGAAGAAGATGCTTAAGTGGCCAAGCTGATAACCCGTATTTCCTGCTTACTAGAACTTGGATTTCCACAAGCGAAGAAAGACTATAGCTACCACCATTTTAAGCAACAGTCCCAGTATTTTTGGATTATATATCTCGATTTTAAAAACACCACAAAGCGTTACGTCAGAAGATCCAAGTCTTCAATATGCCCCCAAATTTTTTCCACCTAATACACAGCTTTAAAGGAGGAGGATGTAAAAAGATTTTCACGAACTTGTGAGTTATGATCATTTAAATCTGAAATTGGTTAGAACACTTCTAAATGCACCATCACATCAAGTTTACTAAAGAACCAAAACAAAGGATGAAAACCAAAACTGTTTAGAGATCATTTTAAAGGACAACACTAGATATCAACAAAACAGTACCTCGTCCAGTCATGATGATAATTAATCAGATTTATCTCGAGTTAACAAATATATCGGATGAAAACAATTTTTAAAGACTTTAAATTTACCCTCCTTTCACTTAAATTAAACTAATAAACCGCGCAGAGAAAGATATTGAAATTGAATTGTGTTGCCACTCTCTTAAGGCGACTTTAGACCAACCGGTTCGCGACAGCGATTCTGCGACATCCGGTTCGCGACAAAAAAATGACCCGCTTCCCTCAATTGAACAGCGCCATCTTTCGAGAGGTCGCTGAGTTACTGCGGCTGTCGAAATTCCCGAAAACCGCGGAATCGCTGTCGCAAACCGGGTGGTCTAAAGCCGCCTTAAAGGTGGGTTTCCATGCATACGAGTTTTCACGTACGAGAGCTCAAGTTTGGTTGTCCGAGAACTTGGTTGCCATAATATTTCCCTTTTTGGTTGTCATTGAAAACAAGGAAGAGGTGGCGCTGCGGTCGACCGAAAACAACCAAATCTCGTACGGGAAAACGTCACCTTCGAACTTCAAAACAAACATGGCGGCTATGCAAGGGTGGTGAGTTAAATTTTCGTTTCTCTTAGTTTGTAGTGTATTTCTGTTGATTGTAAAATGTTTTCTTATTTATAACAAAGAAAGCACTTGCTCTCGCGATTGATTTCATTCGAAAAATTGGCGTTTTTCTGTATTAAATTTGCATTACAAGTCTCATGTACAGTTTAATGTTCATGCTAAAAAAGAAATTACGAAACTGATTCCCCTCCTGAAAGTACGAAACTTAAGTTTTTATCCCCCTCCACAATTTTTTATGTACCACCGGGTGACCCTCTTAAATTTCCAATTTGGGTCCTTATAGTAAATTATGTATGGGCTGGTTTTGGCTCGTCCTGATTTTGGATCCAGCCTGCGGGACATTTTAAATCCTGCTATAAATAAGCTAAACTGTATATTTCCAGTGTGGGTTTTCAGGATTTACAAACCGAGCTTGGTATTGAAATAAATTATGTGTTCCTGCTTCTACTACCCTTACATATTTTAGAAGGGGCGTTGGTCTACCACTGACCCTTATTTGTTTTAATCTTTTTAGGAATCACTTCTACCTAACCCAGCATATGCATGTTTTAAAAATAGCGAACACTGCTTTAAAAGCATTTTTACCTTACTTAAATAATACGTTTATAGCCTCGGTATATCCCTAACGACTAATTAAACATTTACTTTTAGGTGATATTAGCATACAATTTTAGATTCATACTAAAAAGTAAAACTTAAATAAAACAATATAGTAAGCATTATCTTTAAAAAAGGTTAAATAGCTTGCTTGTACTCCCTCATTTCCTTGCCTAATCAGGACGAAACTGATATAAAAAATTAACTAAACTTGAGCTATTGGCTATTACACGTTTACTACAGTTTCAATTGGCAATCCATTTTTCCACCTCCGTTGGTTATGCCACCGGTACGCATTGTTCAATTCCTGTATACATAATATTTCTACTCAACAGGTCAAGAATTAGTCATGTGAGGACAAGGAAAAGGCCAAGCAAATGATGTTCTGTTAATAAAAAAATATTTTGATGTGTGAAATAAAAATACCTTACATATTCAAACAAGTGTGTGTATTTTTTCTTTATTTTAAAATATCTGTGAATTACATGTAATTTAAAACTCAAAATGTGTACTTGCAAATTTTTATTCAAAATTTTAAAATATGAACTTTTCCACCATTCCTATTGTTAGTAAGAATGGGATTGTGACTTTAAAAAGGCTGAAGGGTTCACAAAAGTATGGTGTGCTATAAAAATTTTTTTACAACATTGTCATTTTAGCTGTTGTTTTCTCTAATTGTTCAGTGGAGGGTTTTTACTAAGAGTTCATTGCTCAATTCATACTGTGTTTAGAGATTAAACTGCAAATCTGAAAACGTAGGGAATGACTTTGCTACTTGTTTTCTTAAACCTAAAAAAGTTGTCCAAGTACTTTTGCTGTGCTGAAATTTTTAAAGAAAATGTAAATGGATAAGTGGAATTTTTATTTAAACCTTAAATATTAAAAAATTAATTTATTGCAAAATTATTTTTTCCAAAAACATTATTAGTTACAATAAATTACTTTCAATATTTTTAATAAATAGGGGTTTATAATAAGGGTTAATTTATGTAAAGATATGTTTATTAAAAATAATTATGGTTAGGTAATTTATCAGTATAGCAGTGTTTAATGTCCATTTCTTTTAAAATATTCTCTAAAACATGAATTTTTCATTACTTTTATACTATTTTGATAAATTTTTCATCGGATGTTTCACACAGTTAAGAGTTAGAGGTCATTTTAAGAAGCATAAATCTGGGCTGAAAATGGATTAAGTTACCTACTTAAAAATTCAAAGCAAAATAAAGCATCTTCATTTAAATACCAGGGGTTGATCCAGACAAAACTTGGGGCCCTTTTTCTGCCCCTTCACAAAAATTTCCCCTTTAAATCTGCCCCTTTCATGAAATTCAAATTAGGTTTAGTGATAATTTGCAAGAAAACATTCACAAAATATTTGAATTTTTCCTCAGTTTGTGAGTCAATTTTACTTTTATGCACTCATCTAACTATCACTGCTTCAATTTGTCACAAAAAGTAATGAACTGGGCTCCAAAATAAAAAAACCTGGATCTACCCTAGTACATTGACACTTTTGGCACAGCTTTGATAAGAGTCAACTAGCTGCCATGTTTACTCACAGCTCAAATAGATCTATGTGGTTGTGTGTAATCATTTGAACAGTGGGTAAACATGACGGCTGGTCGACTCTTATCATAGCTGTTCCACACTTTTAAGAGTTAAATATTATTCACAACTAAGTTAAGTTGATGTATAACTCAGGGCTACAATGGATTTGATGTAGCTGGTAAACACTCCAGGAAAAAATCATCTAGGTTTATTGCTCCACTTTAAGACAGCTAACTAAAAAACTCTTTTAAATGATGCCACGTAATGTAAGTGGTCACCACTCAAAATAATTATTTAGTAATTCTAGAACTTCAGAAGAATCCTGCAACAAAAATTTAAGTAAGACAGCTGAATGTTTTAACAAAAATACTAAAAAGAACTGTTAGGTTTTCCAGGTAAACTTATCTTCACATGTATGGTTCATTTCTTGATAATTGTATACTTAAATAAATTTTCATGGGATGTTTCTCCAATAGTTTAAAGTAGTATATATAAGATTATTTCAACAGTGAAATTTCAGAAGCATTAAATCTGAGAATATGAAAATTACACCAATTACTATTAAAATTCTAAACAAACACCAAGAAGAAAACATTTTCATTTAAATTAATTTGACCTTTTAGAGTAAAAATTGTTAGTAACAAAAAATTTAGTTGATATCAAATCTTATGTATTGAGAAAGATAATTTCACCAACTACTTATAACTCAAGGCTACAATGAGTTTAATGTATCTGGTAACCCCTCCAAAAAATTCATCTGGGTATTTTTCTCCACTTAAGTTGAGCTGAATTCTGAACTAAAAAACTCTTTTAAATGGTGCCACATTAAGTAAGTGGTCATCACACAAAAGAGATATTTAGTAATTATAGACTTTCAGAGGAATCCTGTTAGGAAAATGAAGAAAGATATTCTTTATAAATAAAATGGGGCCAAGTTTTTATGGCTCCTGATCCACTCGGGAGAGGCTTCTTTCTTTTATTGTGATAGTAATCATGCTGGCTCATCCATTACTTATAAGAAATATCAGCATATAACAATGGTAACAAAAGAGCAGTCTAACAAAAATAATACAACATGAATTTGGATTTTTGACTACTCATTAGCCAAAATATTTTTAAAACATACCACCGAGTGGTGGCGGCAACTCGTTCCCTTAAAGCCCTTAAGCGCGAGTATCCACAGAATAATAGGGTACTTACGTATTATACCGTCGACTGTTCAGCAGCCATTAAATTCAGCGGTACAGCTGTAGAACAGTGAATGGTATTTTAAACCTTTTCAGATTCAGCGGCACAGTTGATGGCATAATACGTAAGAACCAATAACAATTTTAGTTCTGTTATATATCAACAAATTATTATAAACTCAAAGTTATTTAAAATATGGAAAAATTTCTATTGCAGTCAAAAGTTTAATTTGTAGGTGGGATTCCAGAATGGTTAGCATTCTGCCTTTATTTTTTTCCACAAAGGAACCACAGCACTGGTGTATCGGTGGTAGATAAATTTTAAAAATGAATTTAAATTTTTTTTGCATATATTCCTCTCTTTGAATAAAATGTAAAATAAGTACGCAGGAATTGTCCTTTGTACCAAATAATAAATAAGCATATCAATAAAAAAAATAGATAAATAACAATATAAGTCTCAGCAAATAAATTTTAGCACATAGATTTTTATAGAAGATATTACTGTGAAGCTGCCAATTTTTGGCACAATTTGTTGTGAATATGTTGATAATTTTGGAGAATTTTGTGAAGGTGCCAATAAACGGTACCAAAATTGACGTGTATTAGTCCCTGCTCATGCTGTTTTAATGCTCATGCTGCTGGGCTAATAATAATTGTAACAAAAAGAGCATAAGTCTTACAAAACTAACACAACATAAATTTCGATTTTTCACTATCTATTGGATAAATATTTTTAACACAGCAGGGCTAGTTAGCATTCTGCTTTATTTTTTTCCACAAAGGAACTTTCAATCAGTTGAAGACAAGGCATGTGGATAAGAAAACACAAATAGCTATGCAGGTATAAATGATGTAAGAATAGAAATCAACATTAAGAGAATGTAGACAAATTATGATTATACAATGTTAAAATTTTAAGGTAACTATGACAGTTTGCAGTATAGTTAGCCGGTTAGCTTAATGATTATTTATTGGTAATTCCAACAATTTATTACTCTCTGAGAAGTTCTACACTTTTATATGATATTAAACGCACTAAACAAAATCATTATAATGAAGGAGCTTGATGATAAGACTACGTGTCCCGTTTTCAGAGAACAATTTAGATCTTTACAGTGCATCCCTGATATTTGGGAAGTAATAAAGGGAAGAGGAAAAAACTAATATGCAGGTTACCATACAGATTATACAAATTTATAAATACATAATTTATAAAATCTACTTACGATCTGTACAGCCGAGTTCTCGGCCTACCTCCTTCCAAGCATTGTCCTTAATTTCGGCGTTCTTGTATCCTTTGTAGGATGCATCGTAAAGGATCTTCCTCTTCTCTACTTCCTGAATAAATTTGATTACGCTGGAAGGTAAACTTAAATTCATTTTGAAATTTTAAAATCGCAAATGCACGAACGACGAGAGTTCAGAGAGATGATGAAATAGAAATACAACAACACGATGTTCGCTCGGTTCTATTGGTGCATTTCTATCATGTGACCAACTTTTTTTCACGTACGTGCAAAAAAGTCCATGCTGTCTGGACCGAAAGCAAGTTCAAGGAGCAAGGACGAGATACGCCAGCCCATTGGTCCATAGCGCTCACGTGAACAAGTCGACTTTTCAAGTTTGGTTGGCACTTGTCCCGGACTGGCGGTAGGGATTATTTACCGCGCCAACCGTCTCGCCAACACGCGAACTTGTAACTCGTACGTGTAAAATCGTATGCATGGAAACCCAGCTTTACGGAGGGAAAGAAATAAAACATCCTATTCACTCTTCTCACTCACAATAATCTTTACAAAAGGGACTTCAGAATGAGAACGATGAGAGCCAAGGCGTGAGGCGTGACCGGCGTGACGCTTTCACAAGCAGGAAAATAAAAGCACGTGAGTTGCCATACTTGTTTAACTTTGGCTTTTTGTTCCTTCAATTTAATTTGAAATTAATTTGTAAACATTTCTTCCCTTTATCGGACTCTATCTTTTTAAAAGATTTTATTTAAAAATAATGGATAACTGCAGTCAATTTTTAAAAAAATTTAATCTATTCCAAATGACTTAAAACATTCAAAAACATTTTGATTTACCTTTCAATGCCCTAAATTTTAAGTTATTTTCAATTATAAATAGCCCCTTTACTGTCTGAGCTGAAAGAGCTTGTGACGTCAAATGTGCCTTGTTTACTATCATTTCGCTTTGAAATACTAAGCACTAGTTTTTTAAGTGTTTCGATGAAAACGGTGTTTCCCACATTCCAAGAGGCACACGTGACGTCACACTGTTTTTTTAGGTAAAATAAAGGGGAAATTTTTTTAATTTTAACAAGTTAAAAAGGAATTTTAAGGTACTTTTTACGGGATTTTTAATGTTTTTAACCCCCAAAAATGACATAAAGCAATAATTTAAAAATAGCAGATGCCCCCTTTTACTCTAACAACGCCCCCAAATTATCTTTCAACTCATCGCCGCCTCCTAGAATAACCCACTTTGGGAACCAGTGCCCTAAAATAGTCCATCTTAATTTTAATTAGGAGAAATAATAACACTAGTCGACAAAATTTAACTTTTTTTACCTAACAAAAATGAGATTAGGTATTTCCGACTAATTTCAGGGTGTAGAATTCAGAAATAGTTATGAAAAAGCTGCAGCACGTACAGTTTCTTTGTTACAAATATGGCACCAGTACTGTAAGAAACGGACAAAAGCGTTGAAATCACTCCTTTTTAACAGTTAATCTCATTATTTTAGCATAAAATACTATCATAATTCAGATTATATACATGTTTCAGACAATATAAAACTAAAAGTCATTAAACATTCATTAAATATGGTGCAATTTTATCAATTTTTGTCTCTTAAGTGGAGTTAAATCTCCTCTTTCAATGAACCAAGAGCTGTAGCCCGAAATTTCTATTTCTCAGTGACCTATGTATCGAGTCAATGTCTTAAGGGAATCTCTACTCTTGTTTGTGATCGACTACAGTGAGATTTTCCGGAAATAAGTTCAAACGGGGTTTTAAAATTTGAATTTTGAGTGATGCTCAACATTCTATGGCTTGGCAATACTAAAGAGAACCTTCTATTGGGATTTAAACCTTTTTTAGCGGTCTTATTTTCTAAAAATCATCTTTCCACTCTCCTAAAAACCAGTTCCAAGCTGATAATGCGTTTTATTAAATTTTCCTTCATAAACAGGGTCGTGAATTCTTTTTTAATCAGAGGTTCATACTGACTTTGAGTTTTCTTTCACTCAATAGCGAAAAAAGTCCTATTAAATACTTTTGAAATGTTTTTTCTGTATTTGTTATTGATATTAAATAACCAAGATGATTTGAATGTCCTTCCCATACTATAAGCGATAGTAATTTGCTTAGAACTACTGGTGACTCTTATGCACTTAAAAGGAGCCTCATTCTAACTTCTGCAACACACAAGAGGAGCCCAAATTTCATTTTAGTCACCTATTTGGACCCAAATCAGTGAGAAAAAATCTTTTCCTAATTTCTGTTGAATATTACCGTTTAATTGTAATTTAAACCGTACCCAAATTTAGCAAAACGTAATGTGCATAAATGTGCAAAATCTACACTGAAAATTCGTCAATTTTAAAAATGAACTGCAGTACAAAAACATAGCCACACTTTTCAGTAGCGGATTTCTAAATAGGCTAGCTAGGCTATAGCCTACGGCGGCAAATTTTAGTAGGCGGCAAATTTTTGACCCCCAGCAGAATTTTTTTTCTAAATAAAAAAGGAGAAAAAGGAAACACTAAAAATAAGCTCTGGAAAGACGGAGAACGTCCATCCAGAAAAGCAATTCTGTGGTTTACAAGGAACTGTTTTCTGTTACCCAAAGGGTCTCAAAATGATCTCACTACTTTAAGGGGCAATTTTCCAGAAAATTTATGGGAGAACCCTCAATCCCCCTCTCAAATTTTGGTATCTAACAGTGTTTTCCCTTGAAAATTAGGCCGCTTACAAGAAACTTTTCCCTTTTGGTGCTCTCTCCCAGAGCCGTGCTAAGGGGGGCGGCCGCCCCGGGTGCCAAATTCCCTAAAGGGCTCCAAATTCATGTTTGAGAACTGTTTTTTGTATGAGTTGTTACTATTAAAAATGTATTCCTGATTTCGTTTTGCCTTCCACTTGAGGCTCAGGAAGTGAATAGAACCATAGAACACGGTGGACACTCACGCGCCTTTTGGGTGAGACGCCATGGGGGTCGCCTGTTTGCGTCTCCAGTTGCGATTAGTAAAAGAAAGAAGCGCTGCACGCTTTTTGTTTGGTAAACGCCAGATGTGTCCACTTCCAATCTTCGGTTGCAATGTTGTTTTAAGACACAGTAGGGGTGACGATTGACAGAGAATGGGGTAGGACGTGTGAAAGATTTATGAACCAGACGAACTAGGAAGGTTTTGTTCTGCCTGGGGCTTACTTCAAAGGGGGTTCTGATGTGATAACAAACATTTCAGGTTTCTTGACCAAAGAATTCCAGGAAAATCTTGAGTGTTCAGGGATGGAAAGAACGTTCAATTAGTTCCATTGCCACCTGCTCAAAGGGGTCATAAATAAATCGAAGATAAAGGATTCCGCTTCTTGAGCTCTTCATCAGCTATTGGTTCATTCTACGAAAAACCAATCCTGTGTATTCGGGGGTTGGTTTTTCATCCCCTTTCATTGAATGTTGTTCACGAGACCGCTTCCATATAAGCTCTGTTTTGCTTCTCAATTGGCAGTAAGAAGAGTTTAGCCTTGAACAGAGAGAGACCTTCTAAATTAGTGTAATGTAAGTTCAAAAATACAAACTGGAACATCGTTTTCTAGTAAGTTCCTATTTTTTTTTCGTATTTTATTTTATTAATCAATAAATTTCATAAAAATAATTGGATATTCATACTTGCCATCTTGCCAACTTTTAAGGTTTGTCCGTAAAATGTTCTGATTTTCGTTTAGTTTACGGTCTTCCTGATGGATCGGAAATTTCTGCGGTTATTGCGTTTCTTTTCACTTCAAAATCAGATTCCTCTGCTAATCCCTGTCTATTTGATTTTCACAATTTTGGTCTTTTTATTCAATTAATTAAGCGAGATAATATCTTGAAAGATGCTTGGATGCATGAAACTTGTTTTCAATCAATGTTTAGTAGTTGATACGCGAGTGATAATTTATGAAAACATTTACTAGAAACTAGATGAGAGAAAATATTTGTTTATTTCTTAAAAACTATTGCAGATTTTGTATTATATTTTATGCAATTTTACATACTGTTTTATAATTTCAATGGTTTCCTTGAGTTAAAACACTAATTTCGAGGATCAAATTTTTTGAAAAAGGAAAAAAAAATTCTGGTAGAGAACCCCAAATCCCCAAAATTTGGCGTTGGTTTTAGGTAGTGTTTTTCTCATTAAAAATTCTGATGCCTAAATGAAGAGGTCTCCTTTAGGTGTTTCCCAAAGTGTGTAGAAGTAAAGAAGACTTCCAGTTCCACTCCAAAATTTTACGCCTATTTATGATTATTTTCCTTTAAAATTCAGTGATTTTTAAGGTCTCAAAATGAACTAAAACACTTTTCCGAGACATTTTTCAAAATTTTTCTGGGGGAGACCCCCTCAGATTTACTTAAGCTCACATTAAAAAATTTCGACAATTTGTGCAACACATTCAAGAGCTTCCTTCAAGTGATAATTAACGTTACAAGTACTTTAACGTTAAAAACGTTGAGTCAATTCCCCCCGAAACAAAAGTCTGGTTATAGCCCTTAAATTTTCCCACATCAAAAAATTGGACATAAAAGGGGTGGTTTCAAAAATAAAGGGGGCGCCAATAAGCCACCTTCACCCCGGGTGCCGTTTTACCACGGCACGGCTCTGCTCTCTCCATAGAGTTTGAAAAGTAGATAACACAAGTTTGAGGGAAGTTTCCAAAATCATATCCTGGGGGAGGGCCTCCGGACCTTGTGGACGTTTTTTATAAATTTCCCCCCTAGAAAATTCTGTGGTTTTCAAGGAACTGAAGGATCTCCATATGATCTGAAACACTACTTTAAGAGGCAAGTTTTCAAAATTTTTCTGTGGGGACCCCCAGACCCCTCCCATTCTATATGGCATTTTATGCACCAAAATGAGTTAAAACCCTGTTATTTTTAAGTCAAATTTTCAAACATTTTCTGGGGGAGGACTCCCAGACCCCCGTGGTACCTATAACTCTATAATTACAACTTTATTTTATATTAAGTTCGTCCAAATACAAAAATTCTACCATAAAATCTATATCCGAAACTCGGATGAGGCGTTCCAAAACTAGTTAAAAAAATTGGGGTTTTTTAACTTAAATTTCCAAAAAATTTCTGGGGGAGAACCCCCAGACCCCCCTTTTAGAAGTCTTTCCCATATTAAGATCATAAAGAAGATTTAATTGAATTATGAAAATTCATAGCCCCCCAAAAACCAAATCCTTTATCCACCCTTGTCGCCCTCCCCCAAAAAAATAAGAAACCAAAAGTCAAGTCACGCCGTGTATACAAACCCACTTAAAATCTTAGCCCCCCTCCCAACCAAAAACTGAAATGACACCCCTGTTTAGTTTTGGAAGAGGTGTTGCATATAGGCGGCAAATTTTGGTTCAGCCTATAGGCGGCACATTTGGAAATCCGCCACTGACACTTTTACAAGAATGTCTACATACTGGGATACTAGAAATAAATTAATTGGATGGGAATAGATGGTTGCTATTGGACAAAAATGACGCTTAAAACGCAAAAATTAAGAGTAAAAGCAGAAAATCGAAAATTTTTGTTACACAAAATTGGGACGTGGTGGACCATTTTTACTTGCAGATATTTGAATAACTATATGAATTAGATACAAAAATAGTAATTTGATTGTTGTTAGGAAACCACTGTCGACTAGTGTAATTAATCAGAGTAAATTTGTACCCTCATGTTTTCAACTCTACGCTTCACTACTCGGAGAAACGTAATGATGGAGTTAAAATTTTAATAAAAATTTAAACAAATATTAACGACAGACACTTGAAATAAATATTTACAAACTAATTTTTTATTACTATTACATCAATTATTATTACTTATTACAGATACGTTACCTAAATTTAGAAAAATAAATATTAATATCCAACTCTAAAATTTAAATATTTAATTATGTAGTTAGTTGATTTTTTTCAAATTTAGGATAAAATAATATCTGTAATTAGTGTTAAAAAATAGACTAATGTCTAGTATTAAAAATATCGGGTTCCGATCGAAATCCCGACAGTTTAAATTAGAATATCGACGGTCGAAATACCGAATTGTTCATAATCCTGACAAGTCGAATCCCGAGAAGGTCGAAATCCCGAGAAGGTCAAAATCCAGACAGAGGTCAAAATTATTTCCAATAACCTAACTATCTTAAAAGTAGTAGTACAAATAAAGCCTTTATTTTTTATTTTTCAGTGCTAAAGAATTTTTTAATAATTTTGGGAAAAAAATTATATATTTTTATATTTTATGTTTCTATCAATTTTAAATATATATTTGGGTTTTTTTTAACCTTTATTCACTTTATATTTTGATGATTTTATATTTAACTGAGTGTGTTTTTGCAATAAAAGAGGAAAATAATTGTAATAATAAGGAGATCAAGGGGGTATAAAAAATAACCAGAAATAAGATAAATCAGTTTTCTGTAGGATAAATACTTTATTCACAAATTCCCTATGTCCAAAAGGAATTGTCACTTATAAACATTCACAAATGGTAAATAAATATTATAATCGCCTAACTTATGCATTCAAATAAAATTATCTTAAACTTTATTTACAAATGATATACTAAGTGTCCATCTATGAAATTCTATACAAGCTGATAAAGTTTTTGCTTTTACAAGTACCTAAGTAAGACACAAATCAAATTTACAAAACATTATATATAATCACGATTTTTTTTCGATTTTCCGACATATTTTAATTCAAAATTACTTACACAGAAATGGGTAGAGTAAAACTTCAGATATGAAAAATAAATTACTCTGAATTAATGGTTTTGAAGTGCCACTTTCAACCTTAGTCTTTATCGTTAGGAGAATTGTAATCTTTAAATTTTACTACTTTTTGAGATTGGTAAATAAAAGAGATTGGTACAGTAACTAATCACATGGTAAAGCCTCCATAATTTTTAAATGTTTCGTTCTAATTGGAAAATTCTATTCGGGCTATATCATATTATTTCTTAAAAAATACACGGCAACAGGACTTAATACTAAGAAAACTCAATACATTAAGTTCCATATAACCTATTTTTTCTTCACAGCACTTAAATATAAAAGGTTGGGATTCATCCTCTCTAGGTTAGTCAATGTTTTCAAACAATCCTGAATCACATGAAAAAGAAACATCATTTTAGCTAAACAATGCACTTAAGAAGACTCAAGAGTGAAATTATAAATAAGCGATTGCACTTGTTCAATCTTCTTCAGCCGACCATAGCCATAACAAAAGATTCAAACGTTCTCTAAAATTAATAATATAATTTCAAATTTGACGATCGACACGTCGCTGCCTGCATCTCTCGTTCTCGTATTACACGATGGCATTTCAAAAAATCTCTTCCTTACTAATATAATAGTCACTGCTAACTAGAGCTTTTATATTCTCTTCCTGGAAGGTTGGCTGTGCATGTAAGGGTTCGTCATGTAGGTGTTGAGGTCTGACATGCTGCCCACTTCCTTCATCCTTCTCAACCTCATGCAAAGAAGGATGCACATGGCAGTTGACAGTAGGAGACAGGCGATGAACGCAGTTGTGACCGTGGTCAGGGCAAGCACGGGCAAGCACATTGTACTGGTGGGTATTTCGTCTGAAAGGAAGGGAAATTGAGTTGAAAAACTTTCTGAAATATTCCTGATGTGGAAATATTTTAGATAACTAGTTATCATATTATAGTATTTATCTAGGATATACAGGCGCGGATCCAGGGGGGCACTCTGCACAGTGACCCCCCTGGGACCCACAAAGGTTCTCAAAAGGAGTTAAAACCCTACTTTTAAAGTCAAATTTTAAAATTGTTTCTGGGAAAGGTTGGCCATACACCCCGTCGTACCACAAGGGGATCTGGAGTGATACTTTTTAGAAAATCACCAACATTTTGTGTTAAAATGTAATAATGGTAATGGTCTGGAAAAATGTCCCCCTCGGAGTCGTGCTGGGATCCGCGCCTGAGGGTATATCAGGTTTATTATATTTTGCAGTTCTTTAATTATACATACCAGCCTTTACTTTTCCTGACGTCATTGAGTCGGATGATTCCTGTAAAACTTGAAGGGCTTGAAACAGCTGCACGTTTTCCGATGTCAAAGAGGAATTAGTATCTAGCTGAGCATCAACTGATCTTTTAGTTAAACTTTTCCAATGACAACGCTGAGCCTGAAAGTAAAAGATTAACAGATCTTTATCTTAAGCATGACCATAAACGTTCACTTTTAGGATAAGACGAAAAGCGGACAACTTCTGGAAGTTTGTGCAGTTTTTCAGTAAAAATATCCATGAGAGAAAGAGAGTTACTTACTGGACAAGTACCGTGACACATGTGTACATCGCATTCCAAGTACAATGCAGGACTACTCGTGAACCTGAACGCCTTGAAATACGCGTAGAGGGCAATGTGATTGGAACCTCCTTCTTGACGAACCCCTCGGAATGGACTCATTAACTGCTCTTTTAGTATGCATCTGTAAAAGAAAGAAGTGATGTACTTTTCTCCTGGAAGAATTTTCTACGACAAATGGAAGAAAGAGCAGTTCAAATAGAATTGGGAAAAATCGTCATACCCATTGGCATCAATTATCTGCAGCCTTTTCTTAGCACCATTGTGAGCATAGCAGCTACTTACAGCAACATCGAATTCAGCTGAAAAATGTTCTGAGTAATGTAGTAGTTATAAAAGTGTAATACAGTGAAATCCAGTTATAACGAATACCGATACAATGAAAAATCACGTTATTACGATAGTCCAGAAAGTCCCCAACCGTTTTTATTTGAATTAGCGATAGTACGGTTACAACGAAACTTCCGTTACAACGAAGAAATTTTACGATCCCGTGAAGTTTGTTATAACGGGATTTTACTGTAGTAATTGTGAATAAAACCCCACCAATTATATTTTACTAATTTTAAGCTCAGATTATAGTTGGGATATTTTTATTACAATGTTTACTATCCAAATTCCCAACCAAGATAAGGATCCAGAAAAAACACTGAAGCTGGTATATTCAAAAAAATATTTTATGTAAAGTAATAAGAGAAAAAATGACGAGAAAATTAGGAAAAACTCGACCAAGTTATTTAAATTTTCTATTGAGACAACAAATAAGAATATCTTTGACAGTTTCAAAGAAAAATATTCAAAGTAAGTTTTTACAATATTTCCTGGTTTTCTTTAAAACCTTCTCAAACTAAAAGGGTCAAAAATACAAAAATTGGTTCTAAAGAAAATTGTTTTTGACCATTTGTGATAAATTTTAGACTTGAGAAACTTTAGAATAACCTTTGCTGAGTTTGTTCCTCGAAACCTCATAAGACGAGCGTTCGTAATTCGGATTAATTAAAAGCAAAATAATAAATTCCCCCAAGTTATTGTCTGAACAAGTTGTACTTAATTTAAAATGGATATTAGTTAAAATAGAATGAAATAATGAATCTGATTTATTTTCTTACTGCTGTCACTTTCCATGTGAATCATGAGCGTGAGGGGGTCCCCAACCGTCACGGGTCCAGTGAGCCGGCCTCCAGAAGGTCCGAACCCAGTGCGCACTTCCATGTAACATTGAGGAGGAGAAAGGGTCACCAAATATGGACTGGCAGTGTTTTTCCTTTCAAATATAAATTTAATGAAATATGTAAACAATTTTTATAGACGTAATTAGCATATCCCATGACAGATCCAGTGCCACAGGTCAGTGGCGTATATAAGGGGGGGGGGCGAAGGGGCCCTGGCCCCCCCCGAAATTCTGACTTGGTGTACCAAAACAAGTTAAAACCCTGTCTCTTAGGGTCAAATTTTGAAAAATTTTCTGGGGGAGGACCCCCTAAACCCCCCTTTAGAGTGCTTGGAATTTTATTATTCAAAACTTTTTTACAATAAGTTCAAAATCCTACCTGAGCATGTATGTCTGAAATTCGGAAAGTGTATCAAAACCAAGTTGAAATCCTGTTTTTACTATCTAATCTCCAAAATTTTTCTGGGGGATGACCCCCATATATCCCCTTCTGTATTTAAAACTATATTATTTTATAACTTTTTCATTAAATTCATCAAATTTTACCTGAAAATTTATATCCAAAATTCTAACTAGGGGTACCAAAACTAGTTAAAAACCTGGTTTTTAGAGTAATTTCCAAAAATTTTCTGGGGGAGGACCCCCAGACCCCCCCTTTTGTAATTGCAACTTAATACATCATAACTTTTTAATATTAAGTTCTTTAAGTTGCAAATTCTGACTACGAATATACTGAAAAAAAAATTAGATATACATGAGAGGGGGTGTGAAAAATTTTTGGGCCCCTCCCGAAATAAATTTCTATATACGCCAGTGCCACAGGTATTGCCTTAACAGAGATTGGAAGATGATTACCAATGTTATCAGAGTCATATTTTCAAATAGTGATGAATAATACGGACTGAAAATTAATATGTTATATAGCAATCCCGAAGCGGGTTACAATGGGCGAACCAAAATAAGATTTTCCTCCTCCAGAACTAAATCAGTTTTTATTTCTCCTATTTGTTTATAATTTATTTCTTTGTCTAAAAGCCAACGTTTTTGATAATATTCAAAATTAAGGAAACACGTTCGTTAACCCTAGTTTAATTGGGAAGATCAAAATTGCGATGGAATTCGGTGGTAGGCAAAATTTGCAAGGTTCCCCTCCGTTTAGACCAAAATCTATAATTACATAAATCTTGGCTTATGCATAATTATAATAGAATCATTAAAAAAAATTAAAATTTCTTAAGGATTGTGATAGTTTAGTGCAAGCAACCTTCTTTTTTAGAAGTTAAATATCTAGAAGAAAAATTTTATGATGTGGAATGGAAATAATGCAATGGTATGTGTAATTAAAGTTTTTGTATTCTTACTCAACACCAACTACAGGAAAAGTTACTGTTCTTCTAAACTCATAGCCGTATTCACAGGTGACTTGAAAATGTTCATCCCAGTCTTCTTCGATTTCTGGATTATACTGCACTGTGATGGTATTCCACATGAAGTGGTTTCTGTCCTGAAGAAACAAAATAGTCAAATTAGTTAATAACTCTAAACAATGTCTCATTCATCTGCCAGGCAAAAAGTAGTAATTTTAGCACATCTTTAAACCAAATAGCCTACCGGGACTTCGTTGGAAGAGGGCTCGAACTCAGGCCTTCCGAGCGTCCCACACCTGTTGAGTCGTATGGAGAATTCGTAGCGATCGTGACCAGACCCGTTCACGTAGATGCAGTCGTTGTCATGCGCGTAGCCAGTGCTGTACACCAATCCGTCGAAGGAACCGTTGAACTGCACTGTGATCTTCATGTAATTACTGAAGCAATCTGCTGTCACATCTGGAAAAGAGATAAAATGCTAACTTCAACACTAATCTTCCTTTTAAGTTTCCATACGACAGAGTAAATGATCTGCCTTATCGGTATATTCGGTATTTAACCCCTGCCTACTTCTTGGTAGAGTCGATCTTTTACTAAATGAAGCCAAATTTAAAATTTTTAACTAATTTACTGCTAATAAGAATATAATCAAGTCTTCTTCCGCACTACAGCTTATTACAGATCAAGGCTGTCTCATCAAGCCTTCCCCAACTTACCCTATCCCGTGCAATGGCTATCCATCGAGTAACTCCGATTGTTTTGAGGACCTTCTTCACTCTATCTAACCATTTAATCAGGGGTCTTCCTTTCCATCTTCTTCCCTCTATTTTCGAGAGGGTAATTTCTTAGTTGGGAATTTATCTTCACATCTAAATATGCGTCCCAGCCATCTAATACGCGAAGCCTTTACTACCTTGATGTTCATAATAATCAAATACTACTTACTTTATTTTATGGGCAAATGCCTAAGGTTGGTTAATATTTTTAAAAAGAGTCATCTTTAGCTCTTCTTTTCGAAGAACAGCTCAAACGTGGAATTTTCTGAGAAAGAGATTTTATCGGCCGAAAAAAAGTAACCATATTAGTCAATCCAATTTTTAAACTTATTTCCACTTTTAAAATGATGGGTTAAAACATTTTTCCTGCCTATATTTACACTCGTCCTACCTCCTATTCTGTTCCGAAAAATCCAAAGCTTTCATGTCCGAAATAATATGCGATTAATATTTCCAGTTTACAACTTCCCCAAAATGGTAGGAACTTACATTCCACTCGAGGCACATCCCTCTCGTGTTGGAAGCCCAGCACGAGGGGCGCAGATTGCTCGAGGACGGCAGCTGGGGGAACGTACCCCGCTCCCGGCACCGGGGGGTACAGCTGCTTCGGCTGTTCTATCAGCTCGTTCTCGCTCGGGTCTGCGCTCGAGTCGCGCTCCACGCTGTTGCTGAACCGCTCCGATTCTAGAAAGGAAGAAACTTCGATGAGACAATTTGAGAAGTAATTAGCTTGCAGCATTCATAATTCAACTAGGACATTCAAGTCTGCTTCAAACTATACATTAGTTGAGTCTGTGAATCTTAATTTACGCCATTACTTTGGCTTTAAGGTCGGGACAGTATGCTTGATGAAACTGAAATAGTTTTAACGATATGAGGGGACTGTCAGTCCCCGAGCCCCCGAAGAGAACGGATAGTAGAATCCAGAGCCTGCTAATCTTTCACCACCTCGCTCCAATCGAGGCATTTGCTCGCATCCAATCGAGACCCGATTTTAGGTTTCGGTTCGCTCTGCGAACCGAAACCCGTCACAGCGGGTTTTCTCTAGTGATGGGCAAAATCGATAATTTTAGGTATCGAATACTTTGGTATCGAATACTTATAGGTATCGAATACTTTGGTATCGAATACTTATAGGTATCGAGTACTTTTAGGAATCGAGTACTTTTTTTTCAATGTCGGGAAATGAACCTGAAGGGACAATTTTTTTAGGGCCTATCCATAATCAGACTAATATTCAAAAAACTGAAAGCGATCCATCAAAAAGCCCCGTAGCTACGGGCCTGGAGGTGGATAGAGGCGAAGGATTTGGCGGGGGAAAAACCTAGCCGCGTCAAATTTCTCTCGCGGATGATAACGACTTGGGTTTGAGCGTTGCAAAATGAAAACGGAAACAGGCTGCGTTTGATCTACAGTAGGTATTATAAAGATTACTTCATTGAAAAATTTAAAACGAAATATGTCAATAAAGTATCGATACTTTTGTGGGTATCGAATACACTCGATACCTATAGGTATCGAGTACTTAAGTATTTGGTATCGATACCTGCCCATCACTAGTTTTCTCTGCCTTCCACAATGCAGAGAAACCGGTTTTTCTCCGCCAAGTGACGGTAGACAAGTGTCTTGCGCCTGCAATAAATTCCTTTGTTAAGTTTTGAAAATCTTTTTCAATCTGATTTCTTCTCTATAGGACTTAATAACTTCAACGAGCTATTTGTATGCATGAGTCAGGCACCCAGAAATTCACAGAACCATTCTCTTTTAAGTTTTCTCGGAAGATAAGATGGAGATGACTTTTTTGAGAATAAGAAATTTTCTTAAAAATTTGTTTTGTGGTATATAGGATGAAGAGATCCTCGTATTTCTTACCAGATTTCATCATATTGTTTATATTTTTGTTTTTAGAGGGCATTCAAGGGTAATAGTTCACACTTTAAAGGTCATAAAATTATAGAGCAATCTAGAAATATAAATATAAATATGGGAACCTAAATTATTTTTGTGAAGATAGCTTATAATATTCTTTCAGCAGGTTTAGTTTATGAGTGGCCGAGTTATTTAAGACCCTGAATTATAATTTATGAACAATCCCTTTCGAAATTTTTACCTGGTTACGTTAATGACTTGAAAAATAACATATCTGATAGAGTGTAAAACTTAACACATTCCATAAAATGGCTCCCTACTAACTAGAAAACTTAATAAGAGAAATACTTGCCTTTCGCTGCGTTCTCATGGCTTGATCCTCTCCCCGTGATGTATGCCAAGTACCCCTCCGCTTCCGTACTGACCGAGGATTTTCCTCTGCTCGTACTGTTCCACGCCGCCATGTACCTCTCGACACTGGCTTTTGGGTTGTCGTATGCCGTACTGTCGTGGTACAGCGACGGCCGCGCCGTAACGCTCAGGGTATTGTCTGAAGGAGGGGTTACTTGGAATACGGGGACGGGGGTACCTGTGGTGGCTATGCAGCATGGGATGAGGAGGGGTAAAATCAGGACTGTCCACGGGTGATACATTGTCCTGAAGAAAGGAAGAATCTGCAGAGAAAGCAGAATATTGAGTGCGATAAATAAAGTATAATAGTCACTGTTTCTATTATGCATTTTAATTTTTTATATGATCTGATGTATACAAAAATAGTTTACGCTGTAAAAAAGAGTGCATCTATACTAGACAGCAACTTAAGTTGAACCTACAACGTCACTAACAAACAAAGTAGTTCCCATCGCGGTGTCTGAATTTCGAGTGAAACAAAGAACGTCAATTTTAAAATATGATTATTTCGTTAAACCCTTGTATAAATAGTGTCTTTTTATCACAATTCGCGTATCGAATTTCCTCCTATCAACCCTACAATGTGTTTACTTACTTTCTCCTTCCGCGTAGTGACGCACTGGGTTCAGGAAACGTTGCTGTGAAGTATAAAATTATTCTAATGTGTTTCATTTGTTTGTATAGTCTATTTCAAATATCGAGAAGACGTTTTACTGATAACTATTAGTTGAATCAGAGATCCCTAGAGGGCAGCAGCACGAGAAATCCAGCGGTGCCAGCAGAGGGGACGGGAAAGAGGCTAAAGAGGTGCTGCTCAAAGCGATGGCATTTAATTTTCATGCTTAAAGTTACCTTACTTTTTACTACTTGGTAGATTACTACTTCTTTAATCTGAATGTTCTTATTGAGTGAATCTTATTGAGTGAAATAGCCATCAAGTTCTGGTAGATTTGTTTCTGATTTTTACAATGAGAAAATTATTGAAAAAGAAAGAATTTATTGAAAAGGGAAAAGGTTTTTAAGGGTAAAATTTCATATTTTATTTTATCTTATTGACAAAAATATCTTACTAGAGGAGAATAATTCGTTGACTTTTAGAAAGTTTTTAAATTTCTTTTGTCTAAATATCCCAATTGATTGGAAAATATTTCTTTTGATTTATTGAGATGGATGTATTATTTTAGATGGTCAAGTTTATTTTCTCCATAAAGTTATCTTGCAAGCTTTCAAACACCCTTGTTGAACTACAACTTTTGTTTTTGAAAACCCTGCAGATATTAAAGTGATTCAAATACTTCGGGTTTGAAGGCAAAGAAGTTATAGGTAAGAAGGCAAAGAAGTCCTCGAAAATATGTTAAGTAAAAACATCTTATTTCAAAAGTTGTACCTTGTTAAATATTCTATTTTGAGTTCAAGGTGGCTGTTGTGTTTTTTATGAATATGTTCAACGCAGTACTATAATTAACATGAAGGATTAAAATTTTAAAATTGGAAAAAAAATATACAGTGGCAATAAAATAAGATGGGATACTCTTTAAGTTTTAAAATAAAAATAATTCATTAAGGTATTATTCGTCATTTGAGCGCCAAAAAAATTAATTAACTAAAATTAAGAAGAAGCCATGGGACAAGTGATGAAGGGCGAAAAGATTACTATGCCTAATTGATAAAATTTAAATTTAAAAAATTTAATTTAACAAAATTTTGGGTTTCGACATTCTTTACAAATTTATCATTGATACTTAACTATCTATGGAAACCAAGGGGAAATGAAGCTTCTTATGAAGAATACATAATGTAAAAGTAAAAACTCGACTGGAGTTTCCCATCCATTTCGTATTCCATTTCATTCCAATCTATCTTGTATCCCCTGGCCTTTACCTACTCATATTTGGTTTGAAATTTGATTTTTCAATAACTTTAAATATTTTATCCATAAGAAATCCCAATAAGCCAAGACCAAAATTTCACTTGTTAGATTTAAAAGTTTAGAAAATTAGGGGAGTATAAGGAGCTTGGGTTTTTGAGATTTGAGAGATATTTTATACTGAGAGGCTATCTTATATCTTATCTGATTTATTTTTAATATCTTGTTTTTTTAAAATCCCATCTTTTCCTTCCTGGTCCTATTTTCTGTTAAATATAGTCAATATTATTATGAAAGCACCGAAGCGTTGTTGATTCATGTAAAAGCTCATGTTGGAGCCCCGTCAAAGGCAATATCTCTCTATTATTGTACTACTACATAACATTAATCTCACTATTATTTCAATCAGTCCTCTCACCCAAGTATTTGATTCACTTGTTTGCTTTGCACCAATATGCACCGGGCTTCTGCAGGAATGTTTTTTTCGTGTTCTTGGAAATATCCCAATGTTTTTGTTATAAGTTTTTTTAAATGTTTCCAGTCCTTTAATAGACGCACATGACATTTTAGGATCCAAATTTTTCATTGCAATAGCGTAAAGCAACTCACCTACGTATAATCCACTAAATCCTTCAGCACTACGCGTTAGTCCCCAAAACGTGTAAGTCCAAGGTATCACAAGTATCCAATTAGAAATAAAAAGAGCACAAGTTCCAGCAGAAGTCACCGACCACTCAGCACCACACAAGTTTAGTCCTGCACTGTTCGAAAGAGGTATGAAATTTGATGAGGCTTGATACGTGATCCAGGGATTTATACCACCCACATAATAACTGCATCAGGAAAAAGGGGTGTATTATAACCACAGTGGGCTCTTATTGGCTCAGTTTTGTGTAATTTTTTCCCCGGTGGAGGTTCCGAATGATGACGAAACATCCATCGTTATGGTTGAGATAATGTTTATACGATTAATTAAAGTGAGATGAAACCGAACCTTGTTTCTGTGCGCCTCCGTCGGTTTTGGGGTTAAGTAACAACGGGCAGCAAGCAAGAGAGCAGAACGCACTGTTTTAGTTCTTTTGTTTCAGGCTGCCTCACTCTTACCTTTAGGTATAGATGCTGGTGGTGGTATTTGGAACAGGCAGTTATGTTGAGATGAGAAGAGAAAGTATCGGAATATCTCTTATTTGAAGTTAAAGTATTTTTGGGTAACAGATTCAACATAGTAGGGAAAAATTCATAATAGTACGGGAGCTGGCGTTAAAATGGAAAATTCATCTGCTCGTACATGATTTTAATTTTACAGGATTGTGTTAGTGGTGCTGATCACGGAATCGCGCGTCAGCTGGTCAGGTAGCGGTGGGTTGAGCGTGGGGAGGGTTTCAAAGTGGACAAAAAACGTAAAAAATAAATTCATCTGCTCGTGAATGAAACTTGCTGGGGATGATAGTTTAGTAGACCTTCCTGATTACAAAAATGAACATCAGCTGGCTAGGTGGCTGTGGAATGACCGTCAGCTGGTCATTTGAAATTGCAAACAAGAAATTTATCTGACAATGCATGGAACTTGGTAGGGTTGTCAATCTCTGTTACATGAAGTAATAACGAGTTATTAACTTACACTAGCAACTCAGGAATTAATATTTGATGTTCTAGTAACTGTTTATTATTTATGTAACAGATATTGATTTCCTACCAAGTTTCTTGCTTTGTCAGATAAATTTTTTGTTTGCAAGTTCAAGTTACCAGCTGACTGTCATTCCACCACCACCCAGCCAGCTGACGATCATTTTTGTAATCAGGAAGATCTAAACTACCATCTCCACCAAGTTTCATCCACGAACAGATGAATTTATTTTTCTTTTTTTGTACTTTTGACCCCCTCCCCACGCTCAACCCACCGCTTCCTGACCAGCTGACGCTCGATTCCGTAATCAGCACCACAAACACTATCCTGTAAAATTAAAATCGTGTACGAGCAGATGAATTCTTGAAATTTAACGTCAGCTCCCGTACTATAACTTCATATGGGAGAGATTATAGTGTCGTCTAGTTTCAATACCACATGCTATTCCCAATCATGGGAAAAGCTGATTTTCTGTAACACTTTGTAGTGTAACTCTAATTAAAACACAGAACAATCATAAAAATATGTAAGTACATAAAAATATTGCACAGTTAAAACAATTGATGAAATTTCAGTCGAAAAAAGTCATAAAAACCAAATAAAATGGCAACTAAATTATAGTAGGTATTTCTGTTTAGTTCACACACGACACAAAAGTGAGAAATAGAAAGAATAAAAGACATCTCCCCTGAAAATTACAAAATTGGGTCATTAGGGCAATGTATATAAGTGTTTGCCAATGAGTATCAATGGGAGTCCCAACATTCACTGAATAAAAGGAAAGGAAAATCCTTTTTAAATTAAAAAATAGGTTTGTTTTTGACTTAAATTACAGCACAAGGAATTAGAAAAAAGGAAGACAAATTAACTTAAATTTCAAATTAAATAAAAAATACCATGAATAGGCATAATCGATTTCACCAAACTTAAGGGATTTTATCTGCCCAAATAGGGGTAGTTATTTTTCCCTCTTCCCACTCATGTGCAGAGCGAAGCTTGGAGATTTTTTTCAGCATTAAAAGTAACAATTTTCCATTTTTTGGACTTATTCCCAATTTTAAACAAACAATACAAATCACTATATAATATTTTTTTTATTGATAATGACTATGAAATTTTTCGGTGTTTTTATTATGATTTTATAGCACATGCATTTTTCTGGTTGAATTTTTTGTTCTGTCTCCTCTAACTTCTTAAACTTCCTTGTTTTGCCATTAGATGTGGCAAACTTAGAAAAAACACCACACTGTAAGCTCATGGAACTCAAACCCCAAACCTCAATGGATTTAACATAGTCACTTTACTATCGACACTTTACCATACTTCATATATCACTTTACTATCGGCTGCACTTTACCATACTGCACTTAGTTAGAGTCCCTGTTAAATTTTTAGAGTTTTGGTGGGGATACCCAGTTGTTGTCATTCTATTTTACTGCAGATGGAAAAAAAATATTCTCTTCTATTTGGGTTCTATCAATGTGCAGTATGGTAATACCATCGGCACACCCCTTCCATGGCACGTTTCAAACCTTAAAGCCTTAAACACACTTAAAAGGTCACCCTGTGTGTATTTTAATTTCTTACAATATTCCTTATCCCTATAAAAATAATAATCTTGATATACACCATTGAAAAGCGGAGTCCGATTTTCTCTCAAATTCACTGTGAAGCTTTTTACGAATTTTCCGAAGATGCTGGATGATGCAAATCTTTAGGTATAAAAGAAGTTTTATTTTTATTCCGGTTTATTACTGAAAGTAATCCATAATCTCCATCCCCATTGAAATACTGAAATATACGTACAAATTAACTTTATTTGTGAAACAGGCATTTACAGAAATAAATTTGTTGTTTATATAGTGATTCCTTACAAGCAGAAATAAATTCATTGCAGTAAAATTTAAATTTCAAGTAATGTTTTGTGTAAATTATAGATTCCTAATAAATTTTACTACCCCGGTAATTTTTTAAACAAAATGATAAATCTGCCAATTAATGTTTAAAACACTGTTTATTAATATAAGTTAATATAAGTTAATTAATAATTAATATAATAGTTAATATAAGTTACGAGTATCTACATTCATAGATATCAATAAAACAAATTAAGTTAACCAAAACTGTTAATAACTTTTTTAATTTTTCGATTAGGTATTTTCAAATGATTTTCGAAAATAATATGAAAAATTATGCAGCTTTTTATGCCTTTTCCTAATTTTACACTGCTAGCCATCCAAAATGGTACACCAAGAAGGAACTGAGATATCAAACCCAAATTTATTTCTATGATTGCACATAGTATTAATGTGAATTGATTAAAAATTCAGCCTTCCTGGATGTTAGGGGGCCGAGAAAATCAGTGAGGAATGTTGTCTCCATAGGTGTCCATTACCGCCACCCCACGCCATGGTATTGAGTGAAAGGGGCTCTAAATGGGCTTTGAGGGATTGGAGTACCATGTTGCCTCCCCAGGTAGTCAAAGTTCATGTGGTGCACCAGTGGACGTTGCATACCGGGCTAGGTGATTTCTCCTTTTCATCGGACATGATTTGTGGCGTTGGTTCTTAAGAACGGGTAGGTCAGGGTAAAAATGCAACATATGGGGGTAAAAAGAAAGCTTGGACATTGAGTTCATCACGTGGTTGTGCATTTTTCTCTTAAGACTTGTCCACAGGAAAGGGTTGAAGGTAAGGGTAGACAACAGGTTGTAAAACCTCAATGCTGCGGGTCTGGTTGGTCATTCTGGCGGTAAATCATACTGAGGAGATGTGGGAGTGGAATGCATGTCGTTAACAGTGCAGGGGACTGCCCATTTGGCAAGCATAGCTTCAGAAAAATTCTAATCTTCAACACATGATTTGACGTTGGCAACAGTGCACTAAATAATGAAATGAACTTATCAATGGGATGGCACAGAGTTTATGAGAATATCCCAATGTGGTCTGGAGCACCACGATAATTAGAGATGCCTTTACGACAGTGAGAAAAGAGAGCACTAGGCTGTTTATTTTGTAATCGTCAGATATCTTTTTTACACAGAGTAAAGAGGTAGTGAAGCATTGGATTCCACTCCCACACCTCCTCAGTAGGATTTACCGCCACATTGACCAACCAGAGCCGCAGCATTGAGATTTGACAACCTGTTGTCTACCCTTACCTTCAACCCTCTCCTGCGGACAAGTCTTAAGAGAAAAATGCACAACCACGTGATGAACTCAATGTCCAAGATTTCTTCTTACCCCCGTATGTTGCATTTTTACCCTGACCTACCCGTTCTTAAGAACCAACGCCACTAAAACATGTCCGATGAAAGAGGAGAAATCACCTAGCCCGGTATGCAACGTCCGCTGGTGCACCACATGAACTTTGACTACCTGGGGAGGCAACATGGTCCTCCAATCCCTTAAAGCCCATTAGAGCCCCTTTCACTCAATGCCATGGCGTGGGGCGGCGGTAATGGACACCTATGGAGACAACACTCCTCACTGATTTTCTCGGCCCCTTAACATCCAGGAAGGCTGAATTTTTACTCAATTCACATTAATACTATGTGAAATCATAAAAATAAATTTGAGTTTGATATCTTTTTTCCTTCTTGGTGTACCATTTTGGGTGGCCAGCAGTGTATTCAAGCATTTGAAGTGTGTAATAAGTCATTTATGGGTCATTCCTCATTTCAAATCAACGGAAAAAATGCAATTTTTTTTACCTAGACGTCACAGATTTTCATAATTTTTGGTTTATAGGTAGTACCAGTACCCATGAATTATATGAAGAAACCAGTTTTCAAAATTTTTTCATAACAGATTTTTTTTAAATGTCCCAAACTGCCAAATTTCGCAATTTTTTCAATTATATTAAGTTTTTCTTAGGAAAATCGTGTGTGTCTGTGTGTGTGTGTGTGTGTGTGTGTGTGTGTGTGTGTGTGTGTGTGTGTGTGTGTGTGTGTGTGTGTGTGTGTGTGTGTGTGTGTGTGTGTGTGTGTGTGTGTGTGTGTGTGTGTGTGTGTGTGTGTGTGTGTGTGTGTGTGTGTGTGTGTGTGTGTGTGTGTGTGTGTGTGTGTGTGTGTGTGTGTGTGTGTGTGTGTGTGTGTGTGTGTGTGTGTGTGTGTGTGTGTGTGTGTGTGTGTGTGTGTGTGTGTGTGTGTGTGTGTGTGTGTGTGTGTGTGTGTGTGTGTGTGTGTGTGTGTGTGTGTGTGTGTGTGTGTGAAAAACTGATAGAAAAACTTTATTTGGATTTTTGATTTAAATAAAATTTTAGTGATAATTTTTGGATAAGAAATATTTAGAAATTTTTATAGCTATAGTTCAAATTTGTCCTTTTCCAAAAAAGCAACTAAGTTTAACTATGAATCATGTTTCTCTGTTAATGGATTTTATAATGCAAATCACGTACTTTATCGATTTTACCATTGTATCATTCTTTACTAGATGTACCTCTATAATTCAGACTCTCATTCTTTGTCCAGACAGGACTATAATATATAATCCAATAATTACTATTCTGATTCTAATGAAAGTGATCAACTATTGTTATCACTGAAAATAAATTTCTACACAAATGAATTTTCAACAGAAAGGTATTTTACACACTGCATGCTAATGATATGGGTTTCTAAATATTCACACCCTATAATAAGCCACCGAGTAAACGAATGCAAAGCACCTTCTCATTATTGCTGATCGCCCAAGTGGACATGGGGTCAGTATTCCCTCCAAAGGACTTTCACACTCGGAATTAAAGATAGAGCTTTGGCCGAGAATAGCAACACAGAGAATTTTCTTCCACGGCGAAAACTCTTCGGGTTGATTGACCAATGGTCAAACCGATTCGGGTGAAAGTTTTTTTCTTTTTGAAATAAACAAATCTCCTTTTGTGGTATCGAAGTAGACCGTAAGATCGAATATAGAAAAAACGGTTCTGGAGTCTATTGTGCCGGTAATTGTGGTCGATGATCCTCTTCTCAAGGCCGGTTGCATAGCGCTAGGTGTCTGAATGGCGAGGGAGATGGTTTCAATTTCATCTTGAATTATTCGGATCAGCGATTCAGACATATGCCATTGCAAAGGGGGCTCTCTTCTATTGCGTTTCACTCTTAAATGGAAGGGCGAATTATTTTAAAGTAATGCGATACTTCCTTTGGTGTTTTTATTTCAATGAATGAATGCCATCATGAATCATGAATCAATGACATCATGAATATTATTCATTCTAACTGAAGTTTATACATTTTTTTCACTATATTTTTTGGATTTCAAAATAAAGAAGGGAATTTAAACAAACTAAAGGAAGAATGAATGTCAATTAAAGTTCATATATCTTTGCTTTTACATTTATAGCTCCTATTGAATGAAATACTGAAATTTTAACCCTTTCCGTCTTAGACTTCCCGAGATTCCTATTGAGTCCTAAGGTTGAGTTGATTTGGGGCTGCTAGGACTGAAAGAGTTAAGGGCATTTTATCTTGCGCTATTACCATACCATAGTTTCGGTAACTTTAACAGAACTATCCTAAAAGTTCCCTGTATCGAAAAATAATTTCAGGTGATACATTAGATTTGTAACAAAGTCTGAACCTAAAATTTAAAACTAGGGGTTTTAGTTAGGGACTTTTAACAAACCTAGAAGTAGAATTTGCTGCAAAAGGAATAAAAAACTTCTCACGAAAGGGAATTAATTCTAAAAACTACAACTGGGCTTGAAAGGCGAAACACCATGGAAATTCCGAGACGAAATTAACAGATGATCCCTAAGTCGGATTTACTCAGTTTCATACAAAGGGCTGGTTGATTCAGATCCAGCCTCCAGTTCTTTCTGGCGAGAACCAACGGTCCGTTGCCATCAGGGTTGTTAACTCCTCGAGCAGGGTTTTATCTTAATAATGCATATTACGTATGCGAAATGACACAGATTGAAGACCCAGGGATAATGATAACATCGCATCCCGAGTGTTACGTACGATGTTTTAATTAGTGTGTCTTGTTTGTAAGTTTTGCACCTTTTGTCAAGAGATTACTTTTCTTGATTGAGAAGCCACAGTCGGTGTTTAGATTGCAACAGATGTCAAAGGAGTCTTTCTTTGTGAGCTTATAGGGGAAGATATGTTGAAACTGATGAAGTTGAATATGGAATGGTGAATGAGATGTATATCTTGGATGTTTGTTCTTTTGAAATAGTTGAATTTGGAATCTCTCTGTTCTGTTAGTAGCGCAATGGAGTTTATCTTCTTCTAAGGGTAAGATTATTTGGTAAATGTTAGATATGAAATACAAAAAGCTTCTGTTCGTATTAAACAAACAAAACATTGCAAAAGAGAGTTTCCATTGCAATGATGTTACATCTTGCTCTTTTGAAAAGAAACATCACCTTAAACTTGTTATTATTAAAGGAAAAAATTAAATTCAATATTTCATGAATTCAACTCAAACGTATATTGACGTGTTTAGTTAATCATTACTATCTTAAGGTTTCTAAATTTAATTTTCCTTTTATTCATGAGGTTTTTCATTGCTATAGTCTTTTGCTATCTGAAAGATTGTTTCTGAAGTTTTGAGGGGGGGGATTAAGACAATGTCAAATTCTTAAGAAACACTTTAATAAATTTTGGAAAATAAATTAATTTTGTAATTTAAAAGAATTTGTTAAACTGTTTTTCATCAAAGGTTAAGCATGTAATGTTATCCCTCTATAAAAATTATTTGAGTATGAAACTTTAATATCAAATAGTATACCGTAAAACGGGGTGAATCGGATCAATTTTGAAGCTTGAACTGCTGCCAAAAGTTTAATAAAAAATATTTTTGAATGTTTTGAAAACAATATTTCGAGTCCCAATTAATACTTTAAGAACCCGTTGAAAAAGTTCAATTACCTTGAATGGTTTATTTTATAGTATAAATTTTTAAGTGCAGTGATCCGATTCACCCTCAATGCGGGGTGAATCGGATCACTGCCAGTTTTTGTGGAAAAAACGCAATTTTTAAGTCATAAAGTGATACAGGATCCTTAAATTAGCCTTCAAATAGTATAATAAGGTAAAATGAATACATTTTACTAAATAATGAACATTTAAAAAAATAAAATATAAGGTTTTCAGAAAAGTTAGATACTTTTTACCAAAGTTTCATGTTTGAAAATTTTTTTGAAAAATTGGTAATAGGTGGAGATTTCAAACGAAAGGTTATTTTGGTTTATGTATATCTAAGAGTATAATGTATGGTTTTGGAAGCTCTGGTGGTATTATTTCTTTTCAAAATGGTGGTTAGAAAAGAAGACCGCAAACGACGATTTTCGTAATGTTTTTTTCGGCTGCTTTAAAAACTGTGAAGAATGCATTATTCATGGCTAATAAAAGTTTTGCTGTATATTTACAATGTTTAAATTAAGATGTCAAATATTTGAGATGATTTGATAAGTTAAGATAGCAAATTTTGGCTGTAAAACTGCATATAACTGGTAATTTTCCATTGTTCTTTAACACTTCACTCGCTCCGTTGAGCAGCTGGTGTATGAAATAAAATCAAGACAGATGTTTTTAGAAATAAATTAATTTAAAGCATTGAAAGTTTTCCAAAACATTATTGTTTTATCTGTTTCCAGTTCCAAACAATAAGTGTTGCTTTTTTTAGTGTTTTCATTTGTAGAAAACAATCGCTTCGTTCTCTTTACCGTAAGTTTAGCGAGTAGTGCAATTCTCAGAAGCTAAAAAATAATGCGCTCTTAAATATCGCACTGATTTCTGCACCTATATTTAAAGATAATTTAAAATACGGCATATTAATAAACAGCTGGGTCTGTATGTACGTTTTCTTGTTGATTTTGATGTCGTTTTAGTGAAAATTTCTTTCGAATGACCAACAATACTGAGAGAGGTTTTTAACAATAGATTTAAAAATTGATGAAAACTTCCATGACCTGAAGAGTAATTTATTAAATTTTCCGGGATAAATGGCCATGTTTGATGATTTTTTTGCCACTGAGGATGCTCTCCGAAGCTGAGAGCGAAACGTTTGGGAATTCCATTCATCAAACATGGCCATTTATCCCGGAAAATTTAATATTGGGTTGTCCCATAAGTTCTGTTACTTTTTACGAAGTTTCGTGTTTGAAAATTTTTTATGAAAAACTGGTAACAGGTGGAGATTTCAAACAAAGGGGATTTTAATCTACGTATATTTATGAACATAATGTGCGATTTTGGTAGTTCTCGTGATATTATTTCTTTTCAAAATGGCGGTTTGAAAAAAAGACCGCAAACGACGATTTTCTCGTATTTTTTTTCTTTTGTTTAAAAAACTAGGAAGAACGCATAATTCATGGCTAAAAACATTTTTACTGTATGTTTGAAATGTTTAGTTTAAGATGTCATAGTTTCAAGATAATTCGATAAGTTTAACTTAGGAAATTTTAGTCTCAAACATAACATCAATTGCAAAAAACTTTCCTCAGTAATGTTAGTCATTTCAAAGAAATTTTCACAAAAAATCATCAAAAACAATAAAAAAGCTTACAGATAGACCCCAGTATTCAAAATATGCAGTATATTAAATTATCTCTGTAACTAAGTTAAGAAAGTAGTGCGCACAATTCAAGCGCGCAACATTTTAGCTTATCCGAATTACACTCGGTGAACTTATACGCTATGCGAACAAAGCAATTATTTGCTTCATACGAAAACGCTACAATAAAAACAACTCGTTGGAATTTAGAAATATATCTATTCACCAAAAAAATGAAAAGATGCTTTCAATGTTTAAACTGTGTAAAAAAGCATTATGGTTCAAAAAACATCTGCCTTTTATTTGCTTCATACCAGCTGCTTAGAAAAGCAATGGGCGTGCTTTAAAAAACACGTGAAATTAGCAATATGAGGTTTTAAAGCCAAAATTTCCTACCTTAAACTTATTGAATCATCTTGAAATTATGACACCTTAATCGAAACATTTCAAATATACAGTAAAACTTTTTTTAGCCATGAATTATGCGTTCTTCCTAGTTTTTTAAACAAAAGACAAAAATTACGTGAAAATCGTCGTTTTTTGTCTTTTTTTCAACTCGCCATTTTGAAAAGAAATAATATCACGAGAACTACCAAAGTCACACGTTTTGTTCATAAATATACATAGATCAAAATCCTCTTTGTTTGAAATCTCCACCTATTACCATTTTTTCATAAAAAAATTTCAAACACGAAATTTCGTAAAAAGTAACAGAACTTATGGGACAACCCAATAAATTAATAGATTTCATGTTTGAGATCAAAATTTCCCATCTAAAACTTATCGGTTAACCTTAAACCTTTGACACATTAATGTAAACATACAGCAAAACTGTTATTACCCATGAATCAATAATACCACCACAACTACCAAAACCATACATTATATTCTTAAATACACATAAACCCAAATCCCTTTTGTTGGAAATCTCCAACTATCACCAGTTTTTCAAAAAAAATTTTCAAACACGCATTTTTATGACTGATCCGATTCACCCCGCATCAGTAGTCGGAATGGACTTGTTTTACTAAAAAAATTCAGCAAAAATCGGGATTACAATTTATTTAAAATTTGACTGCAAAGAAACCTTTGGAAGATTTGGGACCACACGGGGGATACCAAAAATTGAGAAAAAAAAGTTATTTTTTTGGTTCAATAAGCAAAGTTTTGACAGCCACGTTTTTGTGACCTTTTTTGTATACAACTTCAAAGCCGTGGTAGACCTAAGATATTATCACAAAATAATTTTTGATGGCTGAAACAACTTCTGAACAATGCGTAAAATAAGTCAGAATTTATCCTGATTTTCTAACTCTAACACAACCGGAGCTATGATGGTTTAAAAAACTTTTTTCAAAAGTGATCCGATTCACCCCGCTGATCCGATTCACCCCGTTTTACGGTATTTTAAAAATTCAAAATCTATGGACGAGTTCAGCTGTGTGACGTCACTTAGCCCAAAAACACTTCCGCCTATTTATAGCTCAAACCAGAAAATTGATTAATCTTCAATTTTATGAAAAACACAGAAAGTGCTCAGATGGTTTCTGGTCAAAGTAACATGTTTTTATGGTTTAAATCGTCTATAATTTTTGACTGGCTATTTTTCTTAATTTATTATAAAAATGTAAAGCTAACTTTTAATAAACTACCATAATATGTAACATTATCCTTTTTTGTATCACCCTTTAAATTTAAAAGTATCAACTACTTTTTTAAATATTTTCATTCAAATTTAACTTTCCTGTAGTACTTATTGTTGTCATAAAAAATCTCTAGTTGTAAATTTGTACGACCTTTCTAATTCACCAGATTCAAATATCAGGAGTCAGGACTGGTAAAACCTAAACCATTTTCATTTTATCAATTGTAAATAAATTTGTGGAAGTTTCAATCCGACAGGACTTCTTTAGTATAAGTTTGAAGTATTGTACTAATTACTGAATAATACATTTTTCATCAAGTAATATTTCTTGGAAAAGTTGAGTAGTATTTCAGTTTATATATTTATGTAATTTATCAGGAATTCAATAGTCTGTAGTCAATAGTCGACAGTTAAAAGTATGAATACAGAGTACTTAAAAACGGAAGTAGGTAGACACTTAACCCTCGCTTTGACAGAGGTAGCCAGGCGCAGACCCGACCGCCCTATAGAATTCTTGGCGTACTACCTGATATCCCTGCACGAGAAAGAGCTCAAAGAGCAGCAGGAGCGAGACAAAGCTGCGGAAAAAAACCGACCGAAAAGCTCGACCAGACTTGGTTCCGTGAACACGGTGGTGTCCGATATCGTGGAAGAGACCTCGAGACTGGGTTCCGTGGAAGCGGTGGTGTCCGAGATAGTGGAAGAGACCTCCAGACTCTACTGCCCCCAGGTGCGCAAGTCCGATGTCAGCATTGACGACATCCTCTTGGCCGAGAGCAAGCCGGACGGTGAGCAGGTGTCCAGGCAGCTGTCCTCCATCTTGATTGGAGCCGAGGCGCAGTCCGACGAGATGATCCTCGAGAGGCTGACCACTAGAATGCATCAAACGCGCTATGATTTTTAAAATTTGATTATATTTTTTGTACCCAAGTTATCTTTGTGCCAACTGCTTCAAAACTGATTCATTCAAAGTTTTGTAAAAATATAATTATATTTATATTTAATTGGTCCTCATCGAGCTTAAAGTTTTGAACTTTTGCTTATTTTTTTAAGAAAAATGCAATAAATCCAAATTAATTCGAAATTTCGAATGCTTATAAAGAACAGTGGGACTTTCCTGAATACGCAACTTTGGCATTGGGATACCAAACTCTCCAAAACCTTGACCAATTATAAATATCAGAAGAGTGTCTAACTAGTCGTTGGAAACACTCAAAAGCAAAGAATTCTTAGTAAGATCCAAAGTACGGGTCAATATGAAGTAATTTAACAGTTAATTTACAATCATCTTAACTTATGGCAATGTGTACTAATTATTGTTAATATGAAAATAATAATTATATAAGTAGAAGTAAAATAAAATAACCTTGATCCTTGCGTAGAGCTCATTGGATAGCTAAACTTTACTATGCTATCAAAATGCACCTTTACCAATTGTAAAAATAACGACATTTGGAACAAAAGTTACTTAATTGCAGAGTTTGGGGAAATTATTGAAAACCTTGGGGGTATTGAGGCCCACTTGTGCAGGGATGCAGAAAATGTTTTTACTTCCAAGATTTCCCCCAATCAATACAAAATTTCCCAAAATTTTAAAAAGTGATAAAGATTTTTAAAAAAATCTGATTCATGTTTACAAGTAACGTAATTGGAAACGCAAAACTATAGGAAACCTTAGATCTGTGGTGAAGGTGAAAATTGCCACTTAAATTTTGATTACTGAACTGAAATTGAATTCAATAATATACTTTTCCACAAAATTTCTCCACATGCCTAAAATTTCCCCGATCCTAGATCGCCGGATCGGACATATTCTGCATCCGTGCACTTGTGGAGGTGTTAGAAAACCATCTTAAATTTCAATAAACTATTTTTTATTGGGTAGGGTAAAATTGGAATTCGAACATGGTTTTTGGTTAAAATGTTTGCATAAAAATAGAAATGTAGAAATTATAAACTTTAAAAAATTATATATAAAATTTTTTGTCTATAAATCCTCTTAAAATTTTTAGTTAAAAATTTTGAAATAAAATGGTTCAAGTCACAGGTCTACTCAAATATAAAATTGTGAATGAAATGAATCAAATTTTGTGTTTCCAAGTCAAAAAGTTCCAGAGAACAATATTAAGTATTGTGGAAAAAACAACTTTACTTGACTTCTTTTACCATAAGAAAACTTTAACTCCTAACAGAACAATCACAGATTTATGAAACTTGAATCATTATGTACAGTATAAAAGAAGTTCTTTAGGAAAAAAATATGAGCAAAGTGTGAGGATTTTATCTTTGGATTTATTGCATTTTTCTTAAAAAATGAGCAAAAGTTCAAAACTTTGAGATCGATGTGTGGACCCATTTAAAGTCCAAGGAAAACAAAACATTTGGCAGGACAAATTTTTAGGAGAAAAGGAACATTTTTAGATTGGGTTAAAAGTTATTTGTATCTAGAGGGGCGTTAGATGCACTCTTCTGTCCACCCCCGAAGTGCGGCAGTCTGTGTCGAAGGCTGACACTATTGCACCCAATGTCTTCATGTTGAACGATCAGGGGGATAATGATGATGGCACCGGCGTGGAAGGAGGAACGTCCTGAACTGCTTCAAAAGGTGGTCAACGATGGAGTGGTTGAAACTGTTACCTGTGATGCTTTTTTCCCCATTGGGATGACTTTATTTCTGGACAGCTAAATGCTAAATATGTTGACATGCTGCACACTTGACTACAACTCTTTCAGTCATAGTCATCCTAATTTTACCTTAGGATTCAATAACAATCTCGGGCGGTCTAGAACTGTAAGGGTTAAAGTGGAATAAACCTTTACTTGTTTATGTTTATTTTTCCACTTAATTTAGTGCAATATTAGTAGTTAGCCGGGTAAACTTTAAGAAAAGATGAAAAAAGTTACATCTCATATATTAAAATCTTAACAATATTATCTAAACCTAGAGATACAGGTTGATTCTGAAATGGTCCGCCAAACTTTGAGGGGTGATAGTACTCATCAAGACGAACAAGAATTGGTATAGAAAGGGGGGTCGCAGTTACACCGTTAAAGAGCTAGGTCCTAATGTAGTGCGAGAGCGTTACAAAAGGACGTTTTGCCAAGGCCCGTTTAACGAAAAAAAACATAATGAAATGAAAAAATTTATTGCATGAGGTACAGCAGTATCCGTACTACTTACATCATAATTTGATAGAAATTGGACCACTTACTAAACCGTAGAGTGAGTTTTAAAACATGCAATATTAATCTTTTAGCCGAAGAATGGAGGGCGCAAGTTCAGAGGTGCGGATGATTGGCGAATTTTGGTTATTTGGCGGCACATTTAGAAGCCAAATGACTCTTTTAACATTAGTTAGGGTTACCATGTTAGACATGTTTACCGCTAAAAACTTGGCGCATCCGCACCTCTGAACTTGCGCCGAATTGAGTTCCTTTACATTAGTGTAATGCTATTTAGAAAAATGATGATCGGGGAAGGAATTTTCAATGATCATGCAGTTTCAATGATCAATGTATGATCATTGAAAATTCCTTCCCCGATCATCATTTTTCTAAATACCATTAATGGAACTCCATTCTTTGGCTAGAAGATTAATACTGCGCGTTTTAAAACTCACCCCACGGTTTAGCAAGTGGTCCAATTTCTACCAAATTTATGATGTAAGTAGTACGGATACTGCTGTACCTCATGCAATAAATTTTTTCATTTCATTATGTTTTTTTTTCGTTAAACGGGCCTTGGCAAAACGTCCTTTTGTAACGCTCTCGCACTACATTAGGACCTAGCTCTTTAACGGTGTAACTGCGACCCCCCTTTCCGCATCAATTCTTGTTCGTCTTGATGAGTACTATCACCCCTCAAAGTTTGGCGAACCATTTCAGAATCACCCTGTATATTATGGCTAATACTACAGGATGATTTTATCTTGCTAAAATTGTGAGATACCTAGAAATAATTCGGCTGTGCTGTTTGAAAACTTTGAAATGGACACACGTTTGAGGTCATCTGTTTATTCAAGAAACTGTAATAAGAACTAGAGCTCTTTTAAAATATCACAAATCGGTAAAAAGCTAAAAAAGAAAGAACTATTTACATTTAAAGTTTAATGGATACTTAAGGATGTGAATGGGCGCACAAATGACTCCAATCAGACTTAAATTATCAGCATTTTATTATTTAAAAATAAAAATGCAACAGAAACTAAAAGAAACACTGGCTAGTTGAGATATATTAATGGTGTTTTATGTTGATATTTAATTACTTTTGGCGATTTAGCATAAAACTCTACGTTTAGCACCCGGGTAATCCTTAAGTATCGTTTAAAGTTCCGCTTTGGTTAAAGAAAGTTTTAAAAAATCTATTAAAACCATGTAAATACAGTTTTGATGTCACTTGCTTAAAACGAAAATCCTTATTCTTATTGAATTTGGATTTGTTTTTGGTAACTTTTATTTGATACAAAATATAGTAAATGTGTAACATCAACCAAACATTTCATAGAACTAAAGATCTGATGAACTATACCAAAAACTTTTTAGTAGGTATTGTATGAAATCTGCACAATAAAAAACCCAAAACAATGAATTAGTCGAAAACTTTCATCTTCCCAGTGGGAAAGCTGCCACCTGGAAATAATAAAAGGTATATTCTTTGAAGGATGAAATAAATAACATGAGAATGAGGAGAAAAACAAAAGTCAAGACTTAAAAATAACAATAAAACTATCATTTTCCATTTGGTTAAATAAATACCTTTAAAATAACAGAACACACTCAAAGATAAATAAATAATTTAGTTGTGTATATGTGGTAAGTGTAGTTGGTTGGTTACAAAAGTCGTTGCAACAAGAGAAGAGCCGGAACTGTCGTCAGTGGAGTCATAAGCAAACGCACTCTTTCTACATTCTTTATATGACGAAGATTCATCCTTTCTTTCTTGAAACGTTGGTATATCTACTGTTTATTCTTTAACAAAAATTAAAAGAAGTTAATAGTAATCAATCAGGTCACCCTAAGGGATCACGAAACCTAGGAACCCATGACTTAGGATACAATAATAATCAGGGCCGTATTATTTGGAAGTTTCTTTGCCTGTGCTACATACATTTGTTTTTACCCTTTACGTCATTCAGCACTACCTTTAAATTGGTAGATTGTTTCCCCATTGAAGGATAATTAGAAATCTTTTTTCTTGCAAAGGTCGTATGTGATTAACCCTTCTCATAAGAAAAGGCAGCAAGTTGTAAGACACCCACCCGGTTTTTTTTCACTCCTGAAGGATCACACACATTACAAAAACGATTGACTGTTTACATTTATCAAAATACTTTTTGACGAAACAGTGGAAAGCCTCACAAAGGCTGCAGGCTGCTATTACAGAAAGCCGGCAGGTTTCTTAGTTTTACGGACTGATTAATTAGCCACATTTTGCCACTCCACCCATAAGCTTATGGTTCCCGATCTCGTCGTTGTGGTCGCTGCATATAACCATCCTTCAAACAGCGATCTCCCTTTCCCTCATCATCACCACAGGTGTTTTGGAGCGCGGGGGTGGCTTGAAAGTGGTCGTGTCGTACTCCGGGGGGTGATGGGGCGGTAGTCAGGAGCACTGCGAGACGCGTCCGTAGGTGGGGTAGCTCTGCCGCTCGAGCAGCCTCCTGCGCAGCTCTTTTGCCTTGACGCACATGCAGATGGTCACCACCAGAGAGACGAGCAGCACGCTTAGCAGGAAAGCGAACAGCACGATCATGCGGGTGGAGGTGAGGCACAGGATCTCCTCGGGAGTTCCCAGGCCACCTAATGGAGAAAAGCACAGTGTATCACATCTTTAGTGCTTCCTATTTATTTCAGCATCACGTCCTTCTCCTTATCATATTGCTCTTATTGTATTGAGTTCATCTTATGGTTTGTCAAAAGTGGGGCTCTTAGGCTCGTAACACACTAGGCTACTCAATCACCGGTGACACTAAGAGAGAGGGTAATTGTAGGAAGCAGAAACTTATACTCTGTTCATTTTGAACTGGCGCCCGAAAATATTTTCTTCCCCACCACCGAATCAGTAAACATGGCAACTATCAACTTCGCAGGAACGAAGAAAGCTTACTATTGGCCGCGCGAAGATCGTAACCATGGTTACGCTTCTAGCGAGGGGGAAAACACTATTCTTCAGGCGCCAGTTCAAAATGAATAGAGTATAGGCTACTGTTACTCTTGTAACAGAGTGGTCGTGCCGTTCGGGGAGTGGAATTTGGAGAGATAGGTTTCTATCTATTTTCTCAAACCTCGAATAATTTTCAACAATCTGCATACTAACTCCTCAATTATACACTAGGAGATGTTATAATATGTATCATTAGTGCATACATGCTTTTAACTAGATCCTAACCTAACAGCAATATCTGTAAGATTTTACAATAGGCTAAGCGCGCACTGGAGACTTCCGTCACGGTGACGGGAACATAACTGTCACTCGAGAGCAATGGATCTCTAAGACGAGAATCTTGGCAATCGGGCAAGAGTCTCGTCGCCTAATGCGCGCTCTCTAGCTTCTGGTCATAGCCCGAGTGACAATTATGAGACAAAACTTTTTGTACCACCCTGTAAATAAATAATGAGCAAAATTTTAAAATTTAAATTGTTATTCATCATGATTCCTGAAATTTTAAATTAATTTTGGGCGCCCCTAAAAATGTGTTCTTAAGATCTTTCATCACACATACCTGATATGTCCTTATATGTGGCAGTTTTGGTGGCTTTCTTAGTAGGTTCAACTTCCAGCCTGTCTAAAACTTCTACAGAATTGAAAACAGACATTTCTTCGATGAATCCGTTCATTAAGTCATCCTGAGCATTCCTTGCTCGTCTTCGAACCGACCATTGTCTGTTATTGCAGTTTTCCTAATGAAGTGCAAACAAAGATAAAATTGATTAAATGTTTGATTGAAATAGTAGTAATTAAAAATATTGATATTAATATGGTTATTAAATGGACAAATTCCTTATGTCTTAAAAATATAATTAATAATAAAATGGTATTGGTAAATTTTCTCAAAATAGATTTTAAAAATTTATTACTGTGGTGCAGGTTCCATTACAAATGAGAACTTTACATCGTAGATGAAGGGTGTTTCTCATAGGAAACTTGAACGCTTTGAATGTTGCATACACCATTTTAATTCCAGTTTTAATGTTATGCTTTTCTTTCAAATTTGGAAGGATGTCAGCATCTACAGTACACCTGAAAGAAAAAATTGATTTATTTTTTTACCAAAAATAATAAATAATGTTTAGAGTTTTAAAGTTATTCCCGTTGTTTTATTTTTCAACTGTAGTTATTTCAAATGATTTAATACACATGTTAAGTTAGCTGATATCTAAAAACAGTTTTAGAAGGGATGCTATAGAACTAAAATAAGAAACATAGCATAATTAAAAGTAAAAAAAATGTAAATTACCCTTCAGAATCAATCAGTTGCTGTTGAATTTTGTTTGATCCATCATTGGCTTTGCAGTCAATCACTTTTGATCCCAATTCGGCTATAATATTATTCAGATCAAGTTATAATATTTTTAAAAAAATTATTGTAACAGAAAAAATCGTTCAAAATAAAGAGTTAAAATGTTTTCTTTTTCATAGAGTAATATTAAATGGAAAATAATAAAGTTTCAGCACGAACCTGTATGCCTAATTTTGATTAACATAGTCAATTCCTCTCCAACATGGACAGGTTTAATTATGGGGATAGCAGATGGCATTTTACCAAACAAAATATCCATCCAACTGTCATGTATTCTGTTAGAAGCCTAGGAAAAAAACTCAACACTGTTTTATATCCATTACTATCAAAAAATAATAAACAGTATTAGATTCATTACATCCTTACACGATGTTGAAACTTAACCCTTGGGACGTTAGGACTAGAGAAGACTAGAAAAATATTTATTTTCTAAAAATTTCTTGTAAATATTAACAGGGTGTTGCATCATCATTACTTCTCCTTATTCCAAACGGTCTTTAGCTTTCCATCTCCTTCTGTCTCACTTAGGGGTTTATTCAATGTTTAATAATTTAAGAAAAATTTATCTATGATATTAAAGAAAAAAAAGTAAGGGTTAACAACTTATATGGGAAAGGATCATGAAAGTCAACGTCCCTTAAAAGAAACTCATTGTTAAAAAATATGAGCAATCTTTTTAATTTAAATTTAATTCATAAACAGATTTTGAATATGAAGACTATTTCAGATTTGAAGCTCTAAATAACTAATATTTGAGGGGTAATCTATCGTTTCTAGTTGAAAAATAGATTAAATATCGATGGGGTTATAGTTGGGGTAAGTGGGTCACCCCCCTCAAACTAAAATATGTACATAAAATTTCAGACTTATTTTCATTGATTTTGCTACAGTTTGTCACACTGATGGGTTTTGTATACATTTGATTTCTGTTTAATTTCTTTTTAAGATTATAGAACTAATATAAAAAGAATTCCCAGAATGGAATTTTTTTAAGATTTCAAGATACATTTTAAAAAGAAGTATTTACAGCTAAGTTTTCATTATATTTTGACATTTATTGAACTGTTGTGCAAAGTTTAACTTAAAATACATACTGCAATGTGAATTTTTACAAAATTTTTAATTTAGAAATACTTAAGAGGAGGGGTCCCACTCACCCCGTAATTTTAGTCTAATATGGGTAAGTGGGACCCCTCATTAATGGAGTAAAAATACAACTTTTACACACCACTTCAAAGTTTATTGAAAAATTTAATAATAATTCAATCTACATTTTTATAAATTTTGCTTTTTAGTTTAAGTTATGGTGAGTAAAGTAAAATATTTCATCATTAGTGTTCACTCTCATTTAGTGTATCCAATTTATTTTTTATCTTAAAATGTTTACTAATGTGCCGAAATAAATCTTAATCAACCTTATTTTTTTTCAACACTATTTTATATGTTACATTAAAACATATTCCTTTGGTTTTTCAAAACATTCCATAAAATTGTTTTGCATTCTATTGTTTGTTACCTGTCATACTGATTGTAATGTGAGTAGATTCTCAAACATGTATACAGTTACAATAAAATATTTCGTATTGAAAATTTCTGTACTTTATCAAGCAAGACCCACTTACTTCCTTTTAAGTTTGGCTTGCTTTACATATAAATAAAGAGTGGGTCACCCAGCTTATTTAAAAAAAAGACCAGTTAAGAAAAATGTAAAGCATTATTTTAGAAACTCATAATAAATTTTTGTTTATTGATATAGTCTTAAATGAAATAAGTTCAAATTAAACCCTTTCAAAATTTTTATATAAGCTCCAAAAATACACTGTGTCAAAAAGGGGTCCCACTTACTCCAACCATCCCTATATTGTTTCTAGAAAAAGTTGAAAATCTAGAATCAAGTAGTTCAGGTGCCGAATTGAGGACTTCTTTACCAACTGGAGTGAATAATTTAACTCTTTTAAGGGCCGAAAATATTTAGCTAAGAGTTCTTTATTTTGAATAAGGGAATTTAAGTACTAAAATAAAATATATGTAGTTCAGAAATTTGGTTAACCTTTTTCTCTCTGAATGTTAAATGTTTCCTTTTTTCGAAACACTGGCCCCTTCCTAACTAAATGTCGATATACGCCCCAGATAAGTGTAAAAAAAGCATCTGATTGATGTGAAAACAGATTTCATCTATATTTCAATGTAAGACCAATCACTGATAGCATTGTTGAATGTGTAACCTGGGAGGATGGTTCGGGAACGACCTTCTGCACGACTCCGGGGGACATGCCCCCTCTCACGACGACGTCGGTGGGAGAACACTTGAGGAGAATCGTCTCGTCCAGAGCCTGCTGCATCTTGCGGTCGAATTGGAGGTACACCACGGCCTCGTAGTGAGGGCGACCGTCCTGCAAAGGATGAAAAAAAAAATATAAAATTCCAAAGTTAAATAGATCTTTCAATATTGAATGGGTGTTTTCAAAGTTTAGGATATTTTAAAAATTTAATTGTTTTTTTATTATTGAATGGGTTTTTTCAAAATTTAAGACGTTTACAGTTCAAACTTGTTACAAAAAATAGGAGGATTTTTTTAAAAATTTCATTGTTTTTTTTTCAAAGTTAAATATATCTTTCAAAAGGGAATGGGTTTTTTCAAAGTTTAGGATATTTTTTAAATTTTAATGGGTTTTTTCAAAATTTAAACTAAATGGTGTTTTTTCAATATCAGTGAGTTAAATGAGTTTTTTTTCAAAGTTAATTAAGTTCTTTCATAATTTAGTGGGTTTTTTTCATTATTGAATTTTTTTTTCAAAATTTAGGACGCTTAAAGTTCAAACTAGATACAAAAAATTAAGGAGGATTTTTTAAATTTCAGTGGATTAAAAAAACCACTTAACTAAAGAAAAACTGACATTATTTTGACAGAACACATTTAACATATAAGGAATTCACTAAAAGTTAAAAAAACCCACTCACTAGAAGAAAACCCCTTATTTTTGAAAAACCCAGTTTTATATGGGTTTTTTTTCAGGATTTTATTGAAAAAACCCGAAAAAACCTGGGTTTTTGCCAACCCTGGTATACAGGCATAAAAAACTTATCTACTTACTTGCACTCCTAAAAGTACAAACCTATAAAAAGCTAGTAGCATTAATAGAAATAACACCCAGCCTTAACTATTGAACTGAAAGAACAAAAGAACTTGCTTCAGTTTATGTTAGTTTATAAAGTTAAATAAAGTAGGCTGTTTTTTGCCCTTTAAATTCCTTTTCATTATTTTTCTTTCGAAAATAAAAGTAAAAATGTTGCAATGTTGTTCCTTTAAAAAGTTACGTTATGCAACATTAAAAATAACGTTATTACTTTGACAATTTCTAAACATTTTTAACTGTCCCATTCATCTTCACTCTTCTACCATTCATCCCCATCGCAACTTTTCTTGCACTTTAAATGATGGCCAATTGATTGAATACATGCATTTGTAGTGTAACTAATATTTCAAGTATCGGTTATGAACTTGTTACAGGATTGAAAAATGTAAATTTTGTCAGTACAAGTATTAGTATAAATGTGAGTCCTATTCATCTCCATCCTTCCCTAATAATTTCACTTACTAATATGAGATCTTCGTATCCTTATCGATATGCAAAAGTTCAACGGTTATGGATCAAAAAGAAATATCGTTTACGATCGAACTAATAGTACGAGTCCCAATATCACAATAATACTAATTAATAATAATAGTACCCCAATGTCACACAAATCCTTACTTTTGGTTTGACCTACCGGTAAGTTAGTGACTTTCGTTCCACACCGATCAGATGTGAAGGCAAGTCTGACTTCTTTCGTTCCATTTCCCACTGTTTTACACTCCTCTGGGAATCCTAGAGCGTAGAGCGTTCCATGGAAAGGCTCGCTGAGGAAAACTCGACCTAAAACAACTCCTTCACTGCAGGCTACTTCTACAGCTGGAAAGTATTAGGAGGTATATTATAATATAAACTGAATCAGTCTTTATTTGAACGTTTGTCACTTTTTTGTACTTGTCCTGTGAGAGATTGATGATAAATGTCTGTATAAAAACACTCATTGTCTCATTTGGAGCAAAACTTCATGGTGCATTTATAATTTGTCTACTTTATATGCACAGTGGTACGGGGAAAAATCACATCAAAAAGTAAATTTTTCAGTTTGTGAAAGTCTATTTGTGCAAGTTTTAACTTTTAATTTCATATAAAAATTTTTATGAGCATACTTACATAAAACTCTTTGAGAAGATTTGTAAAGTTGGGGAACAGATTCTCCTACATTTAGGGCAACAGATGGTGAAACCTGGTTGAGATTAAATAGTTTTTTTGTATATCAAGCAGTTGTTTAACATCGAGTTACTTATTTCTTTTGTGCTTTTAAAGCTAAATTTAATGAGGATTTTATTATTTAATTTCATACTTACAATACTTGATAGAATAGCACAATATAGTAGAAAGGATAAGAACATAATGTGCTCTGAGACCTGCAACAAGAATATTGAATTTAATTCAAAATGGAAGATTTACACAAGATTGTCAGAGAAATTTTAAATGAAAGCAGAGTATATACAGTGGCGGATCCAGCCTATTCCTAAGGGGGGCAACAGAAGGTTTGGTTTCTTCTCCCGAAGAATTTTGAAAACTTAAATCTATTATTGAAAAACTTAGATGATGCTCCAGGGAAAGAAGGGGGCCTGAAGGTTCTCCCCCAGCAAAATATTTGGAAATTTTACCTTAAAAAGTAGTCTTTTGACTCATTTTTTAACATTTAAGATGAGATCAGGGAATTGGATTTTAATTAAGGTCCCATCCTCCAAGAGAGAGATCCTAAAGATGAGCGGACCCTCTATTCTAGTTGGCAGTGGCGTAATTCAAAATTTATTTCGGCAGGAGCCCAAATATCCTGGAAATAATTAAGTCATTATCAAGTCCAACGCTAGATATTTGCAACTAGGGAGAGGACCTAAAATTATTCCCATGCCCTATCACGTATATTTCATATGTGCTATGTACTTTTTTAAGCATTTTTAGGTAAAATATCAGAGTTATAAGTACAAAAAGGGGGGTCTGGGGGTCCTCCCCCAGAAAATTTTTGGAAATTTGGCCCTAAAAAACAGGGTTTAAACTCATTTTGGTACCATCAAAGCCCACAGGTCTCCTCCCCCAGAAGATTTTAGAAAAATTAACTCTAAAAAAAGGTTTTTAACTAGCTTTGGTACCTCTGGCCTGAATTTTGGATATACCATTTTCAGGGAGAATTTGCATTTTGATGAACTTAATGTAAAGAAGTTGTGAATTATTAAGTTCCAAATACAAAAGGGGTTCTGGGGATCCTCCCCCAGAGAATTTTTTGAAATTTGACACTAAAAAGTAGGATTTTAACTTATTTTTGCATACCTAGTCCGAAATTTGGGGGGGGAAGGACCTCCTCGCCCTCCCTATACAAATACATATGCCCAATTCAGGATTCTTTGCTCTTGAATTCCCCCGCCCCCCTCCGTGGATTGCTCTCTTTCAAGCAAGAATTGAGACAGCCATAAATTTCAGTACATGACAAGAGATAAAGCAAGGTGTGGAATGTGTGACCAATGGTTAACAGGGGTGTTAATTCTCAGACTGACCCTTTCAAGGTCAGACTGACAGCCCTCCCATATTGACTAATATCTTTATGCTTCCTATTTAGTGTTTGATTTTTCAATCTTCTCTTCCATTTTATATATTTTTTCCTTTTCTTACTGTAATTTAAAAAAAAGGAACCTGAGCCCAAGAGGGGGGCAAAAGGCCTGTTGCCCCCCTCTGGATCCGCCACTGAGTATATAGCGGATAAAACTTTCTCACAAGCCAATAACTTATCACAAGGGTAATAAAACTTGGAGTTAAACCTTGATTCGTTGATTTGGGTCACTCTGAATTTGGACATGAGAAACCAATAACGTTATAATAACAGAATAAGAAACTTCTTACTCTTTATGAACTCATAAATTCTAAAACGGTCCACCAATGAAAGACTTATAACAGAATTAATAGCTGTAATAATTATTACTTCATAAAAAGATTTCATTCAGCAACTGAATTTGGCACCATTTTTAGGGCTGTTTTCTCCAAATCAGTAGGAGGGGGACATGAGAACTCAAGGTCACATAGACTATTTATGACTTAATCCTGCATAAGTACCGGAATTAGGATTGGAGTTTCCAAATCAAAATCACAGCTGTCGATTCTGTTCCATTTGCGAGGAGGAACCTCTTCTCACAGTAGAACATCAAATCACTCGACCTTATCGGAAGAATCGCTTTGCTGTTTAATCCAAATAATGAATTAAGGACGTGATTCTTTAGGTTTATGTTGGGAGAATGTTTTGTTTAGGGTGCATTTACACTGAGTTACTTGTTACTAAAGATAAACTCGAGTGATAAAGTCGTGTTTAACAAGGAAAAAGAAAAGTTACCTGACTTTCTAATACTCACACTTCTTATTAACTTATTCAATTTAAAACTTTGTGAGCCTTTATAACGAATTCTTCGAATCCCTACCATTCAAATTTATAATAGATATGCTTTTCCACTAAGTTCCTTTTTATATTTTATCTATCTATTAAAGGATTCTGCATGTATTCTCTTACTGCTCCGTAGTAATATATTTTCCTCGTGTCACTTTGGTAATCAAATAGTCTTGATACTTTGAAAATATGAAAACAAACTTAAATTATTTGCAGGAGAAAAAAATAAAAAAAAATATTTGTATCAAGTAAAAACATAAAAATAATATAAATGGATTAGAAACAAAGAGGTAGGGGAGATTAGGGCACCTTGGGACACTTTTTGTTAAATCATTTTGCTAATTTTTTTACTAATTTATTTATTCAAACACGGCTAATGTAATTATTAAACATACTCCTTTGAGCACATCCTTTACCCCATTTAGGAAATTTATTTAAAACTAATTTTAAAAACATCTTCAAGTGTCCCAAGGTGTCCCACTTAAAAAGCTATATTACCTAGTCCAGGCAAATTAGACGTAGACCCGGACATTCAATATAACAGGCTGAAAATTGGTGGAAATGTAGAACATAGTGTTCTAAATCAGTGGTTCCCAACCTTTTCTACGATTGTACCCCCAAAGGAAAATTACAATTCCCTGCGTTGCGTACCCCTCGCATGCAGTTGCAGCTGGTAGTTGAAATATCACCTTTGTTACACCCATATTACGTATATTGGCGGTTCCAGGATTTCGTTTTTGGGGGTACAAGGAATTTTCAAAATAAAAAATTTAATTATCATAGTAACCATAATATTAAATAAAAGAACAGGAATAATCGTGCTCTAACTTCTTTAAAGGGGGGTCTGGGGGTTGGTTCCCCCCCAGAAAATTTTTGGGAATTTAAGTCTAAAAAGCAAGTTTTCCACTCGTTTTGGTACTCCTTATCCGAATTTCGGACATACATTTTCAAGAATTTAATACATTTTTTGGTAGGGTTTTTGCACTAAATGAAATGAGCAGTTGTGAAGGAGCACTAAATGAAAGAAATGACATTCCTTCCAGAATTGCTTAAAAAATTAGTAAAATTGTTCATTTTCTGCATCATTTTCTGGAATTTTCATGCGTTACACTTATTCAAAAATTCATAGCTCCGAAAACTATCTCGAAAAATTTTGCATACTTGTAGCTAATAAGTCAAAGAATAACACATTTTTTTTTCATCACAAAAATCGAAGGGGGTGTTTTCAGAAGATCAATTAAAATTTTTAAAAGCTTTAGAGCCTTTAAAAGGAGATATGAATTAACTCTCTACCTAAATTCTTGAATTATAAAGGATTTTGTGACTAGAAATTGCAAAAAATCGACAGTTTTGGAAACTTTTGAAATTCCGTTAAAAAATATTTTTAATACTGGTTCCTTCTTAATCTCCACTTAGTACCTGTGAACCAAAAATGATGGAAATTTGTTGCTCCTCTCCAAGCCTAATGGGGAATTTTCCGATTCATTCCCTTGGTTCCCCAGCAAAAAAAAATAGCAAAATTTCTTCAAAAAAAGTGAAGGGAATTTGGACACTTTGACTGCAGTTTTCTTTATGGAATCTACAGTTTTCTTTAGAAACTATATGTAGTTTTTTATAAGACGTTTTTTATAGACATATAGTAGAAAACTAAAATTATAAGAAAAATCACTGAAAGTTGAAAAATCTTTCGTGGCGTACCCCTTAAAATCTTTCGGCGTACCCCCGGTTGAGAACCACTGTTCTAAATAATATCCTGAAATTACCAAAATTTCTATCCTGGGGAAAATCGCTTTTTCGAAAAAAACCACCGACATCTTGGATTAATTAAAATTAATTCTCATTTAATTAAATTTTTGCAGGGTCAAAATATAGATAGACATTCAAAACAACAAGCTAAAAATTTTTCACTGCTTTCCTGCAACACTTCCTAAATTAAAATAATCTAAGTTCTTTAATTATTTAATAACAATTTTTTGCACCTGAATGGTTTTGGGAATCTTTGTACTTGTCACAAGGTGCCTCACTCTCCCCTACAATAAGTAACTATACTATATAATCGTAGGTACTTATTATGATACAGTTAATACAGTGCGTAGTGGAGAAAATGTTAAGTACTGAAAATTTAATTTAGCAAATTTCTGTGTTTTGATATTATGTATATTTTGATTTATAGTACTTTGGAAAACCAAAGGAGGTTGAAACTTTTTTTTATCAATAACTCATTTGGCAAAAATAAAGCTCGGAAAGTTTTTGTCAACCTTGCACATCCTTAACGTCTCGTTACGGAAGTTATTTCTTTGCTTTTAACACAGCTCATACAGCATGCTATCCATCGCAAAACTTGCTCATTTCTGTTCATTTCAAAATACAAGATGATGAAAACACCTATATGCTTCTAATTTCCTGTCTACCAAGGTCTGACTTTCATGCAATTTTGGACCCATTTCTAAATATATCTTCTTCTCCAAGCAATTTATATGAAAAATGCTTCAGCTTTAAGCATTAAGATACTATCATTGCTACCTGCTACCCTGGTGAAAGAAAAAAAAGTAGACAATATTAAAGTCACTGTCCGCTGCATAGTGCTGTCAAGCGAAACGTGGACCTTTTGACACTGACTACTCGCATGCCTATGGAATATAAAGCAAGTGGAAGTAAGGTGCTTCTCGAGAAGTATTCCAATCCAAACGTTTGAGTTTTCGCGCTTCAGTGAGTATCATATTGACAGTTGTGGGTTTGTAGTGGATTTTTCTACTTGGAATATCAATCAGTTGAGAAGTATCCAACGTGTAAATGCCCTGATTTGTCAAAGTAGAAATTTTGATGGCTTTTTTTCAAACGACATAATTCTTCATTACTTAAAACTAAAACCAAGGGGAAGAATTTTGAAAAATTAAGTCACTTGTACAAGGGTAATCTACGCTAATCAAGAGACCCAACTACTAAATAAGGTTGGGCTCAATCCCTCCTAAAGTACCCTAGAAATAATTCTTCAACATACTAAAATTCAAAGCTTTTCTCTAGATAAGTTTTAGAATATGGAGTAGTTATAATGATCTTTTTTTAAGGTGTAAAGATATATTTCTGATTTCATTTCAGGGAAAAAGAGGGAGGAAGAGTCAAAACGTTATTTTTAAGTGGAATTCTCAAATAGTTTAAAGGGGAGTACCCCTAAAATATTTTAGATTAAAGGTTTTTTTACATTTTCTTTTCTGTGGAATTTGCTCCATTTTTAAGGTTGAGTTGTACTATTCAAAAAAGATATTGCTAAACATACTCAGGCATTCCCTCTATAAAGGTTTGGAAACGCTTCTTTGACCACTAGGACAGTTTGCTAGGATTCATATTTAAAAAAAAAATTGAAATGGGGTTTCTCAAATTTTCTCAGCTATAACCCTTTATCTAAACCCGTTATCTAACCCTTTATCTTTATTGTAAAAAGCACAGAACAAAAGAAAATCCCCAAATGCAATCAGATGTAGATAAGTATAAGGCAAAAAAATTTCTAGAGTCGTTAAAACGAATGTAAAAACCAGCTAAATAGAAGAAAAAGAACACAAAATATCGAAATCTGCAAGCAAACACCTACTATTTCAAAACCCAAGGCGTGAATCTGGTTTTATAAACCGTTTTTTGTTCACCCCTATTTCACCACCCAGAGCAAGTGATTCTTCTCACTTTCTCTTGCGCCAAAATCTCCCCTTAAACAAAGTGAAATCAATTACCAAAACATAAAAGAATTCACCGAGCGCGGACCTCAATAAGCGGTTTATCATAAACGATCTCTCGTCAAGAGATGTAAGGAGACGCTACAGCAAACAGACGCACCTTTTATCAATTTCAATTGGCCAGGCCCATAACCCGAATCTCCAGTTATTGCGAACAAAAGGAGATTCGCTGGAGCGCGCCATTTTGAACCTGAGGAGCTTTGTTCGCACCAGACGAAGCGCTGGATTTTTTCCCCTTTGCTTCCTTTTTTTCATATTTTTCTTATAAAACTGTGCCTGATGTAAGGAAGTTGAAGATTCAAAAGTGAACAAAAAATATTGTGCCTGAAGTCGAGTGATGTACAATAGGATTCCTTCGATTTCTCGGGTAGATATGGCGGCGATTTACTGTGGCGTTTTTGTCCTGCAGGACAGGAATTGGGAAAAGTTAAAACTTTCTCTCTTGCGTGTTTCCTTTTTCCTAAATTAAATGATAAAGGCTATCTAAGTCTAAGATTGATTTCCACACTGGCATGATTTCTTATAAAATTATTTTAATACCAAATTCTAATTAAGTATAGTTTTACTGAACATGCTAACAGTGGCGAATCCAGAGGGGGGGGCTGTGGGGCTGCAGCCCCCCCCAGGAATTAGACATTCAGGTTTTGGTAATAGCAATAAAGCCAAAAAAGGAAATTTCAACACCTTGCGGACATTCGGTGGTGTTACCCAAAGGGTCTCAAAATGAATCGGAACCCTACTTTTAAGGGTAAAAATTCCAAAATTTTTCTGGGGGAAGACCACCAACCCCCCCCCCCGAAATTTTGGAACCTAATAAGTAAGGTTTTTCCTTGAAACTTAAGGGAATTACAAGGAGTAATCTTCTTTGATGTAACCTAAAGTGTCTCAACATGAGTTAAAATGCCACTTTTGGGGGCAAAATTCGAAAAATTTTCTGGAATAGGAACCCCTAAACCCCCTAGAAATTTTCAAATTCATAATATTATAAACTTTTTTCCTTGAAAATTCTGCCGCTTACAATGAGTGGTGCTCTTTGGGTGGAATCTAAAAGGCTTCAAAATGAGCTAAAACACTATTTTGAAGGATAAATTTTCAAAATTTTTCTGGGGGAGGACCCCCAGACCCCCCTTTTACTTATTGTTGAAATATTTACGCAATTTTGAAATTTAGTGCATCAAAATTAAAATCTTACGAAGTCATCTCACCTAACACTTAGTACTCTTAAGATCAGACCTCAGAAAAGATGTTGAGTACCCCCTAAACAAAAATCTAAGTACGGCACTGGCAACCCCCTCCCCCTTTCAGTTTTTTACATTAATATTTAAACAGCCCATAATAGCAATTAAGTTATTTGTGAAACTCAGCCCCCCCCCAGACAAAAATCCTGGATTCGCCACTGCATGCTAACCATAATATCCCTCCCAATTTTGAGAGAAAGTTATGAAAAACTTAAATAAATGTTATTATCTGTCAGTCTCGGTGAAATGTACTGCCTCCTTTGCATGCACACTCCAAAAACATGCATACTTAAACCATAAACATGAAGCAAAATTTGGGATTTATAATATATTGCTAATCAATTTAATACAGAAATACAGTTGTAGGTCCTTCCTAAGTTTTTGGTAAATGTTATAGTTATTTTTTTGTGGGAGAATCCGCAAGTCCTTAATTATTTTCTTCGATAATAAAAGTTTTATTCAATAGCAACCTGATTTTCATCATAAATTAATATTTTTCTTCGGAGTACTGAGAACATCTCAATTGAGAAGATACACCAAGTCTCAGTCAATTAAAACATTTTATCGAAAATATGAAAATTCATGGACATATTTCCTTTTTCAAACGTATAAAAATTTTAACTGATTAATAAGGAAAGAAAATTAAATTTTAATTATATTTGTATTTGTTTTGATGCATAAGCATCGATAACACTGGGGAACAGCCATTTCGTTGTCTTATGTTTCGTTTTTATTAGAACTTTGACTTGTTTTTGAATCACTTTTGGCCCCTGAATCCAAAAGTAACTGTAGTTTTTGTCTGTCACGTCCACTTTTTTGGCAAACAGCCCAGCCCCCTTTTTACGTTTTTCAGTGACTTAATGACTTTGAATTCGATTTTCAGGGTCAAAAATCATTACTTTAGTCTTTAAATTACACCCAAGAGGACAAGAATGGTCACAGTTTCTAAAATATGAAAATTTGTGGCCAATGATGGATAGGTTAAAGGGGTTATTACCCCCTTAAAAACGCAAAAGATGATAGAGTTTATTTTACGCTATTTTTTACACTTATTTTTTACGCAATTCCTTTTCAAAAGGTCCTAACCCATCACCAAGGACCCAAATTTAATGAAAATAAGCAGCAATGATTTTTACAAAAAGCGGTTGAGGCATTAGCGCCCCCGAAGCACCCGCGGAAGGGTTCGGAATACTCTCTTTCGCTTAGAGAACGCGAACACCTCAACCGCTTTTAGTAAAAATCATTGCTGCCTATTTTCATTAAATTTGGGTCCTTGGGGAAGGGTTAAGACCTTTTAAAGGGGAATTGCGTAAAAAATAAAGAGAAAAAACCCTGAAATGCAAAAAAGGAACATTTTAAAGGATAGAGGTTATTTTAAGCTTTTCTTACTGTTATTTTTATGCAATTCCTCTTTAAAAGGTCTTAACCTTTCCCCAAGGACCCAAATTTAATGAAAATAGGCAGCAATGATTTTTACTAAAAGCGGTTGAGGTGTTATCGTCCCCGAAGCGAAAGAGAGTCTTCCGAACCCTTCCGCAGGTGCTTCGGGGGCGCAAATGCCTCAACCGCTTTTTGTAAAAAACATTGCTGCTTATTTTCATTAAATTTGGGTCCTTGGTGATGGGTTAGGACCTTTTGAAAAGGAATTGCGTAAAAAACAAGTGTAAAAAATAGCGTTAAATAAACTCTATCATTTTTAACGATTTTTTGCGTTTTTAGGGGGGTAAAAACCCCTTTAACCTATCCATTGGCCACAAATTTTCGTATTTTAGAAACTGTAACCATTCTTGTCCCCTCGGGTGTAATTTAAAGACTAAAGTAATGATTTTTGACCTTGAAAATCGAATTCAAAGTCATTAAGTCATTGAAAAACGTAAAAAGGGGGCGGGGCTGTTTGTCAAAAAAGTTGACGTGATAGAAGAAAACTAACAACAGTTTTCTAATCAGTGTCCCCATTGAACTCTAAAACAGCCAAAAAATCGAAGTCAACAGAAATTATGTTAAAAATTGTTCCCCAGTGTAATTTTACAAGCTCTAAAGAGGATAGGCAGTTTTACTTTTGATAATGAGTTCTGGGGAGACATAGTTATATATTTGATTCCATTTTAATGTAGTATCTTCAGTATTATTTTAATATTTGTTTACCTACAAGTAAGCTGTAGTTGACCACTATTTGCATAGGGGTGATCGAAAAGTTAAAATCGTTAGCTTAAAATCTGTTCAGAATTGTAATAAATTTTTAAAGGATGATGAAACAGATATTTCATTTATTCTATAATTGCATTCAGGGACAATTATAAAAATTATCCCTGAATCTAAGTGTAAACTCTGGAAGGTAGCCGCCTTTACTATGCAAATGCATATTTGTTTAATGGTCCTCAAATGTTGCAAATAAATACCAATTGAATGTAAAAGTCAATATATATTTATTTTAACTTCTCAAATCCTGTTTTTATTTTCCCAAATATTTGTAGAAATGTCCATTTTGTTACAAAAATATCCACTCTGTTATAGCCTGAGAGCTGGATGCAAATTTCGGGAATGATAAGGTGCACGAGATATTTCACCTGGAATAGATTCGATTGATGATGGGAAAACTTATGTCACCAACGCCAGAAGGCGGAGTGGAAGCTTTTAGTGTGAAAGGGGGGGTCGAACATGCAAACAGCGCGCGGTCCCTTGCGACAGAGATTTTGAGGAAATCGGTTGAAAATTTGCACAGTTTAAGGAGAGTGTGAATAAAAGATAATGTAGCATTCTCAAAAGTACAAGTTGTGTTTTAAGGGTTGTACAAAACTAAACGAATTTTCGAATGTTTATATGAATGTTCTGTACGGCCGACGAGGTGCAAGGCTGGACATAGGCTTAATGTATTGAAGAATATGAGTAAAAGTTAGGGTAACACTCCCAGAAGACTAAGTGGAAGACAAAGGGTGGCCAGAAGTCACCAAAGGTGCAGAAAAATCTTAAAACCCGAATCATTCGGAAACTTCTGGCTGTTTGCATATGTATAGCTGACATATAGAACTAACTATATGCAAACAGCCAGAAGTCTAAGTGGAAGCGTTCGAGAGATATTCAGGCGCGAAGTACAAAACCGAATAAAAGCGCGCGGTCCCTTGCGACAGAATTTTTGAGGAAATCGGTTGAAAATTTGAACAGTTTAAGGAGAGTGTGAATAAAAGATAATGTAGCATTCTCAAAAGTATAAGCTGTGTTTTAAGGGTTGTAGGAAACTAAACGAATTTTCGAATGTTTATATGAAAGTTATGTATTTTTTAAATTTCTAAAAATTTAAATTTTATATTTTATGCATAGTAGGGACCAAGTAAAATTTTACGATGCTAATTGAAAGTGATCGTGGGAAATTCGGTTGTAAAGTGGTAGAGCACCATGTCGTTTGACAGCTTTTCTCTTGCAACAATGACTAATAATACGCTAATAAATATAAAGTCATTATTAGCATTGTTTTTAGCGTATTATTAGTCATTGTTGCAAGAGAAAAGTTATGTGTTATAAGTCATTTGTTACATATAAACATTGGAAAATTCGTTTAGTTTCCTACAACCCTTAAAACACAACTTACACTTTTGAGAACTACTACATTATCTTTTATTCACACTCTCCTTAAACTGTTCAAATTTTCAACCGATTTCCTCAAAAATTCTGTCGCAAGGGACCGCGCGCTTTTATTCGGTTTTGTACTTCGCGCCTGAATATCTCCCGAACGCTTCCACTTAGACTTCTGGCTGTTTGCATATAGTTTGTTCTATATGTCAGCTATACATATGCAAACAGCCAGAAGTTTCCGAATGATTCGGGTTTTAAGATTTTTCTGCACCTTTGGTGACTTCTGGCCACCCTTTGTCTTCCACTTAGTCTTCTGGGAGTGTTACCCTAACTTTTACTCGTATTCTTCAATACATTAAGCCTATGTCCAGCCTTGCACCTCGTTGGCCGTACAGAACATTCATATAAACATTCGAAAATTCGTTTAGTTTTGTACAACCCTTAAAACACAACTTGTACTTTTGAGAATGCTACATTATCTTTTATTCACACTCTCCTTAAACTGTGCAAATTTTCAACCGATTTCCTCAAAATCTCTGTCGCAAGGGACCGCGCGCTGTTTGCATGTTCGACCCCCCCCTTTCACACTAAAAGCTTCCACTCCGCCTTCTGGCGTTGGTGACATAAGTTTTCCCATCATCAATCGAATCTGTTCCAGGTGAAATATCTCGTGCACCTTATCATTCCCAAAATTTGCATCCAGCTCTTAGACCATTACCAGGATTTCCACTCTGTTACATAACATTTTTTCTGCCATCCAGTGTGAAATAATTTTAAAAATGTATTTAAAGTAAACATTACAAAATGCATAAAATTATTGTTTAAACTAAACTAATTTAAAATTTTCACCATTGAAAAGCTCAGAGTCTTGGCTATTATCGGGACATTTTTTGTTTGATGATTCAAATTTTTTTTCAAAAAGTTTTTACTGTCAAATGTACGATTTTTTTTGGGGAAATGACCTATTTATATCAGTTTTTATGTTTTATGTGATGCAAAGTTAAAATTACGTGCAGTTTGAAAATAATATTATCAATAAAACAAGTGTATTATAATTATGTTGATACCAAATTGGTGTACTTATTATTAACATTTTAGAAAAAAAAACATTCCCCCCCTAAACTTAAAGAGTAATTATAAGTTTTATTTCCATAGCGTCAAATAGGGAACCTTGGGACACTCAAGCGTGGGGTTAACATGTCCAAAGTTATCCAAAACCTCTCATGAGCAAAAATATATAATTTTTTCTATTAAAATTTAAGTATTTTAAAAATTTCGATTATAATTTTGAGATTGGTGCAAAAAAGTATTTGGAAGGGAACGAACAAAAAAAACCCAGTGATTACGTCATTACAAAATGAAGAAATCAGTAACAAATTTTGAATGTAAAATATACATTATTTTCAATTAAACATTATTAAACATAACTTTTAGCTTTTTCATTAACTATTGTTATTTTTGAATTCAAAATTTTTATGCTATTATTTAAAGTGTCGCAAATGTGGGCCACTAGTTCCCCACTTACTGTTGGTGTTCATGTTCATGTTGGATGAAAGTGAATTCATCGAAAGTGAAAAGTGTGAATTATAATAGAAGAAGATAAATAAGGTAAAAACTTATACTGAAACTAACGCTTCGTGATTGTCAATAAAATATTCTATGTACACTTCTAAAATTATTATAAACACTAAACACTAAAAAAATTATTTAGGGCACAAATTTTAAACATAGAAGGATTAAAATAAACTAAAAATGACTTCATACTAAACTTGATAATGTAACCGAGTCATTGGTGTCACTTTAATGATTCCCTGCGGATATAAATTAAAAATTAACTTATTTTTCTCTACATTTAAAGAGATAGAAATTATATAGTTTTGAAAAGGGAAATACTCCATAAGCTATAATTTAGTTTAAAAGAAGGGCATAAACTAGTTTACTGTAGAATGCGAATGTGCATTAAACGACTATGAATGATTTATAAAAAATATAGTTAATACTTCAGACCAATATGGAATGATTGGAGCGCCATGGAGAAAATTCTTGTTCTTTAACCCTTTCAATCGTAGATCGCCCGATATTTTCATTGAATCTTAAGTGAAATTTGAGAAGGCTAAGTCTGAAAGGGTTAAAGAGGGAAAAGTTTGGGAACACCTCTACTAATTAATTGAATATGTGTAGTATTTTAAATTAATTGGGTGAGAAGCTAAGGGGTAAAAGTTTAATATACAATGTGGATAAAATTGTAAATACTGAGAATTTTATTTAACATGCTTCTAGGAGATTTGATATTCTGTATCTACTCTGATTGATCCCTGTTACGTAATTACCTTTGCGGAAACCAAGGAAAAATAAACAATGAACGTTTTTATCATTCACACACATGGTAAAAAACCTTTTCAAGTTTGCAAACCTACCTCGTGTGTACAGATGTATTTCCTCACATCATTTATGCCCCCCAGAATTCAAACTCACTCAATTGACGTTTAATTATTTTATCCAACTAAAGGGCATATTTATAACACGTTAAGAAACATATAAATCCTATGTATTATTGTCTCTCTTATTGGTGTTAAGTTCACTTTTTTGTGTGTGGGCCATTTCATTAAAATTTAACTGATTCAAAATTTTCAGTTCAAATACTTGAGAAAATCCATGTTGCAATTTGTTTGGGGTTAGGATCTTTTTTGATTATGAGTGTGATCTGTATAAGGTAAGATTTAAAAGAATTCTTATATTGGGGAACATATGCTATGGTGTCCCAGGGAACTTCAATAATTTTATATCCGGGGGGATGGCACTAACTGCAGTTATTATTTAATTTAATCATAATGAGTTCCAACTTTTATTTTTATTATTATTCATAACAAGACACCACATATTTTATGGTAAGTTACCGGGAGTAAAACGGTTCTCGAAAGAACCCGTTTAAAGTATTACGTATACGTAAGCACCAAAAGGGGAAGGGCTCTTTGCTTGTTTTTCCTGACAAGTGGGAGGGGAGATATGAGTGATGCTTACATAAGATGTCACAAACACTACATTTTCGTGATTGTTTCTTGCAGAAATAATTTCAACATCAACCAAAAATAAATTTTACAAAATAAAATTGAACTAGGGAAAAAAATTTTTAGTACTTTAACTTTTCGTGGGTTATCTTAGCTGACAAGAGAAGGAGAGGGTCAAAATGACCAATTACATCCTTACGTGATATTTGAACTTCAGCTCTAACTGTATGATAACCTCAACTTCTAAAAAAATACATTATTTTCAATAAAAGTAACGATTATCTACAAATATTAAGAAGAACATACCTTTTGCTTACGAAATACATAAAACGGCAAGCGTATCCTTCCGGTGTCACAGCCAACCTGCGAAAAGCCCACACACTCCCAAACACAAAAGATGTCACTAATACGAAACCTGCAATCGGCATCCCTTTCACGGTCACTCGTTCACGGCATTGGTTGACAAAGAAGCAGAGCGCCTCCTTACGGTAAATCAAGGTAATAACGGTCAAAAGCGCGTGCTGTGTTTATTGTCTCGAGACCATCCAGCCAGTTGTTCCTCGCCCCAGCGAGTTCGGCTTCCGCGTAGGAGATTTGTGTGGATGGAGTTTTTCCCAAACAGCTTTTTCGCTTTTTTTTGCTACTGTTGTTGTTGTTTATCCCGTGTCAAACAAGTGTGTAATTTCAGGGTTGAGGATGGTACTTTGACACCGAGAGAGCGATATGGAATGTTATTGCGAGAAATGACATTTCTTTTAGGAGTTCGCTATGGCTACTCTTGCGTAAATGCTCTTTAGGTTGTTGGAGTGTCAATTAATGGACTGTCTTTTCAAATCTGGGACTCGTGGAATGCATTAGTTTCGTCAAGGTGATCCGTATGAACTACTTAATTGATTGGTTTGTTGTTTTATTACTCGAGAATCAAGTAATATCATGCTACGCCAAGCTAGAAACTATAAAGTTGGAACTTATTAGGAATGTGTCACTGTACATTACTCGGCATTACTGCATTACTCGGTGCTTTTCATATAATAAAATTTTCCCTACTAATTCGTGCCTATCGAATTTTCATCTTTATTTGTCTTTTAGTTACATTTAGAGGACACTAACATAGATTTGAAATTAATATTTTCGAGACATAATTCTAAATTATATAAAATTTCTAGGCTTAAATACAATAGCATCTACCTGCAATGATGATCTACCTGCTGTGAAGATTTGAGTAAAGCAACTAAATGATTAAAATTAACTGATTGTTTTACTCCTAAAATTACCACACGATCCCATTCGTTTATTTTACCTTGTAATACTAAAAGTTTATTCTGCATTACTTAGTACGAAATACGAAAGATTAAAAGACATAAGCTAGAAAGCTCCCTATTAGTGCGGACGCTTAGCACAAGAAAACACAAGAATCTGGCAATTCTGGCTACCAGCATGAAACTTGGCACACTTGTTCTTTATGATATAAGGGTCTAAAAACCACCGGGACCCTAGCTGGGGGACCCTCCGATAAGGAGGAATCCAAGATGGCGTCCAAGATGGCGCCGACATCAAATTTGGTCTATTTTTGGATTATTTATGTCGATTTTGAGGTTTTCAGCTAAGCATATTTTAAAAACAATCATTATGAAGCTCTTATTGTCAATCTAACACATTTTTTATCGATCTGGGAAACGAAAATCCAAGATGGCGGTCGAAATTAGAGTATTCGGTTATAAACGATATTTTGGACAATTATTATTTTTTAACTAGTCCAATTCTGTAAAAATATGTAACGGAATATAAAAATACATACCTCCGTAAAGTTGGGTACATGTCAGTTTACAAAGGAATTCAAGATGGCGTCCAATATGGCGCCAAAAATCAAGTTGGTCATTTTGCGCGTTATTAAAGTTGATTCATAGGTTTTCGACTATGCTGATTTCAAAATTAATCATTTAAAATCTCTAAAACCTTTCTTTTCAAAGTTATTTGCGTTTTTACTGGTCTGGTAGAAAGATATTTAAAAGGAAAACCAAAATTTTAATAGTCCGTTTACGGCCGTTTCATAGTTAAGTTACGTTTTATTCCATAGTAAATCTTTTAAATATCTAGAAATTAGGGCGTATATAAGGGAGGGGCTCTAAAGAGGCCTGCTCCCCCAAAAATTCGGGTTAAGTGCACCCTCGGGAATTAAAACCCTGATTTCTTAGTCCCCCTCGAATTAAGTTAATATCCTGATTTTAGGATCAAATTTCCCAAAACTTGTTTGGGGAGGTCCCCCTAGACCGCATTTTTGGTGCTTAGAACACTATTATTCACATTGTTTTTATATTAAATTCATAAATATAAGAAGCTACATTGAGCTTCTTTAATATACTACATGGGAAGGGCTAAGTTTGAAACTTGGTGAATGTTTGAAACTTGGTCCTTAAATATATAGTGGTTTTGATTCATTTTGAAACCTTTTGGGTCACACTAAAAGAGTACTGCAGGGGGGTATGGGAGTCCTCCCGCAAATTTTTCTTATTTAAATTTGACATTGGAAGTAGGGTTTAAACTAATTTTGAGAATCTTTGGGTCCAAGGGTCCATTCGTCCAGGTACTGTCCAGAGGGCCTCTTCCCTTGGATCCGCGTCCATTCGCAATCATGTGTGAATTTTCATGAACTACCAAAGAGATTTCAAGGATTCCCCTAGGATTATTTCGAAGTTAAAGTCTTATGAAATTACAGTTTTATTATGTTAGTGAATTATGTGTATAACATATGTTACGCAGTGAATGTCTGAAATTGGAGAATGTCGACATTCACCGGTGAATGTCGACATTCGACATTCCCCAAATTTCGGACATTCACGGTAATATATGTTATACATAACACAAGTTTAGTAATTATTTCAATAAACTTGGAATTCAATATCTACGGAAGCTGAAACATTTCTGCAATGTTAGTGCTGGACTTGATAAGAGTGTATGACTTAATGAACCTGTGAACCTGATCTAGCCCTGCAAGATTTCGAGGAGCTACAACAACATAAACTTGACAAAAAAAAGCCAAATTAGTTGTATAATAGGAGGCCTCTATGTAGTCCAAGACATTCTCCATATTGGTAAGGTTTAGGGAGAAGTGCTATGAAGGAGATAATGATATGATTCTCGAAATTTTTTTACATCTAAAAAGGTTTAGAGTACTTGTACAGAGAAATTCAGATATTAATAATTTGCATATAAGAATCCAATATCATTATGAATATAATAAGAAACTAATTTTTGTATACCTATACAATTATTTTTCCTCAATGCAATAGGTAACGTTTTAAAGATATCAGATGGGTTAACACGTAAGCATATTTCTTTTAAAAGGTTTTTTTTTGTATATAACAAACAATGGGTCGATTCACATAGGGTCCCATGAGGGAGCAATAACCTTTCAACTTTTTTAGGGAATTCCTTTTTTTAATGAAAAAAAATATTTTTAATGCTATCAGGGATATAATACCATCAAGCCTCTGGCTTACACTATGAGATTTTCTTCTTGGATCCACCATAGTTAGAAATGCAGTATTTTTTAATTAGATGATAAAAGAAAAGCATTTGGCAAATTTGAGGCCCTATGCGGGTTGTAGGAGAGTTACATGTGGCCTTTTCAAGCTTCTTAAAACGAATTTTCAGAAAAAACAAATGAATATTAATTTTTTATGTGGCGTCCCAGGTTCAGAAAAATATTGTCTGACTGGGCGGGTCCATAATAAAGTTATACTATATATTTTTAGGAGTATCGGAACTATATGGGGAGTGCATCTTTTCCAAAATATTTTATAACGGTCAGTCTTTTATAATCCTTTACAGCGGTCTTCAGTATTTCTAGAAGCGGCGTAGGAAATTTATTGCTGGAGGGGCCCCAATAATTCTAAAAAGAAATTTAGTTCTTATCAAGCCTCAAGCTAGATATTTGCACAAGGAAAGAGGCCACCCAAAATCATACTTATCCCATCCCATGTAGTATATTAAATAAGCTCAATGTAGCTTCTTATATTTATGAAGTTAATATAAAAACAATGTGAATAATATAGTTCTAAGCACCAAAGAGCGGTCTAGGGGGTCCTCCCCTAGAAAGTTTTGGGAAATTTGATCCTAAAATCACAGGGTATTAACTAGTGATGGGCAGGTATCGATACCAAATACTTAAGTACTCGATACCTATAGGTATCGAGTGTATTCGATACCCACAAAAGTATCGATACTTTATTGACATATTTCGTTTTAAATTTTTCAATGAAGTAATCTTTATAATACCTACTGTAGATCAAACGCAGCCTGTTTCCGTTTTCAATTTGCAACGCTCAAACCCAAGTCGTTATCATCCGCGAGAGAAATTTGACGCGGCTAGGTTTTTCCCCCGCCAAATCCTTCGTCTCTATCCACCTCCAGGCCCGTAGCTACGGGGCTTTTTGATGGATCGCTTTCAGTTTTTTGAATATTAATCTGATTATGGATAGGCCCTAAAAAAATTGTCCCTTCAGGTTCATTTCCCGACATTGAAAAAAAGTACTCGATACCTAAAAGTACTCGATACCTATAAGTATTCGATACCAAAGTATTCGATACCTATAAGTATTCGATACCTATAAGTATTCGATACCAAAGTATTCGATACCTAAAATTATCGATTTTGCCCATCACTAGTATTAACTTAATCCGAGGGGGACTAAGAAATCAGAGTTTTAATTCCCGAGGGTGCACTTAACCCGAACTTTTGGGGTAGCAGGGCTCTTTAGAGCCCCTCCCTTATATACGCCCTAATTTCTAGATATTTAAAAGATTTACTATGGAATAAAACGTAACTTAACTATGAAACGGCCGTAAACGGACTATTAAAATTTTGGTTTTCCTTTTAAATATCTTTCTACCAGACCAGTAAAAACGCAAATAACTTTGAAAAGAAAGGTTTTAGAGATTTTAAATGATTAATTTTGAAATCAGCATAGTCGAAAACCTATGAATCAACTTTAATAACGCGCAAAATGACCAACTTGATTTTTGGCGCCATATTGGACGCCATCTTGAATTTCTTTGTAAACTGACATGTACCCAACTTTACGGAGGTATGTATTTTTATATTCCGTTACATATTTTTACAGAATTGGACTAGTTAAAAAATAATAATTGTCCAAAATATCGTTTATAACCGAATACTCTAATTTCAACCGCCATCTTGGATTTTCGTTTCCCAGATCGATAAAAAATGTGTTAGATTGACAATAAGAGCTTCATAATGATTGTTTTTAAAATATGCTTAGCTGAAAACCTCAAAATCGACATAAATAATCCAAAAATAGACCAAATTTGATGTCGGCGCCATCTTGGACGCCATCTTGGATTCCTCCTTATCGGAGGGTCCCCCAGCTAGGGTCCCGGTGGTTTTTAGACCCTTATATCATAAAGAACAAGTGTGCCAAGTTTCATGCTGGTAGCCAGAATTGCCAGATTCTTGTGCTAAGCTGCTGCACTATATAGGTTCCTCAAGATGATGCGGAAGAGCAAGATAAGCCCTTGGATGATAAGCTCCCTACGTTCCTCACGTATGATACGAAGAGCATAGAAAGTATTTTTAGGATATGCTCCCTACTTTATAGAGAGAAGATGTAGAAGACCAAGCTAAGTTCTCGGATGGAAAGCTTTCTACATTCCAAAGAGATGATGCAGAAGAGCAATGATGGAAAGCTTGATTTTGCTGTCCTCTAAATACTAATTAGTTAGTACTCCAAATAGAATTTTACTTTATGTTTTTAAATAATAAGGACTTTTTTATGGTAGTAATTTTCTTTATCATTAGGATGTCGAACATAACCTCTGCAATTTTTAACGTTTCAATAAATTTCGTGATTTTCGGGTTTCAGGCTTGTGACAAAAACTAAAATCCTGAAATCCCGACTATACTATCTTGACAATACTTATATCCTACAAAATGTAACCAGTTTACAAGATTGATGTCAAAACAGTTTTCGGAATAAATTACAATACAAGAAAAATAAAAGATCATCACCTCATACCAAGGGCCCCACCACACAAGCTTTTTGTATATTTATTTGTATGACAAGAACACTACATTTAAAAGAGTTAATGTACCAAAGATAACATAAATAACGCGAGAATTGCTCTGATGATTTTGAAGAGGAAACTGTATAACGATATCGTGCATCAGGTAATTCAGTTCTTAATAGATTTTTTCCGTGAGAATTTTTTTTGGAGAAACAGACTTCTTTTATTTTCTGACCGGAAATGACCTTGTCCAGTTAGGATACATTTTTGAAAATAAAACGATGCCGTGCAACAAAATGTCACTGTTCCGGAAAGATAAATGAACTCGGTGTTTATATCATTTTAAGAAAAGGAAGAAAAGCTTTCTTTTAAAAGGTCCGAGAAGCAAATATTAAGAGAGTATATTGAATAACCCAAGCCACTTTTTATGAATAAAGTTACTGAGTAGTTTTAGCACATAATTTCATAAAAGGGGGAGATCATCTTTCATTTATAATTTCTAGCACAAAAGTTAGGAATTAATTCTGATGTAACAAGTTAGATAATCAGGATAAAGTAATATTTTTTTGTGCTGTCAATAAACTGAATCAAGAATCATACGTATAATGAACGAACGTTTATCATAATTAAAAATATTGAGAAGGGTCAGTATCCTTTTAATTTAAAATAAGTAGTCAAATTGTGCACTTAAATGTTTATTAAATTCTAAACCTAACGCATTGGCCCTTTGTTTAACAATGAAGCTTTATTCATATCTTAAAAACCCATCATTTAAGAATTTTCAATATAAATTTTCATCTCTCCATCTATCATGGGGCATTGATTTTTCAACACATTTTTACATTGAACACAAATATTTGTATTTTCCTACATTAAAGCTGGAAAGTATAGATGTTTTGTTTTACATCTCTGTATCTCTCTCCTATGTTTTTTTTTCGTAAGCAATAAAAATATTTCTTTAATTAAATTTTCCATCTACTTAAGATCATTCAAAAACACCACTCCAACTCATCGATCTCCAAGAACACGACAACAACAACAACAACATATAACTAAGATTAAATTTTATTTTGAGTCTTGAAGATTCAAATACTTAAGTAGCGTTAAAAGAAAATAAAAATGTCTTTATTTACGTAATTGCTCATATAAATATAAGTTTAGTAACAATATAATAATTGCATTTCGAAAATTTTCACAAATGACTGTCTTCCCTCACCTTTCCAAAATGCTTCCAACTGAATGAACCAAATAGGTCTTTAGGATTTCACAACGCACTAAATAAAGTTTTAAGCTCATCAAAATATTTCAAAATCAAGGTTGATTTCTGATAAGTCTATTTTTATATTAGAAACCTGTACTTTTTTCTTCGTTTAGAAACAAAGTGAACTGCAAGCCACAAAATCCCACAAAGTAAAGAACAGATGCTAATTACATAGAAGAAATATTCGTAAGATCCAATATCGTCACGAAAATACCCTGAAAGAAAAGGAATAAATATAAGAGAAGTATAATAACGTGGTCCATAACAAATTTCTACTTGATTTTACAGATGTAGAGTTTAATTCACAAAAATGTTAAAAGTTAAATACCCAACGTCCTAAGTTTGGCCAAATCAAAAAGTAGCTGGGAAACCTAAACTAGCCCCTATTTAGTAACCAGAAAATCTCTTTATACGACCAGACTTCTAAATTTGACCTTCAGCAAAAGAAACACATTTTATGGGAACTCTTTTTGGAAGATAAAAACTTATGTTATAAATTGATGTATTTTATAAGTAATGAAACTTTTTATACGAAAAAAAAAGAATTTTTAGAATGTTTTTAAGTAAATTTAAATGTATTTTTTCAATATCCACGAAGAAGGATCAGTACTTTTAGTTGTAATCTCTCATTCTCATACAATACTATTTGAATTAATACAGAGACAAGTAGAATTTTTACTTCAAATCGTGTACTTATAACTTATACCCAGCTTATAAGCACTTATAAACTGGGCATCTTGGAACTCTTTAGGGAATCTGTACTTATGCCCAGTTTTCTGTATCAGTCGGTGTCCCAGATGATTTTTCCAGTGGTTACGTGTTATGGCGTACATCTAAAAAATAGTGCGATGAGCGTACATTGATAAAAAAAAATCTATATCGAAATCGAATCAGTAAGTTAGTGATTTTATAAGCTATTTGTATACTATTTCTATTAATATAAGCTTTATTTTAATGCTCTTCTTGTATAAAAAAGTAAAAACCTAGAAAAATGTTTAAAATATTTAAGTTTTGCAACAAAGATGAGTAAATAAGTGTAAATGTAAATCTTTTTTGCATATTTATTCGGAAACTTAAAAAACTGGAAAACTCAAAGAAACAAGCACTCAAATAGGAAATAAAATTTTGAATTCTAACATCAGAAAAACTACTGCAAAAAGTTTAAGGTGGTTAGGGAAGGGGCTCATCGCACCAGTAAGCTCTTAAGTTCTCAATAAGTTAAATAATATTGCACTATTTTATTCATCGATCACTCTTACGATTTCTTGCTACCTCTGTCATTTGAACTTTCTTGTTCGTTGGGCGTTCCAGCACAGGAAAGCTCTACTGGAACACCGAATGGCAGATTGAAGCTTACCAATGAGAGGAGTGATGGCTAACGTGGCCGGTCCCGCCAACAACGCATTGGACGCAATGGCCAACATCTGCTTCTCGTGCTCGATGAAGTCTCCCAGCACCAAAGGCACGATGACGGAAAATCCGGACACGATGAAACCGAAAAGGAACAGCGACACCACGAGGGAGGAGAACCCTGTCGACCACGCCACCGCGACCACCACCGCCGCTTGGGTGGCGCAACACCCCACCAGGAAGGTGGTGTTGCTCAAGAGCCAGCCGTCGGTCAGCAACCCGATTACCAGGTGCCCCACGATTTCCCCTCCCGATATGGCCATGACCGTGTATTTGCCGTTTTCAGGCGACACCCCGACGTCTTGCGAGAAGTCCACCACGATGGCGTACATGGAGGTCGAGATAAAGGTCGCGAAAGGGGCGGCGAAGAGGGAGAGCATGAAGAGAGGGTCGCACGCGAGGTGGACCGATTCCACGGAACTGTCTTGATATTTAGGTTCTTTTGTACCGTTCATGTCTGCCTTACAAACACTCTTCTCCACAATTTGACTCTTTCCATTCATGTCCGAGCATTTGCCTATTTTACCGTTGTTACAATCATTACCATCATTGTTATGATGAAGTTTGGGGGATAAATAAGATGTTTCATCGGATCTTCTATCGATTTTCATGGTAATAGGTTCCGAGCTGTCAATAGAAGCACATTGAGTTCCATTATTTATTTCCTTATAAGTCTTTCTATCGGTTTCGTTTGAATTCTGAGCTGAAAATTCGATGTTCGTGCAAGGAACTTGATCTTCGGATCGATCCAAAGCTTTGTGCGAATCGAGAGATGTAGTGAAGGTTTCTTTACAACTCCCAGAACTATTTCTGGCAATAAGCACAGACGATTTTCTGTGATGGAAATCTTTAGAAATCCCCACATTTTGGTAACGCTGTGAACTTTCCGCATTCATGAAAGGAAAGACCCTATCTGCCGACATGGAATTATAAATATTTTTATACAGCGCAGTCTTCTTTGAAATCAACGGTTGCCTCTCTCTATTAGAGTACACCACGTCGCAGCTCGGATCGGTTACAGGTTTCAGTTCTTTCGCTACGAAATTAGGACACTTGAGGAACAGAGCAGCTGGTAGGCAGTTCAGAACCAGCCCAGAGAGAATGAGAAAAGTGCCGGACAGTTCATACTTCTTCAAAAGAGCATCTGCAATGAGTGGCATGATGAAAGATCCCAAACACACGCCACATTTCGAAAGACCTGATGCTATGGATCGGTATTTGTTGAAGTTGTAGTTTATTAACGCCGGTAGGAGCGAAACACATGATGCTCCAGTTCCTGAAACCAGAAAATAAATATTAACTTAATTAAATAAATTTAAATAATAAGAATGAAGATAACAAATTTATTCATTTTATTGATTGTAAAGTTATTAAAAACTATGTGCTAACAGTAAATCCTTAGGATAAGGTGTTCCTGCATTGATCAAAATAGAGTATGTGAATAGCTCTTGAAAATTGGTCAAAAAGGATATATTTAGCATTAGCTCAAATAAAAAATTAAATTTTGAGTATCATTTAGTAAAGGAGAGACGAAAGAAGAGTGAGAACTAAAATAGCATTGTGGAACTGAACCTCAAAAATTTATAGCAAAGCAAAAAATTCCCTGTTCTGTATTTTTAATAAATAATATAGATAGTTTCCAGTTCTAAAATACCTAATAATAATATTTTATGTACTTATTATAAAAAGAAATTAAATTAATTGTACATTTTTCTACGGCACTTCTTCAGAGCTAGAAAACTTAAGACTCCAAGAGGAGTACTGTAGAATTAGTTGAACAATAATATTCGTATCAAAAGAAAAAAATAATGCTTCTTTTCAGGTTTTTGGCATAGAGAGACGCAACCTGCATCTTCCATCAGGATCTCCAACTTTCCTCCTCTCCTCTTATAAGTGCGTGCCGCCATCTCTCGTGGAAAGTGAGAACCAGGGCACCGCTCAACTAAAAAGTGGTGCTGCAGTCTACAGGCAGATATGGGAACTAGAGCATCTCTTTTATATTTATGCTACCATTTTTTAGTCGTACGAGAAACCATTTGTCTCTGTTAAGAGAATAAAAGGAGAGTGTCCTTCGAAAACAAAGAACAAAAGTCTATTTGAGACACTCGTATATATTACTTTTTTAATTAATATTTTATTTAAAATTAATTGTTGTTTAATTTATACCAATTATTTAACCAGGGACAGTAGGGAATTCAGCAAAGAGGGGGGGCTGTCACTATCTCACTTAAATTTTAACTTACCAAACAGTAGTCCCCAAAGTACAGCAACAGTAACTATGTTATCAGCTAGAAAGCAACCAGCAACTCCTGTTGCAGCAATAACAATTGCAATCATCATCACTGGCCTTACGCCAAAGCGATTAGCCAGTAGTCCAACCAAAACCCCTGTTAAATAATATGCAATGCACAATGTAAAAATAATTACATTATTATAAAGTAGTGATTGACACTTTGCTATGTTTTTATTTAAATGTCGAAACGAATATGGAATACTCAGCAAACACATATGCACTTGTACGTATTATATATTTTTCTGTTCAATTTCGTTATAGTACCCGCTAAATATCGCCAATCTCTTTCGAACGCTCAGTATTCAAATGTAAACAAATTTTCTAATTTTTAATAATAAACTGAACAGTTATAGATCTAATTAAACATTTCAATCTATGATGAGTTTGAAATTATTTAGCAATCTTTGTACTTTAAAAATGTCCAAAAGAGATTGACGATATTTAGCGGGAACTATAACGGAATTGGAATCCTTTCAAAATTTGCATATACTTGATCAGGTTTATTAACATAATCACAAGAAGTACAGTAAAATTCTATATTCTCACCTGAACGAAGATAAAATCCAGAAAATTTTCTACTTCAAGCAGTTTTTATTCTCAGGTTTGAAATTCATAACACGAGGTAAAAAAAACCCAACCACAAAGCAGTGGCGGATCCAGGGGGGGGCAACAGGCCTTTTGCCCCCCCTTGGGCTCGGGTACCTTTTTAAAAAATAACGGTAGGAAAACAAAAAAAACGAAAATCGGACAAGATATACCAAAACAAGTTAAAACCCTGTTTTATTAGGTCAAATTTCCGAAAATTTTCCCTTTTGTATTTGGAACTCAATTATTCACAACTCTTTTACATTCTGCTCATCAAAGTGAAAATCCTACACGAAAATGTATATCTAAAATTCGGGCTATAGGTACCATAACTAGTTAAAAACCTGTTTTTAGTGTCAATATTTCTAAAAAATCTTCTGGGAGAGGGCTCCCAGTCCCCCTTTGGTACATCAAACTTAATAAATTACTCACAACTTCTATTATTCTGTACTTTAAGACGCAAATCATACTTAAAATGGGTTTCAAAGTTTTATTAAACCTATTAAATATGTATGGGAGGAATAATTTTGGGTCCCGCCTGAAATAAATTTCTATAGTATATACGCCACTGAAGGGGAATGTCCACGAGACCAGTTAATCATTTGTTAACCGTGCCCATTGTTTTTTGGTAAACATGATAATGACTAATTTTTTAGAGAATGTATTTGGAGACTCTTTCCAAATTAAAATCTATATACGCCTCAGGAGAGATGAAAAAAGAGAGGGAAGAAAATTGGTGACCTGTGGAGCAATCAGTCACATAAGGTCCGGGCCCACCCTGAAAATTGGGCTTTGGCTTAGGCGCAGGGGTCGGCAACCTTTTGACACGGAAGAGCCAAAAGTTACAAATTACAAAATTTACCAGTTTTTAAAGAGCCACTGATTTTTTTGTTTCAATTTTATAGTATTTGCTTATTTGATTTGAGGATGACTCAACATTTTTTCTGAGGTACCTCCTTTCGGGAACTTTTTTACATCAAGATTTAGATGACTTGGTATAGTGCTTCGCGCTTCCACACCACAGGCCCGGGGTTCAATTCCCGGGCTGGGCAAGGTCCACTCAGCCTTTCATCCCTTCAGTGGGTCGATAAAATGAGGACCAAGCGTGCTTGGGAACTAAACACTGGGGGTCTCGCGTTAGAATGACCACCTAACCGGGACACATGCCTAACACCTTGCACCCCAGGGCCCCACGGTCACGAAAACGAAGATGGGCATCGTAAGCCTTGGCCCACTAGGGCTGTTGCGCCAATGAGTTTAGTTTAGTTTACATACACATAGTAAATTAATTTCTGTGCACTTAATTTCAAAATTTTGTAAACTTGTGACTTCCAAGAAAAATTGGAGGGTCTAGTCTAGGGGGTCCAGCAAAATTTCGAGGGGGGGTGTCCTACTTCTAGAAAAATTTTGGAAATGTTATTCATTTTTTATAAATTACACAATAGACTATACGAGAATAACTCCTGATAATTTTCAAAGAAAAACAGTACACATATTATGTTTCAAAATTTTGACTTTTGTTTTACATTTTTTTATACTATACATCAAAATTCGAATCTTTCCTATAAATGCATTAAAAAAGTACATCCCCCGATCCCATCTTAAATGTTCAAAAATGAGTAAATGAGTTCAAGGTAAAACTTCAAAACATTTTCTGGGGAAGAACCTCCAACCTCCTTAAAATGTGGTCCCCCTCCTTAGGTCCAGGCTGAATCCGCCACTGCCACAAAGAGTATTTCTGATTATATTTCTAACTATATTTCTTTATGATAATTAACCATAATAATTTTTTCCATTGAGAAAATATTCCCCCCTAACTTGTGATTCCCTTTAATAAACGTTTTACTGCATGAATATAGCCATGAGATCACATTTCGAAATAGCACTCACCCGCCAAATTTTTCGTGAAATTGACCAACGTGTAAGGAAAAGACGCGGCTTCTCTCCCAACATTGTACCTTGGTATGGAAGCCACCAGCATCACTCCTGAGAGACGGACCAGCCCGTAGATCACGCCGTAGATCCAGAGGCAGGAAATGGCTACGACCCAACTAAAGAAGCTGTCCTGCACACAGTGCTGCATTGCGCTACAGAAAGAATTCGAGTAAGTGAGCAGGATTTTGGATGATGTAGTTTTTACTTATGAAGGAGATGGAGAATCAAAGAAAAATATATCTATGATAATAAATGGGAACTTTTGAAAAACCTCTCTAAAAAATTAAAAGAAATCTTGTCTAATTGGAATAATACAAAGAAAAACAGTTAGTCTTCTGAAAGTTCATACGTATTAACTACTGTCAAGAATAAAAGTTACCAAAAAAGCTAAAAATTCTTTAATGTGCACATTACCTATAGCTAATCTGAAGATTAACTGATTTGCTCCGTTATGTTTTGCTGTTTCTAATGCCACTTCGAATATCCAAGCTGCATCTACAAAGCGTGCATAATTTAAGGCAACAGGGGGTGGGGCTCCTGAGAAAGTGTGGCCCATAAATGGCAGGAGTCCGACTTTAGCCACCACCATCTATCGCTACCTCCACAACTTTACCATGTCTCTGTCTGAAGTTGTGGGAAATAGACTTCTGACGACCTGGAACCATGGTAGTATGGCTATTGGTGTAGCTGGTATAAACTCCAATAAACGAAAGTTATAAAATCAAGCAATTTATTTTCAATAACCATAAAAGCTTAAAAGTAATATGTTACAAGTAAAAGTAAAGCAAATAGACAACACACAGCGTGAGCTGCCTTTTTATCAGTTCCAGTTCCCTCTGATCCGTTCAGTTCTTTTGCTCTAACTCGGTTGCCACAGTAGCCCCCTCCTAGTCACCGAATCAGGCCTGAAAGGGGACGACAAACCTGACCCGACGACCAGAACGAGTTGTGGTTTCCTTCCGGAGTGCAGATTGTAGAGGAGCACTGGAACCTGGAATGGTTTCAGGGGAAGGTGAAAAATTGGAACTGTACTCTTCGGAAAAAAGGAAAGCTGGCTTCAGCCGGTCTAAAGAAACACACACTCTCTTGTTATTAATAAGGATGGTATAGAATTTTGGAGCTCTCTTGATTACCGGGTAGGGACCGTTGAACGGCTGCTGGAGTGGTCGCCGCACGGCATCAACACGCACAAATACATGAGTTACGTGAGCCAAATCCTTGCTCACGAACACGGAAGATTTGGCGCTGTGATGAGTAGCTGGCACCGGTCTCAACTCCCGCATCTTACGCCACAGTTCTCCTAAAAGATCATTGCGGGATAGCTGTGCAGCAGTGTTTGAAGATGCCTGTAGAAATTCTCCGGGCAATCTAATTGAGCAGCCGTAGACGAGATCTGCTGTGGTGGCTCCGATGTCTTGCTTCAAGCTTGACCTGATGCCCAGAAGTACCGTAGGCAACACCTGCACCCATCGCTCCGTGGCATGGCACATAATGGAACTCTTCAGATGGCGATGGAAGCGCTCCACTGCTCCGTTGCACTTAGGGTTATAAGCGGTGGTTCGTGTCTTGGTGATGCCAAGGAATTTCGCTAAGGACGTGAAGAGGTCAGACTCGAACTGACGACCTTGGTCTGTGAGAATTGTCTCCGGTACTCCAAACCTGGCGACCCATCCAGAGTAGAAGGTCTCAGCTACCGTGTCAGCCGTCTGGTCTTGCATAGGGAAAACCTCCGGCCATCTTGTGAAACGGTCAACACAGGTCAAGGCGTAGATAAACCCTTTGGACGGTGGTAGAGGTTCAACAATGTCCAGATGAATATGGGCGAACCGTGCTGATGGTAGACCAAAGGAACCGGTTGGCGTGACGGTGTGTCGCTGAACCTTTGACTTCTGACATGCGACGCAGCTCTTGCACCAAAGCCTCACATCCCTGGACATGGAAGGCCAGAAGAACCGCTTTCTGATAAGATCTAGAGTCGCTCGTGCCCCTGGATGAGAGAGTTCATGCAGAGTCTGAAAAACACTTTTTTGAAAATTATTAGGGACATATGGACGAAGATGTCCAGTTGAAATGTCACAATAAACTTTCGCGGAACCTAAACTCACAAGCCTCAACTCGAGGCCGGAATTTGTTTCCAAAAGAGAACGCAATGCCCCATCCTCGCTCTGTGCCGCCGCAAGAAGGTCATAATCCAAACCTCCCGAATTCGTTAAATCAAGCTCGCAAATTCGAGAAAAACTATCTGCAACTGTATTTTGCACCCCTGGGACAAACTTGATAGATGTGGTAAACTGACTGATAAACTCCAGATGCCGGATCTGTCTTGGTGATTGCTTATCGCCTTTCTGCTGGAATGCGAACGTAAGGGGTTTATGGTCAGTATAGACCACACATTCACGACCTTCTATCATGTGACGGAAGTATTTGATTGCAGAATATATGGCGAGCAGCTCTCGATCATAACAGCTGTAACGCGTTTCCGCATTGATGAGCTTCCGAGAGAAGAAACCTAACGGCTGTACCTGCCCGTTTACCACTTGTTGTAAAACTCCTCCTACCGCAAAATCTGAAGCATCGACAACTAAGTTTAAAGGCGCATCAGGCACTGGATGTGCTAGAAGTGCTGCGTTTGAAATTGCATTCCTGCAAGCCTGAAATGCCAATTTAGCTTCCTCAGTCCAGTCAACGACAGATTTATCTTTTTTCTTCCGCTTTCCGTCACCCTTCGCTAGTGAATGCAAAGAGGCCTGCATTTTTGCTGCACCTTTAATAAAACGGTGGTAAAAATTAGCCATAGCAAGAAATCTACGCAATTCCTCGATTGTTTTTGGTAGGGGAAATTCAAGCAGAGCTTTTACCTTTTCAGGGAGGGGTGCTATGCCATCCCTATAGAAACCAGAAAACCTAAAAAATTAATTTTTGCTTTTCCAAAAACGCACTTATCGAGGTTGATCACGAGACCGTAGTCAACCAGCCGCTGAAAAACTTTCTCCAAATCGGCTTCATGATGTTCCTCGCTGTCAGAGGCCACAATGATGTCGTCAATATATGAAACGCAGCATTCCAGATCACGAAGAACTTCATCTACACTGTAAAAAATTTTGGATGGCAAAACACCAAAAAGGGTGGCAACTGAGTTGCCACTCCTAGTGGTGTTAAAGAACACCAGTGTTTCATTACACCAAAACTATCCTACCACTGGTAGAATAGTTTTGGTGTAATGAAACACTGGTGTTCTTTAACACCACTAGGAGTGGCAACTCAGTTGCCACTTTTTTTGGTGTTATGCTGGTGTTTTAATACTAGGCACCTTTTTTGGTGTTTCATCATCTTATTTCTGACTTGCCTGGGTAATAACTTGAAATTTCAATTTCAAATTGCACTAATTTATATTTTTAGTACATAATAAAATATATTAAAACTTTCAGTGAGTTATATAAATCAAATAAAATAAATCTTTCAAATCAAGAGCAATTAATTAATTAGTAAATTGAATAAATTATTTTTATAATTTTCATAAAAGGGTATTTCCACAGGTAACTGACTGACATTTTCAAAGAAAAACAATGAGTATTTTGTAATTTACTTCCCAAAATAAATAAAAAAAAAGGATTTTCAACCCAGTTTATTGCTTTCTTGTTACTAAATTTAATGGAACAAATAAATTTGCATGGTAACATGTAAATTTAAATTTACATGGTAACTGACTGACATTAATGAAACCTTTATTTCAGTCAGTTACCATGTTGTTTAAAATAAAAAAAAACATATTTAGAAAATTTAATTGTGTCATTGGATTTTGTTAACAAAAAGGCAGTAAACCGGTAGAAAAATCTTTTTAAAATTTATTTTTGGGAAGTAAATTAGAAAATACTTATTGTTTTTCTTTGAAAATGTCAGTCAGTTACCCATGGAATTACCCAAAATAGAAGTAAAATATTCACCTCTTAAAATAATTTAATACAAGAAAAAGAAAATTTCTTGTGCTTTTTGAATGAATACTGTATAATTGTAACTACCAAACCAATTACAATTTAAAAAATAATTTCACTTTATTAAGAGTTTGAAACCTTATTTTGCGGTTTTTAAACACATATTTTTTTAGAAACTAAATAATCATTTGTTGTATAAAAAATCATTAGCCATTATATACTATACGTTATTTAATCATTAAAAATAATTCCTCCGAAATAAATATATGCAGCATTTTACGAGTAATTTTAAAACAAAAAAAACTAGTTTTTATAACTATAATAATATATGTAATAAAATGTAAAGCATGTGATTGTAATAAATAACATTAATTTAATATTTATTTACTAAACATAAAGTACTTTTGATGAATTAATTTTGTATACAACATGATCCAATAACCAATAACAGATGTTTGCTATAATAATAATATTTAACATCAACATACATAATTGATCCTAACCTTTTTCCACATAATCATTGCAACCATGTTTTCTTAGAAAGGTTGAAAAGTTTTAATTACATTCTGTAAATTTTAAAAAAATGTTGAAATCATTGCATAAAAAAATTCAAAAAAAGTTTTGTTTAAATATATTTGGAACTTTTTTTATTATTTAATTTTCATGATATATTGTGTTCACTGTTCAATAAATACTCATGCACCATAAATATTTTTTAAGCAACCCTGTAAAAAGCCTCCAATAATCCCAAACTTCTGATCTAAAGTTTTTTTTAATTCAGATAAAGCAGAGAAACTTGAAGTAGTAATTTCATATGCTTATGTGATTTTAGACAATCTGATTTAATGGTTAAAATATTTTTAAGATGCTGCATTTTATAATTAATATATAAGAATACCAAATTTAAAATTCTTCTAATCCTAATTGGTATTATTGATATTTATTTGCATTGCATTATTTTTGTTTTTAGAGAGTAAAATAAATAACATTTGGATGTTAAAATAATTTATCTTGCAGCTTACTTTTTCCAAATTTGTGTTTTCAAATGAAATATTGAGTATAAAAAATATCAAATGAGAAAACATTAGAATGTGAATGTAGAAATTTTTTAATTTCATACAAACTTAAAAATTTTCAATTTTTCACGAGTGGAATCCAACTTTTTGGGGAAAAAATGATTGCATGGTTAAAATTTCATTCTCTTTTTATAAGTACTTTATTATATAAGAATATCATCTAAATAATATTTTTTAATTGATATCACGGTTATATAAATTCTAAATAAAGTATTTTAAATTAACATTTTCAATTTTTCCGGAAAGAAATAAACCCTTCGGGAAAAAAACTGGAAAAACGTTTTCCCCCCCCCCAAAGTTTTTTTCCGGCCATACCCATCTCTACTTTAAATACAATGGGAGCAAAAAATTGCACTCACCTTTTCTCAGAAGTCCAACAGGGAAGCTTGTCTACATCAAAACCTGGAAGGTAGTGTATTATGGGTTGGAAGGAAACACTTCCTTGTTACTGTTACTCAAAAATTTAATTTCTTAATATTTACATTTTGTACAGTTACACGGTAATATTAGGTGAGAAGCGTGTCAATCTTTTTCCGCAAACTCTCCCTATAATAAAGCACCAAGTGTGGGCGCGCCAGATCAGAAGGAACCAGAAGCCAAGAGGCATCAGGCGTGACACCTCCAGGGACTGAGGGACCAGGGACCTTTGAAAAATTTCTTATCTGTAAATAGAGGATTATTAATATGACATAGAGCACGGTGAATTGATCAACTCTGAGGGAAAGATGTTAAGGTCTTCGCCGACCACAAGCTGAAAAAATGGCCAAAACTGACTAATTTAAAAATCCTGAAACAGTAAAGGCAGTGAAAATGTTATCAAAGCCCATTGACTGTTTTGTGCTGAACTGACTGTGCGGCTGAATTTGAGGGTTGCTGAACGGTCAAAAGGATATGTTTAAGTGCCAAAATTTGTTTGTGTCTGCATATTAAAAACATATTAGGGGTCATCCATAAATTATGTGAGGTCAAAAAGGGGGGAGGGGTTTTGAAAAATCTCACCAAGGCGGGAGGGGGATCGATTATAATCTCACGTCAACTTTTTGAGTTAGAAATTTTACGATTTTCTGCAAAAAATGCAACGAATAGGATAGAAAATTATTTTTAAAGGTTTTAGGTAAATCTCACGTTGGGGGGAGGGGGGTACAGCAAAATCTCACCAAGGGGATGGGGGGTCCAGATTTTGAAAAAAAACACCTCGCGTAATTTATGGATGTCGCCTTAGCTTGATGACCAATCAGTCGCACAGTTATAGCTCAATTAATGAGCTTTCATATTTTTTCAGAATCAGGGATTTAGGTTTTCAACAAGCTAATACAAGTTTAAAAATATTTTATTGTGTTTTTCATGCATAGAAATTAGTAGACCCTAATAAAATATATGTTGAAATTACAATTAAGAGGATATTTCCTTGAAAAAAGGAAGTTTTTAAGGTAGATTACATCAAAGTTTATTTTATTTCTAAGGTTTTCGCAGTTAAAATACACTATTCAACATAATTATATTTATTTACAAATAAAAAAATTAATGGTCTTAAATATTCTTATTCTCCATATTCTTGAGCGACAAAACCTATGCATGACTTTAAAATAAAGGTTTGTCAGAATTATAAATAATAATGTTAGCAAACTTATGCAGCTGAGAATTTTTAATACTAGGTCACATGAGTACTTTCACAAAATTTAGGTCAACAGGGATGTACTTTGCAGCGGGCATGGAAAAAGTTGTAACCTTCCCCCGAACCTAATAAAATTTACCCAAACCTTATGTTAGCAGTAATTTGGTTCTTTTTGGGTGCCCTTCACAAAATATTTTAAGAGAAAAATTTTTTTCACATAGTCAACTCAACAACCCGCTGGTACATGAAAGGAGTAATTTCACCAATTATTGCTGGTTAAGCGGACAATTAAGTGTGAACTCACAACTCTCAAGAATCACCATGGACTGTTAGGTCTCATCAGCACGGTATAGCATAGTAACGCAAGAGAGTGGAGGGCAAGTACTAGTCTAGCTGACTATAACTGAAAAAGTGGTGACCATTGATTAGTCCTCCACTCAACCCGCTGGTGTTGAGGATCAGTGTTTGGAGGATCACAACATTTTGAATTCGTCTGAAAAGTATTATATGTATACAGGGTGATTCTGAAATGGTGTGTCAAACTTTCAGGGATGATAGTACTCATCAAGACGAACAAGAATCGGTATAGAAAGGGGGGTCGCAGTTACACCGTTAAAGAGCTAGGTCCTAATGTAGTGCGAGAGCGTTACAAAAGGACGTTTTGCCAAGGCCCGTTTAACAAAAAAAGCATAATGAAATGATAAAATTTATTACATGAGGTACAGCAGTATCCGTACTACTTACATCATAAATTTGATAGAAATTGGACCACTTGCTAAACCGTGGGGTGAGTTTTAAAACGCGCAGTATTAATCTTCTAGCCAAAGAATGGAGTTCCATTAATGGTATTTAGAAAAATGATGATCGGGGAAGGAATTTTCAATGATCATACATTGATCATTGAAACTGTGTGATCATTGAGAATTCATTCCCCGATCATCATTTTTCTAAATAGCATTACACTAATGTAAAGGAACTCCATTCTTCGGCTAAAAGATTAATATTGCATGTTTTAAAACTCACTCTACGGTTTAGCAAGTTGTCCAATTTCTATCAAATTTATGAGCTGTACCTCATGCAATAAATTTTTTCATTTCATTACGTTTTTTTTGTTAAACGGACCTTGGCAAAACGTCCTTTTGTAACGCTCTCGCACTACATTAGGACCTAGCTCTTTAACGGTGTAACTGCGACTCCCCTTTCTATACCGATTCTTGTTCGTCTTGATGAGTACTATCATCCCTGAAAGTTTGGCGCACCATTTCAGAATCACCCTGTATATATTACGGGCAAAGTGATTAATTGGGCATTTTTGGGCATGCCCAGAGTGAAAGCGGGCAAAGAGATAAAGTTCATTGAATTTATCACATTAACATGCCTGGGCATTATTAATAATGCCCAATTAATCACTTGGCCCGTAACATATATATGAAGTATATTTTTAAGAATTAAGAAAAGTATATTTTACAAATCATCATAAACCTAATAGAATAAAAAGAGCAAATAATAAGAAGAAAAAAATACCCGGTGCTTTAGGATTAGACGAGTACAAATCTTTCCAACCTGATTACTACAGGAGGCAATGTTTTTTTTTATTTATATATAAAAATATATAGCAAAATTTAAAAGTTGAGATATTTTATTTGTGTTTTATATTGATGTTTGATTACTATGAGCAATATAGCATCATAGTACTTGAAGCTTGCGCTCAGCTAATCCTTAAGTACCAAATACCCTAATATTGAATTCGGTAATGGACAATTAAAGTAAACTAAACATGTCATTTTAATGTGCTTATTCAAAAATTGTTAGTTATTCTAATAAGATTTGAAAAAAAAACATTTTGAAACCCTGTTTCTTACTGTCAAATTCAAATATTTCAATAAGTGAGCCTTAAAACCCCTCCTATATATTACGGAGCTCATTGCTGCTCCCCCAATTGGTTCAATTCCGTTAACGTCAGGGATGCAGAAAATGTGTTTACTTTCAAGATTTCCCCCAATTCATACAAAAATTTCCCCAAAATTTAAAAAACTGATAAAGACCTTCAAAAATTCTGAATTATTGTCAGTATCAGAAATCTGTTAAAAAGTAGTGACACGAATCGCCACGTATAAATTTTTATTACTGTACTAAAATTCAATTCAATAGTATACTTTTCCATAAAATTTCCCTAGATGGCTAAAATTTCCCCCGATCCTAGAACGCCGGATCGGACATATTCTGCATCCCTGGTTAACGTTCCTGCTAAATATCGCCTATCACTTAAGAAAGCCATATATTCAAATATCGACAAACTTTTTTTATCTTTAATGAAACTGGACAGTTATTGATCTTCTAATTAATCATTTTAATCTATATGTATTTGAAATTATTTAGCAAGTTTTCCACTTTTTGTGTCCATTACATTACAATACAACATGGTGGTAATAAGCGGGGTAAACGAAGCGAATCCAGTCTACAACTGAATTCGGCGACTTTTTTACCAAGTGGAAAACCGGTGGTATCCGAGCATTAAATCGATATCGCCAAATTTAGCGGTAAATATCTGCAGGCCGGATTCGCTTCATAAACCTTTAGCAGGAATATTAACGGAATTAAACCCCACAATTTAATAATCTGATATGCTCAGGTTCAAATCCTTCTTTTTATTTTTCAAGAGAGTCAATTTAACCTCTGTTATACATACAAGCAATTTATTATTCAAACAAAATAGGGTGCTTATGTATTAACCCGTCGATCGCTCCATGACTCAAATTCAGCGCGGCACAGCCATAGAAAAGTCAATGGGTTGTTTACCGTTTTCGGATTCAGTCGTAGGGTTGACGAGATAATACACAAGAACCCAAAATCATATATGTGACTTCTCTGAAAGGTGGAAACAAGTTGGAGCCGAGCGGCGTAAGCGAACAGAAATGAACACGCTCTGCGCACGCGCAACTCAGAGGCGCTAAGAGTGGCGCTTGCGCAGAGCGTGTGTGTGGCTGTTTGCTTACACCGCTCGGCTCCAATTTGTTTCCATCTTGACAATAAATTGGCTGAAAATATTTTCAAAAATTTCGATGGCACCTAGATTTTCCTTCATTTTAAATAGACGGGGTCTATTGGTTTCTACTTCCCGAAATCTACGATTCGAGATGCTAGCGTCATATTTTTTAGCTTAAATAATAACTGCTTTTCATTCAATTTTGATAATTTTTTTTATTTTATTTTGAATTTAATACTAGGTAACCTTCGCGGCTAGAGTTTTCAGTAAAAAAAAAAAGAATTGGAAAATCAGAAAGTGGAATTTGAGTTTAGCAAGCAAATTGGCGGATTTCCGAGTGACAAAATTGGCGGATTTCCGCCAACTGGCGGAAGAATCACATGTATGCATAATAGTTAAGTGAAAAAACCACACAGGCACATTGCTAAAATCTTGAAGGGGATATATGGGGAATTGCAGATTTTCATCGACAAATTAGAGGATAACAATTCATTGCTCGGATGCCAGCGTTTTTCCACTAGGCGAAAAAAAAAGTTGACATATTCAGCTTCAGCTCGTATTCGCTTCATTTACCTTGAAATTAACTGAAGATGAGGTGGTGAGTCGCATTGAATTTTGTTCAAAAAAAGTGGGAAGCGATATTCAAAAGTCAGATCCATGTTTCAACATCTTAAAAACTTTTTGGGATTTCTCTGAAATAATTAAAAAGCCATTCCACTCGTTAAATATTTTACAATTTCAACACAGCAGGACCCTATTTCCCCACTTTCACAAAAACACAAATCTGCTCGAAAGAGCACAATTTAACGCTTATTTTAAATTTCCAAAATTATGTGAATTTTTACAATTTCGCATTTCACAATAGGTACAGACTCTCCTCATCAATTTTAAAAGACATTAATAAAAGCAGATGCCGAGAAAAAAACTAATCTAACAAAGACGAGGGTAAATATCACCAACCATTCGAGCTATAAGCGCGAAACCTAAGCCTGACGAATCGATTGGGAAAATAAATTAACCGTAAACAATATTTCACACAGTAATAAGTTAGGCACAGCTTGGATATACGTCGACCAGCCGCCATGTTTACCCACAGCTCAAATGATGACACACAACAATTTAGATCTAATTTGAGCTATGAGTAAACATGGCGGCTGGTCGACGTATATCCCAGCTGTGCCATAAGTTATTTTATACTAAAGAAATTTAATATTTGGAGTTAGACATGCTATCGGTAAGGTAAAAAGTGAAAAGTTTGCTTACCTATTGCACGCGTTTCAAAGGTAATGGGATTTACATTGGGGATCTATTAAATAGAAATTTGGTTCCTATTTTGACGAAATTTCATTAAGTTTTCGCTCAAATAGTTTTCACTGTAAAACCTAACCTTTTTTAGACTTCTATAGCCAAAGAACAAAATTAGAAAAAAATTTGGAATTTACAAAATTAAGATTTTTCTTTCAATTCCGAAAAACCAGGTCCTTTCACATGTATGAGAAAACCTGTTAAAATAGGAAAGCTCTTTAAAAACTTTTTACGTTCTTAATCTTTTGACGATATATGAGCAGGAAAACATCCGACCTAAACTAAGTCTGACGGATCGGTCGCGACCGATGAATTTAACCCTTACCTAAGTATTTCTACCAATTTAAAAATAGCCAAAAATATAATGTCCGTGATCTTATTTTTACCACCTAAACGATAAGCATAAAAGTACAAAACTTAAAACCATTAGCACAAATGCATATCACTCCACAATGTCAACAACAACGTCAATACATACAATGTCAACAATGTTTGAAAATTGTCGTGACGAACTAGATCTAACCAAGATTAAACTCTAAAAAAAACGAACTCTAAACGACGGAAACAGTACATACTTCTGGCGTGAAGGGCCTCGAGTAGTAAAGTTTAACCACTAAATATATATTTTTTAAAAACAAGGGAGTAAAACAATCAAAGTTACTTACCCTAACATGGCTCCATTCCATAGCTGACTGCTGATGCCAGTTGAGTTTTGGTGTAATAAAAGTTAGAAGGGTGTGGTGTTCGATTAGTCGATTTGGATACTACGCCAGACAACACCAGAGATAGAGTTGCATTTCTCAGTGTATGGCGCTTCTGTGGTGTTTTTTGAACGCAAAAAGGGAGACGTAACAGCTTTTAATTCTTACAAAACCATTCTAATACTATGCTTACACTATATTTGTCGTTGACACCTTATGTAGTGTTCAATTACATCACAATTAATGTCTCTACTCTCGAAATTGGTGTAATAATGGTGTTTTAATACTCATTTGTTTTTACAGTGTATGAACCTCTGGAACGTTTGAGCTGCGTTCCGTAGCCCAAAGGTCATGCACGTATACTCATATAAACCTATGGGTGTTATGACAGCGGTCTTTGGTATGTCTTGCGGTTCGACTGGGATCTGATGGTAGGCTTTGACTAGGTCGATTTTTGAAAAAATGCTTTTACCGCTTAAGGTATGGGTGAAATCTTGAATATGAGGTACGGGATATCGGTCAGGAATAGTAACATGGTTAATTCTTCTAAAATCACCGCAGATACGATATCCGGCTGGCTTTTTAGGTACAAGGTGGATAGGACTAGCCCACTGGCTTTTTGAAGGTCGTATTATTCCTTGTCGAAGGAGCTCTCCAAATTCCTTCTTTACTGCCAGTAGCTTCTCGGGCGCCAGACGTCGAGCCGGAGAATAAACTGGGGGACCTCTAGTCTCAATCCAATGAGTGACAGAATGGGGTTTAGGATTCTGATTTAAGACAGGGTTGGTAAGCTGGGGGTACTTGGAAATTAACTGAGAGAAAGGGGTGTGACCGGAAACCATGGTCAAACCAAAGGTTGGTCCGGGACAAGCTAAACCCTTTGCGACAAGATTTGTGTCCTTGTCAAGTAAACAGTTATTTTTAATGTCAACAAGCAACCCAAAGTGCCTTAAAAAGTCTGCCCCAATTATTGGATGGGAAACCTCTGCGACCAGAAAACTCCAAGGAAATTTTTTCTCAACATCAAACTTGAGCTCCAAGACCTTAGATCCAAAAGTTCGTATTCTCGAACTGTTTGCGGCATATAAGGTTAGCTCAGCTGGACTACTTTCGGGAGAAAGCCTTTTGGGAAAACAACTGACCGCGGCTCCGCTGTCGACAAGAAATCGGAAACCAGAAATTTTGTCGTACACAAAGAGTCGGCTGTTTTGCTGGCTGTCATTTGCCGCCGAGAAAACAAATGAGCCGCCTAGTTTTCCGCAAACTGGCATGGTTTGATACATTTAAAGGCTTTTTCTCCGAATCTTTGGTGGTAAAAACAAAGCTTACCTTGCTGCAGTCGTTCCGATGACTTGCTCCGGCTTGATGACCGAGATCTGCGTGAGGGGTTCCTGCTTCTGGAATACCTTTGGCGTCGCTGAAATCCGCTCGCAGACGACAATCGCTTGACCTCCGCGCACAAAGCCGAGATCTCATCCTTCAGTGATTGAAGAGATAAATCTGTCGAAGCCACGTCATAAACTTGTGGAACCGCTGAAACTTCACAAATTTTGTCGGCCATCGCTGCTAGACTCTCCAGTGGATCCTTGTCGCTCCTAACGGAAAGAATCCGTTGGGAGTTGACCGGCAAGCGCTGCATCCAAAGCGTACGCAGAATTTCATCATCAAGCCTACCAGAGGACAAATTCTTCATTTCTTGTAGCAGCATTGAAGGTCGTTTGTCCCCTAACTGCACATCCTGGAACAGAAATCTTAAACGTGCAGTTTGTGATTGAGAAAACTGTTTAATGATGGCATATTTGATTACAGAGTAAGGGTTATCTGTAGGGGGTTTTCGGACTAGATCCGAAATGGTGGAGAGAACACTCTTGTCTACCGCAGAAACTACGCAGTGAAATTTTGTGACTTTATCAGTTATACCAGCGAGAAAAAATTGACTTTCAAGTTGCAAAAACCAGGTCTCAGGATCCGACTCCCAAAATGGAGGCGCTCTGAATGCAACTCGAGCTAATTCCGGTTGCGATGAACCTGGAGGAAGAGTTGCAGCTGATTGTTGATTTGTCGGAGTCCTCTCATCATCAGACATATTTTTTGATTGCTGGCGAGAGGTTTCTCATAAGGAAAACGCTCAACTCTACCCGAAAAAACCTTGAGAACGGCTGAAGCACAGAGCGGGATCAGTAATCGCAAACTTCCAGAAAGAAGGTTTAATTAGTAGAAGAAATCCATCGAAGATTGATCTCCACGATCGCATCGAAGACAGCAAAATCAGAAAATCTTGGTTGCGTAACTCTTTTGCCAAGTCACCACTATGGCTATTGGTGTAGCTGGTATAAACTCCAATAAACGAAAGTTATAAAATCAAGCAATTTATTTTCAATAACCATAAAAGCTTAAAAGTAATATGTTACAAGTAAAAGTAAAGCAAATAGACAACACACAGCGTGAGCTGCCTTTTTATCAGTTCCAGTTCCCTCTGATCCGTTCAGTTCTTTTGCTCTAACTCGGTTGCCACAGTAGACTGGATTCAAAAGTTTGCTTCTCTCATTTAATTTCTCAGTCGAGAAATTGATGACTGATTCTATCAACCAATTTGTGTTTACTGCTTCATTTTATTATTTTGATTCCCCTTTAGATATCGGAAATTAAATAAATAACCACACATTTTGTCAATTTCCTTAACAATAATAATATTTTAACTGTTTTATTCTTTGTATATAGTTCTTAATTGGTTGGTGTTGGATTCTGTCGACTAAAATCTGATATTTTTTTAACCACGGAAACACTTAGTCATTTCTAAATTGAATCAAAAATATTCTTCTATATCAATGCATGAGAGATGTGTATCTGTCGATTTAATTGTCAGATATGATAACGTAAAAAAGCAATCCTCAAAATAACTTGTCAGTATACTACACTGGTGATACGTTGATAAAACGATAAGCACAATTTATCACTGGTTATCTTTACCTCTATTTATACTAAAATGAAACAATGAATTTAGTTATCAATAGTTAGATCACCTTTATACATTGATTTTCGGGGGAATTCTATCCATGGATGACTGATCAGAAAAATTCCAAAAGCATACGAAAAGGTGGTACTAAAACTGACACATAAAACAGTAATTTTAACTGATATAGTCAGTTCTAATATAACCTATAACTCAACATAGTTTACCTTATAAATGATACGGTATATAACCCGCTTTATATTTTTTCTTATAGAAAATCTTTCAAGAGGAGAAAAATTAAGTTGATTTTCTGTTATTATAATTTATTACTACATTTAAAATACCAAATCTATTTTCAGCACTAATATCTGAGTTTTCTAAAAGGAATAATACACCAAAAGACAGTTTAATTATCTTTATTTGATTCAATGAAAATATATCCGTTTGGAAAAATTACTATGTAGTAATTTGTATTTAGTCTCATTAATAGGAGTTAAGTTTAATAATGTGATAAGTAAGATAGAAGATATAGTATTAATAATTTGAGAAGCTTTATAAATTTCATTTCTTAAATAACAAGATTAAAAAGAGTTAGTTTCAAAATTCAATGGAATTCAAGCAAAATTTTAAATTCTGATCTAAATTAATTTAATTATTTTATTTTGCGTACAGATAATTTTTTCAAGATAATACCAAAGGTGTAATTTTTTTAAAAATTCTTACTTGCGTACTAAACATAAATATGTTCTAAAGACAATGAAAAACTTTTTTTTTTACATTTGCTCAATTGAGGAATGGTCGAAAATCCATAAGGTAAATTAGTAGCCATAGTTAAGTTACCCTTGAAAATTTTATTTTAAGTATGTATTCTTTTAGTTACAAATTTGACAACATTAAAAAATAAGATCAGATGTGTGTCAGATAAAATAGAATTAAAAATAAGTAATGGGTAGCTTAAAAAGCAAGTCAAATTACATAATTCTTACCTAGCTGAAAGAGCTAAAATAACAACTTATGTACCCATAGCTCTCAGAGAAAAACCAGGGAGTGAATGACAATTATTATGGTAAAAAAAGCAAAGCTTCAATTGAGTAATCGACACCCTTTATCAATGATCTTATCATAAGTTTTGAAATAACCGTCTATCTTTATAAAAAGGTAGAAAATTTTCTTTTTGTAATTTTAAAGCTATTTAATATACTGAATCCTTTAAACATTGTTACTTTTTAAAATTTATATTTAACTTATAATACGAGGGTTGTCCGTAAATAAGGTTCCCTATGAGCTGCAGACGCTAGGAACGCTGTTTCGTGGGATTTGCACGGAATAACCTCCGATGGTGGCATCAGTTTGGTAGAAAGGAAACAAGATTCTATTTTTCAGATTTTAGGCAACTTTCCTAGTTTATTGGATCATCTTCTCTGGACACACATTAGTTAATTTTAATTTACAACATAGTTTCAATATATTTAAACAAACTTTTGTAATCAAAGATTAATATCCGAGACATTTTTCAGGATTATCACCTTCTCTCCCTGATTTAAAATTGTACGAAGAAAAAAAAGCTTTTTCGATACAGGATACAGACATAGTTACACTTAAGTAGTTAATGTTGTTAAAACTATCACAAAACTTTGACAGAAATAACTTAATGAACTCATTTGGAAGAAATTTAATGATTTATAGTTAAAAAATGACAGGATGAATTTTAATCTTGAAAGAGTTGATTAATTTTATAGAGTCTGAAATTCTATTCCCTTAAGAAGATTAATTTTGAATAAACAGTTTTTCTTAGAAAAACTATAAAGTGCTTAACTTTTTAATAACCATAAATGTTATTAGATAATATTGAAGTAACTGATCATTTATATATCTTTTTTGAGCTTTATGTTATTCACAGAATAGGTTTTTTTGTCTGGTGTTTAAATGATTTAACAGTTGAGGCAAATGAAGGTAGATCTGGAGATAATTAGAAACATCAAGTTTAATAAGCAATCGACAAGGATAGTCAAGATGAGGATACATTGATAAATCCTTTGACAACGAAAAGTTCTTTTCTTTGCCGGTATAGAAAACAACCTAAACTATCCCCAAATACTCAGTATCTATCTCTGAAATTTTTTCAGTCTACTCCTCTTTGGGCTCAAATGATCCCAGTCAAAAAAAAAGTCGTGATTTGGATCACATGGCCTGTCAGGTAGATATATGGCTGATAACAACGGTTATACGATTCAAAAGTATACACTCCGCCCTACTAAAAGGTTCTGTTGACTATAATTATGCAGCATATGAAGTTGCTGACTATTTGAATACAGTCAAAAGCACCTATTTCCTACAGTGTCTCATCCATCCCCAACATCGGGGTTGAAAGGTGGCTGATGGCACTTGGATATGGTGGCCGTTGCCGGTCGTATCGGTTTCATCGCCCCGTCCTCTGGCTGGTAATCTGGCAACAAAGGGGCATTCGGGACAGCCCAGAACTCCCTGGACAGTGGAGACACCGTCCTCAAAGAGTTGGGAGGCACGGCCAAGAAGAACGGACCTCCCACCACGGACATGGGCTCCGGGACAACCTGTGGGGAGACCCCCTGGGCCGCACGGTAGGCCTCCCGGGTGACGATGAAACAGAGGACGACATCGACAACCAGTAGGAACCCGCCCGCCATGATGAGAAGAGGCCCTAGCAGTTTGTAATCTCCGTCGAGGGCGGTGGTCACTGTGTGGTCGCCATCTTGGTGGTACCGTACCTGTTGTTAAAGATTTAGAAAGGTTATGAAGTTTGAAAATTAAGAAGACCCCAAAAATACAGTTAAGGAATGTGCAGCAGTCGCTATTGCATCGGGCATGATCTCGAGTCTCCCAAAGAGAGCGGATGGTAGCATCCAGAGCCTCCGCTCCGCTAATATATCTTTCACCACGTCTCGCTAGCTCCAATCGAGACCCAAATTTAGGTTTCGGTTCGTTGTGTCACCCTCTCTCGCTGTTAGGAAAAACTAGGGGGGAAACCAGACTAGCTAGGTGTGGAGTGCTCGATTCCGGCTTAGACGGGATCGAGGCTTCACACTCTATTATGCTATTGTTAACTTTGTGGCAACGTTTTTAAATGTTATAAAAAGGATTTTCCTGTTGTTATTACACTCACTCGTTTAATGTTTTAATAAAACTCTTTGGAAACTAATATAGTTCTTCTTGCGGTTCTCTTGGAGCATTGGGGGTCGAATACTAGGTATTCTTCCTTCAGCGGCATGCTATGCCTTGCTCTTCAATAAATTTCTTTGTTAAAATAAATTTTTTCAATAAATTTCTTTTATATCTTCTGATTCCTTCGATTCTCTATATTTTTGGGGGCTCCGAATCGTGCCGGACGCATAGTAACCGCTACAAGTGAAAAAATATGATCACGTCAGGAATCATCATATTGTAGGATTTTTTAATTCATAAACAGGGTGTTTCAAAAGTCCATTTCATGGCTTTTATTTGGAACCAACGTGTCCTAGGGTCACTTAGCTAAGGGTAGACCTTACTTCCATGACCCTAGGACACGTTGGTTCCAAATAAAAGATAAAATAATTATCTTTTTGGAAGGTGCACATAAAAAATTAAAAAGAAAAGGGATAAGAAAAGAAGATATATTTTAAGTAGTTAGTGTTAGAGAACGTTGGAATAGCAGACTTTAAAAAAGTATTACACACATACAACTTCTGTTTATGAGCAGTGTTTAGCTTTTAAAAATTGTTTTTTATAAGCCAACACACCTGTGGCGGCTGAGGCGGGTAGGATATGGCGGTGGTCGCCGTTCCAGCGATAAGGAGGACGAAGGTGAGGGTAGTGCATACGATGATGATGGGGATGCGGACGAAGCTTGGGGGACGGCCGATGTCCGTCGCGGCCGCCAGGGTTACCTCGTAGATTGGGGCGTGATTAGTTACATGAGGGATGTCTATCATGCCTCTTTGTAGACCTAAGTGACCCTGAAATAAAAAGTGCAAATAAAATCCTCTGAAACTGTTACTGAAACGGACAATGTTATGAGTTACAAATTACGTCACACGTTTATGAGAGAGGAGGGGTTTCTGGGGAGGGAGAGTTCAAACTTTGCGACATTAAGAACTTTTCTTTCACTGATTTTTCAATTCTAAAGAACAGTACAAAAAACATGAAAGTATTAATATTAAGTTTTCGGATTTTATAATCTGAAAAGAAAAAATCATAGTTTTATCGATTTTATGTGAAAAAAATTTCTTTATGAAGCTACCTTTTTTATATTAATACTAGCTGATGTGCCCGGCCTTGCACGGCATATCCGCTTTTTTTTTTTAAATTTCAATACATTTAAACCTTATTTTACAGGGTGAAAGGTAATAAAATCCATCCAGTTGTCCAAGCATTATAATTTTTGAGCGATTTCTATATGCAACCACATGATCCCCATAAAAAAACAGGAAAATATAGAAAAAAAATCTCCCAAAATTATTTAAAATATACCCATTTAGAACCCTTGATTAATTATACAGGATTTTAATTAAATTTATCTGTGAAATTATTTAATAATTAAAGCATATCCATTTTGTAATTTTGTTAAAAAATCAATCTTCCTAGTTGAAAGTAAAGCCCTGGATACTCTACCTTATAGAGGTAGGTAGGTAGAGTATCCAACTTTCTCCAAGTTACAATATGATCATTAGGGTGTCTCAAAAAAAACCTTTTTTCAAAAAACCTCGCTCCCCAGGGCTTTTCTCATTCCTTTTGGTCCCAAAAGATAGTGTGTGAAGTTTCAGCCCCCTAAGTTAACTCTAGGGTTTGCCTGTAGAGCCCCAAAGCTTGAAAAAAGTGGAAAAAATAACCAATTTTCAGAATTTTAAAAAATTATGTTTAAGATTGATAATGCAAATAAAACTGGTTCAAATGCGTTCGTAGGACTTATTTAGATGGAATATATTTATTTATGTGTATTAACTGTACCCTAGAGCCCCTATAATTTAAGATTAAAACGTACTACTTCGGGACGTTGCACACACCAAAGCTTATAATGCATTACCGGTGGACGAAATTAATTAAATCCTTATTTCTTCAAAGGAACTCCCTCAAATGATGCCATTTGGGGCTAAAATGATATTATAAATTATAAAAACCAGTGAAATAACAGTTTTAGCCCTTCCACTGAGCTTTTAATGTAAAAAGTGCTTTTCTTCAAAATTTCTCGTTTCCAGCTGATGAAACCCAAAATTTATACTAAAAAAGGGGTTTACTGAACTTTTTTAGATACCAAACATTGGAACCTTTATAGGAGTTTAATTTTTTCAAGTAGAATTAAATCTTAAATAGCACAGATCGGAAATGACATGAATATTTCCTATACCTGACGTGAAAATCGATTTTCTTTTTTCAAAGTTAGGAAAATAGTTTAATACTTGTGAATCTTGGTTGAAATGTGAAAGAAAGAAGTTTTTAATTAAAACTTTCCCCTAATACGTTAAAAGGAAGTAATTTTCCAAACTTAAAATAAGAAAATAGATTTTCACGTCTGGTATAGGAAATATCCATGTCATTTCCGATCTGTGCGCTATATAATTTAATTCTACTTATTAAAAATGAAACCCATATAAAGATTTCAAAGTTTGGTATCTAAAAAGTACATAAACCCCCTTTTTTAGTATAAATTTTGGGTTTTATCTGCTGGAAACGAGAAATTTTGAAGAAAAACACTTTTTACATTAAAAGCTCAGTGGAAGGGCCAAAAACTGTTATTTCACTGGTTTTTATAATTTATAATATCATTTTAGCCACAAATGGCATCATTTGAGGGAGTTCCTTCAAAGAAATTCGGATTTAATTCATTTCGTCCACCGGTAGTGCATTATAAGCTTTGGTGTGTGCAACGTCCCGAAGTAGTACGTTTTAATCTTAAATTATAGGGGCTATAGGGTACAGTTAATACACATAAATAAATATATTCCACCAAAATAAGTCCTAAATGACACATTTGAACCGGTTTTATTGCAGTATCAATCTTAAAATATAATTTTTAAAAATTCTGAAAATTGGTCATTTTTTCCACTTTTTTCAAACTTTGGGGCTCTACAGGCAAACCCAAGAGTTAACTTAGGGGGTTGAAACTTCACACACAATCTTTTGGGACCAAAAGGAATGGGAAAAGCCCTGGGAACCAAGGTTTTTCGACAAAAAGTTTTTTTTGAGACACCCTATAATGATCATCCTTTGATTTAAATTTTCGTTTCCATGGAGACTATTTTAACAACAACGCTCCATGAAACTTTTTATTTAAAAGCAAGATGAACTTTCAAATAAAAATATTTTAAAATATACTTAATTACCAGTTTTAAAATTTTAAATTTCATTTATTTATATTTTTAGATTATTGTTATAATTTTTAAATGGACTTGTATCTAGTTTTTCTTTTAAAAACTTGTTATTTTGCATTATGTTTTTTTTGTAACAATGGGGTGAGCAGATCTCTTCTGGAGGAGAAATAAAGCTATTTCAGCGAAATGACTATAAAAAGGCTCATAAAATGTAAACAAAGCGAGGTCGCTACGTCACAACATACTGAAAGTTGGTCTGCCAATGTTAATCCTATGAGAAACTATGCATAAAAACCGACGAAAATAACTAATTTCTACTAATTTAATTTGTTTTTTGGCGATTGTTACTGATAGATGATAGTTCAAAATAATTTTTAAAAATGAAATAATAGATGTAACTAGATTAATTAAGTTTTTATATGGTTTTAATTTTTACTAAAATCAGATCATTCACAATGGGAAAAACTCATTCACGGCTCTTATCTAAGCATTGTTGAAATAAATCGCTCGTCCTAAGTTTTTTTTATGAATTTTTTAGCTTATTTAATCTTGATAACTGGATATTTTTTATTGTTTTAGTTATGAAATAGTTTTAAACGTCAATAATCTCAGGAGAGACTACAGAATAACAGGAGACTATTTTTAGAAATTAAATAATCGCAATACCACACTGTAAAAAATTGAAACTTATGAACAGTAGAAAGTACAAATAAATTAATTCGGAAATATATAAAGAAGCTAACTTACGTAAAATAAGATATATTTTTGTTTGTTCCTCTTCTATTGAAACAACCTGAGACCGCACACCAAGATCCGTCACCTTTTGGCATTTTTAAATCATTTGTTTTACAATTAATAAAGCATTTTATAAGAAAACAATATGAAATGAAAAAAAAAACTATTCATTTGTTTAGAAAATTTGCAAACGATTATTTTGAAATTCACGAAATTCCAAAGATGAGATGGTAATTAATGGTATTATGGTAATTTATAAAAAAACAATCTATTTATTAAAGGTAAAATAATATGATTTTATGCATGAAAAACGTGACAGAAAAATAAATTTTAAAATTTATAATCTTTAATTTATTAATATAATTATTAATTATAATTATAATATTAATTTAATTATAATAATAATTTATTCAAATATTGTCAATAGTTATTTCAACAATGCTTAGATAAGAGCCGTAAATGAGCTTTTCCCATTGGGAATGATCTGATTTTAGTAAAAATTAAAACCCTATAAAAACTTAATTAATCTAGTTATATCCAGGGCTCGATTTCTAAAAAAACAGGTACCGGAACGGTAAAATTATTGGTCGCAAACTGAAAAAAAGCAAATACTTTTTAATACAAAAACTATATTTTTTAAATTTAAAAAATAATTTAAATGTGTTGTACTAGACAAGGAAGGATTTTCTAACTTAATTATTGTATAAGACGATGAACTATTTAGGCAATTTTTTGTTAAAAAACCTTTTTTTACAGTACGTTGTACTTTTTTTCGACAGGGCGCGTCTTGTAGAAAGCGGGACGGTTTATCATCAATGACCCAATAGTGTTGTATATCCTACCAGTTTGAGGAATATAATGCGTAGTTCAAGTCCTTAAACGGTAAAGTTTTTTTTTAAATTTAAAATCTGCACAAGTGAATAGTTGGAAATAAGTTTTAAATAGTAACAACAGGAAATTGTTTTTTAACACATCTAGGATCATAGAGGCGTATATAGAAATTTATTTCGGGAGGGGCCCAAATATCCTATTAGAAAATTAAATCACTATCAGGCCCCAAGTTAAATTTTTGCACAGGGGGGGAAGAAACTCGAAATTCCCTCTAAATCCTCTTTACGCATGTTTACAGGTTTAATGTTCTTCTTAAATATTTTTTAGTTTATGAACCTAATCTGAAGATAAATGTGATTAGTTGAGTTGTAAATACAAAAAGGGGGGTCTGGGGGTTCTCCCCCAGAAAAATTTTAGAAATTTGACCCTAAAAAGGGTTTTAATTCATTTTACAAATAAATACAAATACAAATCAAGTCGACCAACTACAGGCGTAAGCCCAGCAAGGTTGGTCCAGTCTTTTAACTTTTAGAACTTTTTCTTCGCACATATAGAAAGGTTTTCGCGGGCTGTAGTTATAGGAGACCCCTGAAATAAAATAATAATTTTTTAATCGAAAAAGAGGTTCCGGAACGCCGTTCCGGACCGTTCCGGCTGAAATCGAGCCCTGGTTATATCTATTATTTCATTTTTAAAAATTATTTTGAACTATCATCTATCAGTAACAATCGCCAAAAAACAAATTAAATTAGTAGAAATTAGTTATTTTCGTCGGTTTTTATGCATAGTTACTCATAGGATTAACATTGGCAGACCAACTTTCAGTATGTTGTGACGTCACGATATTTTATGAGCCAACCTTTAGTACTCTATTAACCTTGCATAAAAAGGGTCAAAAATGGGTCAATTACAGTTTTCAAAACATAGTCCTATGTTTTTCCTTGAGTTTTTTTACGTAGGTATACCAATGGTGCAGATCGGAAGAAAACTGTGGATTTGTATAAAGACAAACAAACATACACACATTGAATTTTATTATATTAGATATTCTCTGTATAATCTGTAACCCTCCTTAAGTTCTTAATTATTTTTAACTTTCTTATTTTGTCGCTGTAAATCATCTTAATTTACTAATTTAGCATAATCGCTTTATGACTCTCTTGTTCTAAATCTAAAGCCGTTAAACGGACTTTAGAAACATTCTGTTCTTTTGGAGTAGCAGTTTCTTTTGATATATTTTCTACCAGTTTTAAATTTTCAAGGTTGCAAGTTTCACACCTTTTGTGTTCTAAGAATATTTTTTGACAGTCGGATATTTTTTTCGACTCCAAAAGATAAACATAAAAAACCTCTTAATAAATACAAGTATTATAAGAAATGAATGTTACTCAAAGATAAGGGTAGAGTGTGAAATTTCTCAACCACTCTCGATAATCATTAAAAGTGTTATGAGTTCCTTGTAAGAACACACTAGAAAATACTTATGAAAGAAGATGCATCTTATCAAAACCTTATAAAAAACTGAAAGGACGTATCTACTTTTGACTCATACGAATTTCTCAAACAAACCATGAGATAATTTTATATTTCTCTCGAACGAAGAAATTAAACTTCAAAAAACTTATATTATACTAAAAATGTTCAGTTGTTAATTATTAATGAATTGATTTTCAGTTATTTAATAACAAAAAAAACTATAAATTAGGGAGTGAACTTTGATGATTCAGGAGAACAAGATGATTAATAAAAATTTATACTACCCGGGGTATTGTTTTTTAATTTTATTTCATCAGTATTTATATTATTTACTGAGAAAAAACTATTCCTATTTCCAAAAGAACGTCGAAACTTGGAGAACAAATCTACACTCTCATCAGTCAAATCAACGCTTTGCAAAAACATATTTAATTTTGATTAAAAAAGCACTATCAGAAAACATAAAAATGCAGTGAAATAAATAAATCAGATAAGGTGAACCGAGGGGAACTTCCTAGTTTATTAATGCATTTAAAAGGGTTATTGTGATGCGAGCAACAAGTGTTACTTAAATGAAAACACAACATTTTTCTTCCAATGAGGCTGAGGATAACATGTGGATCCCTTTTGTTCTTAAAGAAAATAATAGATATTTCACCTACCTGCCATAACAGGTAATAACATCAAGTGACTAATGTACATTTGTTTATAAGCAATGAATAGGAGTGGTAACTTGACCACAATTACTTTATCAGATTAGAACCAATAAAACCGCAGACTTATCCAATCTCCTGCTTGGTCAACTGAAGGATTTGGCCGGACGAATCGTTCACGGCCGGACAGTCCGGTTGTGTGATGAAATTGGTGTCAAGGTCGTTGCTAAGGGAAGTAGAGACGATGAGTGGAAGAGGGCAGGAAGGTTCTATAGGCCAGAATGCTTTATAAGGGATTTTAGTAAAAGACAAGCTTAGATCAAAGAACAAGAAAAGTAAAGAGAAAATCTTGCTTGAGAGACACTTTATTAGTTCCGATACTTGGATTCTGTTTTTATTTGATGATTATCACCAGTTCTCCAGAAATATATATATTAAGGGCAAAGTGATTAATTGGGCATTAATAATAATGCCCAGAGTGGAGGCGGGCAAAGTGATAAATTTCATTGATAAATGCCATTGAATTTATCCCATTGCCCTCATCCACTTCGGGCATTATTAATAATGCCCGATTTATCACATTGCCCGTAACAAATAAGGATTAGAAAGAAAGAGAGAATGAGAAAGGAAACGATGAAAGTCTGGGAAAAAATGAGTGTCAACCAGTTCCGACCCAACTAATATCTATCTTTAACTTTAAATACTATTGTTCTAATATGCATATAAACCATATCCTGATCTTAAAATCCTCTAATTTATCGCCATCGAATGGTGCATAACTTGTAAAATGTTCCCATATCTTAAGTAAATGTAAAACCTAATTATCGATATCCATCGATGAGTTTTTCTAAGTAATGAACTTGATGAACGTTCAGAGCTTACTAAAGGGTCATTTTGAATGTAAATTTAAAGATAATTAAATCGCCATGCCAGTTCAAAAAAACGGAATAAGTCCAAAAAATGACTAATTGACTTTTTGGGCTCAAAAATATGTCTAAGCTTTATTGCTCTACATTTGAGTGGAAAACGGGGGAAAATAACTTCCCCCTATATTCAGATACTATTATCTTTTGAGTTTGCGAAATCGATGTCCATTTATTCTATTTTTTTTTTAATTTTTATTTGAAATTAAAGTTAATTTGTCTTTCTTTTCTTTTGTGCTGTAAAATAATTCAAAATAATATTAGCTTTTAATTTAAAAGTATTTTAAAATTTTTTAACCATGGAATGTTTGACTCTTTTCATATTCGCTTATTGCTCTATTGATACTGCTTTCATGACTCTGTCTCATAATAATTTTTCATTTGTCTTTCTATTTCTCACTTTTGTGCTTTGAACTAAGCAGAAATACAATTTAATAGTCAATTAAACGGGTTTTTAAGATTTTTCTTCAGTTAAAATTCTATAAGGTTGAAAAAGATGATTAGTCCATCAACTTATTTCAACTGTAAACTATTTTTAAATGTACTTATATATTTTTCGACGATTGCTCTTTTTTAAATAGGATCCTGAATTTTCATTACAAATTTGGTGGTTTACCACAACAATTCCATTACTTATTAGATAGGGTTTTTTTCTCAAAACTTGGTTTTTAGACTTATTCCCTTTTTCAAACGGACGATTCAATTTTTTTTGTCCTTAAAAAAGTTTTTAAGATAGAACAGCTATTTTGAAAACCTTTACAAGGAATAACGATAAGTAATACATACCATACAAATGCAATAAAGTAGATTTTTAAAATATCCATGGCAATCATTTCTTAAAAATAAACAATACATATGAAACATCATTATTTACTTGCGTGTCTCTTATTTTGACTCTGACGTCATAAATACGGGAAGAGCTCCAATTGGTTCCATTCTTCTCTGTGATAGTCATAAAACTATCTTAAGTACGTTCTAACTTTTCGGGAAGTAGCAATATTGGACTATTTTGGCCATCATTGACCCATTATTATACAGTTCATGCTACTTTTCTTTGGAAAGACAGTAAATAAAAACAGCTGTCGCATTATTCAATCAATAACCTTCTAACTATTTTCAATACCGTTTTTTTGTGTCACTTAGAGGTTTGACTGTTAATGAATATTTATTGCGTTGGAAAACTCTGGTCCGATAGTATCTTCTGGAATAATTGAGTTAGAAGTTTTTTTGAGTTAGAAGAAAAAAATGAAAGAATCTGGAAAAGGAATTAATTGACAATGATAACATAACAAATGTTCGAATAAATATTAAATAAACATTAAAGACTACAGGGTAGGATTAAGCCTACACGTATATATACAACCTGCTAGCCGCATGTGGCCATCATGTTTTTTCGAGCCCGTCAAAGTTTCATCTTCTCTTTTCTCCTCTCACTTTTTCTTCTATCCTTCTCTCTATTTTTGGTTTATCCCCATCCTCTACTTCTCTCTTTCATTTCCCGCTTTTTCTTTCCTATTTCCATGTTGTCTTCTTAATTTCATGGAGGAACTCGAGGATTAACTCTAGTTTAAAAATAATAACTCGAAGAACAAATTCATATTTGCCTCGTATAAAAGCTAAGAAAATGACCTTCGCTTTGAACACGATGAATCTTTTAATTTCTCAAAAGAGCATACTTACTAATTTATTCTTTTCCCTTTCCTATTCACCGGAAATTAATTTCGCAGGGTCGTTTTAGGAAGGCGTCCATGGGGAAAATGCACGCCAAGGCCTTTCGATATTTCCGTGCAGTCCCATAGGTATCCATGCAACAAATGGCACCGATGATCGATAGAACTCGCCAAGGCTGCTTTTCGATTTAAAGATCACCGACTCTTTTCAAACATTGATTCCTCTTAGCGTCTGTGATTGAACAAATCGACGTAGATTAAAGTATTTTGGCCAGAAAGGATTAAGCTGCTTGTTCGAATGGAACCTAATCACGAAAAGTTGGATCTTTGTTGAAAAAACTTGGAAGTTATTTGAACAACCAGTTTAGTTCTGGATATCCATACAAAAGAGACTACAGATAACTTATGATGAGTTATAACAAAACGAAATTTTATAATCATATAATTTAAATGAAGGATTTAAATATATTTCACATAAATAAAATGTTTTATGTAGCCTACTATTTAAAAAAAACTGAATAATATTTTTTCGATAATTTTAACTAAATATATTGTTTATAATGTCTGAAAATTTATTAAATGAATGAGCGGAATATCTTTGTTACCAAGCCCTTTAAAGCTACTGTCATTGTCTTTAAAGCTACTGTCATTTTCTTGTATTTATTCAGTAGTATATAATATACAGAAAATATTATTTTTATTCTTTAAATATCACATCTATGCATCTGAAAAACTACTTAAAATCTTATCTGCATCAGCATTATCTTTTCTAGAGCGAATAAATTATTGTTCAGATAAAACTGAGAATGACATCTCGAATTAAGTTAAGGTAACAAGGCTGAAAAAAGGTGAAGATCTAATTATATCTAGATGACTAACAAATTTCTAATTTTGTTCTACAGCCAAGCCATAACATCTAACGCTATATTTCATAGTACGAGAGTAAGCGGTTTGTTGTAAACTTGGCAATTTATGGGTTTTTTTAGTTTTTAGTTATTGATTTTTAAAATATGTCCGTCTTCTTTGGGACACCCTGTGTGATATTATTCTGAAACATTTTGCTAAGTACATTAGCGTTAACGGGAAGCAATCAAAAGAAAATAAGCAACCCATTGCTCACTAAGGGGCCGAATCGGCCCTTCCTAAGTGAAACAAAAATTTTACTTTGATGCAATTGATCTTTTATACAATGAATTTGAGATACTATTAATACATACTTATCTTTTAACTTGTAATATATCATTAATTATATTAATTACTATCAATATTAACGGTACTTTGAAGCAGTGGCGTAGCCAGAAAAAAATTTCGGCGGGGGATGTTGATATTTCGGGAGGGGATATGGGGTATTTTTAGTGGTTTTCTATGGAAAAAAAGGAAATTTCCTGAGTTTCGGGGGGGGATATATCCCCAAATCCCCCCCTCTGGCTACGCCCCTGCTTTGAAGGAAATATTCGTGGCTTTTTGAGGAAACTCCGCCCAGTAAAATTAACAGATATATACTTTCTCAACCAATAAAACCACACCATCCTCTAATGATTATTGATGTTAGTAAATTTGTCAACGAAAAAAAATGTCCTTCCCTCATTTCATTTTATTTAAATTGTCTTTTGTACAATTCATACACAAGATTGATATCCATATCCGTTTGGGTTAAAAAAAACTGAAAAGTCTATACACATGTAAATCGACGGACACTTGCTAAAGCATGAATTCCAGAGGTCCAAAAGACACTGGAAGCTGGACGGGCTCCGATCGCTTTTTGGAGTAAGCACTGGTGTGGAGTATGACGGCATCACACACCTCTCTCTGGAATTGCATTGAAGGGGCGTAAATGGTCTCTAGAAACCCTCTGGCATCACTACCACAAGCCTTTTCAGATAGGCTTAGGAAGCAAGTTTCGATTTTGCTGACATCTCTGAAAATGAAGATATTTTGATAAGACTGGGGTATAAAAGTGTGATATTTTGCATTCAAGATAACAGACATTGTCATTTTAGAGTTCTCATTGTCAGTGAAAGAACTTGTTAAATACATCAAAATCGTGCTCTTTGAATACATGTATACTTTTTTGGAGTTATTTGAGAAAGATATTTTCAGAGAGTTTTACATTAATTTTAAATATTTTGATTGAAAGCAACCTTATAAATTATTTTTATACATCTTGAATTGATATTTATGACAATGTGATCTTTCTTACATATTAATTCTTTTAGTTCAGGAATAAATTATCATGATTTATTTTTTCAAACACACTTACTTGCATACTTTCTTCTGCACATCCAGTATTTCTTCAGGTTTTTTGGGTGGGTTTTTTAAATCAAAATACCCTTCATAGCAGGAGACATCAGTCAGTGCTTTTTTCATGAGACAGTCCTTGTGTTTTAGCATTTCTGTGTAACAGTAAAAAGAATTAATTTGACTCACTCTTATTAGTAAAATTTAACTCTCTCAGTTTTAACTCTTAAATGTAAGTAATATACTAAAATGCATAATAATTATTAATAATGCATTAAATAGGTTAAGGATCTGATAAGTGTTCTCGCTAAGTGGTTGTTATACTACAAGAAAAGTTCTTTTTCTCGCTCTCATACTTCCAACAAAGACAAAGAACGCAATATAAAAAAATTAAAATAAGTAAGTTAAGAGGTATGGTATAGAATAAGTGGTATCCTTTTCTCTCGATCTTCTTGGTGAATCGAAATTTAACCAAAGACAAGCTAAAAAACACTTTATTGATTCAATTCTTTATTTTATACCTTTGTTCAAAGCAGACCCTTCTTTACAAATCTTCTTCAAGGTTGTTTGAACCTTCTCTAGTGTTGGCAAGTCAAAACCGCATTTTGTAGCAGCTTCTCTTAAACATTCGGCCAATCTTGGTTGGAGAGAACCTATAGGAGTTTTTGAAAAATAATACTCCTTATTAAAGTATATCGTTTTAAAACTATTCAAAGTTATAAAATGAAAAATAATCAAGCTGTGACGAGCAATTATACCTCAATAATTATTATGATGGTTTTATACTAAAGGACCGATAATAGATAAAGTAATTGAATGATAGGTACTATAGATCAAATACTGAATTTCTCTATAAATAAAAGTATATTTTTTTCCAAAATCACGCCATATGATGTTAAAACTGAAACTGAGTCTATAACTTGAGTTATAACTTAAAATATTTAAGAAATTATAATTCCGTTCATTATATATAATGAATATATTAATGTTCTAAATTTTACTTTTAAAAATGATGAGCAATTTAAATTTTGAAAAAGCTTGAAAAAAAACTAATTTAAATTAGTAGGTGTGCATTATTTATTTTTTTATCTTGTATATAGGTCTCGAAAGTGCAATTATTATTTTTTAGACTAATAGGTTGTTTCTAATAATGATATCGGCTTATTATTTAGTAGTTAATAATTAGTTTTTCTATTTAAGAAAAGATAAAAAGGGATTTATAGCCAATTTTTAACATACAACATTCTTCCTTCAAAAGGTACCAAAACTCACTGTTGTTTCTTTGTGTTCAATGATTTTAGGAAGTTGATATTTAAATTTCTATTTTAAAGAAATCAATTTGTTTTAAAACTTTAAAAATTGCATAATTTAATATTTTTCCATTAATGAAACCAAATTTGAAATTCTAGCATACAACTGACTTAAAGTTTCAATGTTTTTTATTATGTACTGAAACTTAAAATATTTAAATTCAAATTTTTATAAAGATGCGTAGATCAAAACTGCTGTCAAATATTAACTTGAGCTGCAATAGCAATAACCAGGTAAGTGTTTTTAATGTTGGCGTATAATTACTTATAGTCTGATGTGCTACCATTTTTGGTATTTAGTTACTAAAAAATTTTCAAAGTGTAGTACATCTAGCTGCCACCAAACAAGCCATAGTTTTGTTCCTGGGTTGGAGTCTTTTATTTAAGAATGACAGAAATATTATTTTGGACAAAATATGGGTAAAATGTGAGAAATAAAAGTAGGAAATATAAATATATTTAAATTTATAAACTCATAGTATAATTGCTATGAAAATAATTAATGAAAAAAACCTTTTTAAAGAACAACGTTTTTAAAATGCACTAAAAAGTATAAAATAATTTTTTGTAACTCCTTGTAAAACGAAAAACGTGGGGATCATGCAATAATATTTACAGCTACTACTCTTGTCACTATATTTACCATTATATATGATTATATCCACAGTTAAAAATTATTTAAAAGAAATTAAATAATTTTAAATGAAATAATTTTTTGATGAAATTAAGTTGGATTAAATACCTAATGCATGATCCCCACGTTTTTCGTTTTACAAGGAGTTACAAAAAATTATTTTATACTTTTTAGTGCATTTTAAAAACGTTGTTCTTTAAAAAGGTTTTTTTCATTAATTATTTTCTGGTTTTTAGTTTTGTTGTGTAAAGTTTAGAATTCGCGACCTGAACCCCTGAACGCCTTCCAAGAATTTGATTCCGTTCTCTTTTTAATAAAACTAAAAAGTGTTTTTTTTTCTGAACTTTAACTATAACACATGACTTTACTCTGTTTTTTTTTAAATCATTGCACAGTTTTTGCCTCTAGCTATTATTCAGATGACGTTGGAAATTTTTGAAACACTAGTAATATAAAAAAGTGTTTTAAAAATATATTGGTGACAAACTTGTCAGTAACTAATTAATAAAGTCAGTCCCTTAGATGTATTACAAATACAAAACTTGCATGTACAGTGGGCCAAACAAAAAATGGGACACTTTCGATTGTGGGCGAACGGCTCGTCGTAGAAGGACATCCAAGGTACCGTTCTTCAAGTTTCAACGAATTCTATTTAGGGGGATGTTCGAAATGTTTTTAGGGGGTCATCTACATATTAAAATTGATACCAAGTCCAGAATTTTCTATGGACACCCCCACATTTTATTCGATTTTTGGAAAGAGCACACAAAGTTTACCCAAAATACCAAGTGTCGTTGAATTTGGAACGAATGAACCTTAGGGGGCCGTCTCCAAAGTGAAAAATTTTATTTTTAGGTTATTGTTGAAAATCTCATTGTTACAGCTTTACCAACAATATGTGTGTTTTTTTATTGTTGAGACTAGTGAATAACGAAATAAATAAATTTTATTTTACTTTACTTTAACAAAAATGAAATATCATTTGAAATTCTGAGTTTATAGCTAATTGCGAGGACGGAGAGAGCTGTAGAAAAACATACAATTTAGAAATTATGGTAATAGTAGTTTTAAAGGATATTAAGAAAATGGTAAACAACTTTTTATACTAAATCTAGATAAATTTGCAGGTTTTTTTTATATTATGCTAAAAAGAAAGATATGTAATAGGTCTTCCCCCTGTGTTTTGGGAGGTTTTTTCTCTTTCTTTTTTTATGCATTTTTCATTCTTCATAGAAACTTTTGTTATTAGGCTTTCTACATGGTTTAAATACACAGGGTATCCACTTTATTTATAAAGTGAACCAATTGTTATCTTTTTATGCGTTATTAACAGATCCATTTTTTAATAACCAAACTGTGCAAAAAAAGTAAATTATCAAGTTTTTATTCGAAAAAAGCATATAAAAAGTACGAAGTTTTACAGGATTTTGGTCCTAATGATCATATTTAGTAAACATATATTCACCATTTTTTTAAAAATGAAGGAAAAAAAACTGCGGTACATTTACGATAAGAAATAAAGAAATGTATTGCTCTATTTTTATGAATAACTACGTATTTTATGAATATTACTTATTATTAGCGTATTAAAAAAATTCTGATATGTGACACTTTTGTGGCAATCATATTATAATCATGTGTTAAACTGGGAAATCGCTGTGACGGTCACACAGATCCCACAAGAAATCAGTTAAAAAGATAACTATATTCTTAACAATTTCATTGAAACTGTAATTTAAGATACTATAGTAAGTTTATATCAAGTCAATTTAATAACATGACTTTTACATTTAGACTTTCATAATAAAAGAGCATACAATATAGATCACCATGTGGTCCTAGCCCTTCTAGTGGAGCCAGAAAAATATAATGACACACTATCCAGACAATAAAAAAAAGCAACAAAATGTAATAAAATTAGTATAAACACAAAAACATGTAAAAGCAAATACTCAAAAGTAATTAAAAAATTTAAAAGTTCAACTAGAACTTCACAAGTTTACAAATGAAATCTTATTAAAAATAAGGTCCAAAATGAAGCAGATTGTGATTTAGAAAAGGAAATTTACAGAGAAAACACCTGTGACATAAAAACTTTACTGCTACTACAAGGCTTTATAGGTGATCTATTCACATTCAAAGAAAGACAATAACATGAAACAAATACAGAACACTAAAAATGATACATTTAAAAACGTGTACTTCCCCCTAGGTTAGCAATTACACATCGCAACCTTACTGGCATAGAATTTATTAAGTTGGGAATAAGGGTGGTGTTCATCTTTAAAGCATTCCACGCCGCAAGCCCTCTTTGAAAAAGGTCGTCAGAGGACGTCACATTTTGAGTGCTGATCAACCTTTTCCAGTTTCCCCAGATGTTCTCGATGGGGTTGAGGTCCGGGGAGTTACTGGGCCAATCCAGGAGTTGTAGTCCTTGATAGGAAATCCACTCCTGGACGATTCGGCTTTTATGTACTGGGCAGTTGTCCTGAAAAGAATTTAAATATAATACAAGGCTCCTTACATTTTTATCACAATTTAGGTTCTGCAAAAAAATCACTTACTTGCTGTAGTATGAAACACCCATCAAGGAAATGATTATCCAGGATATCAGGTACCATTGCATGTTCTAAAATGTCTAGGTAAGACCTTGAATCTAGGAATCCATCAATTCTTACAAGGTTACCTAGACCTTTACTGGAGAAGCAGCTCCACACTGGTACCGATACCCTTCCACTCCTTGTGCTTGCCTGCAGGTATTGGGGAGCAAACCTCATGCCTGCAAACAAGATAAAAGTGTAAAAGAACATTTATTAGCACATAAAAGCTAAAAAAATATTTAAAATTATACATTGTTTCAGGGATAACTACGATCACCTTCTTCAGGGATGGAAACAATATATAGTTAGATAAGATTGAATACAATAATGGTCAAAGATGGTTATAGGTTTATCATAAGTATTAAAAGAAACCGTTTTCAGGATTTTGGGAAGATTACAGTTAAAATTCGGGGATACAGATACAGGTAATGGTTCATACCTTTTGGTCTGTACACAGAGGAGGTGTACCGGTTATACGTCTGTACACAGCTTTCGTCTGTGAACAAGACGGACTCCCATTCAGACGACCAGTTTGCATGCTGTAGGGCAAACTGCATCCTGGCCGCCTTCTGTGCTGCATTTAATTTCGGTTTTACAGCAGCCTTTCTGCAGCCCAATCCAGCCTCTTTTAGAACGTTTCTGATTGTTTGTGTTGTGCACTGAAATGAAATTCCCATTAATATTTTGATCAGGCCAGCAAAAAAATGCCTTTTACCAGTATCTTAACAGACATACAAAAAATAGTAATTAACCGGTATAAAAATACTGGAATTTTGTGCGTAAAATTCAGATGCAAATTTTGAATTATATCCCTTTAATTAAATTATGACAGCGATTTTTAAAAAATATAAGTTCGTATTTTTATATATCATAAAAATTGAAGCGTAGAAAACTAGTAGAAAAATTGGAAGAAAAGTAAATAATAGCTCACATTAAGGTTGAGAATTCTCTTTATTTCTGCTGCGTTAGTGAAAGGGTCAGCCACAGCCACTCCAATTATGTTGTAGCAGTCGTCTTCGGTTAGGCAAGGAAGTCGTCCGCTACCCTGTTTTCTTGCTACGCAGCCTTGAATTTGATAACTGCAAAAGGATATTTAGAGGATAAGGGTAAAGTAAAACAAAAACAATAGTTGCTTAGTTTAACAGGTAAATTTATTAAGAAGAACAAACTTACTCTTTTATCCATCTCCCTGTAGATGAACGACTCAGATGCAGTCTCGAACTAATCTCTCTTATAGAATATCCAGCGAGATGTAGGCCAATGACTTGGCCTTTAATAATGTCATTTGCATGCGAAGGCATTTTCAAATATCACATTAATAATAAAAATATTTCTTTTGGAACATTAATATTCAACTATTGCCAATTTAAAATTATCAGAAAAATAATTAAATGAATATTTAAAATTAATTAAAATAGTTCCTTTAAAATACCTCTCGAGAAAGTTGGTTCACTTAATATATTAAAAGGTTTTTTTTAGGGAAGTTGGTTTACAATTCTTACTTTATTACATTAATTTGGTCTATTTCCCAACGTCTTCCCTCCTTTTTCATCACTGAAGTGATGAAAATTTAAGTCATGAATTATTATATAAAAGACTAACTAAATCTTTAAACTAGAAATCTTAAAGAGAAAGATACACTTAACTACATATAAATACAGGGTGTTCCAAAAAAACCCCAACTTTAAAATATATTTTAAAAAAATGAACTAAAAGAGAGAGATGAAAATATGCTAAATTACAACTAAATATGGTTTTAAACAAATTTAAGCGATTTTTTTCCTTCTGAGGATTTTTTGGTACACCTTTAGAGCACGGCTCACTTTAAGCAGAAGAATTTTTAGAGGTTTAAGGGTCCTACTTCAGAAAAGTTTTCAAAATTCGCTCCTAAAATTAATGATTTAATTCATTTTTATACTCCTCCTCATTATGTCAAACGAAAGGAGGATCACTCATAAGTCGCGTAAGTTTAAAGAAAAAACCCTAGATATATTTGAAAATTTTAGGGAGGCGTAGGGGGTCCTCCCCCCCTCCTGAAAATTTTTGAAATTTTTACCCTATAACTACGTGTTTTAACTTATTTTCAGACCCTTTGGGTTACACAGCTGCTTGTGAGTCAGTATAATTTTTTATAAAAAAAATAAACTGTATAAAATTTATGCCAAAATTTAGGGAGGTTTGAACCCCTTACACCACATTTCCCTTGGATACGGTCCCGGCGGCACATATTAACATCCTCGAATGTTACTATTTCGTTGCATAATGCATTTTTTTATCAGGGAAAGAAATGAACTCATTGTTATAACCATTGTTGAACAACAATGCAACATAATAATGAAAATAAAAGAGTGAATTTTCTGCAATAATAAACGGCCTGTTAATTAAATAAATATAAATTTTTAATTTTCTGGGTAACTATTCATTAGAATTTTATATAACTTTGAATTTCTGCTCAAAAAATTATTCTGAATCGAATGGTATAAATAATTTCAAAATCAGTAATGATTAATTTTTTAGCTCTTAATTACTTTCTAATTATTTTATAATTAGACATGGAATATCTTAATAAAACTATGATATTTATCTTTGGAAACATTTAATTAACCTACCCTCCAAATTTAGTGCTGATCCGATTGGTAGTTTTTGAGTAGAGTAGAAACGTTTAACCCCCATTTTTACATAGAATTTTCTGTTATTCCGACCATCTCCATCCCCTTAATTGTTGCCATATTGAAACGACACTTGGTATTTTGGGTAAACTTTGTGTGCTCTTTCCAAAAATCGAATAAAATGTGGGGGTGTCCATAGAAAATTCTGGACTTGGTATCAATTTTAATATGTAGATGACCCCCTAAAAAAATTTTGAACACCCCCCTAAATAGAATTCGTTGAAACTTGAAGAACGGTACCTTGGATGTCCTTCTACGACGAGCCGTTCGCCCACAATCGAAAGTGTCCCATTTTTTGTTTGGCCCACTGTACTTGCATGTATTGTGTATTACTTTTATTCTTACAAATTTTCATTTTACTAATATTTTTTACAACACTTCTAAAGCCATCTTGATAACGAGAGGCAAACTGCACAACAATGATTTTTTAACAATAAGGTCCTATAGTTGAACTTATAAACTTTAAGTCCCCCTGGGGGTTCAGGGACAGCAAATTGAACCAAACTAACGAGATAATATCGTATTGTCATCCAGATCTGAACTATGTTCAAAATTTCAAGTCTCTAGCTCATGGAGAAGTATGCTTAAAATTGATTACTAAATTCCTCCCGAACAGACAGATAGACAGACAGACAGACAGACGGACGGACGGACAGACAAGATTGAAAGCGACCTAATAAAAACGTTGTAATAAAATAGAAAAAAGGATGAATTTGTAGATCATTGAAAACTTGCAAAATCAATAAAAATTAATTTGTAAATAAAAAAGATATACTATCTAATATAATAAAATTGAATGTGTATGTGTGTCTTCTATACAAATCCACAGTTTACTTCCGATCTGCACCAAACTTGGTATACCTACGTAAAAAAACTCAAGAAAAAACATAGGCTATGTTTCGAAAACTTTTATCGACCCCTTGACCCCTTTTTGTTCTTTTTATGGTCATTTTGCTTTTGGAAGAGATCTGTTCACCCCATTGTTACAAAAAAAACTAAATGCAAAATAACAAGTTTTTAAAAGAAAAACTAGATATAAGTCTAATTAAAAATTACAACACTAATCTAAAAATATAATTAAATGAAATTTAAAATTTTAAAACTGGTAATTATAGTACAAAATATTTTTTATTTGAGAGTAATTTTTTTTTTAAATACCCCGTGTGGTGACCGGGGTACCCCGACGGTGACCAAGTGGTTACCAAGGGGTAAGAATAGTCCCAATGTACCCATGCATGTCGTAAGAGGCGTACTAAAATGGGTTGGGCGTGGGGCCAACAACCCCACCCCGTAAAAACTCCCACTGTTACGAAACCTAAAGAATATGAAACCGGACCGCTCTCTCGGAGACGACCTGGAAAACGTTTGAAGGATTTGAGATTTGGATGCTGGAACGTTCTGTCATTATATAGAAGTAAAGCTCTCCAAGCGCTCATTGAACAAATTAATCGCTATCATATCGACCTGATTGCCATTCAGGAGGTGCGCTGGATAGGAGAGGGAGTTTTGGAGAATAAGGACTACACTTTCTACTACAGTTGTGATTCTCAAAAGCACATTTTTGGTACGGGATTTGTTGTAAACAAGAGAATCAAACACCTTGTTTTAGATTTCAAGGCAAAAACAAGTAGATTGTGTAGAATCAGAATTAAGGGCGTGTTTCACAACTTCAGTATTATATGCGCTCATGCGCCAACTGAAGATAAGGATGATGAGCAGAAGGATCTTTTCTACAGTGATTTAGATGCTCTCTACTATGATTGCCCCAAAGGTGACATCAAACTTGTATTGGGCGATTTTAACGCTAAGGTAGGGAAGGAAGATGTGTACCGACCTATCATTGGATGCCATAGCTTACACTCATTTTCTAATGACAATGGCATAAGGCTTATTGATTTTGCAGCCGAACATGATATGGTTGTGGGAAGCACCATGTTCCAACACAAGAACATACATAAAAGGACTTGGAGATCCCCTGATAACTCTTCTTTCAATCAGATCGACCACGTTCTGATAGATTCCAGACACTTTTCCAACCTTCTAGATGTTAGGTCCTTTCGAGGTGCCAACATCAATTCTGACCACTACTTGGTTGTGGCGAAAGTTAGAGCTAAAATTTCAACATTCAAGTACAAGCGTAAAAAAAGTGACGGAAGATTTAACTACTCTAAGCTCAACGAGCTGAAGATCAGAGAAGAATTTGTGAAAGAGTTGAGCCATAAAATTCGGGACAGTGAACCCGATGTTCCCATTAGTACTGAAGACCAATGGCTACTAGTTAAGGATGCTATTTTGGCCACTGCTGATCAGGTTTTAGGACCTGCAGTTAGGAATGTTAAAAAAGAATGGTTTGATGATGACTGCAAAGTTGCAACCGATTTCAAAAATAAGGCTTATCGCGATATGCACCAAAAGAGATTCACCAGAAAATCAACGGAAGACTACCAAAATGCTAGAAGAAATGAAAAGAGAATTCACAAAGCAAAAAAGCGACTGTTTTATGAAAACCTACTCAAGGATGCAGAGCATCTGAGAGGTAGTAACGAAAGCAGAGCTTTCTACAAGGTGATCAACAACAGTCGAAAGGACTTTAAGTCCAGAGTAACAATTTGCAGAAACAGTAGCGGTGAAATTCTCAGCGACCCTACCAAGATATCTAACAGATGGGTGGATTATTTTTCTGACTTACTCAACACCACTTACTCCACCAATACCCGTATTGTGCCCCAACTATACCAAGCTGACATTCAGGTCCCTCCACCAGCTTTGGATGAAGTTGAAGTGGCAATCAAGACTTTAAAATTAAACAAGGCGTCTGGTCCTGATCGAATTCCAGCTGAACTATTCGAGTTTGGAGGGAAATTGCTATTGGAGAATATCCATAGAATTATTCTTTCTATCTGGAACGATGGAAATCTACCCTCTGATTGGACCCGTGGTATTATTTGTCCGATCCTAAAAAAAGGAGACCCTACAATCTGCGGCAACTACCGAGGAATTAGCCTTCTGAATTGCATCTACAAAATTTTTTCGATCATCCTTTTCAACAGAATTTCCCCGTGGGTAGATAATGAGGTTGGAGGATATCAGTGTGGATTCAGAAAGGGGAAGTCTACTTGTGAACAGATCTTTAATCTCCGTCAAACTCTGGAAAAAGCAAAAGAGTTTGGTATTGATCTTCACTATCTATTTGTAGACTTCAAAGCAGCTTATGACAGTGTTGACCGTGATTTCTTATTTGTCGCTCTTCAAGAGCTGGGTATGCCAATCAAATATCTACAACTTATAAAATCAACTCTATCCCATACTTTGTCTTGTGTAAAGCTGTCAGGTGGCCTCACTGACTTTTTTGAAATCAAGAACGGAGTGAGGCAGGGAGATGCCCTTGCGTGTCTTCTCTTTAACCTAGCTCTAGAATGGGTCATCCGTGACTCAGGCATCAACACAAGGGCTACTATTTTTACCAAATCTGTACAAATTCTCGCTTATGCTGATGACTTGGTTGTTATGGCAAGAACAAAAAATGCACTAATAGAGGCTTTCAACTCCCTTCAGAGATCTGCAGAAAAAATGCATCTTGCGATTAATGAAAATAAAACGAAATACATGCCTGTAACTAGGTCTTCAGTGGGCCCTGGGCCCTTAAACATTGGAAATTTTAAATTTGAACTTGTTGACAACTTTACTTATCTGGGTTCAAATGTTAACACACAGAACGATGTAGGTTCTGAAGTGAAAAGAAGAATACTTAATGCTAATCGATGCTTACATGGTCTGGGGACTTTCTTAAGATCTAATCTAATTAAGAGATGTACTAAAATCATGCTGTACAAAACAATAATCAGACCTGTTTTAACTTATGGATGTGAAACCTGGACTCTAACGAAGGCCCAGTCAAATCAACTGGTAATTTTCGAACAGAAAGTCCTCAGAAAGATTTTTGGTGCTGTTAATGAAGATGGTTTTTGGAGGCACCGGTACAATTTCGAGCTCTACAGACTTTTTAAGGATTCAAATATCCTAAAGACAATCAAGCTTTGCCGAATGAGATTTGCTGGCCATATTTGTCGCATGGATCCCTCATCTGTGACAAGTAGAACTTTTAACTACAAACCTATTACAAATAGATCAAGGGGTCGGCCAAAACTGAGATGGACTGATTGTGTGGAGGATGACTTTAAGTTACTAAAAATAACAAATTGGAAAACGGTCGCCAAACAGAGATCGAGATGGAGAAATGTTCTTGGGAAAGCCTTGGCCCACCCAGGGCTGTCGTGCTAGAGAAGAAGAATTTTTAAATAAAAATTTTCATGGAATAGTATTGTTGTTAAAATAGTCTCCATGGAAACGAGGGTGAAAAATCAAATGATGATCATATTGTTGCTTTTAATAAAGTTAGTTAACAAACCAAAAACTAGAGTTAATATTCAAAACCATTTTAAGTGGAAATATTGTGTTTTTTCTTAAATTACAGGAATATGTTTTATTTATTAAATTTTATACCAAAGATATAATAAAATCATGAAAATACGATTAATTAAGGGTTCTAATTGAGCATTTTAAGTGATTTTAGGAAGAATATTTTTCTAATATTTTGTTGTTTTTTTATGGGAATCATGTGGTAAATGCAGAAATCGTTCAGAATTTAAAATGCTTGATTCGACACTTTCCACTCATCAAAATATAAGCGCGGATCCAGAATTGCTCCAGGGGGGGGGGCACTTTTCCAGACAAGATCCCTACTGGTACCATTGGGGGTATAGGGGTCCTCCCCCAGAAAAAAATTGAAATTTGACGTGTAAAAGTAGGGTTTAAACTCATTTTTAGAAACGTTTTGAGTCTAAGGGGGCACTTTTCAACAATATTACCTTTACTTTTTCAGCCAAAATGTCAAAATATTTTGGATTTCCTATCAATTATAACCCTGGTGGTACTAATGGGAGGTATGGGGTATGGGGGTCCTCCCCCAGAAAAAAATTGGAAATTATACCGGTAAAAGTAGGTTTTTACTCATTTTGACAACCTTTTGGGGTTCCCAAGGGGGGTGCTGTCCAGAGTGCTACCCCCTGGATCCACGCCTGGGGAAGGTAGAAAATTAATTAAAAATTTTAAAGAAAAAAATCTCCATCTTCACCCGTGCAAGGCCGGGCATATCAGCTAGTTTTAAATATAAATGAAAATAACTAGTTTCCTGGACGTTTTATGGATGATCCATATCAGATCTTAACTCATCCAGAACGCATCTACTTGTGGACGTCCATTGTATGTCTACTGGATGATATTTCCTGGATGGTCCATATAAGATCCACCCTCATCCAAATTGATCTCCATGGTGGACGTCCATTATATGTGTACTGGACCTCTGCTGGGTCGAAAAACGGACATTTGGTCATTTGGATGTGTTCTGGAAGTGTCCTGGATCATTATTAGACTAGCTATGGATGAGTGCGTGGATGACTCTGGACGTCCATTAGACGACTATTGGACCTTTTTGTGCTATGTGGGTACCAGATGTTTAAGAAACAAATAAAATTTCCCAAAATCATACTCACAAAATTCATAATTTGTAGTTGATTCAAACACCCTTTTGTTGCATTCTGTCGATACCTCGATGTAGCACTCAGCTTTAGAGTAAACTACTCCAATCAGAGCTGAAAATACATGTTTAACTCATGAGAATGATAAAACATAGTGTTTTGGGATTTGATACAGCTGTTTGTACGTGTTTTTGCTGTATAAAAATGTTATTATAATATATTATACCACAGTATCGGAATACAGGGGTTTATTTAAGAATAGAGTTTTAATTTTCATAAAACTAAAATTTAACTGAAGGATTTTTTATTCTTAAGTATTTAAAAAATTAGAAAATACTTTAAATTAGTAAAAAACAGCTAAATCACTAGTTTCAGTAATTGCAAGATATTTAAATGGAATAAATACGTTTTTTCATTCATATCTTTTCAAATTTACATAGAAATTTTAAAAGTAATTTTCACCGAAATTTTTAAATTAGTATAATATGGCTTGATAAAAACAGTTAACCTTTTACCTGCCGATGTTCCCAAATGGGAACATCATTTTAAGGAATTTTTACACCACTTAATTTTTCATGCAGGAATTTGATACTTGGTAGAAAGGAACTCAAAGATATAAAGTTATTTTACATGCAAAAGTTTTTCACGTGCAATTTAATCCTTTTTGTAGAATTTACATCAAAATTAGAGATTTTTGGCTCTTCCAAAAGTTGCACAAGTTTCAACTTGTGAAAAATTTAAATAAATTTAGTTTTAAATAATTTTGCTGTGTTTAGGTAGCTTAAGTACACATCTTCCCATTTGGATTGAAAGAATAGCTTCATATTTTAATTTTGGTGAGTAATTACCAATACAACGTATATGTTCCCAAATGGGAACATCGGCGTTCCAATATTTGAGGGGATTTTTATAACATGCAAAAATTCAAGATATTTCCAATTTTCTTTAATTTTTTGAACATTTCTTCTAAACAGGTTAAGAATTATGTTTTAAATTCAAAAATATGTAATTTTTATTTTTTCACCTGATTTATGGAGAAATATATTCTAAATCTTTATAGCAAATTCTTACACTTGTATATTTTTTTAACTCCCAGATCAATTAATATTCAGTAATTATCAATGAGGGTTATACAAAGAGCATATTTGGAGTGCTTCTGAGGAATTGCGTATATATTTTTGGTCAAGTACTTTTTTAATAAAAATTTTAGAAATAAAATTGAAGAATTTTGTAAATAAGGAAAAGTGCGAACATCTAAAAACACTCTTCTAACGTAAGTTGGATGTAAGATAAATGTGTTTCAGTTCGGAATCTTCCATGAGAAACACAGCTTTAATAAATCAATGGAGATAATTATGATTATTAATTTTGAAAGTTAATTAGATTTTAATGTAATTAGTGGATTTTATGCTGGATATCCGTATAGAACCGAAATTAAATCTAATTTTTCTCACAGAATCGTAATTGTTTAGCTTTGAAGAGCATGGGAACACTCTTTTGTATTTTTTACACCAAAATATTACCCATAGTGCAAAAAAAATTATGGAAAAGCTTCGCGTACGTAATAAACATGTCAATTTTTTCTGACGAAAATTTATAAAATGTTACTAAATCGTTCAAGTATGGATAATAAAAATGAAAAAACCGTCCACAATCATAAAAATGTCCATAATAATTGAGTAGAAACCTATTTAAATCATTTTATTTGAATTAACTGTAAAATATGTCCCCTTTGGAAATCCCCCTAAAAACTTCACCCCAAACGCCAATGTTCCCAAATGGGAACATCCTCAAAATCATACTTAGGAATTTTTTTACGCCAAAAAATGACTAGAATGGTTTTAGTAATGATGAAACTAGCCATTTAAGCCAAAAAACGGAACCATTAATTCGAAATTTGAATTAATGAAACGAATTGAACTTTTTGCATTTCATTTATTCCTTTTTGTAATTTCATCAATTTTGTTACAAATCATAAGAAAACAGTTTGTGAGGTGCTATGAATTTTGATAAAGAGAACTGTCCTCTGAGGTTTTACCAATAAATTCCATTGAATAACCAATGAAAAAACAAAACTACTAAAAAATATCTATGGTTAAGATACAGGATATGATGGTTAGGATATACATAAGATAGATAAGGTTATACAAAACGTTATACATAAGATTATACACAAGGTTATACATAAGATAAGATGGTTAAGATACAGGATAAGAAATTTTTTTAGAGAAAAACTCCATTAAATTAGGAATTAATGTTTAACAGCTTTGAAGCCACAAAAGAAATTAAAGCTTATATTGAGTAACGAATTAAAAGTTTGAGATCTTTCTTCTAAATGTTATATATACATAAGAATTTTTGATATTTATTCTCTATTGAAGACCAAATAATGAGAAAAATTTTACCTCCAAATACCAGTAAAAAAAGCTTCATCTTGTTGGATTGTTTTTAAATAAAAACTACTTTCAATTTGAGGGTTCGGTAAATTTATAAGTAAGGTAAGACAAAGATACGTCATGTTTGTAACAAGTTCCAGAGAAACATCTTCGCATAGCTTGTGAGAAAATGTGCAGGTGTTTCAGACACATTCGATAAGGTTAAGAGATAAAGTAGCCGAACATTTAAAGTAAACAAATAATAGCTTAAATAACTCAGGAATCGTTGAAGAGCATAAAATTTATGGAAAAAATCAAATTAAGAAAAATTTGTAGAGTTGAAATTGCCAAATAAGACGTCTTTAGTAGAATTTGTCAACATTATTTGGTCCAGTCAACATTATTAGACCAGTGTTTCCCAGGGGCGCAATTTGACTTTCTCGGGGGGGGCAATTCAAATATTCATCCAAATTTCCCCTCCAGATGAGAAAAATTCCATAAGTTTTCTAAACCCGAATCCCTCTAAAACTTCAGAGTTTATTTACTATTGGACTATATTCGGCCACGCCCTTGCTAATCACGTGATGAGGAAAAACAAACTCAGTATCAAATCATATCTCTCTATCATCTTATATTACTACAAAATATGTGGTAACCAATCGCAAGCTCAGTAGGCCACATGATGGGTTAAATGTGACGGCAAGACGGATATATTCCATTCGCTGCCACTTGCAATGGAGCGGGGCCGGGGCTGTTTGGGTGTAATCTAAATGGTCTCAAAATGAACTAATACACTATTAGCCTTTATTATAATATTAAAATTTAAAATTTTATTTAAAATTAATTCATTTGTTAATTATGTGTTCTAAATATAATTTTAATGTTTATTAAATAAATTTTGATGGAAATAAGCCAAAATATTACCTGTTTTCACTTCTTTGGAAATTTGTACTACACTTTACCAATTTCAAAATTTTAAATTAATTAATTACCTAACTAATTGAGCGTGAACTCCACCGATTTTTTATTATATAACTATCTGTGGACAATATCCACCGAAAAATGACCTTTTCTAAAGCCTCAAAAGTTTGTGGCACAAATTTGGAAATCGCAAAAAAAAGTGGAAATTTGAAAAAAACTTAACTTCTTAAACTCGTAAAATTTTAAAATTTTAGAAGGTTAATATTTAGAAAATTTTTGTAAGAAAACAGTTGGATTTATCTCTTTTGATGTTTTTGTTAGGTTTTTAGGGGTTTTTAATTTTTTCATATAGCCATACTTGTATAAAATAAAAACCTTTCTGCGAACTTAAATTTTTTCCAAAAAATTTTCTGCAAGAATTTACACATTTTTAAATCTCTCTAAAAAAACCATTATTACTGAAATACCCAAATTGCAGGGGAGTTTATCTAACCCGTAACAGGGGAGGTGAAAAATTGGAACATACAAGGGGACGTGGGGTCTCAGAGACTCCGCAACTTTCTATATTTTTTAAAAATCGTCTAATTAAGATATGATTCTGATATTTCAGTACATTGTTATTTGAACATTTATCTCTTGATAGAAAAATATTTTCTTTAACTTTATGATGAAATAAACATTTTTTCCAGACAATTTTCCAATAGACTTAAAATTATCGATAGACACCATATGGTGCAATAAACTCTTTAAACTTAAAAATAAAAACGCATCTATTGTGAATTAACTATTTGTTTTTATGATTTAATATATAAAGCAAATTTTAATAACAGAAAATTCTGTGTAGAACAATAGAAAATTTTTTTGACAGTGCCTGAATTATCAGTTTTTTACCATTGCTTTAGAAGCATAAAATTTAAAAATTTTCACAGAAATCATCTTCACAGTCTCTTCCCCACTGAAATCACTCATAATTTCATCTAATTAAAAAAAAAAACTCTTCCACACAACGTGGATTAGAGATAAACATAAATAATCTCCGCGGACCTAGCTTCAATACCATGCGTACTAACTCTGGACGAAAACAGTTACACTGCAGAGGAGGTGGGGTCTCTGGGACTCCTGGAAAAGAATTTGTGGAATTTCCGTACTGTCGCACTTGTCAAAACTTGCTGATAAGAAGGGGTCAGGGCCAAGGTCACGAAAGGTGAAGCTAGCGGAAGAATCCATTCAATTTGACAAAGCATGTGGTAGGGGGGAGGGGAAGAAAATGTTGCGGAGTCTGGGAGACCCCACGTCCCCTGCTACGGGCTAAAGATGAAAAAGCATGTGAGCTTAGTTATGTATAATTTTGTTTAATGTGTAAAACAAATAATTTTAACAAAAAAAATTTTAATTTAACTGGGTTATACTTGGGAGGATTTTTAAAACTTTAAACTGGCATTTAACTAGTCATTAATATTGATAATCTAGACTAGATAAAAATATCTTTAAACAAAGAAAGGTACATATTTCACGTTATCTTCATTTCAGGAAAATAACCAAAATGCAACTAAAGTCAGATGCAAATTTAGGAAATCAGTTAAATACAAGGATAATTTATTGATTACTTTAAATTTGATTAAATAACTTAATTTTTTACCAATAAAATTTTTGCTAAGTGAAGAAAAAAGTCAAATGAATTTTTAAAAGTATTATTAGAATCTCAAATCATATCAGATATGTAATACAGGTTATAATCTAACACGATTAAAAAAACTGAATTATTTTTTTAAGTTGCTTCTCAAAGTAGCCTTTCAAAAATTTTGCAACTTAGAAAACCTCATAAGCCAGAAAAACGGAACTTTCGCGAAAAAACGCCATTTTTTTTTACTTCCGGACTTGTTGGCTTCTTATGGAAAAGTTGTTTTTTCTACATCGCAACAACAACGCGATACGAAGCCGACTTCACCTTAACGTCCGCGGCCGTCTTCGAAAGCATCGCGGATGAAACGGTAAACTCCGCGAGAAACGCGATACGAAGCCGACTTCACCTTATGTCCGCGGCCATCTTAGAAAGCATCGCGGATGAAACGGTAAACTCCGCGAGCAAGAACGGAACTTACGGGAGAAGTTGCGATTTCCCGATTCCGATTCTTTCTAAAATCGCGATTCCGCGGTGGAAGCATTTGGCGAAAAACATAAGAAAAATTTATCAAAAATAAATTCTGCAGAAAAATTTCCGAAAAAAATTTTTTTTTGTAGTTTTCCTGCAGAAAATTTTCTGCAGAGGGCGAAATTTTCTGCGAACGCCGTTCGCGCGTTCGTGTATATTATACAAGTATGCATATAGCCCATTTTTCAAATTAATTTTAAAAATTGAAATTTCAATATTTATTCCAAACTAAAGGCAATATTAGGTTTCAGCACTCAAAAATAAGCAATAAACTTTATCACATGTCTATATAATTGTTTTGGGGTTTTTTTTGAATTTTTTTCTGTCATTTTTTAAAAATTTAGGAAAAAAAATAAATTTCCCACTGTCCGATTTTTATTATGTTATTATTGAGGTCATTCCTCAGTGAAATCGTTGAGAAACCTTTTATTGCAATTTGTTGGAGGTTCAACTCTATTTCAGTGGACTATATTTTAAAGAAAATTTTCGCGGGAAGAACCCCCAGACCCCTAAATTTTCAAGTTAAGTCATCATTACTATTAAGTCGTCTCATGTACAGTTGGGGAAAAAAACGACTCAGTTGCGATTTCTGGCGAACCACTTGGGTTATGAAGACAAAAGAGGTGTCGTTTTTCATTAATTAAAGTATTCTTTTACCAAAAAAATTTCAAGTCCTTATAGGGGATCGTCTTCATAATAAACGAAACACTAACTTTTTTCCAATGGGGACCCCCAATGATTATTAGTTTTTCAGAAAGGCCATCCCCCCGAACCCTTAAATACCCAGTTTCACACAGATTGATTAAAAAAATTTTACAAATATTTTTTAATCGTGAAATATTTTATGGTAATCGATTCTGGTAGTAATTTTATGTAGGAAACCTAAATTTCAATCTATTTTATCCAATAGTTTTTGATAAAAGCGAATATCTTAAGGGGCCGTATACCGTTGCCGAATGCATACCGCAAATGCTCTTTCTCGTTCGCTTTATCAAAAACTAATAAATAAAATCGATTGAAATTTTGGTTTTCTACATAAAATTACTACCAGAATCGATTACCATAAAAATATTTAACGATTTAAAATTTTTTCTATTCTAAAAAATAGTTTTTGGTGAACGGTTTCCAGAGAAAGGCTTTTTTATTCCTGAACCGAATGACACATAAATGGTATCAAAATGTCCAGATTCTTTCCGGATTTCCAAGTAGGCCCTTCGATTTTTCAAAAAAATTCTCAAATTTAAAATATTTCCCTTTTTTATTTAGATAACGGATAAGGTCACAGTTATAAAGCAAGTATTGTCAATCAAATTATTATGCATCCAATCACAACGACCGATTGACGCTATATTTTAAGATGAAACGTGTTTTTTCACCATTTAAAAAGTTGAAATATCACTTCAAAGACTGATAAAAACATATTCTAAAAACTTACATGTACGCCATTTTATACTAAAATTTCACACTTTTTGTCCAAAATTTATAATTTTTAGTCTGATTTTATCGAAATTAATTGTTAACATAGAGTGATGTTTTCTCTTATTATTTTCAAATGCTTAAATGGTATTGTTTAACAAGTCTGGGTTTAAACTATAGTGACTAGAATATTCTAGTCTTAAACAAAAATATGAATGATAAACACTAGGCCTATTATGCTAACGAGTTACTTTAAAATAATGATTTTTGTTTGGTCCAAATATTGATAAACAATTAGAATTAGTTATTTTTATAATCATCGATTAAAAATAATTAAGATGAATATTTTAAAAAACATTTCGTTTAAATTTTTGATAAGTTCGAGTTAATATACAGGGTGTCCCATAAATGTTGGGTCACACTTCTAGGGGGGATAATAGACACCTAGACGAGTCAGAATCACATAGGATTTGGGGGTCCCAGACCAAATCCCTGTTAGTTAAAAATGGAGCGACACCCCAAAAATATTATTGAAAAATTCAATTTGTAGAAGAACTACTTTTTACTATTGGTAAAAATTTAATTATGGTCTCAAAAATTGTGGTTTAATATGATCTTTAAAATTATTTTAAAAGTTTTCAGTTTGAAAAATTTTTTATTACAAAAAAGTTTAAAAACCACAAAACAAAAAAATGTGAAAACTCTACCAAAACTTTATTTTGTATTTCGAAATCCTTTCGTTTGATTTAATAATCTGAAAGATCATAGTCGAAAACCCTTAAGTCCAAATGTCACGTAAAAGTAAAAACCTTCAATATTTAATGCTTGAAATCCTTTTAAAGCATGGTTTAAGTCCGTTTTTTGCGTCCGCAAACTGCCGTTTTGGAAACGGCTATAGGAAACAGTTTGCGCACGCAAAAAACGAACTTAAACAGGATCTCAAACGTTTAATGTTGATGGTTTTTACGAGAAACTTTGGACTTAAGGTTTAACAACTGTGATCTTTCAGATTATAAAATCAGAAGAAATGATTTCGAAATACAAAATGAGGTTTTGGCCAAATTTTAATTTTTTGTGTTTTTTTAAAACTTTTTTCATAATAAAACAAATTTTTAAGTGGAGACTTTCGAGATAATTTTAACAATCATTTAAACCACAATTTTTGAGACCATAATTAAATTTTTACCAATAGTAGTTCTACTACAAATTGAATTTTTCAATAATTTTTTTGGTGTGTCACTCCATTTTTAACTCCCTAGAATTTGGTCTGGAACCCCCTAATCCTATGTGATTCTGACTCGTCTAGGTGTCTACTATCCCCCTAGAAGTGTGACCCATTATTTATGGGACACCCTGTACAGGGTGATTCTGAAATGGTCCGCCAAACTTTGAGGGGTGATAGTATTCATCAAGACGAACAAGAATTGGTATAGAAAGGGGGGTCGCAGTTACACCGTTAGAGAGCTAGGTCCTAATGTAGTGCGAGAGCGTTACAAAAGGACGTTTTGCCAAGGCCCGTTTAACGAAAAAAAACATAATGAAATGAAAAAACTTATTGCATGAGGTACAGCAGTATCCGTACTACTTACATCATATATTTGATAGAAATTGGACCACTTACTAAACCGTAGAGTGAGTTTTAAAACATGCAATATTAATCTTTTAGCCGAAGAATGGAGTTCCTTTACATTAGTGTAATGCTATTTAGAAAAATGATGATCGGGGAAGGAATTTTCAATGATCATACAGTTTCAATGATCAATGTATGATCATTGAAAATTCCTTCCCCGATCATCATTTTTCTAAATACCATTAATGGAACTCCATTCTTTGGCTAGAAGATTAATACTGCGCGTTTTAAAACTCACCCCACGGTTTAGCAAGTGGTCCAATTTCTATCAAATTTATGATGTAAGTAGTATGGATACTGCTGTACCTCATGCAATAAATTTTTTCATTTCATTATGTTTTTTTTTCGTTAAACGGGCCTTGGCAAAACGTCCTTTTGTAACGCTCTCGCACTACATTAGGACCTAGCTCTTTAACGGTGTAACTGCGACCCCCCTTTCCGCATCAATTCTTGTTCGTCTTGATGAGTACTATCACCCCTCAAAGTTTGGCGGAACATTTCAGAATCACCCTGTATATTCAAACAAATTGTTTTTAATCAATCTTGATGAAACTGGGTATTTAAGGGTTTCGGGGGATGGCCTTTCAGAAAAACTAATAATAATTGGAGGTCCCCATTGGAAAAAAAGTTAGTGTTTCGTTTAATATGAAGACGACCCCTTAAGGACTCGAAAAAATTTTTTGGGCAAAAAAATACTTTAATTAATGAAAAATGATCCCTCTTTTGTCTTCCTAACCCAAGTGGTTCTCCAGAAATCGCAACTGAGTCGTTTTTCCCCCAACTGTAAGTCTGAAACTTACGTATAAAAGTGCTCGCGTAAGGATGTACCTCAAATGTTTTGAGTCAACTCCCGCCCCCCCCCGCCAAACTAACATTGTTATGATAACTCTATAGTTATTGATTACTGATAAGATTAAAAGTCCTTTCATTAAAATTATTTTGTATATTTCAAATCTATTTCTCCATTTTGTGTTTGGAAAATTAACTCCCTAGTTTTCTAAATACTATGTTTGTCTTATTTTTTTAAAATAAACTAATTAAGTTTTTAAATTGAAATATTACATGTTGAGTACAAAAAATTATTTGCAATCTTAAATGGGGGGCATGGAAAATTTAGAAAGGCTTTGGTGGGGCTTGGACTGAAAAAGGTTGGGAAACACTGGTTTAGGGTTTAGACACTTGAAACTTTAAATGCTTGAAATTCAACGAGGCTAAAGCTTAACATTAGCTGTTTTTCTAATGGAAAAACATATTTATGAATTAAGATTACACACACAAAACGTACTTTTTAGAGGAAGAAAAAATTTCTTCCCCATATCTTATTAGGGCAAGGGAAATTTTTTCGCCCCTTTATTTTTGAATTTTTCTTCTACACTACACGGATAATAGTATGTCCATTAGCGCTTATGATTCTGTGGTTTTTGACAACTTGACAAACGGGTCTACCATCAGTTTCCCTTAGGGAACAGTGTTATAAAAAGGGCCAGTTTCTTGATTATTTAAGCATTAAATTTTTACTTCGCCCTGTTCTACTTTGACAATATTTCGGTATTTTAAACAAATTGACTCATATGCCTCCTTCATATTTTTGTTTTTTATGCCTATAGATTCTTTTTGTTCAATAAATAAATTTTTTGTGTTATGTTTTTTGTACGTTACAGAAACATGCATTAATACACTATGTGCTCTTATTTTCCACTTGCAGAGCGCCATCTTTTGGTACTTTAGCAAACCTGTTTAATTCATAGATATAGTAATAGGAGTAGATACAGCACGGAGTCATGAAACCTGATTCTTCTTTCCCCAGCAGATGGCGGCCGTGATATGGGCAAAAGGGACGGATTGCGAGCGTTTCTCCCGTTAAGATCGTATGACTTTGCATGAAAGAAAGCGGAAAATTTAAGCTTACAAATAAAATCGAAGGACATTTTTCATGCTTCTAGCAACGATCTTTAAAAATAACTATTGCCCAAGTTGATTAATCAATTTGAAGTTCCTATAAATCATGATTTATATTATAACTTCAATGATAAATTTAGGAATTGCTATGTACGTAATCTTACTTTAAAACTAGGATTTTAGTTTTTAAGTTAGTAAAAATCGAAGTTTGGCATTTTATAAAAATTAGTCTAAGCAGCATGTGAGGTAATGGAATCCACACAAATACATTGTTTAAACTTTAAACAAACCAATGCAGTTTCAACTATAGTGACTAGAATAAGGTCCTTATTCTAGTCACTATAGTTTCAACTGAATAACTATCATATAGCTTGAGTAGCTATTTTAAAATATTAGTTTAGACTTAGTTCCCAACTGGATTCAATTTTAAATTTTCAATTATTTGAATAAATTCTTAGTTTAATTTTCAAACGCAAAACTTTGTTTTTCCCCCAAAAAAGTTTCTTTTGAAATGAAAATTGTCCATTCACATTCTCAACTAGTTTTTATAAACTGAAAAGTTTACCATATTATAAAATTTTAAGAAGTTTAAAATACAGTGGTCTTTATGTATTGAAAATTTTAATTTTAAGACTGAAATTATTACTAGTAAAATTAAAACTAATTAAAAATTATTACTAGTTTAAACCTAAGTACTTAACGAAGCTTCGCTTTTGAATGAGATTTCTCTAATACTGATAAATAATTAAGAATATAAATAAAAAGAATTCCTGAAATCAGGTTCAAATTTAAAAACTAATTTTATTCAAACTCAAGTCCAATGAACAATAAAACACATTTTTTTCACACACAATTTTTTTTCTCCAATTCAAGAAAGATTCCATGAATTTTTGACCGCTTCAAAAATTGGAAAGAATGCATGATTCATGGTTAATAAAAGTTTTGCTGTATGTTTAGATTAATGTGTCAAAGTTTTAAGGTTAACCAATAAGTTTTAGATGGGAAATTTTGATCTCAACCATAAAATGTATTGCGAAAAACCTCTCTCATTATTTGTTGGTCATTCGAAAGAAATTTTCACTAAAACGAAATCAAAATCAACAAAAAAACCTACATATAGACCCAGCTGTTTAGTAATATGCCGTATATTAAATTATCTTTGAATATAAGTGCAGAAATCAGTGTGATATTTAAGAGCGCATTATTTTTAGCTACTGAGAATTGTAATACTCGCTAAACTTACGATTAAGCGAACGAAGCGATTGTTTTCTACATATGAAAACACTAAAAAAATCAACACTCTTATTGTTCGAAACTGGAAACAGATAAAACAATAATGTTGTGGAAAAACTTTCAATACTTTAATAATTAATTTATTTCAGAAAAACATCTGCCTTGATTTTATTTCATACACCAGCTGCTCAACGGAGCGAGTGAAGTGCTGAAGAAATATGGAAATTTACCAGTTATATGCAGTTTTAAAGCCAAAATTTGCTATCTTAAACTTATCAAATCATCTCAAATCTTTCACATCTTTATTTAAACATTGCAAATATACAGCAAACTTTTATTAGCCATGAATAGTGCATTCTTAACAGTTTTTAAAGCGGCCGAAAAACATTTACGAAAATCGTTGGATGTCTTCTTTTCTAACTATCATTTTGAAAAGAAATAATACCGCCAGAACTTCCAAAAACACACATTATATTCTTAAATTATACATAAACCAAAATAACCTTCGTTTGAAATCTCCACCTATTACCAGTGTTTCAAAAAAAATTTCAAACATGAAACTTTGGTAAAAAAGTTATCATAACTTTTCTAAAAACCTTATATTTTATTTTTAAAAATGTTCATTATTTAGTAAAATGTATTAATTTTACCTTATTAGACTATTTGAAGGCTAATTTCAAGATCCTGTATCACTTTAAGACGTAAAAATTGCGTAAAAACTAGCAGTGATCCGATTCACCCAGCATTGAGGGTGAACCGGATCACGGCACTTAAAAATTTATATAAAATAAACCGTTCAAGATAATTGAATTTTTTCAACGGGTTCTTAAAGTATTAATTTGGACTCGAAATATTATTTTCAAAGCATTCCAAAATCTTTATTATTAAACTTTCGGCAGCAGTTCAAAATTCAAAATTGATCCGATTCACCCCGTTTTACGGTACTTTGTTTACGCATTTGGCGCCCATATCATGGCTGTTGCCACATAACTTAAAAGGAATCAGTTTCTCGGGGAGAAAAATTATTGTGTGCACTGTATATTTGGACGGCTTTTTTCAACTAAACTCTACTCTAATTTCCACGGCTAGGCTACAGCTCGGCGTTTCATTGGTTCAATCACTAAGCGCCGAGACTGCTACGTAATCACGAGACCTACAGCGCATGCGCCACTGGCCGTTTTGGCCGTCCAAATATACACTTCGGTGCTTATATCTACTCCTATTACTACATCTATGGTTTAATTTTGTCCAAACAGAATCTTTGTACAAGAAACTTCATTAGGACGTAAAGCATCTTTGTAGAAGGAGAAAAACTTAAATTTTATAAATTAATGTGCATTTAAAAAAATACAATATGATTTTTTCTCACGCTTTCCATATCCTTTGTTTTTAGAAACAAAATAATTTAAAATAACCCTAATATTTAAATTCTAAGGCGCAAGTTCAGAGTTGCACCTGCGCCAAGTTTTTAGCGTTAAAGATGACTAATATGGTAACCCTAACTCATGTTAAAAGAGGCATTTGGCTTCTAAATGTGCCGTTAAACAGCCAAAAATCGCCAAGCAGGTGCAACTCTGAACTTGCGCCTAATCTTTAATTCGAATCTAATGTACAGAAGCATAGCACCCATCTAAACTTAAAGAACCGCGTATTTCGTACTTTGTTTTGTTTTGTATTGCATTTTTTCTCCTTGTGTATTTTATATTAGTTTTGAAGTTCTAGCTTCGAAGATTGCTGAAATCGACAATTTTTTAGTTGTAAGAGCATTCATTTAAGTTTGTCAGTTTTGTGTTTGTATGATGCAAACATATTAACAATAAAAGTTCTTGAAAAATAAGAAAATGGGTTCTTTGCCTGAACCTCCTAATGCAACTCAAATTGAAAAATGTCATCAAGAATTTTACAGAAAAGACATAATACTATCTACTAGTTCTAAAAATGTAAGTGTAGGGTGAAATTTATAGGAAGTTTTTTTACATTGACTTGAATATATAGAGTATTATTATCATGATTAAAATTTTAAATTGTCATTAGTTTTTTTTAAATAAAGTTTTTAATTTTACCTTTTGCGATTTGGAACTTTTAGTTACATTCTGAAATAAATGAGAGAGAATTATGAGATCGAAAGTAGTGGTTTGTGGGTTTACTTTCAAAATGTGAAAAGTGACAATGTAAGAAAATGTTTTGGCCTTGGAAATGTTTGGTCACCCTTGGCGACAAACCGAAATAAAGCGCTAAACCAGAACAAGATGGCGCCAAGCGTAATCTAGTTTTTTTTAAGTAGGGTTACCAAGATGGGGGAATTATCGCCAACTGTGGCAAGGGTGTGGGCTCTGCTAGGATCCAACCCTCAACCCTCCGTCGGTCTCAACTGTACTTTTTCGCACAAGTTATACATTTTTGTTTGCCTTTCCGTTACTATGGGGGTAGAAGTCTGAAATTTATGGTAGTCTCCTATCTTTACCGGATGTATGGCGCTACATTAAATTCGTGCGCTTTGTTTAGTTTGGTTTTCATCATAATTTTACTATTTGATACGTTGCGCTCAGCCGTGTTTAACGACCTTAAGGTACGTAATATTATTTTTTGTAATATCTGATGCTTTTTTATTAATTGTACGATTGCTTACGCATCAATATTATTAAATTTTCTTTAACATGTGTGTAATTTTTCTGATTATTTTTGGTTTATTGCGGTTTAGCATACACCTACAATATCATACCTTATACACTTACCTTGCCAAAAACAATGTTGAGCAATATGCAAATCTACATTTACTACCTGTAATTTCACAGTTTATAGCTAAAATAATGTAATTTGGAGTTATTTTACTATAGTTACAAAGACTGCCAGCGGTCAATTTGCCCAGCCTAGGATCTGAAAGTATTACGTGTAAAATTTTTGTTTGTGAATGGTTATAACTGAACGCGAGTTCAAAAACAATAATTTAGAATTAATATCCCTCAGTTTTCACATCATTAATTAGGGGAGACTGGGGATGGATGGGACCTTCAATAAATCTTAAAATTATAAATAAAATTAGTTTTTGAGTGTTCCAAGCTGTGGCTAGGCGTACGACGGACGCCTAGTCCCACGGCTATGGCGACCAACGTATTGTTTTGTACTGTATTTCACAATCCCTGCAAGATTTTTATACTTTATTAGCAATGCGCATCCATGTGGACTTGATTCTTGCTGTTTCTATAAAATATTTCAGCGAAATAATTTTATTTTCAATAAATTAATAATTTAAAATTTAAAAAAAAATTAGATAAACATTTAAAAAACCACAATGAATTTAATTAAATAAGGAATGACTGTTAAACAAGAGCAATTAATTCTTGCAATTTTTAATGGAATAATAAAAGTTTAAATTAAATATACTGAAAAATAATTACTCTGGGCTCGAACCTACGACCTTCCGCACGCCAGGCAGACGCACTACCACTACCCCATCCGGGCCACGCTACTCATGATCCTAAATACTTTAAAACCACGCCTTTAACCCGAGCATGCGCACAACGGTTACCCGACGGTTTCCTAGTCACTCCCAGTGTTCCACCTGGTAAAGCCACCATGGCTTCATACTTGTTGCTGTTGACTATTTTAGTTACAAGCTCCTAGAAGTTTCTGAATGAAAAAGATGGTTTCACTATAGCAAAAGTAACTAAGTATTACACTTTTCAAAGTGAATTTTCAATCTGATTCTTGGTTGCTTTCTTAATGGTTTATATTGTTTTCTAAACAGAATAATATTTATGAATATATAGTTGAGTTAAGCCAAAAGCTAGTTCTTTTGAAAGAACCTATTTTTAAAACTGTTGCTACCGGGGTGGGATGGGACATGCCCAATTCCTCTCAATACCTAAATACAAGCTATTGCATACAATTCTTTAGCAGGGGTGCATCTAGAAAGAAATTGGGGCCGAAAACGGCCCCTTCACAAAATTCCAACTCTCGAAAACGGCCCCTTCACAAAATTCCGATCCTCAAAAACGGGCCCTTCACAAAATTCCGGTTCCCAAAAGCGGACTTTAATCAAGCTATATGCACTCTCTAAGTGCAATTTTATTAAGGAAAATAATATATTTACAGAAATGGGACCTTATTTTAGAATGAAAAATTATTTTTCACAAAATTCAATTCCGTTTTTCACAAAATTCAATTCCGTTTTTCACAAAATTCCCAAAAACGGCCCCTGGCAAAAAATTCTGGATGAACCCCTGTTTAGATACCATTGTTTTGAAACTGATTAGTATTGCAGTTGGAAACATTTTTTTTAGATTAAAGAAGAATTTTAACTATTTTGTATTTTTTACTTAAAGTTAGATTTTTCGAATTAAATATAGGGTAAAATAACTGATGTTTTTGTAATAAATCTTTAAAATGTGTAAAATACTTCCATCTTTGTGGTTTTTAATCATATATTTAAAAAATAATAAATTTTAATTTAAAAAGATATGTGCCATCCCACCCTGGGGTGGGATGGGACACTTTTAGAGGTTACTTTAATTCGTTCATAAATCCTAAGTTCTGTTTGCTATCACTTTGGTTATATTTTTTAAACATGTTAAAAGGTTCAAGATGTTAGTTTGAAAGTTTCAAATTTATACAATGAAAACTAAATTTTAAAAAAATATTATTGGAAAAAGTGTCCCATCCCTCCCCGGATATTTTTTGAGTAAGATATTGAATTATTGATCCCACTGATGTAAGTTTAATTTTGTGCTTTTTTTAAGTTTTGTTCTTAAATATTTAAAACAAATATCAAATTTTTTATGTCTGAATAATACTATGAATATGTTTTATTGGTTTTAGGACTCTATCATTGAAATTAAAAGGAAGAAAATTGCGATTATTTCAATTGTGTGTTTTGGCACATTGCAACCAAACACGTCAGTTTAATATTGCGACTGACGGAGGGTTAACTCTTCTGTCCATTGGAATTTTTTAATAATTGAAAATTTTTGGTAAATGAAGCGAATCTGGGCTGCAGCTGAATTTGGCGATTTTTTTTGTTGCCAAGTGGATAACTGAAAATGAAATGACCGGCGATGAAAATCTGCAGCCCGGATTCGCCTCATCAACTGAATTGTTCTTTATTGTAAACTGCTTACTTTTCAGGTGTCTAATATTATTTCGGATGTTTCTCAAGAATATGTTGCTGTGGCTGTGCAAAACTCAGCTTTTCTTTTTAGTGTGAAAACCTTTGATCTAATTTGGAGTTTTCAGATTGGTAAGATTTCAACTACATAGTACTTGTATATTGGTTTTACTCTCTAATTACTAAATTGCCTGTGTGTTCCTTACATGCCAAAATGAATTAAAGTAAGAGTTATGGTAGTAAATTTAATTTTATTTTGGTACTTGCGTATTATACCATCGACCGTTCATCAGCCGTTAAATTCAGTGGTACAGCTATAGTCAATAGGATTTGAAAACTTTTTTGGATTCAGCTGCACAGTTGACGGCATAATACGCAAGGACCTATATTTTTTTATACAGAGTAAACTTTTACATTCTTTATAACTGTACCATTAAATATTTCCAAGTTGTTTTGGATGCCAAATATTCAAATATTTATTGGTGTTATGGATACAACTAGAGTAATATTTTATTGGTTAGTTAGGAATTTTTGAGAATGTTCCTAATATTGGCATCCAAAAGAACTTGCCGATACTTAACGGGACAGATAACGAAATTGAACCCAATCTTCAAATTTTTCATAATAATGAATTATTCTTTTAAGACAAAAATAGTATAATGTAAAGTTTAAATTAATTGCATTCTAAAGAGGTCCAAAATAAAATTAACTCCAATTCCTGTGAATAAAACCAAAACAACTACAGTCGACTCCCCTTAATGTGATCACTTTTGTCCAAGATCAAAATGATAACAATATCTGATTGATTATTATATATATATCAATATATTATACTCAGTTGCAACTTAACTTGAGCCTGTAGAAATATGCTGAGAGCAACCAAAGAAAGTTCCCTACACAGTGCCTGAATTTTGAGTGAAATATAGAGCTTCAATTTTGAATAATGATTAGTTTTTTAAATCCACCTATATTAAGCATCTTTTCATCCCGATATGCATAAAATGTTCATTATTATTATTTTTTAATGTGGCGTAGCGCGTAGTAGTACAACTTGCTCTCAAAATTGCCAGCCAATATGAGTTTCTAGCAACCCAGCAGGCTTTCTGTTTACTCAGATTTTCTTCCTCGTGGCCATGACGTCAAAGGCTCAACTTAAGTAGCATTCGAGTATAGAAAGTTTCAAAAAGTCTAACTCGAGTGTTTGCTTTAAAATCACTAGTAGTACTAATTGAAGTATATAAAATGATTGCCTAGTATGTATTTTGCAACTTATACATTCTGAAAGAAAAATATATGATACTGGAATATATAACACTAAATTAATGATTCATTTGGTCTGATTAGGTATTAAAATTGAACTTCAAACGGGATAAAAAGGAGTTTTATAGAGGATTTTACCAGATTTTGATAACATTAAGCGATATATCAGTCACATGAAATGATAAACTTTGCGTTAATTTAAATAGAAGTAATTGGGACTGGTTAATATTGTTAACATTATCCGATCGATAGCATTAACCATGATCGCAATAAGCGAAGTCGACTATTATGAATAAATTAAGCAGGCTTGTTGTTGTTTCTTATGCCACTTGAAATATCCAAGCTCCATCAGCAGAGCGTACAGGATTTAAGGCAAAGGGGGTGCGGCTCCTGTGAAAGTGAGGCCCATCAAAGGCAGGAGTCCGACTTAAGCCTCGGATGATAGATGCCGCCACATCTATCGCCACCTCCACAATTTTGACATGCATCTGAAGGGGAGGGAAATAGTCTCCAGACACCTGGACCCAAGGTAAACTGCGCCATGACCGACCTCAGGACTTTCGGACCCACAGATTTAACGAGCACGTACTCCGCATATACTCGATGGGTCTTCAGCGGTGTCGGGAATCGAACCCGGGACCCTTTGATCCCAAGGCCGATGCCTTAACCACTAGGCTCCCCAAATCCACTCTAGGCTTGTAGCCATGGGTGGATTTGGAAATATATCCCTCTTTAAAAATCTGCAATTTCTTTTGTGACCAAAGAATAGGACTAAATTTCCCCCATTTCTCCCTTAAATTTCAATATCCACCTCTAAAATGGTTTATGTTTATGCCACTGAAATTAAGGGTTAATTATACACTTTTGAGTAGTTTTTGTATTTGTGAAAGATAGTGATATCAGTTTTACAAAAATTACATTTGTTTTATTTTTCAGATAAACCCATTGGATGTATTTCGATTTCTGAAGATTCATGCCTTCTTTTTGTTGTGAATACATATGGCATGTTTCATATGTATCACATACCAACAAAATTTAATGTATGGAGAGTTGTAAGTATCCACACTTTCAAGCTTCTATAATCTATCAGATGTTTTGTTCAAAATTTTTGTTGTTGGCAAATAAACTTGTTGACAACCAGAGTACAGTGAAATCTATTGGTATCTGTACTGGGGCCATTCAAAGAATCCAGGCTTGGCGCCTAACCCAGTTCTATCCTTGAATTTTTTAAGGTTAAATTTAGGTACTTGAAAGTCCTTGAAAAACGTTCTAGGTCCTGGAAGGTCCTTGAATTTTCCCTCGGCCACTAATCAAACTTAAATTTTTCAGATCTTTCTTTGTTTTTTTCTAGAAATTTTCTTTAAAACTACTCTTATGAACATAACTTGCGGCCAGTTTTACAAACTGACAGTGAAGAGCGACTTCCCCTCTCGTTCCAATTGTATGCGGGAAAAAAGTCTTGTTTTGAAATACGACTAATTTTTAAATGTCTGCAAAAAAGGTCCTTGAAAAATTTTGATGTATGCACTACTGTATTTTCCAAAATTCCAGAGGATATATGAATTTTTTTACTCTTATACAACTCGTTAGAATACTGAATATATTTAATATTCTGAATATTACTTAAATGAAAAGGTCTTCCTCAAAAAAATGTTTGTAAGTTTTCCTTAGATGATTGTTTTACCTGATTTTTTGATACTCCATTTTGTCCCTCCTGATGATAAAGGTTATAAAAGCCTTCATACCCCCTTGCTACGCTCAGGGGGAATTTCAGGTTTTACAAACGACCTCTCGAAACTTCAAACTTTTAATTCTTGCACCATAGAAAATTATCGAAGCTAGTCTGGGAGGTATATGGGGGGTCGGGGGTTCTCCCCGGAAAAAATTTTGAATTTTAGTGTGCTAAAAAGTGTTTTGTAGCTACTTTTTGGAGGGTTTTCAGAGAGCTCCGCGGGCCGCCAGTTGGAAACCCCTGATATAGCAACTGATCTATTTAAGGATTAAAATAATCTAATCATTAAAATTTTTAAAGCAAAGGAAAAAGCTTATACCCTTTAATTAAGTGAAAAAATAGTAAAAAACTTTTATTATGGTAACTGTTGTTTAATGCATGGATGCCATCTTATTAAAAATGATGGATACCATATTCATCAAAATATGTTCATTACACTTTAAAATCAATTATAATGGTTAACCCATCAAAAATAAAACCAAAGTTATCTGCGAAGATCCTCCCCACTTCTTGATGTTTGTTTTCTATCCGAGCCTAGGAAAAATCCTCTCTGGCTTGACCCTTGCCCTTAGCCTCGAGAATGGGATTTTCCCTCATGGGTTAACGACCTAAGGGTGTTATTTAAGGGGTTTTGAGGAGAGAGGAGTATCTTCTTGTTGTTTGTTTTGAAGGGAGCAGACATGCTGGCTCTCGCTTCGTCTCTATAAAGAGTGTTCCTGTCCGTGCATATTTATAAAGACTTGAGCCTAGATCGTCTTTGTGGTTTTTTTCCTCTGATCTACATTTTACGCTGCTCCAATGACCAAACCAACTACCACCTTTTTAAAATGTCGGGTGGCGCTCATCACATTATCGGTTTTATGTGGCTTGGCTGAAAGGATATTAAAATTTGGAATTACACTATACTTTTTCTTAAATTTCAGATGTGTCCAGCTGAAGAAGTATCTTCTGCCTCTGTACAAAATATCATTCCATCCATTAAATCATCAGGTTGGTTTGAAAGTTTTATTTTATCTAATTCTATTAATATTGCTACTTAAAATCGTTCTTAACTTGTTCAAATGAATCTTGCTATAAATGTGACAATTCATTGCAAATTTAACATATCAGTCACGGACAAAGATAGATTTTTCAAGGGGGGTGTTGAGAATTCACTTTACAAAGAAGATTTTTGGTTGTTTTTTAGGGGGAGGATTGACTGAACCTCAATTTTAAGGTGTGCATACATACATGAAATACATGAAGCATTAGATCACTTAAAAGTAGTATGTATTTCAATGACATGTTGCTCAAAATGTAAAAATTTTACAACTAAAGCTCCAAGTAAAAATGTGAATCTGGAGGTTCCCATCAGAAAAATTTTGAAAATTTGCCTCTTAAATACATGTTCTAGCTCATTTTGAGACTATTTGGGAAAAAAGAAGAGTTCTATGTAGACCAGAATTTTTTAGGAGAAAAATTTAAAAAAAACTCCAAATTTCTAGGGAACCAAAGGTCCTCCTCCAGAAATTGTTTTTGAAAGTTCCCCTTATGTATTTCTTCTTTTCAAACTCTTTGGAGAACAACAAAAGGAAAGCTTCTTGTAACTGGCATATTTTCAAGGGAAAAACACTGTATAACACATCAAAATTTGAGAAGGGGTTTTGGGGTCCTCCCCCAGAAAATATTTTGAAATTTCGAACTTTTAAGTAGTGTTTCAGCTGTTTTTGAGACCCTTTGGGTGAAGAGAACAGTTCCTTGTAAACCACAGAATTTTCATGGGAAAATAGATATAAATAAGCTATGTTTTAAGTGGTACTGTGGGTTCCCTACAGAATTTTTTTTGAAAATTACCCTTTTAAACTAGTGTTTTATTTCCTTTTCATACTCTTTGGGGAACACCCAAAGAAAACTACTTCTGGTAAACGGTAGAATTTTCTAGGGAACACATATAATAGGCGTCAAATTTTTAAAGGAGTTTTTTCAGGGGGAGGGAGTTCTCTCACAGAAACTTTTTTGAAATTTTACCCTCAAAAGTAATGAATTTCAGATTTTTAACTCATTTGAGACTTTTTGGGGTTAGATTGTAGATTTTAATCTCTTTAGAGTTGTGCTTGACTGCGTGAGATTTTAAATACAGGTATTCAGCTTTAAATAATTGTTGCTTTAGGCTTAAGGGGTGTCCGGACCCCCCTAAACTCCCATTAATATACGACCATGATATCAATATAAGTTATGTTTGAATGAGTTATGTTCAGTCACTTTTTTTCTGCTGGAGACTAGAAATTTTATGACTTTTTTTACTTTTCATTACTCATGATTCATGATAGTGAATTTCATTCACCATTAGAGATATTCACCGTGTGTGAAATATAAAGTTTAATTTTTTAAATTTTAGGTCACTTATCAGTTTTCATCATTTTTACAAATTGGGTCATATTTGAAATAAGTGATGTCTTTATTCCAAATCTGTACAAAGGTATGAATAATGTTTTTAGTATCATAATTATCTAGACGTTAATTTAAATACAAGTATTCAGAACTATTAGTATCCCTTTACAAGTTACAACTTAGCATATTTCAGTTCCACACCTAAGTCACTACATGATACTCATAAATATCTCAAGCAATAGTCAAGTTGCCTTAAAACTAATAAGTAATGACTTGTAGCAAAATTTGAGAAGTTGTTAGTAATTGCATGCACAGTTATATTTATGAGTTGCTTAAAATTAATAAGAGCACAAGTCAAAAATCCATTAATTTAATTGTAAAAGTAATTTACTAATATTTGATTGATATTGGTACTTATGCATTATCCCGTCGACCGTTCAGGGACCGCCTAATTCAGCGGCATTTGATAACATTTTTGGATTCAGCTGCACGGTCGACGGTATACAGTTATATTTATAAATTTTTCAATGTAAAGCAATTTATCAAGATCATCGAGAGATTTCCTTATAAATAGTCTCCTAATTTGTATTTTTATGCTCCATCACATTACTCTGGTTAATCATTTCTTATAATAAAGCAGTGTTAAACTCAAACTATAAATTGTGTGGTGTAGATTCTATTGTTTAATCTATTTTTATTTTTCCACAGCCATTAAAAATGGAAACATTTCTAATGCATTTCATGTAAGTTTTTCTTTTGCTACTTCCATCATATCAGATGTAAATAAAGTTGCTTTTTTATTTCCTGATGAGCAAAATAACTTCTCCCGTCACTAAAAGTTTTCAAAGCTTTCAGGAAAAGATATTTGCAACTTATTTATTGAAGTGAATGATCAGTTATAAATAAATGCAATTTTATAAAATAGATTTCATTTCCAAATATTTAATTATTGAAAACACTCCTAATAATACTTGTTAAAAATTGCTGTGCTGCAGACCCCTTTACAAAAACTAGTATGAGTTGTGAACTTAAAATGACAAAATATGCACATTTATCATCTTAAATAAAAATTTAACCTCTCTTTGTAATCCCATCATAATTACCAAGCCTTGGAAACTAACCCCAAATAGGGTAGGTGGGGGTAAAAACCCGCACGGGGCAAAACCACGCGCCGCGATTTTTAATTGTTAATGATCAATTCAAAAGTTGAAAATTAGGTGGTTGGTTTGTCTTATTGTGACCAATTGCTCTACTAAAGTTCGTACCCCTAAGTCTCAAGAGTTTAAAAAATGCTGTAAGTTTGTTTTTCATCATTTTGATGTAATTTTTCTTATCTTTTACTTAAACATTACATGAAATAGGGCTTGAGGAGAAATACAAACCAACAGCCTTATGATAAGAGAGCAATTCAACTTCAGTTTCATTTTGAAAGAATTGCCTCAAAATGTCTAAAAATAATGAGGCTTGTTTTTCAAAATAATGTAAAATGGAGCAAATCCACACAGCTGTTTTGGGGCAAATCCACGCAGCTTAAAAAGCTCAGGAATTCATCTCAAAAGGAAAATGAGACTACTTGATCTCTAAAAAGGTTAATAAAGGTGTCCGGGATGCCAACCCTCTACCTGAAACCATCCTTTCTCCATTTTGAAAGATATATGGTCAATCTGAAATGAATTGCAATAACAGGTTGACAATTTTCATTAAAACTGATCATATTTATATTTAATATTGTTGGTTTTGGCTTAAAAATATTAAAACAACATTAAGAGGATTATTTCTAGTGTTTTTATAATGAAAAATTATGTTTATCCATGTTTATTTCACTTTTTCACCAAGATTTGCAAGTGTGGGTCTTTGCCCCATTTTGCGAGGCAAAGCCCTGAGATTTTTGTTTCTACTAAATTGTAAATTTCTCCTAAAATACTATCGATAAGAGTTTAAACTTGGATTGGTTTTGTAGGTAGGATCTCAATCTAACACCTCCAATTGAAATTTCGGGATTATCTACCCCCTTTCGAGGACAATGTTAAAAATGCTGAAAATTGCATGGCTTTGCCCCCACCTACCCTATATATAATGATATAATATGTTGATTATTGAAGATTTGACGGTTTAATTTTGTTGATATTTTTTCCATTCTTCTAGGAAGTTATAATGAAAAAACTAAATTTAGCCAAGTCTCATCCTAACTACAGCATCACTCATGTATTCCCTGTGTATTTGAAAGGAGCTTCTCTTGGCATTTTGTACGAAACCATAGCACGTCCTTCCCCTCCACCCAAGCCATCTGAGATGGACAGTAGCTCTATGTCGGAGTCAAGTTGCGACTTTTCTAAAGACATTTGTGATGTGACTCTTGTAACTCACACCTTCTCTGATGATACTTTTTTGAATAACCAGACTTTAATGGCTGAGGTGACTGATTTTTTCTAGTTCTTGACTTGCTGGCTAAAATTTAAACCTGTTTGAAAATGAATGCATTTTTGGTTTTATTCATGCAGATTTTTAATGAAAATTTACAGTGTTTGTGGCTTTATTTTTAAGTGTAAAATTTTGCGAAGAGGCTTTTACCCTTATCAGTCTGCAAGGCTTTGCTGATATCTACTTAATATGCACCCCTGCATTACAATAGTTATAAAAGTACTGATTGGTTTAGAATCGAAATTATTTTATTCATTTTAACTTCCTTTCGCTAAAGGATTGAATGTTGTGTGTCTTAGAAGGGTTCTACTGTATTACTAAAGTAAGTACTCAATGTCTGTTTTGACTGGTTGTGAAATAACTATATGAGAAAGCCTATCATTCATCTTTTTAAACAAATGCATAGCATCATGGCAATAGTAAAAGAATGAAAAATAATCAATTGAATTTGTAAAATTTCCAATTAAAATCGGGTAGTGTAAATATTTCTAGAATGAATCACTTAAATCTTATGAAGATTGTGTATAAGCACCAAAGTTAAATAACACTTAATAACCTATTACTTTCTCGTAGGATATTTCTTCTGAACAGAACTCTATATCGCTTAAAGAATGCTTTTTTATTAGCAATCCACGTAAGTATAACTTTGTTTTATACATACATAGGTTCTATTTTTCAAAAGTGTTGTGTTATGTGATGTAGTGTTTGTGATCTTAAAATAGTGTTATTTTTTTCTTTTAAGATCTTATACACGCTCTAAAAGTGGTTCATACAAGGGATGGAAAGTTATTGATTGCTCTCAGTGATGTAAGTTTATATTTTTTATTATATAATAAAATCTGTGGCAAATCCAATATTTTTGTCTAGAGGGGCACCAAAGCTGTGTTTATTGCCACAACTTTCTAGTTTTAAAGGAATTTAATTTTCAAGTTTTAGTGTATTCTCCTAAAGTAACATCATAAAAATTCTCTATTAATATCTGTTTTCATGAAAAAAGTGGAAAAATTCAAATTATTGAAGGAATTTGTACTTTATGAAATTATTATAGGGGAGGCTAATGGTTTCTTAAGTAGAGTTATGCAATTAGGCTTCATTGACTACAGCATTTCCTTGCTACTGGCCTGTGTTACAGGAGTCATGTTTATTTTGGACAGGAGATTTGATGTTGATGAGAGATTGATGAAAGATTTGATGTTGACATCCAGAGATGTCAACCAAAACAAAAGTTGACTTATCTGGGTAATGCAGCCTATCTTTTGAAATTTCATTTTTTAAAGTTAAATTTTGTGTGGGCTTGTCTTATATGTTAAAGTAGCTTATGTCTACCTGAAATGAAGGGTAGAATCATATTGAATACAGAAACTAATTCAAAGAAACTGCTAATATTGCTGGAGAAAATTTAATCAATTACTTTTTATTACAGAATGTCATACATACTCTTAGTGCTGAAGAGGGTATTCCTTTTTCTTCCTCGGTTTCCAACTACCCAATTGAAGATTTTGTGATAAATGAAAATATCCGGTACTTTCAATCTTTCCATTACTTGAATTTTTAATGTTTCACCCTGAATAGTTTTATCCATACTTTTTAAATGTCATAACCGAAAGCCTTAAACTCATTTTCCATCCAATTAAAACCCCACTATTTTTATGCTGTAATTCCCTTTTGTGATTAAAAATGTACTCTTTTGAATCTACCTGGGTTAAATATATTTTTAAGATTGATAAAAGTGTCTAGAGAGAAACAAAATTTATGATTGAAACTGACAAAAGCAATGTGCTTTTTTCTTGGCTCAAAAAACAAATTCCAAAACAATGGTTCAGTTGCACTTTGTATCTTTTAATGGATAACTTAAGACTTATGCTCCTTTCCCCTATATATGAAACTTTTCATGAAAGTTTTAGAGTACAACCAGCAGTGTTTAAAAAAATTAAGGGTTTTTATATTTAATTTATTTTAAATTTAATTTTGTGGTACTTAAGTATTAGCTCAGTGGTTCCCAACCTGGGGGCGATAGCCCCCTGGTTAGCGATTTGTGTTATCAAAGGGGCAATAAAAAAGTTGGGGGGGATGAGTATTCAAAGGGGAAATAAAATAGTACTGTACTGACTGACTGTATTCAGACTAAATGTACCAAAAAAATTAAAACCATGTTTCTTAGGTTCAAATTTCCAAAAATTTTCTGGGGGAGGGCCCCCAAACCCTCTTTTTGTACTTGGAACTTAATTTTTCAAAACTTTTTTTTAAATTAGTTCATCGAAATCAAAATCCTACCTAAAAATATATGGCTGAAATTCGGAAGAGGTATACCATTACCATAACTAGTTAAAAACCTGTTTTTTAAAGTCTTATTTCCAAAAAATTTCTGGGGGAGGACCCCCGGACCTAAAATTGCTTTATTATTTACACTTTACTTCAAATTAAAATTAGACATACAAAATGAGAATAAAAAGGGGGCAATAGGTGTTAGTCAACCTCTAGAAAGGGGGCGATGGGCCACAAAAGGTTGGGAACCACTGTATTAGCTGAATGCTGCCACCTAGTGCATTAACCACCAAAAACAATCTAATATCAAAATGAAAGCCATTAAAATATCAACTAACAATATTTTTTTCTAATAAAAAAACACTTTTATGTGTAGTTTTTGAAACATTGCCAATTAAGTTAGATTTGCGAGTGGATAGCAAACTACTAAACCTCAAGTATAGATTTTATTACTTTCATTCTATTCAGCTATCTTTCTCTTCTAGGGAATCGTCTGATCATATAATAGGATTGAAATGCTGTACAATCTCAGACAATTCACATTACATATTTGAAATCAGATATCTCTCTTCCTTTACCCTGCTGTACACAGTTGATTTACCAAGTTTTATGCAACTGATAAGATGCATACCTGACCAGGTAACATGTTTTTCTTGCCCTTATGTTTTGTCTATGGAAAAAACATATTTTTAAAATTTATACATCAGTTTAAAAAACTGATAGTTTTGCAGTTTAAACCTCAATCGGGTATCCTGCTTTACCTCTTTCAATGCAGCAGGACACATGATGGCCCATCAATAAGCTTATAACATCGTTGTTGTTGAAACGTCGTTATGGGATTGTTTATGAGTCTCATAGACATTCACAAAATGATCCCATAACGATTCAACAACAACAATGTTACAAGCTTTGGGCCAGATGCAACTACGTTCTGCGGCGATTTTGAGACCGGTTGAATCCTACTTCCAAACAACTCAACTATCGTTGTCCTGAGTAATTTTTCCAGCATGCCGCTGATTGGTTTTCAAGAACGTCACGAACTACGTCATTGAACCACGTGCATTTGATTGTACCCTGCCTTTCCCGCGCTCCGCGCGTCTTGCTACGTAATGGAACCCTTCAACCAATCAGGAGGAAAACGTCAGCCCGATCGTCGTAGAACGCTACCTCCTGAGTGTTCTTGAGCGATCATTATTAGGTGATATACGGTTCTTTAGCACGTCGCAGAACGTAGTTGCCTCCGGCCCTTTATTGATGTGTTATTATATGTCCCGTCATATTGAGAGGGTTAAACATTTTATCTTTGTTTGACTTATAAGTTGAGTTATAGACCTTAAAAATCTGATAAATAAAAAAAATTAACTAAATTTAAAATTGGAAATTTCTTCCCTCACGGTTACTAGTTCTTATAATTAAATTCCTGAATTACATTTTTTTCAGAATTTCTGGTCAGTTGTTTCAGGAGATGTCTTACCTAGAAATTCAAAGTAAAGTTTTAGTTCATTTTACCTTTTGTGCCGAGACTCCAAGCATTACAGATTCTCCATAGTTTCTAAGGTTGTTTTCATACTATAATAGAATATCAGGAAATTTGCAGAAACCCTTCCAATAGTATGTCAGGATCAATTTTGGAAGAAAAATGCCTGCAGCAGCAGCAGAGCACTACATAACGAACAAGCTTATTGTGCCAATCATAGTCCTGCTTCTGTTATACCTATCCATAGAAGTTTTGTGAAAAAAACAGCTTTATCTCCCTGCCATTTACTTTCATTCTCAAAAATTGTATAATTTGAAAAAAAATTATTCAGATTGCATGCATGAAAAAGTAAATGTTCATTTCCTCAATGGCCCTCTAAAAAACATAAGAGTTCTACAGAAAAAATACCTCCAAAACTTAAATTTAAGGTTTCTTTTTAAAATCTTATTGATTGGAAGGGGGAAATTTCAGATTTTATTTATGTATAAAGGGCCCATTCCTACACTATGGAAAATCTTGGTAGGATGTTGGAGTCTGTTTATGGTGGCTAAATTAAATTGGCAATATTAGAGTTATGAAATTTCTGAACTTGAGCATATTTATTTTTTCTTTAGTTTAAGATAATTTTAGATATTTTAAAGATGTTTTCTTAAAAGTTTATATGTGTGTTCTATCTGAATATCTAATCTAAGTCACATTAAGCTAAAATAATTCAAATTAAGTTTAAGACTTTGAATTATTGCATATAAGTCTAAGTTTTATGATCTTTACTAGTCTTTATCTAGTTTCTTTTCATAATGTTTTTTGTATATACTGTTTGCATTTGGTTTAAATATTCAACAAATATATCTTTAAAGAGTGGTTTGATTTATTATCAAGTGTTCTTGCAAATCGACCTCATTACTAAGAACTAACATGAAGCAGTCAAAATATAGTTTTAGTTTTGTAAAATCATTTTGAAAATTCTTTCTCCTATCTAAACTAATTCTTTAAGTCAAAGGAATCATTATTTTATCTTCCAGTGAATCTACAGTGAACAATTTGGTGGTCTCTTTTTTCCATCCACCTTCTCCTGATGCTATGTAAGTTTTATATTTTAGTTGTTAGTTTTATTAGGTAAATCGTTCATTTTTTCCTTTGTTGCGTTAATTTAATTTAATGTTTATATTTTCATTTCATTATGTACTTATACGATTTTGTTTTTAGTTTGTTGAATTTGATAGAAAAAGGTAAAATGCGTGAAGCTGAAGAACTGGCACAGAAACAAAATTTTAGTCTTGAGGTATGTAAAGAAGTAAAATATTTGTACAATACCTTCTTAAAATTTTAGGTAATATATAATAACTTATGCTTTATTTTTAAAAAGTTACACTTATCTTCTTTAATCCGTTAAAGCAGCGGTTCTCAAACTGTGGTCCGCGGACCCCTGGGGGTCCGCGGCGCTTTGCTAGGGATTCCGCGAGTTACCCTGAGAAATTCCTCAAGTATCTTTTAGAATTCCCCAAACAATTTTAGCTACTAACTAGTTTTAAGAGGTAAATTTCAAAAACAAATTCTGGGGGAGAGCCCCCAGCCCCCTCGAAAATTTGACTTCAATGCATAATTTTTTCCTTTAAATTTCCACCTCAGAGACTTGGAGTAATTCAGGGGCGTATATAAATGTGGGTGAAGGGGCCCTGCCCTCCTCCTGAAATTTTAACTTGGTGTATCAAAACAAGTTCAAACCCTGTTTTTTGGATCAAATCTCCGAAAATTTTCTGGGGGAGGACCCCGAACACCTTTAGTACTTGGTACTTTATTATTAAAAACTTTTTAAAAATAAGTTCATCAAAATTGAAATCCTACCTAAGAATATTGTCTGAAATTCAGACGAAGTGAATCAAAACCAAGATTAAATCCTGTGCGTTTTGAGGGATAAATTTATCTAAAACTTTTCTGAGGATGACCCCCAGATACCTTTTTGTTCTTAAAACTCTATTATTATAAACTATTTTTTACATTAATATAATCAAAATGCAAATCTTACATAAAAATTTATATTAAAAAAATTCTAACTAGGGGTATCAAAACTAATTAAAAACCTGCTTTTCTAGTTGAATTTCCAAAAATTTTCCATGGGAGGACCCCCAGACCCCCCTTTCGTAGGTAGAATTTAATTACCCATAACCTTTTTATATTAAATTCCCTAAGCCACAAAATCTACTTAAAAATGTACTAAAAAGCTACTTGGACCTATGAAATATATGGAGGGCGGCTAAGGGTTAATATTTCCCCTCCGAAATAAATTTCTATATACGCCTCTGGAGTAATTGTAAAATTTATTATAATTTATATACTATAATTTTAATTAATCTTTAACTCAAAACAAGAGTCTGGTTACGTTTTTGGTGTTTCAAATGTTTGGGGGTCCGCAATGTCTGTCTGCTACATAAAGGGGTCCGTGACGATAGAAAGTTTGAGAACCGCTACGTTAAAGTATTTTAAATGTATAAATGTCTAATATAAATATAAAAATATTTAAATTTCAAATGTCTTGTATTTTAGATTATACACAAGACAACAATAAAAAATATTCTTTCTAAGTTTTCTCAAGAAGATAATGAAACACTGCTCCCAGAAAAAGTTCAAGAAATGTGGAACAATTTAAATAATTCTTTTGGATTCATTAAGGTAACATAAAGATTAAAGATGAACTTTTTTTATAATTTGAGAAAGAGGGTGTGAAAAGCAGAATAAGCCAATGACTTTATACTTTTAGGCTTCTCAATTTTTCTGGTTTTTCTTCATTTATCATTATTACAGTAGTTTTTCAATATGACTAAGTTGAAGGGGCAGATATGATGAAGAGTTCTCAAGATAACAAGGGAAACATCTAAAGTTAAGAAAATTACAAATGTGGTTGGGGGCCATTCATTAATTACGTAAGGATGATTTTGGCTATTTTTGACCCCCCTACCCCCATGTAAGGGTACGTAAGATTTTTCAAACCCCTCCCCCCCTATTCTTACGTAAGATTCCATTTCTTTTTCCAAAATAATAAAATATTAGAAGACCTATGGTGCCAAGGTAACCATCAGCACACGAAATGATAAACAAAAAAAATGTTGAAACCAAAACTAATAAAGAGTCTCTCTTTTTGCTTTTTTTTGTTTCAACTTTTGAAAACTGGAAGATGGATTCAACAGTTTTATTTTTTTTTCTTAACTTAATGCTTCTCCAATAAAAAAGATACATCTGATATGGTGACGCGAAAAAACCGTTCAGTGCAAAAACCGTTCAAAAAACAAAAAAATTCATAGCTTTACTCATGTAATTAATTTGTTTATATTTTATTGAACGGTTTTAGTATTGAACGGTTTTTTCGTATATCCTCTGATATACCAGGGGTCGGCAAGTAATTTTTCTTGGGGTCCAAATAATTTTGAAAATTTTCGTCGAGGTCCGGAGAAAAATTAGGTTACTATTTCTACTTCATATTCTGACCTTCAGGATACACTTATATTTTTACAAAGATGTAATTTGAGTACGCTAACTGCTTCATTGAATTGCTAAATTTAATATTATTAGTAAAATTAAAAAATGGGGGTCTGGGGGTTTTCCCCAGAAATTTTTTGAAATTGGACCCTTAAAAAGCTTGTCAAACTAATTTTGTTGCGTTAAAATACATATTTATTATTTTCAAAATGCTATGGCGGTCTAAGAAATAACCTCACGCGGTCCGGATGCGGACCGCGGTCCACCAGTTGCCGACCCCTGTGATATTCCTTCATTTTTTAAAAATTAAAGCTTCGATAACACTGTTCAACAATGAAAAAATTTCCTTGATGAAAATAGTCATTTCTTATAGATTTTGGGTCGCTGAATACGAAAATCACCATTAAATTAAAGTTCTCAATTGACTCAGGATTTTCGGGGAACAGCCCCTCCCCCTTTTTACGTCTTTCGACGACATTATTACTTTAAACTCGATTTTCAGGGTCAAAAAGCATTGATTAAGTCTTCAAATTGCCCCCCAGGTAACAATAAATGTTCAAATTAATTAAATATGGTAAATTTATAATAAATGAATAGGGTTAAAGGGTAATTACCCCCTAAAAATACAAAAAAATAGCTAAAAATTATAGAGGTTCCTATACACTATTTTTTCCTCTTATTTTTTACGCAATTCCCATTTGAAGGGTTCGAACCCTTCCCCTAGGACACAAATTTGATGGCAATATGCAGCAATAGTTTTTACTAAAAGCGGTTGAGGTGAGAGCTCCCCCAAAGCACCCACGGAAGGGTTCAATGTCGCACATAGAGTTAAACTGTGCTGTGCAAAAAAAACTTGAAGCCACTAACTGAATTTCAGCTGATTCTAGTGTAAAATTATCTGCTGAATTCAAATATGACACCCATTTTCCTCCATCACCCTCAGTTTTTAAGGGGATGCCCCCTAATTGTTATCCACAGCCGTGCATCTATTAACATCTTGAAACATGGAATCCTCACTCCCTAAAAACGGTCGGTTTTTAAAGAACTGAAGAGTTTCTACTTAGGATAGACCCAAAATATAAGAAAAATGTCATATGTAATCTTTTCAAAATCATCAATATTAATTCCTGAGCTCATGAGCGCCTGCGCGACTCTGGAAGTCTTCCGAACTCTTCCGCGGGGGCTTCAGGGAGGCTAACACCTCAGCCGCTTTTAGTAAAAATTATTGCTGCATATTATCATCAAATTTGGGTCTTTGGGGAAGGGTTAGGACCCTTCAAACAGGAATTGCGTAAAAAATAAGAGGAAAAATAGCGTATGGAAACCTCTATAATTTTAGCTATTTTTTGTATTTTTAGGGGGGTAATTACGCCTTAAACCTCTCCATTTGTTATAAATTTATCTTATTTTATTAATTTGAACATTTTTTGTTACCTGGGAGGCAATTTGAAGACTAAAATGATGCTTTTTGACTCTGAAAATCGAGTTTAAAGTTATAAAGTCGTCGAAAACGTAAAAAGAAGGAGGGGCTGTTCCCCAAAAATCCTGAGTCAATTGAAAGTTTTAATGGTGATTTTCGTATTCAGCGACCCAAAGTCTATAAGAAATGACTATTTTTATCAAGGAAAAAATTTTGAAGGTCAAATTTGTTGAACAGTGTAATATACCGAGATTGTCAGCATTTTAAAGTTTTTCTGGGGTTATATTCAATAGTAATTTGATTAGAGTAATTGGAATTTGTTTACATTAACTTGGAAAATCTTACGTGAGAATGGGTTTGACCCCCCCACCCCCAAGTAAGGCTATGTAGAGATTTTTCAAACCCCCCTCCCCCTCGTCACCCTTACGTAATTAAAGAATGGCCCCTTATACACTACCATATAAAAGGACTAAAACACCTAAATTTAGCTCCATGTTTTATTTTTAATGAAAAATTTAGTTTTTTCTATTTTAGCCTACTTCAATTTATATCCTTATGTCCACAAGAGAGTTAATGTTTTTTAGTAACTTTCTTTCATTTACCCTTTTTCTATGTATTTATTGGGTGTCGCGAAAAAACCGTTCAAAACAAAAACCGTTCAGACAAAAACCGTTCAAAAAACAAAAAAACTCATAGCTTTACACATGTAATAAATTTATTTGTTTTTTATTGAACGGTTTTTGCATTGAACGGTTTTTTCGTATATCCATTTATTGTAATGAAGACTTTTTAAAAGAACCTATTTTGATGCAGGATCCGTCATTCATCAAGTCATGTATTTCAAGTGTTCTGCCTTACACTGAACAAGAGAAAAAGTTGCTTTTCTGCATCCAAAAATGGGTTTGCTATTTTTAAAAATATTATGTTTTTATCTTGCTTTTTAATTGTGTTTTGCTAATACAATAATATAATCAATGGTTTCTAAAATGTGAGCTACAAGGATATCTGAATGGTATCTCAAACTTAAGAGTATTTTTTTTATTTCGTTTAACTAACCCAGAGAATATAGGAGTGATCAGGACCTGTCAATTTTGAAACTGTATTTTTTTCATACACTTTTTGCTACAGCCTTGTATCATGAAATTCCCTCTTAATTAACTTTTGCCCTCTTTTCTTTAGGTGGTAAATATAGACCAATCAAAAGAAATTTTTGAAATTATTTCTCAGGTAGGCCAGATCTTTTCTTTGTATCTTTGTCATTTAACCTTTAACTTTGTAAAATGTTATTTCAACTTTTTTTGGTTTAGCGTTTAGTACAGTACAATTTAACATGGTGAAAATTATAAGCCAGTGATCTGTGGAAGGCAAATTTACTACCGTTTTGCCGTACCTTCACAATTTCACCATTTTATAAATCGGTACTTTCACAAATTCAGTTTTAGTAAAAAGATACCTTCACAAATAAAATTTTTCAAAGAAAGTTCTATAGGAAGCTATATTCTCTTAATAGTTAACTTTTTATCCATTCTAGACTGAATTTTCCTTTGTTTTTAATGCTAAAAAATTATTTACATGAGATTTTGAACATATTTTCACAAATTCACTGACAATCTTTCACAAGTTAGCACTAAATTTTCACAAATTAGCTCTAAATTTTCACAATATAGGTACCTCTTAAAAAAACCTAGACAGACCCCTCCCTGTAAGCATGTTACAAAGAAATTTTGAATGAGGGTTATTTTTTAGTAACATTTTATGAAGCTTTTTTTTACAAAACCTACTAGCATTGTAGATATTTGTGTATTGCTTCAGATTTCTTTTTATACATTTTATACCATTTTTTCAATGTTAAGTACTTTTTTGGCTTAGTTTTTTGTCTACAATATCTTGTATTCAATTAGTAATCATGTGGACATTAAATATCTTTTTTTTTAAGAAAATTTACCATATAAAATGCATCCTTCCATTGGAATTTCTGGTTTTTTAGTGTGCTGACCAGTTTAAGAGATAAAACGATTGTCACCTCTCAAAAATCCAAAGTTTTAAACTTTAATCATAATTGTGAGAGCTGTATTGTTGAAGTAAGGACTAGATTGAAGAATCAATGACATGTTTTATATTCCAATCAATTTTTTTTCATACAGGTTAACCAACATTTGAAAAGAATTGTTACATACCAAACTTTGTCTACTTCTCTTGATTCATGGTAAGCATTTAATTTATCAGTTTATGGGGGGTGTTTTCCTGGGTATTTTTGGAATCTGGATTTTTTTACCTGCTTAAATCTAGAATTTTCAATAAAAATGTTTTACAATTGCACATTTCTTTAACTAGATATCAGCTATTAGCTTTAGTGCACTGTTGTTATATTTTTTGAAATCCGTCATTCAAAAAAGCCAATTTTTCTAATTACTGGTGTGTTCCACCTCAAACTCTTTTTATCACTTAAATAATAATTAAGTTATATACTTTAGTTTTACACTAGTTTTAGTAAATTTCAGGTATTTGAGATGAGATCAGATTATCTATCTTAAATTTATATATATTTTGGATCTAGTGTATAGAAAGTTTAAAACAAAACTATATTTCTTAGCTGGAATTTAAAAGAATTCTTTAGTCAAGATCTACTCAACTTCATGATATCCCAGTTAAATCAAGGAAACCTTAGTGCAGCTTTTGTGGTTTGGCAGAGGCACATGGTAAGACCTTTTGTGAGATTTTTTTACTAAAAAGTAATTATTGTGTTGGGTGAACATCTCATGAAATATGTGCAGCATTTTAAGAGATTCAGTTGAAGCTCTTGGGTTATTCAAAAGAGTGTTAACAGTAATAATTTAAATAGGTCAATAATAAATTTAAAAAAGGAGAAATAATTGACCCAACTAAAACTGATTTTGTTTGTTAAGAGATAAATAAAAAAACTGCATCTGAAAAATCTGGTTAATAGTATTTATTTCTAGAATATAGTTTTTCCTTTTTTTTTTGTTTTAACCCTTTCAGGACGGGCGCATCAGCCACCGAACTCCTCTCACAGGACGGCGCTCGAGTAGAAAGAACTTCCCCTGGGGACGGGCACTTTTCGCGTCTAAGTCGAACTTCGGAAAAAAATCGTTGAAATTAAAATTATGGACCAAATAATCTAATTTTTGGCATACGATGAAAGAAACACCTTTGAAGTCCATGCTAAACACATTTAAAACATTTACCCGCTATTTTCTTTGAAAAATTTTACAAATCACGGAACTTGTAAATACTAAGCCTTTTCCACATCCTAACATGAATTTTACTGGGGAAAATATCTCAACATGAAAAGATTTTATGTCATGAAACTTATTTATGAAGATATATTTAACATATCTGGAACAAAAACCACTTTATTAATTTTTTACTGAACACGCGCAACGTGCACACTTAGTAAAATCGTTCGGAGATCATTGAAATATTCTTAATTCTGATAATAATACTAATAATTTATCTTTTTTAATACCCATTTGAACTAGACATTCGAATATATAGGTTATTTATGTTTAAGCAATGAATAATCATATCTTAAGGCAAGCAAAATCTAGAAGAAATACTCGAAGTAAAACCAACACATCCATTTTTCTATCAAAAAACTAATAAAAATGTATAAGGATGTAAGGATGGAAGAATAGTTGCATAAGTTAATATTAGCTAAAAAGTTGAAAGAAATCACTCTAAATTCCCATTACTTATGTTCTCAATGCATCATAAATAAATCTCGCTATCTCTCCGAAACAAATTATCAAAAATACAAAATAATTTATGGGTATGAAGGTCAAGATGTTCGCTTTCGAATAATTTCTCTGTAGCAGACATGCAGCGTCATCTAATGAGAATTAAAAATATTATTTTGAAGATTTAAGCGTGTATCATATATGTGCCACCCGGCCCGTGGGAGCATCTCGCTGCTGGCACACATATGCGCCACCCGGCCCGTAGGAGCATCTCGCTGCCGGCACACATATGCGCCACCCGTCCCGAAAGGGTTAACAGGTTGAAAAAGTTTTTCTCTAAAAAGTAATTTAAATTTTTTCACAGTTGCAATAAAAATAAACTTGTTAATGTTTTTTTAATTCTAAAAAATAATCTGATTTTTAAAAAATCCTAAATATAAATTTCTCATAAAGCATATTTTACATTTAAAACAATTTTCAACATTCATGAATAATAATTAAAATATGTGAACAAAATCTTAAAACAGTTGAAATTACAGGAATATTAATTTTTTGAAAAGTAGTTCAGGTTTTTTTGGTAGGGTGAGTTTTTACTAGTTTAATTTTCTTTACTATTTAATCTCATTTTTAAATTTTCATATTCTTGTTACTATATTTTCTCTACTTTTTAGGATGAGTTCATTGTGGGGCTTGATCTCAATACCATTGAAAACATCATTCAAGCCATCCCTAGTACCACTCCGTCTAAAATTCTTATTCCATTTTTGGAAATGGATTTCTTGCCTGCTGTATTCTTACATTGCCCGGATTCTATTGTAAGTATTTGAATACCTATAACATAGGGTTAAAACAGGTATTTTCATAATAACTTGGCATTTGAAAGTTGGAAAAAAGAAAACATCTAAATATCATTTGTTATTTCAATATTCATCCTATATTTTTGATACACACAAGAATCCATTTCATTCAAAATTAATTAAAATTTTTTAAATAGTTTTTACTTATTGTGTGAAGTATATAATCTGGATTTGAGGTTTGATATTTAGAATATGCTTTCATGGGTAAGGAGCCCACTTACTACCCAAATGCAATGGCATCTTAATTCTCATTATTAGGTTTCCCTTAATCAGTCTTAGGTTTGCCAACAAGGTTATTTTTTACCCAAGATTTCTACTTGCAGAATTTGGAGCTTTTTAATTAAAGACAAGGGAGGTAACTTTTGAGTTCTTCACTAGTATGTCATTCTTCATTCTGATACAAAAAGTTCTCAGTGTTGGCTACTAGGTTGTTACCTGTTCGGGCTGATTTCTGATCCCCTTCCTGATTTATTCTGAAAGTCCCCAATTTTTTAATATTTCTCAAGTTTTTGTTGATTTTTTACTATGAGCCTTAACTCCTAAATTAAGTGAGAAAAAGGACAATTTTGTGGATAACGTCTTGAGTTAGTCCACTGAAAATAGCGAAAAAAAGGGCCGAACCTCGGACAAATTGCAATAAAAGGTTTCTCAACGGTTTTCACTTAGGAATGACCTCAATAATAACATACTAAAAATCGGCCAAAATCGGCCGGGGGGAAGTTTAATTTTTTTAAAATTTTTATAAAATGGCCGAAAAAATATTTCAAAAAATCAAATTATAAAAATAGAGACTTATGATACATGTTTATAAGCTATTTTTCAGTGCTGAATACGAATATACCATTTAAATTTTAAAAAACTTAAAATTTCAATTTTTAAAAATTAATTCAAAATTTGGAAAGTCGAAAAAATTGAAACATCGCTCAAAACCACAAAATAATTGCAAAAGAAATAATTTAAACGGTTTTCAATTAGAAATGACTTAAATAATAACATACTAAAAATGGAAGAAAATCGGACAATAAAAAGTTGAATTTTTTTCAAATTTTCAATTTTTTTGGCCTCAAAAATCGACCTTTTTAAAAATTCTTGTTAAAAACGTTTGAGGCATTTACCAAGGTCATTTTTCCATGGATGTTGTAGGTATATACCTCTATAACATAAAAAAACCACAATTGGTGATTAAATCATTAGTTAATTAATTAATTTATAAAAATTAACGTTGAAAATACAGGTAGAATCTTTCAATCAAGTAATAAGGAAAATATTTAGACAATATTTGGTAATAAATCATTTTAAAAATAATTAAATTGAAAAAGGACAAAATATCTTTCAAAAAATTAAAATTTTAAATTAATTTAAAAAATTTAAATTTTTAAAAATTTTTAAATTTTGTAGTATATGCATGTGATACATGTCTCTAGGCTATATTTTAGTGCTGTTTACGAATATCACGCCAACTTTTCAATAAAATTTAAATTAACTGTGGAAAAATTGAAGCATTTTTCTCAATAATTCTGTTTTTTATGCTTCAATTTTTCCACAGTTAATTTAAATTTTATTGAAAAGTTGGCGTGATATTCGTAAACAGCACTAAAATATAGCCTAGAGACATGTATCACATGCATATACTACAAAATTTAAAAATTTTAAAAAATTTAAATTTTTTAAATTAATTTAAAATTTTAATTTTTTGAACGATATTTTGTCCTTTTTCAATTTGATTATTTTTAAAATGATTTATTACCAAATATTGTCTAAATATTTTCCTTATTACTTGATTGAAAGATTTTACCTGTATTTTCAACGTTAATTTTTATAAATTAATTAATTAACTAATGATTTAATCACCAATTGTGTTTTTTTATGTTATAGAGTTATATACCTACAACATCCATGGAAAAATGACCTTGGTAAATGCCTCAAACGTTTTTAACAAGAGTTTTTAAAAAGGTCGATTTTTGAGGCCAAAAAAATTGAAAATTTGAAAAAAATTAAACTTTTTATTGTCCGGTTTTCTTCCATTTTTAGTATGTTATTATTTAAGTAATTTATAATTGAAAACCGTTTAAATTATTTCTTTTGCAATTATTTTGTGGTTTTGAGCGATGTTTTAATTTTTTCGACTTTCCAAATTTTGAATTAATTTTTAAAAATTGAAATTTTAAATTTTTTAAAATTTAAATGGTATATTCGTATTCAGCACTGAAAAATAGCCTATAAACATGTATCATAAGTCTCTATTTTTATAATTTGATTTTTTGAAATATTTTTTCGGCCATTTTTTAAAAATTTAAAAAAAATTAAACTTCCCCCCGGCCGATTTTGGCCGATTTTTAGTATGTTATTATTGAGGTCATTCCTAAGTGAAAACCGTTGAGAAACCTTTTATTGCAATTTGTCCGAGGTTCAACTCTATTTTCAGTGGACTAAGTGTCGATTGATCAAACTTTCAGCTTCACCCGCAAGTTTCCATATTGGGTACCTAGTCTTTTTTGTATTTAAATTTGGGCTACTTTTGTCATGCTTTATTTTAGATCAGTTGTATGTTGACATTTTGGGTTTCGTGTCAGTATCCAGGGTAATTTTCTAACTTTTTACTCTTGGCCCAAATCACCCTTATTTTCAGTAAAATTGTTTATTAATGAATAACAATTTTAATAGAAACATTAACTAAGGTCTGCATGTAAGTACAAATTGTTCTATCTCCTTCAATGAAAGCTCTGGAGGTCATATTGAAAGAGGGAAAAGCAAATGAAAGAAAACATACAAGTTGTATACCGCATAACTTCCTGATGTTTCCCTAGTGTAAGCTACTTATAAACTGAACTAAATATATATAGTAATTTTATGGTAACTCTTAATTTTTATGATTTTGAATTTTTCAGAAAACTGTAGCATCTTGGATAAGGTGCAGAGTTTATGACTTTGAGGTTTTTGAAAAGGTATTTAGTTTTTAGTTGTATATAATCAACTGTATAGATCCTTTTTATTCTTTAATAATTACTAAAACTTCTTGTTTTACTTCCAGACACTCTGGCCTGAAAATGGATTGCTACTTCTAACAGTTACATTTTCAATTGTGAATAATCTTTTTTCACAAACGAATGAAAACAAGATAAATTTTTCTACAGCCATGACCTGTGCTTCAGAATATGTAAGTATGTTAGCATTTTGTCCTACTGTGGAATTATATTAAGAATAAATTGCTGCATTTAAAATCATAATCTATAACTTTTTGTAAATTTCCCCTAATTTTTTAATTTTTTCTCCTCGAATTTTATAGACTAAAAATTCGAAGCAAAAACAAACTAAAATTTTATTCCCATTCAAAGTCATGGATAATTCAAAGATTCCTCTTGATTTTTTGAACTATCTATTAAATCAATGTTAAAAAGTTATACATAATTCAAAATTAAACTTCTCTTCTAAGTTTCCTCAGAAAATTTTGAAATTCTAATAGATTTTTGCCATTCACCATCCATCCATTTTACTTTCCTTTAAATTAAGGCTCAGTCTAAACCTAAATATTTGGAGTTGAAATCAATTTTAAAAGAAAATTTTGATTTGGCAGTATTAGAAATTTGCACGTGGCTTGAGAGTTGGCGGGTGTAATTTTTTTGCATCCTCCTGTACATAGATAATCATACTTTAAAACAAGTTTAATTAAATCCCCCATATTAAATCCCCCTACTTAATCTCCCAAATTAACTATTCCCATGATATAGACCAGCAACGATATTTTGTCGCTTGACCTCTGGTGACCCAGGGGAGAGGCAACACCGATTTGGGGACCGTGCGGGGAGCATTTCGATTCGGGGTTCCCAGATTCCACTTGATTGCGCTTTTCTTTTCAAGCAGGGGGAATTTTATTAGGTTGGAGTTTCTCCTTTTCCAATGGATATGGATTTAACGTGTTTAGCAGAGAGCAGACATTTTTTCTTTTGTTTAAAGCAGTGGTCTCCAACCCCCGGTCCGCGGACCGGTGCCGGTCCGTGGATCAAATGGTACCGGGCCGCGGGCCGACCATTTAACTGAAAATGAATTTAAATTCCTGGGTTTACAACTTGAAATTAATGAATGAAATGAATTATAAATCACTTTATATTTATTTTTTGATGTAACTGTATTTTATTTTGAAAGCATGTTTAAATACAATTATATTAAAATCAATAAATCAAAATAATCTAGAATGTAAGCAATCAACGCCCCCCCCCAGCGGGCCGTTGTAAAATTATCAAAAGTTGACCGGTCCGTGGTGGTGAAAAGGTTGGGGACCATTGGTTTAAAGGGCTTCTTAAAAATAAAATTTCTTTGGGTGATAGGGACTTGTATGTTTTTCATAGGGGATGTTTAACCCATTAACGCCCAAACAAATTTTTTGTGGGGCGAATTGAATAAAAATCAGGAATCTTGTGTATTTTGCCTTTAATATGAATATTATGAACAAATTTTGTCAAAAGAGTCATTAATTTTTTCAAAAAATGCTGATCTAAAAATAGATCACTGGGCGTTCGGAGGATATTTTTTGTCACAAAGCCAAGTATTAGTTTAAATTCAAAAAAATACTTAAAATTATAATATAAATATAAATATTAGTATTTCTCTTTAAAAAACACGTATTTCTTCATAAATATGTGGAAAAATAATTAAATAGTAATAAAATTGAATAATTTACCAAAAATTAAGTACACAAATAGCCTATGTTGTAAGTAATTTTAGGAGGAAAAGGGGAAATCGAACCAAGAACTTGAGATTTAGATATAAGTATATTATAGAAAACATATGAAATGACATATAATTGTAACTAATAAGTAAAATAAAATGCATTGGGTTGATTTTTTGATAATTTTGTAAATTATAAATTGGTTTACCAAATATTAATAACATTCATGAAATAAAATGTGCCTTTATCTTAGGTGACAACATTCAAAATTGCTGCTAGTTTTCACTGACCTATTCGATAAACTTCTTACTCTGGCATAACGTCAATTGGGCGTCAAGGCTGGATAAGGGCGATAACGTCAAGGCTGGATAAGGGCGAATTCAAAAAAATATTGTAACTCTAAATTTGAGATTTTCATAGTTCCTTGATAACCTTAATTGTTTTATAATTTCCCCTGTGAAGTATTTCAAAACTATTTGTGTCATATAAAATACGTTTATGTGAATAAACACCAATAATTTTATACCACTAGCTCCAATGCTGTGCTTTATTAGAAATGAATTATAATGGCTTTCCCTCCATTTATTCGACAGATTAAATTTTAAAATTTAATTTTCAATAAAATAATTTTCAACTTCTCAAGAAAATCAATAGTTTACTTCATCTTAAACATAACAGATAATCTCAGACACATTTTATCAGTTTTTAGTGGAAAAAACTAAATACTCGTATTGTAAGCAACACAGAAAAAATGAATGCCCGAACGCCCAGTGATCTATTTTTAGATCAGCAGTATTTGTACTTGATTTTTCACTAAATAAATTATTTTTGGCTTAACTTTGCATTATATCCCAATAGCTACATCTATAAAGATAAAGTAAAACTGGAAAAGGATTCATTTAGTGGTATAAATTTACTGTTTTCTTAAAAAACGCAAATGAAGATGAAAAAACTGCAAAATGAGACTCTGAGACAAACTTTAGCCTATCACTGTCCCAAAATAAATGAAGCAAATATAAAAAACTCATGGTATTAGAATTGAGGGATGTTTTCTCTTGCCATACGTGCAGTTTCGTTACTGTTGGGTGAATTTAAGGTCATTTTAAAGATAATTTATGACACTATGTTTAACGATCTAAAAATAGATCACTGGGCGCTAATGGGTTAAGGATAGCCGTAAAATTTCAAATTTTTAAAGAGTCAACAAAATATTTTTTCTTTACTTGACAATAACTCTTTTACATTAATATAGTATGGAAAAAAGTCTATTAAGCAGTTAAATAAGAAAATGTTTTAAAATCTGAAAAAAAAACTAACATGAGAGGGACTTGCTCTTGCATGAAAACAGATTTATATCTGTCAATGTTTTTAAGAAAGCAGCAGTCATCAAAAACGCTTTTAAAAAAATTCTTCTTTAAGAGCTCTGAAGTATAATTACGCGATTAATTTATTTCTCATTACGCAAAATTTTGAACAATGGTTGAAAAATGTACAATCTGCTAATACACCCAGCAAAAACTATTCACAGAAAAATTAGGATTTTTTGCAGCCGCATATTCTTGTGTATGATGACGCATTATAACGACTCAAGTAATAAATTTGTCAAACAAAAAAGACCGAAATGTTGTGAGCAATAATTATTAAAATCATACTTTATAAGGAAATGTTTTCAATGTAAAGCTAAATAATTCACAAAATAAAGTATTAGATAAGTAACAAAAAGTAAATATTCTTTAAAACAAAAACTAATTAAAGCAGCATCTTGTAATAACTTGCTGTTTTACATAATGTTATATTCTATCACAAGTAGAAAAGTTAATTGTTATTATTTTATATGGAAATAATTATTCAATATAACATGCATACAGTTGCTTAACAGTTTTTAGTACATTCTCTAACGAAATTAAGTCACACTATCTAGACACATCTCAAAGAAAAGAAATGCGAACCAGCACTTTGGAACATCAACTTTAGCATAGTTTCTGGCAAGAAGAATAATAAGTTGGCTTGCGTAGGCTAATCCCACCACCCCTCAAAAAAGTAAACCGTCCACTTTCTCCTAGCGACAACCGCCAAGCGACAACATCTCGTTGCCGGTCTTTACCTTATTATCACTTTCCAGGGTTTCTAAAACTTAATTTATTTACAGATCCTGTGCCTTAAAGATTTACTTGAACAAGATTTTGATTTGTGAAACATTTCATTAAAGTAAATAAGGAAATATTTTTGTTTTGCAGAAAAAGCCGTATTGTGTTGGCGTTCTAACTGAATTTCAGAAATATGTCACTTGGATACAAACCTTAAAGAAAGACTTCAAATGCACAGTACAACTAACTGACTTTGAAGTAAGTTAAAATTGCATCATCAGTTTTTCAAAAAATGTGGCTTTTTTGTCTTATTTCTTTCTATTTGGTTTCAGGATTCCAAGGATGTTATATTTACTATTCTTGATCAAATTGATATAAAATGTCTTTCTACTGTAATTGATAAGTTTGCAAGACCATTTGCTTTGGAACTGGGTTTAGATTTAGATACCTGTTTAGAAGAATATTTAGTGGTAAATATACATAATACTTGTTTGTATTTTATTATTAAATTTGTTTTTATAAGGTACTTTTATGTTATTTATATTTATGTGAATTTATGATTGTTTGAATGTTCAAGTTTTAATATTTACTCTGAAACTTGGTAGAAAACTGTCAATAATATGGAATCTTCGTGGCTGTCTCCTAAAGATGACCACATGGAAGAAAGGCTGGTTACTGTTATCAACAACATTGCATCATCCACTAAATGGATAAATGCTTCTCTGGTGCTGTTGTCCAAAGTAGCTATTCCATGGTCACAGAGAGTACAAGAATTAGTTCAAAAAGCTCTGAAAAGGAATTATTCAAGGTACTCAAACATTTACCTAAAACAAATCTACTTTTTTTTATTTCAAAACTACAGTGAACTTTCAGAAGTTTTATTTATCCAGCTGCTTTTTTCTATGTTTCTGCTTATGTTTATACTAAAATTGTTTAAAAAAGTTGTGAAAGTGTTTAAAAAGTTTGAAAATTTAAAGAGCTTCTAGGCTGGAAAATTCTTTTAAAAATACTCCTTCCATGTCCACGTGTTTGTTTGTCTTGTTTACAAAGTTATTTTTAGAAGGATATTTATTGTATGTTGATAAAAAATAATTTCATATTCATACAATTGCTATCTTAGATATGCATCTGGGGCAATTCCCAATATTTGTGATATGCTGTAGTCTATAACATTTGATGATATGTCTTTAAATGTTATGAAAATTTGAATTTTTCTATGCAAGTTAACATTAACAGAAAAATATTTCAAAAAGATTACATGTTACCCTTTAAGATAGACCCTTATAACCGCCCCCCTGGAACGCTTCAATTCCCCCTTGGGGCCTAACTGCTCACTTTGGGAACCACTGGTTTAAAGTCATCATACATAATTTTAGTCTCAAACAAACCAATTATTGTGGCTCAGTAGTTTAACTGTAAAGTCAATTTGCCCTTTTTGGTAACATTTGGATGGGGTGCAAACCAGCTTATAAATTAAAATATCTGTATAAAAAAGTGCAGATATTTTTCTAATAACTTAAGAAAAATATCCTTTTATGCTGAAGAAGTAGGATTATTTGTATTAATATCTTTTTGTATGATATTTGTTTTATGACACACTTACTTGAAACTGAACGCTATTTTTTTCTTACATGATTTGGCATTTTCAGAAGATCTGAATTTCTTATGCAGTCTAAGCTAGTTGACTTGAAAGAAATGGTGAAGAAGTATGAAATGAAAATATCTACAGAATGCTTAAATCGGCAGTTTGGTTTAGTAAGTGTCTGAATTATTATTTCTTATTATCTCACTTGGGGTTTTACCCCTTTGATCAATCTAAATCATGAAAATATTACACTGTTAAACCTTTTATTTGAAAATCCAAATTTCGAAATTATTTTGGACTTTTAAAAAATTAATTTTCATTGTTCAAAAGGTATATTTCCCCCTCACAAAACGTATAGGGAACCCCTATTAACCAACTGTCAAGCTTGGATGATATTCATTAAATTTAAATTGAAAAGGAGGGCATCTCTTAATTTTATCATGATATTACCCAATCTAAGAAAAAAAATCAAAATTTTTAAAGTATATCTGCAATTTTGCCCAGCAATTTGAAAACCACCAAGTAATTTAACTCTTCAGTCCTGACCACCACTCAGCAGTTATTTTGGCATGTCAGTTACTCTTGCTTGATTGGTTTTTAGCATTATGACAGCTTTTTAGGAAGCTCTAACCACATCCTCATTGGTCTGTTGCTTAAACCAGATGTCTTGCTGGGGGATTTTGCTTTGTTTTTATTTATGGTCAGAATTCATCCCATAGGATTTAATTGAAATATCTGGTGTAAGTTTGAAAGGGTTAATAACTTGGATTGGTCAAATTAAAATTTATTATTCTAAATATTAACCTTAAATTTTGTGTTTATGAAAAACTAATAGTATTTACTGTCAAATTGTTTATCTTTTAGGTATTTGTCAACTATATTTTTGAAGGAAACAAACCTTCAGCTCTTAAAGATGCAGAAAAAGTACTTTCCTCATTTGGAGAAGATGTGAAGGGGTCTGATGTTTATTTCATGTATTTACAATTTGCTTTGAACCATAATAAGGTACTGGGATTTTTATTTATTTATCTTTTCAATTGTATCAAAGCAAAGTTTTTAACCTAATGGATGTGTGTAAACTGTGTTGGTTGGAATTATATTACTTTTAAGTGTAAGCATGGTCTTTTAATAAAGCTTTCAGTTTTGAAAATGATAACAGTGTGTGGAAGCTTTTGCCTTGTTATGGATGCATCTATGAATTTTCTTTTTCTGGATTATACTAAGGAATAAAATGTATTTAGAATCACTTAGTCAATCCTATACATTTAAAACGTTGACAGGCAATGTGAGATTTATGTAATTATTTCTGTGTAGCTATTATAATTAATGTTATTGTATATTTTATTTACTTTTTCTAAAACAGCAGCTTATGAATTCCCTCTCTTAGATTGATGATGTGTTGAAATGCTTTGCTGAAATATCTGAAGAGTATGGAATCAAATGTGCATCAAGATTATTGAAGTATATCCAGCTGATTCTTGATGATTTAGTAAACAAAGTAAGTCTACTAGCTGTATTTCATTATTAATTCCAAACTGTTCTTATTTCCTGAACAGATTAGCCTGGAATATTTCAAGGATCTTTATTGTTTCGTGTGCAATTGAAGGCCGTTGCTAGACTGCCGACGTACGTCGGACGCCAAGCGCCACGGCCACGGCTGCCGACGTACTGTTTTGTACTGTATTTCACAATCCCTGCAAGATTTTTATACTTTATTAGCAATGCGCATCCTTGTGGACTTGATTTTTGCTGTTTCTATAAAATATTTTAGCGAAATAATTTTATTTTCAATTAATTAATAATTAAAAACATTTTTTAAAAAAATTAGATAAAGTAAAACATTTAAAAAAAACCAATGAATTTAATTAAATAAGGAATGACTGTTAAACAAGAGAAATTAATTCTTGCAATTTTTAATGGAATAATAAAAATTTAAAATTAAATATACTGAAAAATAATTACTGGGGGTTCGAACCTACGACCATCTGCACGCCAGACTGACGCTCTACCACTACCCCATTCGAGATACGCTCCGTTCTATCATAAATACTTAGGAAGTTATTAATACTTATAATATCATAATACAATGAAGTTATTTTTAATACTTTTCTAATTTGTAATCTCTATCTAACTATGATTTTTTAGGATAATGAAGAACTAATCAACAATGCACAATACATTGGTGTTTATTTGATCAAATATATGAAGAAGATGCGACAGCCTGTTGATGAAAACCTCCTTATTCAATTCAAATGCTTGGAAAAACTTCAGGTATTGGATAGTTTTTTAATATAATAGTTTGATGCTGAAAATGGGTTTTTAAAAATCCCAGTATTATCTTTTATCACTTTAAGCATAAAGTTTGCTTTCTAGAGATCAAGGTTTGATTTCAAGTATTGTTTTCTTTTCTTGACTTAAAATGGTATTGTATGGAATTTCATTTTCTTAAATCAAACTGTTTTTAATGCTGCCAAGGCTAGTTCACCTTCAAGAATTTCAGAACCAATTATAGTCCTCTAAAACAATTTTTTCACTTTTTTATTGTAATTTTTTGTGGCTTGTAAGGTTTTTACTATGACCCAGAAAATGAAACTTAGTTTATAAAGTTTTTTGTTTGCCGCTTAAATATGTTATTTAATAAAAATTGGGTGCAACCAGTGTTATTCTTAGGATATTTTTGGAGGAGTAAAAATACTCCTTGACTTTTTTAGGAGGCGTGAAATTCATTTATGAGGAGTGAAATACCGGAAATAGCATAAACTATATATAAAGAGACAAATTTTTTTATGAAAACGCTTTTTTTAATGGACAAACTGAAATAGAGAAAATGAGGATGCTATTTTGGTTTTTAGCAATCATAGCATCTGTTAATAGAAGTAGAAAATATTAAACATTATAAATAAAATAATTTATTTACATTCAACAATATAAATGAAATATTGATTTATTACAAATTTGAGTAGAAAAATTTTTTGATATCGGTGGGGTGCCATGCATTTTTTAAGCAAAACGTTTATTAAATATTTAAAGCATGAAAATACGCCTGGCTAGTTTTTAAAAGTGTATTTCCTATTTTCAATGCGTGAAATACGCTCTCAGAGGCGTTAAAATTATCACTGGGTGCAACCAATAAGGAAAAGAAGCTTAATGCATTGCATTGTTTATGAAGAAGTAGGATTTACTCTTCCCCCTATTAATATCAAGTGATTTTTAAAGTTGCATTTGCAGTTTTGAATTATTTGAGTTTTCTACATGTTCAAGCGGACCTGGAAAAAGTTGTAACCTTCCCCCGAACCTAACCGAAATTTACCCGAACCTTGTGTATTGCACCTATGGAAGCTTACAGTGGCTTCACCCGAACCAGGTTCGCAGGTTCGGGCACTTTTTCCAGGTCCGTGTTCAAGTACCAATTCCATTCGAGGTTTTTTAACACTGGACGGGACATGTTGTCCCAGGCTGGATAAATTTTGAAATTATGGCTGTGAGGCAACATTATGTCCCAGTTACTGAAAAACATCTGGAAACAATATAACGCCAAGTTATGCCGACTAACACATCGTGATCCAATTATGGATATCTCATCTCAGTTGTCCCCCAGGTGATCAAACAAGTGTCAATATTACACTAAACTGATTTGCTTGCCTTATTGAAAGGGTTAGAGAACACTATTATTACATACAATGATATCTTAATTACAAGGTAAGAAAAATTAAACATTTGTAAAGAAATACTAGCTTTACTCTGCATAGCATCATTTAGCTAAGTACTACTTTCTTAAGAATATCTAGATTTTTAAACCTTTTGATTTAAACTACAACATTTCTGTTAAAATTAGCTTTCAAATGATGTATTATATTATGCAGAGATAATTTTAACGCCTTTAAGAGCGTATTTCACGCATTGGAAATAGGAAATTAAAAAAACCTTTAAAAAAAACCTTTAAAGAATCTTTAAAAAACTTGCCAGGAGTATTTTCACGCTTTGAATTTTCAACAAAGGTTTAGCTTAAAAATGCATGGAGCCCTACCGAAAACCACTAATATTTTTTGTCTAATCAAAACACCAACTTTGATACTATTTTCCACTAATTGTTTGTTTGGATTGCTTTGTTTTTATTTGTTTTAATATTTTTTCTAATTTGTTTAACATTTCCTTTAAATACATAACATATTCTTTAATTGTTAAAAACTAAATAGTTTTTAACTCAGTTTTTCTATTTAATTTTTTGTCCTTTAAAAAAGTAATTATTTTTAAAGAAAATTTCTATTTTATATAGTAAGATTTGTATCTGTATTTGTAGTTTATGTTATTTCCGTATTTCACTCCTCCTAAAAAAGACAAGGAGTATTTTTACTCCTCCAAAAAATCCTAGGAATAACACTGATATTATGAAATTGTTTCAACAGGAGGAATTTGGTCTTAGCCTCACATTATCTGAGCTTCTGGAGGAATCCAATTCCCAGGCGTTAATCAAGAGTGCCATTCACAAATATATAACTCAGAATATTAGCAAAGAGGTATGCACTTTCTCATCAAAACAATTTCATTTGAAAATTTAATTTAGCATTGTGCATTACTGGTAGAGTATGTTGCAGAAAAGGTCTTGATCAGTGTAGTTTTCATCTTATGTGTATTTGATTTTAGTTCTGAATTATTTGTTTGCCTAGGAATGTGAATTATCAGAAAAATCAGCTAAGCTTCCTCCTGGCATATTGCAACTATACAGGTGAGTTTAGAAGTGTTTTGTAATTGTGTTGACCTCTTAAACAAACTCCTTTATCTAGTGAACACAGCTGGAATATTTTTTGTTCTAAACCAAACTACACTAAGAAAAATTTTATGAAAGTGACTTAAAAGGTTTGAAATCAGCCCTTTTCAAGTTTCTTGTTGAAAAGTAAAGTAGATATATTACCAATATTTATTAAAATCATTTTAACTAGATCTTTTACATCAAAGCTATGGATAAATTATAATGATATATTCCGTTAACAACACTGTATTGTTTGATAATAATCTTTATAATTTTTCAGCTCTTTAAATTTAAAAAAATGAGTTATTTGTTCTGTTATTTAGACTTGGCCATATTCTTTTAGTCAAGAGAGAAAAAGTTTTAGGTTTTTTAATTACTGATTGTCTAAAGGAGAAGAAATATGAACTTGTTCTCATACTGTGCAAGTAAGTTATTTTGAATATTCTACTTATCCTAAAGAATATAATCTTAAATAATTTTTCTTTACCATTCATGCTACTGTGGATATACCTTAGATAGGTTAGTAGCGTTTTCTATCTCATATTTTGCTTTGGTTGATGTAGTTTGTTAATTTTTTTCAAGCATAGGTTTTCTTGTATATTATATACAACTCTTATTAACTTGGAAACAAATCATCACTGAAATGAAAATACAATCAGGATGACTTTATCAACATATTTGATTTATTCCTTTTTAGTGAAATTATTGACTCCTACCGATCAGGTGATGCTGCTGAAACATTGATTCAGGTTATCAAACATTTCTATGATAACTTTAGAATCTGGACAAGTACAAATTTCACTGTCATGGTAAATACAATTCAGCACTTGACTGGTACTGCAATGACCTATATAAGTGAAGGTAATTGTACAGATTTTAAAATCTTATCTTGAATTTAAGTTAAGCTAAGGAAAGATAAAATCTTATTAGTATTATTGGCATTTTAATGTTGTAATTGGAGATAAGATATCTTGTAAAAAAAGTTTTAAGTATTTTTTAATTGTTTTTTAGACATTTTGCAAATTGTTGGCAGCATTCATTATTGTGAGGTTGTTTTATGTCTAAGGCGGCCGCCACACTAACCGCTTAAAGACGCCAAATGCATAAAAAAGTAGTTAAGATTCCTGTCAAGATAGGGGAGACTGAGGATCAACTCCATGCCTTCTCTCTTATCTTGACTGGAATCTGAACGCCTTTTTTATTACTTTGGCATCTTTAAGCCTCTAGTGTGGCGGGCCGCCTAATTCCACAGATACCCTAGAACGTCTATTGATTGTCTCTTTCGTAGCTGGGGTGATTGAAATGCTAAAAACTTCAGAAAATCAGAGGGACACAAAACAAGCTATATGCTGAGCTCAAAATTATGTTGAAAATTAAAATCAAGTAAAAAACACACATCTAATAAAGAGGGTGAATCCTTATACTTGCCACATAAAATCAGTATGCCACACTAAAATCAGTTTTAAAAGTGTGAAATCTATAAATGGAGGGAGAATTTCACCATTATCACTGAGGTTAGCAGACAATAAGTGTAAATTCCAACTATAAAGTGTCGCCTCCAGCCATGGACCGGTTTCGTCCTTGTTAGGACTCATCAGCACCGCATACAATAATGGTGAAATCTCTTCATTTACTTTGCCTTTCGGGAATTAAATATGTTCTAGGAATGCCACGTCATTCCAGCAGATGAGTGGAGGACTAATCAATTGTCACCACTTTTTCCGCTATAGTCGGCTAGACTAGTTTCTGCCCTCCTCTCTCTTGCGTTGCTTTCCTATACTGTGCTGATGAGTCCTAACAAGGACAAAACCAGTCTGTGGCTGGAGGCGATGCTTGAGAGCTAGCATTTACACATATTGTATGTAACTAAACTAAACTAAACTCATTGGTGCAACAGCCTTAGTGGGCCTAGGCCTACGATGCCCATCTTCGTTTTCGTGACCGTGGGGCCCTGGGGTGCAAGGTGTTAGGCATGTGTCCCGGTTAGGTGGTCATTCTAACGCGAGACCCCCAGTGTTTAGTTCCCAAGCACGCTTGGTCCTCATTTTATCGACCCACTGAAGAAATGAAAGGCTGAGTGGACCTTGCCCAACCCGGGAATTGAACCCCGGGCCTGTGGTGTGGAAGCGCGAAGCACTATACCACTGAGCCACTGGGGCTTACATATTGTATGTAAAATGTATTAAATTCTTAAATCTTGACTTAAGCTTTTTATGACTGGAAAATTTAAAGCACGGAATAAAATTAACACACGACTGTCATGCAATTGGATGCAGAATGAAGATGGATAGTTGAGTAATTTAAGAAGTTGTTTAGTTGAAGGTCAGATAATCCAAATTTGTCTTTAAATTAAATTACTGTATTGCTAATCTTTCCTAATTTTGAGTGTAATATTTTAATTTTCTTTAAATAGGATCCCTATTAGAAAATATTCCTTTACTCCAGCTAACCATCTACATGTCCAGTATTAAAGAAATAACTGGAAAACGGTCTCTGGTTGTTAATCCTAAAGACCCATATAACACATGGAACTTTTCACCTTTATTCCAAGATCAAGGTTTCCAGTTGAATTTTGATTCAGTGATGGCATTTTTAATAGCTGTATTTAATCTGCAAGGTAAATTAAAATGGTTGAATTTACATAAATATTTTTCAAGTTTTATTCTTTGTGAGACTATTTTTTTATTCTAGAAGCCTAAATAGTAAACCCAATGTATTTGAAAATGAAAATATCGTAAATATTTTTTTAGATAGAAAGCATATTTTAATTTACTCTTTTTGAAAGTTTAACTTTGAATCTTGATAATAAGTATAACTTTAAAAGTACAGATTTTCTAGGTGTACTGTGTATAAGAATTTTCAGAAATATATGAAAATGTTCTATATTTACTTTCTTTTTATTCCTTTCATAGATTTATCTTCATGTAGTGATAAAAGTCTTAAAATTAAGAAAGTTTTTGATCCTTTTGGAGACTTGTTAACCCATATGAATGATTCAGGACATACTATAGCTTTTCTTCGTACAATGTACTTCGTCCATATTCTATCACTCCATCAAAATCAAGTATGCTTTTATTTTATTTTAATTAGTTTTGATTGCATTTTTATGTAAATGTGTGATCCTATTTTTCCATAATTATTTGAAGAGTTTTTTTTCAAAATTAATTACGTGAATTTATTTTATTTTAAAATAAAAAGTATCAAGTAAGCATTTACAGCATGCATGCATGAAATAACTGCTTGCTATTAAATTTTAAGACATATTTATGTATTTAAAAAATAAGTCTTATTTTTACAGGATCCTGAAGTTTTGCAATTCTTTTCTGCATTAGATTCCATTATTAACCCATCAGTGTTTTCTGTTATACAACATGTTGTAAGTCAAAGAAAAGTTGACCTAGAGTTTGCTCTTCAACTGTTATATCTTGTTCCAAGAGAATCGCAGAATGATTTCTTAAATGTAAGTTTTTTGCTAGTTTGCATGTGTTTTTTTAATGAATGAAATAATAGTAAATGGGTTAATTATGTATGAAGTTAACTTCCTCCAGTGCCAAATGTACTTGTTCATTAACACTAGAAAGATGGGAGAAACCTAATGTATAGACCAGGGGTTCTCAACCTTTTTGACTCTGCGACCCCCTTTTCAGGGAAAATATTTTGGCGACCCCCTCAGAACTAAAATGTTAAGACTTTAATAATTATCTACCATTTAGTTGTTTTGTTTATTTCACTCGCAATACGCTGCCGATGCATCCTATATTTACTCTTATTCAAAATAGTTCATGCGTGAAACAAACTATTATCTATAATCTATAAGTTTTGAAAATTGTTGTGTTTGTATAAAAAATAATTCTGTAAATATGACTGTTTTTAATTTTTGTTTCGCAACCTCCCTAGGCATACCCCTCGACCCCCCAGGGGGTCGCGACCCACCGGTTGAGAACCCCTGGTATAGACCATCTAGCTCAGGGGCCGTCAAGTAATTTTATGTGGGGTCCAAATAGAAAAAAAAAGGTTTTTATTACATTTGAAGTCTTATCTTCAGATTAACATTTTTATATAGATGCAATTTGAGTTATGCTACCTTTTTTTAATTAAAAAAAATGCTTTTTGCTTTAAAAAGACTTAAAAATCCATTTAACATCATCACCAACACTACTTAAAAATTTAAATTACTTATAAAGTATTAAATAAATATCAATAATGCTCAAACGAATAGACCCAGCCAGCAAGAGAATGTTGAAGGAAGACCCGTAAATTTAGGATTCCTCCCAAGAAGGATTTGCAAAACCTTGATTCATTTATCACAGATACATAAACCTTTTTCATTTCAGCTTTCCTTTAAATTAAAAGGTTTTTAAAAGCTTTGTACTGAAAAAGGGGGTCTGTGAGGTCCCCCCCAGAAATTATGGGAAATTGACCCTTAATAAGGTCACACTAATTTTTGATTTCAGAGAATACATATTAAATGTTCTGCAAAATATTTTGGAGTTCAGGAAATAACTTCACATGCTTCAGATGTGGACTACTGTCTTCCAATTGCCAGGCCCTTGATTTAGCTGATATTGAAGTAATTGTATAAAATGTTCTGTACTTAAGTGTTTTCTTGCAACTTGTTGATTGTTCTTGTATCCTTCATCATTTAGAATCTGTTGAAATGGTGTTCTCGAGACCTGAATATACTTCCATATGTAGCAAGCATCGGGATGCAGTTGGCTCAAGCTCATCAAGAAACTGAATGTTTTTGTACTTATGAAAATATTTTCAAAAGAGCTTTCTTCTTAAATTCTCACCCCATCAAATCAATGTCTACAGAGGTAAGATTTGGAAGGAAAAAGTAGGATTTTGAATATGGCTCCTGAAAACCTTAAGGTTTATTGAAAAGTTCTTTAGTCTAAAAGACTTGTTTTAAATTTTTTTCTTTGATTTTCAATATATATGAAAACCTCTCTATTTTCTTGCAGCTGGTTTTAAACCCTTCTCCTCGACCTGAACACTGCTGGAATTTGGTGAAAGATCTGATTTCATCTGAAAAGTTGGATCTCTCTGCAGTCCTTGGTTGCTGCAAAGCATTCCGATTGAAGCCTGAGCCGGTCCTGATGGCCTATCTGAAGGAGTTGTTATTAAGAGCAGAGTGCAAAAGTTTCTGCTCAGAAAACATGAAGGAACACTTAGCCCTTGCTCTGAAAGAGGCTGAGGATATTATGAATTTAATTAATAGTGATGAGGAACTGTATGGCAAACTTATTAACTTTTCAAAAGAGGTATTTTTTTTCAAATATGCTACGGAAGTTACAAACAGGTTTTTTACCTAACCACCTTTTGCTAATGAAAAGTATAGAAAGAATTTTAAAATGATTGCACTACTGGTTGTTAAGTACACCTGCCGAACAATTGGTGTTTGGGATAATAAAACATTTTTTCAGAATAGGCAGGAATAAAATATAGAAGAATTTATTACAATTTTAGCAAATCTGACTACACCTGCCCATGTGGCCAAAACTTGAATAGGATACTGTGTTTTTTGCCATTGTAAGGTAATGTTATCAATCAGATAATGTTATCGAAATCAAGAAGTCCCGATTATTCCTATTTAATTTAATGTAAAATACATAATTTAATGTGATCAGTAAGCACAGCACAGCTTAATGTTATCAAAATTTGTTCTTATTCCCCAAAAAAACGTCTACTTTCGAGTTTCGTTTTGAGATTATTACAAGTAAACACATCTGCCCAACTTAACTCTAGAGCTTCTGTCTCTTCTTTTTTCTGAAACTTGGTATATATTGCACCGTTATGGTTCATAGTACACTTAATAGGCTTTGATTGCAACAAAAAGAAAATTTTCGATGCTCCGTACATTAAAAGAAAATGGTTAAAGGGGCATGATACAAATTCATGCTCGAGATTTGTTAACGAACCATTGGCGCCTTGCAGATATTTTTGTGATAAGATATTTAGATTTTCTGGAATCTGGAATTCCAATTAATTTAGTAGTGTACTGAAGTGGAAGGATATAATGCAGTACAAAAGGACCTTTCTACTTAAATTAAAATACAAAGTAAGCGATTGTTATATTTTTAATTGGACTACTCTTATTCTTTCCCCTAAAATTTTATGTTGCTAAGTACATAGTGAAAATTGGTTTAAATACATTAATTACAATTGCATAATTTTGGTTTTTAAGCATATAATCTAGTTACATTGTTTGTTGCTTGTTGATATGAAATCTCTTATTGTTATCTGTCGGATAATGTTAACAGTTTAATCTTGGACAATTGCAATCAAATTAAGCGGATTCGACTAGATTTTTTCCAATTTTACTAAAGGTCTTGTAGACAGTTTTCTTCTTTTTTTGGGGGGATCTCCTTTAATGAGTATGGGCAATAGTTAGCTGTGTAGGGTGTTGTCAGACCCCCTTTTGTGTCTTGGTATCTTGAACCTAGAATCACTCACAACAGTTTTTTATCAGCAAAGAAAAGTTTAAAGATATTTTTGCCTTATCTCATTGCATATCAGCTCTATGGTTTGTTGTATTACTTGTAAACTAAATAATGAGTAGAAAAAATGTCTTATTTATCCCCATAATGACAAGCACTTGGTTGTCTGGAATCTACTTTAGTACCTGTTTGCACAACACAGTAGTACTTGGAAGAGTAGTGCATACTTGAAAGTTTGTTACACTTTTTTTGATGAGTTGAATTATGATTGTTTTAGCTAAGAGTTATTTCTAACATATGCATTCAAAAGTACTATGACTGGATTGTTTAAATTTATATCTTAATTAGTCTAATACAGGATTTTTATTAACATTTTAGATTAGTCCCTACAGTTATGAAATCCATACGTTTATTAAGGAACAGTTACAATCACTATCTGCAAACATACAAACATGTAGTTCCCATTCATTTGAAATGGTAAGATTTTTTATTTTTATGCTATCTAAAATTATGTGCCCTAAGCAAAAGCTTTGCTATCTTAATTTTTTTCAAATAGACATATGTAAAACATCATCATCTCACTTTATGACTGCAATGTTAAAATAAATCTATGAACCTGTGGGCTGTCAAGCAACAGAGCTGATAAAATAGACTTCAAGAAGGATATGGTTGAACTGCTCTGGGTTGGGTTGAATTGTATTTCATATAGAGGGGATAGACTCTAAAGACCTGACACACATGTTGTAAGGTACAATGATGACATATGAAGCCTAGCAAGAGCCTTGTTTTTGTGTCAGTTTAAGCAGCACCAGGATGTTTACTAGCATACCAGTCATGTGCAGGGGCTTCCCTACAAAAGGAGCTGATTTCTAATTAATTTGATCTTCATAGCAAGTTCAAAGCAAGACACAGTCTGTAAAACTCTTAATTAAAATTCTGGTTTCCGTGGCCCCTCTATCTGCAATCTTGTTACTCTAAATACCTAAGTGTGAGGGCACCCTTTGAAAAAATATCTTATTATGGCTATTCAAACATCCCCAACACACTGGATAATATGTTACGTAATGTTGTTCTGTTGCCATGTTTCCACCACTGGGCCGCTCTACAAGAGCTTCAGCTATTGTTCAGAATCCAGGTTCGGAATTGACACAATTAGTCAAGGCCTCCTCCATTGTTATTAGCTCAGCCTGAAATACTGAGCAGTAAAGTCAAATTTCATTCACCTGACCTTTTCTTTGATTTAAAATAGGTATGAAAAATAATTTACGCAACACTAACAGTGGCAAAAAATTTTTTATTTTGTATGTTAAATCAAAACAGTAACAGTGGAGACCTATACTCCATTCATTTAGAATTGGCATTTGAGAAATAGTGCTTTCCCCCACGCTAGAAGCGTAACCATAGTTACGCTCTTTGAGCAGCCAATAGTAAGCCTTCTTGGTCACTTTGACGTGGATAGTTGCTATGGTTACCGATCGGTGGTGGGGGAAGAAAATATTTTCAAGCGCCAGTTCAAAATGAACAGAGTATAAGAAAAGGTCATTTTAAAACCGATATTTTATATGGGAATTGGAATGTATCAAACATTTTACTCCTATTTATTAGATTCCATATTGAAATACTATGATATTTTCATGATACTTTTGTTTACTTGAAGCATCATTTTTAAAACTCTTATAAATATGCTAATTTGATTTTATTGAATCGTCTAAAATATCTTGAAATTTTCAGGATATTAGATTGTTGAAGTTTTTGAAGACATACAAAAGAATATCTCCTCCTGATGAAATTGAAAAAGAAAAATGTTGGTCTTTAAGATCTGAAGTGAGTTTATTTTATTAAAATTATCTTTGATTTTGGTGACTTGACTAACTTAATTCATTAAAACTACCACATTGGTGGTGCTAGAGGGCGTAGTGCAGTCGAGCTTCCATTGTAATTTATTTCACCAAGTTTTATTTTTGTCTTTGGTTTTTTGAAAAAGTGAATGTAATTTATTGATTTGACTATTGATGCCAGTTTATAATCTGAATTTATAAAATCAGTTTTTTTTCTGTGGTAATTTTTTTCTGCTATTTGCTATTAGATAAATCATGAAATATATGTAACTTTCAGAATCCTTGTGTTTCTTTGATTTCAAAAACCAGATTGCCATTTCTTTACATTCTGCAGGAAAATCTTCATAAAGTTATTAGTAAGTGTCACCTTTAAATTTTCTGTTAGGTTTACAAAAAAAAGTTAATTAAATCAGGCAACGTATAATCAATATTAATAATTAACCACCTGTAGTCAATGTTTTTTGCTGTTGTTTTATTGATCTAACCTATGGACATTGAATGTTGTTCACTTGAAATTCTCAATTTTTTATTATCTTTAATTGTGGAAACTTTATTTCAGACCCAGAGTTAAGAGAAAATACTTTAAATATATGGCTTAAAGTCACATCCTTTCTAAAGGTATGTTAATGTTTTGAAAATTATATTTTAATGTTTTATTATTTAATTTTGTCCTTCTTATAGAACTACTATATAGAGCTGCCAGAAGGTCCCTGCTTTTACAAATTACAATATGTTTTAGTTTGATCACTATAACAGTTAAATGTAATTTTTCAACTAGTTAAAAAAGGCATGAACTTAAAATTAATAATGTCCCACCTTTGCCTAGAAAAGAAAGAGTAAAAGGGAAAAACTATTAACCATAAACCGAAATTATTGCCAAAAGTAGACATTTTAAGGCAACTTTGAGGATTTACAAATTTTAAATCTAAATACAAAATGCAACAAAATTAAGTCGTATACTACAAATATCTAAATTTCACAAGTATAAATTTTCAAAGTAAGAAAAGACTGCATCACACGGGATCTGGAGTATTCTAAATGCTATTTCGGTACAGCTTTAGAAAGAGTCCTCCAGTTGCCATGTTTACCCACAGCTCAATAATGACTGACAACCGTATAGATCTAACTACTAATATTATGATAGTTTATAGTAATAACTAATTAGTAGATTATTATTTTACATTTATTAGTAGATTTACATGGCGACTTGAGGACTATTTCTAAAGCTGTTCTGCTATTTCTTTACTGATGGTTTCAATGTTTATTTTCTTAGATATCTTCTGATGACATGATCATCATTTCCATTCGAAACAGTGTTACCAATTACTTGGAACTTTTGAGTTCAAAGCATTTTGTTCACAATACAGATGACAATATCATCAGATCTATCGAAAATATGATTGCAGGGATTGGTAATCCTGAAAGTGCAGTTGTTTCTGCGTACTGGGTGTCGACGAACATGCCCCCAGGTAAGTGTTTTTCTTCTATATGTATAGTCAACTTGACATTTTTTAAAAATAAGGTTGATACTCTCAAATAAACCTTTGAATAGATTCTAGTAATACCTTTGAATTTTTTAAAATTATTAATTACATAATTAACATTTAGTTGTTGAGTTAAATTTTAGTTCAAGTACAATACTTTTACATAAAATTTTGAGTTTCATCCAGCTTTGAGTATTTTCTGATTTGGAAAAAAATTAAATGCAAGTATACATATTCTTAGATTTTTGTTTGTTTCAGGGAGAAATAGGGTTAAATTTGCTCTCATAGCTGCAAAGTGTGCCAAAAATTGGTTTGAAAAGGATCCATCAAAGGAAAATGCTGCTACTACATATAAAAAAATGAAATCCATTTGTCAGAAATATTCCATAGAGTCTGTTTTGTATAAATACAGTTTGATACACAACCAGCTTATTAATCTGATTCAGTACCCCGTGCAACTAATCGAATGTCTTCTGGAAAACTTCCTATTGAGTGACAAAAGTAATAAAGGTTGGTATGGTAATTATATTTACAGCCAAGTTTTGAAATGAATAAATAATGTTTCAATAACCCATGGTTTCAAATTTACAAAAAATATATCTAAATAGAAAAAAATCCTGTTCATGTTCAGAATGAGCATAAGCAGAGACTCCAAGTACTCTGGATCCTCCAAAGTTTCTACTGTTGTTTTCATATTACAAATTATGGGAATATCAGAAAAACTTGAAGAAAACCTCTGAATGTTGGTGCAGCTATTCCTTAACCACTTGCCTGATTTGCCCGAGCACAGCTCGTCCGCTTGCGCGAGGTACTTCCCTGATTATCCCGAGTGTCGCTCGTCCGCTGGTTCGCTTTTTATGCTACGTTTTTTAACCGCATTTTCATGGTTTTAGTTTCTTTTTTTACATAGATGCCACTACTTGTCCAGGAGACCTCTCCCCTCCTGTCAGAGGGGGCAGGCATGACCAATTTTGTTCATTCAACCGTGAAGTACACCAATTGGACATGCATTCCTTTACGCTTTTGTTACCGATACAGAGACTCCAACTACTACGGATTCTCCGTAGTTTCTACGGATGCCGTCGTTAAACTACGGACTACGGATAACATCGAAAAAGCTACGGAAAATCGGAAATCTATCATAAAAAGCACTTAAAAGCGCAAGTTTTTTTCCCAATTATGCTCTATTTTTAGGATATTTTCAGTCTACATAAAACAGGGTGGCGAGCGATAGGGTTTCGTGTTGCTTGCGGGGTATTCCGTTCTTCCCGACTTTTTTCTTGGACGACGGGCGCCAAGTTGAAATCGGCTTCTTCTTGCGTTGGTAGTGCGATGTGGAAAAAACAACCTTATAATGGTTAGAAGCCGTCGTCCGTTGTTTAGGACCGCATTCGGCGGAAAAGTCGAAAAATAGCGATTTTTTGCGTAAGTATCGTTTTCCCGGCGCGTAGTTGAAGCTGGCTTCTTTTCTCATTGTAATTACACTGTAGGAAAAATTTAAGCATGGCCAGAGAAGTCCAATAAGTCCAGTGATACCTCTCACATCGCGTTTTTATCGATTTTAGTCAGTGTTTTCAACTAATTTGTTTTTCTTGATATCCTAAGTTGTAAATTTTTATTGTTAGATCACTCTGAAGCTTAATTCAGTATTTTTAAAAATCTTGTTAAATTATAACCTGTTTCAGATATGACATCAAGGGGGATGGCAGGGGATCCAGGGAATAGGGGTCTAAAACAAAACAACCCTGTTTTTTGGGTCAACTTCTAAAAAAAATTTCCTTACTCATAAGGACTACTGACAACCAGCTTTGAAAGTTGGAGTCTCTGCCGATATCTCCCCTTTCTTTTCTAAGGAAAAATATTCGGGGGACACCAGTTTCTTTCTATCAAGAGGTGCAATTTCCGCTGCAGCTGTGTTATTGCTAGAAAAACAGCTAGACATAGAGTAATTGATTTTCAATGCCCACACACCAAAAAGCGGGCTATTACGGTCCGGATTGCAACGTAGCATTGGTTTTAACACCCTGTTTTAAAATTTGTCACTCAAAAATAGGTTTTTAAGAGAAAAATGTAAGTAATTCACTTCATAAAATGTTTTCTTTGCCCTCCTTTTCTGTAAAATCGGCTTTCTGGCTGAACCGATGTTGGAAAAAGCCAACTTTAAGTAAAAGTGCCGCATTTTCGCTAAGATTAAAAACGGCCATATATTGTTAAAATCATGATTTAAAAGTGTTTTGATTATGTTTTTGGTTTTGGTTAATTAATCTAAGCTCGAATATTGTTTTGAAAAATATGCTTTTTTTTTACCTATTCTGTCAAAAAAAGGAAACTGTTAAGTGGTTAAAAATCACAAGAATCCTTAGCTGATATTTTTAAATAAACTTCATCTTTTAATATTGGTTGGAAACCGACATGACTTTTTATTTTAACTTGTGTTAGGCGTGGAATGTCTGATATAGGGACCTTGGGCCATAAAACCCAAAACAACCAACCAACCTTAGCTGGTATTTTCATTTAGTATTAGTCTCAAACTTATGTTGTAATTCCCATACTCTTCTTCTCTTCTTTTACCAGATTTATCTGGTAAGAAATAAATCAATGCTCTAGTTGAAATGACGTCCCTAAATATTTCCTATTTGGTGTAGTTCTCAGAAAGTCTAGTTCTGTAGTCGGGCAAATCTGCTGTTATACTGTTCCAAAGAGGAGATTTTGAAAATCTTAGTAAATTTTTCTTGTGGAGTTTATTTATTATAAGAACAACTATGTTTACAAAGTATTTTTAGTTTTTAGCGTTTAAGTGAATTCATGCTATAAATGAATTTTCTACCACAGTTGCTCTAAAATTTAAAGATTTTTTTTTGTTATTAACATCAGATTATTAAAAATAGATTTTTTACTTTGTTAAGAAAATTATATAAATTGAACTTTTTCAGTGTGTGAAACTGCTGTTGAAGTTGCAAAAATTGCTGATATTAAGCTGATTGATATAATTTTCAAGTATATACTAAATTGGTTAAATGTTTCACCTAATACTGCCAACAACATGGACAAAGTATGTATCTAGTTTTTCTATGTCTATTCGAGTTTTTACATTAAATAGTTGAAAAGACATTAAATTTATTAAAGTAGAGTATTCAAATAAAGTTTATATTTATTTCATTTTGTGAATGTTACATACAATTAAATGTTACATTCCTTTAATAGTTTATATTTAAACATGTTTCTTTATTTAAAGTTTGTTAAATAAAAACTGGCAAATTGCACTCTTTTGTAGAACTGTATTGCTCAAAATGTTTTGATTCATACATTCTATTTCATTGCTCCACTTTGCACAGATTTTTTTGTTCAAATATTCTAACCAACTTATTTTTTAGACTTACCTCGATAGTTTTAAACCTGAAATTGATAGTGACTATGACCTTGACTCCAAAAACCTTAAAAGGTTAGTTTTAACTTTTTTTGTTGTCCATTCATAATTGTTTTCTTTTTTTTGTTGCTAAATACTTAATTTATTTCAGGGTTATTGATTTACTTATGTGCATTTCCGTATCTTTGTATTCAGACCTTCAAAATGAAGTTATGAAAGTAAGTGTCTTTTTTACCTCACTTTTAAAGTGATTATAATTCAAACCAACGTCTCAACATTTTTTATGTCTATTTTATTTAATGTTTTGATTAGTCGTTCATATAAAGTATTTTAATAAATTTGGTTTAAGACCAGATAAACCACAATGGAAAACAAATTTCATTGTGTGATTTTAAATCACAACACACAAATTATGACAAAAGAATAGGATTGAAATATGATGGCTTTTAATTAGGAAGGCAAAAAATGTGTCTTACACTGACTGGTTCAATAACTTGTTTCAAACTGAACAAAAAACATCATATTGTCTTGTATCCATCTATGAAGGTTGGAGATTTTCGCTAAAATCCTTCTTAAAATTGGTGGGAACCCGAGAAATTTTCAATAGAATTATTTCTGAAATAGTGTAATAAACACCATAAATTTCTGTTATGCATGAATTAAAAAGTAATCAATCCCCTCATTTGTGTATGAGCTCTATGTATAAATTAGCCAATAAGGAAGTTGCATGTGTCAGATTTTCGAAAACAAACAAGTGTTCCGTATGGTTTTTTGTATGGTAAAAGGAAATATCTAGTCAGTTTTTCAAAAAAATGTACAGGTAATTAAATATTTTAATTTAAAAGTCGAGAAAAAAAACACGTGACTGAAAACGTTTATTGTTTAAACTATAAGATGACGTCAACAATAATACCATCAACTCCATTGCTTTACAACAATGTTTAGTATAAGATGACGTCACATCCAAACTCTTGGCGTTTTCGCGCGCTTTTAAAAAGGGGATTTTTGTTAATTTTTTTGACAATCAAAAAATTTCTCGATCGGCCTCACATTTTGGGTAGTTGCTTATTTTTGCAAGAGGAATCGATTAAAAAAATTAAAAAAAATCATGCAACTTCCTCATTAACAAATCCATACCATGAAAGCATGATTTAACTCATAAATTACGGATTGTGTCATAACTTCTGAGAGATGAATTATTATAAACAAACCAAGTTTTTTTTAACCAAAGTGATTATTTTTAAGGAGTTTTTTGTGTTCAAACTATGCTCTGGGCAAGCGAATATTCTGCACAAAACCTTATTAACCACTTGCCTGATTTGCCTGAGCACCGCTCGTCCGCTTGCGCGAGGTACTTCCCTGATTAACCCCGAGCGTCGCTCGTCCGCTGGTTCGCTTTGCATGCTAAGTTTTTTCCCACATTTTTCAAGGTTTTAGTTCCTCTTTTTTTACATAGATGCCACTACTTGTCCATAGGAGACCTCTCCCCTCATGCCAGAGGGATGGGCATGACCAATTATGTTTATTCAACCGTTAAGTACAACAATTGAACATGCATTCCTGTATGCTTTTGTCACCGATTTCTCCCCTTTCTTTTCTAAGAAAAAATAAAAATGTTTGGGGGACATCTGGTTCTTTCTATCATGAGGTGCAATTTCCGCGGCAGCTGTGTTATTGCTAGATAACCAGCTAGACATACAGCATTTTATTTTCAATGCCCACTCACTAAAAAGCGCGCTTTTACGGTCCGGATTGCAACGTAGCATTGTTTTTTACTCCGTTTTTTTCAAAATTTATCACACAAAAATAGATTTTTAAAGTAAACTGTAAGTAAAATGTAAACTTCATAAAATGTTTTCATTGTCATCCTTATCTGTAAAATCGGCTTTCTGGCTGAATCCGATGTTCGGAAAAAGCCAACTTTAAGTAAAATTGCCGCATTTTCGCTAAGATCAAAAACGGCCATATATTGTTAAAATCATAATTTAAAAGTGTTTAGATTATGTTTTTAGTTTGAGTTAATTAATCTAAGCTCGAATATTGTTTTGAAAAATATGCTTTTTTTTCTACCTATTATTCCAAAAAAAGGAAACAGTTAAGTGGTTAAATTAGATTTAAGAGCTTCCACTGTACTTATTTAAGAGATAGAAAATTTAAAAATTATGAAGCCTTGTCACTTGAAGATCCATTGGTTCATAAAACTATTTTGCATCTTATTTTATTAATCTGGAAACACTGTTGAATTTGCTGGAACAAAAAAGTATACATTTTTAATAATTTGCTTTACTATGCTATATTTGATAATGCTTCTCTTTTCCCAAAACCTGACAGACATTCCAAAGTATGGAGCAGGCTCAAAGAAACCGTCTTCTCTTTTGCCTGGTTTCTGCATTTGGTTTTCCATTTGTTGCAAAAGCCATGGAATGTGACACCAAAGTTCTGAAAGAAAGTTTGCTCCCCATGATGTGTGCAATGGAACTTAAAAGTTTAGGATTTCCTTATTCTTCTAACCTGTTTAAAAAATGTGATAAAGCTGAACTTGTTGGAAAGATCCTGTCTGTCAAGATCAACTGTCCAAAAGTACGTTTTCATTTTTTTCCTAAATATAGATATGTTTTGGCTTTGTTGTGATTTGTTATGGTGCAACTGCTAAATAATGATAAGTGCCTGGTAAATTTTAAATTCATAAACTTATTGCATTAATATTAATGTAATATAAAAAGACTAATATGAATTTTTTGTAGGCTGTAATATTTTGTGTTAGACTGTGCTTGGAATTTCATGTTTGGGATGCCCAATTGTGGGAAGCCATCTTAAAGAGATTCAGCTCTAAACCTTCTGTAAGTATCCTTGTGAAATATTTCACATGCATTCACAAAGATTGATACAAAAGGTCTTTGGTCAAAGTACCTGGTTGTAAATATCTTTCTCTCTCTCTTTTCTAATATAGATGACATTTGTAGATAAAAGAAAACACTAATTTTATAAATATTTCATCCTTTACAGTTTAATACCTCATTTTTCACCAATTGTTTTCACCATTGCTTTTAAGAAAAAAAACATTGGTATGAACGGTTGATGGGAAAAATGCTTTTGAAATTCTTCATTTTCAATAAAATAACCCAATTGATAAATTGCATATTGTTTTCTAATTTTTCTCAGTCTAAATGTTTAAATAACGCATGGCTAAATTTTATCTGAGGATAACTTTTTTCTAATGAAGGGATTCATAAGTGATCCATAATGATGTAATTGCTGTTTTTTAGTTTTAATGTTAAAGCTCAACACACTATGACTTAATCAATCGCACTATTACTTTAGACTCGCTGATATCAGTACCTCATGTTCAGGCCTGTATTTAGGGTTTTGCCGCCCTGTGCATATTGATTTATTGCCGCATCTCTATTTCATTTTTTGTTTCAAGAAAATATCCCCCTTTGTTTCTTTTAAAAGTCTACTGCTTAATGGTGGGGTGAAATTAGCATTTAATCCTATTTAACATGAATTAGGGTTTAAATTTTCTATAGATTACAAATCGGGGGTCTTAAACATCAACATCTATTTAAAAGTAAATTACAAGATAATTTTTAATCAAGAAAAGAAAATCATCTTGTTTCTCTATTCGTTGTCCTTGATGCACACAGAACTCTAATGGCAACTGCATGCTTTTTATTGCCTATGTATTTGTTTTCTAGCTTTGAATTGTTTTAATCTGCCGCCCCCCAAAAAATTTTACCGCCTGTGCTATAGCACATGTTGCATGTGCCTAAATACGGCTTTGTTTATGTTACTCAATGGGCACCTGTGGACCAAAACCATGGCAGTGCAATAATGTGCATAGGAGGTTTCTAAAACTAAGTCTCAGTCTAACAAGCTATCTTTTGTCTTCAAGGACTTTGCTGTGCAAGATATTTTAGAATCAGTACAAGGTTATCTGGTGCACATGTGGAGTAATAAAAGTTTCATAGCAGCTTGGAAAGCTGCTATTGATTGTATTCTTAAAAAAAGTATGTATAATACTGTAATATCATCTGTATATAACAGCACCCAAGATAAATATTAAATAAGTTGATATTATTTCATACTGATAGGAACTTTAACTTAATGTAATTTGTCAATTATCTAAAAATAATTTAGAATTGAAAACTAAATGTGTGGTTATAATTTTTTTCATCTCACCCATGCCTGAAATATTTTCTTTTACAAAATGACTTGTGAGTTCTCATGTGCCTTTCTTACTAGACCCCTTGTGTTTATAAAATTCAGTTCATTTAATGAGAATTATAAATTTAATAAATGTGTTTCTAATTATAGAATATGCTGATGACTCCCAGTTCATAAGCTCAGTTTTTAAGACCCTTTTAAGGTAATTTTTTGTTTCTCTGATATGTTACTCCTAAATGAAACATGTATCAATGACAAATACTTACTTTTTAGTTTATATAAAGCTTTTTTTATTTAAATATATTCTTATTTAGAATCGGAATAAATATTTATTTGTGAAGAAATTTGTAAGCAATGTGCATGCTGAATTTTTTTTCTCAAAAGTCTGTGGTACATTTGAATCGTCAGTTTGAAGAAGGGAATAAGTCCAAAAAATGACAAATTGACTTTTTGTGCTCAAAACAATCTCCAAGCTTTGCTCTACACATGGGTGAAAAGAGGGGGAAAATAACTAAACCCTATAGAGAGATATTGCCCCTTGAAGTTGTGAAATCGATGTCCATTCATTGTGTTTTTTAAGTTAATTTGGAATTTAAGTTAATTTGTCTTTCTTTTCATATTCTTTATGCTGTAAACTAAGTTAAAATAAAATTTTCTCTTAATTTTAATTTTTTCAAACTTTTTTTATGCAGGGAATTTTTGACTCCATTCATATTCATTCACTCCTTTGATACTGCTTTAATAACTCAGTTTCACTATAATTTTGAATTTTATTTGTCTTATTATCTTTATTTCACCCTTTTGTGGTGTAAACTAAGGATAAATATAATTTAAATGTGAATTAAGGGTTTTTTAAAGATTTTTTCATCAGAAAAATTTCATAGGTGGAAGAAGGGAATAAGTCCATCAACTTATTTTGACTGTAAAATATTTTTGAATATACTTATATTTGTTTTGATGATTGCTCTGTTTTCTAAATGGGGTTCTGAACTTCAGGCATGAGTTTTTTCAGCCTTTTGGCGGATTTCCGCCTTTTTCCGCTTTTTCTCATTTTTTTCCGCCTTTTCTCTTTTTTTCCTCCTTTTCTTGTTTCTGTGTTCGCTTTTTGTTGTCGGCCATTTCTCCGCTTCTTTTCAGTAATACCGCGGAACAACCCGCTTTCGCGCATGCGCCGCGTCGTCAAGTGGAAGCTCACTGCTCCGAACGCAGTCGAAATCGTAAAAAACAATCAATCACATCTTATCTCGTTCTTGACAGCTGAGCCCTCCCTCTTGGGCCTTGGCAAGTTGGCATGGCAATACGATCGGGATTTGAACGTTCGACTGTTTGGCACCGAAACAACCGTTCACGGCTTCCAACATAATTAAAAAATAATCATAATTTTACGTTATTAAGATTCTCAGGTTGTAATACTCCTTTAATATTTAAATACTCCATTGAAAATTTCGACGATTAAAAAAGATGGCGAAAAAAAGAATTTTGTTTAACGAGAGCTGCCTCATATTGGAAGGCATGCATTTATTTCTGAGGGAGCATTATTATTATTTAAGTACTTGTTGATAGTAAAAATAATCGATCTTGAGCAAAAAGCTTGCTGTATAGATTATTATCTTAATGATTTAGAATTTTTTTACATAATTAATGAGCCGATTGACTTGGATTTAAAAAGTATCTTTTTAACTGATTTTGAGAATCGAAACCTGTCTAGTAGATAAGCGATAAATACAGCGCCATCTATATGATGGCGCTGTATTTATTAGCTGTTTTATGTAATGAAGCTACGTTAATACCGGTTTTACCCGATATCCGATTACGCCGGCACCAGCCACGGACTGCCCGCGAACGCTTTAATTTTTGGATGGAGTAACTTAAAAAAATCATGCAATTAGATTTTATTAAAAAAAAAATGGCTAATAGCTAATAAATTTGGCTAATAAATTTATGATTTGGCTAATTCACTGGCGAATGTTTTGAAAACCTTAGCGCGGCCCCTGCTTGAGGGCCCAAGAAAAATCCTCCATTGCTGTTTACAGTAAGGAGGATTATTTAAAAGATCCTGTCAATAAAAAATTATGTCTGAACATGAGAACAGCTTGTAAAAAATACAAGGAAGAAAAGGAAAATAATGCAGCATTAAGGAAAAAGAAGTTATCAAACTATTCTAACAATAAAGAGAGAGAATTATCAAAAGTTGCTGCCATAAAAATCTGTGCCAGGATTGCAGAAAAGGAAAGAAAAAAAACATTCCAAGAAATTAGCTTCTAAGAGTAAAAAAATTGCTGACCCTCTAAATCCACAAGATCCTGGCATGAAGAACAAATGTAAGGATGGTGGTGATCCTCAAATTCAAAACATACTAAAGATAATAGTTCTAAAGCTAAATTAAATGCAGAGCCTCTGCTAATACCGTCTTTGAATCCACCACAGGAACCCAAGAAACGCAAGGCTCCAATTACTAGTGGTGATCCTCCAAATAAAAAGTCTAAAAATCAGAATATAAAAGATATGTTTCTGAGATTAGGGGCTAAAAAGAACTAAATTGTAAATTAAGTGAAAAATAAAGATAATTACTATGTTATTATACTTGTTTGTCTTATGTTTTTAAATTTTCATCAAAATTTAAGAGATTTTTACTTTTGTGATCATGTATAATTATTTATTTGTAAAAGTTGGTTCAGGTAATATATTATGTGCTTAAATTTTATTTCTGCCAAAATTATATATTGCACGCTACATTATTTGTGTAATTTGTAAATTTAAGCTCACGCGCTTTTTCAGCCTTTTTCATTTTTGTGCAAGCTCATGCCTGGAACTTCCAGTAAAAATTTGGTGGTTATACAATGAAAATTCCATTACTGATGCAGTTTTTTTCGATTTTCTCAAAACTTGGTTTTTGGAATTATTCCCTTCTTCAAACTGACGATTCATTTAGTCTCAATTTTGTTTTTTAACTAGTTTGTATTTCTAGCATTAATAAATACATAGCCTATTTGATTTCTGAAAATATACACACATTGGATTATACTTATGTTAATGCTCTGTCGTAAATAGTTGTATTTTATTTTTCTCATTAATTTATTATTTTATTTTAAATATTATTAGATGCCCTTGTATTCATCACCTAAATGCTCCAAGGCTGGTTACTGAAATTACTGCTAATTGTACTGATCCAGGCATAAAAGAATCATTGCTAACTGAAGATATGTGCTCATTAATTTCTGTAAGGTTTATTTTCATGTATTCAATTCCTAATATTACTCAAATAAATGAATTAAACTTTAAAGAAACTGACATATTTTTTTAATTTACAGATTTTAAAAGTTCATGCTGAAAAGAAATGCCTTATGGAACTATCAGAAAAATGCTTATGATGTGAATATGTGTAAAGTTAAATAAAAACTTAAATTCACAATTCTTATTGAAGTAGGAAGCTATGGATTTTAATTTCTTCTGTAGATACAAGAAGAATGTATATATTATGTTGAGCATACATTTACGGACACTTTAAAAGGAGCAAATAAATAGCCTGCATTTTGTTATTTTACTACTTTGTATAATTATTTTTGTGCCTGAGTAACAATTTTGTATAGTTCATGTTAAGTAATTTTTGTAAGAAAATCTGAAATCATTGCTTAATTATGTATCTTTTGCTATTTAATTTTAGAATCAATAAATGCATTTATTTGTCAGCCGCAAGAATTTTTTTTAAACGCATACTCATGCACTAATTTTGAATTTATGGGATTAATGTGAGTATAAACTATTTTAAAAGCCAATTACCTAAACTATTGATGAGAAAAAATTATACAGAAGTGTATAAAAACATATTTATAAATTAAATTAAGTTTTTTAGAGCAATTGTCACACAAACTTTAACACTGGACCATTTAATATGACTGAATTAGTGACAGGCCACATGAGGCCCCTAGTTTCAAAACCGGACATTTGCATTTTGACACAGCTTCAGTAAGAGTCGATGCGGTCGCCAAATGGAATATTACGGTATCATGCTATATTATCACGGCTGATCTCCCGTTCCGGCCGCCATGTTTTACACAGACTCAAATGATAACACTTAAGTGCGTTACGAAATATAATTTAATAATTTTGTTCTTATTTTTAAATTAAACAGTTACCGGGGATTGAAATATGTATCTCCCGCATGCAGAGCATGCACCATACCGCAGATCCAGCGGGATATACTGAAATAACTTGTTATAACATCCTTTTACTTGGTTTAATCTTTATTTGAGTCGTGGTAAAACATGGCGGCCGGAAAGGAGACCGGCCGTGATATAGCGGCAACTAGTCTTCCATTTGGCGACCGATTCGCGGTCATCAAATGGTCGATTCTTTTATCAAAGCTGTGTCAAAATGCAAAGGTCCGGTTTTGCAACTAGGGGCCTCACATTAAACTTATGAATTTTCTTTGAACATATTTTAAAGTTGATTAAGTGATTTTAGTTTTAATATTCCTGGAGTTTACAGCTAGAGCAAGAGATTTTAAGTTGTTTGAAGAAATAAAATAAACTTGAGGCCTGATTGCTGTGAACAATATCTAATTATACCCATGGCTGCCTAATTTTCTCTAAGTCACCCCTTAATTTTTCCAGGTTTAGCATGCAGCACCTCACCTTTTCACAATCCACTTTCAATGATCTTATGAACTGAGGACATCTGGTCTATGATAAGCATAATTATGGGAGTGTTTGGGGGGGAAATACTGTCACATTTTTTAATACCTCATTTATTCAATAGAAATATGAGTCAACAACTAATCTATTTTGGTTGAGGTTAAAGAATGAAATATATCCATGTGAGTCTAATTATGATTAATTTTAAAAAGAAATAGTTAATTTAATAGGTAACAATCAGAGAGGAGGAGCTCTATAACATTCAGGATGGACAGAAGTTAATAGAGGCTTCTTACATTGTGAAGTTTTTTTCTGTAAATGCAAATTTTTTGAGACCTATGAACTCTTTCAAGGGGTATAATGAACTTTTCAAGAATAAATTGTTCTCATTATTTGTCGGTAGTTCCTAACTTAAAATTTGGTGGAAATATTTATTTTAAATGGTGAAAAAATGGAAGTTTTTGGAAAAAAAAGTGTTAAAATTATTTTATCTGTAACAATCATAGGAAGTTCCCCCCATTTTTTTCTGTGACAGAAGCAATTTTTCTTTGAAGCATTTTTAGCAAAAGAAAATTTTTTTCTTGAACATGAATTTTTTGTGCGAAGTTTGCCACTGTTTCCATGTTATTCTCTTCGAAAACTGAAAAAATTTTTTTCCGAAGGACTGCCCTCTGAATATGATTTTTTTCTTGGCTAAACAAATGAGTTCTGAGTTGACTAAGTTCTGAGGAACAATATAATTTGGAAGTACCTAAAAATTAAATTATGAATTAAAAATAATCGTTTATTTCTTGTAGTTACTCTAATTGAATGGACAATGGATGTATATTGTATTGACATTAAGATTTCTTTTAAGCTCATTTTGGTTAACCCAAAGAAATTTTTTCCCTTATCCTTTAGTCTTTTCAGTAAATTAGGACGTTAGTCTGTTTACAGTAATAATGAATAAATTTACCTACAGTCAGTCCAGAGAGTATTCGTTCACTCGCCAAATTTGCACTAGTATACCTATAACGATCAAATTCCGCTTTGTGAAACAAAATAAAAGGTTTTCAGCATTATTTTTCCCCGCAACACAAATATTTCCTGTAAAACATGTTTTTCCTTCAAAGCGCTTTGTATGCAGGAAAGCCAACATTTCTACTGTTTGGAAAAGCGTTCGGATTTTTCAATTAACTTTTATATGATTATTTCCTACTTATTTACGATTATAAACTTGCATTCCTATTTTTATTCGATTATTTATTCAAATTAAAGTTGTTGTACAAATTCTTCGGTACATTAAGTAGTTTTTTCTATTAATAAATGAAGATCAAAAGGAAAGAATGGTTCGAATCCATTTTTATCTGTCATTGGATTGTCATATGTTGTATTTTTAAAATTTAGGAATAATATGTTTAAAAATAGAAATGCTAGTTTTTATAATCGTAAATAAGTAGGAAATAGTAATATAAAAGTTAATTGAAAAATCCGAAAATCTCCTATGAGTGATAAGCACTAAGCAGGAGCTTTTCCCTCAATCCGTACGGTAGAAATGTTGGCTTTTCTGCATACAAAGCGCTTTGAAGGAAAAACATGTTTTACAGGAAATATGTGTGTTGCGGAAAAACAAAAATGCTGAAAACCTCTTATTTTGTTACACGAACCGGAATTTGGCCGTTATAGGTATAGTCCAAGAAAGATAAGGTTTGAAGTGGAACAAATTGTAAAAGAAAGTTTGATGGATATTTCTTATAGGAAATTTTCCGTAAAAAACGATGGTGAAACGTATACCAAAATTAACCGTGTCCTTTAGCCAATATGGCGGATTTTCCAAAATGGCGGTCAATCGTTTTTAACTTATTAATTCCTAAAAATTGTTTAAAATTATAAATTTTGCAGTAAATGATTAAGGGGACGCAGTACCATTTTTGCCAAAATCTTTAAAATTATAGTTATTTACTACTTCTTTCTATTATTATATGTATTTGTCTTATGTAAAACATATTCCAAACTCAATATATTTTTGAATTCAAATTTTATGAGTTTATTGTAAAAAATCTTCAAATTTAAGAGGTGTTTTCAAAATGCTACTCCTCCTACAATAATCGACATACATTCTTGAAATTTGGTTTTCAAATGCATCAAACTATGTTTAACAAAAGTTAGCATCGATTTAAAGTTTATGGTGCTTTGAATTCTAAACATAGTGGTTTTTCTTGAATCACTTGCTAAAAAAGCCCCAAAATGCTAAAATTCTCAATTCAGTAATTTTTAAAAAAAAATCTACGATGTTTAATGATAAAACAAATGCCAACTTTTGTTATACTCACTTCCAACAATAGTCAGAAAAAATTTCAAGAGATTTGGTCCAATAGATAAAAAGCCTTAGCATTTTAAACAATGAAACAGTGATTCTGAGTAAAAGGACTTTGAAGTTTCCATTGGCCATAGGGACCTTAATACATACATGTGATTCTTCCGCCAATTGGCGGAAATCCGCCAATTTGCTTAGCAAAATTAAAATCCAACAATTCGATTTGCAAAATTGAAGTTCCACTTTCTTATTTTCGATTTAATCTAAAAAATAAGACTAGGATATCGAATCGTAGATCTCGGGAACGGGAAGTAGAAGCCAATTGACCCCTCTTAAAATGAAGGAGAATTTAGGTGTCATCGAATTTTTTTAAATATTTTCCGCCAATTTATTGTAAGAGTGATCACATGTATGTAATACTTTCACGTATGAAATCAACCATAACTTGGATATTTTTCAAGGAAAAGTTTTGAAAATTCGTAGGGTGATAGACAAATGTATTTATATTAGTTTAAAAGAAAAAATTTTTTTTAGTAATTTTGTCAAAACATGGTACTGCGTCCCCTTAAAATTTAGTAGCAAAAGCAATGGGGAACTATTTTTTTCTCTTACGATAAGTCATTTATCCAATATGGCGGATTTTCCGAATTGGCGTCCACTAATGTTTATAGTAAGTAAAATTATGATATTGAATTCGTAATTTCTTCAGGATATGGTAAGAATTAAGTCATAATAATATTCATATCAGTTTCCTCTCCTCAATGTATCAAATATGGCGGATTTTTCAAAATGGCGGACAATCGTGTTTTACTTTTTTGCTAAAATCGTTAATAAAATAAAAATTTTGCAGTAAATTATTAGAATTTAGTTGCAAAAATAATGTGGAACTGTTTTTTTTCTCTTACGATAAGTCATTTATCCAATATGGCGGATTTTCCAAAATGGCGTCCACCTAATATTAAAAATACATAAATTACGATAATAAATTCGTAATTTGTACAGGATACGTTTAGAATTAAGTCACAATAATATTGATAAAAGTTTCCTCCCCCTTAATGTATCAAATATGGCGGATTTTCCAAAATGGCGGCCACTTATTCAGATCCTTTTTATTTTTAATTTTTTTTCTTAATAACTAGAAATATTAAATGTTATTAGGTAAAATATAAGCAGAATACTTATATTTTACTAAAATTTACAGGTAAATAATGTTAAAGGAAGGTAGAAATTCAAAATTACCATTTACCACAAGTTTTAAATATGGGGCCGCCTTTTTTGGAAATTATTTCTATGTATCGCAAAATCTTGGTTAATATACTATTTTATAGGTAATTTAATATATAAATATTTATGTTATGCCAAAATAAAATTTATTTATATATAAAAACGTTAAAAATAAAAAGGATCTAAGTATGTGGCCGCCATTTTGGAAAATCCGCCATATTTGATACATTGAGGGGGAGGAAACTTTTATCAATATTATTGTGACTTAATTCTAATCGTATGCTGTACAAGTTATGAATTTATCATCATAATTTATGTATTATAAACATTAGTGGACGCCATTTTGGAAAATCCGCCATATTGGATAAATGACTTATCGTAAGAGGAAAAAAACAGTTCTATATTATTTTTGCAACTGAATTCTAATAATTTACTGCAAAAGTTTTATTTTATTAACGATTTTTAGCAAATAAGTAAAACACGATTGTCCGCCATTTTGAAAAATCCGCCATATTTGATACATTGAGGAGATGAAACTTATATGAATATTATTATGACTTAATTCTAACCATATCCTGTAAAAATTACGAATTCAATATCATAATTTTACTTACTATAAACATTAGTGGACGCCATTTTGGAAAATCCGCCATATTGGATAAATGACTTATCGTAAGAGAAAAAAATAGTTCCCCATTGCTTTTACTACTAAATTTTAATCATTTACTGCAAAATTTATAATTTTATTAACAATTTTTAGGAAGTAATAAGTTAAAAACGATTGACCGCCATTTTGGAAAATCCGCCATATTGGCGAAAGGACACGGTTAATTTTGGTATACGTTTCACCATCGTTTTCTACGGAAAATTTCGTATAAGAATCACCCATCAAACTTTCTTTTACAATTTGTTCCACTTGAACCCCTTTTTTGAGCTAACTTTCTTGGACTAGTAAACTAGTGCAAAATTGTCGGGTGGGTGTACGAATATTTTAAGAGCGTGACTGTAGGAAATTTCAATTCCTTATTACTGTAAACAGACTAACGTCCTAATTTTCTGAAAAGACTGAAGGAGTGGGGAAAAATTTCTTTGGATTTACCAAAATGAATTTAAAAGAAATCTTAATGTCAACACAATATAAATTCATTGTCTATTCAATTACAGAATAATTACAAAAAATAAACTATTATTTTCAATTTATAAATTAATTTTTAGCTACTTCCAAATTATATTGTTATTAAGCATTGTTAAATCATTCAGGTTCTCTCTGAGAGAGCACTGTGCATGGGCTGTGTTGGGGAAAAATTAGTTTTCTCAGAATCAGCTTTCTACATTTCCCAACATCTTTGAGATCGAATACTATCGCACACAACTCTTTTTTTTCTTCAAAATATTAATTTTTGTTTATTACAAATTAAGGTTATAAAACTACGCCAAAACTCTTACTACTTAAAAATATACAGTAAACCCCTTTTAACTGGGTTTTATTATTGTTATTATTAAGCGTTGTTTAGAACAGCCCTTGATCAGGATAAAAGCCTAAATTTAAAAAAATACTTGGGCTGTTGGGGATTGGAGGAACATGCTGTCTCTCCATGTAGTCAAATTCCATCTGGTGCACCAGCGGACGTTGCATACCGGGCCAAATGCTTTCCTGACCGGACTTGTTTTGTGAGCACTGGTTCTAGAGAACGGGAAGGCCGGGGTAAAAATGCTACATAGGGTGTAAGAAGAAAGCTTGGGCAATGCGTGCGTCTTTTAGTTATTTTATTAATTGTTTTAATAATGAAGATTATTTACTAGTAACAGCCTAAGAAATTTTCAATTTATTTGGTAACATTCTAAAACTTGATATCTATAAAGTTTTAGAACTATTTATTTCGAACTACAGTCGAATCCGCTTAATGTGATCACGGTTAATGTTATCAATCGGATAATGTTATCGAAATCGACAGGTCCCCATCATTCCTATTTAATTTAATGTAAAATACTTCGTTTAATGTGATCAACTATGAATCATCACTCCGCTTAATATTATCAAAATTTGTCCATATCCCCTTTAAAACGACCGCTTTTGAGTTCAAATTTCATATTGAAGGTCAATTTTTACAAGAAAACATCTGCTCCATGAGAACATCTGGCGTTTCTTTTTTCTGAAACTCAGCAGTAAGAAAAAGAAAACATTCCGCATATATTTAAAGAAAACAGTTTTAGGGGGGGGGGTTCAAATTCATACTTGTGATTGGTTAAAGAAACCACCAAGACCGAAGCTTTGCAGATGTCTGATAAGAGATTTGAACTTTCCCTTGTTAACTGGAATTCAGATTATGTTATAAATAAGTGGTTATTAGAGTGGAAGGATATAATGGAGTGGAATAACGAGACTTTTCTATACAAATAAATATACAAAGTAAGCTATTATTTTACTTTTATTAATTGAACTACTCTAATATTTACCCCTTAAAAATTTTACCTAGGTTAAAAATAGTGTTTTGAATATATTTATTACGATTAAATGATTTTGATTTCAAGGAAACAAACTAGTTACACTGTTTGCTGCTTTTTGATATGAGATCGCTTATTGTTATCGATCGGATAATGTTATCAGATCACATTAAGCGGACTCGACTGTATTGATTTCGAATTTTCGATTCCTCAAAACTATCGACTCGATAGTATTCATTGGTTCTCAATTCCAAGTTTTAAAGTGAAGATAACATTCGAGTTCAGGAGAAAATTGTGACTTTTAAGAAATAAAAATTGAACGGGCTTTGTTAACTAAACTAGGGACGTAACTCTTGGTCAATTTTTTTGTTTTAGACTTTCGTAGATTAAACTTTGATACTTCTTAAAAAAAACTAATAATTTTCTAGGTTAAAAAATATTTCCTTTTTAAATAAAATCAAAGTGATAGTGTTGTCTTTTCATTCCAAGACGAATCTGTACAAAAAATTCTTTAATATTGTATTTTAAATTTTTCGTTGATGAAAAGAGGACAGGTATTTTTTACATTTTTTCCTGAGTTTGAATTTTTGGAAATGGAAATATGTTGTGAATATACTTTTTTTATTAATCCAAAACAGATATTTCAAAAGTGTCTAAAAATTGAGCCAGTGATGAATTTCTTTTAGAACTACGCAATGATGTGACTTAGATTGATTTTGAAAAAAAAACCCAGGTGAAAATTATTTTTTTATTGTTAGCATTGTTAATGCCCTTACGGCCTACACAATCATAAGGAAACAGACTAGACTAGCACTTCAGGTATATCATAATGGTTTTGTTTTGTTTTGTCTATGTTTTTTTAGATGGCAGCACCAAAACGGCTCCGGCGCACAGTGGAGTATTTGGCCGGAAAACCCGGCCAAAAAGGCTTAACACGAACTTCTACAAACAGGCATAAAAATAATATTTCTGAAAAGCTAATAGAATTTCGCATCCATCGGTGTAAAATTTTTAGCTGTGAGTTGCATACTTTGGTTCCTAGCCTCTGTCAAAGTTGAGATTTCACTGAAAGTGAATGCCATTTTCGACTGATTTTTGACTTTTCAGGAGGTTTAGAAACTAATTTTTTGTGAGCTTCTGGATGAATGAAATGAAATGTAAATACCTGTATTGGATCAGGAATTTTCTGGGCTTTCTTAACGTATTTTTTGTTTTGAACTATTTAGTTTTTTTCTTGTTGAAAAAACTGTTTAAACTCAAAATATGCTTCATTTTTTGCCGTTTTTAACTGCAACATAAGAATTGAGAAAGGTTTTCAAAAGGGAATTCCGTAATCCTCCGTCCAAAACAATGTCTTGAATTAAAGATTATACTTTTAAGAACCACTTCCAATTCAAAAATTACTGCACTTTTGTGCACTTTTTGAGAAATAATTTTTTTGTGAAGTACTACTTTACGCAATTATAAGAAATGTTAAAGTCCGTTGGAACGTTTGCTCTTATTAAGACTGTTTAAACTTTAATTCCAAACTGTTTTTCACGATTTTTTTCGTTGATTCATCTGGTTTTATGGTTCAGCCGAAAATATGAGCTATTCGGGATAAAAGTGGTCTAAGTCAAAAAATTATAAAATTTCAATTAGGAATGAAATTGGATAAGTTTTTAGGCTTTTTTTATTTGAGTTGCATCAAATATCATATGGTTAAGCTAATTTTGGCCTCAAGGGTGACCTATAAAACGAAAAAACGCATATCCAAAATAGTTTTCATTAGAATTTTTAAGTAAAATACGTCGACTTTACGGCTACACCATGTTTCTTTCAGTGATTTATTTGTTTTGCTAAAGGAAAAACCAAGGTCATTCATATTCACGCCGCTATATAAATGATGGCCCATGTATTTATATTTCTCACTAGCGGATATGCCCGGCCTTGCACGGGTGGAGTGTATAAATTCAATTTTTTTAAGTTTTCTTAAAATACATAATTTTGTAAATCAACAATTACCAATCATCCCGGTGTTCCCAGTAATTTGTCATATCCCGATATTCCCGGTAATTTTTCCTAACCCAGTATTCCTGGTAATTTTTCCTACCCCGGTGTTCCCGCAAATGTTTAATATCCCGGTGTCTTTTTCCATCTTAATAAAGTAAAAAATTCGGAACAACTATTTAAAAAAAATATCTGGTTAATATTAATAATTCTAGTGAAAAAAGTAACAAATTTGGAAATAAAATAAAATCTAGTAGTAAATATAAGAGTCTAGTGAACCATGTCTTTTGAAACAATGCATAATTTTCAAAATTTGTTTGCATGAAAAAATTTACATTTTCCATAAATATTTTTATTTTAAAGGAAAAAAATCTTTAAATAAAGGAAAATAACGTTTGATAATGAATTATTTGAATTTATTTTGATGTTTTCATAGCTGATAAAGCTTTGAAATGGACAATTATAGAGTTTTTCCTGTTAAAATGTTTAATTTTTGAGGTTTTAATCTCATTAACAATAGTGAGTCGAGCAGATCTACTCTAGTAGAGAAATGGAGAAATAAGCGTTTTCGGCTATAAATTCGCTAATTACTCGTAATTATTCGATTTTCGAGCTTGGAAAACTTGACAGTGATCGTCCTCGCCTCGAGATACGTCTATATACCGAATTTCGTCCACGCCTGCGGCGTGGTTTGGGAGGAGATGCGTTACATACACACATAGCCACAAACGTTTTTATATATATAGAGATACTAGCTGTTATACCCGGCCTTGCACGGGTGGGGTGTATAAATTTATTTTTTAAAATATTTCTTAAAATACATTTATAATTTTGTAAATTAGCAATATTACAAATCATCCCGGTATCCCAGGCGCCTCTTTCCTATCCCAGTGTTCCCGGTAATCTTATCCCGGTGCCCGGTGATCATGGTAATTTTTCTAATCCCGGCTGCGTTCCCGGTAATTTTCCTATCTCAGTGTTTACGGTAATTTTTATATTCCGGTATTCTGGGTGTCTTTATGGTAATTTTCCAATCCCGGTGTTCTTGTCACTTTTTACAATTCCGATGTTTCTGATAATGTTTAATAATATCTTGGTGCCTTTATAAAATAACAAATTTGAAAACGTTGTAAAAAGTCTAGTGAACAAATTAAGAAATTTAAAACCAGTGTTTAAAACTAAAAAAAAGATCTAGTAAAGGAAAAAGTCTAGTGATCTGTGTCTCATTTGAAACAATGTTTTAGTTTTAACTCGTTGTATGACTGGTAAAACAGGTTTTCAAACACGGAAAAATAAGTGAAAAAAAGCAGGAAAAACGGGAAGAAAAGAATGAAGGACTGATTTTCTCTTTATAAATTATAGCCTATGTGTTATTCTGATGTATAAGCTACATTATGGTAAAATTTCATTAAAATCCATTCAGTAGTTTTTGCGTGAAAGAGTAACAAACATCCGGACAAACATTCACAATTATAATAGTAGTAGGATATTGCTGAAGATACTTTTCGTAACTTTTCTATTAATAAATATTTAATTAACCGTACAATTTTAATACCTTAAGACCTTATGGATAAGCTAAAAAATATTTTTGTTTATAGTCCTTTATATATTTTGTGAGATTTACACATATATCTTGTTAACCATTTTATCAACTTTTTAGTTTGAAAATGGTATTAGTTTAAAAGTTAATTTAAACAACTTTCAGTTAAGTTTTGACAAAACGGATCTCGCCAGAAACGGAATTAATGGTTGAAGACAAATTTTTCCCCACAATGTAAAATATAAACAATCCCAGTTCTTTTTGGGGAAAATAAACCAATTTTATTCTAACCAGTTCATTTATGGTAATAATTTTAATTAATTCATATTTTCTCTGTTAAGTTAAACATCGCTATAAAAAAGCAAATAGCTACTATAAATTAATTAATTAAATATTTATCATAATTTATTATATTTTAATATAAATTTATAGAAATGCTTGGCAAATCAGTGTATTTAGTGATAAAAACAATTTAAGTACATTAACTTGGCTTGAACATCAAAAAAAGGCAGCGAAATATTTTTGGCCGGGATTTCAGGGCAAATGCTCCACTGTGCGGCGTGGCCAAGGGGGGCTGTTAGGATGGTGTCGCGAAAAAACCGTTCAAAACAAAAACCGTTCAGACAAAAACCGTTCAAAAAACAAAAAAACTCATAGCTTTACACATGTAATAAATTTATTTGTTTTTTATTGAACGGTTTTTGCATTGAACGGTTTTTTCGTATATCCGTTAGGATTCGGTTTTGCGATAGGAATTTCGGGCGATTTTGGGATAAAATCCTCCTTCCAAAATCTGGCCTTAACTGGAAATAACTTAACTGGGTTCTAACTTCACATCTCTATGCACATAATTATTTACTCCATTTAACCCTTAATGCCCCAAATTATTTTCCTCATCCTCATCCAAAATATGTCAAGTTTACGTAACTGCAACTATATAATAAGTAAACTAAATTTGGCCTTACATGACGAAAATTGGACGAATTTGGAACATTGGGAAGTGGGACTTACAAGTCCCGTCGGGAAATAAAGGGTTAAGCTTCTTTGAGTTTTTGTTTTCGAGCCATCGAATTTTCGTGTAGTCGTCTTTGGTGTCGAATCCATATTAGTCATTGCCATTCAACATACAGTTTTTTGGGACCATCAGTAGTGTATATAGAAAGTCATTTCAGGAGGGGCCCAAATATATTCTAAAAATTTTGAGGCATCAGGCAGCAAAAGCTAGATTTTTGCACCGGGCGAGAAGACTCAACATAACTTAACTAATTAAGTCCCTTCCATGCATATTTACACTCATTTCCATTAAAAATAGCGCACCAAGAAGAAAATGGGATATCAAAGCCAAATTTATTTCCATTATTACCCATAGTATGAAGGTTAGTTGATAAAAAAATTCAGACTTCTTTTAAGTTGGGAAGCCGAGAAAATCAGTAAAAAGAGTTGACTCCATAGGTGTCCATAACCGCTTCTATGGTATTGAATGAAAGAGGATCTAAAAATGGGCTGTTAGGGATTGGAGGACCATGCTGCCTCCCCACGTAGTCAAATTTCATCTGGTGCACCAGCGGACGTTGCATACAGGGCTAGAGGCTTTTTCCTCATTGACCGGACTTGTTTTGTGGGCGTTGGTTCTAGAGAACGGGAAGGACGGGGTACAAATGCAACCTAGGGGGTAAGAAGAAAGCTTGGCCATTGCATACAACATGTGGTTGTGCATTTTTCTCTTGAAAATTGTCCGGGCGAAGGACAGGTCTGAAGGTAAGGATTGACTACTGGCTGCAAAACCTCAATACCCTTGATATCCCTTTTTCTTCTTGGTGCGCTATTTTTTATGGCAATGAGTGTATTAGATTAAATGTAGCCTCTTCCTTGAATTTTTTTTGAAATTTGACCCTATAGAACAGGGTATTAACTCGTTTTAGTACACCTAGACCAAATTTTTAGGGGGCCAGCCCCATCTCCCCCCGCTTTTATGTGCCCCTGGGGACCATATAAGAATTCTTTTGTTTGAATTTACGCCAAAACGATCTACTATGAATGCGAATAATTTTTGTGAGACTTGAGTTAGAGTTTTTTTGTGAATTTGTGTTTTCGAAATTGTTTGGGAGCACCATGGAGGAGAAGCAGCAGTGGTGTAAAGACTGGAATTTTCGAAAAGAAGCACAATTTATACTACTTGTAAATAAAATAGGCAGCTCATCACCATGGCAACGCAATAGAAATGCAATGGGAAAGGACTAGTAGTGAGCCGTCGATTCAAATTACAGACTATATTAGTCTGGTTGTGCAAATGTACTACATAGTGAGCCCCTTTGTTATAAATATATGAAAATAGACACCTCTGAAAACTTTAAGCAATGTATAAAAAGTTGAGAAAAAATAATGATTTTCTTATATTGAAAAGTGGCAACATGGAAAGCGAATAATATAAAACCATTTCCATTTTTTATCACGAAAAGGTGGGAATTTTTACCACCTGGCTATTTTATCTGAATTTTATGAATTAACTAATTACTTTATAAAGTTAATCAAACTAAAATTCTAAAATTTCCCTGATTATAACTCTCAAACCTTAAACTGCGTGGGGATCTCCACAATTTGACAATTCTTGATAAAAACATTGATTATGCATTTTCTAACTCATAGGACATTTTTCGAACCAATTTGTTTAAAGTTATTGTAACTTTTAACACCATTAAAACCATCACATTTTTAGTTATTTTTACATGTTTAAAATCCTGTTTTGAAACTATTAAGATTTTCTGCAGGCAAATTTAAGCGAGTTTCTTTTTTTCCCTATTTATCGACGCGAGCCCGGTGGCAACCATATCGACTTTCTACTGTAATTCCGAAATACTGTATTTCTTTAAAGTTATTAAACGGTACTCGAACGAAAAATGTGCTTGTCTAAAGAAAAGTTTCAAACATAAAGTGGTAATTCCCCCATAAGAACGAACCTCTGCTATCACCTCCCGAGGGAACACATAAAAAAAGAATTTTTCGGGATGGGTTAGCAGAACAACCTGTTCCAATGAGGTTCAGTTACTCTTAGCATGCCCGCCACGTCGTTCGCAGCAGCGAGCTAACAATGAGAAGGGGCCAAAGTTCGACCTCTCAAGTGACACACTGCTCGATTTTGTGGTTGTTTTGAAAAACTCGGCCTTTCTATCTGGAAAGGAGCGTCCAGCTTAACTTGGTTTCGTATTTATAGTAGCGAAAGACGGTTTTGTTGACGTTGAACCTATATTTGGCCTTCTTCAATCAGTTTCCTTTTTATGAGAGCCCAGTTCTTTGTATGGATTCGCTGGGAAATAATGGATCAATTTTAGGATGAATGGAATGCGTTGTTTGGAGGGTTTTTAACTTTTAAATGGTGATGAGATTTTCTTAAGTGTGAAACACCATTTACAATAAAATGTTCCTACGAGGTCGAAGTTCATTGAGTTGTTCCTGGAAAGCATGGAATATTTATTTTGCAACTTCCTTAGAGACAGTGGTGGATCCAGCCTGGACCTAAGGGGGGCAACCACATTTTTTCTCCAGAAGAATTTTGAAAGTTCGAATCTATTATTGAAAATACTTAGATGATACCCCAGGAAAAGAAGGGGGTCTGGGGGTAATCCCCCATAAAATTTTTGCAAATTTTACCTTAAAGTAGTCTTGACTCATTTTTGAACATTTAACATGTAATTGGGGGATGGGATTTTAATTAAGGTCCCATCCTCCGAGATAGATCCTAAAGATGAGCGGTCTCTTTTGATCTAGATGGCAGTGGCGTAAATAAATTTATTTCGGAAGGAGATATACTCCAAAAAATTAAGTCATTATCAGGTCCAAAGCTATATTTTTGTGACGAGGGAGAGGACCTAAAATTATTCCTAAGCCCTTATACGTATATTTCATAGGTTTTATGTACTTTTTAATGGATTTTTAGGTAAGATTCACATTTTGATGAAATTAATAAAAAATGTAAAGATAAATATAAAGAAAAGTATATTTTAAATATCGTAATTATAAATACAAAAAGGGGTTCTGGTGGTCCCAGAGCAAATTTTTGGAAATTTGACCCTAAAAAACAGGGTTTTAACTTGTTTTGGAACAGTCAAAGCCCGAGGCCTAATGTGGCCGATTGCCCAACCAGAAGTTTTTAGAAAAATTGACTCTAAAAACAGGTTTTTAACTAGTTTTAGTACCTCTAGCCCGAATTTTGGATATACATTTTCAGGTAGGATTTGCATTTTGATGAACTTAATGTAAAGAAGTTGCGAATAATCAAGTTCCAAATACAAAAAGGATCTAGGGATCCCCCCCAGAAAATTTTCGGAAATTTGACACTATAAAGCAGGATTTTATTTTAACTTATTTTTGTATACCTAGTCCAAAATTAGGGGGGCCGGGACTCCTCTCCCCCCCCCATACTTGTACCCATAATCTCCATTTCTCAAATCACATAAAAATGTGATTTGAGTGAAATCACAAATGTGAAATTACCTAAAAACATTTTCTCTAAAAAATATTTAAAAAAAAGGGAGGGGGGGGGAGAAATCGCATGCATAATTTTTCTCAAAAATGTTGACTACCTCTGATATACAGATAATTAATAAAGAGAGTAGAAGAATACACCAACGAACCCAGTTACACAGTGAATCCGGGACCTTTTGAGAGTCCAACTATAGCACACTAATACATTTTTTCATTATGTTCACGCCTCCAAAACGAAAGTAATGAATTAGAATTTGTGACTGTCTCTATCTCACATCAATTCGAATTTGAGAGGGATTAAAAATCACAAAAAGGTGTGCGTGTGAGCGATTTCCTGAATGTAAATTATATTTGCAGTACGAAAATTGAAGTTGTTAAAATGCAAACTATATTTGATTTGTTTGGCATAACGTTAATTTACTGCGAACTAGTGCGGGAAATTCCCATGGTGATGACTTGACTCACACAATCCATCGTGCGTTCTACTTGTAGAAGTGTCATCTGAAATTATTATTTATTTTATCAACTTGAACCAGCTTCCTTTAACGTCGCATAAGAATTGGCAATGACTTAGAAGCCTTCTGTTCCGAATAGTACAGAAAAATAATAATAACGGAAAAATAAGGAATAAACGGCACTTTTGGCGTTATTCTTCACAACACTTGCTTTCAGCCGTTAGATTTACAAAAAAAAACAGTGACAAATAAAAATTTTACCCAGTCAATATACAGAGTGTTTTATAAGTTCGTTTCCCGGCTTTTATTTGGAACCAACGTGTTCTAGGGTCACGGAAGTAAGGTCTACCCCTAGGTAAGTGACCCTGGAGAATTTATTGAGATGACTTACAGCGCCCCTAGTTGCGAAATAAAAAGTTAGAAAAATTAATTTGAAAACTAAAGGAGATGGAGCAAAAACCTCATGAGAAAATTGTTGCCAACGTCATGAAGAACTCACTGAAAAAAATTTCATGAAAATATCTTGAATATTTGCGGAGATATTAGCATGTGAAAATGGCCCTTTTTCAGGCATCAAAAAAGATAAAGTTCGTAAATTTGCAAATTTTTAAGTCTTATTGTGTAGTTTTGTGTTTTTTAGTTGAATGAAGAAAAATATAATCAAAAAATAAAAAAGATTGCAGATTTGTGAACGTTTTCTTTTTTGAGGCCTGAAAAAGGGCTATTTTCACATGCTTATACCTCCGCAAATATTCACGATATTTTTATGAAATTTATTGCAGTGAGTTCTTCATGACGTTGGCAACAATATTCTCACTGAGGTTTTTGCTCCATCTCCTTTAGTTTTTAAATTAGTTTTTCTAAATTTTTTATTTCGCCGCTACAGGCACTGTAAGTCACCTCAATGGATTATCCAGGGTCACTTACCTAGGGGTATACCTTACTTCCGTGACCCTAGGACACGTTGGTTCCAAATAAAAGCCGCAAAACAAACTTTTGAACCACCCTGTATATGAAGAAAATAACAAGCATTTAGTCAAATAGACCGAATATAAAGAATAGGTATATCATAATAGTTTTTTTAGAGCTGAACATTTTTTACACTGATATATATGATAGCATAATTTATAGTGTCAATAGTGTTTTTTGGTAGTCAAAATACTATATTTGAACCTCTCAATACACCTGCCGTACTCTACGACTAAAACTAAAAGTATTCACCCATATTTTAATGATACGACTAATGCTATTGCAAACGTAAGAATTGAACCATTTCCGTCAAGGAAGTTAGAGTTATGACACCCTTTCTCGCCACCCCCTCGCCGTCAAGTGACCACATAGAGACAAAACATAAACAGTCTGGATCTTCCTTGAAACTAAATCGTTGAATAAACTGTTAAAATTGCTCTGAACTTCCGTACTCTAAGAAAACGATTCTCCCAAGTGAGTGAAGATGTGATTGTTCACTGTGAAAGAAGTTCGTCTTTTTACACTTAATTTTCTATATTGTTTTTGACGAAAATTTTCTATATGCCTAATGAAACGTGCCTTTCCCGTGAATTTTTCCTTAAAGATAATTTAGATGTGATCAAATCACCACTAAAAGAATAAATTTTAAAAGGTATGCACAAATCAAAAGGTCGCTAAACTTTATTCAGCTGGCGCGATGTCACTCGGGGTTATGAGAAATTTGTTATAAATATATGGTTTGCTCGCTTCCTATAATTAATACAAAAGAATTCTTAAGCTTCTTCATATGAAAGATATTTCCTCATAGTACAGAAATTAACCGGCAATAACAGTGCTGCCGGTTAATTATTTGTTGTTTGAAAAAAAATTACATTGTACTGCAGAATAGGTAGAGCAAAACTTTTAAAGTAAATAATTAAACTTGTTAAACAGTTAAATGTACAGCTCCCGTAAAAAAAAACGTTACAGTGGGGTTTGCGGGCGAACCACTTGGGTTAGGAAGGCAAAAGAGGTGTCATTTTTCATTGTTTAGAGTATTCTTTAACCTAAAAAATTTTCGAGTCCTTAGGGGGTCGTCTTCCTATTAAACGAAACACTAACTTTTTTTTTTTCAATGGGGACCCCCAATTATTATGAGATTTTCTGAAAGGTCATCCCTCAAAACCCTTAAATACCCAGTTTCATCCAGATTGATTCACAATTAAAAAATTTTTGAAAAAATAAAAAAAAAATAAAATTATTAAAATCATGAAATTTTTTTATGGAAATCGATTCAGGTAGTAATTTTATGAAGAAAGCCAAAATTTCAATCGATTTCACCGAATAGTTTTTGATAAAAATGAACTTTAATCTTAAGGGGCCGTATTCCGTTGCCGAATGCATACCGCGAATGTTCTTTCTCGTTCATTTTTATCAAAAACTATTCAGTGAAATCGATTGAAATTTTGGCTTTCTTCATAAAATTACTACCTGAATCGATTTCCATAAAAATATTTCATGATTTTAAAAATTTAATTTTTTTTTATTTTTTCAAAAATTTTTTAATTGTGAATCAATCTGGATGAAACTGGGTATTTAAGGGTTTTGAGGGATGACCTTTCAGAAAATCTCATAATAATTGGGGGTCCCCATTGAAAAAAAAAAGTTAGTGTTTCGTTTAATATGAAGATGACCCCCTAAGGACTCGAAAATTTCTTAGGTTAAAGAATACTCTAAACAATGAAAAATGACACCTCTTTTGCCTTCCTAACCCAAGTGGTTCGCCCGCAAACCCCACTGTAACGTTTTTTTTTACGGGAGCTGTACACAATACAGAACAATAAAAACCATTTTCTTAATAAATAATTAAGAATAACATTTGACAAAGGAATGAAATAATTAAATAGATCATCACAAAAAGAAAAATTACCGAAGATATAAAGGCACGTAATCCTCAGGAGGAAAAACATTATACGACATCCCAAATGTGAAAACTGGACACAAGCGTCTTTAAAATTTCGTTCTCCATCTTCGTTCTACAAATCTGACAGAACAATGAATTATTATTTTTTTTGGCAAATTCTTTTCTTCATCATCATTATCGTTGACATTATCTTTAGGAAGAAACTGAAAACCAACGGTGGAACGGTGGTTTCCACACGAAAAAACGTCTCTAATAAAGTTATCTGTTCTAACATCTGCTTTTTTTTAACAATAAGTAGTTTGAAGAAACTGTTCTGGAACTTCATCTATTTAAAGTTGTTATTTAATTTAGTAGACTCCAAATAAAAGCTTTGTTGCATACGCCAGCTGAAAAGGAGATGAATTTATATATTTAACGCTCACATTTTTCTTTGATGGCAAAATGATCTCATCCATGTTTATCCAATTTGTCCATCCCTTGAAAGAGTCTTCTCAGAAAATTACCTGGTTAGTGGTTTGCTCATGATTTGTGGCTATAATTTGTAGCTAATGAAAGAGGCGCGCTTTCTCTCTTTTCTCAACTTCTCTTTTTTCTAATTTCCTCTCTACTCTCTTCTTTTTTGCAATTATCTCTCTAATGAAAAGAATATTTCAAAAAGTTATCTGAACTACTAAAATGATTCAAAGTACATCAATACATCACTACAATCACTACATCATCATTGCACTATTTTTAGAAGGTAAAATATATTGAATTTATATAATTTCATACAGAAATTTTTTAAAATATGATAAAGTTCTTGGACAAAATAGAATCGACCTTCTTTGAATAAAGTTTTCCACCCCCGAATGGCTAGGAAGGGAAATAAAGCCTGAACTCGCATTCATGAAGTAAATTTAATTTTGATTCTATCGCATTTGAATTTCCATGATGAAGGGAAATATCTACTAACATCTGCTAAACACAATGGCTTTTAGGAAAGCGTTAAAGCTGCAGATGACATGAGGAGAAGAGTGCCCTTATTATAGCGTAATATTAAGATTTCGAAGCGATCTTTTATTTTTAACATCGTAACAGTTTACTAAACTAGTTAGATGAAAAGGGACGAACTTCAGTTTTTTTTTTTGGAATTTAGTTTTCCACCTAAAAAAATATATACAGGGTGTTTCAAAATTGCGTTGCACGGCTTTTATTCGGAACCAGCCCCTCCTAGGGTCATGGAAGTAAGGTCTACCCCTAGGTAATAGACCCTGGAGAGTCCGTTGAGAGGACTTACAGCGCTCCTAGCGGCAAAATTAAAAAGTTAAAAAAATTAATTTAAAAACTAAAGGAGATAGAGCAAAAACCTCAATGAGAGTATTGTTGCCAACGTCAAGAAAAACTCATTGAAAAAAATTTGATCAAAATATCTTGAATATTCGCGGCGATATTAGCATGTGAAAATAGCACTTTTTCAGGGGTCAAAAAGTAAAAAGTTCGCTTATATACAAATTTTTTTGATTTTTTGATTAAATTTTGTATTCTTTCAACCAAAAAAACACAAAACTACACAATTTCACTGAAAAATTTGCAAATATGTGAACTTTTTACTTTTTGACCCCTGAAAAAGTGCTATTTTCACATGCTAATATCTCCGCGAATATTCAAGATATTTTGATCAAATTTTTTTCAATGAGTTTTTCTTGACGTTGGCAACAACACTCTCACTGAGGTTTTTGCTCTATCTCCTTTAGTTTTTAAATTAATTTTCTTAACTTTTTAATTTCGCCGCTAGGGTCGCTGTAAGTCCTCTCAATAGATTCTCCAGGGTCACTTACCTAGGGGTAGACCTTACTTCCATGACCGTAGGAGGGGCTGGTGCCGAATAAAAGCCGTGCAACGCAATTTTGAAACACCCTGTATATATATAGGAAAACAATTGATAATAATGTTCAAAAACTTCAATATATATATATATATATATATATATATATATATATATATATATATATATATATATATATATATATATATATATATATATATATATATATATACACTCATACACCAGGCCTGAAGGTAAGGACGATCATCAGCTACAAATTCTCAACGGTTCAGCTCTGGTTGGTCAATGTACCGGTAAATCCTACTGAGGAGATGCGGCAGTAAAAGGTTTGGTGCGGCGGTATATGTAGTTTGCAGTACTGTGGATTGCGCGTTTGGTCCGTATAGCTTCGTACATCTTTGTCTGTAAACATGGTACTGACCATAGGCCTTTCTGTTTCAAATAGTGCACCAAATAAAGAAATTATCACCTCAATTTTATGAAATTGTGCTTATGAGAGATTCCTGTTTCGTTCTGCAGCACCACAATGGTTGGATATGAGTTCGAAGACACATGGAGAGAGCGCGCTCAGCTGTGGATTTTCCAATCATCACACGGAGTGGTGATTCAAGATAACGGAGTGGTGGTGCATTGAATTCCATTTCTGCAACTCCTGAGTATGATTTACCAGTACATTTACCAACCAGGCGTGAATCGTTGAGAATTTGTAGCTGCTGTCCGTCTTTACCTTCAGGCCTGGCCTGCGGACAAGTTTCAAGAGAAAAATATACAAACACATGTTGCACGCAATGTCCAAGCTTTTTTCTTACCCCCTTATGTTGCATTTTTACCCCAGCCTTCCCGTTCTCTAGAACCAATGCTCACAAATAAAGTCCGGTCTTGAGGAAAAGCATGCAACGTCTGGTATGCAACGTCCGCGGGAGCACCAGATGAAATTTGACTACGTGGGGAGGCAGCATGGTCCTCCAATCCCTAAAAGTCTATATAGATCCCCTCTCCCCCAATATCATGGCCTGTGGTGGCGGTTATGGACACCTATGGAGTCAACACTTTTTACCGATTTTCTAGTCCCCCTAACATCGAGGAAGGCTGAATTTTTTATCAACTAACCTTCATACTATGGGTAATCATGGAAATAAATTTGGCTTTGATATCACTTCTTAATAAACTTGATAATATAATAAAGATAAAATATTTAACTTATAGTATAAGAAAAGTTTATCTATGATGTAACTGCAACATTCCCAATTAATTTTCTTTTGAGTGTTAGGTTTATCCTGTTTATCAAATAAATAATTTTTACATCATTGGAAAAAGTTTATAAACGTATAGGAGAAAGTGCTCCAAAGTGGGATAGATGCCTAATATGGCGGTCACCCTTATCTGTTTTATGCGGAATAGACACGTTTTGTGAGTGGCGTGGGCTAATAAATTGGGTTTAATTATGACCTGTAACATCATTATATCAGCAAATGTAACTCAACTTTAGCCTTGGGAGCACCGCAAAACTTTTAATTCACCCGAAAGTTTTAATACCCTTTTTTAAACGACCGTTGTAGAAAATAATTGAAACTGCACTTTAATCCAGAAAATTCGAACTGAGAAAGTGATAACCCTTTCTAATTAGTATTATACTTTTTTGTTCGAATTATTAACTGATTTTGAATAATCAATACAGGATTTAACTTTGAGTATTTGTAATTTAAGTGATATTTTACTTTAGAAACATAGATGAACAGACGGACGGATTGGGCTGGATGTGGATAACCTTCGAGGGGAAAAAGACAAACTAGAGACTTTGGTAGGGGCATGCTGCGTCCTATGTCTGCATTGAAAACATCCCTTTTACCCTTCAAACGAGTGGAATATCATAAAAATGTTGGAGGGCACTGCCCTCAATTTATACCCCTCACCCCTGGAATGAATCACTTCATTTACATGTTTTTTCTTCATATATCAAAGTCGAAATCTATAAACTATTTTTAAAATGGTAAAAATAACTTTAAACTCAACTTTAAATTTTCACCTCACTTAACCTATAAATAGCTCTTCTTGGTTTGTTTTACGTGTTCATCCCTCCATTATAAAAATTAAAGAGAAAAAATCCTTTTAATTACTGCAAATTTTACTGTTGATGCCTTTATATACCATTCTGATGCTTTCATTCGACAGCCTTATAATAACCTTATTTATACTGGAGAGAAATAGTTGAAGAAAGCTTCATTCCACATTTCAAAGCAAATAATAACGGTGAAGAACCAAGCGTAACCCCGTTTTCTTCTTTGAAATTGTTTTGGTTTCTCTTCATTCATTCAAATAACGATCTCAGTGGTGCTGTGTCTTGAAATGTTATTTTTGCGTTTTACTAGCTCGAAAATACTCGTTTTCTTTCACTTTTTTGTTAGATGTCCTCAATAATTGGTTGACGAGTCTTTAATTACGGAGGGATCACAATACGAGTCAGTTTTAACGCGTTTTGAGTTTTACCTTTTGGTTCTAAATATGGCTGTTTGCTGTAAGGTTCAAAACTATTTCCTGGTAGTGAAATCAAGGTCAAAAATAATCACAGAAACATCTATGCGTATTGTTTTTCGGATATACGTATTAAGGCACTATTTAAAAAATGGTTTTTCTAATAATCTAAAAAGTGAAAATTTAATTTTTGTTCTCACAAAAAAGTAAACTCTTGTAAGTAAACACTTGTAAAAAAGACCGATTAAGAATATTTAAATTAATTAATTACAATCTTAGACATCCCTAGATTACCATTGAATTATCTGGAAAACTTGGGGGGGTTAGAACAAAAAGTAAAGGAGTAACCAAATTTAATTTATAAATAATTGTAAGGATTGATTTTTTATTTAAGCAAATACAAATACAAATACAAATTAAGTCGACCAACTACAGGCAAGCGCCCAACAAGGTTGGTCCGGTATATAAAAAGTTTTTAATGCGTACCCAATAGAGTTCCAGTACTTGTCTTTAGATTTTTTTAAGTATCTAAGTACATTTATTGAATTACTCATTTATACTTTGTGCATGGTGTAGCCAAGAAGGGACTTGAGACCCCTTCCCGAAACTCAGAACTCCTTTTTTGCCCAAATAAGTAGTATAAAACTACTCATTTCCTCTCGAAATACCCATGCATTCCCCTCCGAAATTTTTATCTGACAATGCCACTATGTTGATAAATCCACGGACCTCAATTTGGAGATATCAGGATCTTTTTATGACTAATAAGGTTATTAATTCTGAATTTCTCTATCCCTTCTAAAAATATATGCCTGTCATTTAGTCACTAGGGAGTATCGAAAAAAACTTTTTATTTGATTTCGATGAAGCATTTAGTGAGGAAAAGTTGTCTAAGGTGGCAGAGAGTACCTGTTATTTTTTCAGAATTTTCGGATAATATCTTTAGGTGCAATATTGGCCCTGAAGGGAACATTCCCATACTACGTGACCCATTCAGGGGAGGGAGGGGGTCTTCAAAATACCATGTTCGGTCACAGGGGGGGGCTTAGGGTTTCGTCACGTAGTCAATTTCTTCTAGTCAATACGACAAAATTAAGCCAAATTAATTATTGAAATTTGCCAAATTAAGACTAATTAAGCCAAATTAATTATTAAAATAAGACAAATTAAGCAAAATTAATTTTTTTAAACTTTCTGTTAGCAAAAAATGATGGCAAACCGTATTTATGAATTACTACGTGAAAACTAGAGGGGGAGGGGGTGTCTTGGCATACACTACGGATGGTCACCAAGGGGGAGAGGGGGGTCAAAAATGGCAAAAAATGGGTCACGTAGTATGGGTACGTTCCCGAAGGTTCTCGATGTTATCCTATGGAGCTCGCAAGGCAAAAAGGTCGAAAATTGGTTTTTCGCCCCTCATTCATACTCTAATCAAACGACGAATGTCTTCACTCGAGTTTTGGGTCCTATATGGTGTATACTACCCAACAAACCTTGGATAACAGCCTAAATATCTATATTATGTTGATTGTGGGCTCTAATTTGAACGAGGAAAGACGCTATTTTAACGAAATTTAAGCCCACAAGAAACGTAATATAAAGATTTAGGATGTTATTCAAGTTTTGTTGGGTAGAATACACCATATAGGACCCATAACTCGAGTGAAGACATTCATCGTGTGATTAGAGTAGGAACGAGGGGCGAAAAGCCAATTTTCGACTTTTTTGCCTTGCGCGCTCCATAGGGGGACAACTTTTCCGAAAAAATTTTTTTCTCGATACACCCTATTAGTCACCCCTCAAAAGTCGAGAAATATGAAACGAATTTAACTTGACTCTAAATTAAAAATTTAATTTATTCTAAAAGCTCTCTTAAAAAGCAATCAAAAACTTTTCTTTTCAGCCGATAAGCTGTTAAAACACTGCCGCAATCTGCATAGGAAAACTACCAAAGGAAAATTACCCTGATTAGCATTCACGTCACGAATATACAGTAAAGATATTAAAAAGGTTACAAGTTCTCAGAAAAATGAAGAGATAAGCTATTCATGTTTTTGTTTCAAAGAAACGTCCGCTTAAATCGGAGAGCCAAAGTTTAAATGTCGATAACCTTTGAAACGTGAAAAGTAGAGAAAAAAGCAGGATCGGTGTATGATGTCTTTCTAACAGCTTTCGCGATGGTATATAAAAACCTTGTTGCAACATTTTTCAACGATCGTGTTTCCAACTTACGAGTGGAGTAACCGGAGGAGTTTTTTTTATGACTATGAAGTTTATTTACTACTTGTAAAATTCATTAGCATGCTGAGCTTGAATGGAGGTTTAGGTTTACTACCTACTGGAATATCCATTATGACTGCGTAATTAAGGTAGCACGAGCGCTTCTGGAAAAATGAAAGTTTGATAAAACAAATGCGTATTTCTAAAGAAAAACAAGCAAGAGGTACTAATTTTGTTTTAAAGAGGGTAACACATACTAGGGGTTCCCAAATTTATGGCTTAATGTTCGAATCTGGCACACTTTGAAAATACTTTTTTTACTAACATTGCATTGGAGAATATATAATATGTGCCCTGAAAAATAAAGTATTGAATTTATTTATTAAAAATTATTTAAGAAATAATATTTATATCAACCCACATTTTTTATGAGGACAAGCTCTTCGTGTATGATTTCATCTGTGAAATTAAAATTTTACTTTTCATTGTAAAATCGGAAACAGAACCGATGTGAGGATTGGATACAATATTTTAAGAAATCTCTCTCATAATGAGAAAATAACAAATTTTGTAAAAAAATATTTTAAAAATTTGATGTTAAATAATAAGTTATTAAGTTGTGTAAATCGAATTTATTATTTTTAGGTTATTATTTTCTCAGGTTAAATTCTGGATAAAATACAATATAAGAGTTACATGCAGTTTTAACTCGATGAAAAAATTAAATTAAGGATAATGGCCTTTTTGGAGAAGTTGAGCTTTTCGGATCATTAGATACACACATGTTCCTGTTCATACTCGTATATAGCTATCTCGTATTTATAAAATAAAGAACCTGAATTTAGAATCTTCAAATGATGTTTATTTAAAATTCAATTATTTAATTAATACTAAGCCAAAACTAGTGAAAATTTAAAAAAAACTATCCTTATGAACACTGTATGAAAATACTGACATATATTTTCTAATCTATGTGTCTAATATAAGAAAGTTAAACAAAATAAAATTAGAAACCGGTTAAAAATATTGACATTGTCTACCTCTTTTATGTTATTACTAGCTGATATGCCCGGCCTTGCACGGGTGAAGAGTATAAATTTATTATTTGAGGCGTTTGCTATCAAAACCAGCTCATTCCATAGTTTTCTGAAATCCACTTTTTTGCATATTTTGAAAGTTTAGAGGGTCCTTCATAACCTGGCGAAGGGATATAGCTCAAACCCAGCTCATTCCAACCCAATAAACTGGAAAAAACCACTTCACAACTTAATTGAACAAAAAAACTGAAAAAAGCATGAAAAATCTTGTTTTTGCACCAAAGTCAGCTCATTCTAACCTAATTAGCGTAATTACGCCCAAGGTAATGTGACTGAAAGGAAAATGAAAAACTAATCGAATTCTACCTACAGTTAAAAATTTAAAAAACATATTTAGCTTTAGAACTGTGGACGTGAGAAGTTTTTTGTCTCTCCTGTAAAATTTCCAAAAATGGAATAAGCTGGTTTTGATAGCAAACGCCTCATTTTTAAGTTTTCCCAAATACATTACTAATTTTAGATAATCAGCATTTACCAATCATCCCGGTATCCTAGGCGTCTTTTTTTCATACTCCAGTGTTCCCGGTAACTTTTCCTATCCCGGTGTTCCTAGGAATTTTTCTTATCCCAGTGTTCCCAGATGGATTAAAATTCCTTCAGTTCTCAAGCAATATAATTTTTGAATGATTACCACATTTACATGGGAAAAATTTATATAAAAAGTATTTAAAATTACTTAGATCCCTTGATTAATCATATCTTCAGGAATTAACATTTTCGGTGAAATTATTCAATAATTAAAGCTTATTCCATTTTGCAAATTAAGAAAAAAAATCAATCTTTTCTAGTTGAAAGGGAGTTTTAATAGCTTTTTGTTTGTTAACCAACTTGCTTAAAAGCTAAAATATTATCACCTTTTAATTTTACATCCTCGTTTCCATGGAGACTATTTTAACAACAATGGCATTCCATAAAGCTTTTAAAATATAAAAATTAGATAAAATCTCAAATAAAAATATGGTTAACTATATTTAACTTTTAAATTTCATGGAAATAGATTTTTAAATTAGTAATATAATTTTTAAATTGACTTGTACCTAGTGTTTCTATTAAAAACTTGTTGTTTAGCATTAAGTTTTCTTTGTAACAATGGAGTAAACAGATCTCTTCTTGAGGAGAAATAAAGCTATTTCAGCAAAATGACCATAAAAAGGGTCAAAAGAGGGTCAAGGGGCCATTAAAAGTTTTCGAAACATAGCCTATGTTTTTTCTGGAGTTTTTTTACGTAGGTATACCAAGTTTGGTGCAGATCGGAAGGAAACTGTGGATTTGTATAAAAGACAAACACACCCACATATATACACACACTTGATACACACTAAAATACACACTAAATTTCAATTGATGCCGATTCAATTGCTGATTCAATTGCCGATTGATGCTGATTTCAATTATGCCCGGCCTTGCACGGGTGAAGAGCATAAATTTATTATTTATGGAGTTTGCTATCAAAACCAGCTCATTCCATATTTTTTTGAAATCCCCTTTTTTGCATGTTTTGAAAATTTAGAGGGTCCTTCATAACCTGGCGAAGGGATATAGCTCAAATCCAGCTCATTCCAACCCAAAATTAGATTAAAGGGTGAAAACTATGATCTCAACTGTGAAATTTCAGATCATTTGAAAAAGATAAGTGAATGTCATTTATTTAAACTCGTTAAGACACAAATATTAACTGGTAAACTGAAAAAAAACAATTTCACACAACTTAATTGAACAAAAAAACTGAAAAAAAGCATGAAAAATCGTGTTTTTGCATCAAAATCAGCTCATTCTAACCTAATTAGTGTAATTACGCCCAAGGTAAAGCAACTGGAATGAAAATGAAAAACTAATCAAATTCTAGGTGGTTGTACCTACATTTAAACATTTAAAACACAAATTGAGCTTTAAAACTGTGAAAGTGAGAAGTTTTTTGTCTCTCCAGTAAAATTTCTAAAAATGGAATAAGCTGGTTTTGATAGCAAACGCCTCATTTTTAAGTTTTCCCAAATACATTTCTAATTTTATATTATCAGCATTTACCAATCATCCCGGTATCCCAGGCGTCTTTTTCATTCTCAGGTGTTCCCGGTAACTTTTCCAATCCCGGTGGTCTTAGTAATTTTTCTTATCTCGGTGTTCCCAGGTTGATTAAAATTCCTTCAGTTCTCAAGCAATATAATTTTTGAATGATTTCCACATGGAAAAAGTATGGAAAAAGTATTCTTAAAATTATTTAAAATTGCTTAGATCCCTTGAATAATCATATCTTCAGGAATTAACGTTTTCAGTGAAATTATTCAATAATTAAAGCTTATTCCATTTTGAAATTTAAGAAAAAAATCAATCTTTTCTAGTTGAAAGGGAGTTTTAATAGTTTTTTGTTTGTAAACCAACTTTCTTAAAAGCTAAACTATTATCACCTTTTGATTTTACATCATCGTTTCCATAGAGACTATTTTAACAATGATATTCCATAAATCTTTTTAAAATATAAAAATTATATAAACTCTCAAATAAAAATATGTTAAACTGTACTTAAAATTTTTAAATTTCATTGAAATAGATTTTTAAATTATTAATATAATTTTTAAATAGACTTGTACCTAGTGTTTCTATTAAAAACTTGTTGTTTAGCATAAAATTTTCTTTGTAACAATGGAGTATGCAGATCTCTTGTTGAGGAGAAATAAAGCTATTTCAGCAAAATGACCATAAAAAGGGTCAAAAGATGGTCAAGGGGTCAATTAAAGTTTCCGAAACATAGCCTATGTTTTTTTCTGAGTTTTTTTACGTAGGTATACCAAGTTTGGTGCAGATCGGAAGTAAACTGTGGATTTGTATAAAAGACAAACATATATATATATATATATATACACACATTCAATTTTATTATATTAGATTAGACTAGCTGGTATGCCCGGCCTTGCACGGGTGGAGATGGAGATTTTTTTTCCTTAAAATTTTAAATTCATTTCCTACAGGCGCGGATCCAAGGGGTAAACACTCTGGTCAGCACCCCCCCCCTTCGGAACCCAAAAAGGTTGTCAAAATGAGTAAAACCCTACTTTTACCGGTCTACTTTCCAATTTTTTTTCTGGGGGGGGACCCCCATACCTCCCATTAGTACCACCAGGGGATCTTCAGATATAATCTTTAGGAAATCCCCAATATTTTGACATTTTGGGTGAAAAAGTATAAAGGTAATAGTGTTGAAAAGTGCCCCCCTTAGACTCAAAACGTTTCTAAAAATATGTTTAAACCCTACTTTTACAAGTCAAATTAAAAAAAAATTCTGGGGGACGACCCCCCCCATACGCCCATACCCAATGGTACCAACGGGGATTTTGTGTGGAAAAGTGCCCCCCTCTTGGAGCCGTGCTGGATCCGCGCCTATATTTTAATGAGTGAAAGGTGTCGAATCAAGCATTTTAAATTCTGAACGATTTCTGCATTTACCACATGATTCCCATAAAAAAACAACAAAACATTAGAAAAGTATTCTTCCAAAAATCACTTAAAATTCTCAATTAGAGCCCTTAATTAATCGTATTTTCATGATTTTATTATATCTTTGGTATAAAATTTAATAAAACAATCCTGCAATTTAAGAAAAAATACGATATTTCCACTTGAAAGGTTTTGAATATTACTCTAGTTTTTTTTGTCTGTTTGGTTATAACCAACTTTATTAAAAGCAACATATGATCTTCATTTGATTTTTCATCTTTGTTTCCATGGAGACTATTTTAACAACAATGCTATTCCATGAAACTTTTTATTTAAAAATTAAACTATCAAATAAAAATATTCTGCACTATACTTACCAGTTTTAAAATTTAAAATTTTGTTGAAATATATTTTTAGATTATTAATATTATTTTTAAACAGCTTTAGATATATCTTTTCTTTTGAAAACTTGTTGTTTTGCATTATGTTTTTTTTGTAACAATGGGGTGAACAGATCTCTTCTGGAGGAGAAATAAAGCTATTTCAGCAAAATGACCATAAAAAGAACAAAAAAGGGGTCAAGGGGTCAATTAAAGTTTTCGAAACATAGCCTATGTTTTTTCTGGGATTCTTTTACGTAGGTATACCAAGTTTGGTCCCGATCGGAAGTAAACTGTGGATTTGTATAGAAGACAAACACACACACAAACACACCCACACTTGATTTTATTATATTAGATTATTATTTTTTTGTTGTTAAAATTCTAAGTTCGCATTTTAATAATAATAATAATAATAATAATAATAATAATAATAATGATCATCTTTATTTTAAATTTAAGAAAAAACAAAACAAAAAATATAAAAAATAATATTGGTTACCAAGGGGAATCAATCCATTGAGTAAGACTTGAAATTAAAAAATATAATAGTATATAACATTAATAAGATATAAGAAATACAAAAAAGAAAGTACAAAGAACAAAATAATGAATTTTTTAAAATGAATAATAGTTTTTACAAAACACAGACATTTTTTAACTTAAAAATTAACTAATTTGGCAAACAGCTAAGGCAAAAAATTAAATTACATTGTGCTTCCATTAAAAAAGTCTTCAACATCATTTAAGAGAATAATAAAAATATTGCCACGGGGTTCGAGTCCGGTGTTGGGTTCGAGTCCGGTGTTGGGTTCGACTCCAGTGTTGGGTTAGACTCCGGTAAAGGGTTCGAGTCCTCTTGCAGAAAGGTGTGCCGTTCGGGAGGGGATTCGAGCTGATGATTGGAAGTATGGGTTTCGTCATCACTTGGAGAGGTTATATATGTGTGGTCATTCTTCAGGAAGGGGAATTTTTGCTAATGCTGTTTCGTTTCTGTTAGCTTTTACTATTTTTACTAATTTATCTTTTAAGCTTTTTTAAATGTTTTAAAGTTGTAATAAACCTATTAATTTGAATTTGGCCTACATCTTTTTTCACCGTCACATTTGGTGGAAGCGCCGGGTAGTTCAGCAACGGATAGCCGACAGAGTCTTCGCCAGCAGGGGCTGCCGCCAGTTTTCGGACTTTTGCCTCCTACTATAAGAAAACGGGCTATGGCTAAAAAGACGGAAACCATCGGGACGATGACCTCACCATTTCTCATCTCATATCACGCACCTCGAGAACCTTGCCTGTTCAGCGCAGCACCAAACGAGGATCCTCTAAGATGGAAGAAAAATTTTGAGCGAATATCCAGGTGTAATGGTTGGGACATGATGATGTGCCTTGCAAACGTTAGTTTCTACCTCGGGGGCACGGCTCTACAATGGTTTGAGAACAACGAAGACTCCTTCAGCAATTGGCAAGATTTCGAGGACTCCTTCGCGAAGACCTTCGGAAAGGAAGACGACCTGAAGCGAAGAGCCGAGGAGACATTACGTCAGAGGGCACAACTGCCCGGCGAGTCTTCAGAGTCGTATATCCAGGATGTGCTTAGTTTATTCCGTGACGTAAACCCAGCTATGAACGATCTCGAGAGGATCAATCATTTAATGAAGGGTATTGCCGAGGATTTTTATAGAATCCTGTTGATAAAAGATCTTAAGACTGTTGAATCCTTCATTGAGCAATGTCGAGATATCGAGGCTGGGCAGAGACGGAGAATCCAGCGCCGTTTTGAGAGATTGCCCAACGTCGCCCCCTTGTCTACGCTGGAAGAGAACAACCACATGGAGTCCTTGATTCGTAGAATTGTCCGGGAGGAGCTACAGAGGATTCTACCTCAAACATCGGAGCGTAGAGAGAAGAACTTTGTGGAGCCTATTCAGAGAAGGGTCCGGCAGGTCATAGCACCCATCAGCCGTGACTTTCCATCGGAGGAGCCGGGGGATTCGAGAAGATTTGTTCCCGCTCGTGACCCTGCTCGGGCAATGAGAAACACGGTCCAGGACAAGGACTATTCAGCACAGTCACCTAGGAAAACTGATCTATGGCGTACTCGCCAAAATCTGCCTGTCTGTTTTTACTGTGGACTTCCGGGGCACGTGACCAAATATTGTCGAGACCGACAAAGAGACGAGTTTTTGGGCAGATACCGTACCGAAGACTTCAACCGTAGAAGACCATCGGATGCTGACTCTTTACTGGACGCTGATGTCGATGAACGTAATACACAGTGTAGACCTTCCTATCGCAGCGGATCCCCATTTCCTAGACGCTACAACACTCGTCGACAGTCGCCATCCCCAGTCCGTCGCAATGGTTTTTCACCCCTTCGAAACACCGAGGAAAACTAGATCTGGCGTCCTGTGATGGAGGTAAGGCCGCTCTAAGTGAAAATCCTCCCAGTTGTGCTGCGGTAAAATTGAATCAAAACTATGTCTGGGTGCGGGTAGGAGAGTCAGCCATGGTGAGGGCTCTCGTTGATTCGGGAGCTGATTATTCGGTGATCTCGGAGGACCTTAGGCGTAAACTTAGGAAACCCATGTTTAGTGAAACAGGTCCGGCGCTTCGGACGGTAAATGGTAGAGTCGTAATCCCTCTCGGTAGATGTTCTTTGCGAATAGAATTGGACAATAGGGAAAGTTTTTTTGAGTTTTTGGTGTTTCCTAATTGCAGCCACGAGATGATTCTAGGTTTGGATTTTTTCAAGGCTTGTGATGCCGTTATAGATTTTGGTAGAGGAGAGATTACATTGAATGAAATTTCGCCCCAAGAGTCGACATCGATTTGTATCGGCTCCCTATGTTCCTTGGAAGACTATGTCGTACCCGCACAGTCTATGTTGAGAGTCTCAGTTACAAACAGATGTGTTGAACAGGGTGATGCTGTGGTGATTGCGAGGAAGGAGGTTATGCTGGAAAGGGATTTGTGTTTGCCGGCTTCGATTGTGGAAGTCTGTGATGGTCGTGCACAGCTTTGGGTGACTAATTGCTCCGGTTCACCTCAGCTTATTCCGACAGGAATGTGCATAGCCGAAATAACACCAATAGAGGATAATGATTTGTGTTCTATTGATTTGAGACCAGCAGAAGAGGGTAGCTTCTGCCCTTTGGGTAGCTCCCCCGGCCCTCCCGTCCCCAAGGAAGACCGTACCGACGTAGAGGAGGGACTGAGACGTCTTATTAATGCAGAACTTGCTGATCCTGAAAAAGAAAAATTGCTCGATCTGTTAATGTCCTTTTCTGATGTTTTTGACCTTGAGAATAGACCCCTTAACACAACGAATGAGGTAAAGCATAGAATTGACACTGGAAATAGCTCACCACTGAAGCATAGACCATACAGGGTGTCGATGGTGGAACGCCATATTATCCAAGAAGAAGTGGACAGAATGTTAGACATGGGAATCATCGAGCCATCCGCCAGTCCCTGGTCTTCGCCTGTGGTTCTGGTTAAGAAAAAGAATGGCAAGTGGCGATTCTGCGTGGATTACAGGCGACTCAACAAAATCACCAAGAAAGACGTCTACCCTCTTCCGCGTATCGACGATGCCCTTGATTGCCTTTCTGGAGCGAAGATCTACTCCTCATTGGACATGAAATCCGGATATTGGCAGATATCAGTAGATGAGCGCGACAGAGAAAAGACAGCCTTCATTACACCGGATGGCTTGTACGAATTCAAGGTAATGCCCTTCGGGCTTTGTAATGCACCTGCAACCTTCGAGAGGATGATGGACAGTCTCCTGAGGGGCCTCAAGTGGAAGATATGCTTGTGCTATTTGGACGATGTGATTATTTATGCAGCTACATTTGAAGAGCACACCAGCCGATTGAAACAAGTTTTGGAGTGCATGCGCAGTGCCCGACTCACCTTGAACTCTGAGAAATGTAGCTTTGGAAAGACACAGTTGACCATTTTGGGACACTTGGTAAATAAGGATGGAATTAGCCCCGATCCCGATAAGACCAAGGCAGTTAGGGAGTTCCCGATTCCTAAATCGACCTCTGATGTTAGAAGTTTCCTCGGGTTATGTTCATACTATCGACGTTTTGTGAGAAGATTTGCAGATTTGGCAAGACCTTTAAATCAGCTTTTGAAGAAGGACACCAAGTTTGAGTGGCAAGAAGAGCAGCAGAGGGCCTTTGCTGAGTTACAGTCGGCGTTGACGAGCTTGCCAGTTTTGGGATATTTCCAGGCTGAATCAGAGACACAAATCCACACGGACGCTAGTGGATATGGTATAGGGGCGGTTCTAGTACAGATTCAACGGGATGTAGAAAAGCCTATTGCTTACGCTTCTAGAACTTTATCCCCAGCGGAGTCCAATTATTCAACAACCGAGAAGGAATGCCTGGCAGTAGTGTGGGCTGTGACTAAATTTAGGCCTTACATTTTCGGACGTAAATTTTCTGTAGTAACCGATCACCATTCACTCTGCTGGCTTACAAATCTGAAGGACCCTTCCGGACGATTAGCGAGGTGGTCTTTGCGCTTGCAGGAATGCGACTTTGAGGTTCACTTCAAAAATGGCCGAAAACACAGGGACGCCGACTGTCTGTCGAGAAACCCTTTGCCAAATTCTGAACCTGATTCTTTTGAAGAGATTCCTTGCCTGGCCTCTTTTACATCATTCGAGAGGGAGCAGAGACAGGACCCAAGGCTAGAGGCTATCAGGAGAGATATCCTCGAAAAGGGAGACGTTAGGGATTTTAAAATAATAGACAACGTTTTATATCGACGCAACTATGACCCTTATGGAAAAACTTGGCTGCTTGTAGTCCCTAGGGCTGTTCGGAGAGATGTTTTGAGGATCTTGCACGACGCTCCCACAGCTGGACATTTGGGGTTCGCCAAAACATACGATAGGGTAAGGCGGAGGTTCTACTGGCCTGGGTTGTATCGCAGCGTTCGCCAATATGTATCGCATTGCAGAGAATGTCAGCGTAGAAAATCACCCCCGTGCCTTCCAGAAGGTCGACTGCAGCCAATTGAGCCTCCTCGCACGCCCTTCGAAAAAATAGGAATTGATCTTCTTGGACGATTTCCAGTGACAAGAGGTGGCAATAAGTGGATATTGGTTTGCACTGATTACTTGACAAGATTTGCTATCACTAGGGCTCTTCCAAATGCAGAGGCGACTGAGATATCAAGATTTTTGGTAGAGGAAGTTTTCCTGAAGCATGATTCCCCTCGTAGTATGATTAGCGATAGAGGAAGATCCTTTTTGTCCCATCTGGTAAAGGAAATCAACACCTTATGTCAAACTAAACACCTGATCACTACAGCTTATCACCCGCAGACGAATGGTCTAACAGAGCGGTTCAACAAGACTTTGGCGGATATGCTGTCGATGTATGTGGATGCTGAGCAGAGGAACTGGGACCAGGTTCTCCTCTATGTGACGTTTGCATACAATACTGCTAAACAGGAGACGACTGGATTTAGCCCTTTCTTTCTGGTGCATGGCCGTGATGTGGAGACACCTTTGGACGCAATTCTCCCTTACCATCACGAGGATATGCCGTCTAGTGAGTTTGCTGGAGAGCTGGTGTCACGAGCGGAGGAAGCCAGAAATATCGCTCGATTACACATACAGCGGTCTCAGGCGTTGGACAAACACAGGTATGACGAAAGGCATCGCCCTGTGTCTTACAGCCAGGGTGAACTGGTATGGGTATTCACTCCTATTAGAAAAGTGGGAAGATCGGAAAAACTTCTGAAACGGTACTTTGGACCATACCGTGTCACTCGTCAACTTTCAGAAGTCACGAAGTGGAACCCTACGAAACAGAGGGGCGGAGAAAGAAGGCACGGGACATCGTGCATGTGCTGCGGATGAAGCCCTACAGGGATCCTGACCTGCTGATGGGGGATGTCTCAGATTCTGATCCTCGGAGACGATCTTTGGAGGTTGTTGAGACCGGACCTCAGCCTGGTACCCTTAAAGAATACTCTGGGCCTACCACACGACGTCAAGCCAGGGTTCAGCGAGACGCAGAAGCCTCTTAAGGGGGAGGAAATGCCACGGGGTTCGAGTCCGGTGTTGGGTTCGACTCCAGTGTTGGGTTAGACTCCGGTAAAGGGTTCGAGTCCTCTTGCAGAAAGGTGTGCCGTTCGGGAGGGGATTCGAGCTGATGATTGGAAGTATGGGTTTCGTCATCACTTGGAGAGGTTATATATGTGTGGTCATTCTTCAGGAAGGGGAATTTTTGCTAATGCTGTTTCGTTTCTGTTAGCTTTTACTATTTTTACTAATTTATCTTTTAAGCTTTTTTAAATGTTTTAAAGTTGTAATAAACCTATTAATTTGAATTTGGCCTACATCTTTTTTCACCGTCACAATATGTATAGATCGTTTGAATGAGAAATAGGAAGATATGTTTTGTACTTCTGCAGGTAGACTATTAATGAGACTTATTAAACTTATTAAATGTAGACTTATTAAATGAGTATTTTTAATATAAATGAAAATTTAATTTGCCATTGTAATTTATATTTGTCATACTTTATTTGACAGTTGATTCAAACAACGCGTTAAATTTCTTTACAGAGATATGCATTAAAGTTAATTAATATTTAACTATTGTCAGTAAAATGAGGACAAATATCAGTTCTATTGCAGCCCAGGATTGTTAGCTTCAAATTTAATATTTTGTTGTACTTGATGAGTTTTTATCATTGAACTCAGACTTGGGTTCGATTGGGGTTCAAGCCAAATGCAAAAAAGTAACCACCTGTCTGGCAAAAAAGACTAATCACACGAATCCAGACCTAGCCCGACCTTTGACCAATCGAACGAAAGAAAGGAAGTAGTTATTCGCGAATGTTTGTTCGTACGTTCTAGTTAGATTCGTGAGGAGGGGAGGATTCTGCTTCCTGGATTCGATTTCAGATGAGAAATATATTAATTAAAAAAATTTTAATTGGTTGTGAATATGTGGGATGGTTTCATACTGAAGCAACTGGAGTCATTTAAATTTTTCACTTTCACAGTATTTTAACTTCCAATAGGGGCCGTTTAAATGTCACGTAAGCACCTAAGGAAAGGAAGGGGGTTTGCTCTCTCTCTTATTTGTTCATTTTTCCTAACAAGGAAGGATGAGGGTACGAATGATGCTTACGTAAGATGTAAAAAAACACTGCATTTTCGAAAATCTCTTGCATCTTGCAAAAATTATTTCAAAATTCAACCAAAAATAAACTTTACAAAAAATATATATTAGTAAATTTCAAGTATTTTGATTTTTTGGGGGCAGTTTTTACGGAATTTTGAAGGGGGATTTGCTTATCAAAAGCATGGCAAGATGATAAAAAATTACCAAAAGCATGTTTACGTAATACTTGAACGGCCCCACGGTTCTTAGACCCCCATGGTTCTTTGAACATGGTATGACTTCGTCAGATCATATGTGGGAAATTAGAAACAACGACAACATTCTCCCCTATCTTTACTCTCTACTTGCAGATGAATCTGCAAGTAAAGCTCCAGTGAAACCTCCAGTCATAATATTTCTTCTAATTAAATATTTCTTATTTAATTGATTTTTAAATTTACTCTTGGTCTTTTTTGAACCTCCAAAAAAATTAAGAGCCGCTTGTGTATGGTAAACACATACTTATATGTAAACTTTCCTACCAAACCATTCCAAGATAGATTACAATATCACGCGAAACTGGCAGTTATCAGTGTAATGGAGGATTAGTAAGTGTTAAAAAGAATTATCTACTCTACGGAAGTAGTTGTTTTAAATAACAATCTTATCATTGCTAATCCACTAATCTTAAAATGAATTTTATTCACACAATGTAGACTCCATTTTTCCTTGTTAGTTTTTTGTTCTCATTACTATAAATTTTGCTCTAAATAGACTTACAGGTCTAATAGCTTCAAAATCTTTGATTTAGGAGGATCTTTGTTCAAGAAAAGTCCTGATGGATCCTGCAGTAATTCAGAATTAGGACACCGTTTTTTTTATAGAATACCAAAGTTTTCTCCTAAAACACCCACTGATAGCGTAAACTTGAAGAACTGTGTATTTTTAACCATTAAATAATGGTAATCCAGAATAATACTCTTCTTCAGAAAAAACCAATGCAGTATCCAGTACTTTTATTTAAAAAAATGGCTTAGTAAAATGTGCTAACAAATGGCCTATAATAAATTCCATAATGAAATAAATAAAAGACAACGAAAGCAATGAAATAGTAAGAATTTAAATTGTAAGAAAAATGCCGGAAAATGTTTTAGCTAACTTATCTTTAAAACAAGACGTCGCGTTGCGTCATAATATTTTAATATACAAGTGTACTATATAGTTGAATCCATTTCTTGATTCAATACTTTGTAACTCAATTAGTGCTGTATAATTTTGAAAATATTTCCTTGTTATAGTACCCTATTCTCACTAGTGAGGTGGCTTAAAGACAAAAAATAGATTCACTCACGGACATTTTAAGAAAATAAATTTTGATTCTAATTAGAAAAACCTTTGTAACTCATGGATAATATTCAGCTAATATAAAACAGGGGTTTCCAACTGGCGGCCCGCGAAGATCTCCAAACCCCCTCCCCAAAGAAGCTTAAGAACAATTTTTAGCATCCTAAAATTCAAAAAATTTTCGGGGGGGGGCCGAACCCCCCTGTTTACCTCTTGGATTATGGAACAGCTTTATTTGTTTTCTTTGGTGAAAAATGAATGTTTCCAGAGGGGGTTTGTACACATGTAACAATTTGGAGTTCCTCCGAGCGTAGCAAATGGGTTATAAAGGCTTAGGTCAACCTTTATCACGAGGAGGGGCAAATTGGAGTATTCAAAATTAGGTAAAACACTATTTTTAGGAAAATTTACAAACATTTTCAGGAAGGAGACACCCCATTTAAGTAATATTCAATATTAAAAAATGCATAGTTCTATAACAAAGACCCTCCCTCAAAAATTATATCATGGTTAAAAAGGAGCCATATCACTTTGCGGCCCACAAATTATCACTTGACTCGCGATTTCGATTGCGGCCCTCGAGTACTTGGAAGTTGGAGACCCCTGATATAAAAAAATACGTTCTTAAAAGTATAAAAAAGATCCTAAACAGGAAGAGTAAGACAAGAAAATTTAAATAGGATGAAAGTCTACCTATATTACAAAAAAACTACCGTCCTAAAAGTTAATGGAAGCTCCTTGCCTATCTCTGACAGACTCTATAACATCTTTGACACACATTTCGAGAAAGAAAAACGGCCTACACATTAAAAGAAAGTTTTTTGTTTTAGTGTGGCATATTTGTCAAGCTTTTGAATATCCGCTGTCAAAATCTTTCTCTTCGCGTCCGCAAGGGAAAGACGTTCCCATATGTGAGTCGGGGTCAGAGTTGACCGTGCATTTATCTTGTTCTCGTAAATTGCAGACAGCGATTCTATTTCCAGGTGGGGAGACAGGTCTCATCCAGTCCCTGATTCGAGTTTAAAAAATTAAGAAGATATTTGAGCTTTTAAAACCCGCATTTGAAATGAATAAGGTTAGGGCTTGATGGAAGTTGCTTGGTTAACTCACGTATTTTAATTTTATGTCGTGTTTATATTTCATGCCAGTAGGGCAGCACTATCCGCAGGCAGGTGCTGAGTATTGTAACGGAGAGTTGCCCAACGATGTTCAGTTTTTACTATTTTTTTTAATCGAAAATAAGAATTTTGGCATATTAAGATTAAGAATTGCTTATCAAAACTTTATGATTGCGCGTCCACAAAAATGTTATTCAGGTCTCCTAAATATTTCTCCAACTATAATTAAATTACTCATAGTATAAAAATCATTACAGTATTCAGTCTCTCAAAATCTTTCACCTTCTTCCATGCGTGTGGCCCTTTTTATTTCATCCATGTGATTGAGATTTAGGATCTATGAATCACTTTATTAAAAGGGGGCATCAAATCTGTACCCCAGATCATAATATTGAACTAATTAACAGATTTTGTAGGCTTTTAAAGCAAAATCGTTCCACTGTCCACAAAGTTACATCTAAACAATTATCTAATTGACTTCGAAGATGTCTATATTAACATTTTGAATTGGCTGATGGCTGACCACTAATGTTGAGTCTAGAGTTGAAATCATTTATAAAAAAGGTATTTATACATCTACTAACCAAAATAGAAAAAAAATAATAATTCTGTAATAATTTTATGGGTTAGTATTTAAAAAGGAAATGTTATTTTCAACTCTAATACTCCTACTTTTATTAACAAATCCTTAAATAAATTATAGTTAAGCTATGAAAATGGACTTGAATACTCTGTTTATTGCAGCTGTCAAATGCAAATATTTCAATAATTTTTTTATGAAAAGAATAAAAACATTAAAAAAATTCTTTTTGTCTGTAAAATATCCCAATAAGGTCTACTTTAAGAAAAAAAACTACTAAATATCTTCATAAAATAATAGTGAGATTCTATACAGTTTTTCTCGTTTATCTCAAAACAAGAAAAGTGACGTTTGACATGTTTCAGAAATAAGCGATGCAATTAAGGTTTAGTAAAATCCCCACTAAAAGAATAATTTTTGAAAACAAGTATGTGCAAGTCGTAATTTCTAGTGATCATTAAAACGAGACCTAATATCTTTCAGCTAGTAGTGTAATACAGTAGGACTGGACCGTAAAAGGGGGAAAACACCCGAATCGTTAAGATTGTGAAAGAGGCACCAAAATTGATGGAAATATAGTTTAAACATGCTGAATCCAAAATCGACCAGAAGCACTCTGGCGGAAGTGCCGTTTGGGGTTTGGGACTTTCGGTCAAAACAAAATTTTCGGTTCTTTTAATTGTAGAAAGACATTTTTGGGGGAAAATTTTATGTTTTAAGGGTCAAACAACATGATTCTGATGACAAAATGTGCAATTTAAAAAAAAAGGAATTTAAATTCAACTGGTAATTGGCTGTACTACTATTTGGAGCATTTTTTCATCAGAATCATGTTTTTTGACCCTTAAAACATAATATTTTACACCTTAAATATCTTTCTATCATTAAAAGAACCTAAAATCATAAGTCTTTCTATAGTTAAGTCCCAAACGGCACTTCCGCCAGCGTGCTTCTGGTCGATTTGGCTTCAGCATGTTTTAAAAATTTTGTTCCAACAACTTTGGTGCCCCTTTCACAATCCTAACAATTATTCCCTTTAACGGCCCTTTACCTTTTTCATAGCTGTTAGAGTTTTTAAATGGACAAATCGAGTTTGTCCTATTAAAATATTTAATTTTTGAGTGTTTCATCTCGTTTGCAATAGAGATTCATGTAGATCTACTCCAGTAGATAAATAGAGAAATAAGTGTTTTTAGCTATAAATTAGTTAATTACCCTTAAATATTTGATTTTCAAGCATGGAAAACTTTTCAGTGATCGTCCTTGCCTCGAGATACGTCTATATACCGAGTTTTGTCAACGCCTGCGGCGTGGTTTAGGAGGAGATGCGTCCTCCACCCACATACATACACACATACATATCCACATAAGGTTTTAGTTATATAGAGATAGATGTATCGATGTTAAACTGCAGACTGCAAAACATTTGCATATCTTAGCATAGAAGTATGGATATTTTGAATACTTTTGGGGCAATATATTTTCTTCAATATATCTTGAGGAATTCCGCGTTATTCGAAATTCTTTACAACCCCAAAACATTGTTACATTGCATAGCACGTATTTACCTTCTTCAACACATACTTATGTCATCGCAGATACCTCTAGAAACGGACTCTGTTATCTTGTTTTGACAGGGGGTTGCTGTGACAGCTGAATGGAAGGAGTTGTAATGGAACGAACTTGTCAGTCGGTAACAGGACGATATGTTGTCAACGAAAACTGAAAGGGCAAGCCTTTCTTTCTCCTTTCACCTTAACAAATAGAGCAGTGTTGAAAACTGTGATGTAAGATGTAAAATATGTTTCTTATTGAAAAGTAGCCAAAGAAAAGCAGTAAACATGAATGTTTTAAATTTCTCAATGATTTCTATTTGAAGTTTACCTTGAAGGTTAATGGATCTTACATTTTTTCCCTAGTTCTTTGTTTTGGTAGTAATGGAAGTTGCATTGAGAACTTATTTAAACTTAAAACTCTATTAAATGGGAACAAATTTCAATTTAAAGTATATTTGTTTAAATCCTATATATTAGAAATTAATAATTAAGTATATCATATGAAGGAATCCAAGTGTATTTATTTATTTTTAAACCATTCCCTATGGAAAATTTCATGATATACATTTTATGATTTCTCTTGTAAAAATTAAAGCATAGTTTTAAAGAATAAGTTTATAAATTAGAGTTCAGAGTTTAAGGAAATTTTTTATAATTTTTAAATCGTTAACAAACATTATAAACCTAAGCTATTATTTAAATGTGTGGATGTGATAATACTGGGTTAGCATGATGTTTTGATAATTAATATCCATTTCTTCCGTCAGTTTTATATCATACCAGAAAACTATAACCAGGTTTTTATTAGGACTGAATAACAATATAGTCTCGTCCACTGTTTTGAAGATGGAACCTTCCATTGGCTCGATAGCCCTGCTGACGTGCATATTAATGGGCGATCACTGTAGTGTAAAGATGGTCGGGGTCGCATCGGAATTGATCGTTTGACCCCCATTGTCATTTATATTCCGTGTGAGTGGGTGATACTCTTCTGTTTAGAGACTACTTGTTGTAAACAAGTAATAGTTACAGTAAAGGCAGCTGGACGCGTATAATTTAAGGAAATGGAAGACGTGAGTACGATATGAAATATGATAATCAAATCAGAATGCTAATTTGTATTATGATACATAAAACAATGAGTAAATTTTTTGTTGTTTTGTTTAAGATAAAAATATTTTTCTCTATTACATTAGAGCAAAGAAATGGTAATTGTATTAAAAATAGCTGTGTAATAAATAAATATTTCACACAAGCTGTAACGTTTCATTTTTAATGAGTTTTTATAATTGAATTTATGAGAAGAGTTGTAATGCTTTTTGGACATGCTGAGAAAATAATAAGGGCTCTAATTTTAAAAGGTTTATAAAAGAGGATTCACTCATTTACAAATATCCTTAAAATTTTTTGGAATTCTTACCAATTCTTTTTCTTGCTATTTATCCACATAATTGGTTTTATGCAAACATTATTTTGATCTTAATATAACTCATTAGTTCTGATAATTCATTAGCTACCTTTTAAATCAGATTTTGTAGTTAGCCAATAAGTAACCAACTATGTAAATTTAGATTTTGAAACTGACTATACAACTACACACTACATAAAGGGTAGTTCAAAAGGATTTTGAAATATTGATATCTTTACTTCTGTAAAGATACGGATATAGTATGCGGAGGAAATTATGATACACAATTTATAACTATATGAATATTCATATTCATTAAGATATAGTTTCCAAAACTTAAGGTATACGTTTTTAATTTATCACATTTTTCTACGTATAAAAATTTTCATTCACTTTTAAAAACATAGGTGCTTTTACTTTTAGAAACATGAATCGATTGGTAAAAATTGAGCTTACAAGAGGTTAAATTCTTACTGAAAAGTACTTTCTTTAGGATAGCCTAAATTCCACCACTCCTGTACACTCATTGACCTTTCATTCATAAGAAGATGATGGATTAAGACGTTTAAATAATGGATGGATAATAGGTATTTAAATTAGTAAAGAAACTTCAGTGGGTAAGAAATATAAAATATATATTCTAAATAATGGATCCTTCTAGCTTTATAAATGCAACAGAAAAGTATGTTTGTGAAAGTTATGTTTCAGACCTTTATTTTTTGAGTAAAAAAAGTATTGCAGCCTTTTTATTCACTTATCAATTAAATATTCTTAGAACACTATCTCTCCTTACAAATTATGAGTGGTAAGCCAGAATTATTTGAGTAGCAGGGTAACAGTAAGGAGTCAGGAGAGAAAATTAATAGTACCAATTTGGATAAAAGTGAGGATTTTGAATTAATCATCCCTAACTTTAAATAAGCAAATCAAACAATTTCCTTCATAGTGAAATTTTAAACTAGGTATTTTTCTCCTGTATTTTTCAAATATCCGACTATTTAAAATTCGGTTTAGTACAATGGATATTTTGTACAAGTGAAACTGTTTGTGATATTTCTTTTGTTTATTGGCTTGAGACGACTTGAACACTTTTAATTTTTTTTATAGATTCATATTATGAAATGAATCCAGTCTCATAAATAAAATTCAAGTTAATGGTAGTATAGTTCAAAATTACCAACCCGAAATACCTGGAGCTTCAAGATAAAAGTTCCTCCCTATTTGGGCCCAGCAATTTAGAAACCATAACGGCGCGAATAATCAAGGAAAAAATCTAGTTTGAGGGTTTGAAAAGGGACAGGCGATATCCGCGATGCTCCATCAGAAGCCAATAGAGTAGGAAAGTGCCGGGGGTGAAACTCCTCTCCCATAATTCAACTCCACTTTCCTTCACACAACGATTTGCGGGCAAAAGCGAAATCAAATCAAAGTGGGGGTAGCCGAAGAACGTGAGGTGCCCACGCCCTTCCTTCTTCGCGCATCCCCCCAGATAACAATCCCTTCGTGATGCGCCTTCCGAAGGAAAGGTCGTCTACTGGGGCTGACCCCTCCCCCCCAACGCCCCACATTCGCAGGGCGTCGCTCGCTGGAGAGGAAGCGAAAAGGATAGGAAGTAGGCCGCGGGGAAAAAAAACGCCGCCGACAATCGTCCCCTTAATTAGCCCTTTATTCTTTCGCCATCGGACAGTTTATGACGGTCTATTGATGGTTAATTAAATAGACGGGGTGTATGGAGAATTGGGCAATCGTCGTCTCGAGGAGCAATAATAAAGCGAAATGGTTGTCTGGGGGTTTGTTTGGTATTGTTTGGGTACGGATGTGTTCTCGGTTGGTGACTTTTTGGTGGCATGATGGTTCACAACAAAGATGAAGGAGTCCTCGTTGAGACACTCACCTGCTTTGAGCGGAAGACGAACTGCTTGTGATTTCGATAATAATTGGGAACTTCCCCTTTTCCTTAGTTCATTAGGGTTGGTTGGAGTAAGTTGGGCCCCTTTTTAGGCATAGTGTATTTTGGAGCTCAGAATACACGACTTTAATTTGGGGGACTAAGGATCAAATCTAAGATCAGATCTAAGGATCAAATCAATCATGGAAATAAAAATATTTTACGGTTGAAATGTGTCTTACAGCCGTATCGACCATCTCGAGTCAAATCCAAGCTAACTCTAGAGTAGGATGTCTCTAGAGTTAAGCTAACTCTAGTGATAAATGTTAAGCTTATCGACCAACATCGAATTAAGATACTCCAGAGTTAAGGAGAACTGTATTTATAAGGCCACTTCTGATTGGACAGCAGTACCCACGTGACTAAAAGCATGTAAAGAAGGAAATAGGGCGCGAAAACATCAAAAAATTTCTTGTTGTTGTTCCGATTATTTTAACTTTTAATTCGGAATCAATTCTTTTTTATTGAAAAAAATGACGAAGATAAAAGCAAACTTTACAGCGTTCGAGATGGAAGTGTTGACTTCCATTTTCTATAAGAACAGATCCATTATTGATTGCAAAAAGACAATGCGATATTTAATTTAAAAATAAACAGACCTGATAGTTCAATAACCAGGTGTCGAAAAAGGGCAATTTTAAGAAAAAAAATCAGAAGCTTTTCTTTTCTCAACGGTTTTTAAATGTTTTCGATAGTGCTGAACCCGAATCTGAACTTCTCATACGAAATTTCGAATGGTATTAGTGTGAAAATTCGAAAAAACGCTAAAATTTTGCCCAATTTTTCGGCTTTTTACTTATAGAACGGAAAGCATGGCTTTCTCGTGAAAAAGTTAAATACAAAAAATTAAAATGAAGAACCAAGCTACAAAATTGTAATTTAAACTTTCTTGTCAGACTAATATTTTGGTCGCTAGAGCTCGCTGAAAGTCAGGCAAAATTCACCCTTGAAGCGGAACATCTTGAATATGCCCCACATTTTTGGTAAAAACGTCGTTTCTATTTAGATAATTAGGAAACACTATTTTTAAAACTTTTTATACAATTTTATCTTCCTTTTTATGCCATTGATAATCAATGAAATGAAGTATTTTTCAGTAATTTTCCGCAGAAATACAGGTTCTTAAGCAAAGAAAAATTCAGTCTCCAAGTTTTTATTGCAAATTATGTTAAGCCTTTTTTATCTACTAAACAAATTATTTTTTTATATCAGCATTCCAATCCAACAATCTAATCATTATAATTTAATTTTATATTTTAATACTATAAGCTCTAACACAAAAATCTATGAATCATTCTACTTTCAAGAAAAGAGCCATGTTCACTCCTTCGCATATGACTGATAAGGGGTTTTATGTTTGAAAATGGGGAAAAATGTAAATCAAATTCAGTTTAGGTAGTTTTGACTAAACATGTATCATATAAAATGTCTATTTGTCAGTGGCTTTTTCTTCTATGTGATAAAACTGAATGATAGAAAAAAAATTGATGTTGGTGAAGGGAATATATTAGGAGTACTTACATATTGAATTTTTTTGCGACCGTGTAATTCTAGATTTAATCAAGTTTTTCTTAATTTTATCCCTAACTCATATTCCTTGGTTCAATTTATTATTAATAAATATTTTAATTGTTCGTGTAATGAAGTTGAGGATGAATTAGCCAGACATCTGTACAATGAAATTTCAGCAAAAAATCATATTGAAAAGGATTAAAATTTAAAAAATTAAGATTATAAATGTACATAAATTTTTTTTTATAATAATGTAGTGAATATAAATATTTTTTAATAAAATGTAATAAAGCTAAATTTATTTAGGAAGAAGTTGTATTTAATTTGATAAGTTAAAAAGAATCACAATTTCAAGTTTTTTGGATTCAGAAAAGCATGAAAATTTATTTGAAAGAAGTACATCAATTTAAGTATACAATAAATACTGAATCAAAATGTCATGTTAATATAAAACTTACACTGCAACTTTGATAACTCTAAGGTCTTTAAATAAAGTTAATACATTTGTGGACCTGGATAAAAGTTAAATAAAAATATTATTCCTTAATGCAAAGCTTTTAAGTGGACCCTTCAGCTTGGAAGGATCAAAGTTATAATACATTTTTAATTTTAAGAGAAAAGAATATAAGTTCTAAAGAAGTTACAAAAAACATCATCATAACTGCTTCAAGTAAGCTTAGTGATGTCTCATATTAATTAAAATTTGTAAAAACTATACAATAAATATTTTCAAGAAAAACATTTTGAGCCACTAGCTTATTATATTTATGGATGAAGCATAGTCAAGATGATCAATGATCTTTAACATTCAAAACATTTACTTCCATGTACTTCACATGGGTTACTGCTGTCCAATCAGAAGTGGTCTTATAAATAATGTAATGACTATGAAGATTTAGATTTAATCCAACATACTTAAAAAGATAAAGACTATTTCCCATTTGAAACAACAGTTTAAAGATAGTCTTTCTTAAAAGGTACAAGTTTAGTAAAAGTACAGTTGAGATGATGGTGGTGGTGGTAGAAATAGTCAGAGTTATAATCACAAGCTATAGAAATAATGCAGTTTCTCCATTTATTCAACTAGAGCACAGTTTGGGCAGATATGAAGATGTTATCGAATCAGAAATACTTTCACATAAAAAAAACATTGGCGCAATTGCCAAGTGGGCCAAGGCCTACTATACCCATCTTCGTTTTCATGACAGTGGGGCCTGGGGTGCTAGGCAAATAAATGTCCAGTTAGATGGTCAGCCAAACGCAAGACCCTCAGTGTTTAGTTCGTAAGCATACTTGTTCCTCATTTTATAGACCCATTGAAGGGACAAAAGGCTGAATGGACCTTGCCCCAACCCGAGACCCATAAATTGAACCCTAGGCCTGTAGCGTGATGCACTACCACTACGCCATTGGCCGTCATATACATTCACATACAAATATCAATCACGGCATCTCTTTTAAATATTGTGTAACACAGTAAAACAATGAAATATAATTAAAAATGCATAGCAATTAAAAAATTTTGGAACAAACTTGGTTTAGATAACTGACATTAGAAACTTCAAGAATGTAAATAATTTATCTAAAAAATGAAAGCATATTTATAAATAGGGCTGTGATTTCCATGTAACTAAAAATATATACAAATATGTATTTATTACAGGTAAATACGTAACAAAAAGTGCAAAATATGTATTTAAAAATAGGAAGAAATTTTGTTATTTTAAAGATTTTTAATGAATTATAAAAGAAAAAACCATTTTAAACGCCAAATTTCAAGCTTGGAACAAAATTTCGAAACACTAGTTGGAAAAATTAGTGATTATTCATGAAAACCCCCAAAATTGGATATGAACATGTAGAAAAATATGTATTTATAACTTAAATGTACAAAAACATGTAAATAAACTGAAAGATGTAAAAATTTATAAAATAAAAATGGTCTGAATCAATCCGAAATACCTTGAAATGTGTAGAATTTGAAAAATCAATGCAATATCAGGTTTCCGAAAAGATACATTACATGCAAATCCCAGCCCTATTTATAATACTAATTTCGGAGAAAAAAAATTTGACACAATGGAATTCTTCTGGGCAATTCCCACTATCTGCAGAGAGGTATTGATGAAGTCATCATCATCTCGGTCTCATGAATAACCAGCGTGGCAAGGACAATCTTTTGGGCATTCTGCAGACGGCAGCACAAGGGAATCCCGAGGCAGGCAAACTTTGGCTTCCAAACCCAATACTACCTCTTGACGACATTCCTGGCATGGATCTGGGCAGATATATACCTGTGAAAAGGCCAAATTTAAAAGGATAATTTTGGTAAACAATAAAAATTGGAAAGACAAAGGTAATTAGTATTTTTAACAAAAAGGCCAAGGCCTCTGTAACAGACCTTATTTGTAATTCATAAGTACGTACCTTCTCTGATTGGCACGATATTCCTCATAAGCCTCCTAGGCAGGTTATTTCAGTCAGGGCCTCTAATACAGAGGGGAAACCACAAGCATGAAACATTATTTGGATAACCTAAAAAGGAGAAAATAAGTAAGCATGGTTTGTTCATTTCAATATATAGAAATGAAACACATTTTTTCTTAATTTACTGAGCTACGATTAACTGCAAGCATAGTTAAAGATCCTCCACTGTTTGGTTATAATAAAAGCAAAGTTTCTAAAGAATAGCAGGAATTGAATTCAGAAGTAACATAACTAATAATAATATTACATCGAACATCTCAGAGGCAATACTGTTACATATTTATGTATCCCACCCACATGAATAAAATCCTGCAAGCATTAGGGATTACTATGAATGGCAGAGGATTTTAAGCGAGCAAATGCCCAATTATATAATTATCAAAGGATCACATAGTTGGATAACACAAAAAACATTCTGTACACAAAAATTTCTTAAATTTTTCTGCAAACTAAGTGTCCCAGTTGTTTAAATTTAGGCTTAAAAGATAAAAAATGTGTGATACCTGGTCCTTAAAAAAACCGGCAGTGGTTAAAATAGCAAAGAACTCAATTTTGAAATCGTGACGGCGGCTTAAATCTTGAAGTGGGTTGAAACGCCAAGCGAAGTAGTTGCGCCTTAAGTATCAAAGTTAAGTTGGAGGCTAAAAATTTGCCAATAGGCGCCAACCCGAACACACTTCTAGATTTTTACCCTCGACAACAAGCCTGGTTCTGTTCTACGTGACAACAGGACACCCCATGCAGGAATGAAAACAAAAACAGACACATTTCTCCTTCCAAAGAAAGCTTTAGCTTATAGCCACGCCATCTAGTAGTGACCCTGGATATTTACACTAGTGATATTGTTCACTATTACTGTAATAATGATTTATAAACATACAGTAAGAAAAAATCAAATAACAAAAACTTAAATAACAATTAATTAAAAAAGATTTCCTGCAAAATTCTAAGCATTTCAACAATGTGTATGAAGTGTACTTCTACATTTTTAAGTTTGGTTATTGGATATAACATTTTACACATATTTATGGAAATAAATGTTTCTAGTTTCTAAAATAGGAGGAGGGTATTAAAGATAATTCAGAGCATGAAAATAAATTGGATATGTGATTAAGTATTTATGTTTGATGTGATATTTTTTTATTTGATTTAAATTTTGTGTTTCTCTCAGCTGTTTTTTTAGTAGTAGTTCTGTTGCATTAACTGGATGCAACTGCAAGTGCAAAACATATTGAAAACTCCAATAGTTAATGCAATTATGCTTTTGGTTCATTTCCGTAAACATTCAGATTTTTGTTGATAAACTGCATAGCTATTGATCTAACCAAACACTTTAATCAATGAATTTGATATTAATTAGCAATATATCTACTTTTTTTAGTTCAAAAGAGCTTGCCGGTGTTTGGCGGAAATTTTAGCAGAATTGAACTTACTTTTAATTGTTAGTCATACATGTAATTTGTAAGACGAAGCAAATATAGTCCTATTGACGAAATTTGCACCTGGCTAATGCAACAGTACTACCGTATATTCTCAAAATACTTCATAAATATATAGCATAAATCTAGATGTCACGATTGCGAGAGCTCAGAAGTAAAAACGAAAGAGTTTTAAAAACCCTAAAAACTTACCTCATATCATTGTCTACCTCCTCTGACTTTGGCTGTAGTTCAGCCGAACATTTTTTACTACAAATTCAGGCCATTAATGCCACTTTGCTGAAAACCATACGAGCTGTCCGATTTCTGAAAGTACAAACACCTCCGGCGTCCATTTTGTTTACTGTTAACTCTAGAGTAACTCGCCAAAGTTGAGGAGTCAGCGGAAGTACTGCTTTTCACTCGAGAGTTAAGGTATTCTGGTGTGGTCGATAACGTTAACTCGAGAGTACGTGGTTTTACTCCTAACTCCAGAGTAACTCGTGTTGGTCAATAAGGCTGTTAGAATACTTACAGAGTAAAAGAAAATTTTTTCTGATCTTTCATTTTTAAGGATTTTTTAAACACGGAGATCGCAGAAAAAAAGTTTGAAAAGTTTTATTTATAAATAAAGAATTATTATCAAGTGCATCAAGAATTTTCGATTATCTAAGGGGGGACAAAACCTCATAGAATCACATCTACATCTAGATTGAACTCAAAAACTATTTTAAAATAATAACTAGCTGTTCTTGTTCTTGTTCTTGTTGATTGGATGGAGACATTTGCTGACTATTAAAAAGTCGCAAAGCGTGGTTTGCGTACTAGTGGTTTGCGTACTAGCTGTTTCAACCCGGCAAAGCCGGGTTTTACAGCTAGCCTTCTTTGGCGCTGAAGCGAGATTCATTCGTTACTACCTGTTCGTATTTATTCATTCCCTATCCTTAAATATACAGTTTTAATTCATTATCTTCGAAAGGGGTTTGTCTCCGATTTCACATGGCATTGCCACAAATTTATTACATTGAAATAATTGTCATTTTATTTTGACCGGTCGTCAGCCCAATCCAACGAACCGGATCTGTACAAACTTGTTCTTAAATGAAATCTTACTACCCCGATATAAACCCATTTTAAGTGTCCTAAAACCTTCCACTTTAAATTATTATTTGATTTTTATTTGTCTCATTGTTTGAAGTTAAATGTTTATCCCTTTCTGTGTAAAGGGAAAGAAGAAATACTTCAATCAAACATGTGCCATAATTTTTTATAAATTCAATACGGCTCTAACATCCCGTAGGGATAAATCTAGTGAACCGTCAAAACTTTGAAATTTAATTTCAATGTAGATTTTCTTCACGCTCTTTCAAGGACGTTTTGCCTGTGTCGGTAAAATATTGACTAAAAACAATGGGTCAAATTGAAATAAATTTGTAATTAAAAAATGGAATGCTTTGGAGGAATGAGACCTAAAATTGGCTCATCTAGGGGTGGAAAGCTTTCTTTCAAGACTGAGTTTGTCCAAATCGGTTCAGGGGTTCAGGCTGGCGGCCGGCCGAAAGGAACCTCTCCATAGAGTTAACATTACAGAAAAGTTAAAAGAACGCATAATTTTAAAATGGAAGGTTTTGGAGGGATGCGACCTAAAATGGGCTCATCTAGGGGTGAAAAGCTTTCGATAGAGACCGAGTTTGTCGGAATCGGTTCGGGGGATCGGCCTGATGGCGGCCGGCCGAAAGAAAAACTCAATTATTTTAATATATAAGATATTTTGCTACATAGTTATAATGTGTCACAGATTGTTAAGAGTCGAAAGAAAAAATGAGTGCATTAACTCCTTCCGCCTTCCCTCCTCAGATCGGCTCACACACGTGCTGAGCGATTGCTATCTATTTCGCGCACGTGTGAGAGCCTGCTTGCTGTAGGCTTACCATATTTTCTTGGGTCCAACCCAGGACATATTTTTGGAAATTTCTTAATAAGTACCATATCAAATCATCAAAGATTAAAAAATAAGAAAAACATTCAAACTAATAAACATTGAACAGAAATATCAAATTTTATTTCTTTATTCGACATTATTTTTTCAAAAATTGTTTGATTGACTTAATTTTACTGTTCTCCAAATTAATACAGATGTTAGATAATGTAAAACAATGCAATTTTTAAGAGTTTTGTCACGATTTTTCATAAAAATGTCTGGCAAATCTTAAAAGTATGAAAACCCCGGACATATTGCAACCCCGGACATTTCCCCGGACAGCACTAAAAACCCCGGACTGTCCGGGGTAAACCCGGACGTATGGTAAGCCGGTGTTGGTCAAAATTGATACTTTTAGGTATCGAATACCTAGGTATCGAGTATTTTCAGGTATCTGATAACTTTTAACACTCTATTAAAATTAAGTATAGGTAGTACAAATATGGTTTAAAAATTTAATAATGTTACTTTCGAACTGAAAGTACCTACAATTCTCAAAGGATACACTTACACATGGACCACCCACCCTTGTGCTAGGGCCAATCAATAAGAAAACTAAAAATTAATGAAGGGGAATTTAAAAGTACAAAAAACCCAAAGCTAATAAAAATTAAAAAAACTTAACCACAAGCCGCCGCTCTGAGACCCCGCCGCAAAAACCGAAGGTCGAAGGTTTTTCAATAATAAAAGTAATGGCAACAAAAAAAAGTATCGCTAGAAAGTTCGATTCCAAAAGTACTGCTAGCGAAAAAAGTATCGTACGGAAAGTTCGATACCAAAAGTACTCGTATCGAGAAAAAGCATCGATACCAAATGAGCGATTTCTGGCGATACACCTCATAAAATTAGATAATTTGGGTGAAGTTGGACATACGTGACTCAATACGAAAAAGTAGTTTTTGAGCCGCAAAATGAGAACAGGCTGCGTTAAATCCACAGCAGATATTTTAAAGATAATTTTATTGAAAATTTTTTAAGGAATTCATCAATAAAGTATCGATACTTTTAGGTATCGAATACTCAAGTATTCAGTATCGATACCTGCCCCGCCCATCACTATTCAATAGTAATGTTCCTAAAAGATTTAAATATTCCATTTCCAAAGTCATATATTGTTAATACACTTATTTCCCACCATTTCTCGAATGAAAAAAAATGGGCACTTTCTGACCATTTTCATGGGTACTGACCATTTTCTTGAAATTTTTTCAAAAGTAAAAGGGTAAAGTTAACTTGAAATTAAGCGCATTATCTTCATTAGCTATTTCGTTTCAAAAACTAATTTCATATTTCCATTATTTCGTTTACTGACTTTTCATAAAAAAATGAGGTACCCGAAAATAAATTAGTAAAAGGTCTCTTTCCCATTCCGTTAAGGGCAAAGCGGTCTCTTTCACACAAGTCTTTAATAGGATGAGAGAGGGACAATCACATTGAGAAAGGTGAAAGAGGTGTTCTTTATGATTCACTTTTGGAAAGAATAAGAAGGAAGTTAACGGACTCCGTCTCTTCGTGTTTAGACAGCGTAATAGATGCCTTTTTAGTGGTATTTTCACGACTCAAGGTTCATTACACGAAGCGCTTGACTTAGAAGCAAACAGGCCAATAAATGGTGGCTGTAACAAGAATTAGAGAAACCCCCTTTTTGTGATTTGTGTTATTGCAGCAATGTATTTTAGTAATTGTTTAGAGTACAATACAAACCACAATCTTCGATGTGATTGAGTATACCTAATATAAGAGGTTTTGAGGATTCCTAATTTAAGCAAGAAAAAAGGTTGTTGAACTCAAACTCCTGGGGATTCATAAGGCAGGCTTTCGCTGATGATATTGTTTTGTTTGCCAGCACTGATTCGAAGACCTGCCAAAAAATATAATATACCTATATTCATTTTACCCTGTTAGAACCATTTTACCCCACCCCACGCTTGTATATAATATTTTTGCATTAATATTCATATTTTAGGTTCTCTACCAGCATTCTTCCCATCCCAGCTTTGAGGTGTTATTTATATAGGTAAAGTGTCATGAGTCATGACAGCGCACATATAACCCTGTAAAACAAGTTCGGTAAAGCATAATAATGTGGAACAAAATAAAGGATTTAAAAATTAATCAGTTTTTTATTTCATTATTTCGATATTTACCTGTACCTTCAGCACATGTATTCCTTATACCTAAATCAGGCCTTTCGAAATTTTACTAGTGTGTAATACACCCATTTTAATAGAATGGTTGAAAAGAAAGAAAGTTCGTATGCATAAAACTTGATATTTTTAGGAGAAAATTAAATTAGATTGCAAAATAGAAAAAAAGTCAACAACGATTCAATCACAATCTGGATTCGAGTGCTTTCTGGCGGCAGTTTTAGGGGCAAAGATTCTTCTTCGTAGAGAATATGACCCGAATCCAGAAGTTAATATCGTTTTAATTTGCAACTAAGAGTTTACCTTCACAGAAAATGAGGGAAGTTATTTAAAATTAATAATTCCACTTTCGGGCTTCCTTCATCTTTTTAGATTAATGCCGTTAAATTAAAATGGCAATTTGGTTATCGGATTTGAGTTTCACACAATAAACAGTTTCTTGAATGGGGAATTCCTCTCTAGGATGTTAAAGACACTTTATTAAAATGTTTTTAGATTATTGTATTATCGTTATTATAATGTTTTTAGGTACTTTATAGAGGGGAATGTTATTTTTATGCATGCTAAATGTATCCGATTTTAAAATTTTAGATTTTCTGAAATCTATTCAGAAATCTCAGATACCGTTTATCAACTTTCCTAGATAATATTAATACCTAAGATCTTTCATTAAACAAGCTAAACTTTGTTTGATTTTATATTTATTACAAACTTATCCCTCTTTAGAATATTTTTTCATGGCCTCCTATCAATAATCTTTACATATGAGTTTCCTACATTTAAATTTAATTAAGGAATTCCGAAAAATTATTAAGTTGGTAAGAAACACAAATGCAATATTTTAACCTCTTTTTTGTAGGATAAATTAATTTTACACTAGTTTTCTTTTAAACTACTCAGAAATTTATAAGGAAACGAATTAATGCACACAATATTTTGTTCTTAACTTTGAAGCGTGTAAAATGAGTTACAAGAAATAAGCAGTTTCGAAGGAAGAATTCGTTTAAATTCAAATTAAAAAACAACCTTAAAAATTTTCACACACCCATTCTCAGCCCTGCCTAAAAGTTGATTGCACAGAAAATTGGAAAACTGCCTTCGTGTAATTGAGATTGAGATAGTAAAGCAGAGATGGATCATACTGACACGAAAATAATTATTTTCTAACATTATACGTATATGGAGGAACACTCCTGATCTGATAGCTTGAAAATCCCCATAACTTGTTTAAACCCTCTCAAATGGAATTGTTCTAATTTCATATACAAAATCAAAGGAGGGAGCGTCTTCCTATTTTTAACAATGGACGCACACACGTGTTGATGATATGTGGAGTATAACATTTTCGAAACATTTGCCCGAGTTTTTCTCGTCTGAACTAGATAGATATCGTCTAAGGAAGAAACTGAGAGATATGGGGGTATAGAGCAATCGTGACATCTTGGAGCATTATCCTTCACAGAATGAATCAAGTATCAAGTCTTTCTTGTTATCTGCTGCAAATGGTTTAAGCTTCACTCATATGATTTGTTTCATGCTGCTACATAATTTAGATATTTGTTCTTACTTCCATTGACGTTTCTTCTGTTTAAATTTAGATATTTGGATGTCAGACAAGACAGGAAACACATGGAAGATCATTCCTTTTAAGGAAAATAGCATATTGTTTTTAGTATTTCCTAATAAAAGTTTTTATGTAGTAAGTTTTATGAAATAAAATGTTGGTGTCACCCCTCGTATGGAAGAAAATTTTACTCATTTCATGTAAGGTTTAATATTGTTCACGAAAAATAATTTTTCTGATATTTTATAATAATTTTTATGTCATCAATCGTTTTAAGTGAATTTTACGACCTTTAATTTCATGAGAAGTTTATCGACGTTTGCAAAAAATTTTCTTTATCTTATCATGGTTTTTATATAAAATTTTTTCAAAATGAGTTTTAACTATAAAACATCGGTGTTGAACGTCATTTTAAAAAGAAATTTACAAGCTTTAATTTCATGTTAAGTTTGACAATGTTTTTTTGTTTGAAAAAAAATTTTTTTCAGTTTTTTCAGACCCCCCATTGATATCTTAGGTTATGGAATAGTTTATGTGTATCCAAAATTAGAGCTAGGGATACCAAAACAAGTTAAAAACCTGTTTTTAGAAACCAATTTCTCTAAAACTTTATGAGGAAGAACCCCCCCCCCTTTATTTTTTTTAGTTATTAAATGTATGTGCCACCCCTTTTTTTGAAAATAACTTTACCAGCATTAATTTCATGTAAAGATTTACTATGTTCAAGAAAAGTTTCAGTATTTCTTCAGTAAAAGCTTTTATATAAAATAATTTAATTATTAAATGTTTGTGTCATCACTCGTTTCTCCGAAAATTTAACAAGCTCTAATTTCATGTGAAGTTTAATAGTTGTGAAGTCTATGTTTAAACTTCCTATCCTCTTGAAAAAATAGTCACTTATTCCCCGCCGTGGGGTCTTCCGAGACCCCAAAGAGGTATTCTCACGTTTTGAGATTAAATTTTATTAAAATAGTAGATAAAAACCATGAAGAATGACGTTTACATCAAGTATTTTCGTAGCCTAGTTTCTGAGACATAAATTTTTGAAATTTCGTTTTTTGTTTGGGCGCGAAAACGCTTTCGAATCACAAATCATGCGCTGTGAGGTCATATCCAATAGAAGCCCGTTTTTTGATCACGTGAAAACAGAAAACACAATGGTTTTCATGCGCTGTGACGTCACATCCAATAGAAGTCCGTTTTCTGATAATGTGACTTTTCTGACGTTTTGGCAAAAATAAAATTGAATTTTAAATAATTTAAACACATTTTTAAATTTAAAAATCAGAAATTTGGGAATTTTAGACCATAATGTATCGAAAAAGTATAAAATCAAGCAAATTCCTCTCTCATGCAAATACCTCAATGCAAAACTTACTTTTTCAGTTAATTAAGGAAAATTTTTTTCAAACTAGCAACTTCTTATTATTTATTCCATCAAAGAACATATTTTAGTATAATGTTCATTATTTTTGTGAAATATTTATTTTTAAAAGTGGTTTTATGTGTTTCTTTATAACGTGTATTACTCATAACATATGCAAACATTTAAACAGGATGTTTTTATTTTTCAGTTAAATTGAGTTTTATACATTGAAATTTTTTGAACTAATCATTTTACAGTAGAAATTTTTATGCCATGAGCATAAAAAGGCATCACACGCGCAACATTTTATATTGGACTTGCTGTCCTTCAGTCCGAGTACAATCTTTACCTTTACCTCTCTTTGTTGGTTTGGCCCCTTTCCTTTGGTGCTAGGTGGAAATTAGGGATGACTGTGTGTAAAGAAAACGGTGTATGAAAAATTGGTAATTTTATAAACAAAGACGAAAAAATTTTTAAATAAAAAACGAAAACTTCCCCTTCATGTATTGTAACTTTTTACGAGAAATTGATATAAAAAGTAAGTGTTTAGTGAGATTTAAAAGGGCCAAGATTTAGAGAAAATAAATGTTTAAAAAAATGCAGATATCTTTAAGAAAACTGCACTTCAGGCATTTTTTGCAGATTTTTTTTTGGCTGGGACACTACTCGGAGAGCTGCTTAATTTATTCCAGGGATCAAAGTTGAACTTCAAAGAATGGTCTAACCTGATAAAAAGCAAACGTCATCTTGGGATTTGTTCTCATGACACAAAATAACCTTAGCATAAAGGAAACTGAAACATATAATCTGATTTTTCTGTCAATTCAATGGTAAGAGAGTATATCTTGTTATCATGGTAATTTTTATGACTGAAAGAATAAAATGTTTGATGTGCACTAGATATAACTTTGGGCATAAAGTAATGTATGTTGTGATCAAATTTAATGTGTAATATTTTCTTTTAAATCTGGTTTTCATTCTTTTGAAATTAAACTTTTCTACTCTGTAAATTATAGTTGATTAGCTAAGAATTAGTAAACCAGTATAAAATTGAACGGTGCATTGATAGCGCGTTACATGGAAATAAAGCAATACGAATTTAAAGCATCGCAATTTTTATATTTTTTTATGAAGTAAAATGTTTAGCTGATTTTATTTTTGTATTTTATAATTTATAATTTAAGTAGAGTGAATCATAGGTAGCTTAAAATTGAAATACACGAGATGCATCCAACAATCTATTTTGCATGTAAAAGGAAAGTTTGAGTACAAAAATATAAATAAACTAAGCGCGTTACATGAGGATTGTGCAATACGTATTCAAATAACATTGGTAATTTTGGCAGATCATCAGTTGTCCATTTCATACGGAAGCTTAAAACTAGAATAACTGCATTCCATAACTCATTGGATAATATTTCTTGGGACTGTTTTAGAATTATAAACACAGTTTCTCCAGGGTGTAGTAAAAAAATTGTTTTCTAAGAAGAAGCCGCGAGCTGGAAAAATTTTGGGACCTCTGCTTTAAGCATGAAAAGTACTAGTCCCTTTAATGTGAAGTGTGTGACTAATTACTTATATTCTAGGTAGGCGATCCTCTATTATAGGCTTTCGAAGACTGTGAAAGTTATACTGACGAATTAGGGATACCATTATAAGAGAATATATTGAGATTGATCGAGTTGTGTAATTGTCCAGGATTTTCCTCAAGAGGCAAAAACTGGAATGGTTTAGAGTCGGAAAAAAATAATAAAGCTCTTTGAGTTATCAGAGAATTTCACAAGGAAGTGTCCCAGGTTCATTCCACTAGATTTACTCGTGTCATTCCATTTTCACTACTTCTTGTCGAGATGACACAGATGAGTTCGGTGAGAAATGTCCGACGGACTTTCCTAAAAAAAATGTCGCCGACTCCAAAAAAAGGTCGTCTTTCTATCTCTACAGGCGAAAGAGGGGGGGGAAGAGTGATATTTTAAATTCGGGAAAAGATTGTAAGATTTTGTAATAGCAATTTGATGTTAATATTTTAAACAGTTTGAGGCATATTCTAAACAGTTGTGGAATGATACACTGTCTCCATATGTATCCGTGACAACTTAAAAATGAATACTAAAAAAAATATTGTTAAACGGATTTTTTGCAACAAATCTAACTCATTTGTAATTCCATATTATACCTAAGTGTATGATTGATTTATATTGTTATGCTGTCAAATCCCACTTTAATGATAAATATGCCAGTTTTAGTACACTTTTTTTTGTATCAACAGAGCTTTCAACATATTGACATAATCGGTTATTTATCTTCATGTTTAAAATAAATAGATTAAAATATTATTAAAAGCCAGGCGTTGATTCAGGGGGTGGCACCCTGGACAGTCCCCCCCTTGGACCCCAAAAATATTCTTAAAAAGAGTTAAAACCCTACTTTTACAAGTCAAATTTTGAAATTTTTTCTAGGGGAGGACCCCCATACTCCCAGCAAGGGGATCTTACTTGATGCTTTTTAGAAAATCCCCAACATTTTGAAATTTTTTGTCAAAAGGTAAAGGTGATGGTCTTAAAAAATGCCCCCCCCCCTTGGAGCCATGCTGGATCCACGTCTGTTTAAAGCTAGACTACCATTTTTAATGTAAAGGAAATTTTGAGTTCTAAATATAAATAGCAAACATTTAAAACTTAATGCATGTAAAATATGTAAAATACAGGAGGGAGGTAGTGGAAGATAATACTAGAATAATTAGAATAGTCCTAGTTTTCCATAGTCATGGCTAATATATTTGAAATCAAAAGCGAAAACTTTCAAGCAAAATCCGAATCCAAATAAGTCATCTATCCTTCTAACTTCATTATTCTTTGCATTGATAATAACTTAAGTCTTCTATGATTACAAGCTAAGTATAATTATCACTTTAATTGTAAAAAAACCCCAATGTTTATTAAAATTATTACAACACTGATTGACACAGACCCTTAGACAGTCCGTTTTTGTGTTCAAAAATTTCACAAGTGAAAAAAATTACTTTAACATTTTTAAAAATTTGCATCGAAAAGATAATTTTCTGCCCATAGAAAACCTAACTAATGACCTAAACCTCCATCCCCCGAGAATGACAATCCAGATCACCTTTTCACCGTGAATAATAAGTGATCGCACGTGTCCACGAGCGGTGAGCTTTGACCCCGAGCGAAAGGGAGACAGTTGGGGGGGGAGATTTGAGAGTAGGAGGGAGATTGAAAAGGAAAGGAAGGATGATTCTTCTTCTGGGGAGGTCAGCAGACCGGAGGAAAGTGGAAGACCAACTGACCCCGATTTCGACCGCTATAAAAGCTGGGACGGTGGACCCCAACAGACATTCCGGCATCAGCATGGGAGCTAGAAAGGTAAGTGAGGTCCAGCACTCACTCTCTATCCATACACCTATGCTTTTGCACAAGAGCTGCTAGATAATCTTACTACAATAAGATGACGATGCATTTACTCACTTTCCTCCACACTGTAATGTTCACCCCTAGAGAAATTCTCCCCTCCTCTTCTCTGTTTTCATCCTCTTTAAAATTCCAGGGTTCCATTAAGGGTGATAGTGTCCTCTGGATGAGAAGGGGGGTAAAATCCATAGATCTGATCTCTTTTTTAATGCCTAGTGTCTTACTGCATTACATGTGATTGTTACATACCGGTTGTGAAGTTGGATTGATATAATAGGCATTGTATGCTTTGTGCTCTGGCATACTCGTCTTTTACGAGTTCTTTCTCCTTCAGCATTAAATTTTAGGGGTAGTTCCCCCCAATGACTAACTCCTATGAACTGATTTAAAAAACCTCTGACTGCATCCCCCTTTTACCATTGTGATACTTCAGGGTGCAAACGCTTTGTGTTTTGATAAATTCCCAAAATTAATAAAAAATCAAAATAAGCATTAAAGAATCTCAACTAGCTGGGCTGATTTCAATTTTAGTTCTATTTTTATGTGTTATTTGAAAATGTCACCAATTAGTGCGATTTCTGGCAGGGAAAAAATTTAAGATTTCGAAAACTTTAAGATATATAATTTTTTTGTTTAGTAACTTTTTTTTGTACAGTAACTACTTTCTGAAAATCTTTTAAATTGATCACATTGAATAAAAAAAATATTTTTTAACCATTTTTGAAGCAATATAACACTACCTCTTGTTCTAACCCTTTTGATAATGAATGTTGTGCCTGAATTGTATTTAGTAAATGTCTTAGTGTATTTCATACTTATCCAATTCAATTTGAAAGGTATCAATTACGGATGCTAATCAAAGCTAATTGCTTTAGTAAAATATCCCTTCAAATGCTTCTAATTGTTAAAAAATAGTTGACGTTAATGAATGTGTTGGGTTGGTTAGATTTATCACAAACAAAGTTTAGAAAAAAGTACTGATAACAGGATGATTGCATATTTTAGTTTTACGCCCAAATTAATTCAGTGTCGGTTTATCCAAAAATAGATGCATCATTCTGTTCTGAAAAATACGTAAGTTAACTCCTTATAAATGATAAAATGTTTATAATTCATAGAAGCGGTTTTCAACCTTTTACGGCGTCTTTAAAAAAATATTAATGAATACCACCATTGCTTCTAAGACATCATAGCATATGCCTAAGAATTTTTTCTTGGTCACCAAACAATACACAATATACAAGTTTACTGTGTAATAATAATATGACTAATTATTAAAAGGAAATATGTTGCGTCTTTTTTAACCCTTCCTTTTGAAGAAACAAAGCTAAATCTTTGATTTCGATGTGGAAGAAAACTTTTTTTTACAGATTAATGTGGCTTATATGTTGATTTTATTCATTTTTGAAGATGAATTTCTACTTGAATATCTTTGTTAATTAGAAACTGTTCTTTTGGAAGAGGGATATGAACGTGGTTTGAAGGATGTTGTTCATCCTCACTAATGTTGGATTTCTTTTTTCAGAAGCTAATCACCTTAGCAGCTTTAAGCTGTTTGCTAATCTCCGTTGATGGAACATACAGCAGTGGAGGAGGAGGCGGCGGATACGGTGGAGGAGGAAGTGGAGGATATGGAGGAGGAGGCGGCGGTGGTGGTGGATACGGAGGAGGCGGTGGCTTTGGAGGAGGAGGCCACGGAGGTGGAGGAGGTGGAGGTGGAAAAGGAGACACCATCTTCATAGCTGTTCCCATCAAGAATGGAGGCGGCGGCGGCGGTGGCGGAGGATACGGAGGAGGAAGTGGTGGAGGATACGGCGGATCCGGCGGCGGTGGATTTGGAAAAGGCGGCGGCGGTGGTGGATACGGAGGTGGTGGTGGAGGATACGGTGGAGGCGGATTCGGCGGAGGTGGATTCGGAAAAGGAGGCGGCGGTGGTGGATATGGAGGTGGAAGTGGAGGATACGGCGGTGGAAGTTTTGGAAAAGGAGGTGGAGGCGGAGGATATGGCGGAGGTGGATTCGGTGGCGGCGGATTCGGCAAAGGAGGTGGAGGAGGAGGATACGGTGGTGGAGGACAAGGTGGTGGAGGACATGGTAAGTTGTGATTTTTATTATATTATATTCACACTTAAAATGTTTCGAAAATCATTCCGCGTAATACTGAAGATAAAATTTTAAGGTCAATAGGTTAAATATTTTTTGTAAGTATATAAATTCAAGTTTTCTCAGAAATAATAGCTGGGGTATAAAATCTTTGATTACAAATTGGTTACTAAGATTAACTCTTTTCTTATTGAGTATTAACTCCTTAAAAGTAGTAAGTTAAAAATTGTTTTACTTTCCATGACTTTATTTTAAAAATGTTGTTTTTTTTTATTTAAAAAGAACTTTTCTATTAAAGAAACGTGATTAAGAGAAATTTATATGTTTTTAAAACATTTAATTGAGCAACATATTTTTAAAATTGGAAAAGTGTGTTTTAAGTAAACTACTACTGGTAACCCCGTCCGTTATTTCTTTCTCAGGTGGAGATGGTGGAGTCGCCATTGTTGGAATCAGCCTGACCAACTTAGGAGGAGGAGGTGGAGGCTACGGTGGTGGCGGTTCCGGAAAAGGAGGCGGCGGTGGCGGATACGGAGGAGGCAGTGGACTCGGTGGTGGATACGGAGGAGGCAGTGGACTCGGTGGTGGATACGGAGGAGGCAGTGGGCTCGGTGGTGGATACGGTGGAGGCAGTGGACTTGGCGGTGGATTCGGAAAGGGAGGCGGTGGAGGAGGATACGGAGGTGGAAGTGGAGGATACGGTGGAGGTGGATTCGGTGGTGGTGGATTTGGAAAAGGTGGTGGTGGAGGCGGATATGGAGGATTTGGAGGTGGAAAGGGATATTAATAAGGTAAGACGCTTATTGTTTTCCAAGGTAAATATACTTAAAAGTATTTAAAAATTTAGTTTTATTAATTTGTTTAGCCATTTCATAATTTAACTAGGTAAACTATATCAATGCACTACATTATAACCAAATATTTAAAAGTTAAGTTTCATAGTTATCTAAACCAGTCGAGTTTTCAAACACTGATCTATGAAGCACATGAAACTAAACCCGGGATACAAGTTCTTATAAAGATGGCTTGTTTACAAACAAGGAATAAATTTAAAGCAATCTTACACATTCACTAAACATCTCATAGTAAGATAGCAGAATGCTTTTCCCTCTTAAGAGTAACCGTAATACTTCATTGATTTAAAAATAACCTAATAAAGAAGTAACGTCTTTTTATTTGATATAAACATAAACTACGTAAATTGGATTTTCTCTCAATGAATAAGGAATTTTTAATCTATTCAAGTAATAAGATTTTACTTTACATCCCGACTCTGAGCATTTTTACTTTTTTTTTCAGAGGATCAAGAGCACGACCAAACAAAATCAGCTACTTTCTCTTTCGAGAAAGTCTTCACTCCTCTTCGCTGTACAGTTCTCCCTTCACAATCAAAATCCATTACGAACTGTATATTCAACTGTACCTCGCACAGTTTTCATGATGATGATACTCCGTGCTTTGTGAAAGCAGTCAGGCAAAGTGATCCAAATACTGCCCAACTCTTCGAAGCATGTGTTGCAATAAAATGTGATTTTTGTACAGAGAAATTTCGTGTCATACTTTCATTTATAGTGATTTTTTCTCTTGAGAACTTTAACAGAGTTAGATAAGATTAGAACAATTACCACAATTTTTCTTCAATATAAGTTCCAATGTAAAAAGTTTAGAATAGTTATAGACAAACCAATACTTTAAGGTATCTAAATTTTGAAAACAACTTTTAAAGCTTTGTTATGAAACTAAAAAAAACTATAAATTTTTTTATAAAATCAGTTAGCTCCACTCAATATATGTGAATTCGATACCTAAAAATATCTGCTTTCTCATTAACAGTTAAACGAAATTATACCCAGAATTTTACTGTCAATTTAATAGTGGAAAAATTCAATGAACTAATTTCATTTGGTATAAAATACCTGATGATAGTACAAAAGCATGTTGCTTTTTGTGTATTCATATATCATATCTTTTTTCATAAAATAACTTCAAAATTCATTACAAATTATATAAAAACGTTTTTTAAGGGATTCGGAAATGACATACATAGAATTTATAAAGGATAAGTAAATAGTATTGAAATGTGTATAAAATATCTTAAAATACAGATATAGGTACATGAAAATATATTTTACATTAAACTAGTTTTTTGTTATGTTCTTATAGGTAGTTAAATTTTTCTACACTTATTTACCAAATGAATTATTAAAATGATATTACCGTTTTAAAAATAATTAAATAACTGCTAAATAAGAATATTGCTTTTTGTCGTAATTTTGAGCTCATCTAACTTCTGTAGAGGATTATTAAAAAAACAACTGATATATTATCAGTATCTTCACGTCCTGAATAAATGTAAGAAATCCTCCAAAAATACACTTAGATCAAATAAAATTAAGCAAAAAAATTAAGCATTATAAATACAAGTTCGTACAAGTTTCTTATGCTACCATTCGATTTTAAAAGTTTCACCTGTTCCATAAAAACTATAAATTTAAAATGATAATGTGAATGGTATCATTGTGATATTGTGAATGACACACCTAAACTAATTACAGATAGTAAATTAAAACTAAAAGCTTACAAAACAAACAATTATATCTTTATTCTAAAAAAAGTTTTGGGTGAAAAGTTTCAAGAGAAAAACTTTTTAATTACTGATCCGTGTAACACATTTTTGGTATCAAAACGTCCAAATTCTTACCTGATTTCCGAGTAAGCTATTTGATTTTTTTTAATTATCAATTTAAAATAATTCCATTTTATTAAATTACGGATAAGGTTGCATTAAGATAGCAAGGAAATGTCAAACAACTTATTATCCTTACAATCTTACGACCAATTGACGCCATATTTTATGATGAAACAAATTAATTTCACGTTTTAAAAATGTACCTACTTTAAAATACTTTCCAAAATAAATACTTTTCAAAGATTGAAAGAAATTAAAGAAAGTTACAGTTATACTATTTAATACAAGAATTTTACAATCTATTTAAATTTAGAAGAATTAGATTGATAAGTTAGAACTTTTAAGAGAATGTTACTTATGGATTGTGAAGTTTTTTTAGAGAGTTGGTTGACATTTCTTCATCTGCTAAGGTTTTAGCAGTTTTGTCGAAGGAGTTTAGTCTATAATTTTCTTTTGCATTTATTTATGTTTAGTTTTGCATCAGTCAGAGTGTATTTGCACTGACCATTAATAAATCTCAAAGCTTGAATTTTGAGAAACTAGGAATTAATGTAGTTCACAAAATTATCTGATCTTTGAGCACGGGAAACTATTTGTAAGTTACTTTGGCAAGATATAATAAGATTGTCTGATTTAAAATTCAAAATCGTCAAGGCCATAGATGATGAAAAAAGTCCTTTAATTGGAACATAGTTTTTACGAATGTTTTATAAAGGGAGTAAGTGCAGTGGTTTAATGAGGATTTGCGGGGGGGGGGAAGCGATCCTAAAGGTCCTCCATAAGCAGTTTACGGGGGTTGGTGAGTGATAGCGAGCAGGAGGCGGTAGCTCCCTAGTTTATTAGAAAATAGTTTCAGATTATTTAAAGTTTAAAAAAATGTTAATTCGACCTTATGTAAATGAATAAAAATATTTAAAAACGGGTAAAAAATAACAACTTGTGAATCCATGGTAACAATGCGCATAGTCAAATAAATTATTTATAAGTTATAATGAATCCCTTCTAAGTTTTTTTCTATGTGTTAGTGCGTTGTGTGTGTCTTTTCCTCTTAATAAGTTCTGTCTTTCTCATCTGTGTCTATGACCTTCCTCTTTATAACTTAACGTTGTTATTATTTAAACCAAGGGGGGATACTTGAGGGAGTACCTAGGTCGGTGGATCTTCAAACTCCCAGCATAACTTAGCCTCACGGGGTGAGGCCGTCGGCAAAGCTGTTACAGAACGTGTGACAGAATGTCATGGTCAGCTGAGCGCTCTAGCATGATGCTAACACACTCTTGATTTCCCCAAGTAAACTTGGTACTCATTTTATCGACCCCGGCCCGAACAGATGAAAGGTTCAATCTGTCTTCCCCCTAGACCGGGATTTGAAACCCGGACATGAGGGGCAGGAGCGCGAAGCGTTACCTCAACGCCACCGGGCTTCGTTATTATTGAGAAAACCACGTTTTACCGCTTGTTCTAATTAATTTAGTTTTATCTTCTTATATAATTAACTGTGATTATAAAAAATACTTAAAAGACTTTGAAGAATAATTTCTAAATAAAATAGTTGTTTCCTTCAAATTCTGTAAATTAAGTACAAAATTTAGTAATTAAAGAGTTACTTGCTTAATTATAAATTTTATATAATTGAAATTATTTCAGCAATTATATTCTGTTGTTTTAAGAAGATGGCGCCACAATCAAGTTTTCAAATATTTCCTCTAAGATTCTGCGAGATCTTTGGGATATTTCTTCCATTTTTGCTCTGTCTCATCTGTCTCTCTCTTATATCTCCAACTGAAACAGAGGGGTAGAAAAATTTATAGAGGTATGGGTTGGGTATGGCATTTTTCCCCTTTAAAAATATTTTGATAGTATGTTTCAAGCATGATGAACCCTTTTAATTTAAAAAGTTTCCTAAGTTTGGTTTTAGTGGAAATACTTTTCTTAAATCTCTATATTCTAAAAAAAAGGTTTTAGTGAACGGTTTCCAGAGAAAGGCTTTTTAATTACTGAACCGAATGACACTTATATGGTATCAAAATGTCCGGTTTCTTTCCGGATTTCCGAGTAGGCCCTTCGATTTTTCAAAAAAATTCTCAATTTTAAAATATTTCCATTTTTTTAGATAACGGATAAGGTTGCAGTTACAAAGCAAGTACTGTCATTCAAATTATTATGCATCCAATCACAACGACCGATTGACGCTATACTTTAAGATGAAACATGTTTTTTCACCTTCTAAAAAAAGTACTTTCTTGATGAAATATCACTCAAAGACTGATAAAAACATTCTAAAAACTTACATGATAGCCATTTTATGCTAAAATTTCACACTTTTTGTCCAATATTTATAATTTTTAGTCTGATTTTATCGAAATTAATTGTAAACATAGAGTGATGTTTTGTCTCTTATTTTTTTCAATTGCTTAAACGGTATTGTTTAACCATTCTGGGTTTAAAAAAAATATGAATGATAAACACTAGGCATATTATACTAACGAGTTACTTTAAAATAATGGTTTTTGTTTGGTCCGAATATTGATAAACAATTAGAATTAGTTATTTTTTTAATCATAGATTAAAAATAATTAAGATGAATCTTTATGAAAACTTTTCGTTTAAATTTTTGATCAGTTCGAGTAAATATACAGGGTGGTCCTTAATTCATGGTACAAACTTCTAAGGGTGTTAGAGTACACCTAGAAAAACAAGAATTGGTATAGGAAGGGGGGTCGCAGTTACACCGTTAAAGAGCTAGGTCCTAATGTAGTGCGAGAGCTTTACAAAAGGACGTTTTGCCAAGGCCCCTTTAACGAAAAAAAAACATAATGAAATGAAAAAATTTATTGCATGAGGTACAGCAGTATCCGTACTACTTACATCATAAATTTGATAGAAATTGAACCACTTTCTAAACCGCGGAGTTAGTTTCAAAAGTGCAATATTAATCTTTTAGTCAAAGAATCACATTCCTTAATGGTATTTAGAAAAATGATGATCGGGGAAGGAATTTTCAATGATCGTAACATGGATCATTGAAACTGTTTGATCATTGAAAATTCCTTCCCCGATCATCATTTTTCTAAATACCATTAATGGAACTCCATTGTTTGACTAAGAGCACGTTTTAAAACTCACCCCACGGTTTAGAAAGTGGTCCAATTTCTATCAAATTTATGATGTAAGTAGTACGGATACTGCTGTACCTCATGCAATAAATTTTTTCATTTCATTATGTTTTTTTTCGTTAAACGGGCCTTGGCAAAACGTCCTTTTGTAACGCTCTCGCACTACATTAGGACCTAGCTCTTTAACGGTGTAACTGCGACCCCCCTTCCTATACCAATTCTTGTTCGTCTAGGTGTACTCTAACACCCCTAGAAGTTTGTACCATGAATTAAGGACCACCCTGTATATTCAAACTTTTAAGGGAGATTTATTCATGGAGGGAATTTGGTGAAGTATTTTTGGAAAGTTGGTTGAAATTTTTTCTGTAAATTGTTTAATAAAGTGTATTAAGTTCAGCGAGTTGGAATTTGTGGGAATTGCGAAGCAATTCCAAAAGGTCCTGCGTCAGCAGTTTACGGGGGTTGGCGAGCGATAGCGAGCTGGGGGCGGTAGCTCCCTAGTATGTTAAAATAAAATAAAGGAATTTAATAATTTAAACAATGTGTTCAAAAGGTTTCCAAGTTTAGGTTTTCTTTGAAGCAGTATACGTACTATATAATAATTTTATATAAAATATCAGGGCATGGTAAAATTCTAAAAACTTTAAAATTACTAAAATAAGAAATTTCTAATAAAAGACAAACAAATTTTTGTAGTAAAATTTATTTTATAAAAGTTTATATACACACATTTAAAGTAATTACATCACAGGTACATAGTACCTAATCTCTATAAAATAATCAGAACTTATAAAAAGTTCATCATTTCAAACGATGGCAAATAAAAATCTATCAAAAAACTACTAGGTATATCTATAATAAAATACATTTAAGTAGTACTATATTCACCTATGTTTTAAACAAATCATAGTTCCTTTAATAACAATACAAGAACAAAATGTAATTCAATGTACCAAAAGAATCTGTCACATCTTATAAAATGAAATCCACTTGTTTGTTTTAAAAATTTTATGTTTTTTAATGTAGAATTTTTGTTCAAAAGTGACTTAAATATTTGATTAAAGCATTAGAGTTGCATGAAAAATGTTCAATATGTGAAATTTTAAAACTTCAAAAGTGCAATTAAGTAGTATTAAGTGTGTTCAAGATTTTATGTTAATTAAGAGTTCATCTGAATTTTACAACACGATACAAAATTCGAATTACTGTATCAGTTAATTAATAATTACTTATTTAGGTCGAATTACAATTCAAACTATGGGTTAAGATCGAGTTTTCATGTCCAAAGTACTTTTGATTATGAGTAAAAAATTTACTTAGTGTCACAAAATTTGTTTTCTTTTCAAATTCGAATTTTTTTTCATTCTTAGAACTCTGTAGTGAGGGTTTATAACTTTAACTTCAAAACTTTAACTTTAGCTTCAAACTTTAACCTTTAAATTTAGCTTTAAAATTATATTACGCCTAAAAAACGATATAATTAATTTTTATTTATTCATACATCGTATTTATATTTATTCTCTTTAAAAGGATTTTTCAAAGGCATTGAATCAAGATATGAACTTAAATGTGAACCATACAAAAAGCTACATCTGTCTTTCAGTAACATTTTCTTGTAAGCACCGTTTAGTTCAGAAGTTCAGAGGTTAACTACTATTTTCATTAAAGTAAAACGCCATGGCGTCAACTTCCCAATATTTTCCTCTGGGTGGACAGAAAGGAAAATTGAAGTACTCTCATATAATGATTGAATGATATGAAAGATAAATGAGAGGGAGTAAAGATATTAAAAACACTGGTTCCCTATCTACTACATCACTACATTGTCCATTCATGAGATGATCAGTACTGCCACCAGTCCTTCATATTAGGAAAGTCCTCCTCATCATCTTCCACAATCTTATATCTCCGCCTCCCTTTCTTCTTCTCCCTCAGATAGTGCACGACCGGATCGGTCCCGTAAACCTCCCCCTCCTTCTCTTCGTCCTCATCGTCCCCCTCTGGGTCCGGGGACCGTGCCTGGGTGGTGGTCATCATCTGCTTTTTCTTCTTGGGCTTCTTCCCGATCTCGATGTTGTCTGGTCTTCGCTCCGGGAGGCGTCGGAAGTCGTCGAAGTCGTACGCCCCCTGGTGGCGTAGTTGGGGTTGCTGGGGTGGTCGACGACGGCGTTTGCGGTCCCGGGTGTCTTCCACCTTCTCGAACTCCTCCTGGAGGGGGGAATGTTTTTGGAAGAATTATATGGAAACACTGAGAAAATATATTGTTGATTCTTATTTTTTTCACGTTTTCGTTTAGATTTTGGGCAGATTTTTATGTTGAATTTTGGACATTACTTGTAGATTTTAGGTGTGACAGATCGAAACCATCCAGAAAAACCACAGTTCTTTTAACCTAAGTGGATTCTTGTTGTCACTGAGTGATCCGTTATTATCAGCATCACTGAGCAATCAGTTTTGAGTACCTTAAAAATCGTCAATTCTCGACAACTTTGCATTTTACTGAAAATTAAAGAAAATTATATAGGTTTTTTGGCGTGGTCTTAATGTGTGACATTATTCAATAAGATATGCTCTATATTTAACTATTTAATAGGGATCCTGTGACGATAAAACCTTAAAAGGAGAAAAACCATTTCGCTTTAATATGAAATTTTTTAAACCAATTCAGAATTAACATAAAATGACACTTCGGAACGACTAAAAAAAGGTTTCAAACGATGGATCCTAAGCAAGGGAAAATAGTTTTTTCAATAGAATCATGGATTATCAAAGGTATAAATTACAAAATGTCAAAAAAATATGTGTATTAAATGGACGTATCCAGACTCTCGAGATAACGGGACGAGTGAACATAGCCCCAAAATTAAGCAAATTCGTCAAGCAACCAAAAGAGGGAGTGATTGGAGTTCATCATCTTTTTGAGAATGTCATGGTTTTTTGCTGTAACAGAAAATGACTCTAGCAACATGATTGAGTTCCCCAAACAAATTTAAATTACAGATTATCGATGTGCGGTCTGGTTAGGTGCTGCTCACTTTAAATTAAATGCCCCATAGAGAAATAAATACATACATGCGAAACAACCATGCATGGGTATCAATAAAAGTCAATCAAAAGGCATTGAGACTAAAAATGTTAGAGAGAAAACAGACGCAGAAGGAAGAAGAGCAGAGAGAAAGACTCCAGAGCAAAATGATATTAAAAAGCAGAGGAGGCCCAAAAAGATGCTAAAAAAAGGTTGTGGAGAAACAAAGATATACTGAAGAGCAAAGGGGTGCTCAAGGACATAGAGGCTCAAAAGTAATGTGATGCTAAAGGGAAGACTGGAGGTTCAATAGCAACGAGGTCCTGCAAATTATTCCGATACAGATAGGCTACACAGGGTAAGGATGGGCCGTGAATAATTATATTTTAAGCTGAGTGGTTTGCTAATTTATTCGTGTTGTGAACCTATTCTAAAACAATACTATTTATTGCCCTTACCTCAGACTGGTCTTGTTGAGATTGCTGTTGAGTGGTGCCACTGATGTAGTCGCTCAGTTGAAGCACCATGAAGGGGCTCTGGCCTCCGCCCCAACTGAGGAAGGGGCCCCCTTCCGAGGACTGTTGCTGTCCAGGGTCGTAAGCCCTGGGGGCCAAACGCTGTTCTTCTGCACTGTTGCCTTCCTCGTGGTTTTGTCCCATAGGGCCCATTCCAATATTCACTGGAAGAGAGATGAGCAGAGGTCGGGGGTAGTCACTGGTGCATAAGGATATTACGGATAGGAAGCTTAGCAAGAGAAATCCAGCCTGTGACAATATAAATACTATGTGTTAAAATATACAGCTTTTTTTTTCCTTTTCACTCAATGATTCATCAGACTGATGCTAATATGGTAGACAGGCTTTTAAGTTTGATATTCTACTTGATGGATTAGGTATGAGTTGTAGATCCTAAACATTTAATTCAACAAATTTCTGGGTTCTGTGTGATAATCGGTTCTTTAATTTATATTTAATAAAAGATAAGATGGTAAACACACACATTTTATCTAAAATAAAAATAACGTTAAAAAAGAACTCGAATTTGTCAAACTACCTCCTATGTATGCTGACATTATCCCTCATTGACAGTTGATCCCCATGGTTCTAATTATCTCTATGTAGGGGAAAATGGGGCAGTTTAATACAGCAAAATTCAAATCCATTTTTTGAGTAGAAAAAAAACTTACCTATTCAGATACCTTTTTTTTCTAAAAATATCAAAGAATGACTCAATTTTATTAAATCAACTAGAAAAAATATATAAGTTAAATTAAAATTAAAATGTAACGACTTTTTAAAAAAATAAATTTTGTATCAAAGTGTCCCACCGGTTGGGCAGTTGGATATATTGCTTGGCCGTTTTGATACAGTGGCTAATCTGCTCAAAAATAGTAATTAATAACACAATTTTTGGATAACATTAAACGTTATTTTATTAAGAGATATTCAAAGCCCTTTTACATTACCGTTATTTGAATATAAATCACAAATTTTCTATTCAACATTCAAGGGAAAATTTTTTAAAATTTAACACATGGTCATTTTAACAAATATCTAATTAGGGAAATAAGATGCTAATTTTCATAGGTATAGTTGCTCCTGATTTTTTAGTTGAATAAAATTCAAAGGTATCTTTGTTGAAATCATCCAGAAATTAAAAAATACGAAACTAATTAACTGGTTAGTTTTTTATCCATTTATAGTATTACTTTGTCACTGTTTTTTTTAAATATAGTTTTTTGTTACCTGTAAAAGTTCTCTCAAACACTTAATAAAATTCAAAGACTCAAAAATTGACATAAATATCCTCCACTGTTGTAGAGCTAACTTACCCTTAACTGATTTTTTTAATTGCTAAGAGATATTTATCTCCCAACACAAAATATGATAATTTTTATGTTTTTCAATGTGCCCCACGAGTGTATCAAAGTACCCCGCATCCAAGTGTAATAATTTGCCCCATTCGTTGTTTTGAACCAAAACCTTTATTTAAAGAAATTGGCAAAGGTTATTTAAAATTTAAGGATACCCCCTATTGGTAACAAGGATAAACTTGTTTTTTGAATTTTCAGGTCTTTGTATTCCAAGTAAAATAGCTTCAGGAAGATTTTGCATTTTACTTAGAAATTTACAATTGGAAAATTTTGGCGAAAAAAATTTAGTTTCCTTCACCAAAATTATAGACTTAGCTTAACACATATACTTATTATAGACAGAGCTTAACGGTTTCATATGTAATGCTTGGGCATTTAAAGGCAACGATTTGTAAAAACACGGCCTAAATAACCTTGATAGTTTTTGAGATATTGAAAGTGTATAAAAGTGCCCCTTGTATCAAATTTCCCCTATTTAATACATGGAAGAACTTGATACACAAACACATTGATTATTTCTTGTTCTCTAAAAAGTTTTTAAAGGCATAAAATGTGTCTTAAATCTTTGTTAGATTTTTAGTAAGTTTTACATTTTTGGTACAAAGCCTGATTTCATTACTAAATGTACTTGTACTTATTGTATGAAAATTAATAGGTATCACACTATACGATTTTTAGGGGAAGGAGTATACTGTATCAGGTTTCCTATTAATATATCTATCCATCTATACTCTTCTATACAATGTAATCTATATTTACACAAAAAGAGTTTCATTATAAAACTAATCCAAAATGTGTCTAATTTCTTTTTTACGAATAAATTGTTCTACTTTTACTGTATATCAACCACATTTAATTTTCATTATGCTAAAATTAAATTTAAAAAAATCAACACGAATTAAAATAAAGGTAAAATCACTAATTCAATAGCAAATTTTCTTAAAATCTAACTCCTTTAAACGAGAGATTTTACCATAGTTTTTCGTTTTACTCCTACTGTGTGACACAGAATTTTCCCACTCCTTCTTTCCCCTTTAAACTAACAGGCTTGTGACTTAGTTTCTTCGATGAGATAAAACAATTGTCCAATTACCAAAACAAGGTCTTGTATTTAATTATGAGATGAAACGGCTACCACAAGAAGTTTTTTTATGGTCTTGGGACATTTCTACTTCTCTTTTTCCTCGGCCACTGTTTAGATTTCTTGGAATTAATCTTGTCTTATTTCTCCTTGAACTGTACATATAACTAATCATAAAAAGGATTTATACAGAAAAAGATTCAGGGAAATCTCTGTTCTTATATAAATTTTTCTTTAAGTAGGATAAAGTTTAGTGATTATGTGTTAATTTAATAGTTATTTATAAGGAATTCTAAACTTACAAAAATTAAAATATTATTCAAGCGAAAGAAGACTGTATAATGCGAATAATGAAAAATTTAAACTTCTATAAAGCATATAAATTAAATGAGTGGAAGGGTTTCTTATTTGTACTTTATAAATATCTCCCCTACTCTAACTCTAAATTTGTAATTTCCATAGATATTCCCTTTCCTAAAGGCCGGTTTTTTCAGCTTGTAGAACAAAACTATGATAATTTTCCATTCATTTTACTTCGCATTTTTCTTTGCGTGAGAAAATTTATTTTACACAGTCAAATTAATTACAAAAATTACATTATTTAATAAACAAAATTTTTTAAAGACTTCTCGAGTCGATTTTTGAATTTTGAACAATTTAAGTAAATTTTTCTGTTATCAAAATATGCTAGTACTGCCCTTTCCTTCTTAAAAACTTAATTTTGTACAATACTATAAATGAAAAAAAACACTAAAAAATTAAAGAACATTCTAATTCAATTACTTAAAAGTTTAGGATTTTTATAAAGTACTAGAATATATTATGTCCCTACGCTACTTTATAAACCATAGAAATAACATGGGTTGTAAAATTATTCTGAATTTACTCCAACGCCGTATTCCAATCTTTTGTTTAATCAAAAAGAGGCAGTGGCGGCTCGTCCATAGGGGCTGCGGGGCTGCAGCACCCCCAACCAAAATTTCCCGAAATTCCAATTTTTATTTGCTTTAAAATATTTTTAAAAAAATTAATTAATTAAATTTATTCCCTTTAATCTTTGTTCTTTATAATCCTTTTTCAATTAATAATTCTCTGCTCGCCAACAGATTTCTTTCCGGGTCGATCAGCCCCCGCAGATGTACCAATCGTGGTATAAAACCCTAGCTCTATCATATCAAATCAAAATATCAAGAATTAAGCATGCGAATCTGTTAGGAGAAAAGGGGCTGCTTTTCAGCAGCCCCGACCAAAAGAATGATAGCTTTTTCCCTTGAGAGAGCTGTGAGGAAGAAGAAAAAACGATTTCTACTATTAATAAATCACATTGGCTTTTTAGCTTTTATCACTCCAACACTGTTTTATTTTTTTATTTATCGGCAAGTCAAAAAAGATTTATGTTTACTTAGCCAAGTTTTTATTTCTTTTTATAATGAAAAAATCGAATTCAAAATGTTGATTTTAGTTTCACATCATTTAGTTTTAGTTAGACATCAGACTTCGATTCTTCATATTCGTAATAATCAGCTAAATATAGGTATGTGACAGTGTTTGAATGCTGATTAGTGTGCAATCGAAATTTTATGTTGTTCCAATATTTTCTAATTGATTTTTTACACGTTTTGGTTTAATAGAAATATAATTTGGCATTATATCGCTTAAAATACGTTGCCAACTTGGTACCACCGGAGCAGCACCCCTTATAATTTTACCTTCGAGCCGCCACTGAAAAGAGGGGAGATTTTTTTTCATCCTTTCTCTTTCCTAATGATACTGATTTGAATAACGAAATACTAATTCCGAATGAAAACTTTTTATCTGTTAAAATATCTTGATATATGACAATGATTTTACTCGTACTTTATGATCATCATTCCCCCCCCCTCCTAAAGAAGATATACATTTTTCATTTCATTTACTTAACTCAGTATCATAGTTTTTCCTGTGGGTTCTTTTATGTAATTTTGGTATAATTATAATTTTTATTAATCCCAATTTCAGCTTCACTGAAACTTTAAATTGATTGATTGAATTGGAATTTTTAGGGAGGTGTATAATCTTTCAACAACCAGTTTAAAGTTTATATAAAATCTCTCAGGCACTCTCAATGATGCTAACTCAATTTTTTATGATTCAATCACTCTTTTAAATTCTACAGCTCATCAGGTTGTTTAACATTTAATCGTATAAGAAAATTGCCATTGCTAAAATACTTGTTACTTATGTAGAGCTAAAAATTAATCCTCCTTTTAATTCGTATAAGTAGGGACATTTATAAAAATCGCCTTTTCAAAAACCTTTCACAATAGATTAATTTCACCTAGAACTTTAGTTTTACCGATTTTACGAGTTAATTTCAAAGATCATAACAAACTGCTAAATTGAGCTTCCATAAACTCCTTATTTTTTGGACGGTAATGTTGTGTGTGTCAATTACTATGCTAACGACTTCTTTTGACTGAACTAATACAGCCGGGACTTTATAAATAGAATTTCTTAGAAGTCCGGAAACTAAAATTAGCTTCATTTCGTACAGCACTTATGGGTATACTGGAGGAGATAAAGGGTTGCAGAGAAAATGGAAGCAACTAAGTGAGGGTGTGTGGGGAAAGTCCTTAGAAATTCTTTCGGGAGCATCTGAATTCTCTCTCTAAAGTAATTGGAGAGAAAGAAGAAAATACACAACGATATTTTGAGATCCCTTGTGAACTATAAGTGTTTTTTAAAAGATTTTTCTATGTTTAATATAAAAGGTTTCTTCTCTAAAGCTCATTTTCTTCTTAGTTTAATTTGGAGTTATTATTTTTTGAGGTTTCAACTCCTTTTTAAAGTATTCGAATAGAATTATTTTTGCTGTTCAAAAAATACAGTTTTGCTCCACTAAAAACTGAAAGCATTTAACTTCGGCCGTTTTGTTGAAAACCAAAAACAGTGAAAAGCATTGAGCTGCTTCTCAGTCAACACGGTGATGACAGTAACAAAATATTTTAATCAGGTGTCTTGTAAACTCAAAGCAAAACATTAAAGGCTTGTTTATACACTGTTTCACTTTCAATGTTCATCCTTTCCAATGAATTACTCTGCACAGAAAATTGGCTGAAAACGACTGTAACATTTATTAAAGCTCATTTACACTGTTTCACTTTCAATGTTCATCTTGAGTGATCCTTTCCGATGAATTACTCATCTACATAGAAAACTGGAGGAGTGAAGAGTGAAATGACAATTTACACTTTTCCCTTTGGATGATTCCTTCAAAATGAAGATCGAAAGCGAAAAATTATGAATGATCCTTTAAATATGACTAATCTTTTCCTCGAATAAGGTTATATGACTTTTGGTTTATTCTGATTTAATGTTATACTAAAATGTAAGCTTTTGTAATTTTACAACAAGCAAAAAAATAATTAAATTCCTTACACATTTGCAATAGCTATAGGGGAAGGTATTGCACCTCGGACATATTTTACAACGTTTTTATTAGGTCACTTTCAATCTTGTCTGTCCGTCCGTCTGTCTGTCTGTCTGTCTATCTGTCTGTTCGGGAGGAATTTAGTAATCAATTTTAAGCATACTTTCCCCTGAGCTATAGACTTTAGTTCAGATCTGGATGACAATACGATATTATCTCGTTAGTTCGGTTCAATTTGCTGTCCCTGAACCCCCAGGGGGACTTAAAGTTTAAAAGTTCAACTATAGGATATTATTGTTAAAAAATCATTGTTGTGCAGTTTGCCTCCTCTCGTTATCAAGATGGCTTTAGAAGTGTTGTATAAAATATTAGTAAAATGAAAATTTGTAAGAATAAAAGTAATACACAGTGTTGCAGTACTTCATGCAAGTTTTGTATTTGTAATACATCTAAGGGACTGACTTTATTAATTAGTTACTGAAAAGTTTGTCACCAATATATTTTTAAAACACTTTTTTATATTACTAGTGTTTCAAAAATTTCCAACGTCATCTGAATAACAGCTAGAGGCAAAAAGTGTGCAATGATTTTAACAAAACAGAGTGAAGCCATGTGTTATAGTTAAAGTTCAGAAAAAAAACACTTTTTAGAGTTTTATTAAAAAGAGAAAGGAATCAAATTCTTGGAAGGCGTTCAGAGGTTCAGGTCACGAATTCTAAACTTTACACAACAAAACTTAAAACCAGAAAATAAAACTGTTCAACAATGAAAAAATTTCCTCGATGAAAGTAGTCATTTCTTATAGATTTTGGGTCGCTGAATACGAAAATCACCATTAAAATTCTCAATTGACTCAAGATTTTCGGGGAACAGCGCCTCCCCCTTTTTTCGTTCTTCGGTGACTTTATAACTTTAAACTCAATTTTCAGGGTCGAAAAGCATTGCTATAGTCTTCAAATTGCCCCCCAGGGGACAAGAAAGGTTCAAATTAATAAAATATGATAAATTTATAGCAAATGGATAGGTTTAAGGGGTAATTACCCCCCTAAAAATGCAAAAAATAAGCTTAAAATTATAGAGGTTTTTATACGCAGTTTTTCCTCTTATTTTTTACGCAATTCACGTTTGAAGGGTCCTAACCCTTCCCCAAGGACCCAAATTTGATGGCAATATGCAGCAATGATTTCTACTAAAAGCGGTTGAGGTGAGAGCACCCCCAAAGCACCCACGGAAGGGTTCAATGCCGCACTTAGAGTTAAACTGAGCTGTACAAAAAAAATTTGAAGCAACTAACTGAATTTAAGCTGATTATTGTGTAAAATTATCTGCTGAATTCAAATATGACACCCATTTTCCTCCATCACCCTCCGTTTTTAAGGGGATGCCCCCTAATTGGTATCCACAGCCGTGCATCTATTAACATCTTGAAACACGGAATCATCACTCCCTAAAACCGGTCAGTTTTTAAAGAACTGAAGAGTTTCTACTTAGGATAGACCCAAAATATAAGGAAAACGTCATTTGTAATCTTTTCAAAATCATCAATAATAATTCCTGAGCTCGCGAGCGCCTTCTGGAAGTCTTCCGAACTCTTCAGCTGGGGGTACTGGGAGGCTAACACATCAGCCGCTTTTAGTAAAAAATATTGCTGCATATTGTCATCAAATTCGGGTCCTTGGGGAAGGGTTAGGACCCTTCAAACGGGAATTGCGTAAAAAATAAGAGGAAAAAATAGTGTATAGAAACCTCTATAATTTTTAGCTATTTTTTGTATTTTTAGGGGGGTAATTACCCTTTAACCCTATTCATTTATTATAAATTTATCATATTTTATTAATTTGAACATTTATTGTTACCTGGGGGGCAATTTGAAGACTAAAACAATGCTTTTTGACCCTGAAAATCGAGTTTAAAGTAATAATGTCGTCGAAAGACGTAAAAAGGGGGAGGGGCTGTTCCCCGAAAATCCTGATTCAATTGAGAATTTTAATGGTGATTTTCGTATTCAACGACCCAAAATCAATATTAAATGACTAAGGGTGCGTCATAAGTTCGTGAGAACTTTAAAAATTAATAATAAAAAAACTAAAGGAGTTAAAAATGTGCCGTCTTCTGCTATGTTCTTAGGGTGCAGTTGGATTTTTTGTCACAAAATTTTGAAAAATCGTAGTTCCCGACCTTATGGGTAGATGACAGCACTATTTTTGGGGATTTTCAGCAGCCAAGTTCCCTCTTTTATTTCGTGTAGGGAAGTATCGAATATTGCGATTGAATCAATTTCAGAATCGAATGAAACTTATGTTTTCGTAATCTAATCGCCAATGCAAGTTTTAAGCCAAATTGATCGGTGTTAAACTTTAAACTAGAATGAAAAATGGATATTTTATGATCCCTTACACTGGTTTCTCTCATACACAATTTTTTCAACGCAATAACATCACGCTAAATTTGATTTTTTCTGTCTTTAGAAAAGATATCAATCTATTTTAATCTTAGGAATTTTCCGATTTCTTCTTTTCTCTAGTTATTTAGTTATTTTCAAATTATTTTATATTTTAAAACGCAATGTTCTTGATTAGGATAAAGTTAATCATAACCTTCTTTTTTGGAAATTGCATTTGAATTACTTCTTTATTAAAGCTTATTTGGACTTTTCAGTTTGGGATCTTCACTGTTAAGGAATAATTTAAAATTACAAGTGTAAATTGTAGTTTTGAAGACTTTTCACACCTACGATTTCCTATACGATACAAGGATCACTATGATAAACACTGGATGAGAAATCATGCAAATAAGCATCTACATTTAAAAATGACAGAGAAACACTAATCAGTATTTTAGCCCCATACGGATCTTAAGATTCAATTTCGGTTTGCTTGAAAATGATCGGAGAGGGAAAAGATGGGCAACAGATGTTTTTAAACATAGAAAATAAGTCTAAAAGTATTGCTAGATGTTTGAAACTTTATTGTATAACGTGTTGATCGTTGCTTAAAGCACAATGTATCATATCTCCTTGGGCTCCCAGATCATGGGTAGATTTGGTATTTGAGTGGTAGGTGGACCCTGGGGAGGCATAGGGGAATCCTTGAGGGGGCAAGCTGTCTGCGATGGCTTTTTGAAACATGATTATCCCTCATATAAACGTAATTTTCTAAAACAGTTGGGGGAGGCACTATCCCCATGAATCTGTCCTGACCGAGATCCACCCTTGTTTATAAAAGAAAGTTCACAGAGTGTGTGTGTGGGGGGATAAAGATTGGGATGATCGCACCCCTTGAAAGAAATGACATAAAAATTTCCGAGAAATAAATATTCTACAAAAGAAAGTTAACCTCTTAATGAGCAAAATTTTTCTGCGGGAGGACCGCCACCCCCATCTTAGCTCGTTATACAGCATTACCCACAAAATTGTAATTTTAATTACACCAAGAATCAAAGCATTCCTGTAAATGTTCTATGGAAACACCACTTGATTGTCCCTATGATCCTCTAATCATTTTTACTCGCAAACCGTAATTTGATCGCTGTTATTTTATATCCCTTCCCCTATAAGAAATAAGGTCAGCACCTAAAACACTTCGTAAAATTTGATCATGAACAACCCGTTCTTAAAACTTTATATAATAATTAAAAATAACTATAGAAAAAGATAAATTTTAGAAAATTCCTAAGATTAGATTAGATTGATCATTCTCTTAAAGAAAAAAGTCAGCATATAAATAAAGACCTATTGACATTGTATGCGATCGAACTAAATTAATTCGTAATTGCGTTGAAAAGATTAAATGTTGATGAGAAATAGTGTAAGCATCATAAAATATCCATTTTTTATTTTAATTAAAAGTTTAACACAGATCAACTTGGCTTAAAACTTGCATTGGCGATTAGTTAGATTACGAAAACATAAGTTTCATTCGATTCTGAAATCGATTCAATCGCAATATTCGATACTTCCCTACACGAAATAAAAGAGGGAACTTGGCTGCTGAAAATCCCCAAAAATAGTGCTGTCATCTACCCATAAGGTCCGGAACTACGATTTTTCAAAATTTGGTGACAAAAAATCCAACTGCACCCTAAGAACATAGCAGAAGACGGCACATTTTTATCTCCTTTAGTTTTTTTATTATTAATTTTTAAAGTTCTCACGAACTTTTGACGCACCCTGTATTTTCATCAAGGAAAAAATTTTGAAGGTCAAATTTGTTTGTAATTAATGAAAAAAAAACCTTTTTAAAGAACAACGTTTTTAAAATGCACTAAAAAGTATAAAATAATTTTTTGCAACTCCTTGTAAAACGAAAAACGTGGGGATCATGCATTAGGTAATTAATCCAAAGTGACAAGAGTAGTGGCTGTAAATATTATTGCATGGGTCCCTACGTTTTTCGTTTTACAAGGAGTTGCAAAAAATTATTTTATACTTTTTAGTGCATTTTAAAAACGTTGTTCTTTAAAAAGGTTTTTTCATTAATTATTTACTTTTGACCCCGTAATTTCTTATTATTGGAAATAAACTGATGAAAAAAACTTTCCCACGATGCTTTATCCTTTCATACACAACATATATTTTTTCGGAATTTTAATTGATGTATTTCAGTACGTAATTAATAAAAGAAAAAATTAAAAATAAGTCCAAGGTGTTGTGTACCAAGCCACAGGTGTTGTATACCTTGGTTTCAAGGGTTGTGTACTTTAGACCTATGTAAAAAGTGCTTAGTTTATTTCTTATTTAATGGATATAAGCCTTCTTTTAAGAAACTTAATTCGCCGGTGAAATTTAATCTTATGAAGTCTAATTGGAATGCTCTCTGAGGTCTCTGGAGCACTTTTCAGTATTAACTTCTTAAAACATTGATTTTTATCAGAAAATTAAAGATTTCACTTAAAATTAGCTTCAGTCATGAAACTAAACCTGCATTTAAAATAAAATAACAATGCAATAAATTCAACATAGCTATTTTTTAGTCACTGATCATTTCGTGAAAAATATCTGATCACCATGTTCAGTTTACCCCATCGCCATTTTAAGCACATACTATATGAAATAATACAAACATAAAATTCACTGCAACACAGAATCTGTATTATTTTAACTATATAGCTCAGGAGCCAAACTTAGTCAGAAAATTTACTTTTAAAGAGCGAAATCAGTTTTTAACCTATATTATCTCAAATTGTAAACCCCCCTTTTTTGTGAAAATTTAGCTAAACTGAAAGATCTGGTTGTCAGGAGGCTAACTACATATCCAGTGTTGCCATGCTACTAAAAGTTTAGCTAGAAACAGTGTAGGTCCGGTACACTTAGGTTCGAAGTACAATACTTTCCCCCACTGAACAGAAAACGAATCGAAATCTAGAAAATACATAAATAACGAGCATATAAACATTTATGCGATTTAAGGTTCAAAATTGTTTGCTGATTTTATGATAAACATCTGTAAAAAATTATCAATGCTTAAACATGTAGGCATATAATATTTTAATACAGTAAACTGCACCTCATAAGGGTAAATTTTCTAATTAGTTTCCATTAATTAAAATTCTCAATCTATAGGGATAATGAAAAGCACATTAGGGATCTCAAACTTTTTATTTTATCCACTGAAGTGTCATCATTTCTTTTTCTGCTTATATCCTATTTGTGTTTCTAAATATAGAGTATTTTATTTTGTACGTCTTACTAAGTATCTTTAACTAGAATTTTTTTTCGCAGCCATATATAGTGGGGAGGAGAGTTGATTGCATCATTTTCTAGGTATATAAACTTATAGTAATTAATGCAGGTTTATCGAATTTTAATTAGTGTTGTCTGACATGGTCATAATTACTAATTGAAGTTACTTTTCCAATATTCGTCAACTTAAGTTTAAAATTATCCCCAATAGTTTTTCTGTAGGGTAACAAAATAATAAATAATTTAATGACATGTCAGTGCCGAGACACTCAAAACTTTTCGGTTCAGTTTTTAAGAGAGGGAAGAGAACATGAAAGTAAGCATCTCATAGCATTTTCGTTTCCTCGACATTAATTTTACGGTCTTCGTTTTTAATGCTTAAAATAAGTAAGGAAACTTAAAATGTTAGTAGTTGCGGGTTCTTTTAAGTGGGGCATCAATATCTTGCTCTTAAGTTCTCATGAGGCCAAGTGAAAGATGAATGCATCAACTTTTGGTGAGGATTTACACTACTTTTAGTTTAAAAAAATAAGTAAATAAACAACACTTTGAAGAAACGTAAGTTTGGATAATTTTGTCATTTATTCTTCTGTGCAGGTATTTAAAGTATGCTTTTTTATTCTCCTTATTCGGCTCAGTTTTGTTAAGGATTTTTAAACGGTTTCAATGCTTCTTCCATTTAAAATAAAGGTAAAGTAATGTTTGTTGAATGTTGAGTTTGAACTATACTATTTAAAAACTGATTGAATTAAATCACTGTATGCGTTCAAATAAGGTTTTTGATATAAATTCTGCAGCAAAACTCAAGACTTTTTGAGTAGTTAAAAATAATTAACTTAAATGATTCGATATGAGGTGTACTGGCTTTTTCTTGCAGCAAATTTTCCTACTATTACTAGTGATGTAGCCATTAAATCCATAAAAGTTTTGAAGCCCTCGGGGCGTTTTTTTAATAAAACCTTTTCTCCACTGCCCCATCCTTAGTTTAGTTAAAGTGCACTTTACGATTATGAATATTGATGAATCAGAATCTAGTTGATATACACTAACTCGTGAAAATAGTTTACGTCTGGGAGTAGAAGCATCAAGGCATACGTAGATGAAAGATTTTCGGGGGCGATTACAATTTCTCGGAGTATAAGGGTCAATTATATGTTATTTCACGCGATTAGAGATGGTGAGAGAGGTCTTATATTATGTGCGTGACACAATATGACTTAGAGGTGTTTGAACTGGAGGAGACCCCCATTACACTCTAAAAATTGCGGTGCTTCCAGTAGCAATGAGCTATCTCCCATATCTTTACATTGGAGTTGGCTCATTGTTGCCGCAAACACCTTAATTTTTTTCAACGATGTTAAAATGATGAAGGAGGCATTTCTTTTATAGCTAGTTTTGATTTTACTGTCATAAAAGATGAAAGAGGTATATAGGTCCAAAGTACAGATGAAATTTTATGAATTCGGTTTTGAAAGTTTCAAAAAAGTGTGCAAATAGGAGAAGGTCACTGCCAAAGCAACACAACCGTTCAAGATTCGTCCACTCTTTTTCAAGGCCAGATTTCGTCTACTTCAAGTAGCAGTGTTATAAGTTACGGTAACTCGACATATTTGGTATGAGCTGTGCTACGAAGGTGAAACGTGAAAATGACAGGGGGTAGGGTAAAAAATGCAGGGCATAATTTTGAATGACCACCGAGGATAATTTTTGTGGTTTTCTGTAAAGAAAATTTAGGGTATAAGTCCCTACCCCTCACCCCCTGGTTAAGCTTCTGAGTTGTCATCTAGGATGCGAAATCTTACTCAACTCACCCTACGTGAAGATGTCACTCGATGTATCCAAACGGGTGTCATCGCCAAGCCGATTCGAGTCCCTGTGTGACCTGACAACTCCACACCCGTTTATAAAGGCGGGTTATTTTCGGAAAATGGGTTCGATCCGCCACCCGACTGCACGAGGTGTGTGTGCATCAGGATAATTCAGCCGAAATTAAACTCCCCGATCGGGTCCCTCGCGTGCGGACGAAGGGCTTTTTTGGGTCGGTGCAGGAAGTCAAGGGACGCTGCTTTCGCTATGTGGGAAAAAGGAAATCGATCGGTGATCTTTTCGAGGGGTTTTTTGGCGGCCCTTTCTTTTACGTGAGCGATCATCTCGTGGAAAGTGTGAAACGCACGCAGCTCGCACGGACGGAGGAAAGGGAAGCGGGTTGTAAAACAAAAAAAATGGAGTAGAAGATGTTCGACTCGGATTCCGATGATCGTAAAACTGGATGAGTGAGGTTTTAGAGCTTAATTATGAAGGCGGAAGGCATTTCGTAAAAAGTGTTGTTGACGTAATGAGATGGAGTGACTGAAGGGGGAAGCTGAACCACTAAAAATATTCTAGGGATGGGAGCATAAGCGCCGACTTGTCAGGGTCAGCTCAGTATAACAGAAGGGTCTGAGTCCCAACCAATAATTTAAGAAATTGACGAAAATAAATTTTTTGACATAAAAGAGTCCAGAAAAGCTAAAGTAGTTGTACAAGTTTATCACATCGATACCAAATAAGACTTATTCAGCATCGTTGTGGTAAATTTCGACACTAAAAATTTAAGTATTTAATAAGTAAAATGACTAAAAGCTCTAAATTGTTTGGTTTGGCAATTTTAGCATAATTTTGGGTGTTTGATTTGAGAGTTTTTTAGGGTATGATGTATGTAATGTACAATGATCTCCTTAAAAGAGCTCTGTGAATCCATAGAAGTTTTGAAAATTAGAAGGAATTATATTCCGCATGAATTAATATCATAATTACTGCAGAGTCTGTGGAAAAAGCAATTAAAATTTGGACCTCAGCTAAGGTTCTGATTGTAAAGCATTTGTGCAATGTGCATCTTGAAATTAAAAAAATTTTCACCAAGAGTAGAAAGGAGCTTGGAGAAGGGCCTTTACCTACTTGATGTTGTAGCCCCAATAAAGATATTAAAAGTTCTTATAAAAGATTTTCTGAAGCAATTAAATAATCTGATGAAAAATGTTTGTCATTTTTTATCAATTTATATCAATAATTCTTTAACTTTTATTTCAGACAAACATATTTAACATTTAAAAGAATTCAAATATGATTTCATATTAAATCGATATACACATCGAAAATAAGTCTCCAATTTGTTTTTTTGTTTAAATACCATTAGCTATTTTTTATTTGTGTTTAAGCAATAAAGAGGTTTTTAATGCAAGATCTTAATCAAGCGTGAAGAGTATAAAATATTTACTTGAAAAAATAATAGACGCTTTTGCAGCAACTACGATGACTACTAGTCTAATGTAAAGCTTTTAGAGCTAGCTTGTTGTTGCTTCAAGCGCCCCTCAATTCCTGACCTGAATAATTTTATCAATGTCAGAGGCTCGAAAAAAAATGTTAAAAACTGTGAAAATGAGACAAAAGAAAATGCAGACAAAGATCTATTTTTGGTATCACATCACTTTGAGAAACGAAAAATGAGAGACTGAAAAGAATATTAATCAAAAAAAATTTCCAGACTGAAAAGAATTCTTTTTACAATTCACTTGTTATTTTTCAAAGAAGAGTCCGTTCTATCGTAAACAGGTCATGAATTCCTGTTTCCAGAAACATTTTTGGATGAAAGGTTTAACTGAATTTAGTTTAGAAAATTCACTGAAATAACATGACTCATGAAATAAGCGTAGGAGGAAATACTCGTAGTTCAGAGAAAAATAGTAGAGTAGTTAGCCTTTAGAGTTTCTTAAAATCACTTCTTTTAATACAGATAAAATAACATCGGTTTAAGTTATAATAGTATCTTATGATATTTAAATTATTGCCATTAATTTTACTAGCATCACTAATAACCATTTTGAAAATAATTACTTTGTTAGGAACAGCGTACCCTAAAATATCTTTTATTTCGATCTTACGTAACAAGTTGTTGGAGTTAACAATGAATATGTTTAAAAATGTGTCGTCTAATTAAGTTGAAAAATATATAGATTTACATAATGAGAATGTATGAAGGATTTTAAAAAACTTTATAATGAAATGTTTTTAGCTTATAAATGATCAATGTAGGATCAAATTTTATGTGTCATTTCATAAATTAGTTTAAGATCATAGTTTATAAAACCTGTTAGATTGTATAAAGTCTGATGAAATGTACTTTGAACAAATTATAGAAACGTTTTGGAATTGCCAAAAACAATAATAGTATTTTAGACACTCGATATTCATAAAAGATGTACAAAACACATTGATGGCTATGAAACATTCTTTAATTTCATTATTTCGTAGCACTCGAACAACACTCAAATTATGCTTCGTAACGCCCAATTCAACAAATGCGGAATCTTGTTATTATGAAAACTGGTGCTAAAAGCGAAACGGTTGCAGTTAGGAACATTCCAGAAAATACTTGATGAGGTCAGGGTGGAACAACCTTATGGAACAGAGAGAAATCCGATGTAAGATAACGGAAGGGTTCCGCGAGGACCCACGGATGCGTGAAGTTGAGTGGCTTTTTTCGCGCGCTTTTTATAACTTTTTGATTGGCTGGTCTTCCGAAACGGAGATATTATCTGCTGAATCAAAGGAAGAGTAAGGTTCCCTTAAAGAGCCACTCGGAGGTCTTGAAATTACGTTTTATTGGTTTGCTTTCTGTTTATTTTTAGCTTTCGATTTTTATGGTACTTTCACACGCCACTGATGTAAACAAAGGAAAACTAGTTTTGAATGGCTAAGAATGAGTATTACACTGTTTTATGAGTTATTTAAAATTAATGATGGAAAAGATGTTTTTCTACCGTGTAATATATTATTAACTCCTGTTTGTAGAAAACCTGCATTTTTAGTTGTAGGAGAGAGTGGGGTAATAAGAAGCAAATGGGGTAGTAAGAAATATGTGCATTTTCACAAGATTTTCCTTTATGTTTATCAAGCTGTTTTTTTTGACAGAATGTCTTCTTCTTCTTCCTTATCCCTCTGGTCTGGAACAGACCAGATCCATGAGATAGTTCTTTTTAAAGTTCTCCAAAAACCAAACCAGGATTTTTATGATCCTCCTTCACCAGTCCCCATACAATTCAAAAGGTGTTTGGCGGTGGCCTCCCCCCAAAATGCACTTGGTGCAAGCAGGAAAGGTCCCAGCGCCATTTACAAACCTTAGGGCTTTACAGAATGTTTATATCATTATCAACTTTCTTTGAAAAAATAATGGATTTGCTAATTAAAAGGGAAAAGGGAGTTTTTACTTTTATCTTTTACTACCCCACGATGCGTAATAAGAAACAAATAAGAAATTTCATAAGTAAAACAATTATAAATCAAATGAAGGTATTACCCCTTAATTTTCAAAAAAAAATTATTAAGAATATTTCATTACATGCCCAGTTAAAATTTAGAAAAGAGTTACAAATTGAAAGTCTTAAACAACCTCATATTTTTATGTAAAACATTTAAAAATCATGACAAAACAAATTACAAGGAGTTTCTCTTATTTCCTTTTGTGAAACTAAAAAGTTATTATCTCCCAAAATAAACTCTTTTTTTTTTTTGCCAAACTCAGCTTTTTTATGGTTGGTTCTGATTCCTTTTTTAAATTCAGCGCTACCCCTCAGGTTCGAAAGGTTCAGGAAGTTTATAAATAAACTCTGGAAACTATTCTCTCCACCCCCTTGTATTTGAATATTGTTTTTACTTAATTTCTCGGAAAAGTGAACAGAAAAACCTACTTAATATTTTACTTTACTCACCATAATTTAAATTAAAACGCGAAATTGATATAAAATGTCAATCGAACTACTTATAAATTTTCCACTTAACCTTGAAGTGGTGAGTAATAGTTTGTCTTACTGCCCCCTTCTTTTCAGGAAAATGAAGTAAAAATAAACTTACTTTAACTAATTTTTTTAACTTGATGGAAAGAATAAAGACAATAAGATATTAAAAGAAAGATGATAAATTTAAAAAATATTAGAAGAGAAAAATTCGGTAAATAAAATTTCAGTTATAAAATTCTAGTGTTTCTTATTACCCTCTTATTACCCTGTAGTTTTGTTTAAATGGGGTAATAAGAAACGGGGTATTTTTAAGAATGATCCACACAATTCTAAATTGAAGAACAAAAAGTGAATTATGTAAATAAATGGACGATTTTGCTGTCGGCACCTTCAAACAGGAATTTTACTTTGCAATAATTATTCTAAAACGATAAAATTTATACAAAATTTAAAATGTGTCCTAAAGATAATTTTTCAGATTTTTGGGCCCACACACAAAGCCGGAAATTAAAAAGTTTTTATTACCCCACTCTCACCTAGTTTATTACCCGTTATTTGTTGGCTATTTAGTCGGGACAAATGAAAAGGGCATTTTAACAGAGACTTTACTACACTCATATCTAAAAAGTTAAGGATAATTTAATTTTGGAATGATGACACAAATCTTAGTTCTTTATCAAGGAAATTTATGCCATAGGATCTTTTGAGGGGAAATATGTTTACAGGACCGTAAAACTAAGACTGTGGGGTTATAGGGGGTTGTAATCCCTCTCGATTCGGTGAAATTTCTTAAAATTTGTTGATATTTTCCTTGACGAATTGATCACTGCTACTTTACAAAGTTTTAAATTTCAATATTCTTTAAAGTCTAAACTTAGCCTATTAATAAATTAGTAATGAGGAGGGAGATAGGGTCGAATAAAATAAGGAGAGATCAACCCTTATGTTTTACCGAACGTGAGTAAAGAGTGAGACATAATGTGAGAGTAAAAATGAGAGAGAAACTATTTTCCGGATTATTCGGCTACTGAATCACTACCTTGTCAGTGTACAACGGTGAAAAGCATCGCATTCCAATGGTTACCCTAACATACGTTCTGATCCATCCCAACCGGAACGAAAATTTAATTCCGCCATTTATCTGCAAACAAATTACCAGCCTAGGCCTTTTAACCGACACTCAATCATCACATTATTGCAGAAAATGCGTAGGAACGACATTCCGCTGGCGCCGGATGGAGAGGATTCACGCTGGCAGGACATAAACCGAGTAACCGCTACCAGATTATTAAAGCACCGACTACGCGAGTTTTTAGGAGCAGCTCACGCTATGAGGAGGTTTAAATGATCTAATATTTTAATCGTCAGTTTAAAAAAGAGAATAAGTAAAAAAATAGCAAATTGATTTTTGTGTTAAAAAAATCTCCAAGCTTCGCCCTATACCTGAGAGCAGTGATATTTTTAACGCCTCTGAGAGCGTATTTCACGCATTGAAAATAGGAAATACGCTTTGAAAAACTAGCCAGGCGTATTTTCACGCTTTGAATTTTTAACAAACGCTTCGCTTAAAAAATGCAAGGCACCCCACCAAAATGTTCTACTCAAATTTGTAATATTAAATAAATATTTAATTTATAATGTTTAATGTAAAATAAATAATTTTTTATAATGTTTAATATTTTCTACTTATATTAACAGATGCTATAATTGTTAAAAACGAAAATAGCAATCTCATGTTTTTCTATTTCAGTTTGTCCATTAAAAACGATTTTATAAAAAATTTGTCTCTTTATACAGGGTGATTCAGAAATAATCATCAATAATTGGGGGGGGAGTTAGAGGGGCCCTAGACAAGCATATTTCGAAAAGGGATGGTGGGGCGCAGCCTTACAGTTAAAGAGCTAGGACCTAATGTTGTGCGAGCGCGTTTCAAAAGGCCGTTTTTAGAAGGCCCGTGTGACGAAACAAAACATAATAAAATGAATAAATCTATTGCATGAGGTAAGGAAGTATCCCTACTACTTACACCATGAATTCGATAGAATTTGAACCACTTTCTAAACCGTGGAGTGAGTTTCAAAAGTGCAATATTAATCTTTTTGTCAAAAAATGGAGTTCCCTTAATGGTATTTAGAAAAATGATGATCGGGGAAGGAATTTTCAATGATCAAAACATTGATCATTGAAAATTCCTTCCCCGATCATCATTTTTCTTAATACCATTAAGGGAACTCCATTGTTTAACTAAGAGATTAATATTGCACGTTTTAAAACACTCACCCTACGGTTCAGCAAGTGGTCCAATTTATATCAAATTGAGAATTTAAGTAGTACGGATACTCCTGTACCTCATGCAATAATGTTTTTCATTTTATTATGTTTTGTTTCGTCACACGGGCCTTCTAAAAACGGCCTTTTGAAAAGCGCTCGCACTACATTAGGTCCTAGCTCTTTAACTGTAAGGCTGCGCCCCACCATCCCTATTCGAAATATGCTTGTCTAGGGCCCCTCTACCTCCCCTCAAATTATTGATGATTATTTCTGAATCACCCTGTATACAGGGTGATTCTGAAATGGACCGCCAAACTTTGAGGGGTGATAGTACTCATCAAGACGAACAAGAATTGATGCGGAAAGGGGGGTCGCAGTTACACCGTTAAAGAGCTAGGTCCTAATGTAGTGCGAGCGCGTTTTAAAAGGCCGTTTTTAGAAGGCCCGTGTGACGAAACAAAACATAATAAAATGAAAAACATTATTGCATGAGGTACAGGAGTATCCGTACTACTTAAATCCTCAATGTGATAGAAATTGAACCACTTTCTAAACCGAGGATTTAGTTTCAAAAGTGCAATATTAATCTTTTAGTCAAAGAATCACATTCCTTAATGGTATTTAGAAAAATGATGATCGGGGAAGGAATTTTCAATGATCGTAACATGGATCATTGAAACTGTTTTATCATTGAAAATTCCTTCCCCGATCATCCTTTTTCTAAATGCCATTAATGGAACTCCATTGTTTGACTAAGAGCACGTTTTAAAACTCACCCCACGGTTTAGAAAGTGGTCCAATTTCTATCACATTGAGGATTTAAGTAGTACGGATACTCCTGTACCTCATGCAATAATGTTTTTCATTTTATTATGTTTTGTTTCGTCACACGGGCCTTCTAAAAACGGCCTTTTAAAACGCGCTCGCACTACATTAGGACCTAGCTCTTTAACGGTGTAACTGCGACCCCCCTTTCCGCATCAATTCTTGTTCGTCTTGATGAGTACTATCACCCCTCAAAGTTTGGCGGTCCATTTCAGAATCACCCTGTATAGTTTATGCTATTTCCGGTATTTCACTCCTCATACATGAATTTCACGCCTCCTAAAAAAGTCAAAGATTATTTTTTCTCCTCTAAAAAAATTCTAAGAATAACACTGCCTGAGAGTAAAGAGGGAAAAATAATATCCCATCGGCAATTATATCCCCTTGAAATTGGCTAAATCCATATCCATTTTTTGTATTTTTTTATTAAATTTAAAATTTAAGCTAACTTGTATTTCTTTTATTATTTCTGTGCTGTAATTTAAGATAAATTTAGGTCTGTTTTTAATTTGAAAGTGTTTTCATCTTTCTTTTTTTTCATCCATTCCGTATTTGGCTTCACTGATATTCACTTAATTGATAAAGCCTTAATGACCCAGTTTCATAATATTATTTTTAATATTATTTGTCTCTATCTTTCTATTTTTCACTTTAGTGCACTGCGAACTTAAGCAGATAATGTAGTTTAAGTGTCGAATAAAGTGCGTTTTAAAATTTCTTTTGTTAGCTGTAATTAATTCATAAGGTTGAAATTGGAACAAGTACATCAACTTTCTTTAACTGAAAAATATTTTTTATAAACTTATATTTTTCCCGATGATTATTCTGTACTCTGATGAGGGTCCTGAATTTACAGTACAAATTTGTGGTTAAGCAATGAAAATTCCATTACTTATACAGTTTTTTCTATTTTCTAATAACTTTGGTTTTGTACTTTCCTTTTTCAAACTAACAATTCATCTATTATAATATAAAGGAAACTATCTTAGATTCAAGCAAGTTTTTTTTAATTTAATTTTGTCTATTGCCAAGCTAATTTTATTGTGCAATTTAATTATGCAAATGTAGTATTATCTAGAACTAGATTTATCTAGATCAAAATGGGGGATATAAATTTATGTTACTGAAGATTTTACCATACCAAGAGTATTTATTTCAATTCTATGAATAAAATTTTTAGATTGAAGTAGTTTTTATAATTAAATTAAATTAAAATTAAATATAAATGCTCTATAATTGCTTAGTCTCCATTTATATACTAGCTTAAAAGGAAAGATTAAAATGCTATTTCAATGCAAATATGTTATTATAAAATAAGAATACAAAAATCATTGCTCCCAATATAAATTCTGCTTATACCCAATCATCAATCATTCCTACGTGTAAAAAAATAAGGTTTCTTTAAAATCAACCCCAAATGGTCAGGTAAAAATGTCACTACTCCACAAAACTTTACCTGCATAATCTAAATTAGGTGGTGACTCTCGTATGTTGAAAAAACATAAATATTTCTTAATTTACATTGAATAATTTGATTTAACTAGTATTGATGAACCTGTAAAATATTTATTTTTATAAAAGTGAAATAAATTTTGCAAGAGTAAAACAATAGATGAACCCCAATGAACTTAAAGAGACCCGAACCTAAAGAATGGATAGAAAATGTTTAATTTGTATGTTATATAAATTCATTAAGAGGCAGATTTTATAAGGAGCGGGCAGAAATGCGGGGGTCATTATTGTGACCATTTTTGATTTTGATGAAATTTTTATGATGGATACTTCTAGTGATTTTAGAATACCCCTATTTTTTCTTTTTCCCGAAAAAAAATTTTTTCGGCCTACAAAAATTCTCAAAGTTGGTCGCGACCCGGTATTTTTTTCGAATCGACATATCTTTGTACAACATTTTCTCAGTGCATTGAGGGTCAACCAAAGTAATTCTTGCGGTAACAACATGTCCTTAGATAGCTTAATCAAATTCTTTTGTGAATTTCATGGTTCACCTTCCCTGCAAACTGGAAGGGTTCGCCAAACTTTGTCGAAAAAAATGAAAAAATGCCAAATTCGAGCCTTTATTGACCCCAGCATTGAGGGTCAATCACAGTTTTGAGGGTTAAAGTGTGTAGTACTGCTCAGTATTAACTTAATCAGCCCATTGGTTGTATGGTTAACCCTCATGGCAGCAGAAAAATGGCTACTTTCGTAGCTATCAAAACAAAAAGAGGTCATTTTGGTGACCCCGTATTTCAGAGCATTGAGGGTCAATCAATAATTCGAAATATACGTTTCTTAGTACAATACCTCTACTTTAAGAATCAGTTGACAAACCTATGGCGTCTCGATCTGTGATCACGTGAGATTGATTTTTGTAACTTAAAAAACGGAAAAAAGGTCATTTTTGGGACCCTGTATTTCAGAGCATTGAGGGTCAATGACGAACTGGAAATATGCATTTCGTAGTATGAGACCTACCCTTTAAGAAACAATTGACAGAATTATGGAGTCTTGACCTGCGATCACGTGAGATTTATTTTTGTGACTACAAAAATGGAAAAAAGGTAATTTTTGGGATCCTGTATTTCAGAGCAATGAGGGTCAATGACGAACTGGAAATATGCATTTCGTAGTATGAGACCTACCCTTTAAGAAACAATTGACAGAATTATGGAGTCTTGACCTGCGATCACGTGAGATTTATTTTTGTGACTACAAAAATGGAAAAAAGGTAATTTTTGGGATCCTGTATTTCAGAGCAATGAGGGTCAATGACGAACTGGAAATATGCATTTCGTAGTATGAGACCTACCCTTTTAAGAGACAATTGACAGAACTTTGGTATTTTGCCCAGCGGGCACGCCTAAGACTTACTTTGCTACATAGCGAACACATAAAATATGCGATGCTTACAATTAGCTTTGTAGGTTATTTTCAAAAATTAATTTCAAATTACATTTGGTCTTCCAAAGGAAAGACCTCCAAAAAATAAACCATAAAATGAGATTAAATTTTTATTTGAGCAGTGATTTAAGACAATTTGAAAAACATTAGCCTTGAACATATAAAACAGTAAAATATTTCAAAGAATAAGCGTTAACGAATATAAACACAAAAAAGGTTATTTCTCCCAAGTTATTTCATCTTCTTTAATCTTTGAAATTATCTTTTTGATTTCCCCAATAGCTTCAATACCGAAATACTGCTAATATAATAAGGCTTAGCTGGGCCACAGACGGAAAAAGGTTGGGAACCATTGCTCTACTGAAATTTTTTCTTTTATCATCTGCAAATCTAAGGTTCATTTATATTTTTATTTTATTTCAGTATTTCGGTATTGAAGCTATTGGGGAAATCAAAAAGATAATTTCAAAGATTAAAGAAGATGAAATAACTTGGGAGAAATAACCTTTTTTGTGTTTATATTTGTTAAAACTTATTCTTTGAAATATTTTACTGTTTTATATGTTCAAGGCTAATGTTTTTCAAATTGTCTTAAATCACTGCTCAAATAAAAATTTAATCTCATTTTATGGTTTATTTTTTGGAGGTCTTTCCTTTGGAAGACCAAATGTAATTTGAAATTAATTTTTGAAAATAACCTACAAAGCTAATTGTAAGCATCGCATATTTTATGTGTTCGCTATGTAGCAAAGTAAGTCTTAGGCGTGCCCGCTGGGCAAAATACCAAAGTTCTGTCAATTGTCTCTTAAAAGGGTAGGTCTCATACTACGAAATGCATATTTCCAGTTCGTCATTGACCCTCATTGCTCTGAAATACAGGATCCCAAAAATTACCTTTTTTCCATTTTTGTAGTCACAAAAATAAATCTCACGTGATCGCAGGTCAAGACTCCATAATTCTGTCAATTGTTTCTTAAAGGGTAGGTCTCATACTACGAAATGCATATTTCCAGTTCGTCATTGACCCTCATTGCTCTGAAATACAGGATCCCAAAAATTACCTTTTTTCCATTTTTGTAGTCACAAAAATAAATCTCACGTGATCGCAGGTCAAGACTGCATAATTCTGTCAATTGTTTCTTAAAGGGTAGGTCTCATACTACGAAATGCATATTTCCAGTTCGTCATTGACCCTCAATGCTCTGAAATACAGGGTCCCAAAAATTACCTTTTTTCCGTTTTTTAAGTTACAAAAATCAATCTCACGTGATCACAGATCGAGACGCCATATGTTTGTCAACTGATTCTTAAAGTAGAGGTATTGTACTAAGAAACGTATATTTCGAATTATTGATTGACCCTCAATGCTCTGAAATACGGGGTCACCAAAATGACCTCTTTTTGTTTTGATAGCTACGAAAGTAGCCATTTTTCTGCTGCCATGAGGGTTAACCATACAACCAATGGGCTGATTAAGTTAATACTGAGCAGTACTACACACTTTAACCCTCAAAACTGTGATTGACCCTCAATGCTGGGGTCAATAAAGGCTCGAATTTGTCATTTTTTCATTTTTTTCGACAAAGTTTGGCGAACCCTTCCAGTTTGCAGGGAAGGTGAACCATGAAATTCACAAAAGAATTTGATTAAGCTATCTAAGGACATGTTGTTACCGCAAGAATTACTTTGGTTGACCCTCAATGCACTGAGAAAATGTTGTACAAAGATATGTCGATTCGAAAAAAATACCGGGTCGCGACCAACTTTGAGAATTTTTGTAGGCCGAAAAATTTTTTTTTCGGGAAAAAGAAAAAATATGGGTATTCTAAAATCATTAGAAGTATCCATCATAAAAATTTCATCAAAATCAAAAATGGTCACTATAGTGACCTGCCCGCTCCTTATAAAATCTGCCTCTTAACATACTATTTAAAAAACTGTTTTTAAAAATAAAATTATAAATTTAGCAACAACACCACCGTTGTATCTTTAACTGAAATATTTTTGGGTTTTTCAATTCCCAAATGGAGTTTTATACTTTTTATAATATTCTTTTTTATCATAAATCCTAATATCATAAAAATCGAAATTTAAAATTTAATACATTAAACAAAAAAAATCAACCAAGTGGTGAAAAGCAAGCGTTTTCACGATAAAATAAGAAGGTGGTGAATTTATTCATAAGGTAAATTTAAATCTCCTAAGGAACTAGAAAACATGCGAAAGTTACTTAAGAATTTTTAAAATTAAATTATGCAGAAACACTTCATTAAAGGGGTGAATATACTATTAGGGGACATCCACAAATTACGTGAGGTAAAAAAGGGGGGAGGGGTTTGGAAAAATCTCACCAAGGGGGGAGGGGGGGATTAAGTTAGAAATTATACGATTTTCTTTTTTTTAAGCATGAGAAAAGAATATACTATGAGAAAGAAGGAGGTTTATTTATTTTTAAGGGTTGTAGGAAAATCTCACTTGGGGGAATGGGGTCTAGCAAAATCTCACTAAATCTCACCAAGGGGGGAGGGGGGTCCAGATTTTGGAAAAACACCTCATGTAATTTATGGATGTCCCCTTATGAATATTTTAGTCGCATTAGCATTAATTATGTTCATTGTGCGTCTTCTATTCTAAATATCCAAGATAAAGATCCAAGAAAATATCCAAGAGAGACTAAATTATGCAAATACATTTCATTAAAGGGGTGAATACTATTATGAATATTTTAGTCGCATTAGCATTAATTATGTTCATTGTACGTCTTCTAAATATCCAAGATCATTGCTTTCTTTTTATCTGCCCTCCATTTGGCTTCCTTCCTGAACAAATATACATCCCTACACCAAAACGAATTTCCAATTGGAAAGAGACAACAGACGCATACAAAACAAAAGAAATTTATTGCCTCTCTCCAAGCAACCGCACACTACTATAATACAAATGCTGACATCCCTGCCAAAGCGAAAGAGAATGGGCTCTGCTGCTTTACTTTTTGGGCTGGTCCCGCCTGCGGGCTCACACTCCGCTGCTCCGTCGGTAATCCTCGGGGCAGTGGCTCCCGAAGGGGGAGTGCTCCAAGCAGATGATGTCCAAGACGTCGAACTGGAGGTCCTCGAGGGAACTGTTCTCTGAAAAAAATAAAAGATGTCAAAAACCCAATGTTAAGAGAGTGAGCTATCATCTGTTAAAGCGAAATGTCTGAAAGACATTGCATTGAATATGCAATTATACTATCCGAACTTTTATTATCCGCATCGTCAATAGTTTGGATACCACAATTAAGAGAAAAAATAATAGAATCTGTAATTTTTCTCTGAAACTGGCAACAGTACTATTACGTTGGGTTTATTAATCATTCAACAAACAGCACTACAGTTTTGTTGTATTCTGTAAAATTACGAATAATGGTGTATTTTTTTTGTGGAATTGCCTTTAACTAGCTTTAGTTAGAAGGTATTTGGTTACCCGCGTCATGTCCAAACCAATTAGACAGAATAATCTCAGATGGGTCCAAAAGTTATTACCCTAATTTTGGCTAACAACAATTGCAATTCAAGTAAGTAAAATGAAGTTAGAATCTAGCGTCAAGCAAGTAATGATTTTTTAATGAGTGTATTGAATTACAAAATTGAATTGCTAAATTATTCTTCCATTTGACATATGTTTTCATTAAAAATTCAATTTAATCTTCAATAGCAGAAGTTGAGTTCTATCGACTAGTTAGTTAAAACCCTAAAAAAACCCGGGAGTATAAAATCAACTATACTAATAAATTAAGTGAAAATAGTTGTAGCCTGTTAAAGAAGGAATATAGATTCCCGTTCAAAATCAGGCTAAAGTGTAAGGTGTGTTGAAGGGCAAATGGATGCTAAAAAGTGAAAGAATAATCAAGTGCAAAGGGATGCTTAAGATGAAAGGGGTGTTTAAAAGCTCAGAGACTGGATGAAGAGCAAATAAATGCTAAAAATCAAATATATAATGAAGAGGAGAAAGGATGCTGATGATTCTATATTATATTTTTATTCTTATTATTTTTTTTCTAAATGAAGAATTCTTTTCCCACACAGTTGCAAAATCATTAACACACGGCCTAGGGGTTTACCCAGAGTTATTTTTGACATTGTTTTTAATCTATATAGAATAAAGGATAGACATCCTACTGTTTAAGTTAAGTTTTAAAGTTTAATTTAAACTAAAATTAGCTTATGGACTTATTGGCCGTAGTATGCTACAAAAAGCTTTTTTAAACGAACATGCGCGATTCAACTAAACTTTCTAATAAGTTGTCACAGAACTACTGTTGAAATGTGAAAATTCCGTTTTAGTTTATGAAGGTCATTGAAAGATGAATCTGCATGTTTTTACTTGAAAATCGTACATTAATTTTTAAGTTATATATCTGATTAATAGTTCCTTTACTTAAAATTAAAAATTAGCATATTTGAATATTTGAATCCAGTTATATGGTGGCTATTCTTTTTTAATGAAAGGCAGAAAATATTTGATATGTCATGTCATAAAAAGGGATTAAATGTCCATTATTAACTACCAGAAAAAAATCTCCTATCCTTTTTATTTGGGTATTAGTAAACTTTAAAAATACAAACTTTAAAATAAAAATGACGAAAAAATAATGCTTGCAGTTTATGACGTAGACGCGTAGTAGATAACAACTGTTTTTTGAATTGTAAGCTCTTCTTCACATGGAATTCAAACCCAAATTTGAGATAAAAATTGAGGCTGATGAATTCGCAATAATTGATACCGTTACATCAGAGAGGAAATGAACGACATTCATAAATTTATTCGTGCGCTTAGGGTCAATCATTCATGAAATCGAGCGGGAGAATTTAATTTAATTAAGAATTGATGACAAATTCATGCTTAAGTAAGCACGCATTCAAACTGTTAGAAATTTCAAGTTTCAAGAATTTGTAGGATGGTTCCCAATTCACAGTTTTACTGTTAGAAGTGATAAAAAACGCAAAAGAATTATTGCAAGTGGGGCGGGAAACGAACAGCTAGGGCTTTTTAGAGTTGGACAAACGATCATTTGCAATGAAAGAGATGCTGTGAGGAAGCCGGCTTAAAGTTGAAGTAAATTCATAATCATGAGTCATCTTTTCATGTTTTAATATTTTTAAAAATACAGTGGAAATATGGATTTTTTTAAAAATTTGATTTAGGTAAGAGCATTATTAAACTTTTATACCTTAAAGAATCTGAACTTCTAGGTAAAAGCCATATTTGAAATAAAGGACATAAAAATAATTAAAAATCAACTTCCATTGCAATCGCACCAAAATACCTATTATGTTGTGTTATCTATGTCTAAAAATATTAATATAATTTTAATAATATTATTTAGTCAGTTTTTGAATGTCAGTTTCAATCAAAAGCTAGATATGATTCATAGAAAAAAACCGGAGAAAAACTTTTTAATTACTGGTCCGAATGACTCTAGCAGTTATAAAAATTTAAATATAGGCAGCTAAGTTATTCTTCATTGTAAAAATTCTTAAAATACCTGGGCGAAATTTATAATTAATAGCTCAGAACTGAAACAAAAACTCTATGAAATCTGGTTTTATATTCAGAAAATTTTATCAGGTCTCTTACTACTTTAAGACCCACCTCTAAACTATTATTGATTCCTTAATATTTTATCACCTCTTCTAAGATAACTCATTGTTTATTAGAACCTTGCGATTTCTTGCCCAAAAATTAACACTTACAGCCATCAGCATCAGTGTTAAAATCTTGGTCAATCTTTATACTACTATAATTAACTGTTACTATGACTGAACTCTAATTGACCCTTTATTTATTTATCACCTTCTTCAATTCCTTTTATCCTTCTTGCGATTCCTTGCCATAAAATCAACACTTAATCTACTATTCATACTGGAAGCACATCGAGTACAATAGAAAACCCCGGGGGAGAAAAGGGAATATTGCAGTAAAATTTACTTAAAATTATTTCAAAATTGGGTTGTTTTACAAATGAAAAAAATTGGAACGCAGTTCCTGTGCTGAAAAAGATAGCCCAAATGAAGAGTTTGTTCTAAAGTTTGAATTTCAATTATGAGTAGAATACGGAGTAAAAGAAAAACAGCACTATAAAATTCACTTTACCTCACCACCACTCTTCGGCCGCTGCTTCCTCCCATCCACCACCACCTCCGCTGGGCCAACCACCCCCGCCTCCAGTCGGGGACCACCCGCCGCCGCCTCCCTTTCCACCTCCACCTCCTCCAGAAGGCCAACCGCCTCCGCCACCTCCTTTGCCTCCACCTCCTCCACCGGAAGGCCATCCTCCACCACCGCCTCCTTTACCACCTCCTTTTCCACCACCACCACCTCCAGGAGCAGTCGGAATGGTGAAAGTGAGCAGAGTCACAGGGGCACCTCCCCCGCCACCTCCTTTGCCTCCGCCTCCTCCCGAAGACCATCCGCCTCCACCACCACCACCTTTGCTGCTTCCACCGCCTGAAGGCCATCCACCACCTCCTCCTCCTTTACTTGAACCTCCGCCAGAAGGCCATCCTCCTCCTCCACCTTTACTTGAACCGCCTCCAGAAGGCCATCCTCCGCCGCCTCCTTTGCCTCCACCTCCACTTGAAGGCCATCCACCTCCTCCACCTTTTCCTCCTCCACCACCACCAGAAGGCCATCCTCCACCTCCGCCTCCCTTTCCGCCGCCGCCACCTCCAGCTGCCGTCGTAAGAGCGGTCAAAGTTAGTGGAATGGCGAGGACAGTGATCCCACCTCCTGTGTCGCCTTTCGAGCCGCCACCACCACCGCCGCTGCTCCAGCCTCCACCGCCTCCGCCGCCGCCACCGGCATTCCAACCACCACTGGAAACTGCTACCACAAGGAGGCAGCCCACTGCCAAGTAAGGAAAAACCTGTGAAAGTAGAAAAAAACAACAACTTTAACGAGGATTTTACAAGAGTTTCTCTAGTTATGGCGCTAATGAGCAAAATTATGGATGGTTCGGTGTTCTTTGCAAAGGAACATGAAGTATTGAAAAGTTTTATGCGTTTAACTGATTACCTGTTTTGGTTTTATAGTACCTACCGATAACCAATCCTAATTCTTTATTAACAAAGTTACTTTTTCCAGAGCCATTTTAGGTTTACGACTGAATAGTTTACATTTACCTTATAATACGTGATCTATTATATCAAGAATTAATTAGGATTCAAATAATTTTAGTCCGATGATAATTTTATGAATGAATTTTTATTAATATATTAAGTGTATTTAAAATAATGTAATCAGAAAATTAACATTTAATATATTAAAGCAATTTATGTAAAAGGATGTCCACATGCACAACATTAAAAGCAGTATTATGACATTTAAGACTTCAATTCAAAACACATAACATAATTATTGAGAGAAGTTTGAAGTATTTAAGGAGGGAAAGAGGGAGAAATTGAGGTAGACCAGTAGAAAATTCATTGGTAAAATAAAAACATAATTTTAAGACCGAGAAATTGCTAAAAATATAACAAATCAATTTCTATTCAAAAGATTGGGAACCAAATTACCTTGATATTTGAAGAATTACAGATTACAGGAAAATTTCATCTACAATTTATCCTGCCATTTACTCCCTTTGGTAGGCATGAATTGTTACCCCATTGTAGACCCCATTGTTATGAAACTAGTTAAAGTTTCTATAAAATCAGTTGAATTCTATCCATTTACATTCTACCTATCTATTTGATTTATCTTAAATTTTATTCTAGGCAACATCTGTTTACTGAATAAAACTCCCAGATGCAGTACTTGGGACTTACAGAGCGTTTCCACTTAACCAAATTCTACTTAACCTCTCGGATTTACAAAATGACGAATACTAGGCAGACTCATAGAGTCCAAACCAAATGCTAAAGTGGACGTGCCGTGGACCAAACGTTACAATGACCTTAAGACATTGGATGGAGAATATTGTTCCTTACGTCTGTTGTTCCTAAAAAGTGGAACATTCTTAAATTATTAAGGAAGGGCACTGCCCCCATGGCCCCCTGTAAATCCACCCATACACAAGTGCAAGGCAATGCTATTTACAGACTCAAGAGGGGTCTAATGAAACAAAAGGGTGGGCCTAGCCATTCGTATTCCAAAAAGCATTGTATGCGAAAGGATTCTCTACTCACCCGTGCCATCGCAGGTTGGATCTGTTCGAGTGGTTTCTTCTGAAGAAGTTATGCCACCGCCATGGCCCGTGCTCGCTTTTATGCAATCGGCTGGGTCACACCTGACCGCCCGCACCCTTCCCCACCCCCGGTAGCGTCTTCTTCCTTACGAGCGGAAGCCAAGCGGAATAGATGGCACCCGACAATCCATTCCGCCCCCTTTCGTGCGTCTCTCCCCCTCGTAAATCTACCCCCAGTCACTTTTTCCGCCTGGATATATCGGAACACCTCCGACAATTAGATTCCTTTTGTTCGATAACGGCAATTATGGAATCGTTTGCTGAGCAGGTTTCCTGCTTTGTTTTTATGGGGAGTTGGTGTACGAGGTTTATGGGTATGCAATAAAGCGGGAGTTTTGTATTGTCCGGTGAAAGTGGAGTTTTATGAGGAATAGGGTTAAGTGCTGTTGTTTACCTATGCAAATGAGAAGATCGTGCATCTATTAATTATTTGATAACAATACTCGCGGATAACTTGGCTTTCCGGTTGTCGAACAAACTCTGCATGATGTTACATTAGCTCTTTTATTGGTTGTTTCAAACCAATTGTTCCAAATAGTACTTTTGCGTGTGTGTACAAGCAACTGTTACCTAAATTGAAAAAAAAATCCAAAATAACAAGTATGATTTTGTTGAATACCATTAGAAAATAATTTTTTCTTTTGAAAGAGGAAACATTTCATCGAACTTGGAAACTGTTTGAAATTATTAGAAGCTCTACATTTTCCATTTATATACACATATTTCAATAAATATAGGAGGTTTAGGTTACTCCTCTTACTCTCAAAATGTTCTTTAACTAAATTAGTTCTCCAATAGCGGTAATATACTTCCTCACCTACAGATTTATCCAGTTTCAATATTTTTAAACTATTATACCTATTATTTCTCTCATATTTTTATTATTTTTTTATCTAGGGTTTCAAAGTTTATGTACCTGAACTTAGTCAAACCAAATTTAAAATACTGGAATCATTGGGAATTCTAATACGAAAGTGCTAAATGAAAAAAAAATATTTCTTTCTAAACAAGTTTATGAAAACATGACGTTTTATTTACATTTTGACTTAGAAAAATTCATTTGAACCACATTATAAAAAACTTCATTTAATGTAATTTTACTTTTCAAAACAACACAATGTGCTTATAAATATGACAGTTTTTGTGGACAAATCAAAGATTTTCTGTTGTTTTTCAATCGGAATTCATAACCAAACGCCTCATAGTATAAGAGAAAAAATACCGGCATCATTTTTATGTTAGAAAGAATGGCAACTGAATTTCCGCCGTAAGAATTCCATTCAAAAAATTGATCGCTTCACTTAACCTCGATTCACCACTATCATTCCGATTTTAGCAGCCGAAAAGACGATTTCGTCTAATTTGCATACAAGGAACAAGTGCTATCTCTTCAGAAAATTGGAAAGGTGACAAATTTTCTGAGGTAAATATAGATCTCTGCTAGAATTTATGAGCAGCATAAAAGAATCGCCGTTTCAAAAATATATTCTTCCTAACACCATTTCTCTTAGGATTTCCAAGAAGTCTTTGAATAATAAGGCGATCACATCAAAAGCCCTACGATGGGAAGTAGAAAGTGCATTGATTACATGGGTTGTAATTTTACAATGACCTGATTTTAAAAACAATTTAATTTTTTATTTGCATTTTAATGTGTTTATTTATTATATAGTGTTAGCTTTTGGTGTCCTTCCTATCAAATTAAATAATAGGAACTGATAATAAAAGATGCAAAATAAATATATGTACAAAAGGTACATACAACAAGCATTACAAAAGATACAAGTAAAATGGAAATAAAGGGGAAAGAGGGGGATAATGGAACTTTTGTTTAAAAAATTAATTCTAGTATAAAAGCATAAATGCAGTTATTAAGTTATTACTATAATTTTTATGAATTCAAAGTGATTTTACATTGAAGCTAAAAAAAATACTAGCTGATATGCCCGGCCTTGCACGGGTGGCTTCCTTTTTAAAATTTTAAACACATTTTATTACACCTTATTTTAACGGATGAAAGGTATTAAAATCCATCAATCATTATAATTTTTGAATGATTTCTACATGTAACCGCATGATCCCCATAAAAAAAAATTACTTGAGTATGCCCATTTAGAATCCGTTATTAATTATACAGGATTTTAATTAACTTTTTTTGTTAAATTATTCAATAATTAAAGCATATTCCATTTGCAATTCAAGAAAAAAATCCATCTTTCTAGTTGAAAGGGCTTTAACATTCTCAATAGGTTTTTTTTGTAAGCCAACTTTCTTAAAGATACAATATGATCATCTTTTGATTTACCTTTCCGGTGTCGTGTTGTGAACGGACACCTAAAAATCGCGTTAGGAGCGGACACCTTAAAATCGTGTTGTGAACGGACACCTAAAAATCGTGTTGGGAGCGGACATTGATAAAAAATCGTGATCGAAAATCGATATGGAATCGATAAGTTATGCTATTTGTATTCCTATTGACTATTTAAATGCTCTTTTTGTATGATTCAGATAGATTCCTTTATTTGTGTCGTATCAATTTTTGTAATGTAACACTGTTGTTCCATTAGCCCCTATATTTTTGGGTTTATTTTAACACAGTGCTGGGCTAAGGGGATATTGGGACATTCAATATAATTTAAAAATAAAATCAATTTATGAATTTTAAATGAATTTTTACTTAATATATGCTACTATTGAATATTCAAAATTTGTTGTAGCAGATCAAATTTCTGCCTTGAACATCTTAACTTCACAATGTCTTCTAGAGTGTTTATTCTCACTATCCTAATTAATTCTAACACTAATTAGGATTATCCTAATAGAATAATCTTTTATAGGATTAGTTTACATATATAGGAAAAGAATTGTATGATATTTGGAATTACTAATTTGTTTGTCTGAGATGTTAAATTTGTCCAATTTAAAAAAAACTATTTAGTTCTTTTTTTAAAGTTTTATACTATAGTGCTTTTAATGGCTATCTAATTCTGATTCCATCCAATTTAAGCAAAGAAAAACAAAAAAAAAACAATATAACGAAATATTCAGCTACATGAACTTGTCACATTACATTAGCTCCCACAATATGAAAATTTATAGTTATAGTATAAATTGATCTTTACATGTGGCAATTCACTACCTTTTCAGTAATATTTTCTATTCTTCAATATTTGCAAAATCTAAAGCACTTTAAATAAGAGATTAAAATAATCTTAAAAAGTTACGAAATAAATAAATTACAAATTTTGTTATATAGGATAACGGTACCAATAACTGTCACTTTAAGAGCAATAAAATTTATTAATTAGCTATTGCTACTGAATAAAACTATCCTGGAAAAAACTTCTTGTTGGGAAAAATTAAATGAAGTTTCAACATTAGTTTAGTGTGCAATTTGTTTGATTAAGTAATTATTTTCTATTTTTTAAATATTTTTTAAGTTGGCATGGTGGCTGAACCAGTAACTGACACACCGGGGAAAATTTTGCCACCACTAACTGTCACATTGAAATGCATTTAATAAATAATAAGCTACCTTTTTTGAGCCAACATTAAAAAAATAAAAGCAAATATTTTTCATCCTTTAAGTTATTTTACAAAATATTGAAGGGGAAAAAGTATTTTGAATAAAAATAAATAAAATAGGATCATTTATGAGACATTATAAGACCTATCATTTTACTATATACTATAAATATGATACAAAGTCAAAGTGATTTCACACTAATAAGAATTTATTAACAAAAAATGTACGAATTGTATTTTAACTATAAATTTTGAACAATAAAAGATTTCGCAAACGATAGGGGAAGGTAAGGTGTACAATAAAATACTGAAACAAGTTAAACGTTAAATTAAAATTTTATGGAAATTGGTTATCTGATTACTTAAAAAATGTAATTAAATTCTTTTGTGAGAAAGGCGATCCACTACATTTTATAACATCTAATGTTCTATTACAATATGCAGAATAAAAGCTATGTTGTGTGCCGGTACCAATAACTGACATATGGCAGTACCAATAACTGACAGGGTGACAGTAGGGTGTCTCAAAAAAACTTTTTTTTGAAAAACCTCGCCCCCCAGGGCTTTTCCCATTCCTTTTTTTCCCAAAAGATAGTGTGTTAAGTTTCAGCCTCCTAAGTTAACTCTAGGGTTTGCCTGTACTGTAGAGCCCCAAAGTTTGAAAAAAGTGGAAAAATGATCAATTTTCAGAATTTTTAAAAATTATATTTTAAGATTGATAATGCGATAAAACTGGTTCAGATGTGTCATTTAGGACTTATTTAGATGGAATATATGTATTTATGTGTATTAACTTCACCATATAGCCCCTATAATTTAAGATTAAAACGTACTACTTAGGGACGTTGCACTCGCCAAAGCTTATAATGCACTACCGGTGGACGAAATGAATTAAATTTGAATTTCTACGAAGGAACTCCCTCAAATGATGTCATTTGGTGCTAAATTGATATTATAAATTATAAAAAGCATTGAAATAACAATAATGAGGTTTTCCACTGAGCTTTTAATGTAGAAAGTTATTTTCTTCAAAATTTCTCTTGTTGTACTTTTTTAGATACCAAACATTGAAACCTTTATAGGGGTTTCATTTTTAATAAGTATAATTAAATTTTAAACCTCACAGATCAGAAATGACATGGATATTTCCTATACCAGACGTTAAAATCGATTTTCTTTTTTTTAAGTTTGGAAAATTACTTCCTTTTAACGTATTAGGGGAAAATTTTAATTAAAAACTTCTTTCTTGAACATTTCAGCCAAGATTCACAAGCATTAAACTATTTTCCTAACTTTGAAAAAAGAAAATCAATTTTCACATCTGGTATAGGAAATATCCATGTCATTTCCGATCTGCGCGGTTTAAAATTTAATTCTACTTATTAAAAATGAAACCCCTATAAAGGTTTCAATCTTTGGTATCTAAAAAAGTACAACAACCTTCTTTTTTAATATGAATTTTGGGTTTGATCAGCTAGAAAAGAGAAATTTTGAAGAAATCAATTTTTAAATTAAAAGCTCAGTGGAAAACCTCATTATTGTTATTTCAATAGTTTTTATAATTTATAATATCAATTTAGCACCAAATTACATCATTTGAGGGAGTTCCTTCGAAGAAGTTCAAATTTAATTCCTTTCGTCCACCGGTAGTGCATTTTAAGCTTTGGCGAGTGCAACGTCCCTAAGTAGTACGGTATAATTCTTAATTATAGGGGCTATAGGGTGCAGTTAATACACATAAATAAATATATTCCATCTAAATAAGTCCTAAATGACACATTTGAACCAGTTTCATCACAGTATCAATCTTAAAATATAATTTTTAAAAATTCTAAAAATTGGTCATTTTTTCCACTTTTTTCAAACTTTGGGGCTCTACAGGCAAACCCTAGAGTTAACTTAGGGGGCTGAAACTTTACACACTATCTTTTGGGACCAAAAAGAATGGGAAAATTCCTGGGGAGCAGGGTTTTTCTAAAAAAGGTTTTTTTGAGACACCCTAGAGCAGGGGTGGCCAACCCGCGGCACGCGTGCCACAAAGTGGCACGGCTGAGTAAAACCAGTGGAACTCGAAGATATTGAAAAAAATTGGGAAAATAACAATGTGACAACATCAATGAGGTTTCAATGCTCCCACAATCTCCTCTTTAGTTTTCTGGGAACATAATTATATTTTTACGGTTTTACAATAACTTTGAATAAAATCTTAAACTGTAAAATTTCATGTGGGCTAAATCTTTTTTTCAGTGCTTAAAAATTAAGTGGCCTATTTACCCCAATTATTCTAATTTTCTAATTAATTTTAGAACCAGCTTTATATCAGACAGCTTAAAAACGTGTATGGTTCTCTTTTCATTGACGCTCTACTAAAATTTTTCTAAAATTATTGATTTTAGTTATTTTCAAAGCACATTAAAAGTCCGTTTTCAATAAATTTCTAAAAATTCACCCCTTTATATTACTTTAAATTATACACAACGAAGATTTGCTTAAAATTCCCACAATCACTCTATAAACGAATATTTCTTTATTTTTCGGTACATTGAAAGTGGCACGCATAATTTTTGCTTCCTAAATTGTGGCACGCTTCCGAAAAAGGTTGGCCACCCCTGCCCTAGGGTGACAGTTACTGGAAAAATATTAAATTTTAAAAATTTATTTGCACAACAACATTCTAAATTGCTTCCACGAAATTTCCTAGAATTTTCAGGCAATTTCCTTGAATTTCACAAAAACACCAGTAGCTGTCACCCATCAGTTACTGGTGCAAATGGGTTTTTTGATCCAGTAACTGTCACCCCAATTAAGATGAAAATAATAATTTTTTTTAAATGAATTATTGGGCATGATTTTATGTACTTATTAACAGACAATTTAAGTTAAAATATTTTTCAAAATCGAAAATTTGCTCAATTTAGGCATTAAATAAAAATGTGTGTCCTTAATTTCAGTACTAAGCCAACCTCTGAAAATCAGAAGTTTTTGACACAAAATGGAAATCCTCAATTTATAACTTATAAATTTTTGGTAGAAAATAAATACTGCATAAAGTTAAAGATAAGTGTCTAAAATATTAAGAGAGATCACCATTTATTTCAAGTTCACAATATTAATCTTATTATAATGAACTAAATCTCAATATGCCAGCTACTGGTGCACTGTCAGTTACTGGTACCGCTACCCTAACTATTCTTACAAGTTGCTATTTTAAAACTAAAATTGATTATTTCTTATATTTATCCCTTTCTATAAATTACTTATTTTAAAATTCATATAAAATTATTTAAACATAGAGTTTTTGCAGAGCATAAGATGATAGTAGCAATATAATAGAAACTTTTAACATATAAAAATTTTTAGCCAACTTTAAAAAGAGTTTGATACCATTTTTCAAGGAAAAAATTTTATTTCTTAAATTTAAAAAAAAATTACCATCTTTGTCAGAGGAATATTATTTCATTCATAAACATTAAAAATTTTAACATTTGAACAATAATATCACCGGCTACAAGATAGAAGCACTAAGTGATTTTCGGAGAATCTATTGAAAAAGGAAGAGCAATTAATATCCTCATATCCTGTAAAACACAAATAAAACCATTAGAAATTGCAATTGACGCTTAGTTTGGATAGTTTTGGGGAACGCATACCTTCAAATAGAGTACCTGAAATTTTAGTTCTCTATGTTAAGCACTTAGGACCTCAGTTGCTCTGATATCCTTGACGTTTTTTTCTGACCACCCAAAAAATTTAAGCGTATACTTCCATTGTAGTATAATAGTAATTGTATAATTATATTAATTTCGCATTTCAAATTAAATACTTAACAGAATATGTGAAAGAATGTTTTTAAACAATGAAGCAAATTCTCTAATCTCTTTTCAGGTTTTATCTTAAGAAGATAAATTCAAATTCAAATTCAAATTTATTAACATTAACATTAACATACAGACACATAGACACACATAGATTAGACAAAGCGGAAAACATACAACAAAAAAAACCCACAAAAATGGAATAACAAAGAACAAAAAAATGTATGTATGTGATATCATTAAGAGCATAAGCTCGTGTCATGACATCAAAAATGTCATTTGATGTAATTAAGGCAACGCGATGGAGCTTTATTTATTTACTATAAAGAGAATTTCTATTGATTTTTGTGCTTCTATGAATTTGGATATATTTATTTTGAATTCTGCATAATTATTTGTAAGTTTTGTAGCTTCATTTAATTTGTTAAATATATAGGGGCCTAAAAAAGTGTGAGATTTATGAATAATTTCTTTTCTGGATTTAGGAGTAAAGTAATTGCCTTTAGTTCCTCTTATAGAATAATTTACTGGTTTTAGCTCGTAGAAGTTTTTGTTTTTAAAAATGAAAATAAGTAGCCGATAAACAAAAAGTTGGCGTAAAGTTAGAAAGTTTATTGGTTGCTGAAAGTATTTGAAATGAGAAAACAATTTGTTTTGTAAATGAATTAGAGGTTTAATATTATTAAAGTAATCGGATGCATAGCATGTTATACCATAGTTTAAAATAGATTGAACCCATGAATAATACAGAGTTATTAAAAATCGTTGATCCACTACTCTTTTTAATTTAAAAAACGTAATATTAACGTATCGCAATTTGTTAAGCAAATTATTTACATGCGATTTCCATTTAAAGTTACTATCGAATTGAATTCCTAAATATTTAATCGTATTAACCCTTTCTATTACTTCACAATTACATGAGTCGTTGCATTGCATCTTACAAACAAAATTATGAATTTTTATGGTGTTTCTTAAAGAGATAGTTGGTTTTAAATTAAAAATAAATTTAGTCTTAGAGGTATTTAAGTTAAGTAAATTTAGATGAAACCATTCATTTACTTTTTTCAATCCTATCTCAACTTTTTCATAAAGTGCTGAAATGTTGTAATCTGAAAAAATCAAAACTGTATCATCAGCAAAGGTTACTATTTTGCAGTCCAATTTAATTTCTCAAAAATCATTAATAAAAATTAAAAATAAAGTTGGCCCTAATATCGATCCCTGAGGAACTCCTCCTTCAATGGAAATCTCTTGACTGAATTTGTTATTTATTTTAACTATCTGTTTTCTATCTGTTAAATATGATTTAAACCATTTATTTAAATTTCCTCTTATTCCAATGCAGTTAAGTTTATGCAATAACAGTTAGTGGTTAACAGTATCAAAAGCTTTACTAATATCAAGGAAAACCGCAGCAGTTTTCAGGTTACTGTTTTCATTAGAGTAAATAATTTTGGTGACCTCCATTAAAGCCTGCTCAGTACCTTTTTCCCTTTCTAAAACCAAATTGGTTGTCAGATAATATATTGTTCTTATCTAAAAAATTTATCAATCGAGACTGCATCAGTTTCTCTTTAAGTTTTGAAAAGATGCTTAATAGAGATATAGGACGGTAATTACCCAAATCATTCACATTACCTTTTTTATAAACGGGGACGACCACTGAGGTCTTTAAATCAGAGAAAAAAATACCATTTTCAAATGAGGAATTTATTAAACTAGTGATAAACTCGGCGTTTTTAGTAAAAAGTATGGATAACATTTTCTTGTTTATTTGATCAATACCCGTAGATTTTTTATTGGGAAGTGAATGAATTAAGTTTGAGATTTCTTCCTTAGACACTTCACAAAAAAACATACTATTAAGTAACGAAGGAATTTTCGTGCAGTGAAAATCTGCAGGGATATCTACACCTTTAAAGACTTCAGAAAAATGTTTGTTAAAGTCAAATGCTAAAATTTCACTTTCAGTGTAGTTAGGTAACTGCTTTATCTTTGAGTTTTCATTAAGTATATCTTTAACTATTTTCCATTGATGTCTACTACTTCTTCCAGTTTGCAGAAACTTAGAATAATAATATTCAGATTTTGCAAGACGTAGTTTAGTTTTTAGATTATTTCTAAAGGAAACAAACCGTGATTGAATATCTTGATTATATTTTTTTTATATAGTTTAAATAGTTTTTCTTTTTCCCTAATATTTGAAAGTAACTCAGCTGTCATCCAAGGTTTTTTAAAGGATTTACGTTGAACAATTTTAGAAGCAGATTTTGAAAAAGTAATAAAATGATTTACTTTTTTTAGAAATTCTTTGAAAACCTGATCGACATCAGAATACGAACTAAAAGACAAACATAGATCGGTAGTTTGAACTAAAACACTGAATGTGTTAAGATTAACAATATTATTTGATGATACCACTGAGTTGGATGCAGGGCAGACATCTACATTAGAACAAATTACAGAAAACAAGGGAAAACAGCGTCATGAGTTAAAGGAATAACGTAACTTTCAAGTGTTTAAAAATTTTTTTATGTAAAACTTAAAAACACAAGAAAATTTACTTTATCAATCATCATTCATAAGGTGCAATAAAAATATTATGCGTGACAAAAGATATTTTAGCCACAAACTTAAGCTTTCAAACTTGAGATAGGAAGGAAAACATACTTTGATACATTTTCAAAAGCAGTGCTATCACTTTTCAACTGAATTTATGCCACTGTCAGGAAGAAAAACGTATGAGATGTATTTAGCACTCAAGATTTAGCATGGACGTTTATTTTGCTGATGGCTGTTTCTGGGATCTTTTTCAAAGGCTGCAAAGACCACCCATTGAGAAACCCCTTGAAATCTACAATCTATTCACAGTCAATGTTTCTGTTCAGAAACGTTTCTGTTTGCATACAAGAAAAGCAACTGTGTTTTTAAAGTAAGGACTAGCACCAATTTAAACTAAACTGGAATTTTTTGAGAGTAGAACATGCTTTTGGACAGGCAAATGAGTCGATCTTTTATGTCAGGTATCTATAAAATATCCCTATAGAAAATCTAACTATCTCCCCCATTATAGCGGAGGACCTTATTTCAACTTATAATTTTAATCTTAATTATTTTAGTGGAAAAATAATTTTAACATTCATTTTGGATTTTAAGTAATGAATTTTATCTTTTTCTTTACTATTTGAAAAGCTGTGTTGTTTTGTTGTTGATTTTTTTGGAGTAGTGTTGAATACAGCGAATGAATTTTAATCAGTCGTGTAATTATTTCTGCGTCTTAACACCACACTACGACGCTTAATAGTACCTAATAACATGGTTTTGTAGTCTTATGCCAAATTAAAAGTATTATAATTGTATTTTATATAAGATTCTTTTTATGTTATATTTTTAAAACTAAATGATAATTATAGTTTTGATGGATAGACAATGGGTAATTTTACAGTTGAAAAATTTACTTTGGGTCCGAAATTTTAAGCTTTTTTCTTAATCTTACTCTGAATATTCCAGCATCCAAGAATATTGAACATTCCCAGCTACTTGTAACAAATGCTAATTAAAACTTTTGCTTCGAATTTTGAAAATTTCTTGAGGCATAACTTCACTAGAAAATATTTTAAGGAAGAAAATCTAAATATTTCTTACGGATAAATATAAAAATATGTATCCCTTTTCAACTACGAGTAATAGTTATTGTTCATAATTATTCTTATAAAGATTTGATCGTTAATATTTACGGCGGGTGATTGTCTACTTAGCTTTGAAATGTTTGTATTTTGTAAAATAATTAAATTAAAATCCTTTATAAATGTTAAATATAATTTTATTAAAATTTTCTTTAATTTTTAATTTATTTAAAATTAATACCAAAAACTTAATTAAGAAATTAAAAAAAACATAATCACACACAATATAAATGAATAGTAACTTGTTAAATCCGAATAAAAAATTCTTTTTTTAAGAAATGTATTGATTTACCATAAAAACTTCATTAAATAACAAGATTTGGAGATACTTTTCCTTTTAATAATTGGAAACAGTACAATTTCCAGAGCTCTCCGAAATTAAGATCCCTTCTTTTATGTTTTACGATCACTTATGGTATTATTCACAGCCACTTAACCAGTGGTTTACGAGCAGCTAAAGAGAGAAAAGGTGCTTTTGGCTGACTCTGATTGGTGGAATCCTTCTTTAACCAATGGTTAACTACTGGTTAAGAGGCTGATAATGCCATTAAGTCTATACTGGCGTGTCTTTTGTTCCCTATAAAACAGCTAGTGCCTGCCAGCCAAGAGTAATTAGGAAAAGAGTTAGGAGCCAACATGAGGAAATTAAACTGTTAGGTATTAATATAAGCTATTCAGTCTGGTTAGCCTTTTGGAAATTTTTTAGCATTGAACCAGGTTTTGTTTCACTATAATTCAAATAAATCAAACACATTGTACTTGGATACCATTTAAAAATGAAGAAGTAGTCCCTAACTATTTTGATTTTTGAAGTTAGATGAGTAAGCTTTAATTCAAGACAATTTTTATGAAAGGGAAAGCCCGTGAGTCATGTTTTATTCGTTCCACTCCACAGGGTTATTCCACACTTGAAGACCAAAGTTGGACAGCTTTCACCTTGCTGTCACAGCGACAGATATGCGATTTGGGTTAATGGACGATTCAGTATTTTCGTGACACTCTCTGAGAAGATAGCCAAAGCAAAGAGATTACTTTCTAGCCTGATAGTCACATGAACTGAAAAGTGATTAAATCCCTTATTTCGTGGAAAAGGCACTTTTCTACTACTCCAGTTTTAGATCCAGCATAAAATTTCACGATTTGGTAAACGCAACTGTTAAACGCACTGTGAAGTGTATTCCTATTCATAAATTATATCCTTACCTTGTAGTAAAGAAAGTACTCAAAATTTTAGACATTTTTAGAAAGCTTGCATAGTTTGTAAGACATGGATAATTTTTGAATTAGCTAATAGCTACAGTAGTAAGTGAAAATTGTATGATTTATGATTAAAAAACAGAAAACGACTAGTATTTATTAAGGAAATCATGTATTTAAGTTTTATCTCAGCACCTAAAATTATTCATAAAAAATGTGTACTCTCAAAAACTCTTCAAAATTAGGAGTTTATTTTGTACGCTCTCTCTTTGTATATCTCATGACAAGAATACAACGGAAATAGTAAGTGAGATGAATGTTGATACAGGGAGTTTCATAAGTCCCTTTTTCACGGCTTTTTTAAATTTTTTTATTCATCTATATATATAAAAATCAATGTCTGTCTGTCTGTCTGTCTGTCTGTCTGTCTGTCTGTCTGTCTGTCTGTCTGTCTGTCTGTCTGTCTGTCTGTATGTATGTATGTCCTTTATAGTTTTAAACTTTTCGAACCTACATTAACTATTAAACTATACCACGTTGATCTACTCAGTCCAGGGAAGGTTTCTGAATAAAAATAATTTAAAATCGATGCATCCCAATAACTTTTTTGGTCAATTTTATGCTTAAAAACCCATATTTCGTGCCTAACTTCATAGAAACCCCCCATTGTTGTAAATATCATAATAGAATATGTAACTTTAATTGTTGTAGGCATATTATCGATTGTTGTAGGCATATTATCGATTGTTGTGGATTGAAATTTATTGTTGTAGTTTAACATCCATTGTTGTAGCATAAGCATAAAAATGGATCCTCTCTTTAACTATTTCCACATTTGGACTGGCGAAGCCCATCTTGAACACACCAGAATATTTTTTAAATGGACTGGCGAAGTCCATCTGCAACACATGAGAATAATTTTCTTTAAAAATGGACTGGCGAAGCCCATCTTTCCACATTTGGACTGGCGAAGCCCATCTTGAACACACCAGAATTTTTATTTTAAATGGACTGGTGAAGCCCATCTGTAACGCACCAGCTGATATTTATAAACAAACTGAAACCCGGGCGAAACCCGGGTCTAGCGCTTCAGCGCTACTGCGCCCGGGCAAAGCCGGGTCTAGCGCTTTAGCGCTAGTCTATATATATAAAAATGAATGTCTGTATGTATGTCCTTTATAGTTTTAAACTTTTCGAACCTAAATTAACTATTAAACTATACCATGCTGATCTACTCGCTCCAAGGAAGGTTTCTGAAGAATAATAATTTAAAATCGATGCATCCTAATAACTTTTTTAGTCAATTTTATGCTCAAAAACCCAAATTTCGTGCCTAACTTCAGGGCAAAACCACATTGTTGTAAAGAAGATGTAACTTTCATTGTTGTAGGCATATTATCGATTGTTGCAGTTTAAAATCCATTGTTGTAACATAAACATAAAAGTGGCTCCTTTATTTAACTATTTCCACATTTGGACTGGCGAAGCCCATCTCTAACACACCAGAAGAATTATTTTAAATGGACTGGCGAAGCCCATCTGTAACACACCAGAATAATCTTCTTTAAAAATGGACTGGCGAAGCCCGTCTGTAACGCACCAGATGGTATTTATAAAAAAAATAAAACCCGGGCGAAGCCCGGGTCTAGCGCGTCAGCGCTACTGCACCCGGGCAAATCCGGGTCTAGCGCTTTAGCGCTTGTCTCTATATATAAAAATGAATGTCTGTTTGTTTGTATGTATGTATGTATGTCCTTTATAGTTTTAAACTTTTCGAACCTACATTAACATTTAAACTATACCACGTTGATCTACTCGCTCCAAAGAAGGTTTCTAAATAAAAATAATTTAAAATCGAAGCATCTTAATAACTTTATTGGTCAATTTTATGCTTAAAAACCAATATTTCATGCCTAACTTCAGAGAAAAACCACATTGTTGTAAATATAACAAGAGAAGATGTAACATTAATTGTTGTAGGCATATTATTGATTGTTGTAGATTGAAATCGATTGTTGTAGCATAAACATAAAAATGGATCCTCTATTTCACTATTTCCACATTTGGACTGGCGAAGCCCATATGTAACATACCAGAATTTTTTTTAAATGGACTGGCAAAGCCCATCTGTAACGCACCAGCTAATATTTATAAACAAACTGAAACCCGGGCAAAGCCGGGTCTAGCGCTTTAGCGCTAGTTTAATTATAAAAAAAACACAAAACTACATAATAACGCTGTAAAACTTACTAATTTGTGAATTTTTTCTTTTTTGAGGGCTGAAAAAGTGCTATTTTTACATTCTAATGTCTCAGCGAACATTCACGATAATTACTTTCATAAAATGTTTTCAGTGCGTCGTTCATAATATTCACACCAATTCTCTCACTGAAGTTTTTGCTCTTTCTCCTTTAGTTTTTAAAATGATTTTTTATCTTTCTTATTCCGCCGCTAGGGGTGCTGTAAATCATCTCAACGGATTCCCCAAGGTCACTTACTTAGCGGTACACCTTACTTCCATGAACCTATGAGACATTGGTTCCAAATAAAAGGCGTTAAAAGTACTTTTGAAACACACTGTATAATGGCTTTTCAAAAGTTAGTGATACTATTCTAAAATCACAGCTATTGATTTTGACCAATTGTTTTAAAATGAAAAACGTTAAAAATCACTGAAAGCATTATAATCCCCACCAACTCTCTTTCTCTTGAAGTAGGAGTAGGAAACCCCTGTCTCGTGCGCCCCACGCCCCGGCGGCTTTCGGGGGCGCCCCTCCCCTTTTGAGGATGGACTTGCCCGACTTCCTCTTCTTCCTTGCTCTTTTTTTTGGGGGGGGATTGTTTTGGCGAACGCCTCTCCTCCTTTTTTTGTTGCGATTGTTGATGGAGAAGATAGTGCGGATTGGTAATTTGGGAGATGGACGCATCCGTGTGAGTTTTGGCGGTTCTTTGACCCGTCCCGATGGGATTTTCCTTTTATTTCTTTAGTGTGCTTTGTGGGGTTTTTCTTGTTTTATTTCAATGAAAAGTGGAAGGTGTTAGGAAACTGTTTTTTTTATGTTTTCAAAATCATAAAAACGTTATTTTTTACGTATTATTGTAAAATTGGGATTGTTTTGTTTGCTATTTTCAGGTTTTAGGGTTTTATGGATTATCACAGGTGATCCCAAACTTTTTTACTTGAGTTACAGGAGAATGAATACTTAGATGCTTGGAGGATTTTAAATATTTTTTAACAGAGAGAGGGCACTAAGAAAGATAAATGGAAGAAATTATTAGAGTTCTAATTTTAATCCCTTATGTTTTTTGGCAATTATAATAGCACAGTGACAGTGAATAGAAATATACTTTTAAAACATAAGCGTGTAAATATTAAAATTAAAGAAAATAGACAGAACAATTCAAAAATATCATTTCTTTTTTTAAAACATTTTTTCATATAACTGTACGGATTGGATACTCTTGTAGTTCTTGGATCAGTGGAATGTTTTTAATAAACTATGATGCACTTCAAAGAAATATATATTGTAGAGCATATTATGTGCTATAACGTTCACAAACAAACTGAAATTTAAATATTTTTATAAATTGTGTACTTTTCACCATGGGCTCATTTTCGATAGAATGAGCAAAGAACTTAAGTTTTTACTGCTGCTGTACTACTAAAGTAATCCTGCAGTAAAAAGAAAGCTAGATGCAGCAGTTTTTTTTACCTATTGCTTTTCTGAAGTTAAAACAGCATGGCAATGGAAACTACATTAGTTTAGGTATTAGATATTTATATTATTTTAGGTATTTGATATTTTTAGGTATTTACTCTATCGAGATTTTGTTTCTATATCCAATGCAATAATTTTTTTCATATCATCCATTATAAATTTTTTTGTTATTTCTCTGGCAAATTAGCAATAGGTTTCACTCAAAAGGTTTTTATCTAAAGGAAGTTAATGAAGATTTTTTGTTAATATATACTTATTAATAGAAAATAAAAGTGTTAAAAACACCCCTATTTCAATAATATTTTTGAAGTAATAAATTATGTAAAATGATGGGGGTTTTTAAAATAAAGTATTAAAATGTTTTATATGGACAGCAAAGTGATATGATAAAATGTTATATAATTTTAACAAACACCGCTACATTCCAGTACGTATGTTTTTAAAACAAATATATATTTGTGATCCAAAAATAGAAGACACACGAGATTGAATTTTCTTTTATCAGTTACATCAGTTACCATTCGTGACTACTTGGGATCTTTTCGACCAAAAAAACATTCAGGAATACTCTGATATAATTGCAACACAAAAAGATGACAGAACACTTTGGATAGAACCCTCTCTTCTTTCTGTCATCCTCATCTTTCCTTGTCCATAAAAAAAACCCTTACCTTATCGGTTACTGTATCCAAACTTTCCTTCCAAAACTCAGCTTGTATAACAACTGACACAATCAGAAGGATAATCGTTCCTAAAACGTTTCTTGGATGAGTACTCGCGTAATAATATGTCAGATGGTCTATCTGGAAACAATTATCCCGTTTACAAAGCTTGTTATTACTACTATCACGCTTTGAACATCTCCTCACGTGTCCCTGCTTTTTTTGAGCCTATACCAAGTCAAGCAGTTTGTATTCACCTTTCGTTATGACTCATTAATATAGCTTCCCTTTACCAGAATATAGCATGCATTGAAAATGGGAATTGGTATATTAGAGATTAGAATTATAGTAGATAGCATGTTTTCAGAAATTAAGTTATAAGTACGCAAAGATAAAAGATAGAAAATCGAACATGATATTGATGTTTAAGATAAGTTTTCATCGATCTTAAGTAGTGATTAAATAAATAACACAATATTATTAAACGAGGTTGATTTGCAGGAGTCATGGCATCTATAATGAGGAAGCTGCATGATTTTTTTTATTTTCTTAATCGATTCTTCTTCTACCCAAAATTTGAGGCCAATCGAGAAATTTTTTGATTGCCAAAAACATTAACAAAAATCAACTTTTTAAAAGCGCGCGAAAACGCCAAGGGTTTGGGATCATCGTATGTTGACGTCATTCCACGATAAACATTGTTGGAAAGCAATGGAGTTGATGGTATGATTGCTGACATCTTTAAACAATAAGCGTTTTCAATCACGTGTTTTTTTCTCGACTCTTAAATTAAAATATTTAATAACCTGTACATTTTTTTGAAAAATTGACTAGATATTTCATTTTACCATACAAAAAACCATACGGAACACTTGTTTGTTTTTGAAAATCTGACACATGCAACTTCCTTATTTGAAGAAAAGCTTCGTATTTGTTTAATCTCTGTAAATTGGTATTTTCAGCTGTTTTTTCCACGTTGCCTAATAAGGTAGACCTAAACTGAATAGATCAGCCGTTGGCACACTCAACACAAATAAGAATAAAGAGCTGTAAAAGGTTAACTTAAATATTCGGGGAAAGATTATCATCTCTTATATTTACGCAATCAAATTATTAATTCTTGAAATTACTGATTTTTAATCAGTTTGTTAAATTAAACTAAATTTAAAAAATAAATGAAAACTAATTAACTAAAATTCTTCTTTAATGAATATTAGTTATTTTATATAGAAAAAGAGTAATATAGGCCTTTCAAATACAAAAAACAACTTCGATATTGTGCAAAAAGATTTTCTCCTTTTGAATTCAGCTTACGTTGTATTTTTCATATGTATCCAGCCAGAAGGCCTCATAAATTTCTTTAACGACTATTTACTTTACCATTAAAGTAACACTGTTTCTGTTTTATATGAAAAGCCCACGATACTTTGTTAGCTCCTAAAATGTTGTGTCTGAGGATTTCACATGCAATTCCATAATATCCCTCTCTCATCTTCACGTAAACAGGATCACAAAACAGCTCTTGTTCTCTACCGTATATTCCAGAATTGCTTCAACCTTCTTGCTTATTCCCAAATCAACAAAGCCGGCGTCTGTTAGATCCAAAAGTCAATTAGCTTTCATAAAACGACGATACGAGATGGATTACTATCAATACTGTTCATTGATAATTTCTCTCACTGATCTGTGCGAGCGGAAACGTGCGTCTAAAAACAGGCTCGGTCTCTCCACAAAGACCCGACTCAGCACAAGAGGGTGCCTTTGTAAATTAAAGAGAGCCGTGTGTGACGCAGACACCTTTGGAGAGTGCATTCCTCTCGCTTGGAAGTGCCCAAAGGGTTGACTCTCCTCTCCTGTGGATAAAACGTAATTTTTTATTCCTTTCGGATGGTGTTAAAGGAAGGACTGTTGTAGAATTTAGTAAGTAATTGTTATACTTTCATAAATAACATAGTATTTTGAAATCAAATTATTTTCACGTAACTAGTTGTTGTGTGTCTTATTGGAATTGAATCGTCAGTTTGAAAAAGGTCCTGAATCCAAGTTTTGATAAATTTAAAAAAGAGATCTGTAGAAGTAATGAAATTTTCATTGTATACCCACCAAATTTTTACAAGAAATTCAAAACCCTGTTTAGATACACATCAATAAAAAAAAGTTTAATCATAATACAATACAAGTGTATTCACTGTACAATTAAAAATTTCATTAACCTATTCCCTTTTTCAACCTCATAATATTTCAGCTGAAGAAAAATCTAAATCTAAATCTTAAAAACAACTAAAATTGGCATTTAATATTATATTTCTCTTACTTGAATCTAACTGCACAAAAGTGAAAAATGGAAAGACCATGGAAAAATAAAGTTCAAAACTATTATGTCAACATGGAGTCAAACATTTACTGGATAAAAAGAAAAGGTAAAAAACATTTTTTAATAAAAACAAATTTTGTTTTGGCTTAGTTTACAACACAAAGAAATTAAATTAAAAAAATTAAATTAAAGCTATTCAATGAATGGAAATTCAAAGAAATATATATCTTTATAGGGGGGATGGCTATTTTTCCCATCCTTCCAAGCAATTGTAGAGCAAACTTTGGAGATTTTTTTGTGTTCAAAAAGTAAATTTAACATTCTTCGGACTTATTTCCTTTTTCATATTGACTATTCAATTATACTGTTTATTAACTATTAAAAGGTACACACATGTATACCAAAATAGGGTACCCACCAAAAGCAACTAAAACCTGTAAAACATAATATTTGTTAACCATAGAGTGATATGATTGAAAAAAAAAAGAGTTGCTCTCCGATGAACTAGTTTATTAGTTTTATACATGAAAATATGTTATGGAGTATGAATTTATATAGTTGCTTTAAATTTTTCATTTGATGATTTACAACCGAAGTGAGAAATAATGATGTGTCGCACCACTGAGAATCATTATGTTCATTCTCACACGCAAAACGACGCCCCAATTCATATTTTTAACTCTTTCAAATGCTGACAAGACACGGCTTTTGGCAAATTTAGCTCGTTCACCGCCATGTGACAGTCGTCAGATTGGTGGCACATGTCTTAGATTGGAATTCAACGACTATTTTCGGGAAAGTGGTGGTACTCGTTAAAGAACACATCGAACATGAGTGACACTCATAAAGTTCGGAATATATTCGTAACCTTTTCGGGTACAAATCATAAGGTTGATTGAAAGGTAAAATTCTTGTAAATTTAGAGAAGGTAGAAACCAGATTCAAAAATTATTTTCAATGCTTGTATTTATTGTTTAAGTTTTACTTAACTATCTTGTTGTACTATTATATTAATAAAATCAAATGCAATGTGATAAATCCGGACATTATTAATAGTACCCGTGTATATTTCGGGCTAAGTGATAAATACCCATTGATAAATTCATTTGAATTTATCTCAATGCACGCCTCTTTTCGGGTATTATTAATAATACCCGAAGTGAAGCATTTGCATTATTAATAATGCCCGAAGTCAACCCAATTCCAAAGTCAGATTTTGTGTGACTTATGTAAGTGTTTTCACCTGTTGTTTTACTATATTATCCCTATTATATAAAACGTTTCTTTAGTTTTGTCTATAGAAAACTAACGTACTCGACAATATCTTATATCTTTAAAAAGACTCAAAATAAAATATAACCTCATCTCTTAAAAAAGGGACACAGAGTCTCTACGGAGCCTCGATTACCATAGGAAAAAAACTGATTCGCTAGAAATAGAACGATTCACTAAATGTGATTTATTTCAGCTTTCAACCCCGGGGGTTGGATCATCTATAAGCACTCTTTTGGGACTGGGTATTTTACGGTTTTACAACTTCATTTTGTCCTGACGACTTTATTTTTTCGAGCCAAGTTGAGAAATGTATTTTTAAACTAAATGGAGTTGGACTTGGGCCGTTTGTAAATGAAATGAATGTGTGTATCCCTTGGTATTGGATTACGGCCTTATATCTCTTTAGGGATGGGGGAATTCTCTTGAGATATACCATGTAGTTCTGTGGTAAAAATGAGATGTGAGAGATTTTTTTAGATTTTATTGATAACCTTTGGTAGATTTTAGGAAGTAATATATTAGACTCTATATAAGAGTTTTCAAATTTTTGACATTAAAATAAACTTGGCGACATTAAAAGGGACAGTTATCGGAATTGAACCTAAAAATGTTCTTAAACGCTGTTTAAAAAAAACAATGTTTGACAACAGCTTTTGATTGTTTGACAAAGTTTTGAAAAACTATTCCTTCCACATATACTAACCTTAGAAAAAAACACTCTACAGAGCAAGATGCCATTACTACTGAACCTTTCCCTTAACCTTTCCTTTCAACAATAAAAAAGGCGTGATAGGATACCTTCCTCAGAAAAAAATGCTCATCTCCACTCTAACAAAGCGATCTTAATCAACAAACCACTGTCTATTAACCTAATTAATTTGCTTCCGTCCCTTAGTTAGAGAGCACCATTCTCAGTTCCGCTGAAACCGACCGGCCTGGGACTAAAGTCGTGGCACAATACGGTCCTTTGTCGCTGTCCACAGTCCGCTTTTGTCTCAGTAGCGAGTTTCTCGTGTTTATTATTATCTTCTTGTCGCTTGAAGCGATCGAATGGTTGCGCTCACGCCGCTATTGGCATTCGAAATAGCCGGCGAAGGCTGTTTGCTGCTGAATGGGATGCTGTCATTAGGGACTGTGGAAGTCAAAAAGCGCTTTTGGGTGTTCAAGTAGTGGTAGGGAGAGAGGCGTATTGAAGTCTGTGGAAAGGGATAATGAGATCTTGTTGGGAAGGTTTAATTAACTTCCAATTAATGTCTACTAGGCCCTGTTTTAGTGAATGTCGTGCGTTTCAAACAGCTTTTTAGTTAAATGATAGGATGAAGATGAGAAAAGGAGAAGATCTTTGAATTTTCAGAATGAATCTGGATAATCTATAAGACTTGATACTGGATTGGGAATTTCATTGATTCGTTCTTGTCTCTTACAATTGGTTTTTTAATGGTTTGCGAAGAAGGTTCAATTCAATTTAATAGCCAACTCTGATTGGTTCTTACACTTTTCTTAACCGTTCCAAATAGGGCTAGGGATAAGACGGTTTATTTTCGGTTAAAGCGGAGTAGAAAAAAATAAGTTTTTGAGTTTTGATGAAAATAAATTTTTTATAATGTAAAAATTTGTTTAGTAAATGTGTTAATTATTTTTAAAAATTTTATGTGTTACAGGAGGAATGCTTAAAAAGACTTCTGTGTATCTTTTCCATTCTTTTATATTTGTACTAAAAAATTGATACCGTAGACTGAAACATAAGATAATAAAAATAAACTTAATGAGAGTCCAGTAAGCGGAGAAAGGGACAGATTAATTTTACCTTATGAAAAATCTTACAATTTCTACTGCTATAGAAAAAAAAATTTCAAAGCAAAATAAATATACAAAGGACAATTAATTAGGGAATTATTTAGTTAATCTTATTTTCAATTTCCTATCTTCTAGAGAAACTTCCTCAGGTAAAAAAAATTTTTTTGTTTTTCTTTCTTAATCCCAGAAAATTATTAGTATATTGAAATATCCTTAAAAGGAAATTCGCAAACTATACTGTCAAGAGCAATTCTTAGATACACGAAACAGATCGAAGTTACTCGGCTGACAGAGGTTCAATTAAACTGGATTATAAAGCCTCCGATCCGATTGACTGATAATCGTCCTTTCAAATGCCTCTTCAGCTCAATTAGTGTAGAGGAGCGGATTTCTGCGGCAGTCATTTGAGCGTGTAATGCTTTCTCAATTAGACACCTGAGAGTCTTCGCCACGAATGCGAGTTATTTGCTTCAAATGGTGGTTTTATTGTATGCATATTATATCTCTAGATTATGTATCTATAAGTGTGACTATCAAATGTAAAGGTTTGGATACTTTTCAATTTCTATCGTTCAATTATTGCTGTTGCCATTGATATAACTATAATTAATTCGGTTGATTTGTTACTTTTTGTAGGGAGGATTCAAAAAATCTCAAACGGTTTTTTTATGATATTGGTAACGAAAAAATTACCTATATTAATATAGAATTAAATTTAGACAAATCTCAAAACTTTTTTTTCAAAATTAGTATATTCTGTGATGAAGAAATGCGAACTGCATAAAAATTAATGGTAGATATGGACACTAAACTCATTTGCTTCTAAATTTCTGTGTCAAATAGCAGAAAAAAATGAACTTGGGAAAATATTTGTCCTCGTCCCAAAGATTTTCGGTAGAATCTTCACTTAGGGATAATTTAATATAACAAAAATATTAATTACATGTAGTTACACTTTTTTGTAGGTAAAACATTTTTTTAAAGTTTATGCATTTAAATGTATGTATATTATGTGATGAGGAGATAAATATACTAATCGTAATAAATATTTTAATTTTATGATGTTTTAAAACTTAGTTTTTCAGATATTAAAAATTAACTTATATATAATTTTTCAAAACAATTTTTGCAATGTGTAGCTAACCTTAAGAGTAATTTTCGGCAGTACATACCTTCCTCTAGACACCACAGTTTTTGTTTTCGTATTACCAGTTAAGTATAGAAGATAAATCCGGGAAATACATTTGTTAATTTGCTATTTCGAAAAAAAAATCATTTTACAATTTTTGTTCTTTATATTTCATTAAAACATATATATTTACAATTAAACTTAAATAAAGCATACTAGTATTGGCTGGAAATAATAAATTTGAAAATTGTATAGTAAATGGGATAGTACTTATTAATGTTTTGTTTAAAAGGACTAAATTTGAAACAAACTACTCTATCAGTTTAACTGAGTCTAACTCTGTGTGAGGTCGGTGTAAAAAAATTACAAGTTTCTTATCTTCATTTCTTGCTGTTTTATCAACCTCCTATGTAAGAGTAGTTCAAGTTAACGATTACACTAACCTAAACCTGATATATCTGTTTTGCTTAATTGTCATTTAACCCTTTGCATTTCTTTAGTTTTATTGATGAATTTTAGAAATAAGTCCTTGAATGACTTAATTAATTTCTCTGCTTTATCTTTATACTACAAACACTGCATATGAGTCTCATAACGTTCATTGTTGACTAAACACTTCAAGGAAGATATAAAAACAATAGATAAAAGCTTTAGTTTAGAGATATATTAGGTAACATTATTTTTTCATAAGTTATAAATTATAATATACTTATAAATTTCACAGCAAAACTTAATAAAACGCAGGAATAGAGATAAGCAATCATGTATTAGTTTAAAAAATTTAACTGATGGTTATTTTCTATTAAAGGTTTCAAATAATTATATCTAATGTTTCATATAAGCAATTTTTCAGACTACGAAACTATAATGTCTTATTAAAATAATATAAATGGGAAAATAGTGATGAAATAAATGAAAAAATAATAATTGGAAAGTTTTTAATCGTTAGTTAAGAGATTGTACTAAATACTTATCTTTTATGAAACAAGTAAATTAAATCTTTATAAATCATACTAAAACATGATATTCAAAATCTAAGGTAGACATCTTCTCTTTAGAAGATAACTTTTAATATAGATTTTTAGGATATTGTGTGTGTAGCTTTGGAGTCCGTTATTTTTCTTACATAATAGAATAAATGTCTCATAATGATAATTCCCAAAAATTCTAGTAAATATTTCAAGTTGTAATTTGTTTTATGAAATTACACAAATACTAGATTTATTTTGGGAACCTAATATTTTATTTTGAATTTGAATATTACGTGACAGTTGTAATAACGTTTCTTTACTTTCTGTTGAGTTATTCGTCTAATAAGACACAACAAAATATCCATAAAGAGGAAAGTACAAATAGCCAAACTTTTTTCTACAATAAAATTGAATCATCGTCAACTTTCCTATACAATTTTTATTGCTCTACTTATGTTTTTTTTTATTATTGCATTCAAACCATCGAATTTAATGAATTCCTGTTTGTTGGACTTGTTAGAGTGTAGTCTGAGAAACAAAACATTCGGCACACCCCTTTTCGAAGTAGTGGCATTACGGCTCGCCTATCCCGTCACGTGGTCAATAATTGTTCTTAAATGATGCCATCGTCATCTGAAATGTTTGCCCACCATCAAAGAAAGGGTGAGTACTCTCTTCGATTTCGTTAATAGACTTTTAGTTAACACTTATTCCTCTGCCAATATACCGTCCAATAAACAGCGAAAGGGCACTACGTACTTTCTAAGTAAATAATATCACATGGTAGATTTAAACAATTTAGAAAAAAAAAAGAAAAGAAACTGAAATAAAAGTCTTCTTGTCTTAAATTCAGTGTTAAAAAATCTGAAATTTCTTAGGGAAACAAGTTTTTTTTCTGGAGAATTAATTTACAAACAGGTAATAAATATTTGTTTGTTGAAGTATTTAAAATTATAAAATTAGTTTATAAATATTTTGATGCATTAAACATGAAATAATAAAAATTTTTATTAAAAACTCTTAAATGACTCTTAAATAAAAACAATGAAATGCTTGAGATGTATTTTTTGTTTCCATTTAAGAGAATCTATTAACAAAATCAGAAAATTTCATGTAAAGTACTGGTTTAAGTAATATGTTATTCATGTTAGTGTAAATTAACGTCCTCAAGCTTCACTTGAGAACATTTCATCGAGATATTGATTTGTCATTTATCTTCATATGATCCATTTATTGGTAATACTTAAAAAACTGTTTTTATTAAATTATCTGAGTAGTTTAACAAAAATTATTGGTCAAAATCCTAGCAACGAATAAACTAATATATTTAAGATTAAATAATCTCCAATAAAACACAAAACTTTCTCGATGCTTTCTTTTTCTAATGCCCTTTTACTTCCTTTAGGTTTTCTTAATTTCCTTTGAATAAAATTACCACTTTGCCTTAGTAAAATAAAACTTGTTCCTCCTGTCAAGAATGGGTAAAATTTTCTTGATAGAATTGTATTGGGAAAGATTAAACTTCACATTGATTGCCTTGAAATGAAAATGTCGGTTTTGAAATGTGAAGTCATTACCATATTTTGAAGCGTATTTTTATTTTCTCGAAAAAATATGAATTTTTCTTTAGATTTTATGAAAGAAGGGGGAAGTATTTTTTACTCTTAAAAAGTTTTTGAAGACTAATAATTATCACTTTAAAAACAACAGTTTTATCATTTCTTTGGAACTTTTCAAAATATATCAAGGGTATTATATCCTCAGAGAGAAGTATTCTAATTTTTTAAACAAATCAATAATTGTGTATAAAACATCAATTTGAATAATTTTTATTCTTTTCCCCATATTCAGCAAAAGAACTGAACTTATCAGAGAGAACTGGAACTTATAAAACAGGCAGCTCGCACTGTGTGTTGTATATTTTGCTTTATTTTTACTTGTACCTAACATATTTACTTTTAAAGTTTTATGGTTATCGAAAATAAATTACTTGATTTTATAGCTACACTAAATAGCCATATTATAATTGAAATATTATTTTTTATACATGTTACCGCTAAAGTTGAAAATTAGTTATTCTTAAGAATACCTAGTTAAACTTTAGATTAACTGATTTCTGTCGTTAATGTGCGGATATTAGAGTTTTTCGCATTTTACCTAGTAGTCCAAGAAAGTTAGCTCAAAAAAGGGGTTGAGGTGGAACAAATTGTAAAAGAAAGTTTGATGGGTGATTCTTATAGAAAATTTTCCGTAGAAAACGATGGTGAAACGTATACCAAAATTAACCTCGTCCTTTAGCCAATATGGCGGATTTTCCAAAATGGCGGACAATCGTTTTTAACTTATAACTTCCTAAAAAATTTTAATAAAATTATAAATTTTGCAGTAAATGATTAGAATTTAGTAGCAAAAACAATGAGACACTGTTTTTTCTCTTACGATTTGTCATTTATCCAATATGGCGGATTTTCCAAAATGGCGTCCACTAATGTTTATAATAAAAAAAATTATGATGATAAATTCGTAATTTTTTCAGGATATGGTAAGAATTAAGTCATAATAATATTCATATCAATTTCCTTTCCACAATGTATCAAATATGGCGGATTTTTCAAAATGGCGGACAATCGTGTTTTACTAATATGCTAAAATTCGTTAATAAAATAAAACTTTTGCAGTAAATTATTATAATTTAGTAGCAAAAATAATGTGGAACTGTTTTTTGTCTCTTACGATAAGTCATTTATCCAATATGGCGGATTTTCCAAAATGGCGTCCACCTAATGTTTAAAATAAATAAATTATGATAATTAATTCGTTATTTTTACAGGATATGGTAAACATTAAGTCATAATAATATTCATATCAGTTTCCTCCCCCTCAATGTACCAAATATGGCGGATTTTTAAAAAATGGCGGCCACTTATTTAGAGCCTTTTTAATTTTTAATTTTTTTCTTAATAATTAGAAATATTAAATGTTATTTGGTAAAATATAAGCAGAATACTTATATTTTACTAAAATTTGCTGGTAAATAATGTTTAAGGTAGGTAGAAATTCAAAAATTACCATTTACCACTAAGTTTGAAATATGGGGCCGTCTTTTTGGAAATTATTTCTATGTATCGCAACATCTTGGTTAATATACTATTTTATAGGTAATTTAATATATAAATACTTATGTTATGCCAAAATAAAATTTATTTATATGTAAAAACGTTAAAAATAAAAAGGATCTAAATATGTGGCCACCATTTTGGAAAATCCGCCATATTTGATACATTGAGGGGGAGGAAACTGATATGAATATTATTATGACTTAATGTTTACCATATCCTGTAAAAATTACGAATTAATTATCATAATTTATATATTTTAAACATTAGGTGGACGCCATTTTGGAAAATCCGCCATATTGGATGAATGACTTATCGTAAGAGACAAAAACAGTTCCACATTATTTTTGCTACTAAATTCTAATAATTTACAGCAAAAGTTTTATTTTATTAACGAATTTTAGCATATTAGTAAAACACGATTGTCCGCCATTTTGAAAAATCCGCCATATTTGATACATTGAGGAAAGGAAATTGATATGAATATTATAATGACTTAATTCTTACCATATCCTGAAAAAATTACGAATTTATCATCATAATTTTTTTTTATTATAAACATTAGTGGACGCCATTTTGGAAAATCCGCCATATTGGATAAATGACAAATCGTAAGAGAAAAAACAGTGTCCCATTGTTTTTGCTACTAAATTCTAATCATTTACTGCAAAATTTATAATTTTATTAACATTTTTTAGGAAGTTATAAGTTAAAAACGATTGTCCGCCATTTTGAAAAATCCGCCATATTTGATACATTGAGGAAAGGAAATTGATATGAATATTATAATGACTTAATTCTTACCATATCCTGAAAAAATTACGAATTTATCATCATAATTTTTTTTATTATAAACATTAGTGGACGCCATTTTGGAAAATCCGCCATATTGGATAAATGACAAATCGTAAGAGAAAAAACAGTGTCCCATTGTTTTTGCTACTAAATTCTAATCATTTACTGCAAAATTTATAATTTTATTAACATTTTTTAGGAAGTTATCAGTTAAAAACGATTGTCCGCCATTTTGGAAAATCCGCCATATTGGCTAAAGGACGAGGTTAATTTTGGTATACGTTTCACCATCGTTTTCTACGGAAAATTTCCTATAAGAATCACCCATCAAACTTTCTTTTACAATTTGTTCCACCTCAACCCTTAACTTTCTTGGACTATAGGGAATCTACACTATAACGGCCTCTTGATAGTTAAAGTTCAAAATAATTCGTTTCGCTCAATACTTTCTGTTAAAATGTTGAGGTGCTCACTGCGCCATGCGCTTACCCCTGCGCAGTCGGGTTTCAATACGTAGTTTGTTGTCATATTTGGTGTTTTGATTTCAAATTTAGTGCGTAGCACAGGTAGTTGTCATGTTGAATGTTAAACAAAATAATACAAGCAAGTAAGTACAGTAAATTTACATGATTAAGTTCAGTAAATTACTACTAAAACGGGTATTTTAAAACAAGTGTGTTGAAGCTCCGACTTCAGACTGACAGAGATTTCTTTTAACGAAAGCAAATGTCCCAGCTGTTGAAATATCTTTTCAACAAACGTTAATTCAATAATCGCTGGGACCTGGGCAAAGGTTTAACATATGTAATCGATCGCGAATCCTAGCAATAGTTCAGGGTAGGCTGGCAGCCGATTACACCGCGCTTTCATAAGATTTGCTAGTTTAAGTGCTCATTGAAATACGCTGTCAAATCGAGATCGAAAAACCACAATTGATACAAATCTCAGTTGGTACTTTAATATTCTATTATTATTGCTTTTATATTTTAGTATTAAAATTGCTATTTCATTACTATTTTTGTGGGATTTGCGTGTTTTGTGTAATATGAAAAAAGTACCGATCCCCCTCTTTTGATTCGTCATTGTTATTGTTTACTCCCAAAACGAGTTTGGTTATAATTAGGGCGGGGGGGTTTGGGGGGGCTGCCGCCCCCCCAACCACCTTAAACTTTTTATAAAAATAAAATAAATTTTTGTACTTTAACGGATCACCCTCGTTAATATGTAAAATAACTGATTACAGGTCGTATGCAGATTAACGAGTGTCTAGTCGGTAGGGTGCAGAATACCTAGGTAATTTCAAGATTACCTAGGTAATCTTAGAAATTGAAAAAAATTTCGCTCTTTAACGGATCACCCTCGTTAATCTGCAAATTACCTAGGTTTTCTGTAAATTAACTGATTTCCGGACTTTAACTGTAACATACACATTTTTATTATTAACATTATCTATTATTAATTTCTCAAGCAAAAATCATGAATTTCTCAATGCTTGATTAAGCTGATGTAATAATAAATTTAATAATGATACCACTAAAGAAAAATAAATAAAACAGTTTTGAATTGATTTTCTGATTATGTAATTGGTTTACCTATTGTTTCCCCCTTACAGCGCTAAGGGAACGTACCCATACCACGTGACCCATTTTTTATTACTTTTGACCCCCCTCCCCCCCTTGGTGACCATCCGTAGTATATGCCAAGACCCCCCCTCCCCCTCTAGTTTTCACGTAGTAAATCATGAATACGGTTTTCAATCATTTTTTGCAAACAGAAAGTTTAAAAAACTAAATTTGGCTTGATTTGTATAATTTTAATAAATAATTTGGCTTAATTTTGCTAATTTCACAAATTAATTTGGCTTAATTGTGTCGTAATGACTAGAGGAAATTGACTACGTGACGAAACTCTAAGCCCCCCTCCCCCTTGTGACCAAGCGTGGTAATTTGAAGACCCCCTCCCTCCCCTAAACGGGTCACGTAGTATGGGTACGTTCCCTAAATATGTTCGTTTTAGAGATACTTTTGTCTAAAATTAGCTTTTCTAAACTAATACACATCTTCAAGAAAACATTAAGATATAAGAATCACCGTATAAAACTGAAAAATACTTTATGGTTATCCTATAAAGCAAATACATACCCTTACACTACAGTAACTATCTATTTTCCTATCCTCCCAGCTCCGCTTAACAAAGTATTCCAGTTCAGGAAGCTTTTAAGGAGGAGATCCTTGTACCCTGCTATTACTCACCCCTAACGCATTACATACCGGACGAAGAACACCCCCCTATCATAATCCAGCCCCCTGAATGCCACAATAACTTTATTCCACTCTTTTCAGAAGGGAAAAAATCGAACGCAGCTCCGTGGAACATTTAAGAATAAATTGAAAGCGCAGAGATAGCAGGATAACGAAGCCATAAACCCAGAGCCCTCATCCTCCATGATTCAGTTTATAACCGAGCGGTATATTTCACTTTTATGATCAGTGGTCAGTCTGAGTTGTAAATTTAGTCTATCTTTCAGGGTCTTCCCGATTTATGTTTATTTGGTTGCCGAAAATACCCGGGCGCCGGGCAAATGAATGGCCGGGATGTGACGTATGAAAGATCGTCTGCTTCCGTTTGATTGGCCGAGGAATTTATTTAAGTTTTGAATGAGGTTTGATTTTCACGTCACGGTTGTCAAGGGACTCGTGTCGTTTTCATGTAAATCATTTTGAGCTGCTATTGGTTGAGAAAATGTCCTATTTAGATGTAATGGAATGGTATTGGGGGCAGGGTAGTGGACGCATTAAGATTTTTGGATGTCGTTTGAAACTAAGAGAATGGATATTGAAAATATTCAGAGTGTCTCCCAAGACGATAACGAACATATTTCTATGTTTTGTATTCAATTTTTATGTTTTATGCTTGCACCGAAGTTAAAAGATTCTGTCCACAGAAGGCAAATGCACATTTTTGATGTGAATGTTAAAAAATATAATCGGAATAATGTCAAAATTTTTCATGAAACATTTTAAAAATGTTACATAAAAAGTTCACTTCCGTTAACGGTCCCGCTAAATAAGCACCATGCTCTTTTAGACACCGAAAACAAAAAGTAGAAATATTGCTAAATAATTTTAAACTAATAGATTAAAATGTTTAGTTAGATCGATGAAGTTTCAGGCTATTAATAAAAATAGGAAAATTTTTTCAATATTTCAATAGCATGGTGGTAATTAGCGGGAACGTTAAAGGAATTGAACCCCCAAAAAATAAGTCTAAGAATTCTCTGCTATAGAATTTTGTAGAAAGGTATAGAATTTTATATAGTCTACCTAGAGTTACAATAATTTGTGTTTTTAAAATGAATTCGGATTTAATGGAAAGGATATAAATATTTTTTTTAAATTTAATGAATGCAAAAAACATGATTTTATATGAAAAAGCAAATAAAAGTGCATTATTATGATATTTTTACTGATGTAATACGTGAATAGAATACGGAATACGTGATATTACGAGATAGCTTTTAGTAATATTATTTAAAAATATGAAAAAAAAGGAATTTTTTTAATATTCGAAGAGTTCATTTCTTGTTTATTTTCCATGTTTTGATAGCAATCATATATTGTAATATATTAAGTAATTATCCCAAACGAGTTTAATCATTAGAGCTGTTAGAGAACTACAAAATTCAAAGCTGAAATAAACGAGTAAAATAATTCAGCACACCTTTGCTCCTACGCATATTCGCAAATGAGAAATGCATCTTTGAAGAGTTTACGGTTGTCATTTAATTGCATTAAGGCTACAGTGGACACTAAAAGTTTTTTTTTGCAATTCTTTACCTACAAACTTAAAATTTTGTGTGGTTGTGTTAACCTTATTAAAAACACCACACAGAAATTTTTAAGCAAAAATAATCAGTAGTTTTTTTTTAATTAATTTTTTTAAAAATTTTTTTAATCATTTTAAAAACGCTCCATGCGGCTTAATGTTTTTTGAAATTCAAAATTTTCACTTGATTTAATATGTTTAATCAATTTATAACAAATTCTAGAGAAAGTATTTGTGTTTTATATGATAATTTAGAAAATATAGACAAATATGTACATACTAATGTAATTTTTTGAAAATTTCATGATTTTTTTAATTAATCACATTAATTTCTTAATAATCACAATAGCTATTAAAAATTTGTTCTCAAGAAAGTTTTAATATATATTAGAGGAATATTTTAGGAAAGTTTGGTATAAATTGACCAAATATTAAGCCGCATGGAACATTTCGAATTCATGAGTCGAGCCAATTTTTTCATTCTGAGAAAAAAGGATTTTTTTGTTTTAAAAGGGTATAAATCATGTTAATGAACCTAATTATTTTTAAAAATACACATTATCATAAAAGCACTCAATTATTAAACAAATAAAGTCTAATAATCTTTTAACAAATTTTATTTTATTTTATAAGTGTATAATGTTATGTAAATTATCTATGTGTAACGTTTATGTAAATGCAAAGACTATAAAATTGTATTGTAATTAAGGGTACATATGCATAAAATAATGAATATATACTTGATTATTATTCAAAAAAGTTTTTAAAATGTTTCTAAAAAGACAAAAAGCACTAGAAAACCGACAAAATGTCGATAATATCGTTAAAAGTTTCCTTTCGTTAAAACAAGAAAATGTACTACTGGTGTATAAATGTAACATAAATTTATTAAATTTGCCTTATATTTATTAAAACATAAATTAATAATTATTTATAAATGTTTTAACAAAGTGAACATAAGGGAAATCACATTTATACAATAATTATGCACACCCTCGTGAAATTCACCGAACTGGCTTTTATCACGAGATTGTTTACTTTGAGGTTTAGGAGTTTTTTAATTGCCATAATAGTCTATAAAAACCATATTGCTGCATACAATTATAAAATAAATGAAGAATCTTTTCCATTATAATCCATAGTTTCAATAAACTTGAGAATAATTTTCAACGAATCACTCATTGGAAAAAGTTAGTTTTGAAGACTTCATGGTGAATTTATTATTCATTACAATTCACAATAGGTGAATAATGCTGCAGTTTAGTTCAAATAAATTGTCACATTAATTTTAAAAAAATATATAATGAAAATTTTACAGTTCATAGTTCTGTCACACTTTCCTTTCAACACAGAGCTCTATGAGTATAATCGAAAAGTAAAATCGAAACCTTCTTTGGAAGTGACTGAGGTTTCCGATAAATTGTGGATAATTCTACGTAATGGTCGAAATTGCACTTGGTTTTCACGAAAGTAATAAACTAGGTTTTTCTTTCAAGAAACTCACAAAAAAGCTTTCTTCGAAGGCTACTAACAAACACAAGTATCATTCCAACTCACATTTACACTCAAAACACTTATCTCTGACCCAACACAAAGTCACAAAGAAAAGAAAAAAAATCCAAACAAAGAGGGAATAGAGTGGAAGTGAAAGTTTTTAACATACACTAAACGAAAACCCCAAAAAAAATCAAGTCTGAGGCTAAGTTGATAGCATAAACACTGAAACACCAGTCGTATTCTGGAGCTCTCAAACGTAAACAAATGGGTGTGGCCCCATAAAAATGTCTATATTGAACGAACGAATACAGATATCAAAATAATTCTTTCACCAGACGATTCCTAAGGACTTGCTTGGTATAAAAAGGTAAAAATAAAAAAATCGAGATTTTTCTCGGTTTTTCAGATTTTAGGTGTCCACTGTAGCCTTAAGCATTCCACGAAGCATCATGCATGAAGACAGCTCATTAGCTAATCATTGTAAGCTCAGAGGAGCCGGATGAAAATGTTTCCCACTGATTTGAGGTTATGAACTTTTCTCTGAGGAATTCGTATCCTTTCGTACCCCCCGCAGGACGTGATAACCGGTGAGTTTTCGGAACGTGACTACTAAGGGACCCCCTGTTTGGTTGTAGAAATGTAAATTAAACACTTTCCTTTCAGAAACTAAAGGTCTTAGAAAAAGAACTTTTAATGTTAAATTATTTTCTGTTTCAATGCATATGCATTAACGAAAACCAGTGGCGTAGCCAGAGAGAAAAATTTTGGAGGGGGATATGAGGTGAATTAATTCTGAGTTTTGGGGGTATATCCCCAATTCCCCCCCTGATTGAAACACCTGCCCCCTCCCGAATTTGTAATCGAATTTAAGTCATTCTTGGTAGGTTAGAAATTGAAAGGGTTAAAAGAGCTCTCCATATGAAAAAATATGTTTTCCTTTATCTAATTTCGTGTTGAAAAAGAAAACGGCAAAAGAGTTAATAAAACGAAAAAAACTTTACTTATTCCACTTTACTTATTCTATTGTAGAACCTTGTCAAAAAGATTCAAGGGTTATTATTTAACTAATTTTAAAGATTAGGTGTGAAACTTCTTAACTTTTGGTAGTAAGATTAAATTTGATTAGATGTCTCCTGTTTAGAATTTTTTTGTAAAGTTCAGTTATGGATATCCCCAAGTTCATTCTCTCAGTAATAAGTAAATTTTTATTACAAAACTTGCAAAAATTAAAAGGTTCATGTAGGGGGTTGTCACCTCTAATGCCTTTTCAAAAATAAAAAAAAATTGTATAACCGCTGAATAGCCTAACGATATAACAAGTTTTTGGTTTTACTATCCCTTACTTTACTACTTACTCTACAACTACTACTTACTTTAGTTACTTTGGTTACTTTATATTATTAATATAAACTGTAAACACAAACAGAATTTGACAGCTCACTGGTAGACTAAAATTAGGGTAGGTGGGGGCAAAGCCACGCAATTTTCAGTATTTTTAACATTTTCGTCGAAAGGGGGTAGATAATCCCGAAATTTTAATTGGAGATGTTAGATTGAGATCCTACCTACAAAACCAATCCAAGTTTAAACTCTTATCGATGGTATTTTAGGAGAAATTTACAATTTAGTAGAAAAAAAATTCGCGGGGCTTTGCCTCGCAAAATGGGGCAAAAACACGCACATGCAAATCTTGGTGCCCAAGTGAAATAAACGTGGATAAACATAATTTTTCAGTATAAAACACTAAAATTAATGCTATTAATGTTGTTTTAATATTTCTAAGCCAACCAACAATATTAAATATAAATATGATCAGTTTTAATGAAAATTGTCAATCTGTTGTTGCAATTAATTTCAGATTGACCAGATATCTTTCAAAAGGGAGAAAGGATGGTTTTAGGTAGAAGGTTGACATCTCGTACACTTTTATTAACCTCTTTAGAGATCAAGTAGTCCCATTTTCCTTTTTGGGACGAATGCCTGAGATTTTTAAGCTGCGTACATTTGCCCCAAAACACCTGCGTGGATTTGCCCCGTTTTACATTATTTTGAAAAACAAGCCTTATTATTTTTAGAGACATGTTGAGGCAATTCTTTCAAAATGAAACTGAAGTTGAATTGCTATCTTATCATTGGGCTATCTGTTTGTATTTCTCCTCAAGCCCTATTTTATGTAATTTTTTAGTAAAAGATCAGAAAAATTACATCAAAATGATGAAAAACAAACTTTTGGCATTTTTTAAACTCATGAGTGACTTAGGGGTACGAATTTTCACAGAACAATAGGTCACAATAAGACAAACCAACTACCTGGGTTTCAACTTTTGAATCGATCATTAACAATTAAAAATCGTGGTGCGTGCTTTTGCCTCGTGCGGGTTTTTACCCCCACCTACCCTACATACTAAAAGTTAATATCATGTTAAAGCCCTAGTCATGAAATCTTTATAATGAAATGTTAACGAAATATTTTTTAACTAATGACCATTTTTAAAAATATGTTTTAAAAAATTACTTTGATTTACGAACCACAACTTGGTAATTTTTTAAAACTTTTTTTATAACTTCTTTAATAATTATGATCTCTCGAAATCCAAGGAAACGATAAGTCGAGAGGTATATCCGACGGACATACATTGTCCGTGTCCAAGGATATATCCGTGGATTTAAGGATATATCCACCTTATTTTAACCTCAAAGTCAGAAATTTTCTTTTCAATTCTCTCTTACCTTGGGAAAAAGACAAATTAATTCGAAATTCAAATATCTCTCTTTGAAAAGTTGCTTAGAGAAAATAGCTTTGGAACTACCAACCTCGTTCCACACAAATCGGTTTCCACGATAAACAAAAAAAGAAACAAACACTTATTCTTCTAAAATTTTGTACCCCCCACTCTCTTTCCCCCTTTTTCTCTTCTCTTTCTCTGACCAAATTGAAAATCGCGATACAAACAAATAAATAAATTCTCTCGTCATTACCTTCGAAACCCATCAGAGCCCTATGGCACTAAAATATGTGCATTCTGGTCAACATCATCAGGAAAAAGTTGGCCCCTTGTTATGGAAACAATAAATCAGACCCGATAAAAAGAAAAAAAGTTCGGTATTGTTATGAAGGGATTGGGGCATTAAGCCCGACAGAGGCTCCGACCCGAAACTGTTCGGTTGATCGATAAAAGCGCCATCTTTCGGCATTTTTACGAGCTGCCCGAATTCATTGGGATCCGTTTTAATGATATTTCTTTTGACGCCGCCTGTTAGTTGACATCCGCACCTGGTTCTTGTCATTAATAGTCACCGATGGATTGACCTGCGTGGGTGCTTTTATGTCTGCTATGGTGGGATGGAAAAGACAGATTTATTTCCTGGCATTGCGAACGGGTTTTCTTAGATATGATTGTTTTTCTGAGTGTTGTAAGAACAGCATGGAAAAACGAGCTTCTGTAAACCTTGGTAAACCGAGCTAAGGCATATTATCAATCCTGACATCCTAACCTAATGCATTGGGAGGAGGAAGTTTTTCTGGAAAGTAAAGTTTTCTGATCCTTGAGCATATTTATAAAGACTACTTTTTGGAATACGGCTGGTTATTTTGCTGCTTGTAAAAAGAGGTTCTCTTTTATGATTCGAAATGTTTATTAAAGATTAAAGTCCGAAAGCCACGTGAAAAACTTGGGACAAAGCAGTACTCGTACAATATAATGGGAATGGGTTATTCCACTCAATTTTGATGGTGATGTTAATTCATAAATGCAGAAAAAACATTTTGTACCATATCTGTGCGGCCTTCATTTGATTTGAACTCTTTTTCAAAATTTTTCTTGTCAAGGTGTTTTTCGTGGCGGTGGGACTAAATTGGATTAAATTAGTAATTAGTAATTGGGTTAAATTATCAATACTTGAAATTGGGTACTGCTCAACTCCAAGTTCTTTACAGGCTTTCACAGTGCTAGAAGTGCGGGGGGACGCGGGGTGTGACGGGTCCCCCACTTTTCATAAAAATAGCGAATAGCCATCCGTCCTTTCACTTTTATTTCTACTAAAATCCATCCCCTCACTTCTAAAATCCCTCCTTCCATTAAAAAAACTAGAAAATGTTACTCTAATATTTCTTTTTTAGTAACCTGCTTTACATACTTTTAACAGTTTTTTTCACAAGTTAAATGAGTATGATAATTTTAGTTCTTTCTGATTATAGACTATAGTGAAACTATTTATTGCATTGGATCATAGGTAACTAAATTCTTTAATAAGGAACTGTAATATTTGTAAATTAAACATGTTTTGTCCATAATTTAGGAAAACATTTGATATCTTTAATTCAACTAGGGTTGATCCAGTTATTAATCCAATGTTTACAAAAGCTTCATTTTTAATCTCAAAAGAAAATTTTTTTGAAGTAGAAGTATGTTTAATTTAATAAAACTTCAACTAAAATTTAAGCAGTGTTTTAATTAAGTTTTTTAAATGCTTGTACGCAGGGCCGTATTTAGGCACGTGCAACATGTGCTATAGCACAGGGCGGCAAAATTTTGGGGGGCGGCAGATTACAACAATCTGCCGCCCCCCAAAATCCCAATCCCAAAATCCGCCCCCCAAACAAACAAGATCCAAGGTGGCACTCTGGACAGTGTCCCGTCTTAGACCCAAAAATGTTCTTAAAATGAGTTAAAACCCTACTTTTACAAGTTAAGGGGGTCTGGGACACAAAAATCGTGAGATTTTCAAAAAATGTTTTTTGCTTTCAAAACGGAACCCTGTTTTTTCTGCTTAAAATGATGCTTGAATTATGTTTTTATCATAAATAGAACTGGAGTTATAATCATTTATTGCCGGCTGCTTTGGTATATCAAGCATTATATTTTCAACATTCAAATCCGGTTTTCTCTATGATGTGTTTTTTCACTGTTTCTCATCTTTAAATTGATATAAGTCAAGAACCGTTCAAGGTAAAGAGTTGAAATTTGAAATACATACTTTTTAAACACTTTACTTTAATTTGATCAAGGGAAATTTAAAAATTTTATATACTTTTTAAAATATGAATTTTTAAAAAGAAGTTGCATAAAAATTTCAAGAATTTTTTACTTAATTGTTCATATTTTTTCAAAAAATTAATATTTCTTAAAATGCCTTGACCAGAATACAGATAATATGTTTCTGTTTTATTAAGTGAAAACAATTTGAAAATTTATCAATAATATTTTGAGTTATATCAATTTTAAATGACCCCACTTTTTTAATGAAATTTCAATTTTTAATTTTTTAAAAAACTTTTTTAATACTTTTCGGATGTGATTTTGCTTAGTTGTTAGATGGTTGATCAGTATAAAAAATTTCAAAATTCTAAGTTAATTAGTAAAGTTTTTAGAAAATTGTGTCCCGGACCCCCTTAAATTTCAAAATTTCTCCTGCGGGAGGACCCCCATACCCCCCTGCGGTTCACAAGGGAATTTTCCGTGACACTTTTGAGAAAATCCCCGAAATTTTGTGTCAAGAGATAAAAGGGATGAACCTAAAAAGTTATCAAAATGATTTAAAACCCTACTTTTACAAGTAAATTTCAAAAATTTTTCTGACGGAGGACCACCAGACCCCCCAGTGGTACCACCAGTTAATTTTGCGTGACACAAATGTTCTTAAAATGAGTTAAACCCTACTTTTACAAGTTAAATTTCAAAATTTCTCCTGCGGGAGGACCCCCATACCCCCCTGCGGTTCACAAGGGAATTTTCCGTGACACTTTTGAGAAAATCCCCGAAATTTTGTGTCAAGAGATAAAAGGGATGAACCTAAAAAGTTCTCAAAATGATTTAAAACCCTACTTTTACAAGTAAATTTCAAAATTTCTTCCGGGGGAGGACCCCCATACCCCCCAGTGGTACCACAAGGCGATCTTACATGATACTCTTTTTTAAACCCCCCCCCAACATTTTGATATTTTGGTTCAAAAGGTTAAGACCCCACCTTTAAGCAGTAGACTTTTAAAAGAAACAAGAGGGGTATTTTCTTGAAACAGGAAATGAAATAGAGGAGGGCGGCAATGTATCGATATGCACAGGGCGGCAAAAACCCTAAATACGGGCCTGCTTGTACGGCAGAAAATTTAAAGATACCATCCTACTTTCAGAAATGCATGAATAAGACGTACTTGATAAAATTAAGACGAACATTAAATTTTTAAAAAGGGATAAAGGCACTTTCGGGGGTACTCGGGTATGGCCATCCCCCCACTTTTGTTTGACCTACTTCTACCACTGGGCTATCATTTTCATTTTTATGAGCTCCCATTCATCTATCTTTATTTGGATTTCTATAAGTACTAGATGGACAGAGAGGTAATTATTTGGAAAAGGTAATATGGTGACCAAAATATTCATTTCTATCTATATACACTCATTGCCATAAAAAATAGCGCACCAAGAAGGAAAAGTGATATCAAAGCCAAATTTATTTCCATGATTACCCATAGTATGAAGGTTAGTTGATAAAAAATTCAGCCTTCCTCGGTGTTAGGGGGCCGAGAAAATCGGTAAAAAGTGTTGACTCCATAGGTGTCCATAACCGCCGCCACAGGCCATGATATTGGGGGAGAGGGGATCTAAATGGACTTTTGGGGATTGGAGGACCATGCTGCCTCCCCACGTAGTCAAATTTCCTCTGGTGCACCCGCGGACGTTGCATACCAGACGTAGCATGCTTTTCCTCAAGACCGGACTTGTTTTGTGAGCATTGGTTCAAGAGAACGGGAAGGCTGGGGTAAAAATGCAACATAGGGGGCTAAGAAGAAAGCTTGGACATTGCGTGCAACATGTGTTTGTGTATTTTTCTCTTGAAACTTGTCCGCAGGCCAGGCTTGAAGGTAAGGACGGACAACAGCTACAAAATCTCAACGGTCCACGTCTGGTTGGTAAATGTACTGGTAAATCATACTCAGGAGTTGCAGAAATGGGATTCAATGCACCACCACTCCGTTACCTTGAATCACCACTCCGTGTGATGATTAGAAAATCCACAGCTGAGCGCGCTCTCTCCATGTGTCTTCGAACTCATATCCGGTGCTGCAGAACGAAGCAGGATTCTCTCATAAGCCCAATTTCATAAAAGTGAGGTGATCATTCCCTTATTTGGTGCACTATTTGAAACAGAAAGGCCAATGGTCAGTCCCATGTTTACAGACAAAGATGTACGAAGCTATGCGGACCAAACGCGCAATCCACAGTACTGCAAACGACATCCCTTCCACTGCCTCATCTCCTCAGTATGATTTACCGGTACATTGACCAACCAGAGCTGAACGGTTGAGGTTTTGGAGCTGGTTGTCCGTTCTTACCTTCAGGCCTGGCCTGCTGACAAGTTTCAAGAGAAAAATAAACAAACACATGTTGAATTCAATGTCCAAGCTTTCTTCTTAGCCCCCTATGTTGCATTTTTACCCCAGCCTTCCCGTTCTCTAGAACCAATAATGCTCACAAAAAGTCCGGTCTTGAGGAAAAGCATGCAACGTCTGGTATGCAACGTCCGCGGGTGCACCAGAGGAAATTTGACTACGTGGGGAGGCAGCATGGTCCTCCAATCCCCAAAAGTCCATTTAGATCCCCTCTCCCCCAATATCATGGCCTGTCGCGGCAGTTATGAACACCTATGGAGTCAACACTTTTTGCCGATTTTCTCGGCCCCCTAACATCGAAGAAAGCTGAATTTTTTATCAACTAACCTTCATACTATAAGTAATCATGGAAATAAATTTGGCATTAATATCTCTTTATCTTCCTGGGGCGCTATTTTTTATGGCAATGAGTGTATATATTATTTTAAGTTAAGTGTAGCAACTCTCCTTTTCTCCTTAGTGTCGAAATACGTCAAAATAGATTTTAGAGGAGTTTGTGGTTACTATAAAACAAATACAAAGAAGGATTAGAGACCAACTTTGTCTAGGATTTCCTATTTTCATAACTAAAAATAGAAAAACCTTGCCAATTTTGCCAGTGGAGAAATTTTTAACATTTTTAAAATATAATCTATAAAAGTCTTGAAAAATTTAAAATGCCCAATTAACATTTAAGACGATGCACTTTACTCCAACTCTAATTATTCATTTTTTCCCTCTTGTTTGGTTTAAAACTAAATCTCTTTAAATATATTTATTAGATTCTACATTTTTTAGAAAGATTACTTTCTATGCTTAAGAAAACTAGAAATAAAATATAAGTCTACTTGGATCTATATTCTTGGATCTATACTATATACACTGCTGGCCATCCAAAATGGTACACCAAGAAGGAACAGAGATATCAAACCCAAATTTATTTCTATGATTGCACATAGTGTTAATGTTAATTGATTAAAAATTCAGCCTTCCTGGATGTTAGGGGGCCGAGAAAATAGCTGAGGAGTGTTGTCTCCATAGGTGTCCATTACCGCCGCCCCACGCCATGGTATTGAGTAAAGGAGGCTCTAAATGGACTTTGAGGGATTGGAGGACCATGTTGAGTCCACAGGCAATCAAAGTTCAGGTGGTGCACCAGCGGACGTGGCATACCGGGCTAGGTGATTTCTCCTCTTCCATCGGACATGTTTTAGAGCGTTGGTTCTTAAGAACGGGTAGGTGAGGGTAAAAATGCAACACAGGGGGATAAGAAGAAAGCTTGGACATTGAGTTCATCACGTGGTTGTGCATTTTTCTCTTGAGACTTGTACGCAGGCGAGGGTTGAAGGTAAGGGTTGTCAACAGGTTGTCAAACCTCAATACTGCAGCTCTGGTTAGCCAATGGGCCGGTAATTCATACTGAGGAGGTGTGGGATTGGAATGCATGTCGTTTACAGTGCAGGGGACTGCCCGTTTGGCAAGCATAGCTTCAGAAAAATTCCAATCTTCAACCCATGATTTGGCGTTGGCAACAGTGCTCTAAATAATGAAATTGACATCTCAATGTGATGACACAGAGTTTATGAGAGTATCCCAATGCGGTCTGGAGCACCACGATAGTTGGAAATGACTCTATGACAGCGAGAAAAAAGAGCACTCGGCTGTTGATTTTGTAATCGTCAAATTTCTTCTTTACGCAGAGTAACAAAGTAGTGAAGTATTGGATTCCACTCCAACACCTCCTCAGTATGATTTACAGGCACATTGACCAACCACAACTGCAGCATTATGTTTTGACAACCTGTTGTCCACCCTTACCTTCAACCCTAGCCTGCGGACAAGTCTCAAGAGAAAAATGCATAACCACGTGATGAACTCAATGTCCTCTCTTTCTTCTTATCCCCCTATGTTGCATTTTCACCCTGACCTCTACCCATTCTTAAGAACCAACGCCACAAAACATGTCCGATGAAAGAGGAGAAATCACCTAGCCCGGTATGCAACGTCCGCTGGTGCACCACATGAACTTTGACTACCTGTGGACTCAACATGGTCCTCTAATCCCTTAAAGCCCATTTAGAGCCTCCTTCACTCAATATCATGGCGTTGGGCGGCGGTAATGGACACCTATGGAGACGACACTCCTCACCGATTTTCCCGGCCCCCTAACATCCAGGAAGGCTGAATTTTTAATCAATTCACATTAATACTATTTGAAATCATAGAAATAAATTTGGATTTGATATCTTTTTTCCTTCTTGGTGTACCATTTTGGATGGCCAGCAGTGTACTATTAGGGTGGTCCTAAGTATAATGGAAAAAATTTTTTTCGGAATTTTTGAAGTCGCACCCCCTAATTTTTTTACTTATGGGGTTGTAAGTAACTGGTAAAAATTTTATCCGAATCGGTAAATATTAACACGTGCCGCAAAAGGGATGAAAATCTGAAAAAACATCAAAATTATCAAAGCTTTGAAAAATCATAAAATTCATTTAAAATATATTATTTGATTTATTTCAATACTTTTTTAACAGAAAATGCTTAAACATGAAGAATATTTTACTTTATAGCCTTTGACCATTTTTTAAAGGTGTTGTATTTGCTCCTTATTATGCGTTAAAATATTGTTTTACTCCACAATGAGCTTGATTCCCCTTTTTGCAGAAACATTTACAACAGACTATTACTGACGACTTTAAATTCTTCCTGATAATATCATCACAAGTTCCACGTTAAAGTATTTCTAGAAATAAAGTCTGAAGATAACTTAAAAACCTTCGAAAAAGTTTTCGGTTAATTTTGCCCCAAAATCGACTAGAATTATCTCAGAGTTTTGCCAGTTTTTCACAACTAATTTACGACCACTCTCATACATGGGTGGATTCTTTCTCTTTAAACTCTTTGGCAACTTATTGTTGTGTGGGGACAATCGCATCAAAAAAGGCTAAGGCAACTGTTTCCTCCATCAAGAAACCCTCCATGAGTAATCATTTTCAATGCTGCCATAGACATATTTTCATTATTTCCTCTGTAGAAAACAGGCCCTCGTGAATTTCAAATCTTTAAATGTGGCTTTGTGAGCCATTTACACATCAAACTAGACCCAATAAATATACTCGTACCTTTTAATCCTTGTAGTTCTCGATTATCCAAATTAACCTCGTTTCTAAAAATAAAAATGTTTAAGCAATAAATTGCTTTAGTCATCCACCTAGCATGATGGAAAGCACCAACGTTGTATAAATTTAGTCATTTTTGCTTCTCGATTTTCTAAAAATGCTATAGTCCACTGTAGAAATCTTTATAGCCATACCTCGGTCGGTGTTCAAGAGCACTCAAAGTTCAAACTTACGAATTTCTTCTTTGTCTCTTCCGATTGTGTGTTTCCAAAGATTTTTGAAAAAATTTAAATAAAAGTATATAAGGTCCAAGGGATACAGTAACACAAGCTTCAAATGCCTTTTTTTAACACAAATTCATAAATTAACACTAATTTCAGAAAATAAAAATATATTATTTGAACTTAAGCTTATAAAATTCAGACTAAATTTCTATGCAAGGCTTTTAATTATGATGAATTACATTTAAGTTGAATTACATTACATTGAATTACGTTTAAAATCTAATTTTCATTGCTTTGAACAAGTTTTGTTTTTTGTCGGGAAACCCTCGTAGGACCCAACCCTCGTCCACTTTACCTTAAATCCTCCATTGGAATATACTTATAATAATGAATTACACCCTGAAATATATGCAGTAACCATAGTGTTGGAGGTTTTAAAGTTAATCTCAAAATACATGAAGATATACATACAGCCTTTGAAAGTTCTTTTTGAGAACGCCCGCCAGCGTCTACTGTCATGCGGCGTAAATGGCGCCGGAGCCGGCTTTTCTCCCTGAGTGGTGACGGACTCTTGCGCTTTTACCGTAGTATAACTTCAATCGCTTTGCGGCACGTGTTAATATTAAAATATTTAAAAAATATTTGGTATACTTTCATTTCATACCTTAAGGAAAAAAGTTAGGGGTTGCGACCGAAGAAATTCCGAGTTTGAAAAATTAGGACCACCCTAATATACTATATACTTGGAATCTAGTTTAATAAATAGTGTTTTAGCACACCCAAATCACTATAATATTATAATTTTATTTATAAAGCGTAAGAGTTTATAGATAGCTTTAATACTTGACTAGCCAATCGCAAATGGATAAAAATTAAAATGATATAATAAATATATTGAGAAAAAATAAATGCAATCTGTTTGACAGTTTTCGTGTAATTTAAAAACCAATACTTTAGAAAAAACTTCACTAACATTTTTGGATGAAATAAAATCTGATGAAGATGAATGTTCAATAGTTTCCATTGAACCATCATTTACGTTTGGTTTAAAAACTTCTGAACGTAACTTCCATTAGCAGCATTCTGAACGCCGTACAATCCCTGTACACACACATTTAGTTTATAGTTAGAGTACAACCAATAAATCACTGGCTTCAGTTTTCTGTAATCTTTAGAGTTTTTCGTTATATAAGATTACTTTGGTCCATTATTATTCCTAATAAAGCGAGTGGTGTGACATCATTTCTTATATAATGAAAAAAGAAAATCAAGTTCTTCACGTGTTTTGTTTTACATTTTTTTCCAGGTGTATTTTCAAGATCCATCAATCGAACTGTAAAGCTGGAGTTTTTTCCAACAAGACTATTTATTTGATAAAACTGCTGAAGTGCAAAAATGAATGTTCTCAAACTGTGAATATTTACTGGAATCACTGAAATAAAGACTGAATTCTAGGTAAAGAAAAAACCTTCAAAAGTGTAGTCATTTTCATAACATAATTTAAAAGGTTTAAATTTTAAATATTAATATTATTTTTTAATTACAAATCAATATCAGATCACTAAATATCGTAATGATCTATACATAGTTTTTTAAAACAATAGATAGTATTTGACTATTGTAGATATGTAACGATGTTTAACATGTGTTAGGATGTCGTTTAACATGTGTTAACGATGTTAACATGTCGTTAACATTAGCACATCCAAATTACAAGGACTATTACTTAATAGAATGTGTAAGACATTGATATTAATTTAAGAAAATATCAAGTATTTCATAAAGTTACAATTTTTGGTGAACTTATATTTTCATGCTTAGCTTTTAAGTTATTACGTATTACTTTTAATCACAAAATAAGTTGGTACAAGTGACGGTATAAGCAATGTAATAGTTAAAATAAATCTTACGAGCTTTTTTATACTTCGATATTTTAAACTTTAAAGTAACAGAAAGTAAGCACAATAAAAATAAATATTCCTAAGTATACAAAGGATGCCATGATTGTTGAAAACTCGTAATTAGTACAACTATTGGGGAAATTAATTTAAATACTTCTTAGTAATTATTCATTTTTTAATAAAAACGGTTTTTAGATAGAGTATACCAATTAGAAACCTCTTTCATAATTAGACCAAAATGTTCCGTTTAAAAAGGTTTTACTTATTCTTTAATTTAGAAACCTTTCTTCATTTATATAAACCACTATACAACAGTGTTTTTAAAACATTCTATCTTTAGTTACATTCTTGTTCCCTCACTAGTGTCCCTAGTGTCATCCCCATTAAAGAAAGATAATTTTGGATTTTAGCAGGAGAGAAGTGTATATAATAGTCACAATGTATAATATATAATGTCATATTTATTTATTTATTTATTTTATTTTTCACAAATTGTCATAAGAGACATAAAAGTCCATTTACATGACAAGAAACAGTTAAAAAACACCAAAAGGTAAAGAGAAACACAAAAAACACACACAAAGTAAAAGAAGATCACAAAAAAGATATGAAAGGACTTTCTAAAATTTTCAAATGAGTTTTTAAAAAAAATATGCTTCTTACGTATAGTGCCGTCGACTGTGCCGCTGAATCCAAAAACGTTTAAAATCCCATTGACCGTTCTATAGCTGAATTTAACTGCTGCTGAATGGTCGACGGTATCATACGTAAGTACCAAAAACATCGTTGCTATAATTTCGAATCTCCCCCCACACCACCCGAATTATACCAGAACTAAAAAGGGCAATCGCGATTAAAAACTAACTCCAAACCAAAAAATTAATAAAGTAATACATAATTCAAAACATTTTCAATTCCTCTTCATAAAAAACATAGGGGATTCACACCCAAAACAGACTCATCAATTGATTTTTTAACACAACATCTCAACTCCACTTCACCTCATAACCTCCACTACCATCACCCACCCACCCCATAACCACTAACTCAACTGAGAAAACTTCTTCCAACAGGCAGCGCCCTCTTCCTTCGCATCCTCCCAGCGTGCTCTTCACCCTCCGCCAGAGCGATGGGCCTCCGCTCGAGCAGGGCCGCTCAGCCCCCTCCGTCGGAGGAGCCCTTGGAGGCGCCCCCAACGCCCCCTGCGCCCGACCCCCGACTGCCCCTCACCGCCCGACAGCTCTTCGCCATCACCAAGTCATGGAAGGGCATCGCGCGTGCCATGGAGCCCACCGGCATCACCATGTTCGTCAGGTGAGTTAGATACGAGTAAATTGTTTGGTAAATTAATTTCAGTTTGATTTGTTGTGCTCAAATGTACTGCTATAACCAACGATAGTAAAAGGGTCACGTGATTTTGACAGACTCGGAGGGCAGAAGCTGAGGGGCAGTTGATCGAAAGAGGAAGATACATTTACTCCCTCTAACCTTAGTTAGACCCTCTATATACATAAAAACCAGTATATTTTAAATAAAATAAAAAACACTGAAGCAAAAAATCGCGTGACCCTTTTACTATCGTTGGTTAAAGCAGTAGAGAGGTGTGTGAGTTGGAATGCTATGAGAGTGACGTTATGAAAAGCGTTTGTTTTTCTTTATAATGCATTGCGTCGCTTAAGGCGCAAAATGACATAACTGCATTTTCCCTATTTTGCAGGAGATGAAAAAAACAGTTTGGCTATTAATTAAAGAAAATAATTTTGTTATAGTTTTAAACCTTCATTTTAGGCCTTTTTGACCTGGGATTGAGATGAAACGCTTCTCTGTGGCGGCGTCCCTAACAGTATCAATGAAAGGCGTGCAATTATGTCATTTTGCCTTACGAATGCAGTTATGCTAAAATGACAAAATTGACGATTGCAGCGATTTGAGTCATTTTTTTTCGCAAAATCGTTGGTGCCAGGTGATCCGGGGCCGGGATTTGCATAAAGATTGCTGCATAACTCAAAATGGCCAAAATGTCAGTTATGTCATTTTGCGCCTTAAGCGACGATTGCCTATATTCTCGCTAACACTTTTTAATTTCTGCACTCATTCAATTTAACTAAACAGGGTGTCTCAAAAGGTTAGTGCCAAACTCAACATGCTGGTCTGGCATTCTATTACAAACACGATTTTGTTGGGAAACCCGCTGCAAACTGCTAGAGGAAATGTTCGCCAGTGAAGGGGCAACGTTTAGCATCAATATTCTACGAGAAAACTTCAATTATGATTAAATATTCAAAGAGAACGCCCCTTAAAATCCCTGTAAACCAAATTTCATTATATTACACCCATAATTAGCAGAGAAAATCCCCTTCTTTTTTACTTCCAATTTTATTTCATTTTTTTCAGACAGTCTTTAAATCAGAAAGTTATTTTCTTTGCTAAAACCGGTTGAATTTAATGAAATATGGTTTACAGGGGTGTTCATCATCTTTGAATATTTAATAATAACTGAAGTTTCCCCGTAGAATATAGATGTTAAACGTTGCCCCTTCACTGGCGAACATTCTTCTCTAGCGGACACAGTTTACAGCGGGTTCCCCAACAAAATCGTGTTTGTAATGGCATGACAGACCAGCATGTTGAGTTTGGAACCAACATTTTGATACACCCTTTTAAGTTGTTTGGTAAATTTTGAATGTTTTGAAAAGCATTTATTTTCCGATTTTCTCTTTCTTTTTAATTTCTTCCATCATTCTATTTGATATTATATTTCTCCCACATTCCCCTCTCCTTAATAAGGAGTCCTTATGTTCTTTTCCTTCTTTCCATCTCTGTTCTTGGATATTTTCTCGCACCCCCTTCTTTTATTTTCTCTCTCACTACCTTTTTTTTAAATTCCATACATTATTGCTTATCATAATACTCTCTTTTATTTATTTCATAATATTTTCCTTAATTCTATTTATCTTTTCTTAATTCCGTTTCTCTTTACAAAGTTTCTTATCATCCACTCTCCAATGCTTTCTCTTTTTCATCTCTCGCTTATCTTCATCCTTTTACTCTCCTACCACTTTACCACTTTTCATTCTCTCTTTCTTTTTGTCTCCTCCTTTCTTTCTTAGTCTGCAGAATTTACCCTTTCTCCCTTTTCTTTACAAAAGAAAAGTTCTATTAGGGCTAAAAAATTAATCAAGATAGTTCGGTACAATTAAAACATAGTTTATACCTTGCCTAAAAAAACTGTCATATAAATTAGATAAATTTTTTTGTAAGAGCGATTTAACAGATAAAAACAAGGTTGTTTGATTTTCATTAAGTCTTTAGGGAACATCCATAAATTACGTGAGGTGAAAAAGGGGGGGAGGGGTTTGGTAAAATCTCACCAAATCTCACCAAGGGGGGAGGGGGGTAGATTAAAATCTCACGTCAACTTTTTAAGTTAGAAATTAAACGATTTTTTAAGTATGAAAAAGGAATAATACCCACAGATAAGATACTGTGGTGATTTTTAGGCGGAATAATGTCCTTTTCCCCCACATCATTAATAATGGAAAAGTTTTAGGTGCTGTGAAGCACAAAATGCAAACGAATAGGATAGAAAATGATTTTTAAAGGTTCATCTAGGTAAATCTCACGTGGGGGGAGGGGGGTCCAGCAAAATCTCCCTAAATCTCACCAAGGGGGGAGGGGGGTCCAGATTTTGGAAAAAACACCTCACGTAATTTATGGATGTCCCCTTAAAGTATCGATTGTTTAAAAAGAGATGGATAGAAGGAAGCGTTTGCAAAATATATAATCATGCAAAATAAATCAAGGAAAGTCTTATAAACTGTTTGGATTTCAAATTAAGTATTTTAATAGTTCGAAATTAAACCTTAATAAATTTTTTACAAAATTACCAAGTGCAAGTCATATTACTTGAAAATATTGTTGAAAAATAAATTTATTTTCGCAAACCTACCTTAAGAATTTTAATTCTCTTTCATTTATTGTCGCTTTTATGTTTCAGAGTTTTTCTCTTATTTCTCATTCCTTTGTTCGAATTTATTAAATTCCAGTCATTATTACACAGTTTCTTGGAAAGCTTCCCAATAAGAAATTGTTTTCAGATGAATTGATCCTTTCAGAGTGAAAACATTAGCCTTTTCAAAGGATCTCGATTATTTTTAAGTCTTCTTTCACAATAGTCTTAATACCGTGAAAACTATTCCATGCGTACCTTCTTCCTACGGTCTTGAATTCCTCTTGGTGATTTTTTCATGATGTGTAAGTGTGGGTTAAAACTGCTTTTAAACAATAGATGGGGGATCAAGCGAAGTCCTCTTTGATGAAAATGTATCCGTGTTGTTTGAATAAAAATTAAAAGTTTTTATTGCACACATTAGACTTTATTTTTATTCAAAGCCTCTCTTTATCATCTTTTATAAATAAAAAATGCATAAAATCCCAAGGACATATAATTTTTTAAATTAATGCTGTTGGAGTTTTATTTATGACCATCAGAAAATAAGCATTTTAATGTAGTAAAACTTGTCAATATTGCACTCATGTTTTATTGGCTATAATATACGCAATTAAGCACGAGTGCAACTTTAGTATATAGTAACTTTATTCTTTCATCCTAACGGTAAAAGTTTTTCCCCGCATTCTAGCTCTTTTTCAATTTTAATAAAGTTCAATTTACAAAAACATAATATTACATCTAAATTATGGTCAGTCCAGTTTTATGCAAGAAAATGAAATTTAATTTGCTTTATTAAAGGCTGGAATTTATTTGAAAACAGAAGCATTCCTTGTTGAAAACTCATTTTCCTAAAAGCATACACTGCGAGCCGATCTAGTTTTTATTATTAAATCCAGCCAGCCTTTAATAATCAAAAACATCGTAAATTTTTCTTGTCAAGGACAGGCCAAGTTAAATCGTCTTTGCTTTATTCCCTAGCATCTTCTCTGAAAAGTCCCGACTTCTTTAAGAATAAATAAATACAATCCTGAAAGAAAAACTTTTTTTCTATGTTCAAGATTGTTCTACCTACTCAAATTAATATAAATTACAAAAAAATTAATAACCATAATCGATAATTGAAAAAAACAACAGCATTTTTAAAAAATGGAGTTCAGTGGAATATCATTTCTTAATTTTTCTATAAAGATAAAGATTATTTTAGTACACCTTTAATAAATTGCAATTTCCCTAACCCATAACTAGTAAGATTATTTCTGTAGTTATTTGTATGAATTATCCTTATTTTCAGACTCCCGTTTAGATTTTAGAATAATACATATACTTACTTATTAGCAACACATTTTCCTTAAGCTCATATGAATAAAAGGATAATTATTCAATTTGAGCCATCCCCCCGAACTTTTTCTGTGCTCCAAAATGAATATTGGGTAACATTTTTGTGTGTGCTTGTGTTTTTAATTTTTGTGTGCTTTTTTGTCCATTTGTTATTTCTTCTCTTTTTTATATTTGGTTGAGAGAATGCTTAATTCCTTCAGGTGAAGGTAGGATGTATATTACGGTGTAAAACTGTCGTAATATTGTTATAATCTTTAAAAAGTTGTTTAGTATAATTAAACCTTATATAATCCACTTTTGTTTATCTTAAGAAATACTGTTATAGTAATGTTTTAAGCTCATATTTATTTTCCTATAGTACAAAAACTCCATTACATTGAAGTAAACCTTATTTATATATTTTTTATTGAGTACACTTTATTCCAGTTTCTCAAAATATCTCTGTTACGTTTCCTGAAAATCACAACACGCTTCCAATCTTATCACAACAAAATGTAGCGAAGCAGACTGCATTGATACTCAATTTACTGTACTTCGAAAATAAACAGTCCTCTATTTCTTTAGAAAACCATTCACTGAAACAGTTCAATTGAAAAATTGTTCAAAACCAGTTTTAGTTTAAAGTGTATGAGGAAATGTTAGAGATGAAATATTTTGTTTTGAGAATCGTTTTTTAAGACATCAAAACATATGTCCTTGATATTTTCTTATTTTCATTTAAAACTAGAATAAAATAAGTAAAAAAAAAGATTTTTTAAAAAACGCTTTTATTAAACGCTTTTATTCTACTTGCTTTTGGCGGCGTTTTACGGGTGGAATTTTAAAACTCGATTTTCGGGCACTTCCCGATATGTCAGGGCCCCGAAACTTTACACATCGGTGGAACCCTCATGACACTCCAATATCCAACCATTATCTAGTCAAACAACCAAAGGATTAAGTTAATTAACGAGTATTTTTAATTAACAGAAAAAACAGAATTTGAGACCTTTCCCAAGGGGCTATTCTCCCTAAACCGTGCACAGCTGTTTATAAGACATAACTTCATCATATTCAAAAGTCAAAACGAGAATTGCCCAGTAATTACGATAATTATAGACTATTAATCACTTTTTTTCTTTCTGGATTCTTGTACATAATATTTCAGGCACTTCCAAACGATATAAAGTTCTGAAACTTTGCACCGTGGTGGAAACTCGATGACAATGCAATATTCAATCATCAACTAGTCAAAACCTCCGTAATTTAGGTAATTAACGAGTGTTTTTAGTTATCCTTTTAATTCATATTTGAGACACTTCCGTGAAGCCAATGGCTCCCAAAACCTGTAAGATAATAAACTAGGTATATAACTACAATATTTAATCTTCAAAATGTGATTTCCTACCTTCCAATTAAGATAATTAGCGATTTAAGATAATAACTGCGAGAAAGAAATCAATCGCCAGAAAAGCGAGAAATCGCCGAAAATTTATCCCATCCCGAGGAAGCGAGAAAGAACTTTTATAATTTATGGACTACTGAAAAGAGTGGATAATACTGTTTACTCCTTGATACACTAATTCTGAGTTTTATTTTTGTCTGGGCTTACGATTGGTTATTATTTTATCGAATGCATTTTCTTTTTCTTGTGAATATTTTTGGTATGGATGGATTTCATCGGTGAAAGAGCGGATGCGCGCTTAATCGCTCCGCTCTGTAATTATAAGGATACCCCTAGCAATATTAAATATATTTTAATTAACTTTGTTGTTTCTCGTGTGTCACCCCTCCCACAAAATTGGGAAATAGGCTCAGAATGAGTCGCGGGACCATTTTTTTCGTCGTCGCCAGCGCTGAACTGTTGCTCGCGAACCCATCATATAGTAGAAAACTAAAATTATAAGATTGAACATAAGATTAAATATGGTTGAAATAAATATTTTTTTAGTTTTTGTTTAAAAAATACGATGACTAAAAAGTAAAAAATAAAATAAGTAAAAAAAAGATTTTTTAAAAAACGCTTTTATTGAGTGTTCTAAAAGGTCAAAAATAATTTATTCGGTTTGACAAATAATTTATTGGGAAATAGAAAATAACTTTTTGGTAAGTAAAAAATAACTGATTTTCTAATCACTAAAAATAAAAGCGTGGGCGCTAGTAATTCTTTATTCACTATTTATTCCAAATTCTTTATTCTATGTTCCATGGGGTAAAATTTACAAATTTCTCATTTGTGAGGTTTGGGTGGGATGGATTCACTTTAAATTCTCTATTAGGTATTTTTTATGTAAAATTACACATAAATACCGATGTAATGGCCTAGTGGTTAGAGCATCTGACTGCAAAGCCGTACGTCTGGGGTTCGATTCCTCGTTCGGCATAGATGTTAGTGTTACTGTACTTGAATTTACCTATAAGGGTCCATACCGTCAGGTGAATTTGTACAAATTTAAAAAAATAAATAAAAAAGTTTTAATTAAAAAAAATATATAAATTACTAGCGCCCACGCTTTTATTTTTAGTGATTAGAAAATCAGTTATTTTTTACTTACCAAAAAGTTATTTTCTATTTCCCAATAAATTATTTGTCAAACCGAATAAATTATTTTTGACCTTTTAGAACACTTCTATAAAAGCGTTTTTTAAAAAATCTTTTTTTACTTATTGAAGTGTTCTAAAAGGTCAAAAATAATTTTTTCGGTTTGACAAATAATTTATCGGGAAGTAGAAAATAACTTTTTGGTAAGTAAAAAAACTGATTTTCTAATCATTAAAAATAAAAGCGTGGGCGCTAGTAATTTTTTAAATTTAAATTTTTTTACAGGACAGTAACAGTAACATCCCTGACTAACGGGGATTCGAACCCCAGACGTACGGCTTTGCTGTTAGATGCTCTTACCACTAGGCCATTACGTCGGCATTTATGTATAACTTTATATAAATAAAAATACCTAATAGAGAATTTAAAGTGAATCCATCCCACTCAAAACTCATGAATGAGAAATTTGTAAATTTAACCTCATAGAACATACAATAAAGAAGTTAGAATAAATAGTGAATTAAGAATTACTAGCGCCCACGCTTTTATTTTTAGTGATTAGAAAATCAGTTTTTTTACTTACCAAAAAGTTATTTTCTACTTCCCGATAAATTATTTGTCAAACCGAAAAAATTATTTTTGACCTTTTAGAACACTTCAATAAAAGCGTTTTTTAAAAAATCTTTTTTTTTACTTATTTTATTTTCTACTTTTTAGTCATGGTATTTTTTAACAAAAACTCACAAGAAAAAATGTATTTATTTCAACCATATTTAATGTTATGTTAGGATGGAATTTTAGTTTCATGTATAAAAATTTTTTTTCACATATCTGACTAAGTAGAACAATCCTCTGACGACTCAGCAGGACAATCAACTCCAAAGTTAATTAAAACCTAAAACCTATTTAATATTGCTGGGTACGTTATAATAACAGAGCTGAGCGGGAAAAATACCTCGCACAAAGAATATACCTCGCATCGCTCACTCGCCGATGAAATCCATCGATATCAAAAAGATTCACAATAAAAAGAAAGCATTCAACAAAATAAAAAAAACAATCGTAAAAAACTCAGAATTAGTGTGTGTGTATCAAGGAGCAAACAGTACCATCCAGTCTTTTCAGTAGTCAATAAATTATAGGAATACGTACATATTTTTCTTATCTCGCCATTCTTCGGGATGGGACACCTATTTTCGGCGATTTCTCGCTCTTCTGGCGATTTCTTTCTCGAGGTTATTATCTTAAATCGCTAATTATCTTAATTGTTAATTGGAAGGTAAGAAATCACGTTTTGAAGATTGAATATTGTAGTGATATACCTAATATATTATCTTACGGGTTTTGGGAGCCATTGGCTTCACGGAAGTGTCTCAAATTTGAATTAAACGGATAACTAAAAACACTCGTTAATTACCTTAATTACGGAGGTTTTGACTAGTTGATTATTGAATATTGCATCTTCATCGGGTTTACACCATGGTGCAAAGTTTCAGATATTTAAATCGTTTGGAAGTGCCTGAAATTTTATGTACAAGACTTTGTAAAATAAAAAAGTGGTTAATCGTCTGTAATTATCGTAATTACTGGGCAATTCTCGTTTTGACTTTTGAATATGATGAAGTTATGCCTTATAAACAATTGTGCATGGTTTAGGGAGAATAGCCCCTTGGGAAAGGTCTCAAATTCTGGTTTTTCTGTTAATTAAAAATACTCGTTAATTAACTTAATCTTTTGGTTGTTTGACTAGATAATGGTTGGATATTGGAGTGTCATGAGGGTTACACCGATGTGTAAAGTTTCGGGGCCCTGGCATATCGGGAAGTGCCCGAAAATCGAGTTTTAAAATTCCACCTGTAAAACGCCGCCAAAAGCAAGTAGAATAAAAGCGTTTAAAAATAGACTGACTTCGTTGGTGTCATAATTTCAGAATTTTTTTATCATGAAATGAATCCCTAGCAGAGATAATTGATTGGAAATTTTTTTGTTGGATGCGCGAAGAACTATATTTAAAATATTAGCTGTGTTTAAATAAATATCATTGTGTAAAAAAATTAAAAATTATTTAATAAAAAGTGTCCTAGATGCCCCACTCTCCCCTACAGTTGATCCTACTTTACCCCTAAAGTGTTTTTCCAATTCAGCTCATAATTTTAAAAAAAAAATTAATATAGAATAGTGAGCTATCATTAATATGACACATTAATAAAAATTCAAATGCAATAGAAGAAAATAACACAAGACAAGAGAATTAATTCAGTAGGGTGGATTGGGGTAAATTGGGTCTTGGGGTAAAATGGGCCAGTTTTAATTAACTCGTTATTAATCAAATTTAAATTGAATTATTTTCACTCATTTTTTTTGTACGAAGTGTATATTTGGACGGCCAAAACGGCCAGTGGCGCATGCGCTGTAGGTCTCGTGATTACGTAGCAGTCTCGGCGCTTAGTGATGGAACCCTTGGATGGAACCAATGGAACGCCGAGCCGTGGAAAATAGAGTAGAGTTTAGTTGAAAAATGGCCGTCCAAATATACAGTGCCTTTTTTGTATTATAATCTTTTATCCCTTGGCAACATTTTCGTCACAAATTTAGATTAATGAATTTAAGAACTGAAAAAATATTTTATTTGAACGGTAAATGGTGTTGTCGAAAAAACAGGGTTTACCAACTTCCAAATATCTATATATTGTAAAAAACTACAGCAGACTTTTGTAATATTTTTTCATAAAAGAAAGTCTGAGAGACATTTCAAGCCAATCAGCTTAGAAAAATATAAAATATTTTATCTTTTATAACAATATTTTGTACTTGGGGTAAAATGGGTCATAGTTAGGAGGCCTTCTGTATTAAGTAAAAACAATGTTTTTAACTTATTTCCTTCAATACATTGAACAGTCAAACAAGATTATTATTTTTTTTCTCCAAATACAGTATTTTAGTTGCTACATTTGAACAATGTTCCTTAACTTCGGACGTTTACAATTTCATTAAAGTATAACTTAAAACTAATTTCTTCAGATAAAAACGGCTTAACAGATTGCCTTTTTTCTTATTTTCAAGTATATTTAGTAATAAATATATTTTGACATCTTTTTGCAATGAAACCAATTTTACCCTACGTTGGGGTAAAGTAGGTCATTACTTTGATGCTAAGTTTAACAAACTTATAGCGTAAAAATATTAGATAAAATTAGATGAAAATGTTCTGAAGGATTGTAATGTCAAGATCCAATTGAAATCATTAAAAAGTAATAGTTTTGATGAAATAAAACTTAGAATGTGAAAGTACCTAAAAATTGACCCATTTTACCCCAACCCACCCTAATTCATTTTTCAAACAAGGAAAGAAAATCAGTTAAAGATTATTACTTAGTTGGGAGTACAAAGTCGAAGGAGTTTTTGCATAAATCTACTTGCTATTTCAGTGATTGTATCTCTTGTATAACAACATGAAAATATCGAATCTATCGAAGAAACTGAAGATATAAGCCTTAAGAATTATTAATAAACATAAGTATTTATTAAATATTTACATTTGATACCCATGGGGACAAGACAGAGTGAACCTGGTCCTATTCCTAAATTAATTCCTCCTCCTGGTACTCCTCCTCCTAATTAACCAACATAAATACTTTGAATCATTACACTTTTTTGAACCATTAAATAGTCTTTCAGCAAGTAAATTTTAATATTTTTAGAATAAAGTTCAAAATATTTAAGAAAATAAATATAAAAGATAATAAAAAAATCCAAAGGAAATAAACTACACCTGCTTTGATACAAATAAATCAGTACTCTGAAGTTCAAGTTCGATATCGCAAAGTTGAGGAGGGAGGTATGACACAGGGAGGGGTTATTTGGTTTGGAGCCAAGTGGTCCGGAGCCGTCGCGGCTACTGTTCGGATTTGAGGACCGAAGAAAGATTGATGAGTTTTTGCTTAATGGAATCGCCATCCAGATCGGGAAACAAGACATGATTGTGCAGGAAAAACAAAGCTTGAGCTGTTGTCACGAGGCATCAAGTGGTTTTCGGAGTTTTCGAGATGCTATTAATGCAAAATGCTCTTTATGCGTCTTGCTGTTGAGCGATTTCGTTTATAAGGATGGGAGAGGCCGCTTAATCGTTTGTCTGTGTTACTTTGATTTTCTCTTTTTAGTTCGGAAGGAATCCTTAAAAGTTGTGAAATTAATGTTACGTTAGGAGGTTTTTTCTTTATTGTAGCAAAACGAGGGAGATTTAAGACATGGATTCTTTTTCTTGAATGTTGACTAAAAGAATATAGTGTTATCCTTTAAAAAACCCACTTTTTCATTTTTCCTTCATTAAAAGCTTGAAAATATATTATAATTAAATCGAACAAAATAGTGTTGTAACGGCTCATCCTTCACTTCATTTTAGTGCTTAGTATTTTTAATTCCAACTCTCCGTTACCAATTGGCAAACAAGAAAGAATCCAAAAAAACCCAATTTTCCTTAAAAAAAAAAAACTCTATGTGTACCTTAAAAAACCCACGCTTGAAAATACTAAAAAAATAAGAAAAAATATGATTGAAAGGTTTATTTTTATAGAAAAGAGAAGTTTATAGTTAAGATAATTAAAACCAAGTTTATTACAGATTATTTCTAAAATTAAAACTGATAAGTTTTTCTACTCAAGAATTTTGCCTTCGAAACACAACGACAGTAGCATTTATATTGCATTTTGAGGAAAACGACCTATTAAATACAAATACTTAATACAATGTTTATAAAAAGCTTAAAAACGGTAATTGGCACTGATATTTTATTTTAAACCCTCAACTATTAACTCTCAAAGCTCATTTTCGAGTAAAACTCGGTAAAATGCTATATTTTCATAGAAAATGGATGTTGTTGTTGTCGTGTGCCACTTGGAATGGCCAATAGGGTGGAGTGAAACTAGCCAAAAATGACCAACTTTGGAAATTAAAAACGCCTGAGGTGGGAATAGGTGCCATTTACGATAAAACTTAAAAATTCAAAACTTGAGTTCGATCAATTAATATCTTCAGGTTCCACATTCACGTTAAAGTTTCGAAATTTCATCAAATTTTACGTAAAAATGGTTATAAATGATTCCCACACAATTTTAGCTCCTTTTTCAAACCATAACTGGTTGATTTTATATTCTTAGGATGTTAAACAACATTTTAAGACCTGCTATGGACCTGGAATGGAGGGAATTTCCGATTTTTCAAGCCCGAAATAAGGGCGCATGCCATTAAAATAATCTAGCGACCGAAAAACAAATTTTTGAATATCGGTACCAAATAGAGCTCAAAAGTTGCGTTTTACCCTCCTTATTCATGGAAAAATAATAAAAAAATTCGTAAAAAATAATTTAGGTGTGTTTTGGCCCTAGAATATGAAAAAATGAATCTTATGCATAGCGTATAATGAGAAAAGTCCTAATTAATCAAATTAAAGTTTTAAATGTTGTAAAAGCTTAGTTACCTTATTTTAGTGCCTTGATAGTCAATAATACTTTTGAGTTCATTATTAAATTTTTTAAAATCAAGTTAACAGCCTAAAATTGCCAAATTTGGATGAAAAAACTTAAAAATCCCAAAATTTATAAACTTTAAGTTCAAATATTTTATGTAGTCTGTAATACACATTCTTGTTTACATAAAATGCTTTTAAAACATTAAGGTTGATATTTTTACAGAAAACAGACGAAAAAAGAGTTATATTGCACTACAGGCATTTTATTCCAAACTTTAACCTGAACTACCACTTTTTGTAACAAGTCTTCAAATTTAAAGGTACGAAATATCAAATAAAAGGCTATGATTTGTTGTACATAATAAGGGAAAATTCAGGATATATTTTAAGTAATTTTACTGCTCTGAACTGAAAAAATATATATAAATAAGTATAAAAATGAATTTTTCTCACATCTGGTGATTCTAAGATGTATGACTTATCTACTTAGCTCAAATAACAATGCAATACCCTTGTAAATACCTTTTTTTGACTATTAAAACACCGAATTAAGGCGACTATAAGTTTCTATTACATTTAAAACTTTTATTTGATTAATTAAGACTTTTCCCATTATACGCTATGCAAAAGATCCATTTTTTCAAGTTCTAGGGCCAAAACACACCTAAATTATTTTTTACAAATTTTTTCATTATTTTTCCATGAATAAGGAGGGTAAAATGCAACTTTTGAGCTCTATTTGGTACCGATATTCAAAAATTTGTTTTTCGGTCGCTAGATTATTTTAATGGCATGCGCCCTTATTTCGGGCTTGAAAAATCGGAAATTCCCTCCATTCCAGGTCCATAGCAGGCCTTAAAATGTTGTTTGACATCCTAAGAATATAAACTCAACCAGTTATGGTTTGAAAAAGGAGCTAAAATTGTGTGGGAATCATTTATAACCATTTTTACGTAAAATTTGATGAAATTTCAAACTTTAACGGGAATGTGGAACCTGAAGATATTAATTGATCGAACTCAAGTTTTGAATTTTTAAATTTTATCGTAAATAGCACCTATTCCCACCTCAGGCGTTTTAAATTTCCAAAAAAAAGTTTTTCGCTCCACCCTAATGGCCAAACTCCACAAGGATGGAAAATGGCTGTTTTTGGTATCATTGAGTTTTTATCAAAAATACTGAAAAAAAAATCGAGTTACTGAAACAACTATTCTATTTGCATAATTTTTTATTTATTTTGTCATTTATTAAAAAAGGAAAAATGGGTTTTTAGGTACCCTATGGTTTTTTCGCTCCTCTTCAAAGACTACCATAAGGTCCCTAATTGGCCGACTGAGCTTAAGGTTTGATTTTTTTTATTCTTATAAGAACTGGATAACACAAAAACACGTGAAAAATACTTGAAAGACTATACAACATATATTTTTACAGCATCAAAATCAACATAACTAAAACCTATTTTTAGCCAAATATCGAAATTTTCTATTTATTCAAATAAAAACTAAGTAAATAAACAGTTCTTTGACTTGTTTTTACGTTCCCTGCCACTATAAATGGCATAGAAAGACAAGGCACATGAGAATTTAAAATTATTTCAATTATTTATTTAAAATATCTCCATGGGTTTTTAGGGTTCATTTTGGAGTGTTTTTTTAAAGACAGCACTATACATGAAAACAATGCATGGTATTAAAAACTAAAATGATATTATATGTAAGAAATTAGTTTCTGATTCTCTTTGTGTAAACTTTAAGTCTAGATTACTCATAGATTATTTATTTCCTTTTATCTCGCAGTCAGAAGAATAAATTTCACTACTCTTATATATTTAAAATCTTTATTCCTTATCATATTGAAATAATTTCATATAAAAACCTAAATTAGGTCAAAATCCAATCACTTCAGACAGTTTACCCTATGACAAAAAAAATCCTGTACTTTTCCATTATACCGGCGCAAAGGTCGCTAGGCAGACTTTTTGGCGACAGTACACACAGTTGCTGGAAGAAATCACATGAAACAACTTCCGTTGGCTTCGCATCATTATTGGCGAATTATCGCTTGCGCCGGTATAATGGAAAAGTACCAAAATCCTACCCTGACAGTTTGCTCTAAAAAATTCTTCCACATGGCCCATTCAAGTAGTTTAAGGGCTCTCAGCAGAACAGCAGAGAAGTAAAATTGTTGCAAAAGTATATCTATAAATAGTATATCCACAGAGACACGGTAAATGGACGTTCTTCTCTCAAAGATAGTGATTTACTAGCTCTTAAGTGGGGGGTCATAGTGAAGAATATACCAAGTTAAAAAAAATAAATAAATAAGCTAAGATAGTCGTGAGCTTTATTTTATTAAAGATGAGGATTCTAGAGACACACTCTCCCTAAAAAGAACTACGTTTATAGATTCTTATACATGGAGGAGGGAAAATAGTGACACTAAATTAAGATTAATGAGCTTAAAATATGCAATAATTTCATCTTTAAAAAAATATGTAGATTAATAGTAAGTAATAAAGAAGTATTTCAGATATAAGAAAATAATGCTGAAAAATATTTTTTAAACAAAAACGTAAAATTCGATTTTGAATATAGTTTAATTTTATACAAACCTTTTATTTTATAAATAGTCATCGAACTGTTTCAATGCATTGAAACTTGTTACGAACAACTATCTAATAGAGTAGATAATCAAACATACAATTAACATTTGTAAGTAGATCTTTAGAACTAACAGTGATAAAAGAATATAATATTTTAAATCTTGACATTTTCTACCTGAAATCATTGTTCTGATGGTATAATTTTTTCCCACTCCCTACCTTTTTTAACTCTCAACCAAAGCAATAAGTTACTTGAAAGAACACTATAGATAGGGGATAGTGTTGTACCTTTGGACAAAATTCACGTTTGGATTTTTCCAAGACAGGTAAAATCACATTTTGACCATTTAAAGTGCCCAACCTATAGTCCTAACCTTTGTGAGTAGGGGGATATTTTTAAAGTTAAAATCTTGAAAATTGGATTTTTAATCACTTTTAATAACTTGAAAAAATATGGGTCCAAAGGTACAGCAACCTGTTGTACCTATGGACAGGCCCATGTGTACCTGTGGACACTCTTGAAAAGGGAAGTTTTAGTTGAAAAAAGCTGAAAATAAACCTTTTTACTGACGCATTACCTTTTAATAACCTATTTCAAGCCTTTTTAAAATTGGAAATAGATTTTTTAAAGTAATGTAGTTTTAGATCGTAAATGATTATTAAAACGAAGTTGAATGATAAAAGTCTTGATTTTTTACCAAAAACACATAAGTCACAGGAGATTTTCAGATCAAAATTTAAGGTAATAGTTTCATCAATCATGATCACTTCACTGATCCAAAAAAACAAAAAAACAATTCGGTGGTAATAACTTTCGCAAATCTTCTTCGGTGGAAATTTTAAGTTTTTTGTGATCATCATACTTAAATGCAATAGGGTGCTTAAGAACATTTATAATTAATTTAACATGCATTAAAATGTATTCACTCAAATGAAACCTGATTCTAAAACGCCGATTTGCTACAGACACCTACAAGAACGTGTCCGTAGGTACAACACTTATGATGTCCGAAGGTACATCAGGTATTTTTGCATTCAAAATTCTATAAAAAATAAAAGAATTGAGATCTGACAATTTCTAATATCAAAACTAAAAAGTCAAAATCTCTGGAATTCACTCCATATATCCCATTTTATCATATCATAATTACAGGGGAAGAAAATAATTAATGTAGTGATGCACTAAAAAAAACTTTGAGCATCTAAAAACAATAAATTTTATATAAAATTTAAGTAATATTTTAAGGAGCTGATTTTACGTTATCAACTAGATAGCATCTGTTTACATTCAAAATCGACCCAAAATTCAAATTTACATTTTTTTACCGAATTTTAAAATGAGATATACCTGAAGGTACAACCGTCCGTAGGTACAACACTCTCCCCTACATATTTGAATATTTTAGTAAGTCATGGCCAAATACCCATGATTTACACAACCCATATGTTTCCGACTCAAAAAATCACACTTCGCCCTGATAGAATGACAATTCGTCTTCCGTATTGTTCCGAGAACCAGCCATTTTCACCAAATATCTCATTTTTCTTCCCCATCCCCAGTTTTCGCTGCGGACATCTTCGATTCTGCTCCTTTGCAATGCAACTCCATTGAGACCTCTAGCGGTGTGAAGAATGGATTCATGTGCTTTTTTTTAAAAGCTTTCCCTACTTTTGTGTTCCTCTCTATGATTTATAGCAGCGAAAATAAGAACGCATGACTGGTCGGTGTATATTGATTCTATGCATGTCTTGTCCCAAAGGAGAGGAGGCGAACCACAGTAGAGAAAGTTAGATGTATAGAAGAGTTGCGCTTAAACTCTGGTTCTTTCTAAATGTTTTTCTAAGAGTGGAATATCCGTAGCACTTACATTAATTTTTGTAAAGAAACATTTTGCTGGCGTTTTCAAATTCGAGACGTCTGGAAAGAATGTCTTTTCAAGAACCATTAAATAAGATTTTCCATAAGTCTGAATTTCCCAATGTCTCCACAGGCAAAACACTGTTAGGAAGTGTGATCTAACAAAAATGTATGAGGTCGTTTACCTTTTGTTCACTGTTGCCTCGAACTTCTTGATGCATGTATAATTTTGCAACATGTTTGACGGCTGAATTAGATTAATTATAAAAATGACCTCTATTTTCTTAATAAGAATTATTTAAAGATTTGAAACTCCTTCTGGGATTTTGAAGCCAATTAAAACATTTAGTTTGAATGAAACCAAATTATTAGTTGCACTATTAAAAATTTGCACTAAAAAAAATTGATAGAACGAGATTGAGCCATATATGGCTCAATATGAAAGAAGACAGGTTGGTGTATAAATGTCTCAATAAAAATATAAAAATAAATATAAAATTCTATAATAAATAAAGGATTCTAAATTTAATATGCATAAATGTAGGAGTACCTGAGATCCACTCTCTGAGTAAAAGGAGGTGGTAGTACTTTAAATACTGGCATTAGATAAAAATCATTTTACAGTTTCTTAAATAAAATACTGCTTTATAAAAGTTACTTAGTACATTTAGGGATTACATTTAAAATTTAAGGGGTGTATTTTTATACAGCTTATAAGTGGTTTCTTTCGATTTCAGCAATTACTTGCACCTTTGCAAAGTTTGGGAGAATTTCCCTCGTAAGAATAACTATGTAATTTATGGATGACTCTAAAGGCACTTGATGCTTAATGAAGAAAGTAAAAAATTAGATAACTTCAAAACTGCTTAGTGAAAGGAGTCTTTAGAAAATACGACGGTAACAAAATATCCTTCCCAATAACTTTAAAAAACCACCTCTTCTAAATATTCCGAAACCGAACAAAGAAATTCTATATAAAAGCTATAAAATCTACCAGGGTCCTTTCTACTATAACAAATTACCTATAATTCACTTTACTACAAACTCCTATAAATTTTCTTTTGAAAGGGATTTATACAATTTTTTATTAAATTCAGATTATTTTTTTTCTTGATAAATAGTATGCACCTTTTCCCTATTTATTTCTCCATCTATGATCAAGCCCAATGTCTTTGTCTGTTTTTTTTCTACGCGTGTTAGTTTTTATTTTTCGTTCAAATTGGGTTGTATTCTGTGTTGATCCATATAAAAATGTTTTTTGTGTTGTCATTGTCACATGTCTTGTATGATTTATATTTTTATTTATATGTTTTTTTAATTTTTCCTTTTTCTTCTTTACTTATGTATTTTAAAGTAAAATTTTGTTTCACTTGGTCCTGGAAGGGCCAATTGGCCCTTTATTGAACAATATGTTTTTCTTCTTTTTGTGTGCTTCAGTTAATGCCTATGTACTATGTAAATTTGTCAGATGAATAAAATTATTATTTAAAATATATTTGACAGCAATGGGGCCTCTTAATAAACCAAACGTTGTTGCAGGCTGTTCGAGGCAAACGAGGACATCCTGCGCATGTTCGAGAAGTTCCAGCACAAGCGGCTGGCTGAGCTGCACCGAGACAGCATGGAACTGGCACAACACGCGTCCATCGTCATGAGCACCTTGGACCAGAGTATCCAGCGCCTGGGTAACGTGGACTACTTCATGGATTACCTGCACGCCGTGGGCAAGCTGCACACCAAGATACCAGGCTTCAAAAGGGACTACTTTTCGGTGAGGCCATTCACCGAAACATTTTTAGCCAATATCTTGAAACAATGCGTAGAGTGAAAGTGCAGTCTCAAAATGAAAAAATGCATTCAATAACACTTGACTAGGCTACTTGACCAGACGAGTATACAGGTCTTTTAGAAACACTTTTTCTAAATCGACCAGTCCAGTTAAAGTAAGGTTGTAAAGTAAAGTGTTGTATCAAATTATATTGTGTGTTTTATAATTTTCATCGTTATCGCTAACCTTGATTTGGGGAAAATTCTTTTGCTGAACATTCATGGTGAAGGCTGGGTTAAAATAATACTCAAGGTGTCTTAAAAACGCTTGGTGCTAAAGACAACATGTAAATCTGTCATGCCAAGCGAGATTTTCACATGAACTTCTCAACATGAAACATGTTCGCAAAGGACAATATCTTTGCCCGCTAGAGGACAATGTTCGTCAGCGAAGGACAACTTTTTTATTCTACGGGAAAATTTCAATTATTATTGCGCATTCGGAGAAATACCCATGAAAACTCCTGTGTAGAAAATTTCATGGATTTCTGTCGGTAATTATCTGAGAAAATAACTTTCTAATTTGAAGACGGTCTGCAAAATATTGAAGAGAAATTGAAAGTGAAAAAGGATGGGGTTTTCTCTGCTAATTATCGGCAGAATTTAATGAAATTTGGTTTACAGGGGTTTTTGACAGTTCTCTCTCCAAATTTTTAATAATAGTAAAATTGAGGTTTTGCGTAGAATAAATAATTTATGCGATGCGCCTTCGCCGGTGAACCTTGATCTCTAGCTGATACAGTTAACATTTGCGGACATGAGTTCGAAAATCTTGTTTGTCATGGCATGACAGACCTGCATGTTAAGTTTGGCACCGACCTTTTGAGACACCCTGTATAAGCCTGGATGGTATATACTCTAGTTATAAGCATTACTTGAAAACTTTAGTTAAACAATCACAATTGAAATCTGTTAACTTCTTGCTTCACAGAGAATAGAAAAACCTTTCCTGGCGGCCGTGCAAGACACCCTCGGAGATCGATACACGGACAACATGGAAAACATCTACAAGATCACCATCCGATACATCCTGGACACTGTGGTCAAGGGCTTCGACCTCAGCAAGCCTTCCGTCAGCCAACCGCCAAAGGCCTCGCCAGAGCCATCTCCTCCTGCCACCGACGAGGACCCCGTGGATCAGAAAACTTCCAAGCAAGACATGTGCAAAGCTCCATCGTAGGGGATGCATCTTGAGTGACACACTCACTACAAGCTTTTGATAGCATTGTGGTTTAATATTCCATGAGTTACAGGAAGAACTATTTGAGATCCAGGTGCTTTGAGATTCCTCTTCCAGAAGAAATAAGGTGGTTTTGAGGACGATAAATCCAATTTAAGCCCATCTGGGGATGGGTTATCTAGTTAAGTATGATTTGACCGAACATCAAGACCGTAAATTTTGGTGTATGAGGCGATCGGTGTCTAAGCCAAGATTATTTTCCTTCAATTATTTATCTGGTTCGTAACTCCTTGTTTTTATATCAGTTTTGTATACAAAGCCAAAATATTTTGGACGTTTTTCTGTTCACCGGGAGCTAATATTTCGTAAACATTTTACTCTTCATTTTTATGGAGATCAACCAAACCTGCAAAATCAAAAGTTTAAGAGCTATAAAACTTATTTCTCACACTTCCCACACAAAAAGATAATATTAATTTTTAAAAAGATTACCAATACAGTTTTATTAAAAAATCATAAGAAATAAACCATAAAAATAAAAATGTGCGATAATTGGCTAATTCACTGTTTGCAACTAACGCGACCGAAAAATGTGTACATTTTTCAAACTGTTCGTAATATAAGTTGATTCCAAGTCTTTAAAAAAAAGAAGTCAAAGTTTACTGACTCAATTATCATTTATTTTACTCATTCATGATCATCATATAAATGAATACCTCATTCTTTAACTAAAATAAATTATTTTCATGAAATGAGGTTTCATAAAGAATTGAAATTTTGAATGATCCAGGGTAGGGGCATATAATACCCAGGGTTTAGTTGAGCATCAGAAACTATATTTTAAATAAATCATTGACAATTAGAAAAAATGTTCAAAATTCCACACACTATTTAACTATCATATTGTTTCTTAAAATAGTTAATTACTATGTTAAGATATACAATTAATCACTGGGTACTTAATCCTATTATAAATCATTAATTCAAAAGAAATTAAAATGTTTTTTCTTCAAATATTAATATTTATAAAGAAGCTTAATATAGAGGTTTTGTACGTGGTTTAACTATTATTTTTGTGTGGAAATGGAACTTATTACACCTTATTGACAGATTTATTAACTAAATATTAACTAATGAGCTTTTTGTACTTCCGATAAAATCCTAGAAATTCAAACTTAAATTGGAATGTTTTGTTTGAAAATATGTTTTGCCATAAATTTATTACTGATTCGTTTCTATTAATACCTTGAAACTGTAGTTTGTGCAATAAAGCTAGATACACACATTTAGCATCAACGAGCTAAACCACTATTTTTGAATTGAAATTCTGAACTGACTGAGTAGAGTAGTAACTGGTAGAGGGGTAGAGCCTAATTAAATTTCTACGGTTATGTTTTCTAACTCGTGTTCTGCATGCTATGATGTTTCGTGTTTTTTAAAATATGTAAAGGAGGGACATTTTGACTACTTACCTTAAATGCATTTTTTCCATCCATGTATTAAGTATATTTTTTGTGTAATTTGTAAGTATATATATTTAAACACCAACATTTTTGATCCTCGTCGATGAAAGTAGAACATGTATGACTGCCTGCTATTTTATACGTATTATTTTTGTTCTGTGTCAAATAAATTTATCATAAAAATAGTCTTTATTTTTAGAAATAGGAAAAAGGTAATTTGGTGTAGAAAACTTTCCTTTTGATACCTTATATTAAAAAAAGTAACTCTATAAAATATAGTGCTATTTAATAGTTAAACCAAATTAAAAGTTTAACATCATAAAAAAGTTTTAGAAAAATTGAATGCATTTGAACATGGCGCATACACCTGGGACACAGATAAATGCTAATTTGTTTTGTAATTACATGAGACCCCGATTGACTGATAGTATAATAAGTAATCATGAGAATTTCGAAAGGAGGGAAAGTCCCCCATCCCCCTTTGATTCGGCTCTGCTCTTTTGAATACAGTTCACTAGGACCTATCCGGTTATTTTCAGTGGGGGAAGGTTGACTCAACATTATTTTACTTCTAAGGTACCCCCAAAATTCATTTATACATAAAGTTTAATCTTATTAGAGAATTTTGTTAGATTTTTTAGAAATTAGCTTAAATGAATTTTAAATACTTTGAAATTTAAAATTAAAATTTTTTAAATGAAACGTTAACTTTAAACACTAAAAAAACCCAATTTTTATGCCCAAGTAAAAATATCACAGAAACTCCTGCGAAGCTAAGGAGAAGCGGGTCTCAGCATTCAAATTAAGTTACGCATAATGTCTATATTCTACAATTTGAGCTCCAAGTAAAAATGAAGTTTAGGGGGTCATCCCTGGAAACATTTGGAAAATTGTCCTCTTGTCTAAAAAAGCAAAGTTTTAGCTGATTTTGAGACCTTGTAAACTACCGAATTCTTAAAGGGAAAATTATAAACATGCGCCTTATTTTCGATGGGGCTGGAGTTCATCCTTCTAACCACGGGGGGGTTTGGGGGTTCTCCCCCAAGAATTTCTTTTAAATTTTAGTATAAAAAAGTGGTTTTCGAGCTTTTTGTGAGAGTTTCTCGGGGGGGGGGGGCATGACCCCCCTGGCCACCCTCCTGTACCCGCCCATGCCGGAAAATGGAATAAATAGTTACTCTTCAGGTCGTGGAAGTTTTCATCAATTTAGAAACCAATACTGAAATTATAGTTATAGTTATAGAAATTATAATTATAGTCCACTGAAATTATAGTTACTTAAAACTATAATAACAAGCTCGTTTGTAAAATTTTATAGAAAATAGATAACGATTTGCCAGAGTCTAGATATGTTAGAAATTTAACTTATACACTAGCGGAAATAAAAATCCCAACACCAAGAAGGAAAGGAGATATCAAAGTCAAATTTATTTCTATGATTGCACATAGTATCAATGTGAATTGCTTAAAAAATCAGCCTTCCTGGATATGAGGGGGCCGAGAAAAACAGGAAGGAGTGTTGTCTCCATAGGTGTCCATCATTACCTCCGTCACACGTCATGGTATTGAGTGACAGAGGATCTGAATGACTTTTGAGGGATTGGAGGACCATGTTGCCTCCTCAGGTAGTCCAAATTCATATGGTGCACCAGCGGACGTTGTATTCCGGGATAGGTGATTTCTCCTCTTTCTCCGGACATGTTTCGTGAGCATTAGTTTTTACGAACGGATAGGCCAGGGTAAAAATGCAACATAGGGGGTTAAGAAGAAAGCTTGGACATTGCATAAAACATGTGTTTGTGCATTTTTCTCTTGAAATTTGTCCCAAGGACAGGTCTGAAGGTAAGGGCGGACAACCGGCTAAAAACCCTCAATAAAGCAGCTCTGGTTGGCCAAAGTACCGGTAGATCATACTGAGGACAAGCGGCAGTGGGATGGATGTCGTTTGCTGTACTGCGGATTGTCCGTTCGGTCCGCATAGCTTCTTACATCTTTGTCTATAAACAAGGAGCTGAAAATAGGCATTTCTGTTTCCAATAGTGCACGAAATAAGGAATGAAAATCCCAATTTCATGACTTTGTGTTTATGAGATAATCCTGATTCGGTTTGGAGCACCACGACGGTTGGGTATGAGTTTGAAGACACAATGGAGAGAGCGCACTAAGCCACTGGCGTATATAGAAATTTATTTCGGGAGGGGCCCAAAATTGTTTCCCAGCCCCTCTCATGTATATTTAATTTTTTTCAGTATATTCTTAGGCAGAACTTGCAACTTAAAGAACTTAGTATTAAAAAGTTATGATGTATTAAGATGCAATTACAAAAGGGGGGTCTGGGGGTCCTCCCCCAGATAATTTTTGGAAATTAAGACTCTAAAAACCAGGGTTTTAACTAGTTTTGGTACCCCTAGTTAGAATTTTGGATATAAATTTTCAGGTAAAATTTGATGAATTTAATGAAAAAGTTATAAATAATAGAGTTTTAAGTACAGAAGGGGATATATGGGGGTCATCCCCTAGAAAAATTTTGGAGATTAGATCCTAAAAACAGGATTTCAACTTGGTTTTGATACACTTTCCGAATTTCAGACAAACATTCTCAGGTAAGATTTTGAACTTATTGTAAAAAAGTTTTGAATAATAAAATTCCAAGCACTCTAAAGGGGGGTTTGGGGGGTCCTCCCCCAGAAATTTTTTCAAATTTGACCCTAAAAAACAGGGTTTTAACCTGTTTTGGTACACCAAGTCAGAATTTCGGGGGGGGCCAGGGCCCCTTCGGCCCCCCCCCTTATATACGCCACTGCACTAAGCTGATGATTTCTAATCGTTCCACGGAGTGCAGGGTAACGGAGTGGGGATGCATTGGATTCCATTTCTGCAACTCCTGAGTATGATTCACCAGTACTTTTTCCAATCAGAGCTGCGTCATTGAGATTTTGCAGCCGGTAGACCGTCCTTACCTTCAGACCTGTCCTGGGGACAAATTTCAAGAGACGCATGCACAACCACATGTTGGATGCAATGTCCAAGTTTTCTTCTTAACCCCCTAGATTCCATTTTTACCCCGTCTTTCCCGTTCTCTAGAACCAACATCCACAAAACAAGTCCGGTCAATGAAGAGAAATCACCTAGCCTGGTATGCAACGTCCGCTGGTGCACCATATGAATTTGGACTACCTGAGGAGGCAACATGGTCCTCCAATCCCTCAAAAGTCATTTAGATCCCCTGTCACTCAATACCATGACGTGTGACGGTGGTAATGGACACCTATGGAGACAACACTCCTCACCGATTTTCTCGGCCCCCTAACATCCAGGAAGACTGATTTTTTAATCAATTCACATTAATACTATGTGCAATCATAGAAACAAATTTGACTTTGATATCTCCTTTCCTTCTTGGTGTTGGGATTTTTATTTCCGCTAGTGTAGATAGGTACTTTTAATTTTCACCTTATGACGTCCTTGCAAGCTACTGCAAATTTTAATCCTCTTTCTCCTCAGTCATAACACATCTTTCTTGATACTTTTCAAAATTATTTTTAATAGAACCTCATAATCGCTATCACAATTTTCACTTATTTCACTCTTCTTTGGTCAGTCAAGATTTGAACAAATATCTTCTCTATTTCACTTTCTGACTGTGGTTGGCACTTTATATTTAGAAACACTCCATCCGAATATTTTCAATACAAAATTCTATGCACAAACATCATTAATGATCTCAAAATTTAGAGACCATTAACCCTCTAGGCACCAGAACATCAAAAAAGTGAAAAAAACTTTTCTTTCTTCTTCTCAATACATCCAAAATGCTCCTATATACAGGGTGTTTCAAAATTGCGTTGCACGGCTTTTATTCGGAACCAGCCCCTCCTAGGGTCATGGAAGTAAGGTCTACCCCTAGGTAAGTGACCCTGGAGAATCCATTGAGAGGACTTACAGCACCCCTAGCGGCGAAATTAAAAAGTTAAAAAAATTAATTTAAAAACTAAAGGAAATAGAGCAAAAACCTCACGGAGAGTATTGTTGCCAACGTCAAGAAGAACTCATTGAAAAAAATTTGATCAAAATATCTTGAATATTCGCGGAGATATTAGCATGTGAAAATAGCACTTTTTCAGGGGTCAAAAAGTAAAAAATTCGCATATTTACAAATTTTTTTGATTTTTTGATTAAATTTTGTGTTCTTTCAACTAACAAAACACAAAACTACACAATTTCACTGAAAAATTTGCAAATATGCGAACTTTTTACTTTTTGACCCCTGAAAAAGTGCTATTTTCACATGCTAATATCTCCGCGAATATTCAAGATATTTTGATCAAATTTTTTTCAATGAGTTCTTCTTGACGTTGGCAACGATACTCTCACTGAGGTTTTTGCTCTATCTCCTTTAGTTTTTAAATTAATTTTTTTAACTTTTTAATTTCGCCGCTAGGGGCGCTGTAAGTCCTCTCAATGGATTCTCCAGGGTCACTTACCTAGGGGTAGACCTTACTTCCATGACCCTAGGAGGCGCTGGTTCCGAATAAAAGCCGTGCAACGCAATTTTGAAATACCCTGTATATTGTCTGGAAAAAAATTTTTTTCTTGTGTGCACTCCTTCCTAGTTATTTTTATGAGCCTCATATGAGGCCATATTTTTTTTCATTTTAACAGAAAATACTTGGTTTAGAACTTATTAAAAGACATGGTCATAATATTAGAAGGTTACGAAATAAGAAAATATCTACCAACCTATAAAAAATGTTCTACAGAAGCTAGTATTTTCTCGTCACAAGCATCACAGCTTAAAGTGGGAACATTGAGGTATAAATCCTCTTGCTACCATTTAGGAACGAATTCAGAAACCATGTAGAAGTCTCATATGTGATCTACGTGAATCAGTGAAGTCATTGATGAAAAGAAAATAAATTTGCGTGTTTACATCCTACAAAAATTGAGCTCATAAGTAGGAGCCTCATAAGAGGCCCAGGGTGGCGAGAGGGTTAAGGCATTACTACACTTCTGGGAATGGCTACTTGATTTTTACGGCCCAACCTACCTCAACGCAGCCTTAAAGCTTAGTTCTTCCAATTTCTCCCCTTGCTATAGTGCAGTGGTGCCCAACCTTTTTTTTTCCCCGCGGGCCAATTTCCTTTTGAAGATTTATCTCACGGGCCACATAAAAAACACTTGATTTTTCTAAACATGAAGAAAAATTACAAACCCGTTTTTAATGAGAAGTTTGCATCTGTTTGGAGGATACTAGTTCTTGTAAATTTGGCTCCAAATTTGTAACACTTATCCTTAAAACTGAATTAAGATGATTATCTGTTTCGTTTCGTAATGTCTCTTGATATTGTGTTCTTTAAACACTGCCAGTCTCCTTTCCTGCGGTTTATTTTCTCGCTGAATGAAGAAATATGAATTTATCCACTTTTCTTGAAAGTTTCGGCATTTCGAGTGAATCTTCAAATTTTTACGACCGGACATCTTTTCGAAGTTTGGTTCTAAAAAGATCCTTATCAGCTGAATTCAAATGGCTAACTGATATTGAAAAATATTTATCCAATGGCTAATTCCCCGTATATAGAAAAACTAAAACAGGGAAGTAAAAAAAATTATTACCGGTTGTTGATGAATTCCTTTTTTATCTTATTTTTTTAGATGGAAGTGCCATAATGTCTCGCACGATGTCGTGGTTTTCTTAGAAGATTTCTGAAAGTGGTTTTTGTTTTTAAGATTTGACGAGTCCGTGGGCCACATAGATCAGCCTCGCGGGCCACATTTGGCCCGCGGGCCGTAGGTTGGGCACCACTGCTATAGTGAGTTAAAATAGAAATCTTTAGTGATGCTTACGTAAGATGGTGCATTTTCGAAAATATCTTGTTTCTTGCATAAATAATTTCAAAATTCAACCAAAAATAAATGTTACAAAAATTGAATTAGGAATTCTGACGTAAGCACTTTTTTCTGGATGGACCACCCTAACATTTTGAAATTGTAACCCCGAAAAAGTAGTGTTTCGACTCATTTTTGAACCCTTAGGGTTACACCCAAAAAGGACAGTTCCTTGTACGAGTCACCTAATTTTCAAGGAAAAAAAAACAGTATCTACTTATAGGGATGTCAAAATTTCGGGGGTGGGGGGGTCCGGCAGTGTCTTACGTAATTATGGTGGGGGGGTTGAGGTTTGCTTATCTTTGCTGACAAGGGGGGAGGGGGGTTTAAAAATGACCAAAAAAGTGCTTACGTAATATTTGAACGGCCCCTGACAGCCAATCACAGGTTTGATCTCTCTGTCAATCATTTAGTTCATCGTGCGCCCTCATAACCATCCAACTTTTGAATATATCGTTTTGGACCCTCTGTTAGGATTTTTCTCTGTGATACTTTCCATCATTCAAAACACACTACTGTATTGGCTCTAATTGTAGGGGCGTAGCCAGAGGGGGGGATTCGGGGATATATCCCCCCCCAAAACTCAGGAAATTTCCTTTTTGACCGTAGAAAACCACTAAAATTACCCCATATCCCCTCCCTAAATATCAACATCCCCCTCCGAAATTTTTTTCTGGCTACGCCACTGTCTAATTGTATTGACCATCAAAATAACATGCCAATTCATGAAAAAAATTAAGAATATTTTAATAAAGCAAACAAAAGTTACAGTACATTATAAAAAACATTTATTTCACATTTTATGAATTTACATTCACTTAATGATTTAGATAATTACAATGATATAAGGGGATATTTTCACAGGACTCACAATATAGTTAGCCAACCTCAAGGAGGGCTCTCATAAACTCAACCCTTATTACAGAAGCTTTCTTCCCTCTAAAAATGTGACATAATTTATTACAAATGATTCCCCTCACCTTTCTACAATAAGAGGACCCTTTGGGCTAGAAAAGAATGTAAAAATGAATAAAAATGGCTTATTAAATCAAAAATAATTTTCCCTCACTTCATTAAGGATGATTCACTATCTTCAACAGATTTAGTGGTGGTTTTAAAGCATTTTGTTTCAGAGTTAACACATTGAAGACACATACAAGGTAAGTTTTTAGAACTGTCAACAGGTTGATTTAACCAAGTAGTATCATCAGTTTCACTTTGAACATTTCCTGGGACAGAAGTTTTATTCTCTTCTGTAATTTTAAAAACAGGCACATATTCGCTTTTTTGGACAGGATCTATTTTACTGGGTGTATTGTAACATCCACAAGTATGGCATTCACTAGGTCCTAAAATTACTTGAACACGTTCTGAGAATTGTTGAACATACTTTGTTGGTTTATCAGCTGAATGAGACAATATATTATATTCCACATACTTTATTGGCTTTTTTTCTTCCTCTTGTAATACCATCATAACTTTTTCTTTTGAAGATTCAGTTAGACTTTTCGTAGGTTGAACATTCTGAACACTACTACCAACAGGATGACAAGGTTCAATAACACCCATGAAATATGGAAGTTTTATGCGGTAATTACACTTCATTACCAACATCAAAAGGATAAATGCTATTATAAAGACCTTAATCTCAACAGACAACTCATCAAAAAGATGTTTTAGAGACTTATTCAGAATATGAGATCCTGTAGATAATGGTTGTAATATGAATGCAGCAAAAGCTTCAGATATAGCAACAGTTACACTTACTTCCCAGAATGGATCAACCAAGAGTGCCTCATGATACTTGACACAGCCATTACTTTTGAAAAAGCTTTTAAAATATTCTTGAATACGCTCAAAAAATCCAAAATCATGTTTTCTACACTCATTTGGAATATTCATTGATGACAGTTCTGCTTGTTTAAATGCTACTCTCTGTTGGAACAAATGCATCCAATGCCAGAAAACTGCAAGTACCAAAAAAATGAAAACACTAGTCAGGTAAGGATGATTTAGGCTTGAGATGTAGAACAAATACAGAATAAATATTGCAACAGTTCCTGCAGCTATCCCCCAAACAATATATTTAGTGTAACCAAGCACATCAGTCCAGTCATATGTTTTTTGCTTAGATATAATAACATCATTGAGCAAATTTGTTAGGAGTTCATCTACTTGGGATACTTCTACTGTCTTTTCATGGGACAACTCCTTCAAATAACTAAGTACTCTTTCATTTAACGAGAAAGATACCAAGCTTGATTCATCAATGTTCTCTTTTTCTATGAGTAGCAACAACTTTTTCACCCAACGAGAAAAGTAAACATTAGTAAGATGAGAAGATTGTGCATGGTCATTAGGTTTATTTAGTAGTATCTGATAGTCAATATTAATCTTGTTAGGTAACATACTATCTATTTCATCCCTAGTAGCATCACTTGAAGTTTCTTCATCTCTAGTGTCGATAGTGTAAATATTTTCACTCTTTTTTACAATGTCCACACATTCTCTAGATTCACAATTTAACATTTGGTACGGATCGATCCAGTGATCTTTTATTTTTTCCATAGTACTTAAATAACCTTCAGCGATTTCTTTACGACGCTGAAGTTCATCCGCTTTCTCTCCTTCATTCTTCGGTAAAACTGATATTTCCTTTTCAGTTAGAAGCAACGAGAAAGTAGAGCTAACAAAAATCGTGTAGAAGAAAGCAGATAGAAACGAATGACTTAATTTGAGCATTTATCTATGAACTGCTAAATCTACAGTAATTAATGATTTATGAGTTTAATTTGTTTTACCCAACTTTAATTTCAAAGTAACAATAAGCCATGGAAACTGAAAAGAAGTTCAAATCACGTCAATCTCGAGAAAGATCAAAAGCAGCAAGCAAACATTAGCACTAGCTGAATTGGGAAAAAGGAAAATATTATTATCTTCTTCTTTGTTGACTGTTTGGAGGAAACTTTTGCAAGCGCATGCTGTTGGTTCATGATGCTTATTAAAACAGCAACCCCACGAACATATGAGTTATTATCTAATAAATGTAGGAAAACAAATAGAAAATTTTTCCGAAGTTCTAGTTTTACCCTCAGTTATATTAAAAAATATTGTTCTAGACAAGATATAAATTATTAATGTTCCATACCACACCTTTATTTCATTTTCAGTTCCATACGTTGGCAACAGCTATCCATTTAAAGAAAACAAATAAAGGTAACGTAATAAACATTGTATGCGGACTATGTTGAGTTTATTTTCAGGATATTAATAAATTCACTCTCTTAACATAGATCAGTGTTTTCTCTCTGTTTGTGATAAGTTGTTAGGATTGAAATTGTAATAGTCTGTAAGGTAAAATCAATAAAATTTTTCTGACCATGCATCTGACACAATTTTTACTACGGATGTAAAATAAGTAAACTATAATAAGCAATGATAAAAAGGTTGAAAATTTAAACGATGCATTGCTTTTGTTCTTATCCTTATAATAGAAAAATGTGAAGCATGACGTCGGAACAGTTACAATTTTAAAGCCTTTGCAGAACATATAAAATTATTATAAAACTTACATAGCTTTAAGTTTAAAGTAATTTAAACTTTTTGGTGGTTCCTGTAGTGATAAATCCAAAGAAACTTGCCGTGGTGACAGTTTTGGCTAAATTTGATGTTGGCAATACCGTTTCTTTGCAAAAATCAATTCAATTTCCATAGAACTGGATTGCCAGAATCCATTATTTTATTGCCATTTGGCGCCAGGCCCAGTTCCTTGTATGACCCCCTGAAGATTTGTATTAGCTGAGTTGTGTACTCTAATAATTCTATGGTCCAATTAATTTCCTGGCACAGTTAACTATTATACAGATGATATTTTGATTTCATACTACAACCGGGGGCCACTGGTTTTTTGGCGTCACCAAGTAGAGCATGAATTATAATTCACATTTAAGCAAGCTGGCTTAATCCATTTAATGAATTTAATAATACATAATTAATAAACTACATATTAATAATACATAAACTCCACATAATTCCATTTAATGAATTTAATAAATCTAACTATTTGCAGGATGTCTCTTGTTGCTTATGGAAATAGTGATAGTGAGGAAGAGTGTGAAGATCAGGATGAATCTGTGTCAAGTTCTTCCACAGTTCATACTTTATCCAGTGAATCCAACAAGACCTCAGTCACTGAGGAACTTGTTACAAGTTCTTCTTCTAGTGCTAAAAAGTTAGGCGAAAAAATAAAGATTTCTATACCCTCTCTGAAAGATGTAAGTCAATATTTTGTATCACTAATTATGTGTTGCAATTTTCAACATTGATATCACTAGTAAACAAGGTTGCTGGAAGTAATTCTTGCTGATAATATCTAGTTACTTGAATGAGACATTCCAGATGGAATTAAACATAAAAAGAATTTTTGAGTATGACCTTTACATTTTGAGTTAATTGAATACTATCAGGTGAAATACAGGATTCCATCAAAACTAAACTGTGTGTTATGAAAACCTATGGGCAATGGAGAAAACCAACTTGCATATTTGAATGCTGCACATCACCTCTGTTTGCTTTTGGGGCGGAAAAATTTTAACTTTGTCAACTAGGGATTTTAGTATATTTTGTAATCTTTTATGCATAACTTTTTTTAAGATTACTTGTTACCTATTTTATTTTGATGTATTTATTGACATCAGTGTAATAGCCAGCTATTAGGTATCAAAATTTTTGTTCATGTTTAGTTATGCAATTATTTATGTTTTTAGTTTGAAGATGATGAAGTAAAACCTGAGCCAAAGAAGAAACTAACTTATAAAGTAAGTAATTCTAATACAGATACAGATAGTTTATGTAATGAAGCAGATAAATCACAAAAAAATAACCTTTGAAATACCATAACATTATGAATAAAACCTATGCAGTAAAACCTCTTGGGAGTGACCACCCTCTGTTCTAAGAATAATTGGTTTGTAAGAGGGATGGTTGTTCAGATGATAAACTCAGAAGGGAACATGCAGACCAGTAATTGTCCTTATGTAATGTTGTTGGTAGTCAAAAGTTTCATAAAATAATAAAATTGGAAGAAGTTTTTAAAATTTTACAGTATAAATTTCAGTAAAAAATTTTCTACAAGATAGTTTTCCACACTTAGTGTGAGTGTGTTTATTTTATATATCTCATACTATGATATGGTTTTCTGTAATCAAAAGTATGGAAATCATTAGGAATTTAAATTATTCAAGTTTAAGTAGCATGTTTCTAAGTACTCCTGTGGTACTCCTTTCATTCAAACAATGTATTCTCAATATTAATTAACCTATCTCATTTTACATGTAATATTAAACAGTTCTTGTATCCAAAAAAAATTTTTAAACCAATAGTTTCATTTCTTTTCTTAAATGCTATTTCTTGGTGCATAATATTTGGCATATATATATTATTTACTTATCATGTTTTATGTAAAATATTAGAGTATACTTGGTTTTTTCTTACTATGTGGTTTCCAAACGAGCCAGGCTATTCACTCCCAGAGTTGGGTAGGATAGAGAAACAGATCCAAACTGATTACTTCTTGCCAATAACTATCCTACCTCCATATTTATTAAAAATTCTTTCGAGCTTTAAGCTGTGGTCAAGAATTAAAAATTAATCAAAAACTAAACGTTTCCTCCGAACTTTGCCGGACATCATCAGTAGAAGGCGTCTCAAATCAGTATCTGCCTCGATGAAATGGCTGATCGTGAGATGCAAGATTGACAAGACACCTTCCTCACCATCAGCCATTTCATCGAGGCAGATACTGATTTAAGACGCCTTCTGATGTCCTTCTTCCTGATGACCTTCTGATGTCCGGCGAAGTTCGGACGAAAGGTTTAGATTTTGATTATTTTTTAATTAATTCTTAATTCTTGACCACAGCTTAAAGCTCAAAAGAATTTTTAATAAAAGTAGGATTAGCCGTCTTTAGTATAGAAGTTTTAATTTATTTTTAACATTATGATCCAAATATTATATTAGACTGTTCCAAAATAGAAGATGATAAACCATGAAATGCCCCTGAAGTAAAAGTAAGGGTTTTTGGTACTTGCATATTATCCTGTCAACTATGCCACGGAATCTGAAGAGCATTACAGAATCTCATAGAATGTTCCTCCGAACGATCAACAGGATATTACATTAGAACTAAAATTTCTATTATAAAGTTGTTCCGCTATTTCAAGTTCTTTTTTAAAGACATAATTACTTAAAAGTATGACCCCACCCCTTATTTAACCCTCTTTTGAACTTTCCATAAACTTACCAGAGAACTCTAGAGATCTTCACCTTTTCACCATCTTTGAGAACCTCTGTTATAGAAGATACTTTATTTAATGTTAAAAGTTTGTTGCCTTTATAAACACCATTCATGTAGTTAAATATAACTGTACTTTTAAAAATCATCCAAATTTTGTTTGCTTAAAAACTTATGTCTTTCTTTTCATTTTTAGGGTGGAGTTGGCCTTTTTAGCATACTTCCTCCCCCAAAACACTCAGGTCCCTCAGCTACCACCAGTTTTAAGCCCCACATTCTCACCAAGGCTAAAGAACCAAAGAAGCCCCCTGTAAAGACCAGCGTAAGACCATCCAGTTCTACTGTTATCAACCCAGACTCGTCAGATGATTTTAATTTGGACTCTATGCTTTCCTCCAAATCAGATCCTCTTTCAATTAAAGAGAAGGACGATGATGCATTGGACTCAACAAGCGGCTTGGGCTCTTTCTTTTTTACCTTGCCTGAACCTATTTCAAAATCTTATGTGTTGCCTGAAGAGGATGTGGTGCCTGTAAAACCACAGAACTATTATGACACATCATCTCATGAAATGCCCATGGAACATAACATTCAATCTATCTCTTATGTAGAATCAGTGGTTCCTGATATTCCTGAACCCTCAAGTAGTGAAGCGAGTTCTCAAGAATCTTCTTTCTTGGATGATAAAGAGGTGAGTGATTAAGGATTTTTATTGTAATATTAAGTTTTGTTTTAGACATCAATTTTTAATTAAAGTTTGAGTTTTATTCGAATTACAAAAGCAATTTGGATATGTTTTGCCAATTTTTTTTAAAACTGGGAGTCTGAACTTAAAAACTTAACATTTTATGAGTAGATATCTAAGACCAGGGCTCGATTTCAGCCGGAACGGCGTTCCAGAACCTTTTTTTCGATCAAAAAATCAATATTTTATTTCAGGGGTCTCCTATAACTACAGCCTGGTAAATCCTTTCATCAGGCCCACGAAAAACTTTCCATAGGTACGAAAAAAAGTCCTAAAACAAATTAAAACCCTGTTTTAAGGGTCAAATTTCCAAAATTTTTCAGGGGGAGGACCCCCCAGAAAAACAACATTTGAATTTATTTTTTGAATTTAAATTTAAAAATAAATGCTTAAGTGTTTGTATTAAAAAGGATTCACTTTTTCTGTTTTGAGACCAATAATTTTACCGTTCCGGTACCTCTTTTTTTAGAAATCGAGCCCTGTCTAAGACCATACATAGCATTCTCAGTACTACATTGAACATTGAAGGGATTCTAGTAAAAAAATGGTTAAGTTTTGAACATTGAATTATTAGAGTCATCAAGATAGTAAGACCCTCTATTAGACAAAAAGTCACTCACAAAAATATTTGAAAATAATAATTAAAAACATGTTTGGTAAAGGAAAAACAAGAGTTGTAAACATTTCAATTTAAGTGATCGTTAAGTTGGAATGTGAAGGAAGTTTCAAAAGAAATATCAAAGCAGTTTTTTCTTCAATAAATCTAAAGTGGACAATTTTTATTCAAGAAAGATTCCTGGACAGCCCTTATAAAAAGATATACATTCATCTAAAACATTTGTCAATATTATAATTATCAAAACCAAGGGAAAAATAATTTATGAACCCCATTACATTACATTACTAGACTAAATAAAGTCAAATAGTATGTTTAAAAAATGTATCGGTTACTAAATATTAAATAATGAATGTATGTATTTAGTGAAGTTTGTTTTCCTTGCAGTTCCGTAAAATCCTTGGAAAACGAGGTAGAGAAGAAATCAGCCTAATTGAAGTGAGAGGAGAGGACCAAATAACTGGAAGAGACCAGTGGCTGATGCGCTCTCTAACTGAAGAGCAAGTAGAGAGACCCAGTAAAAGGAAGCACGGATTGCCAACTTCGCAACAGAAGAGGAAGCACCAGATAACCTATTTGGCCCATCAGGTGAGACAAACTTATGGTGAAGCACTCATTGATCCTAAGTTATAAATTAATTACTTAATAATGAATTAATATTTTAAATAATAGTAATTCTGTTTTAACTTGTACTCCAAAACATTTTCATGGTTTGTATGGTGCTTGAAACATTAAAAAGTGCTTACTTATTGTTGTCGTTTATAAGGCTCTTACAATGTGCTTAAACAATGCTTAATTTTTATTATGGTTCTTAGTTTTTTTTCTCGAAACTAAGGGTCATTAAAAAGTGCTTATTTGTTGGCCGAGACGGTCAAATTGTCTTTTGCTTCCATCACAAAAGTTTGATAAAAGATTTTCTTCAAAAATCTAAATTTCAATCGCTGCATTGCATTAGCCCATTAGCCCCAAGTAATTTATTTCTAGATTGCTAAATATAGGATCATAAATGCTCTCTTAAATTACCTTAAATTCACCCAACAGTAACGAAACTGCACTTATGACAAGGGAAAACACCCCTCAATCATAATACCCTGTGTTTTTTTCGTTTGCTTCATTTATTTTGTAATAGGGATGGGCTAAAGTTCATCTTGGCTTCTTCGATCAAAAATAATTTAGGCGTTAATGGGTTAAAAAAAACTACTTGAGAGCTTTCTTTGTTTTCATTTCACATTGCATGTTTCAAGCAAATGTCTCTAATCCCCCTCAACACATCATCATTGTTTTCATTTGATGGATGTTATTAGGTCTTTCTGTGAGTGCATAAAATGTGCATGGAAAAGGTTCCTCTAATCCTTTGGGGGTTAAAAAAGATTGTTTCAAAAATTGGATGGCTGAAAATATAAAAAATAAAATTAAGTTAAAAATGTTTAAACATTATATTACTCTTGTGTCTATTTTAAAATTTGTTGCAGTTATTATGCAATGTTAGTATCTAGTTCGTAAGCTCATTCCTGTTTGAGATACAAAAATGTGATCAAATATTTTTGAAAATTCATTGAAAACATTTATTGACAGTTTTAAATGTGCTTAAGAAGGTCTTTATAACATCTCAATAACCCTTGGAAAGTTCTTAAAAAGCACTTCATTTTAGTCTTCAAACTTCAGTACAAACCATGACTTTATTCACATATTACACAAATTACCTTATTATTATTGATTACCTTATTACCGATTTTCCTTTGTAATTTACCAATTTGTAATCTCTGTAATGTTCGACAAATGTTTTGCATAAATTTGGCCTTTTAGCAGTACTGAAGGTTTAAGTAAACTGAAATTTTTTTACTATTCTTACTTATACTAAACATTTACATGGTCAGCAAATTACTTTCATTATTAAATTTGTAGAATGTTTGTGAAAAAAATATTGTTAAGAATTCTAATTTATTTTCTATATCCCAATAATCTGAATTAAATTATAGACAAAGTGGCTGCATTGTAGGAACCCAAAGTGGTTGTTTAAAATTGGCCTAAAGTTGACCATACAATTTTGATTGATTTTCAAGTGATGATCACACTCTTGTCACAAAAATGCATACTCCTATATTTTTTATGGTTACTTTTTTATGATTACTATGTCATTTGAAAGAGATGGTAATAATAAACAAGTCTAAACTTTTTGGTTTCACCAAAAGCTATATTGAAATAAATTGGTGGATGTTAACTTAATCAATCTTAAATCCCTTTTTGCAGTAAGTATTGACAAATTTACAAGGTTTTTTTATGCGTTAATATAGAACTTTAAAATAATTTGTTTGATTTCTTTCTCCTAGAATAACTGTTTACTGGAGATATTTCATTTCATACTGGAGATTTATATTTCAGCTACATTTTTGAAAGTAATCAAGTCTTACACAAGAAATCTTTTTACCAAAATCCATTAATTTTAGTTTATGAATTATATATTCATTTGTATTACTAATGCTTTTAATATGTACTAAAATATATATTAGATTTTTTTTGTTTATACAATGTTTATTTTGCAGGCTAAAGAAAGAGAACTGGACCTAAAAAATCAGTGGGCTTCTAATAGCTTGACACGTAGAGAAACTCAAGCAAAATATGGGTTCTGATTCTATCCTTAATGTATCCACTTAACAAGGTACTATATTATATTCACATGTACTTCTAACCTTGCACTATTTTTTTTCATGTGGTAATAAATTATTTTTATGGTTTAAATTTCATTGCACTCATGTCTTCAAAATTATTTTTTTTCCTAAACCGATTTATATTTGAACAAAGAAATGCAAACAAAATAAATATAACAAAACAAAGGAATACAAAAACATTCATTCATTTGTTTGGTTTTGTTTTTATTGTATTGTAAAAATATCTGATACATCATCTTCTCACGGAAAGTAACATCAAAGTAATACGTTATAAATATAAAAGGACAGTCTGATTTGTGGTTTCCGCTGAGTAGCTGACCTGCAAGTAAATGTACTAATATTAAGGGGAAAATATAGTTTACATATACTCCAAATGTTTTTCTATTGAACATGTTGTTAATTGTCAGAAACTTGCTTAGAGAAGAAATGTCCATTGATAACTTGAGGGATTAACCATTGATGATTTAATTTTCATGGTGTTTATTTTTTATTTCAATTTAAATATGAATGTGTCTTAAAATTTTAATAAAAACATATACATAAAAATTAAGGAAATGAGTTGTTAATTAATTCAAGAATTTTTTTCTTCAATTTTCCTTTTCAATTTATAAATTTACCTTTAACTCTCTTAGTAACATAAAAAATTTTCAGAAAATTTCAGATATTTTTCTTACCTGATTCTTGATAGTCATCTAAGTATACAACTGGTTTATACTGAAAAATTAATGAAATTCAAAATTGAAACTGTTAAATTATGATGAAGCAAAAATAGCTGGCTGCAAATATATTCATATTTAGAATTTTTTAGATAAATTAAGGCCTTTTTTATTTTATATATAGGTACTATTTAATTCATGATAACTTACTAAACTAATACAGGTTTCTTCTTTAATAAGAGCACCTGCTTATTTTAATATTCAAAGGGAGGATTGAATTTCTTGGAAAACTTGTTTATTTGTGTGAACACGACCCCAAATTTTCTCTGCCCCAAATTATCCCCTTAACCCAAATTTTCTTTACAATTAAATGACAGCCTCAGGCACTCTAGGATTGAAAACTTTTATAAAGCATATTTTATTCCTTTTAATTCCATAGGTGAAAGGCTTATAATTTATACTTACCCTAATTACCCAAAGAAAGCTATGAAAAAAAATAAAAATGCATCAAATTTTGAAATTATAAATTGTATTTATTTATAGAAAAATATTTAATTAGTTATTCTTACCTCCTATACCGTTTTCAACTGTATCAGAAAGAAAAACAAGTAATGTTTAGAAAGTGTAAAATATTTATTATTATACGTTCTTAAAATATCTAGGTTTTTTAAAGTAAAGTATGTATATATGTTTTACTTACTGGCAGAAACACCATCTGGACAAAAGATAAAGTTAAGTTTAAATGCAGTGTTTATTAAATACACATTAAGATAAGAGCTCTTATTAATTATCTAAGCTTTGATTAAATACTTAGAAAATTGTTCAAAAATTAAAAGTATCTTTAGCAATCATTATAGTTTCTTTAACTTATCCCTCCAACACTAAAAAATAATATGGAACTAGATCGTTTGGGCTTTAAGTCAAGCATTTTGGGGTCTAAGTCATTCAGAATAATAATAATTTTTCAACTCATGGTTTTGTAGAATGAACAAGGTTTCATTTTCCCCCACATTATTGTTCAAGACAGTGAAGATTCAAACTCTAATTCAAGTAAATCGACATAGATTTTTACATTGTATTTGGTTTATAAATACATACATAGTAGGTTTTAAAAAATAACAATTGAACTCACCTACTACTGCTGAACCAGCTATATTAGAAAAATCATTACAGATTAGTCACATCATACTGATACTTACACATTTTTAGGTAAAAAAATATTTATGTTAACAAACAACTTGGTCATCTATGGGATAACATGTATTATGATTTTTAACTGTTTTTTTTAGTTACCTCTTTATCTAAGTTTCAGAATAATTTTAATCTGTCAATATTGAAGACTGGGACGTGGACCAGATTTCTTGATATCTTTTTGTTTTGTAAGATTAATTAAAGTTTATGGATTAGCAATAATACCAGGTGTCCACTTCAAACGATTATCATGAGTTTAAATTCTGAATACATGCAACTATTGTCATAAAAGTGGTGTTTCTATTTATTAAAATGGCTATCCTCTATCCATGTATTACTTAAAAAACTTAAGACTTATGACAAAGGTAATATGTCTGTCTCATTTCTGGGTGTTATTTTTGGGTGTTTATTGGGTGTTATTTTGAAAATATATAGAGTTTCAGCCTAGTTTTTACACAGTATATCAAAAGGATTCTTTTGATAAAAACTGAATTATGCTGTTTTAAACACTGCTTAGAAACATAAAGATATTTATTCTATTACTTTTTTCACTATAATATCATTTATATATTTTTTAAATTTTGGAGCTTTTTGTTTTTCAAAAACACAAACCTGTTTTGTTCAATAATTGCATAAAAATCTTACCTGCTTCAACGGCCTCTGGAAATTTAAAAAAAAAGATTCCATTAGTACTTATTAATTTATGAAAAAGTAATAAAAGATAATAAAAGTGGGATTGAAGAAAACGTTTTAAACTAAATTAAGTGTATATTTATAAAGGTAAAAGAGTATTTTAGTATGTTGCTCCATTAGAAGCATAAAATATTTTTCTTATATACACTGGTTTTTATTTCCACAGAAACCTTTATCATGTTGAAAATTTATCAAAAACCTTCTCTCAAAATTATATTATTTCAAAAATATTTTATGAATAAAAACATTATTTGGGGCATTTTTAGAGATATAGTAGATTGTACATTGTTTGTACATTTTTCTTGTACACAATTTGAAGTTATGCACTTTTAAATAAAAATAATTTCAAACTATTAAAGGAGGGAGATTTACTAACAAAAACTTTCAAATTTACTAGCTATAATTTATTTACACTGCTGGCCATACAAAATGGTACACCAAGAAGGAACAGAGATATCAAGCCAAATTTATTTCTATGAGTGTACATAGTATTTATGTGAATTGATTAAAAATTCAGCCTTCCTGGATGTTAGGGGGCCGATAAAATAGTTGAGTGTTGTCTCCATAGGTGTACATTACCGCCACCCAACGCCATGGTATCGAGTTAAAGAGGCTCTAAATGGGCTTTGGGGGATTGGAGGACCTTGTTGAGTCCACAGGTAATCAAAGTTCATGTGGTTCACCAGCGGACGTTGCATACCGGGCTAGGTGATTTCTCCTCTTTCATCGGACATGTTTTGTGGCGTTGGTTCTTAAGAACGGGTAGGTGAGGCAACATAGGGGGATAAGAAGAAAGCTTGGACATTGAGTTCATTACGTGGTTGTGCATTTTTCTCTTGAGACTTGTACACAAGCGAGGGTTGAAGGTAAGGGTAGACAACAGGTTATCACACCTCAATGCTGCAGCTCTGGTTGGCCAATGGGCAGGTAAATCATACTGAGGAGATGTGGGAGTGGAATGCATGTCGTTTACAGTGCAGAGGACTGCCCGTTTGGCAAGCATAGCTTCAGAAAAATTCCAATCTTCAACACATGATTTGGCGTTGGCCACAGTGCTCGACATCTCAATGTGAATTGAAAATCTCAAATTGACATCTCAATGTGATGGCACAGAGTTTATGAGAGTATCTCAATGCGGTCTGGAGCACCACGACAATTGGAGATGACTTAACGACAGCGAGAAAAGAGCACTCGGCTGTTGATTTTGTAATCGTCAGATTTCTTCTTTACGCAGATTAACGAGGTAGTGAAGCATTGTATTCCACTTCCACACCTCCACACTCTTACCTTCAACCCTCGCCTGCAGACAAGTCTCAAGGGAAAATGCACAACCACATGATGAACTGAATGTACAAGCTTTCTTCTCGTCCCCCTATGTTGCATTTTTACCCTCACCTACCCATTCTTAAGAACCAACGCCACAAAACATATCCGATGAAAGAGAAGAAATCACCTAGCCCGGTATGCAACGTCCGCTGGTGCACCCCATGAACTTAGACTACCTGTGGACTCAACATGGTCCTCCAATCCCTCAAAGCCCATTTAGAGCCTTCTTCACTCAATACCATGGTGTTGGGCGGCGGTAATGTACACCTATGGAGTCAACACTCCTCAACGATTTTATCGGCCCCCTAACATCCAGGAAGGCTGAATTTTTAATCAATTCACATAAATACTATGTGCAATCATAGAAATAAATTTGGGTTTGATATCTTTTTTACTTCTTGGTGTACCATTTTGGATGGCCAGCAGTGTTAATCATTTTAAGCTAAAGCATGATCATTTTCTAACTAATAGTTTGAATGCCTTAAACATAGTGAAAAAGACAATAAGGAAGTTGCATGTGTCAGATTTTCAAAAACAAACAAGTGTTCTGTATGGTTTTTTGTGTGGTAAAATGAAATATCTAGTCAGTTTTTAAAAAATGTACAGGTAATTAAATATTTTAATTTAAAAGTCGAGAAAAAAACACGTGACTGAAAACGTTTATTGTTTAAACTATAAGATGACGTCAACAATAATACCATCAACTCCATTGCTTTACAACAATGTTTAGTATAAGATGACGTCACATCCAAACTCTTGGCGTTTTCGCGCGCTTTTAAAAAGGGGAGTTTTGTTAATTTTTTTGACAATCAAAAAATTTCTCGATCGGCCTCAAATTTTGGGTAGTTGCTTATTTTTGCAAGAGGAATCGATTAAAAAAATATTAAAAAAATCATGCAACTTCCTTATTGAGGTGCTTCCAGCAAAAAAAAAAGCTAACTCCAATGGAAAGCTGTTGGAGTAAGCTTATTGTTGCTGCAAACTCCTCCATTGGAAACATCTTTAAGAATAATTTATTCCATTTTCCAGGATGGATGGCCGTGTTTATTGGAATTTATTTCCAAATCTTTCACTCTCTTCTTCGAAGAGTAGTGAAAGTTTAGTTAATCCATCCCGGAAAATGGAATACATTACTCTTCAGGTCATGGAAGCTTTCATCAATTTATATCTTTAAGAATATTTTTCTAATAAACTTACCTGCACCAATACCAACAACTATGAGAAAGTAGAGTTATATTGGATTAAAATCACTTACATGCTTTACACAAATTATACATTATAGGTAACTACTAATCTTATGCATCTTTTTAAAAGATAATTTTAAGTGGATGCACAATGTAAAAATTATTATTATTCCTTATAAAAAAACAATGTGTATCACATGCATTTATTTTTTCTCATTTTTGTGTAGTTTAGAAATTTAATTGCAAGTATAGTTTAAAATATCATTGCTTGATTTCTTATTTTTCTAAAATTTTATAATAACTAAGTATAAAATTTTTTTAATGACTTAAATATAAATATTTACTGAACATGGTTTAGCATTGAACCTAATCTGATATGTTTTAGTTTTATATTTGATCCAATTAACCTGGTTTATTTGTATATCATGTTACATGAACAACTATAATTCACTTATATCATCATAGGCAAAACCCAAAAATTAATGAAGGATTTTCAAGTCATAAAAATATTGAAAATAAAACTTGTTTCACTTACTTCCTTCAGGTATAGCTGCAAGTAATGTACAAAGATTATAAGTTATGTGCAGAAATACTAAGTAGTTAATATTGTTCTTATAAACTTAGTAGTTATTCACTTCTATTAAAATGATTCTTAAATAATTAAATATTGATTTTTAATAATCTATTCTTGTTTAAAATTACAAAAAACATAATAAACATAACTTATTATATATATTATATTATTTTTTATATTATATTATAACTTATTAAACATAACTTTTTTTTTGAAATTGATCAAATTATTGGGTAATTTAATCTAATTTTTGTACTCTACGCAACTTGAATAATAAAATGTTTCATAATTAGAAAATGGTGTCAATAGATGCTTACCTAATAATCCATCTGTTGATCAGTAAAAAAAAGTTAGTTACTGGATTATAAATATCATTAAGTAATATTTTCTCTTATTTGGTTTCTAGTTTTTTTCTCGAATTTTACTTCTCATAAATTCTAGGTAAAACTACATTGTATATTATTGTATTCCAACACATGGAGTTTCTGAATATTGTAAATAAAACAGAGGTATTAACCTTTTAATATTTTTTAATATGTGTTGTAACTAAAAGTTTGCAAGTTTTTTTTCAAATATTTTTGATATATCTTGGTGCATTTTAAGAAAGAATCTCAATGAAGTTATAATGAATATTTTTGTTAGAATTACGTAATAAAATTTTATTGGAAAATTTATATAACTGAAAATAGAAATAGACGTTTTATTAAAACCTACTTACCTCCTTGGACTAAAAAATGGAAATTATAAAGATTAGTTATAATGCTTTTATTTTAACTTAGAACATGTTTCTTTTTTTTGTGCTAAAACCTTTGTAATGTTCATCCTGATGCAGTACTTAAAACCCTGTATATTTTTCTTACTTCAAAGTTCTATCTTAAATCTAAATGAATGATTTAAATATATAGAGTAAGGTATGTTTTTTTTTCTGATGGGAAAATGTATTTTCTTAACAGTTAAATTTATTATGAAAGTCTGCAAAATTTTTAATATTAGACAAGTTATTGTCTTGTAAGGGAACGTACCCATACTACGTGACCCGTTCAGGGGAGGGAGGGGGTCTTAAAAATACTACGCTTGGTCACGGGGGAGGGGGGGCTTAGGGTTTTGTCACGTAGTCAATTTCCTTTAGTCATTACGACAAATTTAAGCCAATTTAATTAGTGAAATCAGCCAAACTAAGCCAAATTATTAATTAAAATTATACAAATCAAGCCAAATTAAGTTTTTTAAACTTTCTTTGGCAAAAAATGATTGAAAACCGTATTTATGATTTACTACGTGAAAACCTGAGGGGGAGGGGGGGGTCTTGGCATATACTACAGATGGTCACCAAGGGGGGGAGGGGGGTCAAAAACAGTAAAAAATGGGTCACGTAGTATGGGTACGTTCCCTAAGGGGAATAAATATCTTTTTATTGTGATAATTTAAATTACTTAATTGCAAAAATGTTGTGTATTTTCTGGATATGACGTATGCAGAATATATTTTGTTTAGTTTGGTTCGATTATGTTTTATGGCGCATGAATCAAATTTGATCATAACGTCCCAAGAAATATTTGTTTAACTTTTCACCCTTCCGAAATCCCACTCTCATGGTTTGAATCCCCGTTTAAGTATGAATGTTATTTTGCTGTCCCTGCGGAAATGAGGGAAAGTGGCCCTCTTGTAAAAAAAAGGTTATGCGCGTGAATGTGAGTGTGGCTCGGGAAAACAGTATCCGGCAAAATGGGTTCTACTATCAATTTGACATGTATACCAGGGTATTATTCTTACCCGTTCGCCATTGCCAAAAAAAATTTTTCAAATAAAAATTAGTTTTACAATTTACTGCTGAAAAGGTTTTAATTTCTGTTCCCAAAATAAGTAAATAAATAATACGTGACACTTTTAAAGATTGATTAATTATAGAAATTTTAGTTTCTTGCAGGTGTAAATTAATAATGTCCTATTTTTAATATAAATAATTAGTTATTTCGTATTAGTACCTATTTTTTAGAAAAATATAATAGCTCTTATAATATATTTTTGGAAATTAAAAAAAAAATACTTACGTTTGAATGCATCAATAACTGCCAAAAGAAAACGTTTTGATTAATAGGGATAGTTATAGACACTAACTTGTGGTTTCAATATCATTCATATTCATAGGCTTATTCTAAAGTACCCAAGCTTTCATGTCTATTCCTATTTTATAATCTTACTCATATTTAGAATATTTAAGGAGGATGTGAAAAGTGTCACTACTTACGCCCATGCTTGGCAACTAAAAAGAAATAAATTTGATCAAATTAGGAATTTTTAATAAAATATTCTAAACAGGTCCTCTATGACTTTCTCCAAATCGAACAGTCGACAAGTTGGTGACTGCTCATAGCAGCGATCGATCTGCGGGTCTCCCATACTTGGCGACCATTGCCCTTTTCGCTTTAGAGGACCTGTTTCGAATCTGTACCAAGTAATCATTTGTAAGATTAGTATCATGGTAAACATTTTGTGCAATTTAAAAAAATTAAAATGTTAAGGTTAAAATGAAAATATACTTACTATGTGTTGCAGAGTCGACTATAATAGTGAGAAAAATATTTGTATTACTTATTTGGATATAACCACATATTTGTATGAAAGTTGAAATTTTGTTTTTAGTATTAAGTTAAGTGATGCACAACACAATAAAACTTCAATTCATTAATTCAATACTATGAAATGTAGTTTTAAAATAAAATAAATTCTTTCACTTAGAATTAATTACAGTTAAAATAAATATAAAATTATGCTGTGATGTTGTAAAACTCATAAAGTTTAATTTATGCTCAACTTATCTAATTTAGAAAAAAAACTGCCAAAATTTTTCAAAAACTACTGAATTTTTATGCATAGATTATCTAATTGCATTATTTGCCACAAATATGGAGGGCTCAGAATTAAAATGGACCAAGTCCACTTTTTGTCATTTTTGAGTTAGCAACGCTATAACATGCACCAACTATGTAAAATTACAGTGCAATAGTGAACCAAGTCCTAGTTCTGATAATATCCGCTTGGCAGCAGCAAGTTCTGTTGCGTTAACATGTAATTTTGCTATGAAGCTTTAACTTTAAACGTCTGTAGCTCAAAAGTAGCTAATGTGGACTTGGTTCATTTCTATTCTGAACCCTCCATATATTAATGAAATACATTAGTTAACAAATGTATTGATACTCACAGTCACTAGCAAAATCTAAAGTAAATTTAAAAAGAAATATTAGAAATCTTATATAGGGAGAAAATCCAAACAACTTAATCGTAATGATTCATTAACATATTTAAGTATTTTCAATTATATTATCTCAACCGCGCACTGAGAACCTACTTAATTATTTTTTTATATTTAAGAATTATCTTGTATATTGAGAACTGAAGAACATAAATCATCTGTATGCGTTCAAAATCCTGACAAACTGTCCGACTGATATGATTGCGCAACTATATTATTTTCTTATTTATTTATATTTATGCTTATTTTACTCCTTAAAATCATCTTGGTTATTGTAAAATTGTTGGTTGTGAAATCTTCATGTTTTATAATGTAACTCAAGTCCCTTTCTTTATAAAATAATTTCTTCTCTATTTGTTAAAATACTATCGCTCACCAACCCCCGGAACTGCTTAGCAGTTCTTTTCAGATCGCTTTGCGATCTTAGCGAGCAGAGCTCGCTTGTTTCATCTCAACAATACAGGCTGGTCGGCTTAGTTAATGCTCCTTTGATACCGAAACTACTCATATCTCTAGTTTATCAATGATTTAATTCCAATCACATTCCCCTGAAGATAACAAAATAAAAATGTTTAAAACTTAAATATTCATCTCTTAACTCCAGTTCTTCTTTCTTCAATTATTGAAAAGAAATGTTTTTTTAAACATCAAACAAGTCTACCAATTATCATCAACAAACTTAAAGAAAAACATGCATGCCGTAAATATCTAATAGATCGTCGGAAATTAAAGAAATCAGACTCATAAAAATAAGCGGTTTCCCTAGTGAACGACCAGAAAGAGAAGAAAAATTGAAACTTTGAATCTCAATAATTCTAAAATTAATTCGAACTTCTTAAAAAACGAAACGCCAATATTTTTATAAAAAATAATTGTATATGTGTCTAAAATATTGTACCTCTGTCATGATTAGTTTTTATTTTATAACGAAAAAATCGAAAAATGGTCAAAAATTTCGAAATTTTTAAAATTAAATTACTGAAACACTAATTCGAAAAAAGGGAGATGAGGTGCAAAACTTCATGCTTGAGTGTATGTGTCTGCAAAAATCATGTTTCTGGTGTAAATAGATTTTGCAGGAGGCGAACTCGCAGCAGAAAAAAATAATTTTCGGCTTTGACATTAAATAACTCCAGAACTAATTATCTGATTAATTAGGTTTAGAAACGAAAATGACCATCATGCATTTGTCTATCAATGGTCAAAATTTCATGATATTCCTTTAAATAGTTTTTGCGTAGTAAGAGTTCAAAATGTTCAAAAATAAAATTTTCAAAATCAGCGGTGGCGGCGACAGCGGTCACTGTTACTTTTTTTTAATATAGAGAGATACACTAGTAATAAAATATTTAGAAATTTAAGAAATTAGGAATAAATCTTTGAAATAAGAAAAAGAATCTAGAAGTTATTTAAATATATACTCTTAGAAAATTGTGCTGCATTAAAATTTGTTTAGTATAAATTAGGAAATTTAAGTAATGCTTACCACTGCCAGCATTTTCAACTATAAAATATATTAACACATCAATTTGAATTATAAATAAAAATTGTCATCAATCAATACCCGATTATTATTGCAATCATATAAAATTTTATTCACCAAATTTTAGTAAACATGCTAAAAAATTATATGCGATTATCTCAACCGTCAATAAACTATTCTTCTTAAGACAAATAAGTAACAGCAGAGTTTCCTATATTATTTAAGGTTTGTTATAGTTAAGAAATAATATTTTTTTATTTGAAGAAACTTGCCTTTTCCCCCATAATTTGAAATAACGTCAGTTTTTTTAGCTCATTTTGAACATCATATGGAGGGACCAAGGAGCCCCTTGTCAAGTCTTTGATACTTTTGAAAAATGTTTTATTATAATTTTGAAGGGTACGAAATATCCTAATAATCTTTACTATCATGAGAAACCTAACTGGTGCGTATTTATTTTTAACAAATTATTCTTTCTATTTAGGATTTATTCATTTTAGTTTCTTTCACGTAAAAAACACCCTTAAAATAGGTTTTTCAGGCTTATTTAAATTTTTCCTATGATATACGAGAGGGAATGAAGTGTAAAATGAAAGTTTTCATCTTGTTTCAGAATTTAAAAAGAATCCGTCCTTCATTTCACTTACTTCATCCGTCATATATTTCATCTTTCACATACACCTAAGGCTAAGTGCGCACTAGAGACTTCTGTCGCGGCGACTATAAACACTAGGTCACTCCAGAGCAATGCATTTCTATGGAGATGACTCTTGGCAATCGGCCAAGAGTCTCGTCGCCTGTGCGCGCTCTAGCTTCTTGTAATAGCCAGGGTGATAATTTTGTCTCTGTTGCCGGGACAAAAGTCTCTAGTGCGCGCTTAGCCTTATAGTACATAGTAAGATATATTCCCTCTAAAGAAAAGAAACTGAACTTCAACTATCAATTTAATTTTCATTGTTGATGTGCTGAGAGTCTTACCCTACAGAAAAGTATATTTTAGTAGTATGGAGTGCGGAATATATATGCATGTGTAAAATCAAACTTACTTCCGCAAAGGAGAGCTAAAAGGTTAACAATATATTAATACATGCAGGGTGTCCTTTAATTTAAACATAAGTGGTTAAAATTTATGAGTAACACACAGTAATTATCATTGATTTGAAGACTTTAAATTTGTAGAGGAGATGAGGGTAAAAAAGAAGGAATAGTCGGGTAATATGGAATACCGAAGTCTCATCCCTCTCCCGAGCTGCCATCACGTGGGAATACCATGAAAGACTTAACAAAGATTTCATTGATGCAGTGCACAAGATTTAACACCTTGTTTTCGTTACAGTCGCTGCAAAACAAAGTGTGTTTTGGAATTATCAAACATTTTAACCTACCAGTAATTATGAGATTTAAATTTTGTTTGTTAAGCATAATGTGCACTAAAATAACAATAGTTTCTTATGCTGTAGTCGTTTTTAGCTATCGGTGTTTTATCCGACAATAAAATAGTTCATAATTCAAGATGGCATGTCGGGTATTATGGAATACTAGGTCCACTATGATGTATCAGCTGAAATTGACTTCATGCCATTAACTAAAAATCCGGAAAACAAATGAATGTATTTTTTGTAACGGAAAATCATTCATAGATCAACGAAGAGAAATTTGGATTCAATACATTAGCTGTTCTCTATGGGTTCATCTTAACTGTACTGGAGCAGAGAAACTTTCATGACTTTTGTAAATAGACTCAACAACAAAACTATTTGAACGTAATTTTATAAATATTGTTTTTATAGTTTACAAATAACTGTTTTCTAAAGTATAATCAGTTTTTCAATAGTTGTAAACAACTATTCCACATTACTCATTACCCGACTATTACATATTACCCTCCTTTTGTAACTTTTTTTAAAAGTTCCCTTTTTCATAACAACAAAATAAATAATGTTTTATTTCACCATTGACACTTCATTATCATTAGTTATAGTATGTACGTACTTAAAATAATTTTGTGGCCTTTTCTTTAAAACCAGTTGGGTTATTCTTAAAGATATAAATTATAAATGGTATTCCATAATAACCCTCCTCTACTCTATGTACTATTACATACTTCAACCTAGTCCATAGATTAAAATGTAGTTTAGGCCAAAGGAAATATTCGATTCTTGCCTGTTAGTTTCAGAGTTTAACTGGTTTTAATCATATTTTTATCCCTATTTTCACTTGTTACACTAAATTACCAATGTTTTATTCATCGTTTACGAAACCTGATAAAATGACTTCATATTAAGTTCAATGCACTAACAATCAATAATTTCAATTAAATTTTTAAATTGAAAAACTAAATTTAACTTTTTTAAAAAATCTTATTAAAACAAACCAATTTCTTACCTTGAAGAGCTCCTTGAGCTATAAAGTGAAAATAAAAATAGTAAGAAGTAAGTTAGAACGATTATAACTCCTCTTTTATTGAACTAGTTAAGATAGCTATATTGAAACATTTCATAACAGTTAAGAAACCATTTTTTTAAAAGATGTAAAATTTGAAATTGTGCACTACATAATGTTATGTTTGAATACTAAGTTGAAAATACAAAGAAAAGGATGTTACATTAGAAGCATAAGGAGAAATTTAAAGTGTATAATTTTAAAATTCATTAAAATATTAATAAAATGTTTATTAATTCAGTAAAATAGTTAAAACGTGTTTTTATTTTAAAAAATCAATAAAAGATAACCATACTTACTCCCATCAAGCAGACCTGTGAAGTAAAAAGAACATATTTCAGTGTTGAATAAATTACCTTTTATACAACTAGGGGGCTCTGCCCCCTGCTCGCTATCGCTCACCAACCCCCGGAACTGCTTCGCAGTTCTTTGAAGATCGCTTCGCGATCTTAGCGAGCAGAGCTCGCTTGATTCATCTCAACTATCCAGTACAACCTGGAACTTGTCTGCTTATAGTCTGTTTATTTGGAATAGGTGCCTGAAACAGGATCAAAAACGCTCAACAATGCTTAATAACGCTCATCAGACAACTTCAATGACCGATTGTTTCTAAAGTATTTTAACTACTTCTGCTTAGGCTGACTTGTCATTGCAGAAGAAAATTTTTTCAACGATAATTAGAATAATATATGCTTCTAATACATTACGTCTCAGGCGCTAATTCTAAATGAGCAGAGTGTAGTTGATGATCATTTAATATCGAAACTTCTTATCTCTGAAACTTTTCTAAAACTAAATTCGGATCATTACCACGAAAATATCAAAATAAAACTATTACTGAAATATTCCTTTTTAAATTATCAATAATTTAATGGATAGGGGACTACCGCCCCCTGCTCGCTTACGCTCACCAACCCCCGTAACTGCTATGCAGCTCTTTACAGATCGCGAAGCGATCTGTAATATCTGCAATCGATCTTTAGCAGAGTAAAGCACACTTTTCGAAAATCCTCTTCCTTTCATCGGCACAAATAACACTCAAAATAGCTAAATTATTAATTTCTCTAGTACTATTTCAAAAAATATCGAAGTATCTTTAAAAGATTATTAAACAAGTCTATACTATATCGCTTGCAAACTTAGAGCAAAAATGTGCACCTCAAAACTTTAAATTGAAATATCCGTGCTCGCGACAATCTAGTGAACAGGCAAATATAAAATATAAAAAAATTAAACACGTCTGATAAAGACCTACTAAAACTATGAAAAAAATTAAACTTTGATGCTTAATAATTCCAAAACTAATTAGAATTTTTTAAGGAATTAAACGGCAATCTCTTTCTAAAAAATAAGAATATAAGTGTTTAAAAAATCATATTGATACCGTGATTAGTTTTCATTTTAGATAGAAAAAAACGAAAAAGTGTAAAAAATTTCGAAAATTAAAAAATTAATTACTCTAAACCAAATTTGAAATTCGAAAAAAGGGCGACGTAGTGCACATCTTCATACTTCAGAGTATTAGGCTGCAAAAAATCATAGTTCTGCTGCTAATAGATTTTGCTGAACTGGATTACGCGGCGAAAAAAGAAAAACTTCAACTTTGACCTTAAAAATACCCCAGTTCTAATTATCACATCAGTTAGCTTTTTGTTTGAGAATGTGCCCCAAATATTCCTTTACAAACATTTCAAATTTCATAAATTTCTATCAAGTAGTTTTTGCGATATGAGAGTTCAAAGAGTTGAAAAATTAAATTTTCTGAAACAGCGGCGGCGGCAGCGGTGACAGTAACTTTTTTTTAATATAGAGAGAAAGTTTTATGCCTAAGCTCAACATACGAGCGCATAATCTCGTAAATTACTTCCATATTAAAAAAAAACTTCCCATATTGTCAATATATTTTTTATCATACTATATCTTTCTTTGAGGTGGAATTCATTACAAAATTTTAGCCTTTAATTTATTTTTCGAAAGAGGTTTTAAATCAAAGTAATAAACTTTCGATTAAAATGTTAACTTCCAATACTGAGTGACGAAATTGTAAATCAAGAATAATAAACGAGTATAAAATTGCATAATTGGGTAAAGTGTAATAATTTGCGAAGTATGTGCACTTAAAATGAAATTTATTGGAACATTTCTCGTGAGAAATAACTTTCACTTTAAAATTTGGGTTTAATCTCAAAGATTTGTGTAAGCTTTAAATCTGATTATTAATCACAAACAAATGGTGTAAATAAGTTGAATATGTCTTATTTTAGCGTTCGCAATTAATCTCTTTGGTTCTGCAAAATGTTCAGACGAGATCCGCCACTTTTGTCAGTTTAACTATAATTTTTTTATCCCAATCTTTATTCAATAAATCTGTAGTTGTGAAGATATTTTTTTAAGGCTTACCATCAACTGGACCAATTTCTAAAAGACAAAAAAATACACATTAAAATTATAACCAATTATTCTCCCCAAAAATACTAACACGGAATCTAGAATTTTTAAAAGGGTTTACCTGGAAGGATACCTTGAATGATTCCATTCACTGTAAAGAAGAAACATATTTATGAGAATTCAGAGAAAAAATCGTAAATTGAAGTTTTTTAAATTAAAAATTTTCTATTTTTAATTTTTAATGCTTAGTTTGTTCTTATATTCTGTATCCCTTATGAGTTATTGGAACGAACAAATTTAATTTCTTGTATTTATGTCCATGTGCATTTTTAATGCGAAACACGTTTGAAATACGTGATTAAAGAATTAAAATGTTCAGTTCCAAATTCTTCAGTCAAACATTTCATCATATAACAATCGAAACACTTGTAAAACTATCCTCTCCTTTGGGCATCCGAGAGATTCGTGTTTTTTTGTGTGGGGGGCTGCAAACCTCTTCCCTTCTGGTAAATAGGGAAAGAAAGGCTTCTTCCACACCCAGACGGAGAGAAATCTAAGATGATCTTCACAACACTATTGCCTTTCTTTTAGTGTTGCAGAGTCGTATTAAAATTGTAACCATCGCTTTCAGTCACTTTTACTTCTGACAATAAATGTTAAACTTGTTTGTTATGAAAAACATGAAAATAACTTACCTCCGCTCAAAAAAGCTTGAAAACAGTAATAAAGATAAAATTAATTTTAATTAATATGTATACTTTCAGTTTTAAAAAAACTATTTTTCCTAACACAAATACAGGGTGTCCCAAAAAAGACTAACACATTTTAAAATAAATAGCTAATTGCTCGAAAACTAAAAAAGAAAAAATATGTGGTTTATTGCATCCCACACCTTAGGATGCAACAAACTGCGCATTTTTATCTTTTTTAGTTTTTGAGTTATTAGTTATTGATTTTCAAAATGCGTCAGTCTTTTTTGGGACACCCTGTAGTATCTAATAGTGTAGATGCATGATTCTTTCTTAAAACTTATTAGTAGTTTTCTAATTCTTTCTAGTAATGTGTAAGAAAGAAAAGGTTTTTTTAATTATTATAAATTAATCGAAATCGAAAATTGCTCTTCTGGTATATTTTTAAGGTGTTCCACCAGGGAATATAAATTACATAATCAATCAAAACTTATTTTATAATATACTCGTAAGAATTAATAACTATAAAATATATTTCCAGTGAATCCGAATTATACAATTGTAAATATACATTTTTAGTGATTGAAGTTATTAAAAGAAATCTTACCGTCTCCGGCATCTCTTGCTGTTATGAGGGAAATGAGAATATTATTTAGTTATTGATCACAATATTAAAGAATTATTAACTTACATTTTGTAATTCAACTTAGGAAATAAAAAGAATGACTTAATAATCATAATTATTACAAGATGATTTTAATTATTTTTACCAAAGTGAGATGCATGGCGAAGGAAATTTTAAATTTTAAATTTATAAGTTTTTCTACGATTATTTTCATTTATTGATGAAATATCGCCATATAAAAACATTCAATAATTATTATATCTCTTCTTTATATGTAATAATATTTAATAGAATGATTTTGATTTTTTAATTTTCTATTAATAACCGCAGCTTTAAACTGCTTGTATTGATAGAAAATAAAATATTTTCATTATTTCCCTTGAGTTATAAACAAATTCCAACCCTTATTTTTTTTCTACTTACCTCCTCTGATAAAATCTGTATCAATGAAAAACAAATTATTAGAATAGAGTATGTTACTAGACTCAACAGTCAATAAATTGAATCTATCGGTCATTTTTTTTATATTTTCATAACAGTAATATATTGAATTCAAGGAGTTTTTGAAAGAAAAAAATTACATATTTTTCATACTGAAAATTCATATCTAATATTAATTTATGGATCTACTAATATTAAAAAAGTTCTTTTAAGGTATAAATTTGTTAAACAGAAAGTAAAATTATTATTTTTAGTTTAATTAAGTTTTAAAAAATATATTATTGCTGCTTATCGCTAAAAATGCCATGTTTAATATGAAGCATTTATATTTTAAATGGTAATTTGGTAAGAGGTGCAGTTTCGAATATATAAAATGACATTAAAGAATATTGTGGAGGTTAAACTTTAACATTTGTAATTATACTACTATTTAGGTGAGATAGCTTGCAAAATGGAATAAAAAAACACTTACGTTTCATCACACCATCTGTAAATGATGAAAAGAAAAGGGTGATTAGTGTTTTTTTGGATTTTATTAGTAGTATTTTTTGTAATTTAATCGTAGTATTTTTTTGTCTTCATTTCATAAAATTGTTGGCGCAAGTTCAGAGTTGCGTATGCTTGGGGAATTTTGGCCGTTTAGCGGCACATTTAGAAGCCAACTAATTCATTTAACATGAGTTAGGGTTACCATATTAGTCATCTTTATTGCTAAAAACTTGGCGCATACGCAAGTCTGAACTTGCGCCAAATTGTTAGGCTAAGCGCTATACTAAGGGAATGAGTTAATTTTACTTACCATTGAATTTGTCTAAAAAAGACAAAAGAAATGTGAATTAGTAATGTAAAATTTTATTGGATATTCCAACAGCAATATCAATGTTTTATTAGAAGTTTTTTTAGTACTACTTTAATGTTTTAATCATTTTACTTGTCTTCTAACTAAAAATATTTTTACCAAATTTTTCGTTACTCACTATCGTTTCTAATACATACTTCGCATTAAGCAACGTTCTTAATAAAATCAAGAAAAAGCTTTGTTTCTTTTTTATAGTTTTGAAATTGAACTGAATGATTTGTATTAAAGTTGCTTTTTAAAATAACTCTAAATAAGTATCATTATTTAAAAAGTAACAACTAAAAATCTAGTAAAATTATCAATTTATATTTTGGGCTATAAAAGATTTTTTAATTATTGTTTTTTATTTAAAAATATGAATAATTTAATTCATCATGCGCATCATCCTTAAATGCTTAAATGAGCAAGAAATAAAAGAATAAACAGAAAAACACTATTTAAACAAATATATTTTTCCTGGTCATTAAATTTTCCTTATAAAACTGAAAAAAGTACATAAAATTTATTTTTCCGTAATACTTACAATTGTCCTCACCTATAAGGAAGTAAATTTATTAGAATTTTTATAGTTTTTAGAAGAAGGAGTATAATTAACTGGATTTTCGGCACATTTAAAAATTAAGCAAATATACTAAATAACTAAACGATATAAAACACGAATAACAGGTTACAACATTTTAAGTTAATTTTACCAAATTCAAGCTAATTTCAAAATTAGGCTCTTTATTTTTTCCAGGATATTTTTGATTTTAGTTACTATTAATTTATTACTAAACTTTTTTGCCTAAAATATTAACAGCTGAATTACTCAAATATGGTTGGTTATAAATTTCCTGTCAGAAAAAAACAGATAATTTATAATGCTCATTAAAAACAGATAACTTACAACTTTAGAAACTACAAATTATCTGTTATAAAATTCCTTAAAAATATAATTGAATTATATTATTATAATGTTGTATATCTTAAATTATAAGTAAGTTTGAAAAGTAAATAAATAACTTTTCAGGTGTGAAATGAACAAAATTCACTTACAGTCTTTAGGTTTCGCTGAAAAAAAGAAGAAAATAAATTGACTTTATACATTGATAATGAATGAGATACATTTCACTAACCATGAAATTAACAGTTTATATAGTAATTTTATTCCTATGAAAATTTTATAAGGTATTTTGAGATTTTTATAGAAATATAAAATATTGCGGCATACCAACCAAAGTATTGAACCATATTCATTAATAGCTATTGTTTAGATAGCTCGTTTTTCATTTGATGTCTTTACTCCGTCATAGTAAAAAAGTTGCCACTTGTTTTTTCACTTTCACAAAGAAATTCGAATTGTATTATGTTCCTTGCACATCTCTAAAATATTTAGTTTCATTGCTTTTTCAAAATAGAACTTTATTTTTTTTCCTATTTTCTTAATCTTTTAGCTAATAATTAACATAAAAACAAAGTGTTCAACAAAGTGTTTTAGATAATTTAAACAGATGCCTGAAATTACTATTATCTTTTATATATGCCGTTTTTCAATATTTGGTGTGAAAAAGTTCAAGTGTACTTACTGCTGTCAACACCTAAAAATAACAAGTAACAGTGAGTAACAAAATTATAGTAGAGGCGTCAAATGTGTTCATATATATGTTGTTTAAATTATTTTGATCATAAGAATGGATATTATGCATTTTTCTTACCTAAGTGACCATCTAGAATAAGAAAAAACAAGGATTTAGAACATTAATAAATAATAAATAGGTTTTTGTAATTTCAAAAATAATATAATCCACTGATTTTGTCAAAATTTTTTTAATTAATAACTTGTATTCACTTTCAATTAAATAAACATCTCCATTTGGGCCAAAGTTACCCCATTTTACGGTATGTATTACCCTTGAGGATGCAAATGCCTTCGCAAGGTTTCGACTAAGAGAAAGAGTTATAAAAAAGCCACCAGATTTGCGAAGTAAATGCTAACTTAGTGCTTACAAAGACCATCGTAAGACTTAGAACTGGACAATTCCGGGGAATGAAAATTAACAGGGATGGTACTAGATCTTATCGTCCCTGCAATAAATCGTAAGGTCCCTCTCTTCCCGGATCACAACTTTAAGTGTCCAGATATTTTAAGACCTCTCATCAATCTTGGGGAATTTTCATTCAGTGGACAGCTATACTCAGAAAATATCATTGAGATAGTCAAATGTGTCATTGCTGCGCATGGCTATTTGTAGCCTCTTATCTCTCATGAACAGGACACCAACGAACCGATTAGTTATTTCGTCACCACATCGCTACTTCTTTTTAATGTTTTCAAGAGAAAGATTAATTAAGATTCAAAAAGACGACTCGTTAGACTGATAAGGATATCTAATGAGCAATTAATGATTGAAATGATGGGTAAAATTATCCTGAGATGTTAGATAAGAATACTTACAAGCTTGTGTCTTGAGTTCTATAAAAAATTAATTAAAACAAGATTAAGATTAGATAAAATAATGTTCATAATGGAGGAAGTTTTTACTTAATTTTTGATAAACTTATAAAAGTTTCAATTTTTTCGACATTTAAATCAACATTTCTTTTATAAAGAGGAATGAATGAATCGAGTTAGCCAAACACAGTCTTGAAAATTAAACATAATTTATGGATTAAATGAATGACTTTCACGTCTATTTAAAAATGTGATAAATCCATGGGAATTATTTTTTAAAACTTTAAAAATGAAGTCTTGAAAATAATCTAAACATTATAGTAAAGAATCATGCCATTTTTCAAAGTATTTTTAATACGTTAATATATAGAAATATGATCTTATTATTGCAGAATTATTTACCTGCAAAGGCCGAAGATGTCTCGGCCATTTAGATTTAAAGGTTTTGTAACTAAAACTGTTACTTGTATATGTATTAAAAATTTGAAAGTAGATTAAAATAAACCGTTTAGAATGAAGTTATAACATATAATCGTGCATAATTATAATCGTGCCTTGAAACGATTAGTTTTAACTTTCTCCACTCTGGTTTAAATCCTAGGAAAAACTTTCAAAATTGAAACTTACTCTTTAAAAGAGCTGGATCAATGTTTTTGAAAATGTCCGCTAAAACAAAAGAAAGAAAATTGAATTGTAATACACAATTTATTACACGGTAAAGAAACTTAATCAAAGAGACTTGAAATTACACTTACGGACTGGTACATCGCCGTCGCCACCATCTAAATTGACAAACGCAACAAAATATTTTGTAATTGAATTTATTAATAGCAAGGAAGCCGGTAAAAAATATCATAAACAGAAATACTTTCATGAAGGTGTTCTAGGAAGTACCATTTTATTCATGGGGAAAATGTGGAATTGTTTAAAGGTAAAGAAATTCCTAGATAATCACCCAGCTTGATTACTGTGACATTATAAACACTTTTATAACTGGTTGTCAAGTTTTAGCAAGTGGGATCCTTTTAAATTTTTCTACTTTTATTAAATTAATAAAGATCATCTGAGGCTTCAAATCTTATTGAAACTCTGCTGAAGAAAGATGGTTTCCATACATTTCTTAAAATTGACAACTCCGTTCGCTTAATTAAAACATAATTTTTTTTACCCGCCAACCATGTAGTTATTCAAAATCCTGTTAAAATTCAATTTTCAATCACGTTCGAAGGTGTAGTTGTATCTGGATCTATCGATCAGTTTCTAATATATTTTATTTATGGATATTCTTAAATTGGGAAAAAATTATTTCGGATAAGCTTTTTTTAATTGGATTAAATCTTATCTCATTGCATTTACCAGAATTTTCGCAACACCCTTGATTCTTAGTTTACCTCTGTCATAGTTTTGGCTTTTACCATGCATTTTTTATATGCGACTTTGCTTCTGAATTTGAACTTAAAAAAAATTCGGCTCGTGAAACCGTTTTGCCACTATTTGGTCAGGTCATACAAGGCACATGTTTCTCCCATTTAAAGTGATTTAAAAAAAATGCAGTCTAATACTTGCATTAATTACTTGAAGGTCTATTATATATTCCTTTTTAAAATTTATTTCGTGCTAACGCTGACGTGCTAGACCCGGGCTTCGCCCGGGTTTCAGTTTTTTTTTAAATAAATATCACCTGGTGTGTTACAGAGGTGCTTCGTCAGTACAAATGTGTAGCACTGTGTGGTAGGCCAGGCGTTACCCGGACAATATGCCCGGCAGAGTGAGAAATAATTAAATAATGGATCGATTTTTATGCTTATGCTACAACAATGGATTATAAACTACAACAATCAATTTTAATCTACAACAATGGATGTTATGTCTACAACAATTAGTTACATCTTCTCTTGTTATATTTATACCAATGTGATTTTGCCATGAAGTTAGGCATGAAATATGGGTTTTTGAGCATAAAATTGACCAAAAAGGTTGTTAGGATGCTTCGATTTTAAATTATTTTTATTCTGAAACCTTCCCGGGAGCGAGCAGATAATAGTTAATGTAGGTGGCAATTCATCTATGGTGGTTCAATTCATCTATACATATATAGATGAATTGAACCTTCCAAAAAAAGCTCTTACCTCCGCCGCCGCCGCCACCACCACCACCGCTAACTTTGACGTCTGGGGAAATAAAATCGGTTATTAAAACCAAGTATCGATTAACTGCTATTACAGAAACATAAAATAAATTTTCTGGTAAACGAAGGTTTTGATCTGAGAGACAAAATAGGTCCTAATTATTTTGAATTGACCTTCCCAAGAAAAGCTCTTACCTCCGCCACCGCCGCCGCCGCCACCACCGCTTCCGCTAACTTTGATGTCTGGAGAAATAAAATTGGTTATTAAAACCAAGTATCGGTTAACCGCCATTAAAGAAACATAAAATAAACTTTCCGGTAAACGAAGGTTTTGATCTGAGAGACAAAATAGGCCCTAAATATTTTGAATTGAACCTTCAAAAGAAAAGCTCTTACCTCCGCCGCCGCCGCCGCCGCCGCTTCCGTCAGTTTTGAATTCTGAGGAAATAAAATCGGTTATTAAAACCAAGTATCGATTAACCGCCATTCAAGAAACATAAAATAATTTTTCTGGTAAACGAAGGTTTTCATCTGAGAGACAAAATAGGCCCTAAATATTTACTTTATGTGTTGGAACTTTACAAGTTTGACACATTATATTGCATCCTTCCTTATATCTTAATTTAAGATTTGGTGTTGATTATTGAGTTACTAATTTGTCAGTAAAAATGGGAAAAAATAAGTTACTATAGCTTTTAATAAGATAATTTTGATTCATTAATATTGGTAAAATTTACAAGTTCGACTTTTTGCCCCTATTACTTAAAGATTTGGGTAGATTTCAAACAGTATAAAAGAATTCTTAAATGGAAAAAGTGTATTAACTTGTCTGATTAGCCTTGAGACAGGATGGGTTAAATAAGTAAGAATTCAAATACTTAAAAAATAATCTCTAAAAACAAACAAACCCGTTGAAGTTCTTGATATATTTGGTAATTTATACTTACTGTGAACGTGGGTGCCTCCTAAGGGAAAAAATTATTTAATTGCATTGAAAGCATAAACTTTTCTTATGAAAACCTTATGAAGAATTTGCCGAAACTCAATAACAGTAGAATTTAAAAGAATAATTGTTTTCAAATATAGCTTACCATCAGCATCTAAAATTTGAGGTAAAATATTAATGTCTCATATTTATTTAAAAAAAAACTTAACACATATTTATAGCTGTAAAAAGTGTTTAGTTAGAAAAAGTTTAGTTAGTATAAAAGATAGGTATTTTAAAAAATGATTTTAAAACTTAATAACTATTTCGCTATGTAAAAAGTATTTCCATACTCTAGGTGCTCTATACTTAGCTAAAATCTTAACGATTCCGAATAATCTTATGATTGTTTCTACGTTCTATCATGAATCACATAAGTCGTCATAAAAAAGGTCCCATTAAAAATATTTTGATTTAAAATTTAAATGAATATTTAATCACAACTAAAATTACCCCGACTTGCAGAATCATTATTTTTTTCTCCTCTTTCTGTAAGAAATTTTAACCTAAATGGATGTTAATTTGGTTTAGGCTTTTCTCCTGGTACTAGATAGTACTAGTATAATACTCAAACGCATGCTCCCTACAGAATTTGCATTTAATTCTATTTTTTTTTTCAAATTTCCATTTAAAATATGCTTTTAAAATTTATTAGGACCTCACCTCCTCCATCTCCACCGCCGCCTCCACCTTCTTTAAAGTCTGAAAACCAAATTAAAAATATTTTAGGACAGGTACTCGAGAATCACATACCTAAAAAAAGAGAGAGATCTTAACCCCCTTCCTAATTCTATATTAATAACATTATCTTTATTAATACACACATGCAAAAGTAAATTTTTTTGTTCTACTTACGATGGACATGAGATTCTCCTAAAAGAAAGATTGATAATTATGTTAAAATTTAAAAAATAAACAAGCATTTTAAAATATTTTGTAAGTTACAACTATTGATCGTAAATCAATAATTTAGGGGGGATTGGCGTTGATAACTTTATTCCTTTTAAACTATTTCATTTGTTTAACCAAACAAATAAAGGATCATCCATATTATTGGTTAAAGACTGAGGAATTGCGCATTCTTTTTTCAATTTAAAAAATGACAACAACAAAAATTAAAACTTAAATACAAAAATTTATCGTTTTAAGAGAGTTGTTTATTTTTTACTAAAATGTGTTCAATTTCTTTTGCTTCCATAAAAATATCATAAAAGTTAATCAGATATTTATAATTTAGCGTGTTAATTTTTCTACTCAAAAAGTGTAGAAACAAAAATGCATGATTAAATTTAATCGTAAATATTTAAATTTAAATATATAAATAGTAAGTTATTCAATTAATACATCACTTGATAAAGGGGTTCTTCATAATAAATATTACTTGTGTTCTCCCAACTTCTTAAATTTTATGATTGGACTTTTAACTAAAGCACTCTTTGATGATTCTTGGATTCTTTAAATGTTATGTAGTTTTTCCAACATTTTTATTAATTAATGGTTTTATAGTTCGCTGATAAGTTTTTAGAAAACAATGAAAAAATAGTAATTAGGTGCAGGATGAAAAAAGTTTGTAATTTCCTAGTGGTACCTATCATCATAAAATTCCTTTATAAAAAATATATTTCAATGTTGTTGAAATAAATTCCCACTAATTTATTCCCTTTTCTTCATAGATTTAAAGAACAACAAATTAAAACAAGTTTATCATACCTCCTTTTTCATGATCTGAAACAGATGTTAGAAATAGATACATAAGAGTATGAATAAAATTGCAAATAGAATCAATTGAATGGAAAAAGTTGGATTTTTGTAAAAAAAATGTCTGTTTTTAGGTCTGAAATTTTGTTAAGCGCTTAAAAGTGAATCTAATATTTTTTCTAAGATAATAATATACTTATTTTACATCAATACTCAACACAATTCAACTATCTTCATTCGACCCTATTTTTGAAATTATAATGCATTGTTGATGAACCCACACAGGGGTAATTTGATAAACACATAACACTACTTACGATGCTCAGATCCGCCATCTGTAAAATTATTGAAAAAAGTTAATGAATGTCTTGCAAATTATCACACAAAAATTAAGAAGTGAAAAGGTTATATTTTCCCATTGGCATTATTGTAAAAACTTCATTTAGTTAATTACAAGAGGGTATATACTGGTGATAAAAGGTTGGTTTAGAATTTTGCTTCTATAACTTAAGGGAAAGGAGGGTAAGAGTGCAAATTCTGGTAAAATTACACAGCGTTTTTTTTCCTGTCGAGAACAGAATAAGTGGGAGATGATCACGTATTATAAGTCATCTTTAAAGACTATCATTATTATTTACATACATTCTGTATTTTATTTATCAGCTAAAATATGGTTTCTTTGTGAGTTAACATCTAATTTTTTTAGCGATGGAATCTAAGTTTTTGCAAAAATGAAGAACTAATGTTTGCTTTCAAAGTAAATACCAATGTGAGGTATACAATTCTTCTGACTTTAATTACTTTTTTTCCACAATTTAGCATCGTTAGAATTTAACAGCAGTTAGATTTAGCGTTGATTCAAGGATGAATTTAAAGAGTTAATACAATAGTATTATGTCAATAACAATGCATTTTTATTAGTTACAATACAATTTAATACAATTTTAAACTGTCATTTCTGATTTCTCTCAGTGTTTGAAAAATTATTCCATTACGCCTAATTTAACCTTTAAAAGCTTAAAAAACATCTGAAGCTAAAAAAACAGAAGATCAAATCTTTTATGAGTTAGGCTTAAAGAGTGGAAACATAAGGCAGCAATCTACCAATTACGAAGTTAGGGATGCATTTTTTTGCGATTTCCACCAAACTTTCAGGACGCGTACTCTTAGACCCTTTGCTTACCTTTACCCTCCACGTCGGGTAAAAGCAATTTTGTAGTAAAAATAATTCAATTTTTTTACTGTCCTTGTGATTTTAGAAAAAGTGTCGTCAGAGCTAAGACTTTCTTTTTTTGTAAGTGTATTTGTCAGCCATTAAACTTATGTTCAGTAAATTCTGGAGGATCTATCATTTAAAATTCAAAATTTTACAGCCCAAAACTATTTTTGAGCGTACTCTTACCCATCTTTCCATTATGTACTTAATTAACTTTTAATTCAATATTTTCAATTTTTAAAAGCAGTACCTTCTCCGCCTCCACTGCTTCCACCAGTTTTTATGTCTGAAAAGTACAAAATGTTAATGATCTAAGATATTAATTATTATGGATAAGAAAGCTATTAAATGTGTTTAATAAAGAACCTGAAAAAAATAATGTAACCAGAAATTGATATTGTAAGATACCATTATACTGCTGAACCAACGATAGTAAAAGGGTCACTTGATTTTGACAACGCTGGAACTAGTATTTCGGAGGGGAGACAGGTGGAAGTTTAGGGGCAGTTGATCGAAAGAGGAAGGGATATTTGCTTGTATATAGAAGCAAGACGCCAACTATCACCGGTTACCCAACTATCGGCAGTTCAAAGTCTGTAAAAATCACGTGACCGTTTTACTATCGTTGGCTAATCAGTAAGTTATCATATTTCTAAGCTCCCATTTACTGTTAGCTAAAAAACTAAGCCAGATTTAAAATCGGCATCAAAGAAAATTCAAAATCCTTCTGTTTAATCACTGGTGTTTTTTAGGTATTTTTCAGCTAAAGTAATTTAGCTCAGACTGGAATAATAAATTAAAAAGACGGATACCTAAATAAACTCTCTCAATTAATATTTTGTGTCACTTCATCAGTATAACTTCATGTATTGAACATTTCTACACGCAAAAAATGGTTTGTTTGTTGCAACCATACCCGGTTCGTTTGAAGGGGTTTGTTTGTCGTAACCATTCTTGCCGTTTCCCATAACCATACCAGTCTGGTTGTTGCCTCTAGACGCGTTTGGTTGACTTAACTAGATCTAGTCTCAAGCGCATGCGCATTTGCCATCTGTGAATCACTCTCAGATCCATTTAACATAAAATCAGAATCCAATTATTAATCCTGCAGCTGCAGTTTTTGGTGGCTATCAAATTATTTAATCGTTTTTCTTATGTTACCTAAATTCTAAAGCCATATTTAACCCTTTATGTCCCAAATAATATTTTTCAGAAAAATTGTGCTGTATATTTTTTATACGTTATCCCTATAAGTATATTAAGTATATTAGCTTCACATCAACCCTACTAGCACAGCTCACACTAATATGTCAAGTTTACGTAGCTGCAACTAGAAGTAAACGAAATTTGGCTGTACATCGCAAAAATTGGACGAATTTGAACCTCAGTGCAAAAGTATCAATAGAATCAGAGAAGAAGCGGGCAAAGAAACTCATCAAATGTGTCGAAAATCGTAAACAAACATTCTAGTTCTGGTAAACGAACTGCATGAACGAAAGTTGGATTTTGTAAACCTAAAAGTCTGGTTACGACAATCAAACCTCTCTCAAAAAACCAGTCTGTTAACAGCAAAGAATAAGTTTGTTCAGTCCTATAGCAAACAGACGGTTTGTTTCCGGTAACCAAACTTCTGGTTGCTTCAAACTCTTTTTTTTTGCTTGTAAAAGAGTATTTCTCTTTACTTACGTTTGACATGTTTTTCTTCTAAAGAGGAAAATAAAAAAGATAAATTAAACAACGAAATGAAAAGTACTTGAAAGGATTTTTAAAGCAACAACTTAAATTGCCTTTTTACTCTTAGACCATTTTTATGGCAAAATTTTTCTAATTTATTAATAGTAGTTTTTTAAAGGAAATTTGTGTAAAATTTAAATTACGGGCCCACCCTGTTTCCATATTGACACAACTGCCATTTTATATTTTTAAGAAATAAGAAAAAACTAAACTTAGCTTTATCAAACTGAATTTATTCTATTTTTATACTTGTACAGCGTAAAAACTGTACCCAAAACTTAAAATTAACCATAACTTAAACACCAGAATGCTTTGTATAGATATAGTTTTCTTAAAAGTACTTTTAAATTAAAAAATTTAGTCGTAATTTTCTTAAAAAATGACAAATTTTTATTTTATAAAATTTTTTAACTGTAAATTTCTTTTAACTTTTTTTAAAAGCAATTAAATTTCAAAAAACTTACTCTAGATTAAAAGCAATAATTTAAAATTAAAATAGAATATCACATACCTGTTTTATGATCTGAAAAAGATATGTGGAATAGTTGCATTAGGATATGAATTTAAAAAGTTGTAAGAAATTATGTGGTTTTTTATTTAGTGTATTGCCTTGAAGTAGTATTATAATTATCTTTCCTCTTACTTTTTATAAAGTTTAATTAGATTACATAGAACTTTAATACTTTATACTTTAAATAACACGGTGTTAGTTTAAAGTATAACTTATTTAATATTGTTCTAAAAAAATTTCACTCAGGTAAAATACTTACGATGGTCCTTTTTATCATCTGTAGAATTGTTTGAAAAAAATTAGTTTCATGCAAAAAATTATTCGTAAAAAAATATGATCATATAATATTAAAGTCACATATCATCTATATTATATACAAGAAGATGTGACATTTTGCTGTAGGCATAACATCGATTGTTGCACATTGAAATCCATTGTTGTAGAATAAACATAAAAATCGATCCATTATTTAATTATTTTTCACTCTGTCGGGCATACGGTCCAGGTAAGGCCTGGCCTAGCACACAGTGCTACACATTTGGACTGGCGAAGCCCCTCTGTAACACACCAGGTGATATTTATTTAAAAAACTGAAACCAGCGCCAAGCCCAGGTCTAGCGCGTCAGCGCTAGTCATAAATAATTTCTATAAAGTGTATTGAGGTAATATAGGCTTGATAAAATTCATTGTAAATTTCATAAAAATCTAAATATTTTTTAAGGAAAAACAATTAAAATATCTTACCACTGTCTCCTAAAAGAAAAAATGAAAATATAGGTATTAGCATTTCTTAACAAAGCTATTTTATTGCAAATTAAAAAAAATATCCTTCAATCTTTACTAAAATTTTCACGGTTACAAAATTTTGTTTTCTGCTTATTGGAATTCGATTTACAATCCAAATACATGAGATAACCTTTGTTTGTATGGAATATGCTTCTTTGTGGGGATTACTTATTCTTCATTAAAATTCTTGCTAATTAAAATAATGACAATCGAACGAATAACAACATAAAAACACGTGTTTTAACAACTCTGAGAACTAATCTTACATTATGCATAAATTGGGATTAATTAAAAATCTGGAAATAAATAACATTGAAAAGGAAAACATACACAAAGAAAGAAATAAAGCATTCTCACTTTTTCAGGGGGGTCAACAAGAAGGATATTTGCCTGTTCATGTACCCTAAGAGCCCGCTTCTAAATCTTATCCCATCGTTTTCTTGGGATATTTTTTCTTTCAATTTACTTTTTAAGAATTTTTTTTAATTTTATTTAAATCCCTTTAAAATGTTAATAAAGACAGAATAAATCTAAATATTCATTTACAAAATGTGCATTGCATTTTTCGTGCATAAAAACATTCTTTCTTACCGGCAGGTCGAGATGAAACTGTAAAAAATAAATAAATAGTGAATAGAATAATGGTTGATAGTATGGTGAACTAAAATCTACAAATCTCTATTTTCTTGGTCTAAAAATATTTTAATTAAAGTATTATAAAAATAATGAGTTATATTACTCTGAAATAACTTCTTTTGGGGATTTTCCTTTCTAATATGAATCTTTCATAAATAAATTTAAAAAAAGCATTTTCCCTATACGAGTACTTGGCTTACTTTTTTACTATGAAGGAAAATAAAAGACATGAACTATCAAACTAAAAGGATTTTCAATGGTGCTATTTTTAATTTTACCAAATGTAAAGCATAGAAATAAAAATTTCATAATAATTAAGAGTGGCTTAATTTGTGTTTGAAAGTTTATTTCGCTTCTGTACTAGATGTTATAAAGCATCTTATCTTGTACAATAGAAAAGAAATATCAATGCATCAACTGAAATCAGTAAAATTTAAATCCTAAAATATTTGATTTTTTCCCCCAAAGAAATCATGATGGGATTTAGTTACTTTTCTTTTAAAAACTAGATTGACAGGCTATGCCATTTTAAAACAAATCGTTGGTGATATTTTTAATTTGAATTGATAGTGTTTTTTTTCAACGTGTTTAAAATAGTATAGTAATGTAGTACCCTAATCGTTGATTACATTTTTATAAAGTTATATATTTTCTTTTGATATTAACCTTTAGTTCAATCATTTGGAGGGTTTTTTCTGCCTTTCAAAAACGTATTAATAGTCTGCAGGGTTAAAAATACTCAAATAAACTATCCATATATGCCTTGTTAAGAAAACCCAAGGATGTAGTATACTAATGTACTGCATGACATTTCGAAGAAGTATTTCTCTTTTTTGTGAATTTAAATCCCCACTGTCCTTAGCGCCTTTTCCTCTTCAGATTTTTTTATTTCAAGCGTTAAAAGTTTTAAAATAAATTTTTGTCTACTTAAAATGAGTGCATTGCGTTTTATTGAACAATAGATTTAAAATAGTAGATTATATAATAATACTGATTTTGGATTAAAATTAGATTAAAATTAAAGCATACAATAATTTTACCTCCGAATCTCTCGAAATCGAAGAGATCGGAGAAAATTTGTGTGATAGTTGTGATAGTGAGCTTTTAGAGATAAGAAAATAGAATAATGATTAATTATTAAATACAGAAACAAGTGAAAAGTTACAATTTTGCACATCTGATATCGACTACAATTTATGTAACGCAAACTAAAAAAAACTTAGTGAAATAATTGAATTGAATTGAGAAAAAATAATGAAAACCTTAAACAGATTCTTTAACGATAAAAATGAATAAATTTTCACTTTTTCTTAGGAAAAAATAATAATAATTAGCCTATTTGGAAAACCTCTGCAATAGGACGGATGTCGAACAGACTGATTCAATAACTTTTTCAAACATCCTTTCAAGGGGTACGATCATTATTTGCTTCTGCTCATCTCAATTACTCTATCTATATCAAAATTTTCCGTAAATAATTCAGGTTTTGTTTCAAAAATATTTCGATGTACAAAGGGGATTAGAAGTAGGTCTTCAACAAAAGTATAGAAACTGCCAAAAAAGTTAGAAAAATATTTATCCATGATGTAAACGCTATCAGGATATTTGAAAAATATTCGTGATACCGAGAGTATATACTGTAATTTAGAAACTGCTCCTTCTCATAAATGTAGCAAATAAAAGTTCCCTTCTAAATTATTCCAAAATATACTGAAAACATAAGGATCAAACAGAATCACGGAACTTGTTCTCTAAAACATTGCTCATCCTCGAATGAAAAGTTCATGGATAGATTCGGATGGATAAAACGAATGGTTTTCAGTACTGAAAAAAACATATTTGAAGTAATCCAAAATACAAGTAATAAATCCATCTCGTAAGTTATTCCATAGATGGCGAACACAAAATATCTTTGTTTCGACTTGTGCCACTAAGACAGAAGACTATACATCCAATCGCTTGAGACTTAGACACCAAGAAAAGCAGTAGTACTAGTTTTGTAGGTAAGGGCACTTACTGTTCTCTATCAGGAATGCAAAGGCAAAAAGGCAAACGCCGGAAACTAGCAACTTAGTGGATACCATGGTGATGATCAAGATTCTGTGATAACCAAAGAGAGATCCTTTTTATACATTCCAACGCTCTATCAATCGCAAACAGCTGCGATCGTAAAAGCAGGGTTTTACTGCCGTCTATTTTTCAATAAAGGCTTTAAAGCCACGACTTTCAAGCCTATTAGCATCTCCGGGGGTTTGATAGATACAATCTTGAGTTTTGATTAAAGATTTGAGACATGCCGTGGCAACAACTTAAGGTTACAAATTAAATGAAAGTTGTTAATAAAGTAGAGAGTATTTATATTTAAAATATTACAAGTTAAAATAAAAATAATTTCACTCTTTTTATACAGGGTGTATCTGAAATGGTGCAACAAACTTTCAGGGATGATAGTACTCATCAAGAAGAACAAGAATCGGTATAGCAAGGGGGTCCCAGGCCAAATCCCAGGGAGTTAAAAATGGAGCGACACCTCAAAAAAATCATTGAAAAATTCAATTTGTAGAAGAACTACTATTGGTATAAACTTAATTATGGTCTCAAAAATTGTGGTTTAATATGATCTTTAAAATTATCTAAAAAGTCTTCACTTTAAAATTTGTTTTATTATGAAAAAAGTTAAAAAACTACAAAAAAAATGTGAAAAATCTGCCAAAACCTTATTTTGTATTTGGAAATCCTTTCTTTTGATTTTTTTATCGTGTCCATGGACAGTTAAATTGCTTCAAGAACCCTCAAAACAGCAGCTGCAAGCTCTAATGCATATGGGCTGTAGAGGGCCCCACGAAGCTCTGAAGCCAGTGGCACCATGCCCAGTTGTAATACATGTGGGGTAAGGGCTGGGCACTCGAGTATGTGTTCCGGAGTGAGTTGGACATCTATGCAGTTCCTACAGGGGACATAGGTTCTTGTTTGGTCAGGAAGGATTTTCATTCCTTTGTAGTGGCCCGTTCTCAATCTTGCAATGGTAGATGTTATTATTCTGGGGCAATCAAAATCGGTGATGAGGGGTTTCTTAGAGGAATGGGGCAGAAGTCTGTGTTTTGCTACTGCATTTGCGTCTGCAAGCGTGATGGTGGAGCCAGGTTGTTCAATGCTTCTGCCTTCTTTTGCCAAGGAATCCGCACACTCATTCCCCTCGATATTCACGTGTGCCGGTATCCATTGCAGCACGCAGGATTTCCCATCGCAGTGCAGGCCTTCAAGTAGGGCATTTATAGCAGAGGTTATGTTGGTTTCACCGTTTTTTATTGCTTCTAAGGCCGCTTTTGAGTCGGAGAAGATTACCAATCCTTCTGTTGGGACTGAAATCTCTTGATTGGTCATATAAAAAGTGAGTGCCTCCTTAATCGCAAGTAGTTCGCTGGTAAAGTTTGAAGCAATTAAGCCTGTGCTTATTTTATGCATATATTTGTCTCCATTTGGAAGAAGGAAGAAAATGCCAGCTCCTCCCCTGTTGAGGGATTTATCGGATGAGCCGTCTGTATAGACAATTGCCAAGTTACCTTGGGAAAACTCCTCAATTGTTTCGAGGCCTTTTTGTCTAAGAGTTTGTGGATCTTCTTTTTTCGAGCATGGTTGTAGGAGGTTCAAATTAATCCTCGTTTCCATTGGTGGCTTTCTGGAGAAAAGAGGCTCCTGCAGGAAGTCCAAAGTGGAATGTTCCAACTTTATTTGGCTCCTTATGTCTCCATCAAATTGGAGCGTTGATGATCTTTTAAGCCTTTTCCTATCTTTCCATTCGTTGAACACTCTGGTGGAGATATGGTCTTTTTGGTGGCAATGTAGTTTGTTGGTGAACTTTATGGTGGTAAGTTTGCGCCTACACTCCAGAGGAGGCAGACCACATTCCTGTTCAGCTTTTTCGTTGTTAGTTGAGGAGACTGCGCCAATTATTATTTTTGATGCTCGATGTTGGATTGAATCTAATTTGAGTTTGGAAGTGACGGATGCCGGAGACCAGACTGGAGCAGCATATTCAAGTACTGGTCTGATGATAGAGCAATACGCACTTTTTAGGGTTTTTGGTCTTGATCCCCATGTGGTCCCGCAGAGCTTCCTAAGTATGTTTAATTTTCCAAGCGCTTTGTTAGAGGTTTGCTCAATGTGTTTTGAAAATCGAAGTTCAGGATCTAAAGTTACGCCGAGGTAGGTAGGGAAGATAACCCTTTCAATGTTGGAGTCTTCAATTTTTATGTTTGCATTAAAAGTGCCTCTATGTCGTTTGTCGGTGGAGAAAATACAATAGTTTGTCTTATCAGCATTTATGGTCAATTTGAGATCTTTTGCCCATGCTGCAATGCCCTTCAGTGTTTTGTTTAGAGCCTCTTCTGATACTGCTATGTCTTTGTGAGTATGCCATAGAGCAATATCGTCTGCGTAGCATGCGATTTTCGTTTCTAGATGAATGTGGGGGTGGATGGTGTTCATATAAGTAAGAAATAGAAGAGGACTGAGAACTGAGCCCTGAGGTACTCCAGCCCACAGTCTGTGTGACTCAGAGAGCACACCATTGAACTTAACTGAGAAATACCTGCCTCTAAGAAAATCATTGATCCAGAGCAGTGCATTGCCTTTTATTCCGGAACTGTGGATTATGTCGACCAGTTTTTGTCGCCAGACTCTATCAAACGCTGATGAGAGGTCTAAGAACACTGCGACAGTTTTCTTATGAGGTATTTCTTGAAAACCATTGATTATTGTTTGACTCAGGTAGAACAGCTGGTCCACAGTACTATGATTGGCACGATAGGCTGTTTGATAGAAATGAAGAATGTTGTGGTCTGTGAGATATTTCATAAGTTTCTTTTGATTTGATAATCTGAAAGAGAATAGATGAAAACCCTAAAATTGAAAGATTCACGTAAATACCATCAATATTAAACGCTTGAGAAACGCTTCGAGATCAATATTAAACGCTTCGAGGCGTGCGAAAAAGATTCAAAAAACAAATGTTCAGGGAAAATCTACAAGTTACGGATTGATGCTCGCTAAATTTCTCGCCACGATTTACGTTACGAGATTCCTCGCCAACTTTCGCCAACAACAGATCGCCCTAGCTTGCTTGGCGAACTGTAAGAGCTTGGCATGTTTCGCCAAATTGGGAGAGAAAAGAAATTTAGCGATTATCTATCCGTAACTCGTAGATTCTCCCTGAACATTCGTTTTCTGGAGCTGTTTTCGCACTCAAAAAACAAACTTTAATAGGATCTCAAGCGTTTAATATTGATTGTATTTACGCGAAACTTTGGATTTAAGGGTTTTCAACTAATATGATCTTTCAGATTATCAAATCAAAAGAAAGGATTTCGGAATACAAAATAAGGTTTTGGCAGATTTTTCACATTTTTTTGTTTTTTTTAAACTTTTTTCATAATAAAACAAATTTTAAAGGGAAGACTTTTGAGGTAATTTTAAAGATCATATTAAACTACAATTTTTGAGACCATAATTAAGTTTTTACACCAATAGTAGTTCTTCTACAAATTGAATTTTTCAAAAATTTTTTTGGGGTGTAGCTCCATTTTTAACTCCCAGGAATTTGGCCTGGGACCCCCCTTTCTATACCGATTATTGTTCTTCTTGATGAGTACTATCATCCCTGAAAGTTTGTTGCACTATTTCAGATACACCCTGTATTGGTTCAGGAATGAAATACGCCATTAAATTTAAGGTGTTTAGTTTTTTAATAACTTAAAGTAGTTTTTTTGGAAATCTTCGTTTTAACATAACCTTTTTTAACTTTCTACCTTATATGTGTATACCTTTCCAAAAATTAAGTACGAGAAATAAGATAGCGTTAGAAGGTTGGGTTTACTATTATATTTGTGTATATGTTACGGGCAAAGTGATTAATTGGGCATTATTAATAATGCCCGGGCAATGTGATAAATTCAACGAAATTTATGAATGAAATTTATCACTTTGCCCGCTTCCACTCTGGGCATTATTAATAATGCCCAATTAATCACTTAGCCCGTAACATATGTTAAAAGCAAAAGTGAGGAGGGGAAATCTTTTACAGTCAGCATTATGATTTTTTTATAATCTCTATCCATAACTTTATAATTATTTTTATTAGTTTAAAATTGCTTAATTATGGAGGTATTTCGCAAATGTTGTACAGTTCATGGCGTTTCATTTTTAAGTTGTATAAATATGAAATACTACTTAACCTGTTAACATGACATTAGCATAATTTCAAACTTTCGTAAAATTTAAAAATTTATGTTACGGACTTAACGAAATCTCTCCAAATACCTATAAAATTCCTCTTTAATTATTTGTTTTTTTACTTATTTTAGTTTTATTAGTTTAAATGAGTTTTTGAAAGTTTTTAAGGCTTTTCAACAACTATTAAATATCTGTGTATTAAATAATATTTATTGAAATTCGTTAAAGAAACTATTATAGAATCTTGTGTCAAGTTATTTGTAATTTTAAGTTATAAAGTATTGTGATTTAAGTTTTCTGTATGTAAAATAGTTTTTGAATAAAAGTAATGAGAAACCATAATGTATTTTAATATTCATGTTTATTTTTAAACGTTAACACACACACAAAATGACATGACTAAAAAAGTAAATAATCACAATAAAAATTCACAACATAATGTATGTAAATTAGGAATGAAAACAGCACTTAAAGTATAAATTTGAACTCATTGCTGGAATTTGACCACAATTCTTTTTATTAGTCATTAATCTTCATCCATTAACTCCTTGAAAAGCTAGAAATTACTTAAAAAACTAAGGAAAAAGACTAAGACAAAAAAGATACTTCCCCAATTCGAAAAATACCAATGTTCTTTTTTGAAATAACAAGAACGAAAAGGGGTATCAAAACTCCTCTACACACCTCCAAGTAGATATATTTCAGTGACCCATTCCCCGTTGTGATATCCCACTTTTTAAAATTACTTTAAACACAATCTGAACATCTTAAACATTAAAATTTGACTGTCATCATTTTCCTTCGAGTAAACTGATACCATCTTAATTCCCCAGTTAATTAAAACTGCCAGGGGCAGAAATGTATCCATAAAGCTTCCACCTACAATGAAAGAAGGTTCTTTTTAATATGACGTCTTAAATGTTTTTTAAATCCGTCTCCCCTGTCAAAATTCTATCACACATACTGGAGCTCTCTTTAAATTGTTTTGGACCCTAACTTTTATCTCAAGTAAAGACAAAAGTAAATTTACGGTAAAACATGTTGTTTCTTATGCCACTTGGAATAGCCAAGCTCCATCTACAAAGCGTACAGGATTTAAGGCAAATTGGGTGCGGCTCCTGAAAAAGTTAGGCCCATGAATGGCAGGAGTCCCGACTTAAGCCTCGGATGATAGATGCCGCCACCATCTATCACCACCTCCACAATTTAGCCATGTGTCTGAAGGGGAGGAAAATAGTCTCCAGACGACCTGAACCCAAGGCAAACTGCTCCACGATTAACCACAAGACTTTCGGATCCACAGATTTAACGAGCACGTACTCCGCATATAATCGGTGGGTTTTCAACGGTGTCAGGAATCGTACCCGGAACCCTCCAATCCTAAAGCCGATGCCTTAACCACTAGGCTTTCCATGGCCCTTACAGTAAAACATCTTTACTTTACCCCCCCCTATAAAACGATCCCTGCGTTACAACCACCGGTAAGAAAAGTACAGATTGTATTATTATAGTGCAAATTTTATTCGTTATAACGTCCTTTTGTTAAAACAGCCGTATTTTGTTGCTTCCATGAAGGGTCGCTCTATACTCTATTCATTTAGAATTGGCGCTTGAGAAATAGTGCTTTCCCCCACGCTAGAAGCGTAACCATAGTTACACTCTTCGAGCAGCCAATAGTAAGCCTTCTTCGTCACTTTGACGTGGATAGTTGCTATGGTTACCGATCGGTAGTGGGGGAAGGAAATATTTTCAAGTGCCAGTTCAAAGTGAATAGAGTATAAAAAGGTTCTACTGTATTGCAAGGCTCTACTGTCCACTAGGACGCTAGAGTGACATAACCTAGTCCTAGACAATAGAGCCCAGTTAAGTCACTGTTTACTAACTAAAAATAAAAAAAGTTTTTGAGTAGTGGAAGCTTTCAACCACGGTTGCGTTACAATAAATGGTAGTCAAAATTTATCCAGGTCACCAATCATTATACAGGGTGTTAATATATTGATGGGGGTGAAGTTTTCATGAATTTTTTTTCTGTTCTTTTTTCATGATATTTCAAACATTTTTTTTGAAGTTTTTGTTCTTTTTCCTTTCGTTTTACAATTATTATTTAATTTTTTTTTTATTTCGGCAACAGAGGAGCTGTAAGTCATCTCAATGGTTGCATGGTATAGCATAGTTGCTTACCTAGGAGTACATCTTACTTCCCGGAACACAAGAGACGTTCCAAGCCTTAAACGGACTTTTGAAACACCCTGTTTACTTAATAGCCGAGATTTTTTCATTCAGTCTCAAATATTTAAACACCTTATTTAAGTGCCTCATAAACTTGTTCCTTTTCTTCAAGTACTATGTATTTAAAATGTTTTGAAAATTACTAATTTAGTATATCAAAAAAGTTTCTAGTTTTCTTAAGAATATTTTTTGTTTACCTTTGGAATTAATTGTTAATATCAAAGGAGTTCTTCCACTTACCTTAAAAATTCAAATAAAAATATCATTTTAGAGAAAATGGAAGGTAAAAGAGCCTGTTGTTTAATTCTATGTGTACCCACTTTGCAATCCTGGATTTAAGTAATGTGTATATACTGTATATGTTCATTGTAATAAATATTTAATGTTTTCAAGTTTCCAGTTTTTAAACTTATGCATTTGGTATGATACAAACATGTTTGTATCATACCTGCAGGTATAATAGGGACGTTTCACTTATCTCTTACATCAGGGTTTTCATAACTATGCAACGCCCGCGAATTTTTCCAGACAAATATTAACATTATCTTCTAATTTAAATATTCTAGATTAATAATATCCTATAATCCAAAACCTTTTAAAACGCAATTTTCAGTCTTATTTTCCGAAAATTTTCGAAAAGGACTTCGAACCTCTTTTATGAGAGTATATTGATTTTTTCTTATAGTTTTAAAACAATAGGATTTTTTAACTACATAGTATGTTCTCTTCATTCTCTGATTTTATCTCATTTTTTCATGTAAGATGCTTCAATACCTCTGTTAAAAATATCATTAATATTCAAATATTTAAGAATGTTTCATAATTTCTTATTTTTTTTTCAATTCTGAAAATTTCTTATTTTAAATCAATTAATTGAGTTCAGCATATTTTATTGTCATTAAATGTGAAATCGGTGCTGATTATCACTGGTGGTTGATTTTTGAATACAAATATTAATAAAAAAATTGAAAGTTTGTACACTTCATCTGGTTATAGTAACTAAGTAAATAATGAAAAATTTAAAATATCATTTATGACAAATTCTGAATTTGGAAATAAAAACTTGAAAATTTTCATGTTTTCCAAATTAACTTTTCTTTAAGAGGCTCACCGTGGAAGAAAGTTTAATCAGATGGACGCAACGAATCGAAAGCGTTTGGTAACCACTATCATCCAATCATGAAAATATCTATCCATCTTCACTTCATGAAAAACCGATGTAATGTTAATTATTATCATCATATAGTTTTGGTATATTTCATTTCTCGAATTATTAAGTATGTAGTTTTCTGTCTTAAAAACACTGCCTTTTACATTTAATTTAAATTTAATAATAAAGTCTGATAAAGTTTGTTAATTGATATATAATGATTTTATTACCCTGATTTACGGATTACTTGTGTGATGCATACATGATGCGTGGTATCTACTAGTTTAGTTCTTTCTAGATGTGTCAACTTTACTTTCAAGATTAATTGTTATTTTTGATAAAAGCGTCCCTTATATAATTCTATTAAAATAAACCGTGTGTGATAAAATTTCTCTTTTTTTACGTTATGTATTGTCATTTTACTGTTAAAATTACTGTTAATGTTTTTGACTGAAACATAACATTAACTTTTAAAACCAGCCAAAACTAGGCTGTAAAGAAATATTTTATATTTCTTAACCTCATACATCTCGTTTTTTTGTTCGAAACTGCCAACTTGATTTAAACTGTGTTTGAAAGCTAACATTTCTAGGTCTAATATCAAAAGAATAAATCGACAACTTGAGAATTATGATGACAAGAAACCATCTCATTCAAGCGTAAATAATTAAAAAAAAGAAATTGAAAACTTTTTCTCATGACGTCATGGATGGAGGCTGTTTTAGAAGATAAAATGAGTTCTGAATGCTTAAAAGCTCTACAACTTTTAACTTATTTCAAAAGTACAGAATCCACTGTATCATTTAATTTTAAAAATAAGAAGAAATTATCCACTGTATCAATAATTGCAGAATTATCTTTCAGTAAAAAATAATGTATATACTGCTCAGAACAATTAAAGGATAGGTTGTTTTGATACATATTGGCAAGCGAATGCAAAATTTTCAATGCATTTTTCATGAACTTAGGATCATTTAAAAATTAAATCCATGCAGTTATTGAGCTACTTTTTGTAAAGTCGACGACAAATATCTAATTTTTATGTCTAGAAGGGACCTACATTATTTTTATTTTACTAATTATGATTATATCTTATTCTTATAGTTCAATTATGAAAATAATACCAATTTTGGTAAGTTTATAAGATAATAAAATTTTGATTTAATTTCTAAAGTCTTTAATTTTTAAAGTTTATCGGTAATAGATTAAAAGAGAGATTAATTTATGAATTTATTTTGAATTAGTATTTATGCATATTATTATTACAAAACTAGGATGGTTTTCTCTATATAAAAGTCACCTCAATACGTGATTGAAGTATGGTAAAACCTAGAAATTTAATACAAGGGGCACTTTGGTACACTTTCACTATCGCAAACACTATCAAGGTTATTTAGGTCGTGTTTTCACTAAAAGTTGCCTTTATATGCCTAAGCATTACATATGAAACCATTAAGCTCTATAATAAGTCTATAAATTTTAGTGAAGAAAACTAAATTTTTTTCGTCAAGAGTTTACTGGTCGGGGTGGAGGTGTTGAGTTTTGCCAGACCCACCTTCAAATATAAAATTGTTTAGTAAAATGTTTAATCTTCCTAAAGCTATTATACTTGGAATACAGAGATCTGTAAATTCAAAAAACAAGTTTATCCTTGTTACCAATAGGGGATATCCTTAAATTTTAAATAACTTTTGCCCATTTTTTTGAATAAAGGTTTTTGTTCAAAAACAACAAATGGGGCAAATTAATATTTTTGGATGTGGGGTACTGTGATACAATCATGGGACACATTGATGCAAAAGTTCCCATATTTTACGTTGGAAGATAAATATATCTCAGCATTTTAAAAAAAAAATCAGTTAAGGGTAAGTTAGATCTACAGTGAAAGATATGTAAATTTTTGAGTATTCAGGTTTTCTAAGCGCTTAGGCAAGTTTAAAAACTGCTTGCATAGTATGTACATTTGTAAAAGAAAACGTAATCGATAAATACACGACCAAACGATGTAATCAGGGACTCTGGAGCATCTGACAAGTTTTTAGCACTTTTACAGGCAACAAAGTACTGTATTTAAAAAAACAACAGTTAGAAAGTAGTGCTATAAATCAGTGGTCCCCAACCCCCGGTCCGCGGACCGGTGCCGGTCCGTGGATGAAATGGTACTGGGCCGCGGGCCGACCATTTCATTGAAAATGAATTTAAATTCCTAGGTTTATACTCCAAATTAGCTTTAATTTATCACTTTTTAATCACTTTATATTTGTTTTTTGGTGTAACTATTTTATTTTGAAAGCATGTTTAAATACAATTAAATTAAAATAAATAAATCAAAATAATCTAGAATGTAAAAATCAACGCCCCCCCCCAGCGGGCCGCGGTAAAATTATAAACGTTGACCGGTCCATGGTGGTAAAAAGGTTGGGGAGCACTGCTATAAATGACCAAAAACTAACCAGTTAATTACTGTCGTATTTTTAAATTTCTGGATGTTTTCGACAAAGATACTTTTGAATTTCATTCAACTAATTCAGGAGCAACTATACCTATAAAAATTAGCATCTTATTTCCTTATTAGAAATTTGCTAAAAATGACCATTTGTCAAATTCGTTAATTTATTTTTATTTCTGAATGTTTAATGGAAAAATTATTTTTATGGTTGAAAAAAGTTATTAAAAATATGATTCAGATAAAACTCAATAAATGTACATTTTTCACTTTTCAAAGCTTTTGTTATCAATTACTATTTTTGAGCAATTTGATCACTGTATCAAAATACTCCCTGTAATGTATCCAACTGCCCACTGGGGGGCACTAGGGTGGTCCTTATAAAGAGGGCTAAAAATTTTTTTAGGAATTTTCACCGGGGCACCCTGTTATTTTGATCTACTCCTTGAAAAATAATTTTGGTAATTTTTTCAGATTTTTAAGCATCTTTTTAGGGGTCGCTACCGCACTTTAAAGTTTAAGCTTATTCATATAAAATAGGAAAAACAAAAATAAAACCAAAGATTAAACCCTCATATCTTGTTCATGATTTTTTTATGAGAAGCTGATATAGTTATAGATATAATAGTCCAAGTTCAATTCTTCTATCACCCCTCTTTCGGTAGTAATAATTTTTTAATATCAAAAGAACTCTTGTAAAGTTGTTTTTCCTGCATTTTTAAAAAGCTTTTAACTCTAGAACTATACAACTTAAAAACCTGAAATCAGTCCCATGTTGTTTGTAAATTTTTTTTGTTTGATTTGATGTGCATCATGACCATCATTTAAAAAAGTTTTTTTAAAATTTAAAAAAAAGTGAAAAAAAATTAAAAAAAATTTTTTTTTGCAAAACAATTTTTGAAAAATATTCAAAGCATTTTAACTCTTAAAATGAACATTACTACCTAATTTCAAGTTGAAAATAAAATTTAATCATGTATAAAAAAATAAAAATATTCAAAGTTCAGGCAAATCCCTAAACTATTCCTAAAATTATACAGCAAGAGCGATTCACTCACGGGAATATTCATAAACTCGCTTGAGGGTGTTCATATGACCTAAAACATGCAAAAAACGTCACATAGATTTCAGAAAATAGGACAGTTAAAAGATTCTGTTCAAAACCTTACAGAGCTAATTTTCAACTTTTAGTTAATTCAATTTGCATGCATTACTCCTGAAAATTCCTAAGAATTATGTGTATATCTAATTTTTTTACTTTTAAAAGTAAAATCAAAGTAAATTAAAGCTTTTAGAACATAAAAAATTGGATATAAACACATTTCTTTGGAATATTCAGTTAAAATTCATGCAAATTGAATTAACTTTAAGTTAAAAATTAGCTCTGTAAGGTTTTGTACCGAATCTGTTAATTGTCGTATTTTCAGAAATTTATGTGACATTTTTAACATGTTTTAAATCATATGAACACCCTCAAGCGAATCTATGAATTTTCCATGAGTGAATCGCTCTTGCTTTATAATTTTGCGGATTGTTTAGGCTTGGTTTTGGGACTTGCCTAAATTTCGAAATTTTTTTTACACATGATTATACTTTATTTTCAACTTGAAATTTGGTAGTAATGTTCATTTTATGAGTCGAAAGGCTTTAAAATTTTTTTCAAACAAATTTTCAAAAAAAAATTTTTTATTAATTTTTTTCCCTTTTTTAAATTTTGAAAAAAACTTTTTGAAAATGATGGTCATGATGCACATAAAATCAAAGACAAAAAATTAACAAACCGAATGGGACTAATTTCAGGTTTTTAAGTTATATAGTTCTGGAGTTATTAGCTGTTTAAAAATGCAGGAAAATCAACTTTACAAGATTTCTTTGAACATTAAAAAATTATATCTAACGAAGCAAGAGTGATAAAAGAATGAAACCTGAAATATTATGTCTATCCTCATGACTGAATATTATGTCTATCCTTATATTAGTTCCTCATGAACAATATTTGAGAGTTTAATATTTGTTTTTTTGTTGTTTTGTAAAAAAGTCATAAATTTTTTCGAACTTTAAGGCGATGCGGGAGCCTAAGATTTTATCCAATCAAAAAAATATTTTAAACCGTCCTTATTGGACCCAAGTGGCACCCTTTCCGCGCTATTAGAACATAATTAAAAATAAAGTGTGTTTTCGGCCCACCCTATTAGGCATGTATACACAAATCACATGTAATCACAAAAAATGAAAAAGTACTTTAAAATACGAAAAAAAAATTATTAATTAACTGAGGAAAAATTCTCAAGATGACAGTATTTAGATCTTTATTTAATACTATGACTTTTTTAGCGATGATTAAGTATTCCTGTGCAATAATTGATAATTAAAATCACAAAATGTATGAAAGTTCTCAAATTTTAATTTTTTGGAACCCTGGTAGCGACCCCTAAATATTTTTCAAAAATTCTAAAATTTTGGTGGAATTGCTTTTTTTATACATAGAACAAAATAAGACGGTGCCCCGTGCAAATTTTGAAAGTTCGATTTTAAGGACCACCCTAGGGGGCACATTGATACAAAATTGGTTTTTTACAGAAATCGTTATATTTTAATTTTCATTAAACTTACATTTTATTTCTAATTGGTTTTAGAAAATTGAGTCATTCTTAGATATTTTTAGAAAAAAAACACCTGAATAAGTCCTTTTTTGTACTAAAAAATTTTTTTAATTTTGCTGTATCAATTTGCACCGTTTCTTTCTAGTTCACTATAAGTTCTGTTAAAAATTTTGTTACAAGCCACTATTCTAAATGAAATTTCAGATAATTACAATAAAACTATAAACTTTTTTTAATTATGTAGTAATAGACATTATTTATTTATAATGATATTAAATCCACCTTTATGTTTTAAAATGACATTTTTTAGACAGTACTGTTCATATAGTTGTACTTCTTTAAAGCAATTAGGTTTTTTAAAATGATCTTTATGACCTCTGAAATATCCAGTCTACCTTTGTACACTTTATGATGTTTACCCGACATTGGCTATCCTACGCCAAATTTAATGATAAAAGTAAAATAATACGTTGGTTTTATAGCTTTTTTTGGCTGTTTGCAATAAGAAAAAGAAATTTTTCCCCCAATTTTCTTTAACGGCATTTACTTACTTGTGCAGTAATTATTGACATTCGTTTGAACATCTCTGCACACATCTTGGAGTTTGACTTTCGAAACTTACGTCTTGATATCACCATGAAGTATTTTAGTCCATTTTTCTTTCTTGTCAAGTTCCTAAGCTTCAGGGAGACAGATGCAGCTACAGTGACACGAAACAACGTTGACACAATAAAAGTTCAGAGAGAGTTTCAGATTTTTTAATGACTTAACTTTAAAGCGTTAGATAACACTTTAAACTTCTTTTTTAAATGGAATCACTACCCTTACATATGTTCCAATGAATAAAAATACTATCAATTTAATATTATACTTGCGTAGATAATCTGTAAAGAGATGGATACATAAATAAATTTCATATATTAATTTTATACATTAAAAATGTAGATTTTTATTGTTTCTAAATAAAGCTTTTTACCCCATAAAAGCTATGCTTGTTTTGAAAGAAATAATTTATTAACATAGTAGAGATCATTTTTATTTCAAAAGATTAAGGTAGACCAGTGGTTCCTAAACTATTTTGGTCCTGGAACTCCCAAATTTGTTGCCGATGATCGCGGAACCCTGAATATTTTTAATCAACGACTTTTCAAAATTTAATATCTGATATTAAATGAAACCAAATGAATGGGGCCCTCCCCCCCACAAAAAATTTTGAAATTCGACTTGTAAGAGTAGGGTTTAAACTCATTTTGAGAACCCTTTTGGGTCCAAGGGGGGGGCGGCACTGTCCATTCTTATTTTTTTACACCATTCTTATTTTTTTAATGAAATAAAGTTTGTCATATGGAACCCCTAAATTTTTTCGTGGAACCCACTTTGGGAACCACTAAGGTAAATGAAATGGTAAGGTACCAATGAATGATAGTTTTTTTTTCAAATATTGTAAAGAAGAACATTCAGTTCATTTGCAATTTGCGTCTGAAAATTTCTAAGGTGACATACATTTATGGATTATTATTATTCCATCAGGGAGTAAAAAGTTTGTGTTCTATATGACTAACTACTGTGTCAATATTTACCATGTTTATTCGTTGCTGAAAATATTTTAATCATGAATAAAAACATCTTAAATACATTTTTGAAATTCAAACCTAATTAGCCAATTTAAGCAAATTGATTTACAAGTTAATGAATGTTGTAAGTCAAGTACGAATCACATTTAACATTCTTGTTGTTTGGAATTACATGCAATATTTTATTTCATGTATTAATTTAAGTAATAGATAATATTCTATATCTGACTTTACTTGCTTCTTTGTTAAGCAGGGCGTATCTAAATTTTGGTTATAATGCATAGATATAGACCCAAGACTCTTCAGAATCACATTAGGGACTCAAACACACTTCTTTAGGCACTAAAGTGCAGGTTAAACTTTCCAGGAGCAATAAAAGATGTGATATTGGGGGCAAAAGAAAATTTGAGTGTGCATTTTTGTACCTCAATCAAACCTAGGCATTCTAAAAAATGTGTAGTAACATTTTTGTCTTTGAGTTGAGATTTATTTGAGACATTTGCTGACAAAAATTTGTCGCTTCGTCTTCTCTTTACGTCTTTGGTACTAATGCTTCTTAATTACATATTAACTTGGGAATTCCTTAGGAGGGGGAGAATTATTTTCTTCTTTGTTATTCTACTATTTCATTTAAGAATCTTGCTATTGCTTGGATTTTAGTTCTTCTATCATCTTTGATTATTTTCATTTGTTCTTGATAATTTAGCGATTTTAGTTGAAGTGTGTTGATTAACTTTGCTTTCTTACTTACGTGTCTATTGTATTCATATAGGAAATGATTAAAAGTGTCTCCTGTTTTACAAGTATCACATAACGGATTTTGAATGAGGTTAAATTTGTAAAGTTTGGAGTTAGTCATGAATGTTTTAGTTTTTAATCTGGGGATTAATACGTCTGTCTTTCGGTTGCCTATAATAAGTTTGTCTTTTTGGTTTATGGAGTCCATATGCTTGAAATCATTGTAGTGTTTTTAACTTTTCTATGGATATTCTTGTTCCTCTTTTATTTTGCTTGATATACTTCTTATGGCATCTTCTGTTGATATCTCGTTGATTAAAATTTTTTGTGGTTAGTCTTTCTCTCCGGGTCAGGTATTTTACTGTTTAAATTTGTCTAGTGGTACATTCGTCTTTAGATTTTCTAAAGATATTATTGGTTGATTGCCATGTTCTTTCATATTTTGGAGAAATGCTCCATTTATAGCCTATTTATTTCTTCATCTTTCTTTGTTTTCTCCATTAATGCTGACATATTATGATCTGGAGTGTATGATTCTGTAATTTCAATCTCAGGATCTCTTTGATCTATTCTTGGTTTCTTGTTTGAGATCTCTTGATCCTGGTTTTTGTCTTGGAGTGGTCGTATTAAATTCTACAATGCAATGGAGCAACTTTACTTGCCTTTGTAAAAACATATCATAATTTAGAATTTAATATGAATATGGATCATTTAGGAGAAATGTTTTAACTCAGCCTTATGTATTTTTATGCTTCTGTACATGAAATATCTTCAGTCCATAATCCAGCTTCCTATTTCAATCTGTAAAAACTTTCCTTATTAGTTAATTTGAGAAAATTTAGGCTACCACTATCCTGTTTATACTTTATGCTATCAACATAGAAGTATCATCCTGGAATTTGCTAATATAAGGTTATATATAAACTTTAGAGTATGCCTCTAAAACTATTAATTTTTATAAATTATAGTATAAGAGAACCAACCACATAGTCATTTTTTGCTATTTGTAAAATAGATGTTCTTTTCCATTTTGGAATAACATTAAAGACATTAAAATATTGGCGTACCGTTTCTTTCCACTATTTTAAAATTTATAATATAAACTTTAAATAAGTTTGATAGTTATTATTTTTTATAAAAGTAATGTAATATCATTAACCATTTTGTACCATTGGACTTATGTTTGTTTCTCCCTTCCCAAATATTTTTTAGCTATCTCTTAATAAAAACTGAAAATCGAAATACCAAGACCAAAAATTTGTAAACATAAATTAACTGATGCATTCAAAACACAACTATACTTAGATGGAAGAAAAATTCAGCAATAGAAAAGTCTAAAGGTTATAGTTCTCTCTAAAACTGTAACAAATGGGAAACCGTTCAGAGTAAACTCGTGGTACACTTAACATGTTTACTGTACTAAAATTACAACATTTTCTGTGTTCTTTCAAAATAGTTTTTCTACTTGCCATAACTTCTTTAAAAATTTTGAAAAACAGGGTTTTTTAAACTTTTTTTGTTGCAGAAATTACTTGGGAATCTCGTTAAGCTTCCTTTGAATATTTCTTAAAGAATTTTTTGGTGTTTCCAAATATTTGTAAAATAGCATCATGATTAATTATAATAAGGAAGTTGCATGTGTCAGATTTTCAAAAACAAACAAGTGTTCCGTATGGTTTTTGTATGGTAAAATGAAATATCTAGTCAGTTTTTCAAAAAAATGTACAGGTAATTAAATATTTAAATTTAAAAGTCAAGAAAAAACACGTGACTGAAAACGTTTATTGTTTAAACTATAAGATGACGTCAACAATAATACCATCAACTCCATTGCTTTTCAACAATGCCTTGTATAAGATGACGTCACATCCAAACTCTTGGCGTTTTCGCGCGCTTTTAAAAAGGGGATTTTTGTTAATTTTTTTTGCTATCAAAAAATTTCTCGATCGGCCTCAAATTTTGGGTAGTTGCTTATTTTTGCAAGAAGAATCGATTAAAAAAATAAAAAAAATCATGCAACTTCCTCATTATTAAGAAACGTCGCCTTTTGAAAGGTTTAAAATGCTAGTTATTTGATATTTGATTTTTAATTGCTGAATGGCAAATAATTGGGACTTCTAAAATAGTGTAACGTTTTTTATAAGAAAAAGTTACAGTAAACAAAAATATTTATCAATTTTTTAGGGCTATATGGTGGAGTTCTTCAAAAATAAAATATATATTATTTAATAGGATGAAGCAAACATTCTGAATAATTTAGTATAAAAAACGCACACAATATTAAAATTAGTAAACACAAGTTGCAAAATAGGGCTTTTAGCACTGCCAGTTTTTTGCACTGCTAACTGGATATCTTAACAACTGTTCAATGTTGTTGTTGTCGTTTTCTTGGAGATCATATGGATTGGTGTTTTTGAATTAGTTCTGCTATAACTGTTCAATTGAATTGCACAAAAGCTCTACAGTAGGTTTCTTACATCATGAATTAATAAACTGGTTTGAAATTTTTATCAAAATATTTAATTTACATGCAAAGTTTAAGAACTCAATTAGTATAAATTTTTAATTCGTAAAAATTTTATATGGATTTTTATTCTGTGTTAGTTTAAAGATAACCTTGCTTCCAAAGTTCATTATTAATATGAAATATTGAAAATTGAGATATTAATAAGAATACTCATTTTTTCCTGGATTCAGACTGTAAGAATTTATTATATTGAAATATATAATTTTGCAATTGGCTTCAGCTATGCATTTGTTCCTAACTGTCTTATTTTAATGTACCTATAATAGAAGTATTAAGACAGTGTAAAATACTTTTATCTTTATATGTTTCTTTTTCATATCTTTCACTTGAAAGGTATAAAGGGTCCAAATGGTGTAGGCGCCTCATAGAATTTTTATACTCGCAACGGATTTGACTCAAGAGAGGCCACCTTGAAAAGGTATAAACAGGTGTCATTCACTGTACGAAATGACGACGTACACATACCATTCTTTACTATTTGGTTTACTATCAGTATCTGTCAAAAACTTGATCCCTTCGACAATAAGTGTTTGAAACTTTACATATACTGACCTAGCTGGATGCACTCCAGTGATGCTACAAAATCTTCTCATCAGGAAACTGGTATGAAAGAAATTAATCTGCACTATTAGTTTCTTTTTTTCTGTAAATGTAAGAGTGTCGTTAAAGGATGGGAATCATGAGGTAATTTAAAAACATTAATGTCAAAAATTTTAATACTTTTGTAAATAGGTTTTTTAAACAGTTTTAATGTCCCTAACTTTAGTTTTAATTTTGTATTAAAAGAGCGATACATAAATTTTTATAACAATAAAATAAATATAAAGTAATTGAACTAAATTATCTCTCTATTCTAAAAAAAAGTTTTTGGTGAACGGTTTCCAGAGAAAGGCTTTTTAATTACTGAACCAAATGGCACATATATGGTATCAAAAAGTCCGGATTCTTTCCGGATTTCCGAGTAGGCCCTTCGATTTTTCAAAAAAAATTCTCAATTTTAAAATATTTCCATTTTTTAGATAACGGATAAGAACGCAGTTACAAAGCAAGTATTGTCAATTTAAATTATTATGCATCCAATCACAACGACCGATTGACGCTATATTTTAAGATGAAACATGTTTTTTCACCTTTTAAAAAAGTACTTTCTTGATGAAATATCATTCAAAGACTGATAAAAACATATTCTAAAAACTTACATGTACACCATTTTATTTAAATTTCACACTTTTTGTCCAATATTTATAATTTTTAGTTAGTCTGATTTTATTGAAATTAATTGTAAACATAGTGATGTTTTGTCTCTTATTATTTTCAGTTGCTTAAACGGTATTGTTTAACAAGTCTGGGTTTAAAAAAATATAAATGATAAACACTAGGCATATACTAACAAGTTACTTAAAATAATGGTTTTTGTTTGGTCCGAATATTGATAAACAATTAGAATTAGTTATTTTTATAATCATAGATTAATAATAATTAAGATGAATATTTTTAAAAACATTTCGTTTAAATTTTTGCTATGTTCGAGTTAATATTATATTCAAACTTTTAAGGGAGATTTATTCATGGAGGGGATTTGGTGACGTATTTTTAGAAAATTGGTTGACGTTTTTTCTGTAAATTGTTTAATTGTTTTATAAAGTGTATTAAGTTCAGCGAGTTGGAATTTGTGGGAATTGCGAAGCAATTCCAAAAGGACCTGCGTCAGCAGTTTACGGGGGTTGGTGAGCGATAGTGAACAGGGGGCGGTAGCTCCCTAGCAAGGTAAACAATAAATTTAATAGTTTAATATTACAGTAAGTTTCAAACACATTATGTAAGAACTAAGAAAAATTAAATGCATCCTTATTTAATAAAGGTTATTGATATGTTTTATCTCTAAATTAATGATAAGATTTTATAATTTGTTTTACTGACTAGAAAGTAAGTTGCTTTGCCTTCTTGGAAAATTTAAAAGTTATATTTAAAGAGAAGAATTCTGTTAAAGTTTAAACTCTAATTCAATTAAGATGTTTAAAGTTTTGCTAGTTCACTGGAGTAGTTTTGGTAGATTTTTTAGTACCTTTACTCTATTCAATTCTTCTGCATTCTTTGATAAAAGATATCAAAGTTGCTCTAAATTCATGTAATGTATAAAACTGCCTTTGTCAACTTTATGAGTAAATTTGATGAAGTCATCTATGCACTTTGAATCTTCATAGTAAAAACTATCTCATGTATGTCTTGAAAAAACAATCCTAAAAATGCATACAAAATTATTAAAATATTAAAGGTTTAAGAATTAAAACATTTTTCAAATCGTTCACCACAAATGGTATTTTAATTTTTACAATCTTCCCAGTCTCAACAAGTTCCAGTTATTACTATGTCATCTGAGAAAAATCAATTCCCAACTTGTGTGTTACGTCAAAGTTTATTTACCAATGATAGAAAAGATTACGATTGGTGCAGAAGTAACAAAAAATGTGTGCTCAGCGATATTTTCATTGTTTTATTGGTAGGTACCAAATATTTGTTCCTGGCTTTATTAGTTTTGAAATTTTTCTTCGTATCTTTAACTTACTACGCAACTGAAACAACAGTGTTATAGAGGCAGATAGAGTATAGCATCTAACTTACAGGATCCGGTTTATAAAAATAGAACACTAAACACAAGATATTTTCGTTCTAAACTTTTTCACATTTCTGGATAACTCTTACACAAATAATTTTTCAGTATGTCTGTGGTAGTCAACAGTGTGCCTTTTTAGAGTTGACCTTGTTCTTTTATGGAAAAAACAAAACAAAAAAAATAACTGCTCTACGTTTTTATATCTCTGGAATTTTTACTCATAACAATAAAAATTAAAACCTTATCTAAGGAGTAAAAGTATCTAAGAGAAAGAAATTATCAATAATATTGAATTTTTAACTATCCTAAAATGTGATTGATAAATTGGCATGGGAAGTAAAAAGGCAAAAATAAACATTATAAAATCAAAGTCGTACATAATAGTGTGAGATTTGTAATAATTAACCTACATAAAATTTATAAAAAATTTCATTCTTGAGTTTCAAAGCTGTTGAATTTTTATTTTCTATACCGTTGCTTAAATAGAAATCATAAATAACGGAATGAATTGTCAAACAATCTTTTTAAAGTACGAAAACACAGATTTGTTGTGCTTAGTTCTAAATTAATTTTTTTTCCTGGAACTGCAGGAGTTTTTTCCAAAGGGATTGCAATGAAGGCGATTTATTTCCAAAACAGTAGATCAATTGAATCGTCAGTTTGAAGAAGGGAATAAGTCCAAAAAATGACAAATTGACTTTTTGTGCTCAAAACAATCTCTAAGCTTTGCTCTACAAATGGGTGAAAAGAGGGGAACAATAACTAACCCCTATAGGGAGATATCGCTCCTTGAAGTTGTGAAATCGATGTCCATTCATTGTATTTTTTAAGCTAATTTAGAATTAAAGTTACTTTTTCTTTCTCCATTAATTCTTTGTGCTGTAAACTAAGTTAAAATAAAATTTTCTCTTAATTTCAATGTTTTTCAAACTTTTTTTTATGTAGGGAATGTTTGACTCCATTCATATTCACTCACTCCATTGATACTTCTTTAATAACCCAGTTTCACTATAATTTTGAATTTTATTTATCTTATTCCTTTAATTTCACCCTTTTGTGGTGTAAACTAAGGAGAAATATAATTTAAATGTGATTTTAAGGGATTTTAAAGATTTTTCATCAGAAAAATTTCATAAGGTGGAAGAAGGGAATAAGTCCATCAACTTATTTTGGCTGCAAAATATTTTTGAATACGCTGATATTTGTTTTGATGATTGCTCTGTTTTTTAAATAGGGTTCTGAACTTCCAGTAAAAATTTGTTCGTGAATGAAAATTCCATTACTTATACAGTTTTTTTCGATTTTCTCAAAACTTGATTTTTGGACTTATTCCCTTCTTCAAACTGACGATTCAATTAGAACTTAACAAGGAAATATAAATTCAATCAATCAAATTAATAAACCAATTCCATTCAATTTAATCAATCAAATTAATAAATCAATCCCATTCAATTCAATCAATCAAAAATGTTTCAAAATTAACAGTCTATAACTTATTAGCAAGGAAAAATCAGTTCAATCAATCAAATTAATAATTCTATCCAATTCATTCAATCAATAAAAACGTTTCAAAATTAACAGTCTGTAACTTTCCAACTCCTAGTGGGTTTTCTAACTTCACGAAAATGGGTTTCGCGTGCTTTTTCGTGATTATGCTTAGTGAAAATAGCCATTTTGTTCCTTAAAATCTGTAGTTTACGAATCGCGATGGTGGACACTTCGGGTCTGCGCCAGGGGATGGTGAGAGGCGCAGAAGTGGAAAATCGACGAGTTTCAATTTTGTGTTGTTTGGAGTCAAAATGGTTCCTTTTACTTTTTTAATTTGCTCAAATGCTCCATACTACGAGAGAGGCGAGGGAGGACTAACAGGACATAGAGTTTGGAAAGGATCAGTTCACTCCAGTAGAAGGGGTGGAAGGATAAAGTGGAACGTAAAAATTGGTAGGCCTATTTTCTCTGAGGTGCAGGCTTATAGTCGTCCATTAACGTAATGAAAGGTGCCATTCTTTTCCTTATTTTCAGGCGAGAAATAATTGCGATAGTAGAAATCTGGCAACGCTCACTAGGGGCAGGGAGAGGGGCAGGAAAAAATTACGAAAATCAGCAATATCTCCTGAAAAATAATTTCTTTTCTGCACCAACTGCGGTTGAATGTTTTGTAAATTGACACCAAAAATGGGTAAAATGCATTAAACCGATTTTCGAACGATTCTTCTACTTAAAATAGGGCCTGAAAGGTGTAGAAAAAAATAAGGGGAAATTCTCAACTTTTAAGTCTTTTAAAAACTTATTTTTACTCGTGAAGAAGCACTAATTTCAGGCTAATTTTTCCCTTTATACACTTAAGAATACGAAATACCATCGTTGATATCTGGGACCTGCGATTAAGGAGGGGGGCAGGGGCAGAAAAAAATATTCCTGTTTTTATACTCTTCGTGAGAGTAAAATTCAAAATTTTCTACTTTTAGTAGAGTCATAAGTGGTGCAAATAAAGAAGATAGATACCTGACATGTCTAACAGCCCGTTAGAAAAGAGTTTCTCCCATTGGAAGGTGAAATGGAAGGGTTAAGCGGAACATGAGGAATTATATGGGATGTTTTGAAAAAAAATTGTGTCTATTTTAGTGAAATAATGTAGAAATCTATTTGAGCAGGTTCTATGTAATCTGTAGAACTGGAAATGCGACAATAAGTAACTTTCATTCTCGACCGAGGATAATAATTGGGGCAGAAAAAAAGTTAAAATTATACTTTACTGAGAAAAAGAGTATTTATCCTGTTTAAAAGGTTTTATGGACTGAAATTTTTGATTGGGGTCACTCAAGGTGGCCTATCCTGAGAAGCATAAACTCATCTTTGGGGGTTGAATGGATGAAATGGAATACTAATTCGATTTTTTGACAAATGGCGTGAAATTTCTTGGAAGAGAGTGATAATAAACAAATCGATTCCTCTTTCCTACTCTCTCGAATGGGTTACCCGACAATGAAATTTGGGAATCAAGACAAGGGTCCGTGGTCGGCGCAGAAAAATTTTATACATTAAATTTTAGTTTGTATAATTGTGTCTAAATAAGATAAAATATCCCTAAAATAAGAAATTTCATAGCAGATATGAAGGAGACCCATGTTAAAACTGTTTCTTGGAGGGTAAGAGGATAAAATAGAATATTAAGGGGTATTACATTTTACTAAAAAGTGAGTATTTCTCGCAAAAATTGCATTAATAGGATTCGATTTTCCAATTTTACTCCATGGAATATGATACGTATAAGATAAATCTGCAGTATTAGGAGGGGGAAGGTTAGTTGGGCAAAAAAACCCGGTAATTATTACAAATTTAAGACATTTAATTATTTCTCAAAAAATTAGAATATTATAAAGTTTTTTGTCTTAATTTTGTAATAATTACAGGTTTTTTTGCCCAACTAACCTTCCCCTGCCTAATACTACAGATTTATCTTATACGTATCATATTCCATGGAGTAAAATTGGAAAATCGAATCCTTTTAATGCAATTTTTGCGAGAAATACTCACTTTTTAGTAAAATAGTAAAATGTTATACCCCCTAATATTCTATTTTATCCTCTTACCCTCCAAGAAACAGTTTTAACATGGGTCTCCTTCATATCTGCTATGAAATTTCTTATTTTAGGGATATTTTATCTTATTTAGACACAATTATACAAACTAAAATTTAATGTATAAAATTTTTCTGCGCCGACCACGGACCCTTGTCTTGATTCCCAAATTTCATTGTCGGGTAACCCATTCGAGAGAGTTGGAAAGAGGAATCGATTTGTTTATTATCACTCTCTTCCAAGAAATTTCACGCCATTTGTCAAAAAATCGAATTAGTATTCCATTTCATCCATTCAACCCCCAAAGATGAGTTTATGCTTCTCAGGATAGGCCACCTTGAGTGACCCCAATCAAAAATTTCAGTCCATAAAACCTTTTAAACAGGATAAATACTCTTTTTCTCAGTAAAGTATAATTTTAACTTTTTTCTGCCCCAATTATTATCCTCGGTCGAGAATGAAAGTTACTTATTGTCGCATTTCCAGTTCTACAGATTACATAGAACCTGCTCAAATAGATTTCTACATTATTTCACTAAAATAGACACAATTTTTTTCAAAACATCCCATATACTTCCTCATGTTCCGCTTAACCCTTCCATTTCACCTTCCAATGGGAGGAACTCTTTTCTAACGGGCTGTTAGACATGTCAGGTATCTATCTTCTTTATTTGCACCACTTATGACTCTACTAAAAGTAGAAAATTTTGAATTTTACTCCCACGAAGAGTATAAAAACAGGAATATTTTTTTCTGCCCCTGCCCCCCTCCTTAATCGCAGGTCCCAGATATCAACGATGGTATTTCGTATTCTTAAGTGTATAAAGGGAAAAATTAGCCTGAAATTAGTGCTTCTTCACGAGTAAAAATAAGTTTTTAAAAGACTTAAAAGTTGAGAATTTCCCCTTATTTTTTTCTACACCTTTCAGGCCCTATTTTAAGTAGAAGAATCGTTCGAAAATCGGTTTAATGCATTTTACCCATTTTTGGTGTCAATTTACAAAACATTCAACCGCAGTTGGTGCAGAAAAGAAATTATTTTTCAGGAGATATTGCTGATTTTCGTAATTTTTTCCTGCACCTCTCCCTACCCCTAGTGAGCGTTGCCAGATTTCTACTATCGCAATTATTTCTCGCCTGAAAATAAGGAAAAGAATGGCACATTTCATTACGTTAATGGACGACTATAAGCCTGCGCCTCAGAGAAAATAGGCTTACCAATTTTTACGTTCCACTTTATCCTTCCACCCCTTCTACTGGAGTGAACTGATCCTTTCCAAACTCTATGTCCCGTTAGTCCTCCCTCGCTTCTCTCGTATTATGGGGCATTTGAGCAAATTAAAAAAGTAAAAGGAACCATTTTGACTCCAAACAACACAAAATTGAAACTCGTCGATTTTCCACTTCTGCGCCTCTCACCATCCCCTGGCGCAGACCCGAAATGTCCACCATCACGATTCGTAAACTACAGATTTTAAGGAACAAAATGGCTATTTTCACTAAGCATAATCACGAAAAAGCACGCGAAATCAAGTTAGAAAACCCCCTATCCTCTACAAGCTCATAAAAACATTATTTCTTATAGATTAATATTTTCTGAAAAGAAGAGAAAACTCGTATAATAAGGTTTTAGTCTCTGAAATTCAGGCATGTTTTTTTAACAGGTTGGGAAGGTTCATCGTTTATTTCGGAGGTAGGTATAACTAACTTATTTGCAAGAAATTATTTTTACGAGAACATTTCATAAGTACGTTATAGAACAAATTTATATGGGGGTACAACTCCAACCCCCGGGGATTGACACTGTCCAAGCGAAGCTATACCAGGCTCCAACTGAAAGGCGACGTGTTTTTACTCCAACACTAAGTAAATGTTGACCTATCCTATTTCATCCAAAAGTAATTATCAAAGAAGTACTAGGATCAGCGTTAGAGGTGAAGTAAGAGGCAGCTGGAAGCTATAGCAATATCGGAGAGAGTAAACAAGCGACGTTTTAATCACCAGTTTTATTTACGTTCATCTGTTAATTTTGTATCATTCATATTGGTTTCAATTAAATTATTAGGAATATAAATCAAAATCATTGCTTCATAGCTTATATAAATCAAGTGGAATGAGTTTTTCATTGGATACAAAAAATATCCCATCGTAATACCACTTTCGGTAAGAAATTTATCATAATTTTAATCACAGGATAATTCAATAGACAGTTTTAAAAAAGGAATAAAGATTGAGCCTCTCAACCCTTATATTTTTTAAACGCTTTTATTCTACTTGCTTTTGGCGGCGTTTTACGGGTGGAACTTTAAAACTCGATTTTCGGGCACTTCCCGATATGTTAAGGCCCCGAAACTTTACACATCGGTGTAACCCTCATGACACTCTAATATCCAACCATTATCTAGTCCAGGGATGGCGAACCTTTTTCGTTTAGTGTGCCATTTATATTACGGTTTATGATTTTCAGGTGTCAAGTGTGCCACTTGTTATTTTTTTTAACAAATTATCTTTAAACCCTTGGAAAATGAAATCCGTCTTTGAAGGTCGATAGTGTGTATATAGAAATTTATTTCGGAAGGGTCCCAACAGTTATTATTCAGTCCCTTCCATGCATCTTTAATAGGTTCAAAGCAGCTTTTTAATACATTTTTGGTAGAATTTGCATTTTCTAGAATTTAATCTAAGAAAAGTTGTCAATAATGAAGTTCCAAGTAAAGGGGGTCAAGAGGTCCTCCCCAGACAATTTTTGAAAATTTGACCCTATAAAAAGGGTTTTGGGAACTAGTTTTTGGTGCATCTATTTTGAATTTTGGACATACATTTTTAGGTAGGTTTGATTTTCATGAGTGTTATAAAAAGTGGTTAATAATAAAGTCTCAAGTAGAAAAGGGGGGTTGGGGGCACTCCTCCAGTAAATTTTTGAAACTTTCTCCCCAAAAAAATGGGTTTTAACTTGTTCCTTGTAAATACCTTTTCCAAATTTTGGAGGGGGCATGGCCCTTTCACCCCCCCGTTATATACGCTTCAGGCTCCCTCTACATCCATGATTTTGTTTTCTAACGGCCTAATGTCAATTTCCTTTATAAGGGCGGTTGTGATTTGCTTAAATGACCAAGAAAATATGGTTACATAATAAATACTTTAATGACCCAACGGCACCTAAGAGATGAGTGAGGAGGTTCGGGGGTCCTCCCCCGAAAAATTTTTGAATTTCAGCAAGCTAAAAGTGTTTTGAAGCTGGTTTTGATGAGTTTTCAGTTAGTAGGAAATCTCTGGTCCAGAACTGGTCTGGTTTTTTGTGTCATTTTTAGTGAATGTCGCGTGCCACCGAAATACCGGTCGCGTGCCACCCAGTGGCACGCGTGCCATACGTTCGCCATCCCTGATCTAGTCAATCAACCAAAGGATTTAAACGCTTTTATTCTGCTTGCTTTTGGCGGCGTTTTACGGGTGGAATTTTAAAACTCGATTTTCGGGCACTTCCCGATATGTTAGGGCCCCGAAACTTTACACATCGGTGTAACCCTCACGACACTCTAATATCCAACCATTATCTAGTCAATCAACCAAAGGATTTAAACGCTTTTATTCTGCTTGCTTTTGGCGGCGTTTTACGGGTGGAATTTTAAAACTCGATTTTCGGGCACTTCCCGATATGTTAGGGCCCCGAAACTTTACACATCGGCAGGGACGTGCCAACAGGGGGGGCAGGAGGGTTTTTTGCCCCCTCAGTTTTAAAAGTGAGGGGGCGAACACTATATTCCGCCCCCCCCCCCCAGTTTTTCATGGACTTTTTTCAGACATCTAATACGAAAAACTTTTAAACATTTTCTTTTTCAATTCAACCCAGATTGTCTTATATTCTTGATATTATTCAAGAATCTCCCAACTTGATGGTCCAAAAACGGGCCATCACCTTGCCCTTCACCTTAAGGAGGTGAGGGGGGCGAGGAATATTATTGTAATGAATAATTTAAACTTTTGCGAAAGGCTATTTAGTTAATGAGGTGAGGGGGAAAGGAATATTGTTGTAAGTAATGAATTATTTAAACTATTCAAAGCGCATTATTATCATCCTTGTCATGATATCTGCTTAATATTCTCCAATCTATCCAGTAACGGGCCATCAAATGGGTGGTGAGATTCTTGCCCCCTCGGTTTTTGAGGTGAGGGGGCGAGAAGTATTATATTGAGTAATGAATAATTAAAACTTGTGCGTAGGGCATTATTATCATTGTAAGCGGATTTATGGTGGGAATATAGGAGGCCCCCACTTTTTTGAGAAATTTTCATTTTCGTAATGGTAAATCAAGTTTCCTAGCACTTCAGGGACAGCTTTCCCCCTATTGGGTCTTCTAGCTAAATCCGATCCGCCCATGATTATCATTCATCTCATATGTGCTTCTCCAGAAACTGACCGTCAAGTGAGTTGGGAGATTCTCGCCCCCTCAGTTTAAGAGGAAAAGGGATGTTGTTGTAGTTGTGTAAATAATGAATAATTTTAACAATTGCGAAGGGCATTATTTTTAAAACTGATTTTAATCTTCAATTTGCACTTCTAGCTTAAAATTTTCAAATATTACCCCATCTGGGCATTTTTCCTGACATTAATATTATTTAAATACGTATTACTTTGAGTGTAAAATTATTCAAACAAATTTCTTAAAAACCTTTTGGTTTCATAGCTTTTTTCTTTTCAATTTTCGACCCAAAATTTCTTTTTTATTGATGCTGAAAATTCAAATATGTTTTATGTTGACACAGAAAACTGCAGAAATTTTGGTCTTCAAGTTATTTCTGCCCGGTTACATTTGATAAAACACTATAGCTTAAAATTTCCTATTTTAAAAATTCTTCTGGGGAAAGACCCCCAGCCTCCTCGAAAATTTAGCGCAAATTTATAATTTTTTTCCTTGAAAATTCTTGTTTTACCAAGTCTTAAAATGAGCAAAAACTTTACTTTTATCAGTAAGTTTTCAAAATATTTCCGGGAGGAACCCCCCCCCCATTTTCCCTTGAAGATAAAATTTTAAAATCTTGACATTATGGGTAAATTGATTCCAATGATATTTTAAAAAGAAAAGATCATGGTTATAATACTGCTTCTCCCTTGAAAATTCTAAGGAATATAAGAAGGGATCCTCTTTAGGTGGCTTTCAAAGGGTAACAAATGAATAAAAGTGAGTAAAATATTTCTTTTTGAAGCAAAATTTCATAAAATTTTCTGGGGGAGGGCCCCCAGGCCCCCCTTTCTTCCCTGGGTGAAGGTATTGACTGAAAAAAAAAACATTTTTTATACTTAAACTAAGTATCGCACTTCTGGTTATGGCCCTACAAAAAAATACTTCGCCCCCCCCACTCTCAGAGGGTTACACCGATGTGTAAAGTTTGTCCTCATGACACTCTAATATCCAACCATTATCTAGTCAATCAACCAAAGGATTAAGTTAATTAACGAGTATTTTTAATTAACAGAAAAACCGGAATTCGAGACCTTTCCCAAAAGTCTATTCCCCCTAAAACGTGCATAATTGTGTAATAGGCATAACTTTGTCATATTCAAAAGTCAAAACGAGAATTGCCCAGTAATTACGATAATTATAGACGATTAATCACTTTTTGATTTTTACAATTCTTGTACATTAAAATTTCAGGCACTTCCAAACGATATAAAGTTCTGAAACTTTGCACCATGGTGTTAACCCGATGAAGATGCAATATTCAATAATCAACTAGTCAAAACCTCCGTAATTATGGTAATTAACGAGTGTTTTTAATTATCCGTTTAATTCAAATTTGAGACACTTCCGTTATGCCAATGGCTCCCAAAACCTGTAAGATAATATATTAGGGTATATGACCACAATATTCAAAACATGATTTCCTTCCTTCCAATTAAGATAATTAGCGATTTTTAAGATAATAACTGCGAGAAAAAAATCGATCGCCAGAAAAGCGAGAAATCGCCGAAAATTGGTGCCCCATCCCGAGGAACCGAGAGAGAAGAAAAATATACTACTTTTATACGAGGGTTGTTTTTTAATTAACTTCCGTTTTTCTCCTGAAAAAAAAGTAGTAATAATTTCGAAACAATTTTGGTGCAGGTAGTTAGATACATCCTTCAGGTTCAATTTGCCACCTTACTGAATAAAATCGGACATTTTTTCTATTTTTTATCAATTTTACAAGCGCGTTCCTCGAACTATTTTCCCGCCAACCCATAGAGAATTCGGCTTTTTTTTTCTCCCTTCGTTCCGTCCGCGATCACCTGCCCACCCATTGTTTAATGTTAATGGCTGCTCGCGGACGGAACGAAGGGAGAAAAAAGAGCCGAATTCTCTATGGGTTGGCGGGAAAATAGTTCGAGGAGCGCGCTTGTAAAATTGATAAAAAATAGAAAAAATGTCCGATTTTATTCAGTAAGGTGGCAAATTGAACCTGAAGGATGTATCTAACTACCTGCCCCAAAATTGTTTCGAAATTCCTACTACTTTTTTTTCAGGAGAAAAACGGAAGTTAATTAAAAAACAACCCTCGTAATTTATAGACTACTGAAAAGAGTGGATAATACTGTTTGCTCCTTGATACACTAATTCTGAGTTTTATTTTTGTCGGGGCTTACGATTGGTTACTTTTATTTTATTGAATGCATTTTCTTTTTCTTGTGAATCTTTTTGATATGGATGGATTTCATCGGTGAGCGAGCGGATGCGATATTAAATAGATTTTAATTAACTTTGTTGTTTCTCGTGTGTCACCCCTCCCCACTGAACTAAATATACCACTGAACTAAATATACTGACTAAATATACTAGTCTCAGTATATAGTTCAGTGCCCCTCCCTCAAAATTGGGGGATCGGCTCGGATTGAGTCGCGGGATCATTTTTTTCGTCGTCGCCAGCGCTGAACTGTTGTTCGCGTAGCCATCATATAGTAGTAGAAAACTAAAATTATAAGATTGAACATAAGATTAAATATGGTTGAAATAAATATTTTTTTAGTTTCTGTTTAAAAAAATACCATGACTAAAAAGTAAAAAATAAAATAAGTAAAAAAAAGATTTTTTAAAAAACGCTTTTATTGAAGTGTTCTAAAAGGTCAAAAATAATTTATTCGGTTTGACAAATAATATTGGGAAATATTGGGTTGTCCCATAAGTTCTGTTACTTTTTACGAAGTTTTGTCTTTGAAAATTTTTTATGAAAAACTGGTAATAGGTGGAGATTTCAAACAAAAGGGATTTTGATATATGCATATTTATGAACATAATGTGTGATTTTGGTAGTTCTCGTGATATTATTTCTTTTCAAAATGGCGGTTTGAAAAAAAGACCAAAAACGAGGATTTTTGCGTAATTTTTTTCTTTTGTTTAAAAAACTAAGAAGAACGCATAATTCATGGCTAAAAAAAGTTTTACTGTATATTCGAAACGTTAAGATTAAGATGTCATAGTTTCAAGATGATTCGATAAGTTTAAGGTAGGAAATTTTGACTTTAAAACTTCATATATTGGCAATTTCACGTGTTTTTTAAAGCACACCTATTGTTTTTCTAAGCAGCTGGTATGAAGCAAATTAATGGCAGATGTTTTTTGAACCATAATGCTTGTTTCAACGGTTTAAACATAGAAAGCCTCTTTTCATAATATCGTTGAATTGATTTATTTCTAAATCCCAACGAGTTGTTTTTATTGTAGTGTTTTCGTATATGAATCAAATAATTGCTTTGTTCGCTAAGCATAAGTTCAGCGAGTGTAATTCTGATAAGCTAAAACTTTGCGCGCTTGCATTGTGCGCACTACTTTCTGAATTTAAGTTCAGATATAATTTAATATACTGCATATTTTGAATACTTGGTTCTTTCCTAAGCTTTTTTATTGATTTTGATGCTTTTTTCGTGAAAATTTCTTTGAAATGACTAGTGATGGGCAGGTATCGATACCAAATACTTAAGTACTCGATACCTATAGGTATCGAGTGTATTCGATACCCACAAAAGTATCGATACTTTATTGACATATTTCGTTTTAAATTTTTCAATGAAGTAATCTTTATAATACCTACTGTAGATCAAACGCAGCCTGTTTCCGTTTTCATTTTGCAACGCTCAAACCCAAGTCGTTATCATCCGCGAGAGAAATTTGACGCGGCTAGGTTTTTCCCCCGCCAAATCCTTCGCCTCTATCCACCTCCAGGCCCGTAGCTACGGGGCTTTTTGATGGATCGCTTTCAGTTTTTTGAATATTATTCTGATTATGGATAGGCCCTAAAAAAATTGTCCCTTCAGGTTCATTTCCCGACATTGAAAAAAAGTACTCGATACCTAAAAGTACTCGATACCTATAAGTATTCGATACCAAAGTATTCGATACCTATAAGTATTCGATACCAAAGTATTCGATACCTAAAATTATCGATTTTGCCCATCACTAGAAATGACTAACATTACTGAGGTAAGCTTTTTGCAAAAGACCCAGGTCAAAATTTATGCTGGAAATCGTTTGCTGGAAAAGCATTGCATGCTAGATTCATGCTAGAAAACTAGCAAAAAACCAGCATAAATGTTTGCTTGTTCCAGCATAAGTCACCAGCAACCCAAGTGTTGTTATGGCCCACTTTTTATGCTCGCCAGCAAACAAAAATCCAGCATGTGTTGCTAGAAAATGTTGCTGGCCTAGCAAAGATTACGACCACCACTTGCTGGAATTTTGTGCTATTCTAGCATACAAAATCCAGCATGCGTTGCTAGAACATGTTGCTGTCCTAGCAACAATTACGAGCACCTCTTGCTGGAATTTTTTGCTACTCTAGCATAAAAAATCCAGCATGCGGTGCTAGAATATGTTGCTAGCCTAGCAAAGATTACGACCACCACTTGCTGGAATTTTGTGCTATTCTAGCATACAAAATCCAGCATGCATTGCTAGAACGTGTAGCTGGCCTAGCAACAATTACGAGCACCACTTGCTGGAGTTTAATGCTATCCTAGCATACAAAACCCAGCATGCGTTGCTAGAACATCTTGCTTGCCTAGCATCAATTACAACCACCACTTGCTGGAAATTTTTGCTATTCCAGCTTACAAAATCCAGCATGCGTTGCTAGAACATGTTGCTTGCCCAGCAACAATTACGACCAACACTTGCTGGAAATTCATGCTATTCTAGCATACAAAATCCAGCATGTGTTGCTGGCCTAGCAACATTCAAAACCATCACTTTTGAAAGGTAAATATTGAGGAGGAAATACTCTAAAATGAATCTCCTTCCTCAATATCTATTTTTTTGGCTTAAAAAATTTCATTCCTCCACACAAACATGACATCCTAAATTTTAATACATATAAACTTTCAGAGCAGTCAAAAACTTTTCTGAAATTTTCAAAGGGAACAATTTCAAAACAATTTACTTTTCGAAACTATTCAAGATGTTCAAAAATCCCTACATAAAATTAGACATGTTAGGTTTATGTCGAGAAAAGAAATCAGGCCAAAAAAAGTAAATATAAAGTAAGATGCATTTTAAAGTTAGTTTAAAAATGGACATTTGCTACCCTAGCACACAAAATTCAGCCAGTGTTGCTAGAAAATATTTGCTCTACTTGCATTTTATTTTTTTACAGCATATAACATTACTTTTCTAAATTAAGTTTTACATAATTTATCATAATTTTTACCTGCAGCTGTTCTTATTTTTTACTATTTTAGCATTTTTATGCAGACATTTGTAAATAACTTAAAACAGTAATTTATAAAATTAAATTTATTTTCTCATGTAAAAAAGGAATAAATTTTAACATTTAAAAATATTTATTTAGAGCTTCAGCATTCAACAAAAATCTAGAACAATTTTTTTCTTCTTAGGCAAGTCCTTTCTTCTTTCATCAGACATTTTCTCATTTGATCTGAAATAGAAATAGAACATGAAATAACAAAAAATTACTATAAATAATTAATGAAAACACATATTAAAAGTCCCAACCCAACCTAGTGTAACCTATCTTACAAATTACTTGTACATACAATATGATGTAATACACACTTTTCAATTATACCAAGTTTTTATGAGCTTTTTCTTTGGGGGGGCATTTAACAATGTCCAAAGATTACATTTTCAGTTATCATTTGAGCACTTTTATGATTTTTTTCTTAAAATTTAAGAGTTTTTTGCACTTAAAAAATTTTAACAAATATTTAGTGCAGATTAAGTTTTTGATGAGGGAAAAAACTTCAAGTACTCCAAGGGGAAAACTCATAATGAATATATTGGACATTATTAAAATCAATTCAATAAATTAAAAGAAACTTATTTTTGTTCAGTTTTTAAGGAAAGTGAGCTAGTTAGCAACTCAATACCCATCTCTTGAAATGGGTGGATATCATGGTAAATAGGTAAAAGATGTTTTATAAGAATTTTCCTTTCTATCTTTTTTCTGCTTTGTTCTAACCATGCTTTTCAAATCACAAACTATAAAGCTAGCTATTAGTTTTCAACAGTTAGCTCTACTTAGTTTAAAATTTTACATTAATACTATTGTTGGAAAGGCCACCTCCGCGTTGGGAAATGATGTGAACTGATCACCTCGAACTGTCATTCCGATTCTGAGGCTGTGTGTAACTTGCCGCACTGCGAAATGTGGATTGTAAAAAAATACCCACTACTTGATCTAAGTTGTTTTGTGATTGAATAAACCTGTCTGTTGTCCAAGAAGGAGTAGTTTTTGATGTGCCATCTCAAAACAACTATTAAACAAGATATCGATATCTTTCAACTGAACTTAAAAGGCAGGGTTTATTGTTAGGTTAATTATTATCTAGGTTTTATTTTGAAAGGACTTTTAAATAAATACATAAAAACCTGACTAATATTAAAGAATATAACAGTGTTGCCAGATTGGGCTATAAGTAGCGGATTGGGCTCCTTTTGTAGGTCCTTTGCGACAAAAATTTCGTTTTGGGCTACAGGCTACTTTTGGGCTACAGCATTTTTAATCTGCGACTTTTGTGTTTTGAAAAAAGTGGACATACTAATTAAAAATGCACACTTCTAGTGCAGAAAGGAGAGTCATAAGTAATTCATCTGCGTCTCTTCCAACTCCTTTTCAATCCCCGCCTCGAAGCCCTGGACATTTCATAGGGACAAATAAGGGAGTTGGAAGAGAAGAAAGTGGGTAGGGTCAGGGTAGAAAAAGGGCAAGAATTTTCCGTATGAAACAAGTATTGATCATATCCTTATAAGGTTTTTGGTATAATGAAATATTTATGTTATGCAAGAGTTCCTTTACGAATAGCAATAGATGAATTACTTTCAACTAATTCGTTTTTAGATTAACAATGTATCTAACTACAGTAAACTCCCGTTAGTACGACGTTCAAGGGGATTTGTGAAAACGTCGTAATAAGCGGTACGACGCTATTCTCATACTTAAAAAAATCATTAATTTCTAACTTAAAAAGTTGACATGAGATTTTTATCGACCCCCCTCCCCCCTTGGTGAGATTTTTCCAAACCCCTCCCTCCCCTTTTTGACCTCACGGAATTTATGGATGTCCCCTAAGTTAAAATTGGGGAAATTCTAAAGGCTTTGAATACTAATAAATTTAATACCAAAAATAATTGATTATATTAAAACAAATTATAATACTATATTTAAAGTGCGTTCAAAATCAAGAAAAGGAATTAGAAGGGATTTTTGAACTATTCAAAAATACTCCAACTTTTTGTGTTCAACATTTGTAATTGAAATTGGGAAACAAAACTTTTTTGGACTTAACTGGATTGATGCCACGATAGAACTCAAGGCAAAATTTCAACTTTAAAAACTTTTGATTTTATTTTCCCACAAAGAAATTTTACTTTTCATCCTCCAAAGCCAGCAAATTTTAAACTATTTGCTATATAGGGTTCAAATAGGCCTACTGGTCTGAAAATCCAGGCAAAAGATGGTACTATTACAACAACTTATTGATATTTCTTCAGATTTTTAAATTGAATTGAACATAGAGAAATATTAGTTGTTCTTATGGACCCCATGTACAAATAAGACCCTCTCTCCCCATACAAACATTGAAGACAAAAGTAACTTACTTTACTTTATCCAACACTCTTCCAAGTTCTTCTGGTCATGCGACACCTCCCCATCAAGATTCTTAGAGCAATTCTTTTTATCCACCATCCTGGACTACTGGCAGAGAGAGCAACTTCATCAGCAGACTAATTTGGTTGAGGTGGCCTGCAGGTAGAACACAAAAGTTAATTAAATGGTTATGAATATTATTTAGACGGGGCTGCTAAAATTTAAAAATTCATTTTGCTGTCGGTAATACATCTGGGTTTTGTAAATCCTTCTGTGGAGGCATCATAAATTCCTGGGCCATCCATCCTTATATTCTCTTACTGATGCTTGTTTGTTTGAGTGATAGCTTTATCAATTGTTAAACAAGTACAATGATTTTTAAAATTAGCATTGCTGTGATGTGAAACGGTTTTAACAACGATAAAAAGTTTTGCTCAAATTTATTTAAGAAAGTAACATACTCAAATTTATTACATGTATATAAAAATAAGGGTCATTCCACAGTATTTATGTTACGTACGGGACAAATATCAGCAAAATTTTGATATTTGTACTACTGTATTTTCCATATCAACATATAAATAAGAAAGTTTGCAATTATTTATAATTTTATACATACCACTTCAGCTTAATTCTTGTAAAATATTTTATTTGTTTTTATAGACAATAGTTTTTTCCCTAAAAATCAATTTAAGCTTTGGTACATACGAGACTTCACAAAAAGATGTTTTAAAAGTTCCTCCAGCAATTCCTATTTTGCTTGCATTGAACTTTTTTGAGTAAAAGCACAAATAAATATTTGTTAATTTACCTTACAGTTATTTTTTAAAGTAGTGTCATTTAATTAATGAAAGCTAATTATTACTGTTATGTACGGGACAAGGCTGTTATGTACAGGACATTATGAACTAAAATTTATTTAATAGTTTATTTTAGTAATTAAATAACTTTACTAACATTCAAACATCTGTTTAATTACTAATTTATGATATTTTTATTATTTTAATTGTCATTATGTTAATTATACTAGACAGCCACGTTAGTTGACCCTACAACGTCACTAACAGAGTAGTTTCCATCGCGGTGTCTGAATTTTGAGTGAAACAAGGAACATCAATTTTAAAATATGATTATTTCGTTAAACCCATGTATAAATATAGTGTCTTTTTTCCCGATTTGCAAACCAAAATTCCTAGCAACCGTGTTTACCCACTTTCTCCTTCAGCGTAGTGAGGTACTAGGTTCAGGAAACGTTGCTGTCGAGAGTATAGGATTTTCCATACATGGCTCTATTTTTAAAAAGGTAAAGATTCAAAAACTAAAAACTGTTTTATCCAAGTCCCTGAACATCAATTATTGGTTAGGTAGGGAAATGGAAATATTGAATTTTGTGTAACAAAAGGTGTATTTTTTAAAAATACAGCATTGGTAGAAGTGTAAAAATTTGAACATTTTGAAAATTATTATGTAGCCTTTGCATACCAGAAAATAGCTATCTACCTTTAATATGGTTAAATGTCAAAAACACAATTCTTGGAGAAACCCAGAAACACCCTATATTTTACATACACCTAAGATAAATGTTACTTACTTTTTACTCCACTGTCTGGCCCTTTATCCATTTGATGGTGCACAGAGAGTGTACACATCTTCAACAACCACCCCGATGCAGGAAGTGGGCCTGCAGGTAGAAGACAAAAGTTAATTCAGTGGTTTCAAATATTATCATTTAGACTAGGGGTACTAAATTTAAAAAACAAATTTCACATTGGTGATGAATCAGTTTTTTAAATCCCTACGGGAAGGAGTCAAATTTCTGGGCCATCCACCTCATAATCTTACAGGTTACTCGTTGTGATCCAAAATGGCAAAAAAGATTTGTTCAAATTTAATTAAGAGGGTAGCGGTAGTATATTTAAATTAAATGCATATAAAAATAAAGGTTCTTGCGTATTATCCCGTCGACCGTACCGCTGAATCCGAAAACGGTAAACAACCTATTGACTTTTCTATGGCCTGCCGCTGAATTTAACAGTTACGGAATAATACGATTCGACGGGATAATACGCAAACCAAAAAAATGTAACTGAAAATAAGAATCAAAAAGTAGGTAACAATCTCACAATTATCACTGGCCAATCAGATGAACCTAATGAGAATGTACCACGTCTACCTGGTGAATCGGTGAACTGACGCTTTTTATTCCACTGATGATATCGGGCAGTTTCCGACAAAACGTTTGGTTTTTAATCTCTAGAACTCGGCCTACAAGCCCGAAAGCATGAATTTTACAAATAATAGAACTGGCTGTGAAAGTCTACATGTTTACTATCTCACTATTAAATCGAAAATTTCTTTATATTAATAGTTAAGAAAAAATTTTACATGTAACAATTCACTCATTTAATGAAGTAGCATTTTATTTTGTCAACCAAAGATAAACATATGATGACTTTTTAAGTTCTTTGGATATCTAGTTCAAGGATGGCAAGTAATTTAACGAGGGGACTAAATAATTTTGAAAATTCTTGTGTAAGTCCAGAGAAAAAAAATAGGTATTATTACTTTTAAATTCTCATTTTCATATACACATTTTTACATGGTTTCAATTTAAGTAGTAATAGTATCTTCTTAATAATATTTTTTAAACAGTTAGTTGCCATAAACTCATACTATTTTGCAGAAACACTATTTTCAAAAATCTAATTTACTTATAAAATATTGAAAAAGAATTTATGAGGCCCCATCACTCAAAGGAATGGATGTCGTGAGCAAGAGAATGTTGAGAGATGGCCCGGGAATTTGGGATTCCTCCCTGGTTGGATTTAAAAACCTTAAGATTAATTCAATTTTTTCTATTAAGAGATAGATGCTAAAAAAACAATATACAGAAATATCAGAATTATATAGTAATTAAAATGTTTTAAAAAATATATTCCATTTTTTCACCTCTCCTGCTATGGGTTAACTACAAAGAAATTAACTTTCCTCACAGAGAAATCTTCAGAAAGTTCACCTCTAAAAGAGGTTCAAACTAATTGCCAGTGTCCATGAATACATATTTATGATTTTCAAAATGCTTTGGCGGTCACGGAAATAACCTCACCCATTATGGATGCAGTCCGCAGTCTGCCAGTTCAAACCTTTTTCTTAAGTTCATACCTTTTGAAAACTCTGGTTTGTTGCTCAAGTCGTATTTTGATCAAAAATATTTTCCACAACCTTTATAAAGAATTCTTTTATACGATTTTACTGTAAAACCCTTTTTAAAAACACACAAAAATTACCGGTTCTTACGTATTATCCCATTGACCGTACCGCTGAATCCAAAAATGGTAAACAACCCATCGAATTTTCTATGGATATGCAGCTGAATTTGACAGTCAAGGAACGGTCAATGGGACAATAGGTAAGTCCCAAATTAACTTTTATCGAATCAAAACCCCGACAGTATATTTAAGAAAGCATGAAAACATTGCACACAAATAAAGCTTAACAAATAAACAAAGAAATGCAGCTGCAGCGCACTCAAAGTGTGTGATTGCAAAGTCAAGAATAGCTAGCTAAGGAAAGAATTTTCGGTACTTATGCATTATCCCATCTACTGTTTTGTGACTGTCAAATTCAGCAGCACAGCCATAGAAAAGTCAATGGATTGTTTGCCTTTTTCGGATTCAGCGGTACGGTCGACAGGTTAATACGTAAGAACCGAATTATCTCCCCAAAACAGCATGACAAAAGCTTTTCTGCTTGAGTTGCCCATTTCTCCGTTGTATACGTGCTGTTGAAAGTGAATTATTCAGAGGAAAAACTCTAACGAACTAAAACTTACTCTTACTAGAGTACGAAAAACTCTAAGAAAATTCTAGTACTTTAGGATCAGCCAGGCGGAAGTGTAAAGTCTGAAGCTATGAAAGAGCACTGGCATCCACACAAATAGGGTAGGTTACGTACAGTTAATTTGATTAAATTATGAGTATTCTTAAAACAGGACCCTGGCAGAAAATCCTGGAAACCCAAAATAAAATATATTGAGAATTTAACTTACTTGAAATATAAGAAGCCACGCGACGCACTCGAACTGACATAACCATAACAAACCTTGTGTTGCCATTCGCACAAGTAAAACCTATAAAACCTGGGCGTGGCTCAATTTATAAAATAAAAATTATACTCGATTAAAAACACCAAGCTTTAAAAAGGAATCCTGATAAATTTAACAGTAAATTTGCAAAAATCTGAGAAAGCAAATACACTATTAAATCGGTACACAACAGCCCATCCGATCCGATCTGTTTTTTAGTGCGTGGGTGGGAGGGGATATCTCATGTTCTCAGTTTTAGGTTCATTCCCCCTTGCCCAGCTTTGTTTTTTTTACTTAGCTTCATTAAATAGTTCAAATTATGTCATTATTTTTTATTAATTTATATTAATGCATGCATTTTTTTTCTATTTGCAAATAATTATTATTTACAGGTATTTCAGTGTCGAAATAGTACGCTTTTGTCGTTTTAAACCCAATAAACACTGTTAAATTTTTTTTCCTTTGACATATTCTTACAGAGGACCTCAAAATGCACTTCATGGTGAATTTTCAAGCAATTCGCTGAATATTTAAGTGCGTTTCAGAGTTGGAAAAAAAACGGTATTTCGAGAAAAAAACACAAGTCCGAAAAAGCCTAATAATTGGTATTTAATTTTAAGTTTGAAATTTTTTGAATTTTTATTATGGTAGTAAAGTAATATGGTAAGCTTTTTCCAGAATTTCAAGTTTCCATGGTGATTCTGACGTCATCCACGAATTTTTAAACACAAAAGTGATTACCTTGTCTTGATAGGAATTCATTACGTTTTTCGGGTTATAAGAAAAAGGAGGATTGCGAAAAAATGTAAATAGACCCCCAAGTGTTTTACATCATCGTGTTCACATCATGTAGTAGATTAAGAATATGTAAAGCATAAGGGGATTGGCTCCGTATTTCGGGAGTTTTTCCGATTTTATTGGAAAACTTTAATTGAGCGTCACGTTCTTAATTGTAGAGGTAGGGTTCTGAAATTTTAGAATGTGTACCTCCTTAATATTTCCTATTGAATGATGTATTACACTAAGGGATTGGACCCATATTAAGAGATTTTAGTACCGCGTGCTCGTTTTTATTTTCACTTTTTAACGCCCCTAACTCCTTTTATCCAGAAGAAACAGCGTCTTTCTAACAAGGTTCAAAGAGTTCTTCAAGAATAGAGTTATTAATAAGCTCTCTGATGATTATTTTGGGAGAAATCCGTGAAAACTAGTCCTGGAAAACCAAAAAAATGAATTTTCTGGACAGTGTAATTTTTATACCACCTCTTAGTTAAACCTATTGTTTAAAACGACTTTTCATATGCTTTCAGAAAATATAAACCACTAAGCTGGGCTTCAAATATATCCGGAGCTATTCAGCGTCAAAGCTATTACATGTTAGGCTTAACGTCCCATGAGGCACCCGTTCGATCCAGGTTCACCTACCATTCAATGCTATGAAGGTAGCTTAAACAGCTAGCTAAAAAGCATTGGATGCTTGTTACCTAGCATGTCATGCTATTATTGCATAAGGGTCTCGGGACTCTGAAACTATGTAATAAGTACCTCTGTTTTTGAATTAGTATTACACAAAAACTAAGTTTTGATGAAAATTGAAATTTTTACTACATAATAACTACTCTGCGAAAGAATTTTCAAAAACTATTTTAGTAAATTTAAAAAAAATTACTGTACTAAATATTTTTAATCACAGTATTTTGAAATTGAAATTTTTAAAAACGTTATTTTTTAACTCATATAGAAAATTTGCTGAGAGAAAGAATTTAATTACTTCTACAAAAATTATAAAAAGTTTTGAAATCTTCGCAAGCTAGCTACATAGCATCCCATGCTGGAAAGCATAAAATAAAAATCAAAGTACCTAGCTCTCCATGCTATGAAAAAAGCATGAACAGCTAAAAAGCATTGGATGCTTGTCCATAGCATGTGATGCTATTGCTGCGTTGACTAGCTACATAGCATCCCTACCTGGCAAGCATTAAAAAGCATAAAACAGCACATCAAGGTACCTAGCTCTCCATGCTATGAAAGTAGCATAAACAGCTACAAAGCATCGGATGCTTGTCCACAGCATATGATGCTATTGCTGAGACATAGCATCCCAAGCTAGCTATATAGCATCCCAAGCTGACAAGCATAAAAAAGCATAAATAGCACATCAAGGTACCTAGCTCTCCATGCTATGAAAGTAGCATAAACAGCTACAAAGCATCGGATGCTTGTCCATAGCATGTGATGCTACAGTTGAGCCATAGCATTCCAAGCTAGGTACATAGCATCCCAAGCTGGCAAGCATAAAAAAAGCATAAAATAGCACATCAAGGTACCTAGCTCTCCATGCTATGAAAGTAGCTTGAACTGCTTAAAAGCATCGGATGCTTGTCCATAGCATGTGATGCTATAGCTGAGCCATAGCATCCCAAGCTAGGTACATAGCATCCCAAGCTGGCAAGCATAAAAAAAGCATAAAATAGCACATCAAGGTACCTAGCTCTCCATGCTATGAAAGTAGCTTGAACTGCTTAAAAGCATCGGATGCTTGTCCATAGCATGTGATGCTATAGCTGAGCCATAGCATCCCAAGCTGGCAAGCATAAAAAAAGCATAAAATAGCACATCAAGGTACCTAGCTCTCCATGCTATGAAAGTAGCTTGAACTGCTTAAAAGCATCGGATGCTTGTCCATAGCATGTGATGCTATAGCTGAGCCATAGCATCCCAAGCTAGGTACATAGCATCCCAAGCTGGAAAGCATAAAAAAAGCATAAAATAGCACATCAAGGTACCTAGCTCTCCATGCTATGAAAGTAGCTTGAACTGCTTAAAAGCATCGGATGCTTGTGTATAAGCAAGCCATGCTATGATATGTATGCTGGTTAAGATAGCATCCCATGCTGTGCAAGCATAAACAAGCATACGCTAGCATAAAAAACTAGCATACCTAGCAAAAACTAGCAAAAACCAGCATACTTTCTTTGCTTGTACCAGCATAAATTTTGACCTGGGGATGTTATGTTTGAGACCGAAATTTCCTAAGTTAAACTAATCGAATCATCTTGAAACTATGACATCTTGAACTAAACATTACAAACTTACAGTAAAACTTTTTTTAGCCATGAATTGTGCATTCTTCCTAGATTTTTAAACAAAAGAAAAAAATTGAGTGAAAATAGTCGTTTGCGGTCTTTTTTTCAAACCACCATTTAATATCACGAGAACTACCAAAATCACACATTATCTTCATAAATATACATAAAACAAAATCCCTTTTGTTTGAAATCTCCACCTATTGCCATTTTTTCATAAAAAGTTTTCAAGCACAAAACTTTGTAAAAAGTAACAGAACTTATGGGACAACCCAATAGAAAATAACTTTTTGGTAAGTAAAAAATAACTGATTTTCTAATCACTAAAAATAAAAGCGTGGGCGCTAGTAATTCTTCATTCACTATTTATTCCAACTTCTTTATTCTATGTTCCATGGGGTAAAATTTACAAATTTCTCATTTGTGAGGTTTGGGTGGGATGGATTCACTTTTAATTTTCTATTAGGTATTTTTTTATGTAAAATTACACATAAATACCGATGTAATGGCCTAGTGGTTAGAGCATCTGACTGCAAAGCCGTACGTCTGGGGTTCGAATCCTCGTTCGACATAGATGTTACTGTACTTGAATTTACCTATACGGGTCCATACCGTCAGGTGAATTTGTACAAATTTTAAAAATAAATAAAAAGTTTAAATTTAAAATAATATATATAAATTACTAGCGCCCACGCTTTTATTTTTAGTGATTAGAAAATCAGTTATTTTTTACTTACCGAAAAGTTATTTTCTATTTCCCAATAAATTATTTGTCAAACCGAATAAATTATTTTTGCCCTTAGAACACTTCAATAAAAGCGTTTTTTAAAAAATCTTTTTTTTACTTATTTTTCGCTAAGTTCATTATTGGAGGTGAATTTTTTTCACTTAGTTAGAATTAGGCTTACCATACGTCCGGGTTTACCCCGGACAATCCGGGGTTTTTAGAGCTGTCCGGGGTAATGTCCTGGGTTGGAAAATGTCCGGGGTTTCATACATTTAGGATTTCCCAGTCATTTTTAGGTATAAATCCCAACCAAGCTGCTTAAAATTGCGCTTTTTTACATTTTCTAACGTCCGTTTTACTTCATAAAACTAACTTTCTGTTAATTTTGTTGATAAAAATTAGGTAAATCAAACAATTTTTGAAAAAGTAATGTTAAAGGAAAATATAAATATGATATTTCTGTTTGAGGGTTATTAGTGTGAATAGTTTTTCCTTAGTTTTTAATCTTTGGTAGTTTTATATAGCACTTATTAAGAAATTTCGAAACTATGTCCTGGGCTGGACCCGAGAAAATATGGTAAGCCTAGTTAGAATAAATTGTCATATGTTCTCTTAGAGTTTTTCTATTTTTCTTTCTTGTGCTGTATGATAAAAAAAATGAGAACTTCATTAGCATTCATTAAAATGACACACACTCCCACTTTTGCTCTTTTTACTCATCTGAAACCTAATAAGTTTTAAGAAAGAGATTACTTACATTTTTCTCTATCAGTGAGTGACATTATACAAACTAAATCTTGCTCATAAGAACATTTATTTTCAATAAACATATGAAAAGTACTTAGCAACACATAGAATCGGAATAATTTATGACTATATAAAATATATTGTTCCAAAAAATTCTCTTTTAAATGCATAACAATTTAGTGTATGAATTTATCATCAAAAGTTTTCTTTCTGTACATTACACATGTTTTCATATTTCTACTTAAATGCGTAGTGTGCATAAAGAAAATTATTTTCTTTAAAAAAGTAATTTAAAAAAAAATAGTCTCAAAATTGTTTGATAATTATAATAAGGCTTTTCTTTAAAAACTATGCTTATCCACTTTACGGTTAGGACTATAACTTAGATGTTGCTTTTAGTAATCCAGCGGAAGCTTAAAAGTGATATACTGTTGGAGTTTCTCAACCATAGTATTTTTCAGAGAAATCTTGTTTCCAATTTATATCAAATATCATGGGAAACAATACTTTTTACTGAATATATGAAAATATTTTGAATATTTCCTACTTTACGCGCTATTTTTGTCTCCTTCAACACAGGTGTGAATATAATTGGCGACTAAAGAATAAAATATTAAGTTATTTGATTATAGATCAAACATATGTAATGAAACTTTTTCACACCTATTAAAAAATTAGTTTTCCTCGCATGGTAGGCAAAAGAAACCCCTGAGGTATATTTATTGAAAATAAATCAATTTATACATCTTTCTAATATTATACTTTTAGGTTAATTAGCTGAAAACGAGCAACTTTGGTAGAAATAGGGTTTCTTAAAATTTAAAGTCGGTAAGGGTGCTATTATTATAATTTCATAGACATAAATCACCAAATGACATCTCTCTAGAGGTTTTTGCTGAAAAAATTTGTATATTAGACCTTTCGATAACTTTAATGAATATTAAAGCCTCTTTTAGCAAAACCTCTCACAGTCGCGCTTCTTTCGCTTAGATTATAGGGGTTATAACGAAAGGTTAATCCCCTTTATCATTGGTCTTCTACCTAATTAAACTATTAATAATGTATTTGAATCAACTTTAACACATTAAAAATCAAAAAAATTTGTAAAAAAATATACACATTTTTATCTTTTTTCCTAAACCTAGGGGGTTGAAATTATAACCTAGAATTCTCTTAGGGGGTCTAAAAGCTCATTTACTATCTATTGGAGCCAAAATGAATAGAGAAAGACCGGAAAGAAAGTTTTTGGTGACTTCGTAATGTTCTAGGGTTCTTGCAAGGAAATTCGATTTCGAAGACCTTCACTATGAAAATGCTAAATAGCGCCCTATCCATTTTAACAAATAAAATATGATTATATCAAAGTTAAAGTGTACAAAATTACCTATTAAACGACACCCTAACCGGGTTTCTAGGAGAAACGGTTCTAGCTTTATGGGGCAAAAACTACCAATTTTTGTTAAAAATCGCTGTTTTTCTGAACTTTGACCTCGATGAGGCACGGGTTAATATTATCGAATTGAGCTGAAACTTGGCCAATCTCATTTTTTAGCCTATTGGCACATTTTAGGGGGGTGAGACCTAAAAAAAGTCGAAAAAATTTTTTCCCCATGTTACTTGTGACCACCCTACTATATATGTACCAGGGATTTTCAGTGTTCGCGACCTCTGGGGGTTGACGAAGTCTTCCGAGAGGGGCGCGACGCAGTTCTGAGAATGATTATTTAGGTTCAGGATTTAATTGATAATTTAAGGCAAATTAAAATTTAGTTATTTATCAACATTTTTTTCTTAAAATGACAAAATGTAATTGTGCCCAAATAATTGATAAAAGTTAAAATAACTCAAAATAACTGTATTAGATATGCTTCTAGTTTTTCTTTTGGACATAGTTAAAATTCAACCTTCGTAGTATACCAAATGGATTAGCCACAAAGAAATTTGTGACTTTAATACTTTTCAGAAAGAAAAGTTAGAGGTATAACAATTGGTGATGAATAGCGAAGCTAAAATCTATGTAGGGGGTTTCGGTCAATACTAGGACAGTTTAGGAAACCCTGAGACTACTCAAGTATGCCTGTATCTAAGTATTCTTTAAACTTTTTATCTATTTTAGCAAAGGAACCTCAGGCTGTTCTTAGTTTATTCGTATACCCAAATATCAGGGTTGGCGAAAAAAAAAGCTTTTTTTAAACCCATATAAAACTGGGTTTTCTTTTTAGAAAAAGTGTGGTTTTCTCCTATATAGTAAGTGGGGTTTTTTTAAATTTTAGTTTAGTTTTTTAAATTCTTTCTATGTTAAATACGTTCTGTCAAAATAATGTCAGTTTTTCCATAGTAAATTGGGTTTCTCAAAGTTCGTCTATTTTCTTAAAAATTAATGTTTTTATTTTAATTTTAAAGTGTTCCTTTATCATCAATAAAAAACCCTTTTCAATAAGGAAAAAACACCAACTGAATTATGAAAGAACCTATTTACTTTAAAAAAAAACACTAAAATTGTAAAAACATTTAAACTTAATTATTGAAACCTGGTTTAAATTTTGAAAAAACCAATTCAATACTGAAAGAAATCTATTTAACTTTGAAAAAAAACCCACTTAAATTTAAAAAAATCCTCCTTAATTTTTCAAAATCTAGTTTAAACTTTAAATGTCCTAAATAAATTTAAAAAAACATTTAACCATGAAAAAAACTCACTGAAATTGAAAAAAACACAATTTAATTTTTGAAACTTATATTAGTTAATTATATATTAGTTTAAATTTAAAAAACATTAAAATTTAAAAAATATTCTAAAATTTGAAAAAGAAAATTAAATTTTGAAGGAAATCTCTTTAACTTTAAAAAATACTGAAATTTAAAATCCTCCTTAATTTTTTATATCTTGTTTGTGAACTTAAAACGGCTTAAATTTTGAAAAAAAAACATTCAATAATGAAAAAAACCCACTGAAATTTGAAAAACACTCCCTTAATTACTGAAACCTGGTTTAAATTTAAAAAAACCCCACTGAAATTAAAAAAAAAATTTTTAGGGCCACATGGTGTTTTATTTAATCCATTGGGTCCAATCCAGCCAACTCTGCCAAATATGTCTATTTGCCATAAAAATCTAGTTAAAATATCCTTTCTTAACCCACTTGATTTCTATTTTGTCATTAATTTTGGCTTAATCAATTTACAAAGATAATTTTAAAAAAGAAATTGATGTATTACATATTAAAACCACTTTTAGCCCACACATAAAAACAGTTCACAATAAAAAAGAAATCTTTGATATTCAAAACACACAAGAACAAAAAACCCACTTGGTGCCTCTTGCAAAAATATGAGAGGTTTCCTGGGCAAGTAGGAAAAGATGTAACTCTAGCTTATAAATAAAAAAGAGAAAGATACACAGACAAAGGATACAAAACTATTCTTTAAAGGAAAATTATTTCACAAAAAAGGATAAATGATTCTTATCTATTTGACTGAGGTATAGTAAGAAGTACCTTCATTAGGCTGATTTAATATGACTTCAAGCAAAACTATCATTGGTATGGTATTATATAAATGACTTTTTATAGAAGATTCCTTAATTTTAATAGTAGAGACAGACTTAAAGAATAGCAAGGTTTAGATTGCTGAAGTAAAAAAAAATAAGGAGATAATCTTAATTCAATTCTTCAGAAAATGATGAGGATTCTTATCTTCAGTTAGTCCATTTTTTTATTTTCACAAGATCATGAACCTTATTATTTTATAGTTTCATAGAAAATCTTCTATTTGAATTCCTATGATAAAAGAGGATGGGGTGAATTTTTTTATATCTTATTCGTTACATCCAGGGGTGATATATTTTTCTAGTAAAAAAATTCAATTGAAAAAGATTTACTTTAGTATTTTATTAGAGTAAAACATTTTAAAAACTTAAAATATGGATTGTCAGGAAGGGAAAAAAAATCTAAACTTACCTAATGAGAACTTCTGCAGCAATGATTCTATACAACACAATTAAGTCAGAAAAAAGTTTTTGTTTGTAGAGTAAAGGTGTGCAATTTCTTTTACTCATGATTGGCTGAAACTTGTAAAAAAAAGTGGGAGAAAAAAGACAAACAAAGCTAAGAAGTACTTATAATTGATCCATAAAAAGACCATAAAATAACCATTATATTTGTACTTGATTGAAATCAGTTTTTCAAGAGGTTTTTCAGATAGAGGCAAAGGCATGGGTAGATGTTATTACATCTTTATGTACTGTGGAATCAATCATTTTAACTATAAAAAAACACCCTGTATCCTTTCTCAGTTTTTTATAGTATTTGCTACTGTAATGCATTATAAATTATTATTGAAAAAATCTTTCCGGGAGTGTATAAGGAATTGGAAAACAGTAAACTAAATGAATTAGAGTAGAGTTAAACTTAGATTATATGGACAAAGTTAGCTTCCTCTTTTGTTCCTAGATATTTTTTCGAACATAATACAATAAGTTAAAAAAAAGAATTAAACTTGGCTGTGAAAAAAAATCTTGCTATTTTAAGAGCTTTTTAAAACATCTTTTTTTTCTCTCTGTGTTTTAACTTTAGTTCAGGGTTGTTACATTTTTAACACCTTATCAGAAAAATAAATACGCCTTAAAATAATAAATAAATTAAAATTTCGAGGGGGGGCTGGGGGTTCTCCCACAGAATTTTTTTTGAAATTTGCCACTTAAACATACTGTTTTATCACTTTTATGAACACTCAAAAGGAACTTGAGTGTTTCCCAAAGTAACTTGCGGACCCCCTAGAAAGGCGCTGTGGACCCTTGGTGGTCCTCTGACCACACTTTAGGGGACATCCATAAATTACGTGAGGTTGTTTTTTCCAAAATCTGGACCCCCCCCTCCCCCTCACGTGAGATTTACCTACAACCTTTAAAAATAATTTTCTATCCTATTCGTTTGCATTTTGTGCTTCACAGCACCTAAAACTTTTCCATTATTAAGGATGTGGGGGAGAAGGACATTATTTCGCCTAAAAACACCACAGTATCTTATCTGTGGGTATTATTCCTTTCTCATATTTAAAAAAAATCGTTTAGTTTCTAACTTAAAAAGTTGACGTGAGATTTGAATCGACCCCCCTCCCCCCTTGGTGAGATTTTTCCAAACCCCTCCCCCCCTTTTTGACCTCACGTAATTTATGGATGTCCCCTTAAGAACTACCTTAAATTTCAAGTTAAAGCTGTATCTGTATAAAGCAGTATTATTTCTTGGCACAAAATGTGAACTAAAAAGTGACACCCATGTCTCCAGACCACTTGTCTTGTAGGATTAAAAGTGGAATTCATTCTTAACAACATGAAAGTCCTAAGCAAAAGAAGTTACCAATAAAAGATTTGAAAAATGAAAACTTTATTTCAAGTATTTTATGAAAATGAAACAAAATTTTGAATGGACAATGAAGATGGATGGTTTAAGATGGGTCTGATAAAGTAAAATATTTCAAGTGGTTGGAAATAGCAATATGAATAACTAAAAATGCATATTAACCTCCTAAATAAATACACAATCAATAAATTATGAAACTTGTTCCAATTTACCATTTTACCCTTCCCAAAAAGAATAGGTTTTTAAATTTGAGGAGAGTTAACTTAAAAACAGCACAAATTTTGATAAATATGCATGCTATACAGAATATTAGTAAGCAAATTAAAAAATAAATGAGCAATCAAGAAAAAATATGCTTCACAAAAAAATATAGACTAAACATGTATAACCAAAACTCTTGACGAATTTTGTCTAATAAGTTTTTTTAGCTTATGTAATTGATAAATAAGCAGATGAACTTTTGTTAAAATTCAAGCTTGCAGCAAAACTTTTATCAAAGATATTATTACAGAAGAACCACTCCTTTTGGAATCAGCAATATAGTCGTTTAACCATAAAATTATTCGAGAAAACTCCAGCTCTCAAGCGTCGCCTCCAACCGTGGACCGGTTTCGCCCTTGTGGTGACCATTGATCAGTCCGCCACTTTTCTGACAGATAGTGGCGGACTGATCAATGGTCACCACTTTATCCGTTATAGTCGGCTAGACTAAAAGCTCTTCCTCCGCTCTCTTGCGTTGCCTTCCTATACCATGCTGATGAGCTCTAACAAGGGCGAAACCGGTCCACGGTTGGAGGCGACGCTTGAGAGCTGGAGTTTTCTCGCATATTCCTCTAACCAGAGGTAGTGGTGAAGCACTCCGTTTTCATAAAATTATCACTGGGATATTGTAGAGGGGTTGATATATTGGGGATGGTTTCAAAGTAGTTCATCTAAAATTAAAAGTAGGTAAAACAAAATATTTAAAATTGTTTCTTTATTCATCGTTCCAAGAATGAAGTTCTAAAACTTTAAAATATTGTGTTTCAATGCAACTAAGAATAAGCTACCAACCAAAAACATTTATAATTTAACCCTAAAAATTTGGAATATCGCACCGATAATGTTATAGAGCTTTGAGGGTAAGAGCTTTGACAAACACTTCTCTTGATTGCCATATCGGCAGTTTTTATGATGAATAGAATTATTTAGGTCCCACATGTTTAACCACATTTACAATGGTGAAAATGACAAAGATACATTATACCTGTAATTATACTAAATTAATATAAATTACTGTTAAATTAAAATTGGAAAGGAAATTATGTAAAACAAACATTGGTACAGAGATTTTAAACAGGTCCTCCTTAGCGACAAGTCACCAAGAACTATTTGATTGGCAACTGCTGTAGACCGGTCAAAAAGTTGGCGGTCACCATGGATAATCTGTTCTAAACATCGTAATAGAATTAAGGGTTGCTGTACTAAGTATTGTGAACTAGAAAGAGCCACTTATCGTCTAACTTGGGCCAACCCTTTGCGATTGGTCCGGATTGTTAAAATTAACCACAGTGGAACCTTAGGACCCTCTAATGATAGATTGTCAAAGCAGACTAACACCAAAGCTGTATCAGGCTTATTTTACTATAATTACCTTTTGCTAGGGGAAAGTATTAACTGATAGCATTAAGATACCTATAATTAAAGTAATAATTAGATATTCATTGTAGTCAAAGAAAAAAAATTATACGATTGATTGTGTTTTTAAAATTAAATGTTATAAGTGCAGTCCAGATCCATCGGTACATTAAATGCCAAGTGCATCAATACTGGAAGCTTCGCTGAGTTTGAATGTCATCAAGAATCTGGCGCAAATCTTCGTCTTCGAATCGGCCTTCCAAACTGGCGATCAAGGTTTTTGCTTCCTCTGGAGTTTCAGGACACAAGTTAGCAAGCTGGGCAAGTTCAAATTTGTGCACTTTTTTCTGTGTGAGAAGACTTCGAACAGATGAGATGGTCTCACGATTGCGAAAGCGACTGAATCTCTGGCAATAATTTAGAGTTTTCATGAACACTTCTGGCAGCTCTTGCTCTTCCTCAGCATTTTCATTCTGCTGTTTTCTGTGCTCCAACAACATGAGCACTTCGGATACTAAAAGGGTTTCAGCGTTTTCAAACTCTTTTGGAAACTGCAATTCCCCAGCATCTTCTTCCACTTGATCAAGAACATAACTTGGAGCACTTGCAGACATTTTGTAATCAAAGGTATTATCGCCTTTAATTAATTGATATTAAAAGAAAATTTGAGGAAAATGTATAATTCTTCTAACACTCACTCTTCAAAATGTTACCCCAAAAAATAAACAGTGACTGAGTTGAGGTGTACGTTTACGATTGTTGCCACTTATTATTTTAGAAAATAATTTATAGAGTTGGTATTAACAACGGAATTCAAAACGTAGTTTCTTATAATTCTCCACCATTTCATTTCCTATACTTATAGGAAATAGATAAATAAAATACTTCATGAAATTATAGCTGTCATATTTAAAGTATTTAAAATGTTTTGGGAAAGAAAGGTGAGGTGGGCGTGTCAATCCTTTGTTAGTAAACAAACTTCATTTTGATTTTGGCTTTGTAACTCTTTGGGTCCGAATTGCTTGCGAGTTGCTGTTATTAAATACGGTGTCCAAAAATAAGACTTATTTCCATTAAGTATCAAAATCTACTTAAAAATTATGAGTTCTCCTATGTTTGTAAAAAGTGCTAGGTATGTGAGTTCTATTCTAAGTAATCTGGCTCCTATTAATCTTTTTACACTGATTTTTACTTAAATTGGGAGGTCAAGGTCTAAAGAAAATGTTAGTAAATTTCCCTAAAAATAGAGTTTCACCTATTTTTGGATACTCCGTTTGTTCCCGCCCGACATAAAGGTTGACATAAGCCTTCATAAACCCTTGCCTCATTCAGAGGAAATTTCAGGGTACATGCAACCTCCCTCTCGACACCTCAAACTTTTAATTTTTCACCATAGAAAACAACCATAGCTACTCCATAATCTAAAAGGTAAAAATAAGGGGGGGGGGTTGGGGGCTCTCCCCCAAAACTTTTTTGAATTTTAGCATGCTAAAGAGTGTTCTGAAGCTACTTTTTTGGAGGTTTTCAGGGAGCCTCGCAATTAACCTGGTGGGCAGCCAGTTGGAACCTGTTTTATATTATAATAGAAATTAACAAAAAAAAATTCTGCTGTTGGTCTCTAAATTCCTCGATATGAATTTGTGTAATGTTTTTGAAAACTCTTTTGTGATATAACAACTGCTGTTGAATTTTGCGTTATTCCAATTTATTTATTACTGTTTATCAAACTTTAGGATTCAGCAAGCAGTTACCCTCATAAATGGGTTGGACTCTTCCAAGTTCCCATTGCTTTTGACTCGTATCCTTCAAAAACTTCACTTGAAAGTAAGTTAAACTCAAGTGTGTTCATTCCACTTTATTATTTAATTAAATTTGGGTACTTGCATATTATACCGTTGACCGTTCAGAGGCCGCTTAATTCAACGGCACATCAATAGAAAAGGCAATGGGATTTGATAATATTTTTATTAAGCGGTATGGTCGACGGTATAATACTTAAGAACCTCAATTTGTTTTCTGTCTAGTTACTGTCTTAAGAGCCCTATCTTATTATTTATCAAATGATATTTTGTCTGAATTATTCTATAATCACTTAGTGTTATTAATCCATCAAATTTTACAAGGATTTCAGGTTTTAATAAATCTTTGGGAAGTTAGAGTGGTGCTTCTTATTACAGTTCTGAATGATAAAAAAATTTCCAATTAGCTTAGAATCCATGGTAAATAAAAAAAAGATTGAAACTCAATGTTGAGTTTTCTAAAAACCATTTTCATCTAAACCTTTTTTGATTATTTTGTAAAATTTAAAACAAGATTTATTTAAGGGGAAGATTTTATAATATTGTTTATAATTTTTCTTTAATAGGAGGAGGTTTTCACCAATGATGAACTAACCAAGCTAGAAGTTTCTCTTTCAATGGATCAAGAACAATTGAAGCTGGTTTTACAAACGTTGTCATTCATATTTCAACAGGTATGTTTAAGTAAGCTCATTGTTCCTATTTAAATGTATATTTTATTTTACTCAGAACCAGTTACACAAGCCACCTTACCATTCAATATTTTCCCCCTTGTTTGCCCATTATTCTCTGGAATTTTTTTTAAGTGTAGTCAGAATCTTTAATTATGAGCAGGGTTGGATCCAGGTTTGAGTTCTGGGGGGGGCACTAAGAGTTTTGAAATATCTTTCACAGTAAAAACAGCAATATTTTAAAAGAATATTGAATGGGAATATTCATTTCTGGCCATAAATCTTCACATTTAACCATTTCAAAGCTTCCAAAATTATGTTTTATTAAGAAATTATATTTAAATGTCATTTTTTTAAATGAAACATTTTCATTCTGGGGGTCCACACATGCCCTTGTGCCACCCCCCGGATCCACTACTGATTATGAGCTAGATTCTCACCTTTGACCAAGCAGTTTTTTAGTAATGATTTCTTTGAAGTCAGTCACAGTATTTTTTTTCTATTACATGTATAAATTTGTGGCTAAATTCTGGTTAAAGCTGCTGTGAATGTTCAGCAAAGGGGTGTTTTTCTTTTGTATGTGTCAAAGACAACAGTATTAGGTGAAGCCTGTTTAAGCCAGAATGTCCTTATTGTTAGATTTAAACTGGGGGATTTTTTTGATATATCTTCATGGTTTTTTATTTAGCTATAGACCAAGTAGAAGAAAATTTTTTATGTACATATATATTATCCTGTCGACTGTTCTGCTTAATCCAAAGAGCATTACCAAATCTCAGAGACTGTGTCACTGAACGGTCAATAGAATAATACATAAGAACCAATGTTTCATTAGTTATTTGATCAAGAGATAATTTGATTAATAATTTTTTTGTTTGTTTTTAGGCTGCTTATCATTTAGCAAAACCAGCAGTGTTAAGTCAGCAGCTGCAGCATTTAGATATGACAGAACAAAAGGTAGAATAAATTTATTTTTAAGCATATTTTGTAATTCTTTAACACAATCTTTCAAAACCCCATTACATTTTATAGGAATTCTATTCTATAAATTTATAGGAATTCTATTATAAAATGTTCAGGGTTTCTTATTTTTCCCATTGCAGTGGATAGTAGTTTTTCTTTTTATTGCTATAGCATATAGAGAAAATGGGATAACTTATAGCCTGCAGCAGTAATTCTCAACATGGTTTCATGATACAGAACAGTAGAAAAAACAGTACCTATGTCAATAGCAGTAGCATGGTAAAATAGTTTGTGGGCATGGCAAATTTTTATTTAAGTCTCTTCTATTTGTTAAAAGCATTCCCCATTAAGAGACATTTCATATTTGGTTGGGAAATTAAATTCTACCGATTTCCCTCCCCCATTTTTTAGGGATTATTTTTGTGAAACTAGGGTAGAAACTAGTTGAGGAAGAAAACATGTGGCATTGATCTTTTAAATATTAACTGTAAATTGAAAATTTTCATTATTAGGTTTCAACAATTGCTCAAGCATGGGTAAATAATGCAAAGCAAGTTATTGATAAGTTGAAGAAAAAAACTATCGCTGGTAAGCAGGTAAGATATACTGCATATTTTTGTTTTCAGAAATTATTAAAATTACACATGCTCTTGAAAAATATTTTTGTTCAGGGCTCTTTATATTTACTAGTATGATCATTTTATTTAGTACTTACATGCACTTTTTATATTAGTAACTACCAGGTACAATACTGTTCATTATTGACAGAAGAACACCTATTGAAAAATTACCAACCCTTAGTCTTTGAGATCCTTAAAAGCAAATATTTCAAACTTGGAAACAATTTTTACTATGCATATCAATTTTTGATTTTTATTAAAAACAATTATTGATTTTATTACTTTGTCAGAGGGAAAAAGAAAAGTAAGGGTAATATATGCAGTACGTCACTTTATTTTTATATTGAGCAGACAGGACACCAGGACTGACCACTAAACACAGAAAAAGATTTTTTACTCTTAGAAACTTTCATGAATGATTCATAGCTGTCTCTCATTGTAGCAGATAAAAAAAAGGTTGTGACTTTTACAAAGTAGTATCTACTGGTCACTGCATTAAAAGCCATGCGACTAAATTTGCCAATGTTCTCGATTTTGAATGATTACCAATTTTCGAGAGAATGATGTTACAGCAAGAAATCAGTAATAACATAAGAGTAGAAGATTTTAACTATTTTTGCTGAAAAGGATTATTTTTAATTTTGATGTTTTTTATTGCTCATAGAGAAAATATAATTTTTATTTCTAGCTTGATGATGTAAACTGGGAATTGCGTCTGGAATTGGCCCATTCTTCCATGTCCAAGTTGAAGACGCCCCTAGGTTTATTAGAACTTTCCCTAGATTCTAATGAAGGATCTGAAAAATTGCAAATGGAATTTACACATGAAGAACTGTATTCTTTATATAATCAGGTAATTAAATATTTTCTTCATACATGGGAATGTAAAACAATAGTTATAATATTTTTATTAGTTTCATATTTATAAATCTTTCTAAATTATGATTTAAATAGTTATTTCCAGGGTTCCCACGGTCCTTGAAAGTCCTTGAATTTTTTAAGGCTAAATTTAGGTACTTGAAAGTCCTTGAAAAATGACTTAGGTCCTTGAATTTTCACTCAGCCTCTAATCGAACTTAATTTTTTCAGATCTTTCTTTGTTTTTTTCTTGAAATTTTCTTTAAAACTACTCTAATGAACATAACTTGCGGCCAGTTTTACAAACTGACAGTGAAGAGCGACTTCCCCTCTCGCTCGGATTGTATGCAGGAAAAATAACTTGTCTTGAAATACGACTAATTTTTAAATGTGTGCGAAAAAGGTCCTTGAAAAATTTTGTCAAGGTCCTTGAAAAGTTCTTGAAAGTCCTTGATTTTCAATGTTTTCAAAGAGTGGGAACCATGTATTTCCAATGAAGGATTATTTTTTTTAAATGTCTGATAGAGCTAATACCCAATTTGATGCTGCTATTATTGTATTTAATAAGTCAAGTAAAAATATTTACTCAAAAACATTTTAATAATAAATGTTTTCTTATAAAAATCAAGGAGATGGATGAACAATATTGTGTATAATTTATAAAATATATTTTAAGGAACATAATTTCTATGATCGAACATGTAAAATTACTTTTAAGAATGTTTGAAGAAGCAATGTATGAATACATAAAGGTGGAAGAGGATGGTTTATAAATCCTCTTTGGAAGTTTTCAGTTTGTTCATCCTTAATAAAACTGTTACCAAAAGTATGTATTGAAAGCAGTGATCTCAACTATAAATAAAGTCCAATTCATAGGCCAGTCATAGGTTTTTTTTAAGAAGTGGTTAATATTTTTAAATTTTGAATTATAATTTGACTACCTAAAAATTTCAAATTTGAATTGTAAGACTTTTTGATTATGTCTTAATAGAAATACTTAAATTTGTCTTTATATTTTTTCTACTTATACCTTTTTATGTTCCATCTGTTATTTTCTGCTATCTGTTACAAATTATCTATAATCATTACAAATTACGGGCGTTGATCCTGGGATGCGCCCATTAACTGGGAACATGGTTAAAAAAAACTCTATTTTTAACTTTTGAGGGAGACCGAAAATTTGCTGAATATGTTTCTCCGACTTTTAATCACTAAGGATGGTGCCAATTTACCAATCGTACCTAATTTAAGAAGGGGACAGATACCCCATGTTTTAGAACTCAATTTCATTTAGAGTAGGTTGAAGCTTGTGCAAGAAAGGGAAGTCATTATTCCAATAAAAAATTTTGTTTCTTATTCTATTTAAAAAAATAATAATTTAATGAGCCCCCCCAAAAAAAAATCTAGCTACAGCACTGGCTAAAGTATAAAAAATTTGATTTTGAAGCTAATCTTATAACACTGAAAATGAGTTTGACCCTGTTTTAAAAGTAAAGTTTCTAAGTTTTCTGGAGGAGGAACCCTAGACCCCCCTTTTTAGGGAAAAGTTAAACAATTCACAAAAAATGGCACAGAAGTTAATTAGCTGATTCAAAACAACCTTAAAATTGCTAAAAGAGGGCCAAAAAGAAAAACTATTATTTTTGGGGTAGTTAAAAGATAGATTGAAAAAAACCGGTACTTTCGTATTAGCCCGTCCATCGTTTTCGCCAACTTCGCCAAAACGCGCCAAAATACGGGATTTCATCAGAATCGCCGAAAAACACATTTTTTAACATCAGAAACATCTTTATAACATCAGAAAATAAAAAATAAAAGTTTCATGTATTTGGGGGGGGCTGCCGCCCCCCCCAAACCCCCCCTGCCCTATCTATAACCAAACTCGTTGTGGGGGTAATCAGACGCAGTAAGGATTCAGAAAAATGGGAATCAGTATTCTTGGATGAACCAAAACTACGGATATCACTCGTTAAGAGCATAAAAATAACTTTTTTAGCACTAACTTACTTGCAGAATGGTCGATCCTACCGCCGGCGATCTTTTGTCGATTCTACCACCGGCGTGCATACGCAAAACATTGAAAGACTCTGGGGCTCGGCAAAATGGCGCAACAAAGTTCACCGTAGAACGACACGAAAGCATTTAGACTCCTACCTTTCAGATGCAGTCTTCGTTCTTACCTTGTAAACACTGTTGAATTTACGTTCAAAACAACCTGCGCGGTGAGCCAGCGGGTGCGCACACATTATTTCACCCATGGGCTTACCGATTTAATTGCGCGCGCATGCGCCAGTGATCGGAACTAGCGCGATTTCGCTACGTTTTCCAGGGTTACCAGAATCAACGGTAGTGTTGCGGGGTTTACCAGACTTGGCGACTTATCGCCCCTGTTGGCAAATGGATGAGCTAATACGAATGTACCAAAAAACCTTCTTGGGAAGAATCGTGAATCCTTGGGGCCCCCCCTCCCCAATATTCAGGAGCTGTCGGCACCAATGTTACAAATTATATTACTATCTCATATTTATTGTTTACGTACAGCTATGTTCACACATTCACATTTGGTGACAGTACATACTCCACTTATACCTCATACCCAGAACCCCAGTTGGTCATTTTGCTGCTACAAGTTCCTAAACAAAAATAACCTTATTGAGCTAGATGTATGCCTTCATTGTATATCTCAAATAAACCACTTTCACAAGAGTTTGTTTTGAATTATGTTTAATTTTTAAAGTCATAAAATCATTACTCAGGCAAGTATTTCAGGGAATAGCGTTTTTTCTCACTCAACAAATTATATTGAAAAACATTAAAAAGTTTTAAAAAACTTTAATTTATTTACATTTCATATTATATTTGTTGTATCTTAATTTTAATGATGCCTATCACACAGAGTTTCAAATATGCATTCCATTTTAGTTTAGCTGTCATATTACTTATTGACTGTAATATTATCATGATATTTTTAAAACATACATTGCTTGATTTTTTAGAATCACATAAACAAATTAACTCCATGTTTATTCGTGTAACTATCATGTAATTAATTTATATAGATATCAAATTTTTGTTTTTACATATTACTGTTTTCTCTTTTGCAGCTTGAAGTTGTACAATCTCAGTTGGATGCTTTAAGATAAAAGAAAAAAAACTGTAAATTGTTGATTTTTTTAATTAAAATTTTTGTGTTTCAGTATTATTTCTTGTTGGTATACTGAATGTCTAGTTACTGTAAATTCATTTTATAAAGTATAAAAATTTTTTCATATTTACTTGTCTTTTGTTAAAAAAATAATTTATTGTGTACGTTTCTAAATTTCATTAAAAGTCACAGCAGTACATCAGATAGATTTCACCCTCTTGAAGGAAGCCAAATTTTTAAAAATCAAAATTAGGTCCAATCAAAAAATAGTGCAGGGATGTAACCTTAACAAAATCTTTTATAAAGAATCTGGTCCCACCATCTTTTCTAAGCATGATTACATCAATAAACATTCCGTATTTTGGAGAGTTCTGTTTGGGATTCCGTATAAAAGGTTTGTTACTCTAATACTTTTCCAGGATTTTGAGTTGAAGTCAGTAGCACCCTAGAATTGTGGATGGTTTATTTTTCTATATGTTCCTCAACAAACTTGCTAATAAATAAATTTTAAATAATCATGGATGATTTGAAAATTAGCTTTTCAAAGTTGTTTATTGAAACTGAAAAATCTGAAAGACTGTATAGCCTCTTCCATTGATTAAAAGTTGTCATAGTTATGGTAGTGTAAAGTTGTGAACATGGGCGTAGCCAAGGGGGGCAGGGAGGGGCAGCTGCCCCCCCTAAGTCCGAGTAATTAACTTTTACTTTACTTTTAGTTAGTTAAAACCCAGTCTTTTAAGGTCAAATTTTCTAAATTTTTATGGGGGAGGACCCCCAGACCCCCTTTAGTATTTAAACCTTTATTATTCACACTTTTTATAATAAGTTCATTAAAATCAAAATTCTACCCAAAAATGTATGTCCTAATTTGGGTTTACGTGTACCAAAAAACAGTTTACTACCCTGTTCTTAGGGGAAAATTTCCACATCCCCCCGTTGAAGCTAGACTCTCACGGGGCTTTAAAATTGTTCTCCACAAACATAAAAAAGTCGACCCTGCTTGCCCCCCCCCTAAGTTGAACCCTGGCTACGCCCATGGTTGTGAATTTGTAATGTATAGTTGGGAGTTTTTTTTATGTGGACGACAAAAAAAAAGATAAATTGAGCAAACCAGAATTCAGCAATTTTCTGGATGTAAAGAGTTGTTCATTTGTTAGATAAAATGTAGAATTTTTAATCATTTAGTTGAGCAAGAATGTAAGTGAAAGATTAAACTTTTACAGGTTCTAAGAAGTGGGGTAATTTGGATATTTTTATTGTAATTTTTTTTTCGTTCAAGTTGTACTGTAGGTTCTGAAAACCTAATTTAAATTTTAAGATTTGTTCAACAACCCAGACAGCACACACGTCTACTGAACTACCATAAACTCGTACCATAACTCATCCACATCCATCGATAACATCTATTATATGTTGATTAGACGTGCATATTTGGGTATCTAATTTTCGTCAACAATTGAACAATTGTTGACGAATGCCCTAAGGCAGGTGTCGGCAACCTTTTGAAACGGAAGAGCCAAAAGTATAAGTTCGCAAAATTTCCCAGTTTTTAAAGAGCCACTAATTTTTTTTGCTTCAATGTTATAATATATGCTTAATATATATTTGATTTTAGATTGGGAGGGTGATTTTAGTTCGGGAGCATTTTTACCCATTTCTGGTGTACCTCCTTTCGGGTAGGATACTTTTTACATCAAGTTTTAGATGACTTACATACACATTGTAAATTAATTTTAGTGAACTTAATGTCAAAATTTTGTATAAACAATGTAAATTCCTGGAAAAAAAATTGGAGGGTCTGGGGGTCCTCCCACAGAAAAAATTTTGTAATTTCCCCCTTCAAAATGGCATTTTAGCACATTTTTGCCTTTTTCGATTGCACCCTAAGAGCACCTTTCATCATTAAGTGGCCGAATTTTCAAAGAATAATAGCAGGGTGGGCATGGTTTAAACCAAATGGTTTTTTTTAAAAAAACCCACCAAAATGGTTTTTTTGGTTTTTTTCCAGAAAATATGCAATTTTTTAAAGAAAAACTTTTGGGTTTATTAAAGTAATTTATTTATTAAAATATTGTCTCTTAATATATTGGGTTTTTTTCATAAATACAAATATATTTATTATAATATAAATATTAATACATTAAAAAAGAACTTGTTTTTTTATGCTTTGAAAAGAAATTACATGGTGTTATTCAATAAAAACCAAGTATGGTTTTTTTAATTTATTAAGAACAAGAAATTTTATTGTACCTTGCACTATAAAAACCAAATGGATTTTTTAACTCACTAAGCACCAATAAAACCACTTGATATTTTGCTTTGAAAAGAAATTCTTGGTTTTTTTAGAAAAGGATATTTTAATGCACCAAAAAAAACAATTTTTTTACTCACTCAGTACCAGCTATTTAAGTAGTATGTCTTATAAAAACCACTTGGTTTTTATACTTTGAAAAGAAACTATCGGTTTTTTAAAAATAAAAACCAATATGGTTTTTTATCATATGAACCCCATTTATTTGAATCCATTATAAAAACCTCAGTTGGTTTTTATTTATAATAAATAAAAATCTTACTAAAATGTACACATATAAACACTTTTCCGATGCAATAAAAACCAGTGGTTTTTATATGCAGCAAAAAATCCTGATTTGTGTATAAATTTAACTTTAAAAAAAATAATTTTAATTAGTTAATTAAATCACTTGGTTTATCTGAATTGATTAACTATTAATTCAATGGATTTATAATAGAAAAAACTAAGTAGCTATATTTATGCGGGTACGAAAAAAAAGTTTTAAAAAAATCACTGATTTTAAAAAAAACCCGGTTTTTTTTTGGCTTTTTTGAAAAAAACCAGGTTTTTTTCCCACCCTGAATAATAGTATAGTTATAAATAATAAACAGCAAAATTTCGATGGGGGTGTGGATCCCACTTCAGAAAAATTTTGGAAATTCGCCTCTAAAATTGGTGTTTTAATAAGTTTTAAGAACTTCTATAACGACCAAATAAGAATCACTCCTCATAAGTCAAAGAAGTTTCAAGGAAAATCAGCACATATTCCAAAATTTTTAGGAGTGTTTAGGAGTTCTCCCACAGAAATTGTTAGGAATTCTTATTCTTAAAAGTAGAGTTTTGATTTTGACTCATCTTGAGAACTTAAAAATATATTTTCTGATCTTGTAAAAGTTTGGATAGCAAATTATTATTTTTTTGTATGGAAATGGAGAGCCGCAACTTTACATCGAAAGAGCCGCATGCCGCTCGCGAGCCTCAGGTTGCCGACTCCTGCCCTAAGGCATCACCACATTTGTAGAATTTATGTGTGAAAATAACTACGCTATAGCAGTACAACATCCTTGGGCCAGGGGCACAGTAAAAAACTGCTTTTCTCAAGAAAGTGGGATGTCTCACTAGGCATAGATAAAGGCGCTTTTTAAACTCTGATATACAAAATATAATACACTTGTGGTATAGCCCCTCGATATGACAGAGGTCAGAAAAATACTTTTTCGACCGTAATAAAGTAGCTAAACCCCCCAAATATCCCCCTCCGAAATTTCTTTCTTGCTAACTGCCGCCTGCCGCGCCAGTAGTTCTGCGCATACAGCTCGGGCTCTCGTTCCCATGATGCAATGCGCGAGGAGAAATGGACTCGCGGAGGAGAGGAAGTCATTCGCTCATTGGCAACGTATATTTCGTCACCTCTCTTTTCCCACTCGGTCGCGGAATTTGAACCATTCTTTGGACCGGTCACGCAAGTTGTTCTAGGATTGTGAGCCCACAAAATAAAACCGCCTGTTCAAATGCATGCATATTTTCGCCTCCTCTTTACTCCCTCCTCCCTTGCTGTTGTACCCAAGCTCCATAAGAATTCAAGGCAAAGGGGGTAGGCTCCTGAGAAAGGGAGGCCCATAAATGGCAGAAGTCCGACTTCTACCTCATGAGATGATGTGTGTTGCTTAAAAACTTTCCAAAAACTGCGTAATCAAGATGAATATGATTTTCAAATGAAATCAAAATCACTGAATTCTTATCCTTATTTTCCAAGTATTTATTAAAGTTTTCAATAGTGGCAACAGCTTTGATTAACACACAAAGTTGCGATTGAAAGAAATAGGGTTGCAGGTTTAGCGGTGATTTTGTACCTATTGGCGTAGAAATAAAAATTGATATTTTACATTTTCTCCACTTTTAGTAGTTAAAATTTGTTGTATAGCGTACCTTAGTTTTGTTTGAATATTCTAAATATCAATTTCTTAATGAAATTTAATATTTTATAGGCAAAAATGATTTACATAACCAGATTTTTAGGTAGCTCTTTCCGAAGTAAGTGATATTTAGCCAAATATGGTATCCAAGATCGACCCTATATTTCGCAGAGGATCGAGTTTAGCACAGGGAAAACCATAACTTTGAAAGAGGAAGAAAGTAATGTAAACATATATTTGGATTTCTGAATTGTAAACACAAACTTTCAAATTTTAAAAATGTCTTCAAAACCAAAAGCATCTAGCAGATTAGAATATGAAATATCCCGGAGTAGAGACGAATTAAATTGGAAAAAAGTAGCTGAACTGGCTGAGCAATTAAATCAAAGAAGCACTGGTTTTGGTAAGCACCTTTTGATTTTATTTCCTGCCAAGTGATAAAATCTAATTAAATGTTAAAGATTCTTTAAAAAGAATTAAAGTACTAAATTATTTTTTAATAAAGGGATGAACTACCAAATTATGTACAAAATTACAATGTTTTTAAAATAAACAAAACATCTAGGTATCAATATAAAACTTTATTAAAAAAATTACGAAACTTTACAAACTTAGTTTTATTGTTATTGAAATTATTTTACGCAGGTAATTCAATGAAGTATTATGGAAAAATGTTTAATTTTTGGTCTTTTTTTATAAAAAAAATTTAAATTTTAAAAGTTTATACAAGAGTGTCCTTATTTCTGAAAGAAAAATCAGCATTTTTACATCAGAAGCTCTCTGAATTCATTTCAGTAAAATTAAGATGGCGTGGGTATTTTTTAAAAGTGTTATTGATGTATAAAATACCTTAGTTGAAAAATTTGATTTCATTATTTGGTGCATATAAATATCCTTCTTCCATCTGAAATGCCTCAAAGTTTAGAAAATATGCTGTTTTTTTTTCAAAACAACCAAAGATATTTCTTGTGGTTATGTATGACATTATTGGTGATGTTTTGCAAATTAAATATAAATATTTAGCAAAAATCTAAATAACACTGTTAACATGTAATTTGAATCAGCATATAAAAGTCAAGTAAGGTTTAGGGAGTGGCAGCTCCCCCTAAACCACTCAAAACTTTAAAAGATCCACTAGGTATGATGAAACTTAAAACAGATAAAACCCCTAAATAAAACTTAAAAGATTGCATTTTGCCTCAAAAAGTGTCCCAAGAGGTGTCAGCTAACCTGGGTAGGAATTTTCCCTGCATTTTTAAAAAAGTTAAAATTCTAGCACTTTATAACTTAAAATGTGAAAGTTGGCTAATTTTGTTCATAATTTATTATTCTCTTTTAATTGATGTGTATCATGATGACCAAATTTTTTAAAAACATTTTCTAAATTCAAAAAAGTAAAGAATTTCTTAATAAATAATTTTATTGCAATTCTATAAAAATATTTCCCATGAAATTTAAGCATTAAAATATGATCAATTCTTCATTTTGATACTGTATGGGAGAGACTATAAGCTGATCACAGGTGATACTAGGGTTTTGAAAGAGTTACTGATAAGAAAATGAATTAAAATTTAAAATTCTTTTTTGTTTTAACTGTTTTAAGAAATGAAAAAAAAATTTTTTTCCATGTCATACGTGATACAAAACTCAAGGTGTGGGGTGAAATAATGGTTCTAATAATGATAGTGTTGGTCTAGTTCAGGGGTCGGCTATGAGCAGATTTAGGTTGTGAACCTGGGGGGCAAACTGGAAACCTCCACCCCCCTAGAAATTTTGCTGTTCATTATTGTAACTATAGGTACTATTTTTCCTTGAAAATTCTGTCGCTTAAATAATGAGCGGTGCTTTTAAGGTGCAATTCTGAAAAGCTTAAAATTGAGCTAAAGTGCTATTTTGAAAGAGAAATTTCCAAAAAATTTTTCTGGGGGAGGATCCCTAGACCCTCCAATTTTTTTGAAATTTAAAAAAAAATTAAGTTCTCTATAGAAACGCCTGTATTCTGTGCTACTTGATCAGCAGTTAACCACCAATCAAAGAAGGAATAGCCGACTCTGATTGGTGGAATCCTCCCCAACTATACTCACCCTCCTTATCTAAAATCAAATTTATATAAGCAAATACTATAAAATTGAAAAAAAAATTATTGGCTCTTCAAAAACTGTAAAATTTTGTAAGTTGTTACTTTTGGATTTTCCGTTTCAATAGGTTGCTGACCCCTGGTCTAGTTAGATTTTTATCAATATATCATTTTTATTAACTTTGAAGTAACAAAGATAAAGAGCTAATTTGAATATTATGTGTGGAATTGTTACTTTTTTGGATATTTCAATTTTTAAATATTGTCTAAAACAAGAACTTCATTTACCTACTTACCAAAGACAGGGGCGTAGCCAGAGGGGAGGATTTGGGGATATATCCCCCCCCGAAACTCAGGAAATTTCCTTTTTGACCATAGAAAACCACTAAAAATACCCCATTTCCCCTCCCGAAATATCAACATCCCCCTCCGAAATTTTTTTCTGGCTACGCCACTGACCAAAGACTAGGCATTGTGTGTTCTCTTCTCACTTCAGGCGCGTAGCCAGGAATTTCCCTTTGAAGGGGCGCCCACTTTTTCAGGGGGGGCAAGGGGGTTTTCAGTTTTCAGGAGGTATCATAGCCGTAGGTTCAACTGTTTGACTAGGGGACAAAACCCATAAGACCCTCAGGCCTAAGGAGCTGTTACAAGACTTTTGTTTTGGAAGGAGTTAGGTCCTAAATTTTTCTAGTTTTACCTTTTCTGTTTTCTTAAGTTTTCCTTTTTTAAATTTTATAAATTTGAAGCTTAAAGTAATTTTATCCCATTTTTACATCCTTTGGGTTAAAGTATAGAAGGAACTGCTCCATGTAAGCTCCAGAATTGAAAAGGAAAACTCGAAAATTGAGTTGGATCACTCCTTGTTAATCTTTAAATAGACATAATTTTATAAAGGGTGTAAACCTAACCTCCCTTTTCAGTCAGTGCTAGGGGTATACAAAAGTTTATTTCGCTAGGGGCCTAAAAATATTAGTCAGCCCTTCCATTCATATTTAATAGATTTAAGGTATAGGGTAGGTGGGGGCAAAGCCACGCAATTTTCAGTATTTTTAACATTGTCGTCGAAAGGGGGTAGATAATCCCGAAATTTCAATTGGAGTAGATTGAGATCCTATCTACAAAACCAATCCAAGTTTAAACTCTTATCGATGGTATTTTAGGAGAAATTTATAATTAAGTAGAAAAAAAAATCGCGGGGCTTCGCAAAATGGGGCAAGGACCCGCACTTGCAAATCTTGGTGCCCAAGTGAAATAAACATGGATAAACAGAATTTTTCATTATAAACCCCCTAAAAATAATCCTCTTAATGTTGTTTTAATATTTCTAAGTCAACCAACAATATTAAAAATAAATATGATCAGTTTTAATGAAAATTGTCGACCTGTTGTAGCAATTCATTTCAGATTGCCCAGATATCTTTCAAAAGGGAGAAAGGATGGTTTCAGGTAGAGGGTTGGCATCTCGGACACCTTTATTAACCTCTTTAGAGATAAGGTAGTCCCATTTTCCTTTTGTCCCAAAACACCTGCTTGGATTTGCCCCGTTTTACTGTATTTTGAAAAACAAGCCTTATTATTTTTAGAGACATGTTGTGGCAATTCTTTCAAAATGAAACTGAAGTTGAATTGCTATCTTATCATTGGGCTATTTGTTTGTATTTCTTCTCAAGCCCTATTATATGTAATGTTTAAGTAAAAGATCAGAAAAATTACATCTAAATGATGAAAAAAAATTTTTCAGTGACTTAGGGGACGAACTTTCGTAGAACAATAGGTCACAATAAGACAAACCAACCACCTGGTTTTCAACTTTTGAATCGATAATTAACAATTCAAAATCGCTGTCAGTGGTTTTGCCCCATGCGGGTTTTTCCCCCCACCTCCCCTAGTTTGTTATACATTTTGGAGTTGAATTTTCGTCTAAGAGAACTTCATTAATTCACGTGATCTGTTCTTATGGATATACGAAAAAAACGTTCAATAAAAAACAAATAAATTTATTACATGTGTAAAGCTATGAGTTTTTTGAACGTTTTTTGTCTGAACGGTGTTTTTGCCACACCGTTCTTATATTAATATAAAAACAGTTTTGTTTTGTAATAATGGGGGATACAAGTATCAGAGGGGGGTCTGGGGGTACTCCCCCAGAAAATTTTTGGAAACTTGACCCTAAAAACAGGGTTTTAAACTGCTTTGATACTTGTAGACCAAAATTCAAACATATATTTGTAAGTAGAATTTTGATTTTGATTAACTTGTTATTTTAAAAAATTGCAAATAATTAAGATTTGAATACAAATGGGGGGTGTGGGGACCCTCCCCCAGAAAAATTTTGAACATTTGACCCTAAAAAACTGGGTTTTAACTTAGCTAGAAGGAAATAAAGAAGAAGGGGGCAGCTGCCCCTCCCTGCCCCGATGGCTGTGCTTGTGGATAGAATTTAGGAAAATTTTCTTGGGGGGGCAAATGAAGATGCCAGGGGGGGCTCAGCCCCCCCTGGCCCCCCCGTAGCTACGGGCCTGTCTCACTTATTTAGAAAGTTGGCACTTGGCCTTGCTATCTGTCTTGGCAAGCTCACAGCTTGGCAGTCTGGAACACCTATCAGAGGATGAACAGTGATCATTATGTCTACTTGTTCGTGTCTGAGCTCAGTTGCTTATAAAATTTAGATAAACTATGTCTGGAATTTATATTTCATCCCAGAGACTCTCTCAAAAGGTTTTTCCTGGTCAGTATCCTACTCATCTCAATTTCTCAAAAATTGAGGTATTGGATTCAAGGCAGTATTTATAGAGTTCAAATTGAGTGAAAACGCCTGCTTTTTTTTCTTCTAAACTATAGAACTGCATCTAGGTATATTATATTGTTTATAAATTAAATTAATAGAGGAGATAGAAGATATTTGAATTTTTTATAGGATGAATCCAAACCCATTTGTTGTCCTTTCTAAATTGTCCTAATCCAACATGCCTTTATTTTTTGCTAACCTCAAGATAAAAAAACTAATTATAATTTGGGCAATTACTATTATGACATTGATTCGACAGGTTTTTATGTTTTCTGAATTACTTTAATTCCTTTAAAGCTCTTTAAATTAACCATCCACATTAAATTAACCAATAATCTTGTTTAACCATGTTTGGTAATGTCTCATAAAGTTTGACCTTGCATTTCATAACTTATGGAAATACATATATATTCTATTAAAAGAAATATAAATTAAAACCTCCAACCTAGTCAACTTTTACATGCTTTGAAATAAAAATATTTGTTTTTCTCACAGTCATTTTAAAGCACTCTTTTATCCAGAATTTTTTTATTTACAGACTAGTTAAGTGTGAGTCTTGTTCAATGGTAGATATTCTTGTGTTTATTAACTGCTTTTAAATGCAAACCATATTTCATGTAAATAATTTTATTTTTACATTTTTAGATGTACTTGTAAACTTTTTAATTGGTGAATGTAAATTAGAACAATTCCTTGAAGAAAATCCTCCGATTGAAAGCAATATTTCCAAAGCTAAGACAGGATTGACGGAAGCTAAACGCTATTTGCAGACATGCATCAGCGAACAAGGAGCAAAGGTATATTTAGAACAGGGGTTTCCAACTGGCGGCCCGCGAAGCTCTCTGAAAACCCTCCAAAAAGTTGCTACAAAACACTTTTTAGCACACTAAATTCAAAATTTTTTCGGAGGAGAACCCCTGACCCCCCATATACCTCTCAGATTATAGACTAGCTTCGATCGTTTTCTATGGTGCAAGAATTATAAGTTTGAAGTTTCGAGAGGTCGTTTGTAAAACCTGAAATTTCCCCTAAGTGTAGCAAGGGGGTATGAAGTTTTTTAAAACCTTTATCATGAGGAGGGACAAAATGAAATATCAAAAAATTAGAAAAACAATCATCTAAGGAAAATTTACAAACATTTTTTTGAGGAAGACCTTTTCATTTAAGTAATATTCAGAAAATAAATATATTCAGTATTCCTACGAGTTGTATAAGAGTAAAAAAATTCATATATCCTCTGGAATTTTAGAAAATACAGTAGTGCATACATACATTCAAAATATGTTAACAACCTTCGTCCCTCTTTTGTTGGAAAAGTTTCATATTGAAGACTCACCCCCAAAAAAATTATCATCGTTAAAAAGGAGCCAGATTACTTTGCGGCCCGCCACTTGACTTTGATTTCGGTTATGGCCCGCGAGTACTTAGAAGTTGGAAACCCCTAATTTAGAATTAATAATGTTTAAAATTATTTCAAAATAAATTCCAAACTGTGTGTAATTTACTCAACTTGGTGTTTTTTTTTCTACTTAGTTCAAAATCAATTACTCATATAAACCATATCGATTGCATCATCGGATAACCTCGTATTATTTATCGGAGTCTGGAATGATACAGTATAAGTGAGCGAGGTTCGTTTCCTCGCCTAAGACTGTTTTTCGCTGTTGACAGGTGGGGGGTGAATTTTAATGAGCTGTTGAAGCTAAACAACAAGTGTTTCAATCTATCACAAGGAGACTAATTTTTTTCTTCCAGCTGGCTGGGCAAACCACAAGCAAGAGAAAACTATTTTGTTATTTTTAAGATGTGAAGAAAAGTTTGTTAAATGCAAATGTCAAATCAAAGCTCCTAAGGGTCACATGATTATTTTTGGTGTTCCCAGTGGAATTGATTTAACCCTCGTTTTGGTGTTTATGACGCGACACTTGCGAGTTGCGACTAAATTTGATTTTAAGTAATTTCTCTTTGGCGCAAACATACACTCGCCAATCTAGAATACAGTATCCAGCCCAACTCCAATTTTACGTAATTATCCGATGATGCCTGCGATATAATCTCTTATCTTGCTTATTATAACTTTTAAAAACTGTTTTTTATTTAACTGGTAAAATCAATACACTATAGTTTTTTAATTAGTCAGGAAAAGGCTGTTTTCTACATTTTTTTCACTTATCTGTATTAGGCTCCTATGAGTCGAATTATTTTGAAAAGGAAATTTAAGATATGTTTTTAAATTAATACATTTTCTTTAATCTTGCTCTTATTCAATTTTTAGCTGAATGTAATGAGAGATGCTCATTTGCTTTTGGCGAAGTTACTTTATTCCCAAGGTCTGTACGAAGATGCCATTTCTCACTTGAACAAAGGAGGCCTTGACAGCCTCACAGAGAAACAGTTGAGCAATCGTATCATGAAAGTAGTTGCTGAGTCATTTGCAATCAAAGGTATATATGAATCATCAGTTTGAAAAAGGGAATAAGTCCAAAAACCGAGTTTTGAGAAAATCGAAAAAAAACTTTATAAGTTATGGAAATTTCATTGTATTGGGTTGTCCCATAAGTTCTGTTACTTTTTACGAAGTTTCGTCTTTGAAAAATTTTTATGAAAAACTGGTAATAAGTGGATATTTCAAACCAACAGGATTTTGATATATGTATATTTATGAACATAATGTGTGATTTTGGTAGTTTTCGTGATATTATTTCTTTTCAAAATGGTGGTTTGAAAAAAAGACCAAAAACGACGATTTTCGCGTAATTTTTTTCTTTTGTTTAAAAAACTAGGAAGAACGCATAAATTCATGGGTAAAAAAAGTTTTACTGTATATTTGAAATGTTTAGATTAAGATGTCATAGTTTCAAAATGATTCGATAAGTTTAAGGTAGGAAATTTTGGCTTTAAAACTTCATATATTGGTAATTTCACGTGTTTTTTAAAGCACACCTATTGTTTTCTAAGCAGCTGGTGTGAAGCAAATTAAAGGCAGATGTTTTTTGAACCATAATGCTTGTTTCAACGGTTTTAACATTGAAATGCACTTTTCATAATATCGTTGAATTGATTTATTTCTAAATTCCAACGAGTTGTTTTTATTGTAGTGTTTTCGTATGAAGCAAAGATTTGCTTTGTTTGATTAACGCAAGTTCAGCTAGTGTAATTCTGATTAGCTAAAACGTTGCGCGCTTGAATTGTGCGCACTACTTTCTAAACTTAATTACAGAGATAATTTAATATACTGCATATTTTAAATACTTGGGTCTATCTGTAAGCTTTTTTCTTGATTTTGATGCTTTTTTTCGTGAAAATTTCTTTGAAATGACTAACATTACTGAGGTAAGTTTGTTGCAACAGATGTTATGTTTGAGACCAAAATTTCATACCTTAAACTTATTGAATCATTTTGAAACTATGACATCTTAATCTAAACATTTCAAATATACAGTAAAACTTTTTTTAGCCATGAATTATGCATTCTTCCTAGTTTTTTAAACAAAAGAAAAAAATTACGTCAAAATCGTCGTTTGCGGTCTTTTTTTCAAACCGCCATTTTGAAAAGAAATAATATCACAAGAACTACCAAAATCACACATTATGTTCATAAATATGCATATATCAAAATCCCCTTTGTTTGAAATCTCCTCCTATTACCAGTTTTTCATTAAAAATTTTCAAAGAAGAAACTTCGTAAAAAGTAACAGAACTTATGGGACAACCCAATATAATCACTAAAATTTTACTGGAAGTTTAGAACCCTATTTAGAAAACAGAGCCATTAACAAAACAAATATAAGTATATTCAAAAATATTTTACAATCAAAATAAATTGATGGACTTATTCCCTTCTTCCACCTTATGAAATTTTTCTGATAAAAAAATCTTTAAAAACCTTTAAATTCACATTTAAATTATATTTCTTCTTCGTTAATACCACAAAAAGATGAAATAAAAAGAATAAGACAAATAAAATTCAAAATTATGGTGAAACTGAGTTATTAAAGCAGAGTGAATGGAGTGAGTGAATATGAATGGAGTTAAACATTCCCTGCATTAAAAAAGTTTTTTAAAAAATTGAAATTAAGAGAAAATTCTATTTTAACTTATTTTACAGCACAAAGAATATGAAAAAAAGACAAAATAACTTTATTTCCAAATTAACTTAAAAAATGCAATGAATGGACATCGATTTCACAACTTCAAGGGGTGATATCTCCCTATAGGGGTTAGTTATTTTTCCCCTCTTTTCACCCATGTGTAGAGCAAAGCTTGGAGATCGTTTTGTGCCCAAAAAGTCAATTTGTCATTTTTTGGACTTATTCCCTTCTTCAAACTGACGATTCATATTCATCAAATTGCTTCCCAAGTTGTGCTGTTTAATTTTCACTTAAATCTAGTCGTTATTATCAAGAATCAATGTATTACTTTTTAAATATTCTAAACAATAGTGCTGTGAGTATTTTGAAAGAAAAAAACCAGTAAGATAAATGTATTGGAAATAATAGCCTGTAAGGTGCTCATCTAACTCTGGCAATAAAACTAGAACTTGACACTAAAAAAGGTGCTCAAAGAATTCTGGTAAGCCAGAGGTTGATCCAGACAAAAATTGGGGCCCTTTTGCTGCCCCTTCACAAAAATTCCCCCTCTTTAAATCTGTCCCTTCACGAAAACAAATTCATAAAAACGCCCCTTTCATAAAATTCAAATTAAATGATAATTTGCAAGAAAACATTCACAAAATATTTGAATTTTTCTTGATTTTCTTGGTTTGTGAGTCAATTTCACTTTTACCCACTGATCTGCTAACTATCACTGCTTCAATTTTTCACATAAACTTTCTTTTTCACAAAAAATACATTTTATTTTTCACAAAAAATAATGAAACAGGCTCCAAAATATAAACCTGTAAACCTACCCCTGTAAATAGGCTCACTGCAATGATCATGCATTTTTTCAATCATTCTCGGAAATATACTTAAACTACATATGAATAATCCCTTGCAGATCCAGAATTTGAGTGTAGTACCCCTTTAGATCAGACTTTCCAACCTTTATCCTCATAGTAAAGATCAATCCTTTGTAATTTATCTTAGATCTGTGCCTAACCTTTGCATGGTCCTAGGTCTATGCCTGGAGAAACTTCCTCTCTCTAGCACTAGCAAGTTTAAGAGTGCAGAGCGAGAGGAACAGGTGCTCCAGGCCCTGGTGCGTGCAGGCGACCTGGCGTTGCGGTACCTCCAAGAAATGGAACGCACTCAGGGCAACACGGGCGGCACAGTGCCACAGCTCATGTCAGGGGTCAACCCGCCCACCTCTGGATCTCCTCTGCCGCCCAACACTGAGTATCGCATAGGACCTATATTGGAAATGGCTCTTCAGAGAGCTCCTATTCTGTACATCAAAAATGGGTGAGGAATATTTCTCTGACATAATTTGTTTTTTTACATTAGGGTATTAAATTGAATATTTTCATCAATGAAAGTAAATTTATATATTTTTAAAATTTTTTCCCCCTGTGATTGTGATCGAATTTTTTTTTTAAAATTCATTGGCACTGAGTATCAGAAATCTAAACAGACATTGCTTACTTGCTGATTTTCTTTTAGAAATTGTTTTATCAGCTATTAAATTTGTGTTAAAGTTGTAATTGTTTAGGTTTATGATGCAGTCCCTTAGAAATAATATTGTTATTCAGTTTAAAATAAAGCTAGATGCTTCATAGCTTTCACTCATTGAATTTTCAATAAATAATTTTCTGGTTAACATATTTGGTTTACCTCTTAGTCCAAATTTACCTTGTTTCAATAATTTATTGCTATTTCTGTGAATATTTTTCTGAAAATACTATTTTTATTATAATTTAAATGTGTGAATGATCTATCTATCATTTAACATTTAAAAAATTTTATACTCATTAAATAAAGTATAAATTGTTTGTAATTTTTAGAAATCTAAGTAATGCCATAGAACAATACAGAAAAGCTTTAACTGCTGTAGAAACAAGTTCAACTCAATCTTTGAGGCAGGTAAGTCGAAATTTCAACTGTAATATAAGATAAGAATTTTTATGCTTGGTTTAAAATAGCAAAGAGTAATAGAATGTTTGACTTAAATGTAGGCAATTGTTCTTAAAAATCCAGTTTGCTCAATATGTGCTTAAAATGCTGTTTGCTAGTTTTATCTTTTGCTATAAAATCTTTGTAACTTATTTATTATTAACCGTTTTGTGTGTTTAAGCCCTGCAATGTTTTCTGTTGACTAAATATTTTATCATAGTTGTCAACTCTTGTGATTATATTGGGAGACTTTAAATTTGATGTCTTCTTGCAAACTATTGCCATCTAGACTCATAAGGCTAGTTAAGCTTGAAATTGTGATGTGTAATAGTTATCTTGATGTTACTTTTGATTGCTGTTTGACAACTCAACTTCAAAACAACTTCTACACAAATATATTGATGTCTGTTGATACTAAACTTGAACTTTGATATACTAAATATCTTATTTAATGAAATCAAATATAATAAAAATCTATGAATGGATTTCTCTCTAGACTATGGCTCGGCAACTTGCAGAAGTTCTTTTACGAGGTGTTTCTGAAAAGAACTATGTAAACTATGGCCTTAAGCGAGAAGGAAAAAATCCTGAAAGTCCATGGAAACCCAAAAAATATATTGGGGCCAAGTAATTGCCATTGAATTTTTCTGTACTCAAGTATAATGTTTGCTTATATTTTTTTTACAAATGAGATGAAATATTTATTAAATATATCCCTCACTAATGCACTTTTCTTTTAAAATTAGTACTATCAAAAATTGTTATTATTTTTAAAAAATAATATAAACTATCTATTCCTGGGTTTCTTATTTAGCATACACCAAAAAGTAATGAAAAGTATTCAAATGATCTTGTGAATATGTTAACAAGATGCTTTGTAATCTTTTTGACTATGATTTGAATATATCAGTTTTGTTATTTCACTAATTGCCTTTTGTATGCCTGGAAAAGGAAGTTTTTTTAAGAGGTTATTCAATGCCACTGACAAGGAAGAAGGAAGTTAAAGATCAAAAGAATAGGGATTCAGAACCTATCATTCTGCTGAGATTGGTCAATTAATTCACATTTTAATAAAAGTTTATATATTTTTTTACATTACGAATCTTATCTTCCTAAAATATTAAGCTTCCAAATAAACAAAAGTTTATTTACTGAATACTTTTAACTACTGCTTATAAGGAAAGTATAAACATCTTTTTGCAATAGTTTTTCGTTAAAAATACTGGGGATATTTCTTCTTAGTTCCCACTTTCTTTTTTGTTTTTCAATTTTAAGGGTAAAGCTCTGAGCAATGTGAGATGTATTGGTATTTATAATAAATAGATAAAAAATTAAATTAAGAAATGGCCAAACTATATATAAGATAACAAATTCATAGATGTAATTTTTGAGTCTTGAGAATTTTAAGAGGCTGCTCAAGGAACTTTACTTAAGCATGCTTTTGGTGATTTTTAACACTCTTTACTTGCTAGCCGAATTAGTAAGCACCCTTTTCTTATAATTGAGTAAGCTTATTTTTTAATTAATACCTAATTTTATGAATAAACTTAAATTAAATTATTTAAGTTACCAAAGATTTTTTATAAGTAAAAGTTTTTAATGTGTTTTGCCTGAGCATTACTCCTATCTCCCTTCAGCAAAAATTTTCAAATAGCAAATCCCTTCTCCTTAGGTGTTTATAAAATATTTTAACACTCCACTGTCCCTCGTTTCTTTTTACATTCAATTTAAATTGTTTTATCAAAATTTATTGAATGACTTTACAAATCACTGTCTCCTCTTCCAGGTTACAATTTATTTAGAATCTACCTAAAGGCTATTTAAAATATAAACATTCAGGGGAAATTTTAATAGTAACTAATAGAATCTGAACTGTAGTTTTATTGTGGTGATACATTAAATACTTTTTTTAATTAATTTTTTATGTATACTTACACTACTTTTAAAATTTCACTTTTCAATGAGGAAGTTGCATGATTTTTTTTAATTTTTTTTAATCGATTCCTCTAGCAAAAATAAGCAACTACCCAAAATTTGAGGCCAATCAAGAAATTTTTTGATTGCCAAAAAAATTAACAAAAATCCCCTTTTTAAAAGTGCGCGAAAACGCCAAGAGTTTGGATGTGACGTCATCTTATATTAAACATTGTTGTAAAGCAATGGAGTTGATGGTATCATTGTTGACGTCATCTTATAGTTTAAACAATAAACGTTTTCAGTCACGTGTTTTTTTCTCGACTTTTAAATTGAAATATTTAATTACCTGTACATTTTTTTAAAAAACTGACTAGATATTTAATTTTACCATACAAAAAACCATACGGAACACTTGTTTGTTTTTGAAAATCTGACACATGCAACTTCCTTATTCTGACTTTTCTTTCTAGCCTTTTTGTTCCTAAAGATGAAAATGAAGAGATATTACTATTATTATTTATAAGTGAAGCTATGGTGAGTCCATTTAGTTAAGATATAATAAATAATACTGGTAACATAATTAAGAAACTAAAATTTCTAATGATTATTATGAAAACTATACATGCTAATAAGTAAGACGATTTAGTGAGTTTCTGGATAACTAGTTCTTGTAGCAAAACAATAGTAGTTTTAGTAATATAATGTTTAATTTTACTTTAAAAAACTAATTATGATGACCTTTAATGACTTGGTAGCAGGGTTGGCAAAAAACCGGGTTTTTTTAAAAAAACCAAAAAAACCGGGTTTATTTGGTTTTTTTGGTTTAAACCAGGTTTTTTTGGTTTAAACCAAGTTTTTTTAGAATTTTTTTTATCAGAATAAGTTATTTTAGCATTGATGTTGAAATTGAGTTGTAAATGAGACATTTATTTCAGAGGTTGTTTATAATTGATAAATGATTTGTATATTTCAATTAATTAATTAAAATTAAATTAATTTGTTTTAAAAATAATTTTTGTTTCTAAAATATTCCAATTTGAATATCTAATATTATTGTAGTGAATAAAAATCAGTGTTAATTTATCTTGGATAAATGGTTGAAATAATCAAATTATTTATCTTAATTATATATGGATTAATTTATGAACTTAAGAAATTTCTTTAGAAGGAGAAAATTTTATTTTTTAAATGAGAAGTAAAAGTGAAATGTAAACAACTAATGTTAATTGAAATTGGATAATTGATAAAGATAATTAATTTGATTAATTATTAAATGGTAAAATAATCAAATTAATTATATGGATTATTTATGAACTTAAGAAATTTCTTTAGAAAGAGAAAATTTAACTTTTTTAATAAATAAAAGGGAAATGTAAGCAACTAATGTTAATTGAAATTGGATAAATGATTGAGATAATTAATCCGATTAAGGAAATTAACGGTTTTTATTAATTTAGTAAAAAAACCCAACTGGTTTTTATCTGTTTATAAACAAACCAACTGGTTTTTAGTTTTTATCATTAAAGAAATCAACGGTTTTTATTAATTTACTAAAAAAACCAACTGGTTTTTATGACTGACAAATAAGACAAATTGGTTTTATTAATTAATTAAAATCCAAGCCATATTTTATCAGTGAAAAACAGATAACTTTTGTGTATGTTTAGTTACTCTTTGAAATAATGCTTCATTTTAAAGGAAATTAATAAATGAACTATCTCTTGCAAAATATAATAAGTTTAACTTAAGCATTTAAGGTTAAGTTTAGAGAGAATTCAATAATTAAAACCATTAAATTAAAAGATTTCTGATTTTTAATCACCTTAAAATGTCAATTTTTTTATAAATCTGACCTTTTAATTTTGTGCAAAAGATTATACTTAATAACACTTTCTTTAAAAAATCCTGAAAATATTTTATAATTTCTAAAAAAACCAAAAAAACCAAGTGGTTTTTTTGGTAAAAAAACCATGGTAAAAAAACCATGGTTTAAACCAATGGTTTAAACCAAATGGTTTAAACCGGCCAACCCTGCTTGGTAGTAATTGTGTTTTAAAGTATTTGTAATTCATTAATTGTAGGCTGTCAGAAATGCTGTTTTAGATCTATCTCCGGAATTTCAAGATGCCCGTGTTCATTCTTATAACAATGTGACAGCTGTTTACGACTTACTCACTATCATTTTATCTAGAAGATCTCAATTTAGTCTGTTAGTTGAAGTAAGTGTAAATTTAAATTAGCATATGTAATTATGTATGAAACATTACTCATGAAGTAATTTCAGAAAAGTAATTTCAGTTAATTACTTCATGAAGTAATTTCAGTTTGAAAATTCTAAGTAGAAATTTAGAGGTTCAAAACAAAATAAGTTCAAAATATGCTTTTATGTTTTTTATATTGAGCCCTTATCTTTTCTGTATTTTGGTAAATTTAAATTTTAAAACTATATAAAATTTTCCTGATTTAAATACAGGTTTAATGAGCATTTTTTGTGTATTATGAATATTTATTTACTTAGGAATATTGGAATCTAAGATTATATTCCTTTTTGAGTATATTTTGTTATGTATTTCAGTCCTTTGAAAGAGCTATGAAGTTTTCTTATGAAAAGGAGCATGTCTGGATGCAGTTTGCTTTGTCTTTAATGTCATCTGGAAAAGTAAGGAAGTTTTTGAAAGAAGTTTATGTGTGAAAAAATACAGTAATACATATACAAAGTAGTTAGAGTATAACAAAAATCCTGCTAATTGGGGTACAGTTTTATATTCATTTTAATTCTTACAAAAATATACTGAAACAAATCTCAACACAATACTTCTAATCCTTATAAGCAATTTTTTAAAGTGTAGTGCACCACATTTATGTCTTTTCTCTGCAGTATGCTCGAGCTTATTTGGTCCTCAATGAAGTGTCCCGCCTGCAAGAGAAAAATTCTCTTCCTTGCCTATTGGCTGCCCGAATTTGCTACGAGAACCTCGACCTTCCTGAGAAAGGCCTGAAGATGGCGGAGAAGGCTCTCGAGAGGGAGCTGGCTCATCCTCAGAACTTGCTCGCTCGCTGCCATGTGGCTATAGGTTTGGGGTATGAGATGATGTCCACTGCGGCCAGGATGCAGACCAAGCGACAAGATCTGCGGAAGAATGCGTTTGATTCTTTTTCCAAGTAAGACTCAATGCTAAGTTGTTTGGCATTCACACTTTTGTTTGAAAATGCAGTGTTTGTTTTTCAAATAAGAAAATGTGTGGGACTTTCTAGCGGAGAGTATATATAAGCAATTTTTAAGCATTTTAAACTGATCTTTTCTTAAAATTTCTAATTTTTTTCTCTGAATATTAGAGTTGGAAGTGCCTAATTTTTCCTGTAAACTTGGCAAAAATATTTTAAATTTTATCTTTATTTTCCTGGAAGAAACTATCTTGCAACTCCTTGTTTAGTTAAGTTGTGGTAATAATTTAGATGTAGAAAGAATAGGAGAGAATAAAGTACTATTAATGTTAGATACAGATTTGTGTTCTCAAATTTTGTTTGGATTTACTGAAGAACTATTTTTTTGTGTTTTAGAGCAAGTACTGTAGATCCCAATGATCATCTCCCAGAGTTTTATATAGCTTTACACTATGCTCAAGCTCGACAAGTAATTATCCTTTTTTTGCAACTTTAAATTATTCAAGTTTTTAAATTTTACTCATGGTTAAAATTGTTAATTTTGACCAATTGTTATTATAGACCAAGTTTATGTATTGCAATTCTTATAAACACTATTCTGTGAGGTTCAATTTCATAGATTTGAAATCTTAAATTTGAGTGGGAATCAGTTGTTTCCGTATTCACAAGGGTAGTTTTTATAGAAATGTATTCAAAAACAGAAAGTTAAAATACACTAGTTAACTATTTTTGTACCTTGCAATCTGAAAGAAAAATTATTTCAGAGATTGTTATCAAAAACTGTGTTCATCACGATGTCACAAATTACTAAAAATTCGCTAAAAACCTTTTTATATTTTATAGTGTTTTTTTTTCTCAATTTCTAGCTTTCAGAAGCAGTGCTTCATGCTAAGATGGCTCTACACCTGCGTGCAGAGCATATACACTCTTTGCACTTGCTAGTTCTACTACTATCTGCTCAAAAGCAACACACTGAGGCATTGCAACTCATAGAAGCAGCACTAGAAGAGTACCCAGATAACTTCAAGTAAGCAATGTTCTTACCATGAGTTATCATATATAGCTTTTTCTACTTTTATATAGCTTTTTCCATCATATATAGCTTTCCAATTTAGTATAATTTATAACTGAATACACCTTTCAGGTAAATAAAAATAAAGCAGTTTTTCATTTAGACAATCAATTGAACTGTTCAGGATAAAAGTCGCATACGTCCGAAAATAAGAAAGTTGAGAAAAATATGGATATGGATTTTTTAAAGATCCTTTACATAGTGTGGTAGTCCCCTAAGTCAAAAGCTCAATGATTAGCCTTAAAGAGCTGCCGAAGGAACAACACAGGCCTCGTTAGATAAGTCCTTGAACTACTCAAAAATACTTTCAGTGAACTAGAGCCGCTTTTATTCTTACCAGCTCATTTATATATAACAGACATTTTGTCACCTCTTAACCTTTACTTTGTAAAAGCATAAACTCAAATTTAGAGCTATGTATTAACTATCTGTCAGTGAAACCTCAATTTAGCCTCATTCAAGAGTCCAATAACATCATATGTTATAACAGATTTTTTAAGCATTATATCCCCCAAAATTTTTTTAAACCAACATTCGTTTTGAGAATTGATGCTATTAAAACATTAATTCTCGGAGTTTCGTTGCATTAGTATGTTTAAAACTGTCCTAGAATAATTGCTTATGTCTTGGTGTTAATATATTTTATGGCTCATATTATAAATTTTGCATCATGCAAGAATCTTAGTCATTATGCTCCCATATTTTATAACACTACAAGTCCTTAATTATTTTAAACTTTAAGCAAATTTTAAACATGGTTAAGCAATCAGCATATTGTATTCACTTTACTACCCCAGTAACAGTAAGTGTAATATCATAATTTATAGAATTTATTTTCGTTTGAAATTGAAATTTTTAATGACCAGAAATTTTTGGACATCCTCGTAGCTGAGTTGCACCTATAAAAATCATCTCCTCATGTACATATTCAAGGAGAACATTATATAAAAGAACTCCTAATATTGTATTATTTTTATTCTAACACTGCTTTTTGTTCAGAAGTGCTAATTTGTTTTAGTTTATTGTGTACAAAAGCTCATTTAGAAGAATATTGCGTTGGTGCTGAAGTTGCCTTGTTGACTAGTAAACAAATGCTACAACTTTGGAAGTCAGTGTATGACAACAAATTAACTACGTAAGTAACAATAAAATGTTAACTTAATAAAACTCCATTATTTTTAGGTATATTTATCTATACATTGTTAGCCATTTACTTTCTTTTTTTACATTATGGTCAAAGGTAACATCTATCTATACCTAAAAGTTAAATGCTGTGTCGGTGCAGCTAGCAATAATGTCAAAACACATATTGTATTGGGGGAAAAATTCTCAACCCTGCACTATCTCAAGAACTGTTTTTATTTGAAACATTTTTTTGATCTCGAATGTGGCCTTTATTTTTGGTTTAAGTGGGAAAAAAGTTGCTGACAGATGAGAATCCAACCATCAATATTAAATACAATGAATATATATATTAAAATATATTAAGATGCAGAAAAATAATTGTAAAATTAGGAACATTGCTTTGTTATTATACAGAAGTATTGTGAAGCAAGAACTTATAGTATACCTGCAAGGACAGTAAACAGGGGGTAATGTTTACATATCTTCTATTGTGACATCAGAATTCAGTATGTTGTTGATATTCACTAATCAATATCTTTGCTGGCTTTCAAGTATGTGTAGGTAGATCCAATTTTCTTAATAAGTTTTATTTTGAAAACTATGAATAAATACTATTAAGTACAATTGCAACGAACCTGCTAAGCAGTGGCTTTAGTTACTGATCAATTCACAACATGAATTTATATAGAAGGGTGCAGTGGGTAAAAGAATGAAAAATACCAGATGAATGCATCTGGTATTTTTCTTAAGTATAATAGGCTTACTACTCAGAGTAAAATATGCTAATTCCTTAAACTTTTCTCAAATGATCCATGATCAGATAGAAACTGGTTTCAGAGGGTTGGTTAGAGGGGAAGTTTCATTCTTTTTTCTTCAGACACTGAGGCTTTAGAGGGCTAACGAAATTGCCGATTAGTTAGAAACTATTTTACAAGTTATGTTAGACTACTACTAAACCAAGTCTTTATATCTGTTTAAAACAAAACTTATTAATTCATCTGATATTTTTCTAAAGTATTAAAGTATTCAGTCTAAGTAAGTTCAGTCTAAAGTATTAAAGACTTATTCAGAGTAAAATAGGTTGATTCCTTTCACTTTTCTCTTTGCAGTGAGACAGCCAGTAAAAGTATAATGAGAGTTGCAAGTGAAAGTAGAAGTGTATTCCAAATTTACTCATCTGAATTTTCCGACGTTGATTCTGGTAACTGTTCAGTTCCCCTGATTCTTCATTCATAACATTCCACTAAATAAAGCTTCCCAGTTGTTCATCAATTAATCTGTTCTTCCCTAGGATCTCCCTGTGGCGGTGCTTCCAGAGTGGAGCAGGCCCTGAGTGAGGTGGCCTCCTCAGTGGGGGGCTTCCACCCCAAGCCTGGCCCCCAGAGTGTGTGGCTGCTCCAGCTGCACGTCTGGCTGCTGGTGGTTGAGCTCTATTTGCGGCTGGGACAGCTGAAAGAGGCCGAAGCTTCCGTCCTGGAAGCCTCTCAGCTCTTTCCTCTGTCCCACCAGCTGATGGTTATGGTGAGTCTTTCATAGGAATACTAAGTCACATAACGAAAATTCAAAAAGAAGAATGAGAGGAGAAAAGGAGGCAAACAAATAGTGAATATTGATGGAATTAGTCTATGATGCGAGAAGAATGATGTTTTTGGAAGAATTAACGCTTCCCTACTAAGAAATAGCTATTTGAAATGCTAATATGAATTTACTAGTCAGTTCAGCAGTATCATTTTCTTTGATATTTACATCTTTAAGCAGCGTTTCCACTTTATCTAATCTGCTGGGGTAATCAGACCAATAGACAAATAAATGAAAGACAAAATAATATGATGTTGAACTGTTTTGTGTACTGTCTTGTCCTAATAGCCAATCGATCAAATTGTTGTAACGCAATAGGTGAGATGTAAATGGTGCGTTAGGGTTTTCTATCACATGCATCATTGAAAGTCAACCACTTCAAACCTTGATTGATTATGAATAGATTTTAATGTATCAATTCTAAATTGTTTAGTTGAACTCACACATTTTCTTATAGAAAGGAAGAATCCATGAAAGTAGACAGGAATTCAATGAAGCAAAGATTTGTTATGAAAATGCTGTCGCTGTTAACCCTTTCCATGTTAAGGCATTGCAACATTTGGTAGGCATCTATTCATAGTTCGTCATTCATCTATGCCATTTAATATCTTAATATATAATTATAAATTAACAAAATATACATTTAATTGTTACTATTGTGTGAAACTAAAAAAATATTTAATTATTTGAGTATTAACTATCAGTGTGAATTCTGTAAAATATTTTATTTTATAAAAATTCAATTTTAATTTAAACTATTTTAATATTTATTTTTCATGATTATTAACAAAATGAGTTAGAAAACATAAACCTGTGTTGTTACTAAAACCCATTGGTTCAGTCGAAGCTAGACCAAGTCCAAGAGTTTGGAAGTATCATCACCTACTCTAGACCAATTGCTTAGGTGCTGGATAGCACTGCGGCTGTCGGTCAAAATCCAGATATCAGAGAAGGTATCTCCAGTCGATAAAGCCTTAAGCGCCTCGTTTATGGCAATGAGTTCGGATCTAAAAACTGAGCAGTGAGCTTACATAAACCTGTAGTAAACTAAAGTTTCCCTGCTGAATAAGTTTCTGAAACAGTGAGAATTTGCAAATAATTACAGAAAGAATTTAAAATTATTAATTGTATCATAAATTATCTGCATTAATCACAGGTTTGTAATTTAGAGTTTGTATTTTTTAGAGTATGGTGCATCATACATTAGGAAACAGTCGACTTGCTGAGAAAATATTAAGAGATGCTGTCACTATTGATCCTATGTCCCATCAATCTTGGTAAGTAACTTTAAATTCCTATGAGCTTCACCTAATATATTAATAATTTTTCTTAGCATTTCATCTTACTACTTATATAATTAATCTTAATTTGATTGTGTGAATAGTTCTTTTGTGTACCTTTTAAACTAGTATAATCATGTTAAATGATACTAAATCTAACTAATTGCTTAGCTTTGAGGTTCAAGTATGTTAATATACTTGAAACAGAGATATATACTTACGAACGATATGTTAATAAAATATTGCAGCAGCAATTTTATTGTCCTTAAACATTTCTAGGTTTAACATGGGTAAAGTACTTCAAGACATGGGTGACTTTGAAACTTCTACAGAATGTATAGCCACTGCTATAGAATTGGAAGCTTCTTGTCCTATTTTACCTTTCAGTAATATTCCAAGAACATTCGACTAACTTATATTTCTCGGATAAATTTAATAAGTATTTTTTATGTGTATAAAACAGAAAACTATCTTAGGAGGTGTCCATAAATGGTGTGTTGTGCTTTCCAAATTCCTCCCCTATGGTGAGATTTTGCTGGCCCCCTATCCTTTAAAATGTCGTGTGAGATTTTTCTCTATAACTTTTTGAAACATTAATTTCTTTGATATGTTCTTGGTACATTAGTTTCATCTTGTCAGCATAAAGCTTAAGAGCATACACATTGTCAAATTTTGATATGAGTCCATGTTGAAATCAAGAACATTGTCTTATAGGTTGTAATTATCATGATTGACAAGCTTCTTATTCCCTGTTCTAACTATATATAATATGCGAATTTTTCTGAACTATTTCTAAAAACGATGAAAGAAAAAGTAATGTTTTCTGCGACTCTCCCTTCTCCGTTTTTGACTGCAAGTTATTTATGGACGTCTTCTTACTAAACCACACAATTTCACAATGAAATTTGGACAAAAATGAGTAATTTCAATAATTGTAGACCTTATATTCTGTGAATCCTTTACTTCTTAATTCTGTATACTTAATAATTTTAGATGTTAAAAGCCTCACAAATTTTCTTTTTATCTATTGTGCTGCTTGAATTATCTAAGTTCAAGTATTATTACTGATAATCTTTGTGTTTAGCTAATATGCATGTGTTGGAAGTACTATTATTGTGATATACAGAGATGCTGACAGGTCAGACTGGAAGTAGTTTTGATGTAAAATATTTCTTCCTTTTTTATCTCAACACTGTTAATGTTTTTGTGATGTTCAAGATATGCATGTAATACCTTTTAATGTAAAAATATGTAGTATTTCAACCAAAAAATGATAGTGATTTTTAGATATTTAATTATATTTATGTATTAGCATTTGTTACTTTATTTTCTATAGTATATTTTTGTAATTTGTTCATAGAAATATAACTTTATTTATAATGAAAAAAATTCAGACATTTTAATAAAGCTCATATTTTTATTTGACTTTTTTATAGTTTACTTTCTTTATAACACTAGAAAGACTGGGGTTTTTAAAATATATTTGCGTCCTAGCTCACCTTTGTAAAGCTAGATACAATTCATTCTCACGTCACAATTTATCTCAACTAATGTTTTTCCAATAGTTATATTACATAATTTACAATGATTAAAATTAAAAAATCAACTCCTTCTATTTCCACTTTAAAATAATGTTTAGTTGAAACTATTTTGGAATATTTTTTATAATTAACAGTCTTTTACTTAAAACTGAATGTTAACTTGAAAGGAAATATGTACAGAAGGATCAAAAAGAAACTTCAAGGATATCAGAGCACTGAGAGGCCTGCTCATCATAATGAAACAAAATTTGGTTACTGCTATTTGAAGGTATGTACTCGAGATTGTGATAATTTAAAACTATAAAGCTCTCACAATTATGGTTTGAGTGAATTTCAAAATTTAACCTTAAACATAAAAAAATCCATTGTTTTAAAAATCCTCCCTATATTGTGTGCATGTCTCCAAATAGCTGTACCTGAAATTTAATTTTTAAGTGTTTAGAGGTGATCAGGGGTGTTCCCATATCCTTTATGTTTCCTTAATCTTAGTTTTTTAATTATCTTGACTTTTTAATTGATATTTAACACAGCTTGAATATTCATTGATGAAACAACTCTAGTTTTTTATTCCCAGAAGTTTGGTCTGCATCTATTATATGGTAGACTTTGGTTGTAGATTGTAAAAAAATATCAAAAACTGACAAGAAAAAAAACCCGGAACAGCTGTAAATGGAAAATAGCATTGTAATGTTACTTGACATCATCATTTCTTGTTTATTATGTTATACAAAAAAATCCTAATTTTGTTCATTTGGCACTGAAAATAGTTTGTATTTTCACTTAGATTGCTTCAGAAGAAGCTAAAAATAAATGATGATTTATTAGTTTTAATTAGAATTAGTTTATGACAGTCTTTATTCTGTTTTTTTTTATTTGTAGAGATGGATATGTTATCAAACTTTTTTTACTGATCTCAGCTATGTTGTTAGCTAGATATTTGATATTCAGGTAACATTATAATAATAGTATCTTATTTCGTAATTAACCCACTCTACGCTACTTTTATATACTTGCAGAACCTAATATGGATCAGAAGTGTACTTTTGAATCTCCATAGTTAGTGCTCTCTCATACTGATTAGGTTATCTCTCAATTTCAATTTTCTTTGTTTTATGTATATTGCTTTTTCTAAAGGTCACAAGCAGTTATTGAAATACAGTCTTATAAATAACCTATTTATTCCAATACCCAGTTAACCTAGACAAATAATATTTTAAATTTCTGACTTTAAATATTTACAGTGTTTCTACATATGTACATCTGGATTATGCCATATATTTGTCAACTCTGAATTCTGAACTTGACAACATGTCATTGGATCGATTATTACTAGATATTTAAACTGTGATTGGATAGTTTTTCTATTTTTAAATAACTGGTGCTTATGTCTTAACCCTTTTGGTCCTAGGAACCTCAAAATTTACATGAGATTCAATGGCAACCTTGGGCAGTCTAGGAATAAAGAGTTAACTGATATTTGGATATTTTCAGTTTCTGTCTAAAATTGTCGTTTCCCTTTCAAGTCTGTATGAGTGTATAGCTTGGACAAAAATCTGAAATGGTAGTAGGATATCAATACTTACTTAAATACATGTTGGAGCTTATTTTTTTAAAACCTGTAACTGTTAAAGATATTAAATAATGTATTACTTTTTGTGTTAAATATTTTGTAGATTTATGATAAAATAGTTATATGTTATTGAATAAAAATGTCTATTCTGTTTTCACCTTGTGTTTACTTTTTGTCTTAGGTATTACTTATGTACTTATATGTGGTTTTAGTGTGTTTAGGGGGGGATATTTGTACAGGGTTTATCTGGGCGATTTTCCTCCTTAGGTACTTAATTTAATTAGGCTCGCAGATTATAATTCAGTTCACTAGCAGCCAATCAGAAAATCCATAACCAGCAGCATATCAGTTCACTAGCAGCATATCAGAAAATCCACAGAAGTTCCATATCCTGATTGGATATGGAACTTCTATCAGGCGTTGCATTTTGATTTTATCGGCGCTGCTCTTTTTTCCCGTAGATCGTAGAACATTTCCCTAAAGTAGGTAATTAATTTCCCTACTTCATTTTACAGATTTATTTATTTCTAAAAGAGTAATTACTCTGTGAGTATCTCTGGGGGGAATAAAATAAATGTTTTTAAAATTTGAGCACACACAGAATTTTTAAAATTCTAAACTGTTCTAAACCAAAGTCTCCATTATTTTTATTAATAGAGCGCCATAGCGAATGGGAAAAAGATTTTCCCTCCACTGCCGACTTGAAGGCAACTTCAGCGGCTTCAGTGGGTGAGTGACAGGTGGGAGGTGGAGCTATAAGAGGTAAGGAGGCGGGTCCCGTGGCCAGAGATTTGTCTATGGGAAAAGCCCTGTTAAGAAAGTTGCCATTAGCGTCTATGGAGATGAACACTCTGTTAAGCTCCATACTCTGTGGTTACATTGTGATAAAATTATGGAAATCTCATTTATATTGTTTTACCAGTTTCTTATTCACCTGCGTAGTTTCCTTCTTTCTTCCGCTTTACAGATTTTTACAACCATTCTCCCTTTTATGGAAGATTCGAATTAACTATATAAAACATCAATGAAAACATAATTATCAGATAATTTCGAAATAAATCAATTTTGATCTTAACTACACCTAGCCCAGTAAATTTAGGGTTTTTTAGCGCACTAATTAATAACTCGCTGAAAATTTCAGAATAAGTTCTCTATGAGGTCTATAACCAAACCTCAAAAGTCCCCTAAGTTCCCGCGCCGGCTTCATTCGAAAATGGCGATCAAAGATGGCCGCCAAGCAATGCAGTCTTTCATTCATAACTAAGGAAAAAATCAATATTTTTTAATGCTGTAAAAGGTTATATACTCAGAAAAAGACCCTTTATAAGTTTCAATAAATTTTTTTCCATAAAAGAACTTGTAAATTTGGAATACAGAGAGTTAAATGACATCAATGTGAAAATTTGCGCGTTTTTTCACCTGTTTTTCCTTATAACTGTAACCGTATAAAAATCCCTTAATCTAATTAGAGTGTTTTTAAAAGTACTATAAACCAGGATTATTTTGTAAAAAAAATTTTGAAAATCCGTTGAAAATTGACTGAGATATTCCATTTTAAATGGAGGCATGTTCAGTAATGATGACTATGAAATATTATAACTAACGTTAATAGTGTCCTTGGTCTCTTTTGACAGATTTCTTTTTAATAGGCTCAAGCTTTTGCGAAAACAACTAAAATTAAGGTATTCTATTTTATTTTAAGAAAATTATTTATGAAGCTTTTTAAGAAAGGGATGTTCAGGAATAAATATATTAAATTAGTACATAACAAAAAATATTTAGCCAAAATTGTATTTATTTATTACTAAAAATGTATTAAGAAATAAAAATTCTATAAAGTAAGAAACTTTAATCGTTTTACTCATCAATTTTATCATATTCAGTAGATGTAGGTCCTGATTTTTCAGATCTCTCCTAAGCAAGATCTCCTAAGAAACTGTGATAGAAACATTGAAACCCTGTGTTAAACCTCCAGATATATATGCTCATTTATAGTAGAAGGAGGATACCTTTTGCATGCATTAATTTGGAATGAGGGTGACACAGAGATATGTGTCTTAAGTACGTACGTTTTTTTTCAAAAACGTTTCTCTCCATGCGATGCTATTGTTTTTGATGGGTACAGTTCCGTACGATCAACCAAAAATGTGGAAAGGGAAAGAAGGGCCATGACCAGAATGTCTGCCACAGTAGCTTTTGAATGAAAACTTGGTTGCTACGGCCAAACTATCTAATTCTTTGTCAAACTCTAAAAAAATCCTGACTTATAAGAATGGTTATAAGTTACTTTCAAGCTGAGGGCATAACTGCCTTGCAAGCGTAGGATGACGTCGAGAGTATTATCTGTTCTACTGCAATTGAAGCTAGTCAAGATACGAACAAACAAGTTATAGTAATTGGGAGCGATACAGACTTATTAATTAATCTTACAGTGCGATGTTCTCCAAGGAAATCGCTGTTTTTTTGCGACCCCAAACAACCAAAAGAGGACTAAAGTGTTTCGACAAAGCTAAAACTCAAGAAACTCTGGGCCCAATGAAAGATACAATTATTTTCATACATGCAGCTACTGGATGTGACACGACCTCAGCAATTTTTAGGAAGGGTAAATCATCTGCTTTCAAGATAATAAGGAAGAATCCTCCTCATCTGCATTCCTTAGTTTCACAGTTTAATATTCCTTCACTTGATCCCCAAAAAGTTATTGAAATTGATGAGATATTTATAAAATACCTTTTCGGAGGAGAAAAGAATAATTCTCTTGATGAATTACACTATACTCACTTCCTCAGAGAAAGGAGAAAATTTCGAATTTTAATCTAGTAGTTCTTCCCCCAACTAGTGCAGCAAATTATCAACATTCACTTCGAGTTTACCTACAGGTTTTGTAGTGGTTAGGAAACAACCTAAACCCAACTGATTGGTGTCTGTTCTTAAAGGATGGCAAGTTACACCCGGTTCCCTCTACTCTTCCTGCAGCTCCTGATGCACTTTTACAGCTAGTTTCATGTGACTGTAAAGTTAGTACTGATAAAGAATGTAATGTGAAATGTCCATGCAAAAAAGCTGACCTTCAATGTACAAAATTTTTCAGCTCTTGCTTAGGAGAAATCTGTGAAAAATCAGGACCTACATCTACTGAATATGATTAAATTGATGAGGGAAAACGATTAGTTTCTTACTTTATAGAATTTTTATTTCTAAATACATTTTTAGTAATAAATAAATACAATTTTGGATAAATCTTTTTTGTTATGTACTAATTTAATATATTTATTCCAGAACATCCCTTTCTTAAAAAGCTTCTTAAATAATCTTCTTCAAGTAAAATAGAATACCTTAATTTTAGTTGTTTTCGCAAAAGCTTGAGCCTATTAAAAATAAATCTGTCAAAAGAGACCAAGGACACTATTAACGTTAGTTATAATATTTCATAGTCATCATTACTGAACATGCCTCCATTTAAAATGGAATATCTCAGTCAATTTTCAACGGATTTTCAAAAATTTTTTTACAAAATAATCCTGGTTTATAGTACTTTTAAAACACTCTAAATAGATTAAGGGATTTTTATACGGTTACAGTTATAAGGAAAAACAGGTGAAAAAACGCGCAAATTTTCACATTGATGTCATTTAACTCTCTGTATTCCAAATTTACAAGTTCTGTTATGGAAAAAAATTGACTGAAACTTATAAAGGGTCTTTTTCTGAGTATATAACCTTTTACAGCATTAAAAAATATTGATTTTTTCCTTAGTTATGAATGAAAGACTGCACTGCTTGGCGGCCATCTTTGATCGCCATTTTCGAATGAAGCCGGCTCGGGAATTTTGGGGACTTTTGAGGTTTGGTTATAGACGTCATAGAGAACTTATTCTGAAATTTTCAGCGAGTTATAAATTAGTGCGCTAAACACCCCTTTTTATGCCTTAATTTACTGGGCTAACCTAGTCCAATTTCATAATAAATTAAAAGATATGGAATTTAGAGGTAAATCTATGATGGGGATTTGTTGAACTCAATATACCAGACGTCCTCTTAACCTTGAACTTACAAAGTAGCATGGGTGTTATACAAGCCTCATTAAACCTCCTCTCGCTTTGAAGTTTCTTCCTTGATCCCATACATGCATGCTAAAGTGCATTTCAAAATCCTAGCCACGGTAGAGGCCTTAGTAAGAGAGCACGCACATTTCAAGTATAATCCCTCCTTTAAAATCTAGTCTTCATTCTTAAAAAAATGAATGCCTTAAAAGTCAAGGAGCGTTAATGAGAACATCGGAAGTCAGCTGAAAAGTCGCAACATAGAGAGAGAGCTCGGCTTTGAAAGAGCCCTTAAGAGTAAAAGACCTTTATTTAAAAATGAGCAGGTCCGTTTCATTTTTAATTGGAAGAAGCAAACTCCCATTTGCGTCATAAACGTAATGAGGAAAAAGTAATTTATATTTCGCTCTTTATTTCGTAATTACCGGCGAATGCTTTGAAGCGATGTTTTTTCATGCATTGTTTAGCTCTAGCCGCGCCTCAAATGGTTCGATTTAATTTAATTACGTCATCTAATGAAGTTTACGAGTGCTACAATTTGATTTCGTTGAGATCTGTTGTGCGGACTGCAAATTAAAAGTATGTTTTTTCCCCATTCAGTCGGAAGCTGTATTCTGATTGGGAAGTCTTTTAATTATAATTTTTTGGAAAAACGCAGATTTGATCTTTGGATATCATTTTTACTTTTAGGTAATCGTTGCTATTGGAGTGTGAAATTTTTAAAAATCTGAGTTTTCTGTATCAGCATTATTTGTTTTTTTGTTCTTTGGAAGGGAATTAAAGTCCACAGTAAGAAAATTAAAAACTGCTTCATGGTACAAAATTTAATACTTAATCCTTGTTGCGAAAATCGGTAAAATAGTTTAGAATACATTTCCGAAAACTCTTTTTGTAGGAATCTCTCTATTCTAAAAAAAAGTTTTTGTAAATGGTTTCCAGAGAAAGGCTTTTTAATCACTGATCCTCATAACATGTTTTTGGTATCAAACTGTTCGGATTCTTTTGAGGATGTGCAAAGTGCCTTTAGAATTTCTAAAAAAATTCTCAATTCTAAGATATTTCCATTTTTCTGGATTACGGATAAGGTTGCAGTTAACAGCAAGAAACTGTCGTACAATTTATTATACCTCCAATCACAATGACCAACCGACGCTATTCATTAATGATGAAAATAATTCCTTTCACGCTTTAAAAATGCGCTTCAAAATATGTACTTTCTAAATAAAACATTTTTTAAAGACTGATAAGAGTTCTCCAGAAACTCACAGATCTACTATTCAAGTATAGAATTTCACACACCAAAATTAATTGTTTGTAAACATTGAGTGCAATGTAGATTTTGTCTCTTAATATTTTTAATAGCTTAAATCATATTGTTTAAAAAGTCTGTTTTAAAACTAAAACTTGAATGATAAAACACTAGATATTTTGACGAGTTACTAGGTACTATATTAAACAGATGCATTATGCATTGCTGAACGTTTTAGTAAATATTGAATAACAATAGCACGAGCAGACTTGATGGATATTTTCAACGAAAACGTGTTGATTAAATTATTGATAATTTAACCAATAAATATTCTAACTTTTAAGAGAGTGTGCTTCTGGAAAGTTGGTTGACGTTTTTTCTACTAATTGTTATAACGAATGTTTTATAAATAAATAATTTTAGTGAGCAGGGTTTTGTGGGGATTGCGAAGCGATCCGAAAGGCCCTGCGTCAGCAGTTAACGGGGGTTGGCGAGCGATAGCGAGCAGGGGGCGGTAGCTCCCTAGTTATTAAAGAACTTTTTTTCACGTCTAATTTCAAAATATATGATGAGAGTATTTGGACTTGATGAGGAATAAATTTGAGCACACTTTGGTTTTTATTCATGTAGGGTCACATGGGGTAAGTGGGACCCCTTTTTGGCCTTGTACATTTTTGGAGCTCAATAGAAGAATTTTGAACGGGTTAAATTTGAACTTATTGACTTATTTCGTTAAAGACACTATCCATGAACAAAAAATTTTTAGTAGTTTCTAAAATAAAGCTTTACATTTTTCTTAATTGGTCTTAATTTAAAAAAATGAGATGGGTGTCCCACTTCATTTATATGGGAAGTGAGCAAAACTTAAAAGGAATTAAGTGGGTCTTACTTGATAAAATACAGAAATTTTCACCACAAAATACTTTATTGTAACTGTAACCATAAGTGAGAAATCTGCTCACATTAAAATCAATATGACAAGGTAAGAATAAAATGAAAAGCAAAATAAGTATTTTAAAGATTGTTTTGAAAGGCCAAAGGGATATGTTTTACTTTAATATAACAAATAGTGTTAAAAACATAATAAGGTTGATTAAGATTTATTTTGGCACTTTAATAAATATTGTAAGATAAAAAAGAAATCGGACACACTAAATGAGAATGAACACTATTGATGAGATATTTTACTTTACTCACCATAACTTAAATTAAAATGCAAATTTGATATAAAATGTCGATCAAGTTATTTATAAATTTTAATGAATTCTAAAGTGGTGAGTAAAAGGTCTTGCTACTATAAATCGAAATTTTCTGAAAATATTTGGGGAAATTGTCCCTATAACCCCCCTTAAATCCGCCCATGTCTTCAGTAACAGTTCCTATATCATTTGGGACCCTCTAGAACAGTGGTTCCCAACTCAAATATGTCTGCGGACCACTTCACTTAAATTTGAACCTCGGCGGACCATCTCTATCCCTAACTTATCTTCAAAATTTTAACATTTTTCAGTGCATTCATTTCTCATAGATGGTCTAAAATTTTGACTTTTTTCTGAAGTAAGGGAAACCGAGTCTTACAATGTTTCTAAATGGAATGAAAATCAAATAATCTATTAAACTTAAAAGAAAAATTAACATTACATTAGTTTTATATCTAATTATTTTAAAATATACCTTTTATAAAACACATTTAACCATTTTTATCAAGCTCTCACGAAATTCAACAAATAAAATAGAATCCATTATTAATTACGATTAATTAGGAAATATAATAAGAAAATTATTTTTTCCCAGCAATATACCTTACAAATAAAAACTTCAGTTTATCTCATAGGAGAGGCTTAATCATGTAACTTTCTTCATCTTTTTTGTATGTACAGAAGTGGATAATACTTTCCAAATGAAAATAATTGTTCCGATGAGTGGAAGTGGTGTTGGTTTTAATCAATCCCAGTGTCCTCTCATGGATCTATTAACCCTAGAAGGGTTCAATATAAAATAGTTATTTTTTTCTTTTTCATGACCAACAAAAAAGGTAATATTATATTATTAGTAGAATTAAATTTGAAAGAAAGTACTTAGCTTGAAATTAAACGCGCGCGGCAGGACAAATGAGATAACCAGGAATTGTGTTGATCACAAAAAAGCAGGACATGCACTGACTATGAGTTGTGGCAAAGGAAATTCTATAGGCGAGGCTAACTGATGTTCTGATGTTTTTAAAAATTTCCACAAATTTTTTTATAAGTTACCAAAAACCTTCTCATGGACCACCTCTGAAGGCTTCACGGACCACCAGTGGTCCGCGGACAACCTGTTGGGAACTGTTTCTCTAGAACCACTTACATCATAATAAGGGGTCCCACTTATCCCTACTGAGGGGTCCCACCTACCCCAACCATGTTAAAACTATGGGGTATGGGCTTAAACACTTCAAAATTAAAAATGTTGAAAAAATTTCAAATTGCCGTTTGTATTTTAGGTCAAACTCTGCAAAACAGTTCAATAAACATTAAAATGTAATGAAAACTTACCTGGAAATACTTCTTTAAAAAATACGTCTTGAACTCTCCAAAAAATCCATTCTGGGAATCTTGAATCTACTTTAAATTAGTTCTATAATCTTAAAAATAAATTAAACAAATCTCAAATATATACTTAACTCATCTGTGGGACAAGCTGTAACATAATCAATGCGAGTAAGTGTGAAATTTCCTGTACATATTATAGTTTTAGGGGGGTGTCCCACTTACCCCAAGTAACCCTACTTATAAAAAAGGTAGATGCTTTTTAAAAAAATTACTGCCGTACATTTTTAAATGGAAAATATGGGAATCAGTTAAAAATGCACTATACTACAAAACGCTATAAAACTTAAATGGGAAAAAATATTTAGAAATGTTTTAGAATTTTATTTCCATTTTTCTCCTATCTTTTTTATAATTTATAAAACGGAGAACCTATTTTTTTTACCCAAGATTGATTTGAACGAAGTTAAAAACATATGAATTTTACTCACTAAAAGATTTTTGTTAACAGCTTGATCATTTTAAGACTACATCAAAGATAATGTATTTGAAAAAATTGATCTTTTTCCAATCGTATCAAGTGTCAATTTTTTAATTACTTTATTTCTACTTGACAATATTTTTTAGACAAGTAAATAAATTTATTTTACCATACATCTTTCTACTGAAAATAGTTGAATCTTCAGTTCGAAAAATACGAGTAAGCCCCGAAACCAAGTTTTTTCTTGAGAAAATAAAAAAAACATGTATAAGTAATGGGATTTTTATTTTATAACAACAGAGTTTGTACTTGAAATTTAGGACCCTTTTTAGTGAACCCAGCGTAATTATTGAAAAAAAAACCAACCGTATGTTAATTCAAAAATATTTTACAGTTGAAAACGGTTTATGGACTTATTCCCTTTTTCAACCTTTTAAAATTTCTGGTGAAAAAAATCTTTATAAACACTTTAATAAACAACTAAATTATATTTCAGATTAATTCACAGCACAAAGAGAAGAAATAGAAAGGATGAGACGAATAAAATAAAAAAAAGTATTATGAAACTGAGTCATTAAGGCACTATCAATGGAGTTAGTGAATATTAATGGAGTCAAGCATTTATTGAATAAAAAGAAGGAAAAAACATTTTTAAATTAAAGTAAAATTCGACTTTAGTTAAGTTAACAGTACAAAAAATAAGAAAAGAAAGAAAAATTTACTTAAATTTTAAATTTAATAAAAAAATACAATGGATGGACATTGATTTAGCCAAATTCAAGGGACCATATCTGCCGATTGGGGGTAGCTGTTTTCTTCCTTTTGACACTCATTTGTAGAAGCATAGAAATATATTTCAGCAAAATAAGTCAAATTGCCATTTTTCCCTTTTTTAAACAGACGATTCAACTAGACCTGGGGCTTCCAACTGGTGGCCTACGAAGCTCTCTTAAAGCCACCCAAAATGTAGCTTCAGAACATTTTATGGCATACTAAAATTAAAAAAAAACTTCGGGGGAGGATCCACGAACCTTCCTATTTACCTCTCAGAATATGGAATAGCTTAAGTCGTTTTCTATGGTAAAAAATTAAAAGTGCTATCTCGAGAGGGAGATTGTATTCCCTGAGATTATCACAGAGCGTAGCAAGGGGTTATGAAAGTTTATTCCAACCTTTATCGCGAGAAGGGACCAAATGAAGTATCCAAAAATTAGGTGAAACACTATTTTTAGGGAAATTTACTATTATTTTCTTAATGAAGACCTACCCGTTTAAAAGATTGTGTGTACAGAGTAAAAAATTATACATGCTCTGAAGTTTTTGAAAATATAGTATAGTAAGGCCTTCACGATATGTAAATAACCCTCATCCCTATTCGCTGGAAAAGTTTCATATTAAACTCTCCCTCCGAAAAATTTATCACGGATGAAAAATGAGCCGGATTACTTTTAAGCCCGCCACTTGACTTTTGATTTCATTTGTGGCCCTCGAGTACTTAGAAGTTGGAAACCCCTGAAATAGAAAACAAGCTTTTTCAAAATAAATTAGAAAAACCGAGACGCGATTATCCATATAACTTTCCCAGAAACACGACAAAGCAAAAATGTAGATAATGATAAACTTGGATTCCCAACGTTCACTCATCACCATTTATTGATCACTAGTTTATTATTCTTGAACCAACCTTCCTTTTTAGATTCCTCAAAAATTGTTTCTACGGAGATATCTTAAACCACTTGCCACACAATAAAAATTCTATCTTTGTTTCAACGGAGGTATTAACTCTCTCACACCGATCCCTTGAACTGAACCACTCGTCTTTTCTCTCGAGTCTTTTTTTTATATTTTCTCTCTCTATATAAACAAAACTGATCCTAAAAAAACTAAAGAGCGTTGAAAAAAGAGCTGTGGATCTAGGAAATAATGATAAAGGATTTGATGGTTCTCAGTGGAGGCTCCTTAATCTCAGTGAAAAGGTGGCGAATCAATCAACACGAGAAGAAGGCAACTCTGGGGTTGCGAACGAGGATCAATTTTTCAAACTCGGGGGGAAAATGCTTCTTTCATTGGTTCTAAGAAATGGTTGAAATGGAGTTTTTCTAGTATTGCATTCGGTAAATCATTTGAGGAATATATTTTTAAAATTAAATTAAAAATGAAAATGATGTGTCGTGTGCAGTCATACCGTCAGGAGAAAAACTTATGTCCTCTTACAATATTGTTGCAATGAGGAAGTTGCATGATTTTTAATAATCGATTCTTAATGCAAAAATAAGCAACTATTCAAAATTTGAGACCAATCGAGAAATTTTCTGATTGCCAAAAAAATTAACAAAAATCCCTTTTTTAAATGCACACAAAAACACTAAGAGTTTGGGATGTGACGTCATCGTATGATGACCATTGTTGGAAAGCAATGGAGTTGATGGTATGATTGTTGACGTCATCGTTACTTTTTAAACAATAAACGTTTTCAGTCACGTGTTTTTTCTCCACAAAAGTGATTAAGCCCACTTAAGTGGCAAAGTGATTAATTGGGCATTATTAATAATGCCCAGAGTGGAAGCGGGCAAAGTGGTAAATTTCATTCATAAATTTATTTGAATTTATCACATTGCCCGGGCATTATTAATAATACCCAATTAATCACTTTGCCCGTAACATATATATAGATAGATGAACAAACGTTTTGTGCAAAATCAGCTTGGCTATAATTTGTCTTTGTACTTATCTTTTCAGATTTTTTTTGTCAGTTTTTCTCCTGGGGATATGACTATAGATGTGGAGATGGTGGTTATAGGAAGATATCTTACTCTGATGCATATGAACTTAAAATTATTTTTGGATGTATGAAACATGAAAAATATATTTTAACCCTACAATGCATGATTTTTTAAATTCACTTGAAAATCATTTATGTGACTTCTATTATGGTGTACATTAGTAAAAAAATACTAAAAAAATTTAATTTAATTTTTTTCTACTTTTTATTGGCAAAAAACTTTGTCCTTGTGAAATTAATTTGTGTCTCTTGTGAAATTAATTGTGAAGTGAAATAAAACCAAATGCTCTAAAAATATAAAAAAACAACTTATCTTTTCAAAACATTTTTTGTTCAAGCTGAAAATTTTTTTTATTTTAATTTATATGGTCCTTTTATTTTGGCGTTTTCTGTGTCTTGACTTTCGTTTCACTAGCTACTAACAAATGTCTCAAAATAGTACCCCTGCTGTGATCTACTGGCGATCTAAAGTGCTAATACAATGAAATGTTATATCTATTGTACTTATTGCATGGTGTTGCCGTTTGGAAATGAAAGTTCGAGTAGGAAACGGGGAAAAATGTCGTGTTGCCAAATGGCATCAGTATGCACTGTAGGGTTAAGATTTAGGCTACAGTCATTTATCTTGTGGGAGGCGAGAGATTCCTTTCAGCGATTAAGTTTAGTGATCTCGTTTTATGGACATTGTTGTAACCCGTCTGTATTTGGGATTAGTTTTATAAATTTCGAACCCAAATTTTTTTTGTTCTTCAGGTTTTCAGTACTTTCTTATCGGTCTGTTACCTATTCCAAATTCCACCTTCAGAATTTTAAGTCACTCCTTTCCCTTTATGAACTCTGCTCTCAAAACAAACGATTCGAAATCCAATTTTGGAAATTGCGTTGCCACATATCGGGAACAAAATTAGATTCCCTTTTTCCTTTTGTGCAAGAGTTTTCTTTCTTCGGAATGGCAATGGCAACCTGCGTATGTCGGACACGTCTTCTCTCTTGTTGCCATTAACGTCTTCTGGCGCGACTTCACTTCACTTTAATCATTACCCCACTCGCCCCTCTTTTGTTGCAGTGTGTACTTAAGACAAATTACTCGTTGTCGAGAAATAGTTGCATTAAGTTTCAAGGAACTGAATTGATTTGATTAACATAGCCGATACGAGTAGTTTCTTAATGGACGCTGAAAACTTGAATGGGTAATACTGCGTTGGATTCTTTAGACTTGTCCGATTTTGTTTGGAGATGGAAGGAAAATATTTTCCCAGACATATCGGACATTGAATGAAGAAACTAATTTCAAGCTGGTGTCTCTTTTATTGTAAAAATTCTTTATTGTGAAAATGTATTTACCGTTGCTTGACACACTATTGATGCCTGATATTAAAAAGGATTAAATTAATTTTAAATTACAAAAGACATAAATGGGGTAAATTTCTGAAGAAGTTTCTGAAAAAACTATCATCTGACTTTTAAAACATATATTGAACTAAAGTACTTTCAACATTCTAATTAAAAAATGTTAAGATCTTTTATCAAATCCTGAATGCTATGAGTAATCAATACTCCTGTTTTCAAATAAACTTTTTAATTCTGACAATCAAGATAAAATGGAGTTTAGGTGCGGGATAGGTGGGAAATATAATCTTATGTTTTGCATGTGAGATTTTTTTGTGGAAAAGCAATTTTTCGTGTGGACTAACTATATCTCGTCTGGACTAAATTGGAGCTTCAGTTAAATTTTTTGTAAGTGAGCTTGCTATGGCTAAGATTAAATAACTACAAGTCTAAGTGCTCTAGAGGTAACTTCTAACAGAGAACTGAACAAAGCTCGTTGGCGTTCTGGTTCAAATAAAACAAGTTAAACTACGGTTTAAGACATTTCGCGTTGTTTAAGAAAGTAGCTTTAATTAAATTTTCAGCGTATGTCGTGTTTTTAATCTAAAACTTAACCACTTTTCTTTATTAAAAAACCCAAAGTGACTTAGAAAACTGAAACATCTCTAAAATCCAGGTCATGAACCGCTTATTAAATAAAAAGCGCTTTTAAATTCTAAGTTTTGGATAGAACTTTCACCTTAAGCTCTGATATCCAAGTTTCACTATATTACAGTAAAGCACCGTTTATACGTCTCTCATTTATACGTCTTTTACATTTATACGTCGTTTTCGCTAAGTCCCAATACATTCAAATAATCAATATTGTTTTCAATTATACGTCTTTTCATTTATACGCCGTTTTACGTCGGTCCATTGAAAGACGTATAAACGGTGCTTTACTGTAATATTATTCCAATCAGTAGCGATTTCAGGATTTTGTCTAGGGGGCTGAGGTACCCAAAACATGTACGCTGCCATGACTTTCTCGTTTTAAAAGAAGTAAATTTTCAAACATTTAAAGGGTTTTCTGAAAGTAATATAAATTCCCTGATTTCATGTAAAAAAGTCGAAAGTTTTTTTTGAAGGAATTTAGATAGGGTGGGTTGGGGTAAAATGGGTCAATTTTGTGTACTTTCACGTTCTAAGTTTTATTTCATCACAACTATTACTTTTTAAGGATTTCTTTCAATTGGATCTTGACATTACAATCCTTCAGAACATTTTCATTTAATTTTATCAAATATTTTTTAGTTATAAGTTGGTTAAATTTAGCATCAAAATAATGACCTATTTTACCCCAACGTGGGGTAAAATGGGTCTCATTGCAAAAAGATGTTAAAAATATATATTTATTACTAAATACACATGAAAATAAGAAAAAAGGCAATCGGTTAAGCCATTTTTATCTGAAAAGTTTGTTTTAAGTTGTACTTTAATGGAATTGTAAACGTCTGAAGTTAATGGACATTGTTCAAATGTAGTAATTAAAACACTTCATTTGGAGAAAAAAAACTTGAGTAGTGGAAAAAAGGGCATTCTGAAACAGCGGGTGTGCAGGCGGGTGTGCAGGGGCGTGGCTTGTAGGGGGCGTGATCAGTGACGTCACCGGAAGGGGGCGTGGTTACCTATTGACTCAGTTAATTATCCTTATTAATTACCCCTAATTACCCTAATTAATTACCCATAATTAGCTAATTATCCCTAATTGAATTATTTTTTACCCAAATTAACGAAGATATTAACCATTTAAATGCGGATTCTAAAACAGGCGGGTGTGCTGACGGGTGTGAAAGCGGGTGTGCAGACTAATTAACGAAGATATTATCCCTTTGAACGCGAATTCTAAAACAGGCGGGTGTGCTGACGGGTGTGAAGGCGGGTGTGCAGACTAATTAACGAAGATATTATCCCGCTGAATGCGAATTCTAAAACAGGCGGGTGTGCTGACGGGTGTGAAGGCGGGTGTGCAGACTAATTAACGAAGATATTATCCCTTTGAATGCGAATTCTAAAACAGGCGGGTGTGCTGACGGGTGTGAAGGCGGGTGTGCAGACTAATTAACGAAGATATTATCCCGCTGAATGCGAATTCTAAAACAGGCGGGTGTGCTGACGGGTGTGAAAGCGGGTGTGCAGACTAATTAACGAAGATATTATCCCGCTGAATGCGAATTCTAAAACAGGCGGGTGTGCTGACGGGTGTGAAGGCGGGTGTGCTGACGGGTGTGAAGGCGGGTGTGCAGACTAATTAACGAAGATAATATCCCTTTGAATGCGAATTCTAAAACAGGCGGGTGTGCTGACGGGTGTGAAAGAGGGTGTGCAGACTAATTAACGAAGATATTAACCCTTTGAATGCGATTTCTGAAACAGGCGGGTGTGCTGACAGGTGTGGAAGCGGGTGTGCAGGCTAATTAACGAATATATTAACCCTGTGAATGCAGTTTCTAAAATAGCGGGTGTGCAGGGGGCGTGGCTTGTAGGGGACGTGTTTACCTTTTGCTTCAATTACCTTAATTGTCAATAATTACTTAATTACACCCTATTTACTTAATTAACTTAATTAATTATCCGTAATTGGATGATTTATGACCCTAATTAACGAAGACATTAACCCTTTGAATACTAAATTCAGGACTTGTACTTTTTTTTTTAGCTTTTTCGTTAACCCTTTGAATACTAAATTCGGGACTTGTACTTTTCCAACTATTTTTTAACCCTTTGATTACTTATTTCCATAGTGATACCGCAATAATTCTTAACCCTTTGATGACTAATTTCGGGACTTATACTTTTTCAGACTTTTTTTTAACCCTTTGATACTTATTTCCACAGTGGTGTAGCAATAATTCTTATCTCTTTGATTACTAATTTCCATAGTGATGCAGCAATAATTCTTAACCCTTTAGTCACTAATTTCGGAACTTGTATTTCAGACTAATTTTTGACCCTTTAGTCACAAATTTCCATAGTGGTGCAGCAATAATTCTTTAACCCTTTGAATACTAAATTCGGTGGTGGTGGAGTGAAAGGGAGTTGAGACAATGTTTTTGGACTTGTAATTTTTTCAATGTATTCGAATAAAAGCTAAAGAAAAAATTCTTTATTGAAAAAGCGAAAACGGATAAAAAGGTTTTAACAAAAAAAAATGCTAAATTTCCAGTTAACGTCTAAAAGTTACTAACATCCAAGTTTTTTCATAAGCTTGAGAAAACTGGCTTGAACTACAGTGAAACTCATACCACTTTAACATTCAAATTCAAGGATATGGATGCAAACAAACAAGGCGATTTTGATTAAAATTTTCAATCGATGAATAAAAACATAATACAATTTTCCAATGAAATTTATTTTAACTTATAAAAATAACAATCTTTGACGAAATCACCCTGCGACAAAGAGGACAAACATTTAAATTTTCCACACATTTTCTACAAGCAACAAGGTGTCCACAAGGTTGAAATACAACATTCATTTCTAGATTCATACATATTTTACATAAAAATGAATTCCTAACTGTAATTTTACATTTATTATTATCAAGGTGTGTATTTTTAGAGATTTCGATTCCAACACGATCTTTCCCTTTTTCTAACGAAACAGTAGTCTTTGAAACACTTATCTTTTCCACTACTTGCTTTTGAGACGTTTTACACACTCCATGACAATAATTTTCCTTTCTTCTCACTATAAATTGAATATATTTACAATCAAAGAAAAACTTTCTATGCTCAACCAACGGATCATCATCATTCTCCCAATTTCCCAATAAACCACCACAAGTAAAACAAACAACTATATCGTCAACACCGGAATAATATAATCCAGACTCTACCATGTCCTTAACATCGGGTTTATCTTCAGACCAATCTTTAAAAGTCTCAAGACGTTTTTCAAAGTCCAACATATTAGGATGTTTTGAGACAATATCTTTTAATTGTTCAGGTGTTTTAGCTGGTTTAGACTTATCTTCTAGATGCACGATTGGTATGTTTTGAGAATCAGATATTAGAAATGAGCATTTCGGGGATTTTCTCATGTGCTCTCTTATCGGCTTTTGTCCTCTAACCCAGTCACGGATAATAACTCGACAAAATGCACACTGTACTTCATCTTGGAATTTCAAGTAAAAAAACCCAGCTGCTGCTAGGTCAGCTGATTTGATATACGATAGAGGCCAAACTTCAGAAAAAGAAATCATTCTATTAGCTTCATATCTCATTACTTCACAGATTTTTTCAACAGTTTCAGAATTGTTAAGTACATATTCTTTTCCATGAATGTCTAACATTTCATTCATTTTAACAAAGCTTCTATTTTCTTCGTTTTACGTGTTCTAAACACTATTTATACCCTTTGGAATTAATAACGAGTGTACAATCAATTTACATATTTTATATGTTCATGTAAAAGAAAAACTTTATTAAAATTAAAACTTATCAATTTTACAATAAAAAACTTAGTCACATAATGAAATTAAAACTTTGTTCTAAATAAACTATAGAAAATGAAGTATTTTTTACACGAAATAAAATTCTAAAACTAAAACTTTGCTAGAATAAAGATAAACACAGAAAAATATCTGAATATTTTGCTAAAAAATAATGGTCAGTACAGAAAAATAACTAAGAACTTTGCTAGAATAAAGATAAACACAGAAAAATATATGATAACTTTGCTAAAAATAATGACCATTACAGAAAAATAACTAAAAACTTTGAAAAAATTTTAAAAACATAAAAATATTAAAAGGAAAAAAACTTTGATACCGAAATATAACTAAAAAACTTTGTTTGAAATGAAGTAGAAAACGAAAATTTTATAAAAGGAATGAAAACTTATAAAACCAAAAGCTGTTGGAAAAAAATTAAGATGAACACAGAAAAATAACTGAAAACTTTATCAAATAAAGACGAAAACCTAAAAATATTTACGACTTGAAATCTTACACTTATGAAAACCTAGACAAAAGTTAAATGTATCACAAGAACTAACCCCCAAAATTAAAAACTTTGTAAAAAAGGAGAAAAGTACCCCTCAAAATATTTCATGAACTTCAAACTTAAAACTTTTTAAGATCTATAAAGAATATATCAAGTAACTTAAACTTTGATAAAAATAGAGATGAAAGCATGAAAATATTACAAGTCAAAATTCAGAAAATATATGACACTAAAACTTTTGTTAGAAAAGAAGAGGAAAAATGTAAAAAAAATATCACAACTTGAAATCTTACACTTATGAAAACTTAGACAAAAGTTAAATGTATCACAAGAAATAAACACCTAGATTAAAAACTTTTTTAAAAGAAGGAGAAAAGCACCCCTCAAAATATTTCATGAACTTCAAACTTTTTAAGATCTATAAAAAAATATTACAAGTAATTTAAACTTTGATAAAAATAGAGATGAAAGCATAAACATATTACAAGTCAAAATTCAGACAAAATATATAAAACTAAAAATTTGGATTGAAAAGGAGAGGAAAAAAGTAAAAAAATATTACGGGAAATGAAAATGTAACAATTTGGAAACTTAGACATAAAATTAAAAAAAAATATTATGAAGGGAGAACTTAAATATATTACAAGAAATAAACACCTGCACTAAAAATTTTGTTAAAAAATGGGGGAAACAACCTAAAAAATATTTCAAGAATTAAACTTAGAAACTGTTGAAATAAAACTTTGATAAAAGTATGGATGAAAACACAAAAATATTACAAAAGTGTAGACACTTTATGAAACTAAAAATTTTATTAGAAATGGAGAGGGAGAATGTAAAAATATTACGAGAGATGAAGACTTAGGCACTTACTTGAAAATTTTACGACTTGAAATCCTACACTTACAAAACTTAGACACATGAATTTATAAAAACTTACGAAGGGAAAACTTAAATGTATTACAAGAAATAAACACCTAGATTAAAAAAAACTTTGAAAAAAAAGGAGAAAAACACCTAAAAAATATCTCAACTACAAACTTAGAAACTGTTGAAATAAAACTTTGATAAAAATACAGATGTAAACATAAAAATTTAGAAACTAAAAATTGTTTTAGAAACGGAGATGAAAATTTAGTCCCTTGAAATTGTAACAACTTGGAAACTTAGACCTGTAATTCTAAAAAAAACTTATGAAGAGAAAACTTAAATGTATTACAAGATATAAACACCTAGACTGAAAACTTTGTTACAAATGGGAGAAAACCAACCTAAAAATATTACGAGAACTGAAACTTAGAAACTGTTAAAATAATACATTGATTCAAAAATACAGATGGAAACACAAAAATATTACGCGAAGTAAAATTTAGACACTATACGAATCTAAAAATTTTGATAGAAATAGAGAGAAAAAAATGTAAAAATATTACAGGAAATGAAAATTTAGACACTTTCTTGAAAACTTACACTGATGAAAACTTAGACATGAAACTATAAAACTTAATAAGTGAAATCTTAAATATATTACAAGAAATAAACACCTAGACTAAAAACTTTGTTTAAAAAAAGGAAGAAAACCTTAAAGATTTTTAGATTTATTAAACTTAGAAACTAAAAAACTTAAAACTTTGTTAAAATACAGATGAAAACTTAATATTATAACAAGACACAAAATTCTTGAACATTATGAAAAAATTGAAAACTGTGCCGGAAATAAAACAGTCGCTGAAAAATAATTAGGAACTTATATAAAAATACAGGTGAAAACACAAAACTAATACAAGAAATATAAACTTGCATTAAAAACTAAAATATTGTAAAGATATAAAGACAAAATCCTAAAAATGTTTCAAGAAATATAAACTTAGAAACTATAAACTAAAAACTTTATGAAAAATAAAGGAGAAAGTACAAAAACATTACAAGAAAATAAAAATTTAGACACTATATGAAACCAAAAACTTAAAAGGAATATAAAATTTTAAAATATTACAAGAAATAAACACCTCTACTCTATAAACTAAAATATTTGCTAATTATTAAAAAAATCTAAAATAATTTCAAGAAATTTAAAGGTAGACACTATATAAAACAAAATGTTAGAAATGAATTGTAAACTTAAAAAATATCACAAGAAATACTCTATCAAACTTAAAACTTTGTTAAAATTTAAGAAAGCAAACAGATATATTACGAGAAATAAGAAACTTACGGCATTATAGGAAACAAAAAAACACTTTTAGAAATGGAAAGAAAGAACATGAACGTATTACTAGGTTTAAAAACTGTAAATCTAAAAACTTGACAATAATAAAAACCTAAAAATATATTAGGAACTATGAAACTAATATCTTTTTAGAAGATTTTAAAAGACTAAAATTATTTAAAAAATAATAATTTCCTTAACCCTATAAAACTAAAAACTTCATTGAAAAAGATGAAAACCTAAAAAAATTCCAACAAATATAAACTGAGACACTATATAATGCGAAAACTTTGGTATAAAGGAAATGAGAAACGAAAAAAATATCACAAGAAATGCTTAAACATGATAAACTAAAAACTTTGTTAGAAATGAAAAGGAAAACGTAAAATATTATGAGAATTAAAAACTTAAACATCATTAAGCATGAAATTTTGTAAAAGAAGAAAACCTTAAAATATTACAATAAAATGTAACAACAAACTTTGTTAAAAAATGAGAACCTAAAATATTTTAAGACTTATAAACTTCTACACAATATAAAAAAAAATTGTTGAAAATGAAGAGGAAAGCGTTAAAATATTAGAAATAATGAAAAACGTTATAACAAGAAATAAAATTATAAAACTAAAACTTTGCTAAAATAAAGATAAATACAGAAAAATATCTGAAAACTTTGCTAAAAATAAAGACCATTACAGAAAAATAACTAAGAACTTGGCTAGAATAAAGATAAACACAGAAAAATATCTGAAAACTTTGCTAAAAAAAGACCATTACAGAAAAACAACTTAGTAATATCTTTGAAAAAATTAAGGTAGAAACATAAAAATATTACAAGAACTTAGATACAGACTAAAAAACTTTGCTTTAAATTAAGTAGAAAACGAAAAATTTTATAAGAAATGAAAACTTATATTTTATAAAACCAAAAACTGTTGAAAAAATTTAATCGAACACAGAAAAATAACTGCAAACTTTATAAAATAAAGACGAAAACCTAAAAAATATTACATTTAAAAAATTAGACACAGTATGAAACTACAAAAACCAAAAAATATTACAATAAAAACTTAGACACAGTATGAAACTAAAAACCCTGATAAAAATAAAATCTTTGAAACTGTAAAACTGAAAGATTTGTTAAAAAATAAAGACAAATATATACACAGAAAAATAATCAAAAACTTTGTTAACTATAAAACGAATACAGAAAAGCATTACCAGAAATAAAAAGTTAAGACACCATAAAACTAAAAATAGCTGAAAAAATAAAGACGAACACAAAATTAACTCAAAACTTCGTAAAAAATTACAATAACAAAACTTAGGCAAAGTGAATGAAACTTAAAACTTTGTTAGAAATGAAAAAAATTACAAGAAATAATTACTTAAGCACTATAAAACTAAAATTTCCGTAAAGAAAAAGGTGAACACCTAAAATAAAACCATGCTTTTTTATTAGAAGACTTCGGTAAGTCCACCCTCTCCTTCCTTGGGATTTGTTTTTAAATTATGAAAATAATGTGGGCTTCTTTTAAATAGTTTCAACAGCCCACCCATTTTCATAATTTAAAAACAAATCCCAAGGAAGGAGAGGGTGAACTTACCGAAGTCTTCTAATAAAAAAGCATGGTTTTATTTTAGGTGTTCACCTTTTTCTTTACGGAAATTTTAGTTTTATAGTGCTTAAGTAATTATTTCTTGTAATTTTTTTCATTTCTAACAAAGTTTTAAGTTTCATTCACTTTGCCTAAGTTTTGTTATTGTAATTTTTTACGAAGTTTTGAGTTAATTTTGTGTTCGTCTTTATTTTTTCAGCAATTTTTAGTTTTATGGTGTCTTAACTTTTTATTTCTGGTAATGCTTTTCTGTATTCGTTTTATAGTTAACAAAGTTTTTGATTATTTTTCTGTGTATATATTTGTCTTTATTTTTTAACAAATCTTTCAGTTTTACAGTTTCAAAGATTTTATTTTTATCAGGGTTTTTAGTTTCATACTGTGTCTAAGTTTTTATTGTAATATTTTTTGGTTTTTGTAGTTTCATACTGTGTCTAATTTTTTAAATGTAATATTTTTTAGGTTTTCGTCTTTATTTTATAAAGTTTGCAGTTATTTTTCTGTGTTCGATTAAATTTTTTCAACAGTTTTTGGTTTTATAAAATATAAGTTTTCATTTCTATAAAATTTTTCGTTTTCTACTTAATTTAAAGCAAAGTTTTTTAGTCTGTATCTAAGTTCTTGTAATATTTTTATGTTTCTACCTTAATTTTTTCAAAGATATTACTAAGTTGTTTTTCTGTAATGGTCTTTTTTTAGCAAAGTTTTCAGATATTTTTCTGTGTTTATCTTTATTCTAGCCAAGTTCTTAGTTATTTTTCTGTAATGGTCTTTATTTTTAGCAAAGTTTTCAGATATTTTTCTGTATTTATCTTTATTTTAGCAAAGTTTTAGTTTTATAATTTTATTTCTTGTTATAACGTTTTTCATTATTTCTAATATTTTAACGCTTTCCTCTTCATTTTCAACAATTTTTTTTATATTGTGTAGAAGTTTATAAGTCTTAAAATATTTTAGGTTCTCATTTTTTAACAAAGTTTGTTGTTACATTTTATTGTAATATTTTAAGGTTTTCTTCTTTTACAAAATTTCATGCTTAATGATGTTTAAGTTTTTAATTCTCATAATATTTTACGTTTTCCTTTTCATTTCTAACAAAGTTTTTAGTTTATCATGTTTAAGCATTTCTTGTGATATTTTTTTCGTTTCTCATTTCCTTTATACCAAAGTTTTCGCATTATATAGTGTCTCAGTTTATATTTGTTGGAATTTTTTTAGGTTTTCATCTTTTTCAATGAAGTTTTTAGTTTTATAGGGTTAAGGAAATTATTATTTTTTAAATAATTTTAGTCTTTTAAAATCTTCTAAAAAGATATTAGTTTCATAGTTCCTAATATATTTTTAGGTTTTTATTATTGTCAAGTTTTTAGATTTACAGTTTTTAAACCTAGTAATACGTTCATGTTCTTTCTTTCCATTTCTAAAAGTGTTTTTTTGTTTCCTATAATGCCGTAAGTTTCTTATTTCTCGTAATATATCTGTTTGCTTTCTTAAATTTTAACAAAGTTTTAAGTTTGATAGAGTATTTCTTGTGATATTTTTTAAGTTTACAATTCATTTCTAACATTTTGTTTTATATAGTGTCTACCTTTAAATTTCTTGAAATTATTTTAGATTTTTTTAATAATTAGCAAATATTTTAGTTTATAGAGTAGAGGTGTTTATTTCTTGTAATATTTTAAAATTTTATATTCCTTTTAAGTTTTTGGTTTCATATAGTGTCTAAATTTTTATTTTCTTGTAATGTTTTTGTACTTTCTCCTTTATTTTTCATAAAGTTTTTAGTTTATAGTTTCTAAGTTTATATTTCTTGAAACATTTTTAGGATTTTGTCTTTATATCTTTACAATATTTTAGTTTTTAATGCAAGTTTATATTTCTTGTATTAGTTTTGTGTTTTCACCTGTATTTTTATATAAGTTCCTAATTATTTTTCAGCGACTGTTTTATTTCCGGCACAGTTTTCAATTTTTTCATAATGTTCAAGAATTTTGTGTCTTGTTATAATATTAAGTTTTCATCTGTATTTTAACAAAGTTTTAAGTTTTTTAGTTTCTAAGTTTAATAAATCTAAAAATCTTTAAGGTTTTCTTCCTTTTTTTAAACAAAGTTTTTAGTCTAGGTGTTTATTTCTTGTAATATATTTAAGATTTCACTTATTAAGTTTTATAGTTTCATGTCTAAGTTTTCATCAGTGTAAGTTTTCAAGAAAGTGTCTAAATTTTCATTTCCTGTAATATTTTTACATTTTTTTCTCTCTATTTCTATCAAAATTTTTAGATTCGTATAGTGTCTAAATTTTACTTCGCGTAATATTTTTGTGTTTCCATCTGTATTTTTGAATCAATGTATTATTTTAACAGTTTCTAAGTTTCAGTTCTCGTAATATTTTTAGGTTGGTTTTCTCCCATTTGTAACAAAGTTTTCAGTCTAGGTGTTTATATCTTGTAATACATTTAAGTTTTCTCTTCATAAGTTTTTTTTAGAATTACAGGTCTAAGTTTCCAAGTTGTTACAATTTCAAGGGACTAAATTTTCATCTCCGTTTCTAAAACAATTTTTAGTTTCTAAATTTTTATGTTTACATCTGTATTTTTATCAAAGTTTTATTTCAACAGTTTCTAAGTTTGTAGTTGAGATATTTTTTAGGTGTTTTTCTCCTTTTTTTTCAAAGTTTTTTTTAATCTAGGTGTTTATTTCTTGTAATACATTTAAGTTTTCCCTTCGTAAGTTTTTATAAATTCATGTGTCTAAGTTTTGTAAGTGTAGGATTTCAAGTCGTAAAATTTTCAAGTAAGTGCCTAAGTCTTCATCTCTCGTAATATTTTTACATTCTCCCTCTCCATTTCTAATAAAATTTTTAGTTTCATAAAGTGTCTACACTTTTGTAATATTTTTGTGTTTTCATCCATACTTTTATCAAAGTTTTATTTCAACAGTTTCTAAGTTTAATTCTTGAAATATTTTTTAGGTTGTTTCCCCCATTTTTTAACAAAATTTTTAGTGCAGGTGTTTATTTCTTGTAATATATTTAAGTTCTCCCTTCATAATATTTTTTTTTAATTTTATGTCTAAGTTTCCAAATTGTTACATTTTCATTTCCCGTAATATTTTTTTACTTTTTTCCTCTCCTTTTCAATCCAAATTTTTAGTTTTATATATTTTGTCTGAATTTTGACTTGTAATATGTTTATGCTTTCATCTCTATTTTTATCAAAGTTTAAATTACTTGTAATATTTTTTTATAGATCTTAAAAAGTTTGAAGTTCATGAAATATTTTGAGGGGTGCTTTTCTCCTTCTTTTAAAAAAGTTTTTAATCTAGGTGTTTATTTCTTGTGATACATTTAACTTTTGTCTAAGTTTTCATAAGTGTAAGATTTCAAGTTGTGATATTTTTTTTACATTTTTCCTCTTCTTTTCTAACAAAAGTTTTAGTGTCATATATTTTCTGAATTTTGACTTGTAATATTTTCATGCTTTCATCTCTATTTTTATCAAAGTTTAAGTTACTTGATATATTCTTTATAGATCTTAAAAAGTTTTAAGTTTGAAGTTCATGAAATATTTTGAGGGGTACTTTTCTCCTTTTTTACAAAGTTTTTAATTTTGGGGGTTAGTTCTTGTGATACATTTAACTTTTGTCTAGGTTTTCATAAGTGTAAGATTTCAAGTCGTAAATATTTTTAGGTTTTCGTCTTTATTTGATAAAGTTTTCAGTTATTTTTCTGTGTTCATCTTAATTTTTTTCCAACAGCTTTTGGTTTTATAAGTTTTCATTCCTTTTATAAAATTTTCGTTTTCTACTTCATTTCAAACAAAGTTTTTTAGTTATATTTCGGTATCAAAGTTTTTTTCCTTTTAATATTTTTATGTTTTTAAAATTTTTTCAAAGTTTTTAGTTATTTTTCTGTAATGGTCATTATTTTTAGCAAAGTTATCATATATTTTTCTGTGTTTATCTTTATTCTAGCAAAGTTCTTAGTTATTTTTCTGTACTGACCATTATTTTTTAGCAAAATATTCAGATATTTTTCTGTGTTTATCTTTATTCTAGCAAAGTTTTAGTTTTAGAATTTTATTTCGTGTAAAAAATACTTCATTTTCTATAGTTTATTTAGAACAAAGTTTTAATTTCATTATGTGACTAAGTTTTTTATTGTAAAATTGATAAGTTTTAATTTTAATAAAGTTTTTCTTTTACATGAACATATAAAATATGTAAATTGATTGTACACTCGTTATTAATTCCAAAGGGTATAAATAGTGTTTAGAACACGTAAAACGAAGAAAATAGAAGCTTTGTTAAAATGAATGAAATGTTAGACATTCATGGAAAAGAATATGTACTAAACAATTCTGAAACTGTTGAAAAAATCTGTGAAGTAATGAGATATGAAGCTAATAGAATGATTTCTTTTTCTGAAGTTTGGCCTCTATCGTATATCAAATCAGCTGACCTAGCAGCAGCTGGGTTTTTTTACTTGAAATTCCAAGATGAAGTACAGTGTGCATTTTGTCGAGTTATTATCCGTGACTGGGTTAGAGGACAAAAGCCGATAAGAGAGCACATGAGAAAATCCCCGAAATGCTCATTTCTAATATCTGATTCTCAAAACATACCAATCGTGCATCTAGAAGATAAGTCTAAACCAGCTAAAACACCTGAACAATTAAAAGATATTGTCTCAAAACATCCTAATATGTTGGACTTTGAAAAACGTCTTGAGACTTTTAAAGATTGGTCTGAAGATAAACCCGATGTTAAGGACATGGTAGAGTCTGGATTATATTATTCCGGTGTTGACGATATAGTTGTTTGTTTTACTTGTGGTGGTTTATTGGGAAATTGGGAGAATGATGATGATCCGTTGGTTGAGCATAGAAAGTTTTTCTCTGATTGTAAATATATTCAATTTATAGTGAGAAGAAAGGAAAATTATTGTCATGGAGTGTGTAAAACGTCTCAAAAGCAAGTAGTGGAAAAGATAAGTGTTTCAAAGACTACTGTTTCGTTAGAAAAAGGGAAAGATCGTGTTGGAATCGAAATCTCTAAAAATACACACCTTGATAATAATAAATGTAAAATTACAGTTAGGAATTCATTTTTATGTAAAATATGTATGAATCTAGAAATGAATGTTGTATTTCAACCTTGTGGACACCTTGTTGCTTGTAGAAAATGTGTGGAAAATTTAAATGTTTGTCCTCTTTGTCGCAGGGTGATTTCGTCAAAGATTGTTATTTTTATAAGTTAAAATAAATTTCATTGGAAAATTGTATTATGTTTTTATTCATCGATTGAAAATTTTAATCAAAATCGCCTTGTTTGTTTGCATCCATATCCTTGAATTTGAATGTTAAAGTGGTATGAGTTTCACTGTAGTTCAAGCCAGTTTTCTCAAGCTTATGAAAAAACTTGGATGTTAGTAACTTTTAGACGTTAACTGGAAATTTAGCATTTTTTTTTGTTAAAACCTTTTTATCCGTTTTCGCTTTTTCAATAAAGAATTTTTTCTTTAGCTTTTATTCGAATACATTGAAAAAATTACAAGTCCAAAAACATTGTCTCAACTCCCTTTCGCTCCACCACCACCGAATTTAGTATTCAAAGGGTTAAAGAATTATTGCTGCACCACTATGGAAATTTGTGACTAAAGGGTCAAAAATTAGTCTGAAATACAAGTTCCGAAATTAGTGACTAAAGGGTTAAGAATTATTGCTGCATCACTATGGAAATTAGTAATCAAAGAGATAAGAATTATTGCTACACCACTGTGGAAATAAGTATCAAAGGGTTAAAAAAAAGTCTGAAAAAGTATAAGTCCCGAAATTAGTCATCAAAGGGTTAAGAATTATTGCGGTATCACTATGGAAATAAGTAATCAAAGGGTTAAAAAATAGTTGGAAAAGTACAAGTCCCGAATTTAGTATTCAAAGGGTTAACGAAAAAGCTAAAAAAAAAAGTACAAGTCCTGAATTTAGTATTCAAAGGGTTAATGTCTTCGTTAATTAGGGTCATAAATCATCCAATTACGGATAATTAATTAAGTTAATTAAGTAAATAGGGTGTAATTAAGTAATTATTGACAATTAAGGTAATTGAAGCAAAAGGTAAACACGTCCCCTACAAGCCACGCCCCCTGCACACCCGCTATTTTAGAAACTGCATTCACAGGGTTAATATATTCGTTAATTAGCCTGCACACCCGCTTCCACACCTGTCAGCACACCCGCCTGTTTCAGAAATCGCATTCAAAGGGTTAATATCTTCGTTAATTAGTCTGCACACCCTCTTTCACACCCGTCAGCACACCCGCCTGTTTTAGAATTCGCATTCAAAGGGATATTATCTTCGTTAATTAGTCTGCACACCCGCCTTCACACCCGTCAGCACACCCGCCTTCACACCCGTCAGCACACCCGCCTGTTTTAGAATTCGCATTCAGCGGGATAATATCTTCGTTAATTAGTCTGCACACCCGCTTTCACACCCGTCAGCACACCCGCCTGTTTTAGAATTCGCATTCAGCGGGATAATATCTTCGTTAATTAGTCTGCACACCCGCCTTCACACCCGTCAGCACACCCGCCTGTTTTAGAATTCGCATTCAAAGGGATAATATCTTCGTTAATTAGTCTGCACACCCGCCTTCACACCCGTCAGCACACCCGCCTGTTTTAGAATTCGCATTCAGCGGGATAATATCTTCGTTAATTAGTCTGCACACCCGCCTTCACACCCGTCAGCACACCCGCCTGTTTTAGAATTCGCGTTCAAAGGGATAATATCTTCGTTAATTAGTCTGCACACCCGCCTTCACACCCGTCAGCACACCCGCCTGTTTTAGAATCCGCATTTAAATGGTTAATATCTTCGTTAATTTGGGTAAAAAATAATTCAATTAGGGATAATTAGCTAATTATGGGTAATTAATTAGGGTAATTAGGGGTAATTAATAAGGATAATTAACTGAGTCAATAGGTAACCACGCCCCCTTCCGGTGACGTCACTGATCACGCCCCCTACAAGCCACGCCCCTGCACACCCGCCTGCACACCCGCTGTTTCAGAATGCCCTTTTTTCCACTACTAACTTGTTTGACAGTTCAATGTATATTTGAAGGAAATAAGTTAAAAACATTGTTTTTACTTAATACCATAGAGTTAGTACAAATATAGAGACAGCTTACTCTTCTCGGTAAGGCAACCCTGCATGTCGAAAAGAGTCGGACCTGTGTGAGTGGCGGAAGTAAATTTTTAACATGGGAGCTCCCGTAGGCAGGTGGAATTTGAGGTATAAAAACTGCTCTTCTTCCCAGAAAAATTATGAAAAAATGAAACCGACAATTTGAAACTCGAGAAAAAGCAATGACGAATCGTTCAGTGAAGAAAAAATTCCCTATCTCAATTAGTTTTTTACCTGTAATTATTTTAAATTCCGTGGATTCGGAAAAAACAATTTTAAACTGTATTTTTATAAGGTTGCGGGGGGAATTTCTTTAAAAAAAGCTTCACACTATATAATATGAACCCTCCTGATTCGATACGAGTCAAACAAGTATTTAAGGGAGAAAATTGCTGATTTAGTGGTCGAGGTAGGAACTGGAAGTTGGCAGAGCTTGGCGCTTGGCGGTATGAGCTTGGCGGGCGTTTTTGCCGTAGTTTCTTTACGAGTGAAGCCACGCGAAAAACCGAAAACGCCAAAAAAGGGATTTAGTGGCCAAGTTGGTTAAAAAAGTCAAGTGTGAGTGGCAGAGCGAAACCGGGAGACCGGTCACGCTTAGAACAGCGGAACAGATTAGTCCAGGCAATCTGTAACTTAACCGGTAAAAAATTGATACATTTAGTTTTTCAACGGTTTTCACTTGGGAATGACCTAAATACTAACATACTAAAAATCGGACAAAATCGGTTCACGGGAAGTTTAATTTTTTTTTAATTTTTAAAAAATGGCTGAAAAAAATTTTTAAAAAATCAAATTATAGTAATCGAGACTTATTATACATGTTTATAGGCTATTTTTCAGTGCTGAATACGAATATACCATTTAAATTTTTAAAAATTCAAAATTTCAATTTTTAAAAATTAATTCAAAATTTGGAAAGTCGAAAAAATTAAAACATCGCTCAAAACCACAAAATTATAGCAAAAGAAGTAATTTAAACGGTTTTCTATTAGAAATGACTTGATTAATAACATACTAAAACTGGAAGAAAATCGGACAATAAAAAGTTAAATTTTTTTCAAATTTTCAATTTTTTTGGCCTCAAAAATCGACCTTTTAAAAAATTCTTGTAAAATACGTTTGAGGCATTTTCCAAGGTCATTTTTTCATGGATGTTTTAGGTATATACCTCTATAACCTAAAACTATGGAAAAATTGAAGCATAAAAAACAAAATTATAAAGAAAAGTGCTTCAATTTTTCCATAGTAAATTTAAATTTTATTGAAAAGTTGGCTTGATATTCGTAAACAGCACTAAAATATAGCCTAGAGACATGTATCACATGCATATACTACAAAATTTAAAAATTTTAAAAATTTAAAATTTTTAAATTAATTTAAATTTAAATTTTTTGAAAGATAATTTGTCTTTTTTTAATTTAATTATTTTTAAAATGATTTATTATCAAATAGTGTCTAAATATTTTCTGTATTACTTGATTGAAAGATTTTACCTGTATTTTCAACATTTATTTTTATAAATTAATTAATTAACTAATGATTTAATCACCAATTGTGGTTTTTTTAGGTTATAGAGGTATATACCTAAAACATCCATGGAAAAATGACCTTGGAAAATGCCTCAAACGTTTTTTACAAGAATTTTTAAAAAGGTCGATTTTTGAGGCCAAAAAAATTGAAAATTTGACTTTTTATTGTTCGATTTTCTTCCATTTTTAGTATGTTATTAATCAAGTCATTTCTAATAGAAAACCATTTAAATTACTTCTTTTGCTATAATTTTGTGGTTTGAGCGATGTTTTAATTTTTTCGACTTTCCAAATTTTGAATTAATTTTTAAAAATTGAAATTTTGAATTTTAAAAATTTAAATGGTATATTCGTATTCAGCACTTAAAAATAGCCTATAAACATGTATAATAAGTCTCGATTACTATAATTTGATTTTTTGAAATTTTTTTTCGGCCATTTTTTAAAAATTAAAAAAAAATTAAACTTCCCGCGAACCGATTTTGTCCGATTTTTAGTATGTTATTATTTAGGTCATTCCCAAGTGAAAACCGTTGAAAAACTAAATGTATCAATTTTTTACCGGTTTGACCCTTTTTTTCAGTAGATTTACTAGACTAGATGTTGTGATAAAAGATAAAATATTTTATATTTTTCTAAGCTGATTGGCTTGAAATGTCTCCCAGACTTTCTTTTATGGAAAAATATTACAAAAGTTTGCTGTAATTTATTACAATATATAGATATTTGGAAGTTGGTAAACCCTGTTTTTTCGACAACACCATTTACCGTTCAAATTAACTATTTTTCAGTTCTCAAATTCATAAATCTAAATTTTTGACAGTCGGAAAATGTTGCCAACAGATAAAAGATTATAACACAAAAAAAATTGGTGAAAATAATTCAATTTAAATTTGATTTATATCGACTTAATTAAAACTGACCCATTTTACCCCAACCCACCCTACTTAAAGGGGAAGAATTCTTTAATTCTAGAGGGCTGCAGCCCCATAGTCCCTCCCCTTGGATTACCCCTTGATTCCAAAAAATGATATTAATTCACTAACTCATCCCTGTTGATTCTAACGTCGAAATCTTTTGCAATAAATGTTTCCAAAACTTTTGTCAAGTCCTGTAAATGGAAAAAATGCGAGTCCAGCAAAGTGTCGTAAGATCCAATCGCGAGTCTCCCTGCCTTTTATTAGAACCCGAAGAAAGTCATTCTCCAAGTATGGGTCCGAGAACGGCATATATTGTTCTTCCGAAAATCTGCTCCATCTGTTCGGAACGCACCGCTTTTCATTAAGGGGGGGAGGCTCTCAGGGAGGAAAAAGGAGTTCCCATGTGCGGCCGTAACTCATTCTTCCGCAAGTCGGCAACGAGCTAACACAAAGCGCCATGTTTATTCACTGAAGAGAGAGACGGACGGACGTTATTGGACCTGTGGCTGTGCGATGACGAATGGAACAATCACACCAAGCTGCCGCCGCGGGAAAAACAATGCGTTCTCGTGAAAAATCGGAGGGTCTCTCTGCTGTAGAGGTGGAGTTGAGCAGAGGGCGTTTCGGTGGGGACTTAGCGTGGCCAGATTGGGGAGGGAAAATCTCGCTCTTCTGATGCAAAGTGTTTTTCTATTCACGTCAAGGACAAATCTAGGAGAAGAGGCTATGGGGCTGAAGCCCCCCCCGAATCAAAAAAATTCTTCCAATTTTAGTACAGATTCCTTTATAACTTGATTTTTTCCACTTTTTTCCCTTAACCCTTTATTTACCAAATTATTTTCGGCACAGGTTTAGTACTGGTGATGCTCCAAGTTTTTAGGGATAAAAATCACTAAATAGTTACCCCAACTAATGTTAAGTGAATTATGTGGCTTCTAAATATGGCGCCAAATAGCCAAAACTCGCCAACCATAAGCAGTTCTAAACTCGAGCCAGTGGTACTTACAAGTACCGTCGGTAAATGAAGGGTTAAACAGATAGTAATAGGGAAATCATGATGTTACTTTAAGAGAAATCCTTTAAAATTTGAAATTTAAATCCCTTTAAAACGAGAGTTATTAATTTCAATACACACATTTTAAGTACCTCAGTCTATCTAAACCCTAAACATAATTCCCGGATTCGCTTTCAACTCACGAAGGTATTTGCTTGTTTGAGATGATTTGAAAGCCCACGGTTTATGAAGTTTCTGATGTTTTTCGGTTGATTTATGACTGAATTGTTCTTAAATTTCCAGTTTTGGAAAGTGAACCTTTTTAGTTCAATCTAGGTATGAATAATTAAATCCGCTTTTAAGTAAGTTTATGTGTATGAAAGTGTTGTGTGTTTTATTGAATTTATAAAATTGAAGAGTTTCGACAACTCTAATACTTTAAACTCTAAAAATATAAAAATACTATTTTAAAAGTGTGCTTTGGTTGTATATAAGAGCAGTCTTCCTTTTGGAGTGCTCTGCAATCCATAAAATAAAATCTTCTTTAAAATTAAAATTTTAAATAGTTTTCAACTAGCTTTTACAAAAATTATACACTTATACTTACTTATAATTACAAACAGCTTATTTATAGAGAAAAGTGTTTTAGTAAATAATTAGAGGAGAGGATGGTATTATGGAACACCCTTTATATATTTAAGAATAACTCTATTGGTTTTTAATAAAAATCCACCGAATCGTTTTAAGTACATACTATAACTAATGACAATGAAGGGCCAATGGTCAAATAAATCAGCATTTATTTTTTTAATCAAAAAATGTTCTTTAAGAAAAAGTTACAAATGGAGGGTAATATGGAACACAGGAATATGGAACAGTTGGATTTACAGCTATTGAAAACTAATTAAACATTAGAGAACATAGTTAATCTTAACTATAAAAATATATTTAACAATTTACGTTCAAATAGTTTTGTTCATGAGTCTATTTGCAATAGTCACAAACATAATCGTCTTTTTCTGCTCCAGTACAGTCAAGATGAGCCCATAGAAAACAGCTAATACAATGGATCCAAATTTCTCCTCGTTGATCTTCGGAAAATTTTTCATTACAAAAGATCTAAGTTTAAGATGCCTCAGCATCTTTTCTTTCCCGTCCTTTAGTTCATGACAGGAAGCAAATTTCATATGACACATCAGAATGGACCTAGTGTTCCATAATACCCGACACACCAGCTTGTACTATGAACCCTTTTACTGACCGATAAAACATGGATAACTAAAAAACGACTGCAGAATAAGGAACTACTGATCTTTTAGTGTACATTATGATTAACAACAAAATCAAAGTCTCATAACTACTGGTAGGTTAAAAGGTTTGAACGTTTAACGGCAAAAACTTTCGAAAATCCTAAAACACACTTTGCATTGCTGCGACTGATCAGACAACAACAAGAAGCTAAACTCTTTGCGCACTGCATCATGGGGGATTTCTTAAGACTTTCGTGGCATTGCCACGTGATGGTAGCACGAGGGGTAGCAGAAACTCAGGTGTTCCATATTACCCGGCTATTCCATTATACCCTCCTCTCCTCTATAATTGAAAATCTTCACAATTAGGGTGCATTTTTCAACTACCTAAACTTTTATAGGGTAGTATCTCTTTAGAAGAAATTTCACTCAGTTCATTTCAGAAATTTTTTTTTAGACAAACCATTTCGGAGTGCATGAAAAAGAAAATTGAAAATGAAACAGAGAAAAGCAAGCAGTGACTCCTCCAAATTATGCAAACTTAAGGACACACTTGGGGAAAGAATGAGGTCCGACGCTCCCTCTGCTCCCTCTTGACTCTACGGGGTCCTCCCTCGGAACGAATAAACGAACGGGCAATCTATCGTCTGCCGCTGACAGAGAACAGCATGTCGTGGTCAGGTGCTCTGAATGGACCAATTACGGCACGCGTCGTTTATTCCGGGAATTAAATAATCCCGTCGGACATTCGGAGGAAAAGAACCTCTTCGAAGGATGGTAATGAGCTTGTGCCGGGAGCAGTTTGTTCCTCCCAAGTTTTGACAAATCTTGAGAGTTAGTTGCTGGTATAGGAGTGATAAACGGTTTTCCTTTCCTCCTATTCTTGTCATCCGTTTTGATGAATATATGGGAGTCTAAAGTGTAAATACAGGGTGATTCAGATAAGTGTTTCATAACTTCTAGGGGAGGTAGGGTACATCAAGACGAACAAGAATTGGTATAGAAAGGGGGGTCGCAGTTACACCGTTAAAGAGCTAGGTCCTAATGTAGTGCGAGAGCGTTACAAAAGGACGTTTTGCCAAGGCCCGTTTAACGAAAAAAAACATAATGAAATGAAAAAATTTATTGCATGAGGTACAGCAGTATCCGTATTACTTACATCATAAATTTGATAGAAATTGGACCACTTTCTAAACCGTGGGGTGAGTTTTAAAACGTGCTCTTAGTCAAACAATGGAGTTCCATTAATGGTATTTAGAAAAATGATGATCGGGGAAGGAATTTTCAATGATCAAACAGTTTCAATGATCCATGTTACGATCATTGAAAATTCCTTCCCCGATCATCATTTTTCTAAATACCATTAAGGAATGTGATTCTTTGACTAAAAGATTAATATTGCATGTTTTAAAACTCACCCCACGGTTTAGCAAGTGGTACAATTTCTATCAAATTTATTATGTAAGTAGTACGGATACTGCTGTACCTCATGCAATAAATTTTTTCATTTCATTATGTTTTTTTTTCGTTAAACGGGCCTTGGCAAAACGTCCTTTTGTAACGCTCTCACACTACATTAGGACCTAGCTCTTTAACGGTGTAACTGCGACCCCCCTTTCTATACCAATTCTTGTTCGTCTTGATGTACCCTACCTCCCCTAGAAGTTATGAAACACTTATCTGAATCACCCTGTATTGGAAGTTAAGACCAAGTTCAGAAATTTAAGTGCAAGGAAATGCATATAATATTTTATTAATGCACTGTTTCATAAAATTTTGATGAAAATAATCATTTTCGTAAATTTTTAAACAGCCACCCATTAATGGAAAAACAAAGAGTATTGATTACTTGTAGAGAAGGATAAAAATTAATACCATTAAAATGTTTATCACATAAAGCGACCTACATACTTGTTTTATAGATCAGCATTTGAAATTCCCACAGTATGCATAGGTAGTTAGCGATAGTTAACCCTCTGACTGATCATCCCGCGATTTCTGCGTCCAACTCAAATGTAAAAAAATCTGTTCCTCCCGCGATTTCCGCGTGAGTGTGTATTTCCTCCTTTATTGAGAAGCGCGTCCCGTTTTTCCTTTAAAACTATTGATTTCCGAGATCTGGGAATACTTCGATCATATTGCTGAGAAAAGTCTGTATGGAAACATACCTTATTTTTAAAATTGACCTAGAAAAAGCCCTGAAATTTTTAAAAAAAAGTATGAAAATCGCAAATCCAAATGCTAAGTGTTCATTCACTGGGCAATAAAAAAATACACATTTTTTGAAGCAATTTCGCTCCAGAAATGTAGCAGTCAGAGGATTAACACCTAAAATGGTATAGGTCACTCTAACTTATAATTTCAAGTTATTGAAGGTTTTTTTGTAACGGTCGCTATCAGTGGTGCTACTGACTTTTATTAGAGAAAAAAAGCCTGTAATTCCGCTTAAAAACCGATGATGAAACTGCTCTCTACATAAGCCTAAGATCCCTGTATTAATTAATTAATGTTAATGCTGCAGCCCTGTATTTATTTTGAACAAATTTCATGCTTTCTTTTTGAGCTTGATATTTTTAAGAAAATTTTGATAAAACTCGGAATTTCGGGATTCATGCTGTTAAAAAACAGATTTCCGGACAACCCCGGAAAAATATCAACTCTAGGCTTCGTAGGTTCTACTGAGACGATTACATATAAAGACTAAGAAAAAGTCCTAATTAAGGACTTATTTTTAATTTTGTTACTTTCATTCTGGTTCATTTTAACCAGGTGGTAGCGAAAGGGGTAAGTAACCAATTTTTCTGAGAACGGAGGATCTGCGATCCCTGGATTTTTTTAAACTAAAAAAAACAATGATTACGAGAAGTTTTATCCGAGAAAAATTCCTAACAACTACCTTAACTAAGAGGATTCAGAGTACCATTAAATTTTAATGAGGCGGTCTGATGAAGTTCTTATGCAAATAACAACGACGGAAATGTCTTCCTTTTCCTTTGATATTCCTTTGTGAAACAAAAACGAAACAATTACCCAAAAACATCTCTTTTGTTTACATAGGTTACGGTTAAAATAGGTTTTCAAACAAATGCAGCGGTGAATTTAAAAAGAATAATTTTGGTATTAAAGGTTTCAACCCCGATGTCTCTGAAGTTTTTTTTAAAAAGCAATCCAAAACAGAATTTAATAAGGAACTACTAGAGAAAATGATGGAAACTCGGGTAAAAAACAAGTGTTTCTCCCCTCTGTTCTGGAAAAAGAAATTGTAAAAGTGATTATAAGAAGAAACAGAAAGTTTTTGAATTTCGTGTTTTAGTTTCAAAGCGTGCTTGCTGCTACAAAAAGCTTTGTAATGAATAACTCTAATCTAATCTTGTTCATCCCACGTGTGCACTGGTAATCGGATTGAAAATACTATTTTTTTTCGTTTTGCAAAATTCGAGTATCTTTTTGATTTGCTGTAGGGAAAAAAATGCACTTATTAGAGGGGTAGAATATTTCTTTTATTGTAAGGTCAGCAAAAAAGAACGTAATAGTAAGAAACGCTTGATGAGTGGTTTTCAGGCATCGAAATCAAACATTATTTAGAGCAGGGGAATGCATTTCATTGAATAAAAATACAATTATAGTGAAGGGTTATTCCACTGGTAACTGACTGACATTTACAAAGAAAAACAATAAGTACTTTGTAATTTACTTCCCATAAATAAAATAAAATAAAAGATTTTTCACCCAGTTTATTATTAAAAAAGCAATAAACTGGGGTGATGCAAACATTCTGTAAAAAAATCAGCTTCATAAACATAAAGGAGAATCTTGTGAAATTTTTTATGTTTCTTATTACCCCATTCTTCCCTAGCGTTCATTCTCAGTAGGTCCGATTTCTTTTTTATCTAACAATGTTTAAAAATGTGCCAAAATAAATCTTAATCAACCTTATAATGTTTTTTAAACACTATTTTATATGTTAAAGTAAAACATATAAAAACCTTTGGCCTTTTAAAACATTCTTTAAAATACTTATTTTGTTTTTCGTTCCATTCTTTCTTTGTCATACTGATTTTAATGTGAGTAGATTTCTCAAACATGGAAAATATTCCGTAATACAGTAAAATATTACTTACAGTAAAATATTTTATATTGAAATTTTCTGTACTTTATCAATTAAGACCCACTTACTTCCTTTTAAGTTTTGATGCTTTAAATGTATATGTAAAGAGTAGGTGACCCACTTACCCCATATCTTGGGGTAAGTGGGTCAGCCCTCTCATTTAAAAAAAGACCAGTTAAGAAAAATGTAAATCATTATTTTAAAAACTAATAATAAGTTTTTGTTTATGGATAAAGTCTTAAATGAAAGGAGCCAATAAATAAAATTTTTTAATTTACTGAAGACAGGGGTGGATTTCAGGGGGGGTTATAGGGTTAATTTCCTCCAAAATTTTTCGGAAAATTTCGATTTCTGAAAAATTTCGGTTTTATCTACTTTTCAAACTCAAAGGAGAGCACCAAAAGGAAAAAGCTTCTTGTAAGCGGCCTAATTTTAAAGAAAAACACTGTATAACAGATGTCAAAATTTCAGAGGGGGTTTGGGGGTTCGCAGTTAAGAAATTTTTTTGAAAATTGCCTCTTAATATAGCTTGTGTTATAGCTCATTTTTGGGTTACAAAGAGAGGTTTCTTGTAAACCACTGATATGCTTTCCTGAAAGGAGCGTTCTCCGTTTTTCTAGTGTTTATGTTTAGTGTTTTTTATTTTATCTTCTTTTTTTGGGGGGAAAATATTCCGCCGTTGAAAATTTTCCACCGTAGCCTAGCTAGCCTATTTAGAAATCCCCCACTGCTCTATCCCAAACAGGATGAAAGTTCACAGACATCACACCTCAACTAACCAAAGCATCGAAAGTTCCGTCTAACACTATTTACCACAGACGCAGCGTGTAAGAGTTAAACTTCTGGACAGATTCCTTAAGTAAGGCTTCGGTCGCTTTGATATGCACTTTGTGTACCTCCAGGAGCACAACCGTTGCCATGACAACGGCCAGCCGCGAAATATTCGAAGGCGAGGATTATATTTCTGTCGGGCGCGCCCTCGGAATTCCTTATTTTATCAACCGCGGGAGCCACTTTATGGGGCAGTTATGGGAACAAAGGCGCTCGGGCCACGGATTAGAAGTTTTGCCGACGGCCTTTAAAATGTATTTCCCTCTCTCCCTCCTTTTCTGCGGGATTAGGAGGGATTTTCTGTTATTTTATTGGGAGGAAAAGGCATTTTTTCTTATTCGTGTCCAAATAGCGGGTTTTTTTGCCTTGTCGTCAATCAGGGGGGCTTAGGAAGAGGTTTATTTTGCGGCGATCTTTTTGGGTTCTTGATAGTTTGTTTGGATCACTAATTTTTGGGGATTGAGAAACTTTTATCTTTAGAGGGAATGTTTTTGAGGGCCAGTCAGGTTTGGGAGTTGATTGAGAAACATTTTAAATGGTTCTTTTTTCTTACGTTGAACGTTTCAACGATGAAAATGGTTGTAAAAGTTTTCGTAACATTTTTTAAGGTGTGGGGTATCATCAGGCAGAAGTATTTTTTAAAGTTAATTTTGAAATAATGATGATTTTTTTATAAACGTTATTTAAAATAAGGGTGATGGTTCTGACTTTTGTAGTAAGTGATATTTTGAAGAAACTAAAATATTGCTACAGTGCTTTTAAAAAGAACTGAAAATTTTAAAGTTTTAAATTTGATGTAACCGAAATAAATTTCTTCGCATTCAAATTTCAAATTTATTAACAAAAAGAAACAGATCTATACAAAATATTGGGTTGTCCCATAAGTTCTGTTACTTTTTACGAAGTTTCGTGTTTTGAAAATTTTTTATGAAAAACTGGTATTAGGTGGAGATTTCAAACAAAAGGGATTTTGATCTATGTATATTTATGAACATAATGTGTGGTTTTGGTAGTTCTCGTAATATTATTTCTTTTCAAAATGGCGGTTTGAAAAAAAGACCGCAAACGATGATTTTCGCGTAATTTTTTTCTTTTGTTTAAAAAACTAGGAAGAACGCATGATTCATGGCTAAAAAAATTTTTACTGTATGTTTAAAATGTTTAGATTGACATGTCATAGTTTCAAGATAATTCGATAAGTTTAACTTAGGAAATTTTGGTCTCAAACATAACATCAATTGCAAAAAACTTTCATCAGTAATGTTAGTCATTTCAAAGAAATTCTCACAAAAAATCATCAAAAACAATAAAAAAGCTTACAGATAGACCCCAGTATTCAATATATGCAGTATATTAAATTATCTCTGTAGAAAGTAGTGCGCACAATTCAAGTGCGCAACATTTTAGCTTATCCGAATTACACTCGCTGAACTTATACGCTATGCATGCGAACAAAGCAATTATTTGCTTCATACAAAAACACTACAATAAAAACAACTCGTTGGAATTTAGAAATAAATCTATTGAACTATAATATGAAAAGATGCTTTCAATGTTTAAACTGTGTAAAAAAGCATTATGGTTCAAAAAACATCTGCCTCTTATTTGCTTCATACCAGCTGCTTAGAAAAACAATGGACGTGCTTTAAAAAACACGTGAAATTAGCAATATATGAAGTTTTAAAGCCAGTATTTCCTACCTTAATCTTATTGAATCTTCTTGAAATTAAGACACCCTAATCGAAACATCTCAAATATACAGTAAAACTTTTTTTAGCCATGAATTATGCGTTCTTCCTTGTTTTTTAAACAAAAGAAAAAAATTACGCAAAAATCGTCGTTTGCGGTCTTTTTTTCAAACTGCAATTTTGAAAAGAAATAATATCACGAGAACTACCAAAGTCACACGTTATGTTCATAAATATACATAGATCAAAATCCCCTTTGTTTGAAATCCCCACCTATTACCGGTTTTTCATAAAAAAATTTCAAACACGAAATTTCGTAAAAAGTAACAGAACTTATGGGACAACCCAATACATACATGAAGGCATCACCCAAATGAACAGAAAATAAACAAAGAAGAAAGGGAAATTATATGTGTTAAAATATCACGATCGTAATTTGAACTTATTTCTTTTAAATAACATTACATAAGCAATATAGCATATTATTGTAATAGTCTCAAGAAGTTTGTAAAATTACTTACTCAAAAAGAACCTTTTGAAACAGTAATTAATATTAGAGGAAATCGATAAAGTTAAATTGTCATGCTTTCACACCTAAATATAATTTCGATCATGATTTACTAAGTGTTCTTTTTGACATCTTAAATTTCATCTAACTTCTAGAGAATTCTTTTACATTTATGAAATAAAAAGGTAATTCTCCAAAACCCAGTCTTCCATATCCGTCATATTTTACTTTTTACAAAATAACACATTTGAAAGAGATTCTGACTCTAATGCTCACTGCTTACACACCCCCCGCTCCAAGACACGAAATATATTCTCCAATTAACGTCAAACTGATAAACGATCCTCCAGATCCCAAACTTCCCCACAAACAGAATGCTTAAACTTCCTCCCAAATGACAAGCTGCAATACGCTCAACAAATTCCCCACGAAAGACATTCGCAACTCCAAAATCCCCCGTATTTATTCAATTCAAAGCGAAGCCTAATCCAAGGACGCCATATTTTTGCAATTGTTTGCGAATGCCTCTGTCTCTCGTTAAGAGCGATCAGCACAAAACCAGGGATTAAGGCCCCTGGCTATTTACGGCCACAGGTAGGATTCCGCGAATGACCGCTCAGTGCCTACTTAGCAGCACCAGCACGAAATGCCGCCGTTCGGTAGGCTTAACTCGACGGCCCCGAGGAGGGCCCCTCCCTGTGGAATTATGAATTGAATAAGGCCCGGGAAAATTAACGTAAGTTTCTCCTCGGGAAATGAATTCACAGGTTGTTTGTTGACTGTGCGAGATTCGCTTGCTTCGAATTCGCGCGAAAAAAGGATTGGATTCGAGTTTCTGCTGGAATGTTCCATTTGGTAAGATTTGGATTTAGAGTGAGCTAGAGAAATGCAACACTAATTTCGTATTTTAAGAGGAATAGCTGATCATTATTATTGTTATTATTATTGCTTTTTGGATTTTTTCATTTAAATTTCTTTGTTTTTCAATCCAAATCCGTTTTACTGTGCTTGATGTATTTTTCTCTTGATTAGTTAAAGATAACTTTTAGATACTATGTCATAGTTTGATGGGTTTTTAAAGTTCTGCATTAGATGATAATTTTTATTGTACTTATTAGTAAAAAATGTAATCCGAAACAACACAGTAATTTAAGTCTGCGTGTATAATAAAAACATACTGAAATAATTAAAAACCAGAATAATTTTATATATACCATTCGATTCACTTTGGAAATAATTACCACTAATTTCTTTATTAAATCATCATTTGTTTTATTAAATTACAACACTGAAATTTTTACAAAAAGTTACCCATCGCTTTGGGTTGTAGTGTAAAGCGGATTTTTCGGCAATTCACCAAGTGCCTGCAAAACCCATTTCACTGCGGTATGCGTTTTATTGCGGAAAAGCAAAGGTTGAGGCAGCATGTTCGCTCTTCACATCGACGTTTTTTATTATGCAACGTTTGGAATCTCGGAAATATTCAAAATATTTGGGAAAATGAGTAAAATTTTTTTTGCACAGATAGTTTTTTTAAATACTAAGAGCATTACAATTTTAAATTCTCAAGAACTTTTCAATAAGCTAGAGCTTTGAAATGTTGTACTTTCTAAACTTTCTATATTTTTATTGTTAAGTTCAGCCAGAAGTTAACCAAAAAACCTGAACAATTACAGTGTATATTCACTAGAATTGAAGATAAATCGTACCTTTTGGTGTGAAATATACAACCAGAAGTCTTCGGGGCTCGTCTACAATTTAATGCCAATGCATTATTTAAAAAAAAAAACAAGAATAAGCAGATTAAGTAAGTAGTATAAACTTTCTGAAAGATAAATTTTCGTTGTCTCATAAATAGCTAATTTTAAGTTCACTAAAAATTAAAAAGTGGTTGCTAGTTTTTAGGTTAAACCCTTAAACTGGAAAATTCAAGTTATTGGTTATCAACAGTTTTTCGTACATTAAAATTATTGTGTCTTATTGTAAGTACATTTTTTCTTTGAATGTTTTGCATTACATGTCTTTCAAATATTTGTATTACTTGTATGTGTGGAATATTTTATAGCCTCTTTAAAAAAAATTATATTAAATTGCGCTTTTATTTATTTTTAGGCTTTGATATAACATTTTCGTTTTCATATTCTCCAAATTCCTTTCGGAATACTGTTGTTAAAAACCTTTTTATTAGTTTTTTACATTGTAAAATATTATCTCGCTCCTTCTAATTTTCATGGAGGCTTAACAAGAAAACAAAAAAAACAAGAGGTACACATTTTTAAGGAAATAAATTAAATTGTATAAACTAAAAGAACTTCTATAAATATGTAAACAGTAGACATTGATAGTGTGATTTTTAAAATATTACTTTCATTCCGAAAATTCTAGTTTATAAAGATAATAGATATAAAAGTGAAAAATGAGAGTCATATCTGGTTTCTGGTTTAAGTATCTTATTAGAAATTCTCTCGAGTAAACATTTTAGAACGAATCCATTAATAACAAAGCATTTTTCCATTTCATGACAATTTTGTGGCCCCTTCTCTTTCAAAAAACAAACAAAAAAGTAACTATAAAATTCCATTGTATTTTTCCCCAGCTTAATTCCAAGCATTAAACTTTTTATTTACCACCTCATCTAAAATATTTATATTTACGTTTTTATTGCCGTCATATATCTGGCAACGCCTTCTGCGCAAACGATAATCGACCCCAGAGTTTTTTTCTCCTCTCAATGCTTAATTTTTGCCTCGCTTGCGTATATAACAGCGAAGAAAAGAAACGGATGTAGATATATAAAAGGATCATCTTTTCCGAGGTAAATGAAAACAGTTTACTTGGGTTTTTAAAACTTCGCTATGCCGGCCATAAAAAGCGCTGGCGGATAACTCCCTGTAGGAAGATCAATTCCCAAGTAACCGGCGCATTTTTGTTCCGTTGAGCAAGGAACGGAAAGAAACACAAATTGTTTTTATTTACCGATACAATTAAGGGTCTGTGAGTCTGCTTTTTCTCTGTCTCTAGGGAATAAGGTTATGCGAACAGGGCTTTATCCGAGACTGTCCCCTTTACTCCTAATGGTATGTTCGGAAAATGAGATATGATAAAGTCTATACAGTTTTCTAAGAAGTTTAGCTCACTTAAGGTTATGAACATTTTGATAACAATTAAGCGAAAAAGTGTAAGGCTATCCTGATAACATTTTATTAAGTATCATCATCATTCTGCTTCGTGCCAAATGGCACATAAGGCCTTTAGTTTACGTTGCCATTCCCTACGGTCCTGGACAATGGATCTTGCTTCTGCCCAGCTTGCCCACCTGCCTGGCTACGTTCTGTTTTCACCAGTCTCCTCCATGTTAATTTGGGTCTACCGCGAGATCTTCTACCTTCCGGTGCCCAAATAAGGGCAACCGCTGATAATTTGTGAGGTGGCATTTTATTCAGTACTAGCTGATATGCCCGGCCTTGCACGGGTGCTGAGTATATAAATTTATTATTTTTAAGTTTTCCCAAATACAACTTCTAATTTTGTATAATCAGCATCTACCAATCATCCCGGTATCCCAGGAGGCTTTTTCATATTCTAGTGTTCCCGGTAACTTTTCCTATCCCGGTGGTCCTAATAATTTTTCTTATCCCGGTGTTCTCGGATGGACTAAAATTTCTTCAGTTCCAAAGCAATATATCTTTTGAAGGATATCCACATTGACAACATGGAAATAATATTCTAAAAACTGCTCAGATCCCTTTATTAATCATATCTTTAGGAATTAACGTTTTCGGTTAAATTATTCAATAATAAAAAGCTTATTCCACTTTCAAATTTAAGAAAAAAATCAATCTTTTCTAGTTGAAAGGGAGTTTTAATAGTTTTTGGTTTGTTAACCAACTTTCTTAAAAGCTAAAATATTATCACTTTTTGATTTTACTAACTCGTTTCCATGGAGACATTTTAACAACAATGACATTCCATAAAGTTTTTTAAAATATAAAAATTAGATAAACTCTCAAATAAAAATATGTTAAACTGTACTTAAAATTTTTAAATTTCATGGAAATAGCTTTTTAAATTAGTAATATAATTTTTAAATAGACTTGTACCTAGTGTTTCTATTAAAAACTTGTTGTTTAGCATTAAGTTTTCTTTGTAACAACGGGTAAGCAGATCTCTTCTTGAGGAGAAATAAAGCTGTTTCAGCAAAATGACCATAAAAAGGGTCGAAAGAGGGTCAAGGGGTCATTAAAATTTTTCGAAACATAGCCTATGTTTTTTTCTGAGTTTTTTTACGTAGGTATACCAAGTTTGGTGCAGATCGGAAGTAAACTGTGGATTTGTATAAAAGACAAACTTATATATATATCTAATATAATAAAATCAAGTGTGGGTATATGGGTATGTATGTTTGTCTTTTATACAAATCCACAGTTTTCTTCCGATCTGCACCAAACTTGGTATACATACGTAAAAAAACTCCAGAAAAAACATAGGCTATGTTTCGAAAACTTTAAATGGCCCCTTGACCCTCTTTCGACCCTTTTTATGGTCATTTTGCTGAAGTAGCTTTATTTCTCCTCAAGAAGAGATCTGTTCACCCCCATTGTTACAAAAAAAAGCTTAATGCAAAATAACAAGTTTTTAAAAGAAAAACTATATCTAAAGCTGTTTAAAAATTATATTAATAATCTAAAAATATATTTCATCAAAATTTAAAATTTTAAAACTGGTAAGTATAGTATAAAATATTTTTATTTGATAGTTTCATTTTTAAATAAAAAGTTTGATGGAATAGCATTGTTGTTAAAATAGTCTCCATGGAAACGAGGATGAAAAATCAAATGATGATCATACTGTAGCTTTTAAGAAAGTTGGTTAACAGACCAAAAAAACTAGAGTTAATATTCAAAATCCTTTTAAGGTGGAAATATTGGATTTTTTCATAAATTGCAGGAATGTTTTATTTATTTTTTCCAAAGATATAATAAAATCATGATATAAGATTAATTAAGGGCTCTAATTGAGCATTTTAAGAGATTTTTGGAAGAATATTTTCCTAATATTTTGTTGTTTTTTATGGGAATCCATGTGGTAAATGCGGAAATCGTTGAGAATTTAAAATGCTTGATTTGACACCTTTCACTCATCAAAATATAGGCGTGGATCCAGCACGTATCCAAGAAGGGGGGCACTTTTCAAGACAAGATCCTCATTGGAACCATTGGGGGTATGGGGGTACTCCCCCAGAAAAATGTTAAATTGACACTTACAAGTAGGGTTTAACCTCATTTTTAGAAACGTTTTGAGTCTAAGGGGGGCACTTTTCAACACTATTACCTTTACTTTTTAACCCAAAATCATGGGCGGATTTAGATGGTGAACCCTGGGGGTGCATACTGGAAAACTTGGGGGTGCAAGCTGTCCCTGATAGCTTTGAAACATGATTTTTCCCTATAAAAATGGAATTTTCTCAAATAATAAGGGGTGTGTTGAACTCCCATGCACCCTCTTAAATACCGCCCATGCCCAACATGTCAAAATATTGAGGATTTCCTAAAAATTATCACTGAAGATCCCCTGGTGGTACTAATGGGAGGTATGGGGGTCCACCCCCAGAAATTTTTTTTTTGAAATTAGACCGGTAAAAGTAGGGTTTTACTCCTTTTGACAACCTTTTTGGGTTCCCAAGAGGGGGGTGCTGTCCAGAGTGCCACCCCCTGGATCAGCGCCTGGAAGGTAGGAAATGCATTAAAAATGTTAAAAAAAATCTCCATCTCCACCCGTGCAAGGCCGGGCATACCAGCTAGTATATATATATATACACATTCAATCTAATATAATAAAATTGAATGTGTGTATATATACAGGGTGTTTCAAAAAACCTGTAACGATAGGCTATTTCCTAAAATATTTCCCCTAGACCCATACTTCCAATGGAAGATTTTCTTCAAATGAGGTGAAGAATTATATGACACCAGTTTCAACTCCATGGGGGGTCTATTTTAGAAGATGCAGAAAATAAATTTTTATACGGCCCCCGTAGATTGAAACCCCCAGTGAGAAAATTTTTCTCCATTCATTTCTTAATCAGACACAAAAAATTTCATCTCGATATCTTCAAAATTCACCAAGATATTAAAAGCTAAAATTCGTGACTTACACCACTTTATCATACCTATGAGTGACATACTTTTACTGCAAAATGGGGGCCATCCACAAACTACAGTTGAACATTTTAGAAACCAAACTACCGTAAAACTTTGATTTTTTGAGGTGACAAGGACTAAATGACAAACTCCTCCAATCAGCCATGGTGTTGAGCTCGCTCAACTACGCTAATCCAGATACCTGTCATTGCTACTCATATCAGCGATGCCCAGAGGGGGCCCATCAGCTCTCATTTTGCGTTCAGATTTGTGACGTCAATCGTTTGAAAGTAACCCTCCTACCAATCAATACTTAACCTAAATCAATACTTATTTATAAATTACCTTGAGTTATCGAAAAGATTATAAAAAATATTTCGTGGAGCCCCGAAATCAGGTACTCCTTCATACCTATTAGCTACGTAAAAAATAAGCGTAGCACGAGTGTGTGACTCCCAGAAACACTTGATACTCAGGAATCAATACCTATAAGTTCCGATTTAGCCAAACACTGCTTTATTGTTTAATAGAATGACGTGCTTTTTAACTTGCGGACGGTCCCTTAAAAATATAAACCCGCATATCTCAGTGAATTTTGAAGATATCTAGACAGAATTTTTTCTATCTTATTGAGAGGTGAATGGAGAAAATTTTTTCCACTGAAAGTTTCAGTCTACGGGGGCCGTATAAAAAGTTATTTTCTGCATCTTCTAAAATAGACCCCCCATGGAGTTGAAACTGGTCTCATATAATTCTTCACCTCATTTGAAGAAAATTCGCCATTGGAAGTATGGGTCTAGGGGAAATATTTTAGGAAATAGCCTATCGTTACAGGTTTTTTGAAACACCCTGTATATATGTATGTATATTAGGGTGTCCCGAAAAAACCGAAATTTCTCTGATCGCTTAGCGGTAGTGCGGAAAAGTTGTGAACTACCATCACTAAGAAGGGCCTGCAATATTAAAACTGTGGGTCAATATCTTCTGTTTCCCCAAAAGGCCTAAAGTTCTGAAAATTGGGCTAAAAATGACCAAACTTCAAAATTCATAAAAAATTTCGAATTTCAGTCATGATTGTGGGGGTAGGCTTAAAAGTTACTATTTAATATACAAATACATCTGCAAAAAGTTTTAAACTTAAAGGTTAATATCTTCTGCTGCCTCAAGGGGCCTAAAGTTCTGAAAATATGACTAAAAATGACCAAACTTCAAAAATTAATAGAAAATTCCAGATTTCAGTTATGATTCTTTAGGTAGTCTTAAAAGTTACTATTTAATATACAAATGCATCTGCAAAAAGTTTTAAACTTATAGATTAATATCTTTCCCTCCTTACTAGCTTTAAAATTTGGAAAGTATACAAAACTTCAAAACAAAATATACAAAACACATTCCTTATTTTGATGATAGAAAAAATTTATTTTTCTGGGAAACAGAGAAATAACATCAACATTATTGCTTGTAATGATTTTTGGTATTAAATTTTGACATTTGCATTCTTGATTCTAGTGTCGCTCTAACAAAAGAATCCCTGTTTTGCGGGCCAACCGTTTTTCCGGAGGCTGCTGTGAACAGGAACGACAAATGTGCGAACACCTTCTCCATCTCTGGTACATTCTCTAGCCTTGATAATTCGCCGAGCTGCAAGGGTCCTAATGTGACATCTATCATCAGTTAACATGGCCAAAAGCAGCATGTTTTCTGGAGCAGCAAAGTAAGCGTTTCGAGAAATAACTGGATCGATTACGTCACGATACTTTTTAGGCAAGTACCGAGATGAATTAATGAAGTGCCACAGATGCCTAGAACCGTCTTTTATGGAATGATGAATCTTTATACGGAACTATGAGGGTGCGTAGACTCGCAGAATAAATAAAACTAAAGTAAGCAGCTTGTGTGATGGTTCTGAGGCAGATATGTAAAATTTACATATCTGCGAGTCTACGCACCCTCATGGTTCCGTATAAAGATTCATCATTCCATAAAAGACGGTTCTAGGCATCTGTGGAACTTCATTAATTCATCTCGGTACTTGCCTAAAAAGTATCGTGACGTAATCGATCCAGTTATTTCTCGAAACGCTTACTTTGCTGCTCCAGAAAACATGCTGCTTTTGGCCATGTTAACTGATGATAGATGTCACATTAGGACCCTTGCAGCTCGGCGAATTATCAAGGCTAGAGAATGTACCAGAGATGGAGTAGGTGTTCGCACATTTGTCGTTCCTGTACTTAACTTTGAAGCCAAAGACTACTTAGATCTCATTGACTGGGCATCTTGTTATGTGACATTCCCTCCAGTTCTCAGAGAGGTTAGTTCTCAAGAACTTATGAAGATGATTGAGGACGGTATGGCTACAGAATGCTGGGAATTTATTTAATTCCCTTCGCATACACAAGCTGTTGAGCGTATTGTGAAATTAGTCACAGCAGCCTCCGGAAAAAGGGTTGGCCCGCAAAACAGGGATTCCTTTGTTAGAGCGACACTAGAATCAAGAATGCAAATGTCAAAATTTAATACCAAAAATCATTACAAGCAATAATGTTGATGTTATTTCTCTATTTCCCAGAAAAATAAATTTTTTCTATCATCAAAATAAGGTATGTGTTTTGTATATTTTGTTTTGAAGTTTTGTATATTTTCCAAATTTTAAAGCTAATAAAGAGGGAAAGATATTTATCTATCAGTTTAAAACTTTTTGCAGATGCATTTGTATATTAAATAGTAACTTTTAAGACTACCTCCAGAATCATAACTGAAATCTGGAATTTTCTATTAATTTTTGAAGTTTGGTCATTTTTAGTCATATTTTCAGAACTTTAGGCCCCTTGAGGCAGCAGAAGATATTAACCTATAAGTTTAAAACTTTTTGCAGATGTATTTGTATATTAAATAGTAACTTTTAAGCCAACCCCCACAATCATGACTGAAATTCGAAATTTTTTATGAATTTTTGAAGTTTGGTCATTTTTAGCCCAATTTTCAGAACTTTAGGCCTTTTGGGGAAACAGAAGATATTGACCCACAGTTTTAATATTGCAGGCCCTTCTTAGTGATGGTAGTTCACAACTTTTCCGCACTACCGCTAAGCGATCAGAGAAATTTCGGTTTTTTCGGGACACCCTAATGTATATATGTTTGTCTTTTATACAAATCCACATTTTTCTTCCGATCTGCACCAAACTTGGTATACATACGTAAAAAAACTCAGAAAAAAACATAGGCTATGTTTCGAAAACTTTAATTGATCCCTTGACCCTCTTTTGACCCTTTTTATGGTCATTTTGCTGAAATAGCTTCATTTCCCCTCAAGAAGAGATCTGCTTACTCCATTGTTACAAAGAAAATTTAATGCTAAACAACAATTTTTAATAGAAATACTAGGTACAAATCTATTTAAAAATTATATTAATATTTTAAAAATCTATTTCAATGAAATTTAAAAGTTATGTATAGTTAAACATATTTTTATTTGACAGATTATCTAATTTTTATATTTTAAAAGCTTTATAGAACATCATTGTTGTTAAAATAGTGTCCATGGAAACGAGGATGTAAAATCAAAAAGTGATAATATTTTAACTTTTAAGAAAGTTGGTTAACAAACCAAAAACCATTAAAACTCTCTTTCAACTAGAAAATATTGATTTTTTTTCTTAAATTTCAAAACGGAATAAGCTTTAATTATTGAATAATTTCACCGAAAACGTTTATTCTTAAAGAAATGATTAATTAAGGAATCTGAGAAATTTTAAATAATTTTTAGAATATTTTTTCCATGTTGTAAATGTGGAAATCATTCTAAAGTTATATTGCGCTTTAGTACTGAAGGAATTTTAGTCCATCCGGATAAGAAAAATTACAAGGAACACCGGGATAGGAAAAGTTACCGGGAACACCGGAATATGAAAAAGACGCCTGGGATACCGGGATGATTGGTAAATGTTGATTATATAAAATTATAAATGTATTTGGGGAAACTTAAAAATGAGGCGTTTGCTATCAAAACCAGCTTATTCCATTTTTGGAAATTTTACAGGAGAGACAAAAAACTTCTCACGTCCACAGTTCTAAAGCTGAATTTGTTTTTTAAATTTTTAATTGTAGGTACAACCACTTAGAATTTGATTAGTTTTTATTTTCATTCCAGTTGCATTACCTTGGGCGTAATTGCACTAATTAGGTGAATGAGCTGATTTTGATGCAAAAACACGATTTTTCATGCTTTTTTCAGTTTTTTTTGTTCAATTAAGTTGTGAATTGGTTTTTTCCAGTTCACCAGTTAATATTTATGTCTTTACGAGTTTTAAGTAAATGACGTTCACTTAACTTTTTCAAATGATCTGAAATTTCACAGTTGAGATCACAATTTTTACTTTTAATCTAATTTTGGGTTGGAATTAGCTGGGTTTGAGCTATATCCCTTCGCCAGGTTATGAAGGACCCTCTAAACTTTCAAAATATGCAAAAAAGTGGATTTCAGAAAAATATGGAATTAGCTGGTTTTGATAGAAACGCCTCAAATAATAAATTTATAATCTTCACCCGTGCAAGGCCGGGCATATCAGCTAGTTTTATTATATTAGATACCTACCAGGAAATATACAAAAAAATAAGTTTCTAAGTTTGTGAATTGGTCGATGCTGGTGATCAAATTATTAGAAAGGCTACTTTAATAAGTAATTTTACAAACACTGGTAAAAATTAATTTCTTGTAGATCTATTTCTGGGAAATGTTCTGATTTTATATTTCATGTTAAAGTAGAAGCAAACTAATGTTAAACTAGTTTTTGATGTTTTCAAACTTTTCTGTCCTTTAAACAAAATGACGAAACTCGATGATCTCGAAATCCAAAAAATGAGCAGAACTTTTTAAAGTGTAATTTTGGAAAAGAAAATTTAAGGAGAAAATGTGTAAATAGAGTTAGAATTAAAGTAAAACTAATATTTGGAATATAAAAATAATGTTTTTAAAATTTACAAACGTATAAAGCAATAATAGATCAGAATATTTTAAATTTTGTACACTTTTTAGGTGAAAAATTAAGGCTTAAGAAAATAAATTATTGTTAAGCTTGCATCTTCCTGCCTAAGCCAGGAGAGAATAATTCGGGACCTCCAAATTTAAAGTTAAAAATAAATTCAAATGTTCTTTTTTCCCTTCATTTCTAAAAATTAAAATATAGACTACTACTTCTCTGTGTACAAACCTATTACCTTTGAATCAAATATAAAATGAGAATTGAAATAACACGAGAAAATTTTCAAGGTTTTTAAAGAAAAATTGAAATGTTTAACATCGTTAAAGCAGTCACTACCCCCAATGGTACTTCAAATCTTTTGAAAATTACATTTACCCTCTCTCTCAAGAACTCTTCCCTGGCTGTAAACGTACGATAAGAACGCTCCCCCCCGATGTTGAGGCTATGCCACTTGTTTTCTAATCCTTTCTGCTTCATTCATCAGTATTTGCCGCTGCCATTTCTCAGAAAAATCACTCAGGAAACACCAAGACAATTTGCTTTGTTTGCCCTAAAGCTTAATTTATCATAAGCGCGCGTTGCTTTGAACTGGATTAAAGAACGCACACAAAACGTAATTTACGAACTTGATCACGGAAGTTGGGCAGAGGGAGTTATCAGTTTGGATTATAATGCCTCCGTAAAGAGTGATTTTGTTCAGTCCCTGCGACGAATCAGTTTTGAGTGATTAAGCATAAATAAAGTTATTAAACTTTTCTAGAAAAATCATCTATTTATACATAAAGTGTTTCAGAACTCTTCCTATTCTGACGTTTATGTAGAGCCAAATTAAGTATTGGTATATTCTAAAGCCAAATTAAGTATTATCAGTATATTAAGTACACTGTAAAATGTAAAAATTAATTCTTTAAATAACTGAAATTGTTGCCATAGTTAATTTCTGTACTTAAAGGATATTTCTATAAACTATTCCCAGTTAATTTGAGGGAATATCTGATTTTTCTTTCCTGTTAAATGAGAGATTAATGCAGGAAGATTAGTTGCAGGAACGGCCTTTATAACAATTAACATATATTACTATAACAAATTTCATTAAACATATTACACACCCAGCTATAGTCTGTTCATTTATAATTGGTGGCTGAAGCAGGATCGAAAACGCTCAAAAACGCCTAATAACGCTCATCACACAACTTCAGGGACCGATTTTTAACAGTATTTTGACTACTTTTGTTTTGGCTGCCTTGCACAAGAAAAAAGTTTTCGATGATAATTACAGTAGTAACTGCTTCTAATTGCTTCTAATACATTACGTTACGTCTCAGGTGCCAATTCTAAATGAACAGAGTATAGTAGAAGATTGGCTTCGCTTTGACTAAATGATGGCGAAAAATTTTGACTCGTACATACTTTTTAAAAAAATTTATTCTTTTAGTGGTGTGTTTCAATCAATCAATCAAATCTGCCCAGGCCTAGTGGTCTATCAGGCTGTGCCCATCTCCGTTTCATTAGCCTTTTTGGGCCTGGGGTTCTAATTACTTAGCTTGTGTCCATGCCGAGTAGCTAGCCAGACGCTGAACCCCCAGTTGATTCCCCAAGCAAGCTTGGTGCTCATTTATCGACCCCGGAAGGATGAAGGGCTGAGTTGACCCATGACCAGCTACCCAAGTAGGAGCCGCGAGGCATCAAACCTGGGTCAGTAATGCTCGTAGCCAGACACGCTAACCACTACACCACCGCGGCCGTGTGTGTTTATTAAATCATAATTATATTCGGGTAAAAATTCACGGAAAATTTTTGTCAAAAACAATAGACAATTTAGAAAAAAAGACGAACTTTTTTTGAAGTGTTGGTGAATGTAGTAATTTTAATAATTCACCAGATTTTCTATTCAATCCCCAAAAATATAAGTTCATTTATCAACACCAGCAAAACTCCTCGTCTCAAAGTTATTCTCAAAACTTGCTCATACGTTGGAGACAGCCACAGCGTGTTTTATGTTATTACAACCGGCGAGTCCCTGAGATCCAGAGACTAATGAAACTTCTTCCTCCGTAAGTAATATTCCGACAGTTCGCTTCGTCGAATGACCTTCTGGCTAAAAGTGACAGAAGTCGAAGATAGGGTGGATCTCTAGACAAACAACCCCTGGGGGGCTCGAAGCACGTGACATACTTTAATTGCTCCCCTTTGAGGAGGTTTCACTTTGTTTTTTTAAACTGAAGGAGAATTGTTTTTCTTTTATATCTTTACTTTGGTTTTGATGGGTTTCTTTGAGTTTAGACTTGATTGAAATTGTATTGTGTGAAAAGGTTTAAGTCAGTTTGTTTTGATCATTCTAAGCACTAAGCATTTATTATGCTTGGTACAATTCGTCAAAACTTAATAATAAAAATCTTAAAATATTTTTCAAGTTTTACACTGATTATTTTTTCTTATTCTCAAAAAAATTTTTTGATAATGTGAAGTTTTATGATGACATTTGCAATTAATTGGTTCTAAAATATTGGGATAGTGTAGATTTATTAATAAATTTAAAATAAATACCTAAATGAAAGATGTTTCTATACCTCAAATTTAGCTCTAACAAATATGCAATTTACTTAAAATTCTAATTTTCAATCTACTATATCCATTAACACATGAGTTTTATTTTAAAAACTAGCATCATATATAAATATTCTGTGTGTGAGTAAAGGGTAAAATAATTCCAAATCGCAGTGCGATAAAATCATTAAGCCATAAAGAAAATGGTTGATCCCACTTTGAAAGATAAAAAAATAGAACTAGTTAAAATTCCATTAGTACAGGCTTAAGGCACATTTTAACTAAGAACAGAAAGAATAGAGTGACACATCCATTAGGAGGGTGTCAAACTCAAAGTATCGATTCTTTTGTATGTATTTCTTCACAAGGATAAGCCTTTTCTTGTTTCAACCGCTCTTTTGGCGTGTTGTGAACGAATTACTCGACGTCACAGACAGAAGTTGGCAGCATTGTCCAATCCATCAACCTCAAAAATCAAACACCGTGAACACAACAGGCGGCGGTAAATCAACTTTAATCGGAGCGGTCACTGATTGCATTCTCAGGGGAAAATAGTCTGGAGTTACTTGGGAAATAACACCTTTTATTTTGTATTCCAGTTTCAAAATTGCCGAGATTTACATGGCATCAATTACTCAAAGAACGCTCACTTGTTGATATTATCCGTATCAAAATAAAAATTAATCGGACTGTTGTGGTGCGTGACACAAATCATCCATCCTTATAACAATTTATTAGTTAAAACACAATTTAAAGTAAACAAGTGTATATTAATAAAAGTATTAAGTTGACACTATCAGATGAACCTTAGTATTTATACACTAATAAGAGAGCAATTCAGCATTCGAGGAATTGTCCAGCACAGAATCACTTTCTAATGCCCACTACAAGAAATTACAATGGAAAAAATTATTTTTTTGCCTTATTCATGTAGTTTGGATTTATGGTTGGTAGCTTTCCACCGAATGTCGCCCTACGGGCGACGGGTCGGCTCGCCTAGTATATTCCTTATGGTTGGTAGCATATTTGCTACCATGGGCAGATTAGGGTACAAAATGAAGGAGATCGGTATATTCCAAAGTTTTTTAATTCTTGTAAAATAGTTATATTTTTGGGTGGAAAGAGCTAAAAAACCTTCCTTACTTATTTATAATAAAAATTATTCCTCTTTTACAGCTTTTAACTGATTTTTTCTTTTCTTTTTCTTTTTTTTTTCAACCAGTATTTGTTCGATTTTTATGCAATAAAAAACAAAAATATTTATTTTTTACTAATTGATTTTGCATACAATGCAATGCACACTGTTAGTTTTATCTAGAAACATATTAGAAATATTTTGATGCCTTTAAAAATAATTTTAAGCCTGGAATTAGCCTATTTAGTAAATTCCTATAGTAAAATATGCAGAGTTAAAACTTTCAAAGTCGTAAAACAGATGTTTTAAATATAATTAAAATATTTTATTTATAATACATTCATAGGAGTATTATTTCAGTATTATACATCATAACTTTATATTTAATTTTTAAAAAAATTTTCTTGCTATTTTATGAAAAATTAAAAAAAAATTTAAAAATTAATTAAATTAAAAAAAACGTACTTTTTTCTAGTAAAAATGAACAAATGAATAAATATAGCTAAAGACTTGCCTAATACCAAGTTAATTAAGTGATAAAGCTAAAGAAATAAGTTTAAAAAATTTTAATAAATTATTTAATTTTTAAAATTTTAAATGAATAAATTAATAAAAAAATTTATAGTTTGACTAATTAAAATAGAAAAGTAACTTAAATAAACAGCTGACGCTAAGAAATACTCTTTTTCTATGAAAATATTTTATGATTGCCAATATGCCACTTAGACCCCATGCATGGATTTACTACCACTAACGCCCATGGTAGCATATATGCTACCATCATTTTAATTTAATTATTTCACAATTAAAAAATACTTTTACATGGAAATTTTTTGTTCAGATGATATAAGCAACTCTTCCACTAAAAATATATCAAACGAATTCAACTTAATTTCATGAACATATCTGTAAAAATTAGCTATAATTAACCCTTGTAGGACCCATTTTGGATTTTTAGTCAAAGGAGGTATTTCAAAATTAAAAAAAAAAATTGGAAAGGAGGACTGAACTTAAATTTCATAAATGATAATACCTAAAGGTACAATTATTGCTGTAATAACTTAAAAATAAGTATTACTTATTAATTTTATGCTGAAAATTGAAGCTAAACTTATGGTAGCATATATGCTACCATGGGCAGTAGAGGGATAAAATGTCACAGCATACGATGGAGAACCATTTGATGCAATCACAACCCAGACCATATATTTCTCAATTCTTTTTTGCTCCCCCATGACATTCATAAGATAATACCAAGAACTTAATATGAAAGAAGCTTACTTAAAAATGTTTTTTTAAATTTTCAATCATTAAATATCCTTGCTACGAAAATTTTTGTTGAAAATTCCGTTTTCTCATAAATTAACTTCTGTAATATTAAATGCTTGCTTATTTTTAAATAAAGTACAATAGTATATTCAAGAAATCCAATCCAATCCCTCGAGGCTATTTGTAATGAAGATATGTTTTAATAGTTTGGAAAGTGAAAAAGTAAAATAAAAGAATGAATAGCATTGCTTTAAATTAAATTTAATATTTAACCTCCCCAACTTCCTAGATATCCTTGAAACCTCGGCTTTTCATTTAATATTCTTTTACCATCCAAATTTTATTTTATCTTTACATCGGACGTATTTTAGATGAATTCTATTGAATAAAATTAAGAATGAGAGAGAAAAATTTAAAAATAAAATTTGGTTATTTTGCATTGACGGATCCAAAAACAAGTTCAAGCCCCTTTTTCCCATAAAAATACTCTCATTATCCATTTCTTTCAAAGGTTCTTTCTATACAGTACAATAAAACTCACAATCGTCATTAAAAAAACTCACAAAGTCAACTTTCTTGTAATTGCTTTTACGCCAAGAACAAAGCAGCGAACAAAATTAATCGATTCAGGGCGAAAATTGAATTTTAATCGACAGATGCATTAATCATGCAAATGAGATCATTACAATTTCTGACACTTTTTCCACTGACCTCCGTGCATTGAAAGAGACACACAGAAAAGAAGGATCACACCGCGAGAGAAAAAAAAACTCCGAGAAGAATCGTAAGCGGCTCTTAAAGTGTTTTCCCTGCAGCGGCCAATTAAAAATAACCGCTTCTTTAATCGAAATAAAATGGCGCAAACACGATAGAGGCGGAAGCTGGAATTTATGGAACGAAAAAAAAAGTGTCAGCTTCAGTTGGCTTGGAACTGCGGTGCGAACTCCATTTTCCCCCACAAAGCACCCATTAATTTTATTAGCTGTTTTTTTCGACACGCTCGTGAAGTTAATTTCCTTACCTCATGAGGTGCGCAGTAAGAAAAATTTTTTATATTGCGTTTCGAGGAGCTAATGGAATAAGTTGGGGCTGTTTAGCTTGGTTTGGGAATTTTATGCGTAAGCGAATTTCGTTTTGAAATATCTTGTCAATAAGAGATGGGGAGTGATCTAAAAACGCGTGATTTGAAATAGAGTTGATTGAGAAAATTATTGCGGGAAGTGCATTTTAGTTTGTAATTTCTTTCTTCATATTTAATTTAGTTGGTTTTCCGTGTAGGTACCGTGAAAGAACCCTGTCCCAACGTAGTCTATGAGTGTCGTAAGAGGCGACTAAAATAGGATTGGTCCTCCAGGTTGGGGGTTGAGCGTGTGGATAACAACTCCACCTCGTAAAAAAATGTTAGAAGTCCAACCTTTCGAAGTTCTGGCACCCATTTTTCCTATGGAGAATAGAGGAGATTAGTGAAAACGTCACTTCCGGTTTCTTGTTTTGTTTGGAAACGTTGATTCGATCCGTGATTGGTTACATACGGATCCGTACTGTCCGTACAGTTCACGGAACCAATCACAGACTGAATTTACGTTTCCAAACAAAACAAAAAACGTCACACTAATCTCGTCTATTAGAGAATTAAGTTGGTAGAATTAAGTAAAATTTGTTGGAATATGCAAATCACTACAAGAGACAGAAAGGAACTGAACTGTATTAAGTTACTACAAAGAAGGCTTCTACATAACCTCTCTCTTCTAGTTCATATGTTGGACTGATTGTTATGTTTGATTAGATCTTTTTATGTCAGTCGCTGTATTCGTCTCTCTTTTAGTTAATAGCATTCTAATAAATACTTGGTTATATTTTACCCACTGACTCTGCTCTTCACTAGATTAGATTTTTCTACAAATATTTTTATAAAGTTTTTATACTACAAACACTTTTTATAAAGTTTTTATACTACAAATACTTTTTATAAAGTTTTTATACTACAAATACTTTTTATAAAGTTACAAATAAAAAAAGTCAATAACTTTTCGTAACAAGGACATTTTTGAAAACTAACCAGTGACCACCTTACCGGGACATATGCCATGAACCCCAGAGCCCTACGGTTATAAAAACGAAGATGGCTCACTAGGGCTGTTGCGCAAACGAGTTTAGTTGAGTTCAATGTTTAAAATATCTTTTATAAGTTTAACGATTAGTTAGGCAAATTTGCAGTTACACCTGTTAGGTACAATTAAATCTTATTACGGGCAAACTATGCCGTTTGTTCCGACATATCGATTCTGAGCGATAGCCGTAGCTCCATTCAGCATCTGGCTGAATGGTAGAAGCATGGTGATAGGGCAACTGTTAATATCGTAGGGCTTTTAAACAGTCTGAGAGCTCATCACACAGTATGTTTTCAGTGGATTGCATCACATGTGGGAGTAGATGGCAATGAGGTAGCGGATGCACTTGCTAAGGAGGGCAGCCTCATGGATCTTGTTGACGATGGTTGTCTCTCTTACTCAGAACTTGCCTCAAGAGTGAAAGTAGAGGCCAACTCCTCCTGGAGAAGATCCCCTTTACATGATTGGTATGCTGGGAACTGCCCTGGCGTGGCATTGCACGAGGCTGAAAGTAGATCCGAGCAGACGACTATTGCTAGGCTGCGCTCCGGTCACCTCCGTGCCCAACGTCATATGGCGGGCCAAAAAGTTTATATCCTCTGTGTTCGAAGTGCGAAACAACACAGGCTACTCCTCTGCATATTTTGATGTGTATTGGATGCGACAAGGACAAGTTGTACTCCAGTCCATTTTTTAAACTCTTGACAAATTTCGGCTTCATGGACTTGGTATGATGTTACTGTTGACCAAGCGGGATAAGTCACACTATGCCCCTACCTTTGTTTTATAAAACAAAGTAATATAATTTGAGATCCTGATAAATTTGTAATCTCCCTTATGATAATTTCTATAAAACTTTACCAACTTTTTTAAATGTTACAATTTTTGAAAATGCCGAAATTCATTTAATTGAGTAATACACCCGAAAGATGATGTAATCTTCTATTAAATCCACGTGGACATATAAAAAAAGAACTTTATTGAAGTGACAAACACAAACTTCTTTCGGAATATAATCAATAAAATCTTATGTGAAACATGGTGGATCATATTGGTCTTCATTATTTGTTTAATAAGGTTTTAGCGCCTGATAAATTCAAGTATTTCAGTTCGACATCGTCCTCCATCCTCATGCTCCCTCTCAACAGTTTAATAAATCTGACATAGCATCGCTATAATTGACTAATATGGTTTTATACCCTCCATATACAAATTTGATCATCATTGGATAGGATGTACACTTAACACATCTTGAAACTGATTATATTAATGTGAAGATGAAAACTCCATATGTTCCAAGCATCGGGAGCTTTCAACAAGTGACGAGTGTACCCCTCCCACTCGTCTTGCCTCTCTTGAATATTCATTCATTTAGATGTTCTTTTTTGTCACCAAGTGTCCCCTGTTACAAAAGTCCTTCATCAATTTACTCACCTACTGTTGCTGAGCTCTTTGCATAATTCAACACATTATTGTTTCTGAGAGAAAAATCGTCGAGTGCTCTTCGTCTCTCCACCCCCCATGAGAGAACGTTCCTCTCATTAGCGTTGTTCTAGAAAAATCATACCTCGTTAAACTTTAAATAAGAAAGTTTTTCTTGGAATTCTTCTGTTTCGTCGGATAACAATGAAAGTGAACCTTGCGCCCACTTTGGCATGGTTTTTTTGCCGTAATTAAGACGAAGATAATTTATTTTCATTGTACCTCGACCTGGGGAATTTTTGTGAATGGAGGGAATTAGGTGTTGTTTTGACAGTTGTAATGGAGATGGAAATTAATTGGGAATAATTTGATGCATGTTGAAGTACTTCAATTAATAATGTGGATGGAATGAACATTGTATAAAATTTATGGCATCGGTCAATTTGTAATGGTGATATATATATTACGGGCAAAGTGATTAATTGGGCATTTTTAATAATGCCCAGAGTGAAGGCGGGTAAAGTGATAAATTTCATTGATAAATGCCATTGAATTTATCACATTGCCATCCTCCACTTCGGGCATTATTAATAATGCCCGATTTATCACATTGCCCGTAACGTATATATGGTGTATAGTGATATTTCAATGTTTGGTAGTTTTGTTAAGTATCCAAGTAATATATTATTTTGAATTAATAATAAGAGCAGGATATAACTTTATAGCTCTTTTCATGGCCAGAGTATTGATAGAAGGAGATTAGTAACTTTTAAGACCAGTTTTTTTTAAAGTTTACGTTTAAATAGTTTTATAGCAATTTTCCTACATTCCCTATGCTTTTGGGAGTGTAGTTTTCAATGTAATGAGACAAAACAATTGGATGATTATATGGAACACATGTGTACAAGTTTAAAGACCAAAGATCTGAAAGATTTAAAAGAAAATTTAAATTTTTAATTATTTTAAAGAAAAACGCATACGTGTTTTGGAAACATTAAAAGTGTAATTTTCTAATACTTAAGTGCCTATTACTTAAGTACCTATTTGATAAACATTTATTATTAAATCGCATTCATTTTCCCACACATTTATAATAATAGGTTGTTTATGTATCGAAAAAAAAGACTTTTATTTTAACCATTTTATTGTGTTTTATTCTGCTCTCCGTCTAGATTACAGAAGGGTCGAAAATGGAATGTTCATAAAAAACAAAAACACATAATTAAGATTTATATAAAGGTAAAGAGCTTTAGAATGTATCTTAGTAACATTTCAAATTATTAATTAATCAGACTAAAATATTTTCAACTACATATATTTTAAAAAAATTGTTGAAATAAAGTGTGCTAAACTATACTTGACCTTCTCATATACTATTCAATTCTCTCTAGAAACTCCTTTTTTCCGGTTTCAACAAGATATTTAATGTTTAGTTTAACTCTAAACTATCCATCTCGACTTCTGACAGTTTTAAGTATGAGTTTTTAACATCATACTCGTAAAATCCGTCTCATAAAAGCCATAAAAACTTCATCTAAAGGAAACCTGCAGAAACCTTGACTAAAAACACGATTTTAAACCTCTAGAAAAATTTCCAGGATTTTTCTAAAATAAAAAATATATCCGAAGACGCAACGTGAATAATGAGCGGTCTCATGGCATTATGTCTTCATGAAAAGTGTTTTCGAACAGAACATAAAAAAATTCCCGCGTCTAGTACGTCTGGGAATAAAACGTTGCCAGGTTTAATTTTCGGAACAGGCGAGAGATAGTTGTTTAAGCATATTCATTTTGCAAAGAGAATGTTTTAAAAAGTATCTTAATTTAAGATTCTAGCTTGAACTTTCGTTATTAACTTTTTTTTTCTCTCGTTTCAGAGAAATTGCTTGAGAAAATAAACATTTATATGGTTCTACGGAAAGGTTGTTTTATGGAGCTTTCTTCAGAGATTTCAGCGTTAAAAAGTTAAGTCCTGTTTCTTTCTTAAAAAGTGTACTTGAATCATGTAGTTCTTTTCAAGGATCTTCTAACGAGAAATTAAGCTATACCTTATGTAGTTGAAAGGTTATCGCTTAAGTCTTTTTAATGGAAATTTAACAATGAGGTGTAGTTATATTGTAATTTAAAAAGTACAGTAAACTTTCTAAATCGTTATTCAAATTTAATCTGTGAGTGCAAGAACCGTAGTAATTGTCCTTACTCAGGTTTTTGATAGATTCGAAATCAAATGTTTAATTACTATTAATGGGTTTTACCAATTGCAGAAACATCAACAAGCCAAATCGTTAACTGCTTTTATGAGTTTAATGAAGAAAAAAACCACTTATATAATTAAAAAGTAAATTGCTAGGACTTGAACTGCTTTTTTTATCTCAACGACATTCGTGTAGAAAAACGAGCTTTAAATATGTTAATACTACTTCTACTACTATTATGGGCAATTAGAATAAAACTGCAGATTTTTATGAGATATAAATATCCACACACTCATCCCTATTGACTGGGAAACTAGAATTATGCATGGATAAACACTTGTGGATATTTTGACTTGCCCTTTATGATATTATCTTTCTTTTATATTCTGTAGTTGAGGTTTTCAAATCCATTCCTGTATACCGCATTTTAGATGTTAATACCTACGCAAAGACTAAGATTACCAAATGATCCTTAAAAATGATGACAAAAAAATGAAAAATACTTTCATCTTTCATTTGCAGCCTTTATGTCACAATCTCTTAACCCATTAACGCCCAAATTATTATTTTTTTGGGGGGGGGGTGAATCGAATTTGACCGGAATCTGGTGTATTTTGCCTTCAATATGAATATTATGAACAAATTTTGTCAAAACAGTCATTAGTTTCTTTAAAAAATGCTGATCTAAAAATAGATCACTGGACGTTCGGAGGATATTTTTTTATCCCTTAGCTAAGTACTAGTTGAACTTAAAAAATCCTTAAAACTATAAAATAAATAGAAATATTAGTATTTCTCTTTAAAAAACGCATATTTATTCATAAATATGTGGGAAAATTATTAAATAGCAATACAATTAAATAATTTACCCAAAATTAATTACGTGAATAGCCAGTGTTGAAAGTAATTATAGGGGGAAAAGGAGAAACTGAACCAAGAACTTTAAATTTATGTAAGCATATTATAGAAAACATGGCACGACATAAAATTGTAACTAATAAGTAAAATAAAATGTATTGGGTTAATTTTTTGAAACTTAAAAATATATATTTTCTCTTTAAGAATGAAATTATTCTATTTATTGTAAAAAGAAGATAAATACAGTCTGATGATTACAAAAACTTTAATAAAAAATAATCTTATCATGAAAAATTAACTTATTCCTGTAATTAAATTTAAAAAAATCTCATTACATTAAGCTAGGATAATATATAACTTTTGTTTTCACTACTTACCAACTGTCTTTAAAAAAACTACAATGAAAAAGCGAAATAGTAATTTAATATTCGTTTCCATGGAGACTTTTCATCCTGTTATTCTATACAATGTTTATTTTAAAGTAAGATAAACTATAAAATCAGCAAACTATTTCCTAATGCATTTCATAATTACACTGCTTTTGTTATTTGAGCTGTTCAGAATGACCGTGGCATAAGTCCACAAAACCTAGTTTTGAGTTATCGAGATTTTTCTGTAACGCCACTTGGGTTGTTCCTATGGAGAGATATTTTTTAAGGCGGTTTTTAAATGCTAATTATTAAACTGCTGGATTAGACAACTAGTACACGAGATAAATTATCCAAAAGAACCCCGAATCTATGCTAATCTCAAATTTTGTATTTTTGGTCTTAGGCAGCTGTCATTCGAAAGAGCTCCTTTGAAGCATTAATAAATTAAAGACGTAAGTTTGTGAATAGACGATGGAGCTGGGTACAAAAGTTGGTTTTGTAATATATTTGCTTTCAAGTATTTTTCTGTTGTTTATTTCAAATTTTAATTAAGTTAAAAATTTTCTGATTGTATAAAAGAAACATATTTCTTGAATAAAGGTATTATTTTGTATTAAACACTAAACTGATTACATTTATTCGTATCACTGTGTTCTAAAATTATTACATTTATGTTAGATTTATTTCAGCTCTTACGAAGAATATAAAGGAGGTATATATCATACAGTTCGAACCTCATACTAATGATTAAAAGACATAATCCATATCGTATACATTCTGTCTTCAATGAATATATCTTGGAAATTGGCAATGCTTTAGATAAAAAAACTAATCAAATTTACGGTTCCTATATAAAACACAATGATATTGATGACTTTTCAACTCTTTGCTATACATAAGAGCAAAACATTCGGTGATCTAAATAGGGATACAATTCTAGGTGTATAATATTATAGAACGCATCTTGAAACCATAGGCTTACAACTTGAGACCTTGCTGACTTGAAAAGCGACAAAAGCCGAACAAAAGTGACCAACGCCGTCCACTTACCTCCCCCGCCCTGGATCGATGGAAGGATGGAAGAGGGAATTAGAGCCCCGAGAGGGGCGATGACAGCTCGGGGCTGATTCCGTGAGCCCCGTGACCCGGCACGTCACAGCGACTCAGTGTCAGCCCCGGCAGGGGCTGCGAGTTGTAAGCCGACTTCCTTGAGTCAATAGCGGAGTGCTGTGACGTTTTTATGGGGAGGATAACAATCTTGAGCAAATACGGGCGCTTGTTTTGGTTGGAGGTGACTTTTTTTCGAGGGGGGAGACAGGTGTGCGTTGATATTGAAATTGTTGGGATTGAGGTGCAAATTGGTAAAGGAAAGATGAATGATTGTAGTGGCATGATATTTATGTGTTGTTGCGTGATGACTATTTTCATAACGGTTTGTGGAAAGGTTTAAGGTATCGAGAAAAGGTATATATAGCACAAAGAAAATAATAACTGTTTAGGCCCAGTTAAAAGCATACGTTTAGGCATCAATCTCTTCTTTATTTTTTTTACTTTTATAGGTTTTTTAGTAAGTCAAATATTTAAAAATATGTTGATAAATGTATAGTTCTCTGTCAATGAATAAAAGTTTCAGTGTATTCTAGTAGTAAGAGTAGGCACATTTACGGCTGTATTAACGACTAATTTGACCTTAGGTTAATCTGGAATCAAGCTTTTTGGACAACTTTGATTGGCTTAAACTTGTATCCCTTTTTCAACTACCAATCAGAAGTTTTGATTCTAGGTTAACTTTAGGTTAGATTAGTGGTGAATACGGCCATTAGTTAGCTTCTTTGATACTTTGAGATTAACCTTAATTGAGTTTTAAAGACAAGGGTATGGTCAAAATAAATTTGATTTCAATAAAGGTGTATAAATTAATTTTATAGGTTAATATTATGATATCATTAATACTAGAACATATACATACTAGATACTTGCAAAATAATAATACTCAGCTTCATCAAAAAATTCTAGTCATTTTGTGCTTAGTTTACTCAAATTACTCTTATAGAACATCTGAGGATTCCATAATAAAGCAATCCAATGGACAATTACCTAAAGAATGTCACAATGAATCAATTTATCTTAGTATGGAGTCTTCAGAATAGAATAGATTTTTTTTACAAAAATAAATATCAGTATGGAGTCTATATATAACGCATTTCCCCCTCCAAAAAATGAGATGGAATGTTATACAAATACAAATACAAATTAAGTCGACCAACTACAGGCGTAGCCTACAACTAAGCCCAGCAAGGTTGGTCCAGTCTTTTTAACTCAAACTACCGGAATCCCAGTATCTGTCAATTTTCCTCTTGAACTCGTTTACCCCTCTTGAATTTACAATTGTTTCAGGCAACGCATTCCATCTATCCACTACCCTATTAAAAAAATAATGCTTTCTACACTCCGTCTTAAATTTTACTTTATTCAATTTGAAATTGTGACCCCTTGTTCTATTACCCGTATTGAAATCTAGTACCTCTGTGTCCCCTTGCTTTACCATTTTAAAAAGTTGAATCAAATCCCCTCTAATCCTTCTTTTCTCTAGAGTGAACATATTTAGCTTCTTTAATCTTCCCTCATAACTTAAACTGGATATACCCTTGACCATTTTAGTAGCCCTATGCTGAACCCTTTCAATTGAATCAATATCTTTTTTTAAGTATGGAGACCAAAACTGAACAGCATACTCTAGATGAGGTCTCACCAAGCCTCTGTATAGTGGCAAAATAATATCCTCGGACCTTGAAGAAACAGTTTTTTTAATGTATCCCAATATCCTATTAGCCTTTTTACTAGCCTATACCTGTGATAAAGTGTAATAAAACATTTAATGCCCCAAAAGAACTTTTTTGTCTTATTATCAAGAAATTTCGCATCATTTACCAAAGAATAGGGCAGGTATGAAATAAGAAATACACATGTAGTATTATACCAACATCCAGTCCTAAATTTCTATAAAGCTTGCACATTTCGTATGAACTTTATGAATGATTTATTATTATGGTTCCCATTTATTACATGAAATTTAGTCACTCTTTTCACTAATCTAAATGATTTTGTCACTTCTGGAAATGCTCTGACAAGTTTTTCTTATTTTTGTTCACAGTCCCCTTTTCTTTCACTCTCTTTGCCGCATCAGCTTTAATCCAAGGCCTACAATGCCCGTATTTGTTCTTTTAAACAAGGGGACAGAGTCCTTTTCATCTCTACTTTATATTGAAGGTTTGGTTTGGTCATTGTTCCATGGAACTATGATGACTTTATATGTGAGAAACTCCTTTTCAACTCCAAGAAGAGTACATCCAAAACCCTCCCATGAAAATTGTAGATTAATGTAACCCCTCCAGGCGTGGATCCAGCCGGGCTTTAAGGGTAGAGCACTGTTGGAGAATCCCCTCTACCTTAGGATGCCAAAAGAAAATTTTTTTACATACATAGATCTCTTCAAAGAGATCCCCATGATAGAATGGTTCGGGGGTTCTCCCCCTAGGCTGAAAAAGGGGAGAAGAAGGGAAAAGGATGATAAAAACGTGAAAAAAGTACATATTTAAGTGACTGACAATTATTTGGACTTACTTTCTTTTTCTCTGTTTTAAGCTTTTTCTCTCTTTTTTCCTTTCTTTTTCAGCCAAACGAGGGGGAAATTTCCGGAGTTCCCCCCTTGAAACCGCGCCTTGACCAATCCCCAGAATCTTTCTGTGGAGATTTCGGATGTACTTGTTTAAGGACAAGTATCTTAGATTGCCACATTTGTAAATGAATGAAACGATTTTTACACCCTAAGTTCCCTGCTGAATAAAATATCTGTTCGTAGTTTTTAACAACTTTAAACATCACTTTAAAACCCCAAGAATCATCCGATTGACACGACCTACTGATCCCGTTCGTTCATTTCCAGATAGCGGGTGGGCCCTCTCTCACCTGTGCCCCCTGCCGCCCCCCTGAGGTGGCGCCCCGGTCGGAAGGCGGAGGGGCTGGGGCAGAGATTGGGGCAGTGCGATGTCGGCGCCCGCCGCGAGAGGACGACTGCGCCCTGCGCCCCGCATGCCGGCCGCCCGCGTGCTCATCGTGCTTCTTCTGGCGACAGCCCTGTGCCATGCCACCACCACTACTACCACCACCACAGGTAGGATTCTTCTCATGTGTTGTGGGCGTTGTGCAGATTTGGGTGTGGGGAAGACAGCATGCAGTGACACGCGACTTGAAATTTTCTGTTTACGTTTTGTCGCGTCGTGGTGGGTTTGAATTTTGATGTTATTGTGAGTTTTTCGTCCGGCTTCATTTGAAATTTTGGAGCCAAAAACGGACGGTTCTGATAAAGAAAGCCTCCTTCGGGTAGCTTCGGTTGTCGATGTACGAATTGAGTGTTAGTGAAAGAAACTAAGTCCGAGAAAGAAAGATATGTCATGATGAGTCTTAAACGATGATTTGTCATGACTAACTGTGATATCTGTTTTGAAATCTTTTTCGCTCTTATAGTCCTACTTATGTAGTAGAAATTCTCAACATACGGCGCGTATCAACAACCCTCGATGCGGTTTAACAAGCATCCTTGGGGTTACTTTCTCTTCTTAAAATTTTGATAAAACTTGGCATTTACTACCATCCGAATTTAAATTTGTGTTTAGTATAGCTGTGTAGTTTTAATTTTATTTAAGGGGTCTCAGGACCCTTAAATAGGCATAGGGTAACTCGATATTTGAACTAGTATTACACAAAAACTAAATTCTGTAGAAACCTGAAATTTGTACCGCATGATAACTAAATAACAATATACACATACCCAAAATTTTAGAAAGTTTTGATGGTTTTTATAGGAGTTATTAAAAATAGGAAAAACTTCAAATTTTTTCACTCTGCGCAAGATTTTTCAAAAACTATTAAAGTTACAAACATGAAATTGTGTACTTATACTCGTCTTAAGGTACTTAATAAGTTATACCTATTAAATTTATCAAAAATAACTGTTTAAGCTTTTTTTATCACATTTTTTATAAAAATTTTCAAAAAAAAAGTTATTTTAACTCGTAGAAACAAGTTCTGGTTAGTATAAAGTTTAAATGTGAGGTATAACTTATTAAGTACCATAAGACGAGTATTTGTAAGCAATTTCATGTTTATAACTTGAACAGTTATTGAAAAATCTTGCGCAGAGTAAAAAAATATGAATTTTTTAAAATTTTTGATTACTCCTATAAAAACCATCAAAACTTTCCGAAATTTTGGGTATGTGTATATTGGTATTTAGTTATCATGCGGTACAAATTTCAGGATGCTACAGAATTTAGTTTTTGTGTAATACTAGTTCAAAAATCGAGTTACCCTTTGCATATTTAAGGGTCCTGAGACCCCTTAAGTAACCTTTATGCTTTACGTTACATTAAAAAACACATGGAATACTTTCAGTGGGGGTAAAGGAGGGTATTTCTTTAAACTTTTGAACTTTTAACTTTTTTTTAAACTTTACTTTAAATGCTTTTTTTTAAATGCTAATAATTTTTTGATAACGCCCTTTGGCAAATTTGGTTAATAATGAACTTTGTTTGATAGTAAAAAAAGTTCTATAAGGTGTATATTCATGGAATTAACAATATTGGCACTAATAAGATCAAAATAAGTCCGCTTAGATGGACTTTTGTTATTATAACAAATAACCGAAGTCATAGTTTCCACCAACACAAAGTGAGCGAGGAAACGTCTGTAAAAACATTAACTGGACCGCATCCTATCCACCTAGAAGCTTATTTGGATCTTATTAGTGAGACCGGCCATGAAACTCTTCAAGTTTACATAATATTGACACTCTATTTGAAAGTATTGTTGATTATTTCTATCTATTCTTAGAAGGACTTTTCAGGAACAGGTGCAGATATGTTACAGATATCTCCACTAGGAACATGCACATTGCACATGAACAGCTATAATTTGTGAAAGCTGTAATTGAAGGGCTTGGTGGATGATGGGGCTATGTTACAAGGCCTGTCCCAAAAGTAATGAGACTGAATTCCATTCAGAATTAGGAAATTCAGTCTCGTTACTTTTGAGACAGACCTTGTAACATAGCCCCTTCATCCTCCAAGCCCTTCAATTGTCTATCGTTTAGCTTTGAGCTTGAAGCTGTTACTTTCAACTCGCGTAGATCATATGGGGGAAAATACTAGATCCCAAGGTAGTATCTACTATAGAGTTAACTTTGTAATTTAACTGATATCTCTGTAATTATTAGATAAATATATAAGGAGCATAAATATATTAAATTCAGTATTTAATTTCCGTTTTGAAAAGGATTTCTTCATGTTGATATATTCTCCATCTGACTCACACACATTCTCGAAGGTAGTCGATATCCCGAAAACCAATTTGACAGGAAGAGACGATGGATCACTTTTGAGGGGGAGCGGTGAGATGGGAAAAATCCTACATGCAAAAATAAATCTGTTTTTCCTCCGGTATTGATAATACTCTACATCAAGAGAATATTTCTGGAACACTTTTGAGTAGATATTTACTGTAACATGAACTTTTAACCCTTTTGTGACTCACGATACTCGCAGTATAGCTTGATACACCTGACGAAATTATGATTTTTTATTAGTTTAAGTATCAGTTAAGTTAAATGTTTTCATGCAAAAATGTCTTAAATCCGTTAGTCAATTTTTTAGAACAGTTTTTAGTCAAGAATAGTTTTTTACAAACTATTCAAATGAATTAATACGATAAATATTTGAGTGAGGTCACACATATGGAATATGAAATCCTTTATAAATGGCCAAGTACAAACAGTTTGGAATAAAGAAGGCACTAGAAATCCCTCAGTGTTAATAAGTTTTAAAGTTTTGAGGGTAAAGGATTATGGATTCATCAGCCATTGCAAGAAAGTTTGGATCCGCGACAAATGTGGTCAACTACAAAATCAAATAAACTACATACATTCAAATAAATCAATAAAGTAAAAAACAATATAATTATGATATTTGAATCATAATTTACATGACGGTTTAATTAGCATGAGTGGAATTTTTTTAAGTTCCAAAATAATTACTATTATTATTATTATTCAGATCTTTCTAAGGAATTAATCGTTTTACCCAAGGAAGGGATCAAAGGAAGAATGATTTTTTTATTATCATCCCAATAACCAGGGTTTTCAGTTGTTATTATTAATTACACAACTTTTAAAATTGTGTAGGAGTTTTGATGATTAAAAAACCCACTTAAGTCCGTAAAAAGCTGGAAAACTTTCTTATAGCTAGTGTCATTTAAAAGGGCCGATGTTACGAAGAAAAAATTTCACAAAACTTAATTTCTTAACAATCATGAATTTCTTAAAGTAACTCCATGCGTCATAGGAAATTAAGATTTTTTTAAACTAGAGGGTTCTGCCCCCCCCCCTGATCGCTATCGCTCACCAACCCCCCGAAACTGCTTCGCAGTTCTCTTCAGATCGCTTCACGTTCTTAGCGAGCAGAGCGGCAGAGCTCGCTTATTTCATCTCAAGAGTCCAGCACACCAAGAGTCCAGCACGGGCTCTTCGGCTTAGTTAATGCTCCTTTAATACTGAAACTACCTCTCTCTAGCTTATCAATAATTTAATTTGGATGACTACCTACCTTGAAAGTATAAAAAAACTGCTACTGAAATATCCTTGTTTTAACTTACCAATAATTTAATCGAAATGTTTTAAAAAATATCCGGCAAGTCTACTAATTATCATCAACCATCTTAGAGAAAAAACATGCCATTAAAAACTTTCACTTAAAAAACTACAAAAAATAAAAGGAAAAAAAATTAAATATCGTATCTTAATAATTCTAAAACTAATTCGAATGAAAAAAAAACCGAAACGCCAATCTTTCTATAAAAATAATTGTATGTGTGTTTAAAATATCATAGTTCTACTGCGATTAGTTTTTCTATTATAACGAAAAAACCGAAAACGGGTCCAAAATTTAGAAACTTTAGAATTTAATCACTCCAAAAATAATTCGAAATTCCAAAAAAGGTGACGAGATGCAAAACTTCATACCTAAGGTATAGTGACTAGAGTAAGGCCTTATTCTAATCACTATACCTAAGCGCGCACTAGAGACTTCTGTCGCGGCGACTATAAACACTAGGTCACTCGAGAGCAATGCTGCAATGCATTTCTATGGTAGATTTTTGGCAATCGAGCAAGAGTCTCGTCGCCTAATGCGCACGTTCTGGCTTCTTGCAATAGCCAGGGTGATAATTTTGTCTCTGTCACCGTGACAAAAGTCTCTAGTGCGCGCTTAGCCTAAGAGTATGTGTCTGCAAAAAATCATGTTTCTGCTGTTAACACTGAGCTATAAAACGAGTGACAACCTCCGATACTATAACAAGCGACCAAACGTGCCGGTTCGGAAGGTTAAATTGCCCCGATTGCTGCGAGCAATCCGGGTATTCGAGGCTAGAAGCAATTGGGGCAATCCCCACATGACCATCTTTTAATCCGCCCATGCCTGTTTTTAAAATATTACGAGCAAAATTTGGAATGGTCGTTTCATTCTGTGTATACCAACTGGGCTAACAGATGGGGAAAATTAAAAGAAGATGGAAATCCTTTCCGTGGTGTGATGCGGTTTCAGCACGCTCACTAGTCACTCCAGTTTGTTTTATAGCTCAGTGGCTGTAAATAGATTTTGCTGGAGGCGAACTAGCAGCAGAAAAAAATAATTTTCGACTTTGACATTAAATAACTCCATAACCAATTATCTAATTAATTAGGTTTGGAAACATAAATGATCATAATGCATTTGTCTACCATTGGTCAAAATTTCATAATATTTCTTCAAATAGTTTTTCCGTAGTGATAGTTCAAAGTATAAAAATAACTTTTTCTGAAACAGCGGCGGCGACTGTTACTTTTTTTAATATAGAGAGATGAGACCGAGACCAGAAACTCCCATCAAAAAACTAGTACAAAATCTTGTTTTCAAAGTTGTGTTCTTTGAAACCTAATTAAATGCTTGAAATTATGATAAAATTAAGAAAAACAGTTTATGATTTTCGGAAGGGGTAAAGGGAAGACAAATTTTCCAATTATTTCATAAATTAAATAAGAAGATTTTAGTTAGCACCTTTAAAAATTTTAAAGCTATATCAATAATTAACTTCGTTAATCACGATAACAATCTTCTTAAATATTTTCTTTTGATAACCAAAGTTCCTAATCAAGAAAATTTAATTATATTAGATTACTAAGTGTTGATAAAGACTTTTCCCTTAACCTTCTTTTAAGTCTCCAAAATTTTTAAACTAAACAATTTAACTAGCTTTGTTTCTCTCAACAAGACCCTGAAAACAACACATTAGATTAATTTATATCACGATTCTCATTAGTGTGAAAGCTTTAGGTTTGTTAATTGCCCAATTCTTCTCTTTTATTGCTCTTAATTAGGTAATTAGACTATCTACAGACTGAACATTTTCTTACATCGAGTGATAAGCCAACAAGAAAATTGTTTTGCTAAATGAGCCGATTAATGTTAATATGGATTACGAATATCTCAAATACCAAATAATTCATTTAATATAGATAAAAATTATTTTTAACAGATTATATAATTAGAAATGAATCTATATAAAATAAACAATTTGTGATAAATGAAATTTTAATATTTTTCATCTTCTTATTTAATCATTATCATAATTTCTCTTAAATTCAAGAATTAATATTAATTTTTAAAAAGTTCCTAACTTGACTCTCAATAAGTTGAAAATTTTCCAGAACATATATTTTAACATCTTTAGTACTCTTCTTTAACATGTTTGTCTCAGTGTTCATCCCCTTACTTTCATTAAGTTTATTTTACACTCATTGCCATAAAAAATAGCGCACCAAGAAGAAAAAGAGATATCAGAGCCAAATTCATTTCCATGATTCACCATCGTATGAAGGTCAGTCGATAAAAAATTCAGCCTTCCTCGGTGTTAGGGGGCCGAGAAAATCAGTAAAAAGTGTTGACTCCATCTTTTCCTCAAAACCGGACTTGTTTTTGAGCAGAGGTTCTAGAATCTAGAGAACGGGAAGGCTGAGGTAAAAATGCAACATAGGGGAGTAAGAAGAAAGCTTGGACATTGCGTGCAACATGTGTTAGTGTATTTTCTCTTGAAACTTGTCCGAAGGCCAGGCCTGAAGGTAAGGACGGACAACCAGCTGCAAAACATCAACCGTTCAGCTCTGGTTGGTCAGTGTAACGGTAAATCATACTGAGGAGATGCGGCAGTGGAATGGATGTCATTTGCAGTACTGTGGATTGTGCGTTTGGTCCGCATAGCTTCGTAAATCTTTGTCTATAAACATGGAACTGATCATTGGTCTTTCTGTTTCCAATAGTGCACCAAATAAGGAAATGATCATCTCAATTTCACGAAATTGTGTTTAGCAGATAATAATGCTTCATTTCTGAAGCACCGCGATGATTGGGTATGACTACATGGAGAGAGCGCGCTCAGCTCTGGATTTTCTAATCATCACACGGAGTGGTAACTCTAGGGAATGGAGTGGTGGTGCATTGGATTCCATTTCTGCAACTCCTGAGTATGATTTACCAGTACATTTACCAACCAGACGTGCACCATTGATAATTTTTTGTTGCTGTTCTCCGTCCTTACCTTCAGGCTTGGCCTGAGGACAAGTTTAAAGAGAAAAATACACAAACACATGTTGCACGCAATGTCCAAGCTTTCTTCTTACCCCCTATGTTGCATTTTTACCACAGTCTTCCCGTTCTCTAGAATCTCTGCTCGAAAACAAGTCCGGTTTTGAGGAAAAGCATACAACGTCCGGTATGCAACGTCCGCTGGTGCACAAGATGAAATTTGACTACGTGGGGAGACAGCATGATCCTCCAATCCCCAAAGTCCTATTTTGAGTCCTTCTCACCCAATATCATGACCTGTGGCCGCGGTTATGGACACCTTATAGGGTGTCCCTTAAAATCGAAGGTCGGGAAACTTTTTCTCCACCCCCCAATTTTTTTCTTTTTGATACCCTAAGACTGTGAGCAAAATCTTAAATCGATCAGATAATATTAACACGTGCCCCAAACGGCCTATAGGTAGAAAAAATTGACTTTTTTCTAATTTTTTTGAAAATTTTTAAAAATATATTTAAAAATTCCCTTTCCGAATAATAGGGCTCTAACACACTTAAACAATCATATTTGACCGTTTTTCATTACTAGTTAGGCTAAAATGCCCAGTTTGTAACCTAGTCATCAATCAGAAAATCATCAAATTTGTCCATTTTATACTGAGAATAGAATAATCAAAAGGCAGTGTTAAACGACTTAAAACCGCCGCCAAATTCCATGGCTTAACACCATTTGTAGGCCATATTGATGTGGATATAAATTTTCTGGAACTCAAATTAATTTATTGGTTACTTAATTACAGACGCCATATTGAATTTCATTAAAACTAAAAAAAATCAAAGTAAAAAGGTATGGGCATGTTTGATATCGGGTAATGGGTGTTTGAGGTTCCTAAACTCAATTAAGACTAATAAAATTACCTTAGACAACTTTTTAAAGCTCTTTACGCAATTGTAAGGGTCAGCAGATCTAATATAAGTGCAAACAATGGTTTCAGAACTATACAGGGTATCTCATAAATAATGGGTCACACTTCTAGGGGGATAGTAGACACCTAGAGGAGTCAGAATCACTTAGGATTTGGGGGTCCCAGACCAAATCCCAGGGAGTTAAAAATGGAGCGACACCACAAAAAAAATATTGAAAAGTTCAATTTGTAGAACTATTATTGGTAAAAATTTAATTATGGTCACAAAAATTGTGGCTTAATATGATCTTTAAAATTATCTCAAAAGTCTTCACCTTAAAGTTTTTTTTATTATGAAAAAAGTTAAAAAACCACAAAAAAATGAGAAAATTCTGCCTAAACCTCATTTTGTATTTCGAAATCATTTCTTTTGATTTTATAATCTGAAAGATCAAATTTGTAAACCCGTAAGTCCAAAGTGTCACGTAAAAACCATCAATATTAAACGTTTGAGATCCTATTAAAGTTCGTTTTTTGCGTGCGCGAACTGGCCCACTGCCTATTGATTCTTCTATTAGTATAAAATGGACAAATTTGATGATTTTCTGTTTGATGACTTGGTTACAAGTTTTTTTTTCGATATACACCCTATTGTTGTAGTAGTAAAAATTCAATTTCATAAATATTTGTGTACCACACCTATTTATTATGAAAAAGTTTTGCATAAAAACAAAATCTTAAACTTATCTTGGAACTAATAGAAAACGTTTTAAGGAACTATTTATTGGATACACTGCAAGCGCAAGTTAAGTAAAGGCGTTGCGGATATTAAAAGGGGGACGATTTATCATTATATTATAAGCTGTAAAACTGACTTGTATTACTTATTATTCTCTAAAACAATTAACTAAAAAATTCCAAACATAAAAAAATTTGTCTACAAACGAATTTCAAGAAGTGTGATTACAATATGAGAGTGTGGAAGAAAATCAAAATATTATTACTACTATAATATGCAGAACAATAAGATTTTACAACGAGAAACTACCTTAATTATTTAAATTTTCAATATCAAAGCTAGCCACTCAGTCTGTTATTTTTATCTAAACTGCTCACGCTGTTAATGATTGTAACAGAGAGGGAAAACCTTTCCAAAGAACTTTCCTGAATCTTCACCCCACTCTCACAAAACGAAAGTGTACCAGACGGAACGGGGGGCAAGAAACCTAATGCAAATCGATATCCGGAACCCTTTTACCGCGCTTTTAAAGCATCTCCGTCGTCCGATGTCTTTACGCATCGCTTTGTCTCGGAAACAAGAACTCATCTCGAATCGAAGGAACTCATCTCCAAACCCGAGGTTGGAAATAAATCTTGACGCACCAAAGTTCCTCTCAAGCACTTGACACATCACAGAGCGCTTTCTCTCTGTTGCAAAAGGAGAGGAGATGTTGCTATGTCAGGAAAAGTGAGTTCGAAGGAGGAAAAAAATATTTGCCTAAGAGGTTTTGCCGCTACTTTTTCCCTGCTTTTCATCCGACTCAGGGGCATCTATCCCCGAGAAAGCAGATTTACAGATAAGTTTCTTTGAGTCTTTCTCAGACCGGATAAATGGCTTCGAGGAAGCAACAGGAATCGGGTATGTTTTAGAAGAGGGTATTTGATGTGTAGAAGGATGGAGTTCTCTCTCTTAAATTTTGTGGTAGTGGATATGGGAAAAGCTCGAGGATATGTTTTCTTGCTGTATGGGACTACCTGGAAGGTTCAATGAAAACGACGTGCTGATGAAATAAGACCCAAGTTGCTATTAACACATACTAGATAAAAGTTCCCTTTTTATAATATTAAAAATGTTGTTTTAGAATTATTGTGTCAAAACTAACTAGTTTATCTGGTAAGGAAATTGGATTTCCATTTATATGAAACTAATTTCGAGCTAGTTCTAGTTAAAAATGCAATTTAAGATGTTGAGAGGGCATTGAATTGGTGCTTAAGGTTCATCTATTTCTCGAGAAAAACATTTTGTAAACAATAGATGTTCTAGGAATTTTGTCATTATGTTTTTTTAAATTGACTTACTTTGATATTTATGAGAGTTGGAAAGAATATATTCATGTATGAACTTGATGATCTCGTACAGGTCATGGAGGTCTGTAATTTGCTTTTCTATTTACTTAGTAGAGATTGTAATCAATTTTTATAAATTTTGAAAATGAGGTCGATCACACGTTATCCCTTTCTATCCTTGACCGCCCGAGATTGCCATTGAATCCAATGGAAATTTGGGAAGGCTAGTAGTAGGGAAGTATCTTGTTATGAAAAACCTTTACATGTTTCCGAATGAACATATGAACAACCAACATTATTACAGAGGTTATAGTTTAACTTTAACCACAGTTAACGAACAATTTATCTGGTGCCTTGTCGGTTCATCATAACGGGGTTCATAGGTGCAGTCTCTTTTTTTCACTCCAATTTATTTTTTGGGCTCTTTTATAGTCAAACTGGATCTGGTCTGAAACTGAAAAACTATCAATCACCTGCAGGACACGCATTCCCCCACTAGCCTTTCCAATGCAAGGAGAGAAGGATGAGATAGTTAAGTGTCCTGTTTGACAGTCTTGACAGTCGAGTAAACAATCCCCCTTTCAGCCCCCTCTCTTCTATTGCGAAAGCTGGAGAGGGACGCGTGTCCTGCAAGTGTTGGGTTCAGTGATTGATAGATTTTCAGATTCAGCTCAGATCCAGATTGACTATAAAGGAGCCCTTAGGCTTGCACTTTTCTATACAGGGTGTCCCATAAATGTTGGGTCACACTTCTAGGGGGGATAGTAGACACCTAGACGAGTCAGAATCACATAGGATTTGGGGGTCCCAGACCGAATCCAAGGGCGTTAAAAATGGAGCGACACCACAAAAAAAATATTGGAAAATCAGAAGAACTATTATTGGTAAAAATTTAATTATGGTCACAAAAATTGTGGTTTAATATGATCTTTAAAATTATTTTAAAAGTTTTCAGTTTAAAATTTTTTTCTCTCTATATTAAAAAAAAGTAACAGTGACCGTCACCGCCGTCGCCGTCACCGCCGCCGCCGCTGATTTTGAAAATTTTATTTTTGAACACTTTGAACTATCACTACGCAAAAACTATTTGAAGGAATATTATGAAATTTTGACCATTGGTAGACAAATGTATGAGGGTCATTTCAGTTTCCAAACCTAATTAATTAGATAATTAGTTCTGGAGTTATTTAATGTCAAAGTCGAAAATTATTTTTTTCGGCTGCGAGTTCGCCCCCAGCAAAATCTATTGACAGCAGAAACATGATTTTTTGCAGACGCATACTCTTAGGTATGAAGTTTTGCACCTCGTCGCCCTTTTTTCGAATTTCGAATTATTTTTGGAGTTATTAAATTCTAAAGTTTCGAAATTTTTTACCCGTTTTCGGTTTTTTCGTTATAATAGAAAAACTAATCACAGTAGAACTATGATATTTTAAACACGCATACAATTATTTTTTATAGAAAGATTGGCGTTTCGTTTTTCAAAAAAATCGAATTAGTTTTAGAATTATTAAGATACCAAGTTTCAATTTTTTCTTCTCTTTCTGGTCGTTCACTAGAGAAACAGGCTATTATTTTATGAATCTGATTTCTTATTTTCAATGATTCACTAGACACACACGTGCATTTTATAAATTTAAAAGTTTTTTAAAGGCATTTTTTTTCTCTAAGATGGTGGATGATAATTAGTAGACTTGCTGGGTATTTTTGAAAACATTTCGGTTAAATTAATGGTAAACTAAAAAGGAATATTTTAGTAACAGTTTTATTTTGATATTTTGGTAGTAATTGTTCGCATTAAGTTATTGATAAGTTAGAGAGATAAAAAGTTTCGATTTTAAATGATCATTTACTAAGCAGACAAGTTCAAGGTTTTACTGGATAGTTGAGATGAAACAAGCGAGCTCTGCTCGCTAAGATCGCGAAGCGATCTTCATAGAACTGCGAAGCAGTTCCGGGGGTTGGTGAGCGATAGCGAGCAGGGGGCAGAGCCCCCTAGTATTACAAAAAAATTTAAACACCAAAAAATGTGAAAAATCTGCCAAAACTTTATTTTGTATTTCGAAATTCTTTCTTTTGATTTAATAATCTGAAAGATCATAGTTGAAAACCCTTAAGTCCAAAGTGTCACATAAAAACCATCAATATTAAATGCTTGAGATCCTGTTAAAGCATGGTTTAAATCCGTTTTTTGCGTCCGCTAACTGCCGTTTTGGAAACGGCTATAGGAAACCAGTTTGCGCACGCAAAGAACAATCGAACTTTAACAGGATCTCAAGCGTTTAATATTGATGGTTTTTACGTGAAACTTTGGACTTAAGGGTTTACAACTATGATCTTTCAGATTATAAAATCAAAAGAAAGGATTTCGAAATACAAAATGAGGTTTAGGCAGAATTTTCTCATTTTTTTGTGGTTTTTTAACTTTTTCATAATAAAAAAAATTTTAAGGTGAAGACTTTTGAGATTATTTTAAAGATCATACTAAGCCACAATTTTTGTGACCATAATTAAATTTTTACCAATAATAGTTCTTCTGATTTTCCAATATTTTTTTGTGGTGTCGCACCATTTTTAACGCCCTGGGATTTGGTCTGGGACCTCCAAATCCTATGTGATTCTGAATCGTCTAGGTGTCTACTATCCCCCCTAGAAGTGTGACCCAACATTTATGGGACACCCTGTATATTTTCAACAATAATAACATATTCTTTCTTTGACCCTTTAAGTTATTAAAAGAAACCTGCCATTTTTGCCTCTGACCTTTCCACCTAATCCACGCAGTGATAAAAATATCCACCATCTATCAGTATACTGGTTTGCGCGAGATAAACTCGCGGAAACAGTAGTTAATCATCCGATAAAAAGATTCATCGCCGAGATAGAGAGGGACGTTTTCTCCAGAAAAGGATTAAATAGACGGCGATAAATCGTGAGGAATGGACCAGTCGCTAGTAGTACCTTCCTAGACCGCAATCTTGGTTACACACGATTTATAGCGCTTCCGTCTAATGGTAATGACGGGGAATCTGAGGGAGAGAACCGGTGTAATAATGCTGTTGATTGTCACGGGAATTCAGATATTGCTTTCGCCTCGCTCAGGTCGACTTTTATGTCGACTATGCGTAATCCTTTCTGTTGATCTGGGAGGATTTAGAGGCCATGGTTTTGGGTGAAAAGGATGAATGATTTGTTTGTGTGGCCAGTTTTTATGAGCCTAACTCGTTACTTTCTCTTGGGAGGTAAAACATTTATACTAACTGCTGAGAGAATAGATGGTTTTAGACGACTTCCCTGCATAGAATTCCTGTGAAGTACTGCTGACATTAGAAGTACAGCTTTTAAGATGGAGTTTGATATTTGATGGATTACTTGGATATTCTTGCTATTTTTCATTCAAAATACTTTTATAGCTTCAGTAAGGAAAAAGGTGGGGTTGGTGAACAAAAGAACTTAACCTAAAAATACCTAAGAGAACTAACTGAAAAGAAAAATGCATTACAAATCTCCCTACTTTACCATTTTTGTAAGCATTATATAAATCATTTTCTGTTTTATATAAATTGAAACCTTTGTTACATAATCAAATATAAAATAGAACATATGTTACGGGCAATGTTATAAATTGGGCATTATTAATAATGCTCGAAGTGGAGGAAGGCTATGTGATAAATTCAATGGCATTATTTATCAATGAAATTTATCACTTTTCCCATAACATATATATTTCTTTTAATTCTACTTAAAAATGCTTAATATCTAAAACTATTTAAGAACATATCGTTCATTAAAAATGTTAACTTTCTGAAAGAAAGTTAATCTGATAACTTACATTACATTTTAAGTGATAAAAACCACATGAGACCCACTGAACTAGCCTTGAGAATGTGCTTTTTTAGTAACTTTATTTATAACTTTTCTTAAAAGTTTTTCGTCAAAAGTTAAGTTCTTCTCCGTTATAGTTCTGCGTATTAAGTTGGCAACTGAAACGTGATAGCCGAGATAAATTTTGTGAAATTGAAATTCATCATCTTACTGATAGTGAATCAATTCAATTTTCAAAATAAGTGTATACTGCTATATCACATATATTTTTCGTCTCCCTTCTCGTTTCCTTCAATTCGATTTGATTTATGAACCCTGGAATATCTTTTGCAAGATATTCAATACTTCCATATTTCCAGTTTGTTAAACTATTCAACAGACAGTTTGATTGAAATTCTTCAAGATCACAGCTCTATCTAATTTGGCTACAAATTCTCAGAAAAAGTACCGCGTTGTGTCGGATAATATAAAAGTGTCAAGTATTATTTATAAACTAGCTTCTATGGAGAGGGGCTATAAAGCGTGTACATATAAAGATGTTTTTCATATCTATTTTACTGAATTGAATTATTTGACAAGGAAAATAGTTAGAGGTAGAAAAGGATCTGATATTTAAATTTATTTAAAATTAACTGACTTCACACTCTTAAAACTGAATAACTTTAAAATATAAAGAGAAACCTAGGAGACTTGATCCAATATTTAGTTATCGGTCATATTTTTTATGAAAGTTGGAGTAACATATAGTAACTGAATGCTCATTTTAGTACATCTCCACTCGATTAAACATGAATAAAATAATGGCGATAGTTTTATATGGTGTTTGTAGGAAATTTACACTTCTGAGAAGAAAGTAGAGGAAATTTATTTAATTCTAATGTCAAGAAATTGGCGATCTAGCTTCACTTTTGGGTAAGTAACCCTGGAATATTACTTCGTTTCAAACAGTGTTACTGCTCTGGAATGGTAGTATCAACAAGATCGAAGTTGATTTGTATAATTATTCCAAATACTCTCCAGATTCTTTCAATCCAGTTTGCATAATAAAATTTCGAAAGTGATTTCAATCGTAGAAATCCAGTATCGGAATTCTTTAAATATATCCCCGAATCCCATTGGCGGAGTCTTAATTCGCTGCACTCAGAAACATTTGCCCGATGCAATATTAATGAAACTCAATTTAAATCACTGTGTGGAGTCTACTGGGGGTAAACAGGGGAGCTGTTGGCTCACTCAATTAACTGCAAGTTCGGAGATGACGATGGAAGGCAAACAGCTTGAGGGGGGACCACAGGGACCCGCAAGACGGACTGAACTTCAAATCGATCGGGAGGAACTTTCCAGATCCTCCAGATATGATACAGATTTCAGAAAAAGACATTAAACATCCTGTGGTTTCTCATAAAATATTAAAGTACAGTATTATGTGGAGAAATACAAGTGTGGGTTCATTTGTTTGTTTCTGGGTGTCAGATAAGATTTTTGTATTTTGGCATGGTATCTTGCACTGACATAATATTTATTTGGTTACCGTGAAATATTTTCACTTTAAACACACGATTTTATTATATCAGTGTAGAATAAAGCTCGTTAAAAGCAGGTAGTTTCAAATTTTATTTGTTGACCTGTTCCGTTAGACGTGCGGTCTCAGAAAATCGCGAAGATGATCTAATTCGTCTTTAACGGTTTAAGGTTTTTAAGTTATTATACTATCTCTATTTAAAAAACTGAGTATTACATTAAATAAATTGAGCGGTTCGAAATTAAAATAGTTTCAACTTAACATTTCAATGTAAGATGACAAGTTGTCTGGTTGAATACAAACTTATCATTTTATTGATAGAAAATTTTGAACGAAACTAATTCAGTAACCTCCAGTAAATAAAATTAATCACCATAACGAGACGTTATGTAAAACACGTTTTGTTATGTTAATGTTAAATAATTAATGAAAAAAACCCTTTTAAAGAACAACGTTTTTAAAATGCACTAAAAAGTATAAAATAATTTTTTGTAACTCCTTGTAAAACGAAAAACGTGGGGATCATGCATTAGGTATTTAATCCAACTTAATTTCATCATTCATTTAAATAATTTTTAACTGTGGATTTAAGGGTAAATAGAATGACAAGAGTAGTAGCTGTAAATATTATTGCATGATCCCCACGTTGATTGTTTTACAAGGAGTTACAAAAAACTATTTTATATACTTTTTAGTGCATTTTAAAAAAGTTGTTCTTTAAAAAGGTTTTTTTTCATTAATTATTTTCTGGTTTTTAGTTTTGTTGTGTAAAGTTTAGAAGTCGCGACCTTAACCCCTGAACGCTTTCCAAGAATTTGATTCCTTTCTCTTTTTAATAAAACTAAAAAGTGTTTTTTTCTGAACTTTAACTATATTTTATACAACACTTCTAAAGCCATCTTGATAACGAGAGGCAAACTGCACAACAATGATTTTTTAACAATAAGTTCCTATAGGTGAACTTCTAAACTTTAAGTCACCCTGGGGGTTCAGGGACAGCAAATTGAACCGAACTAACGAGATAATATCGTATTGTCATCCAGATCTGAACTATGTTCAAAATTTCAAGTATCTAGCTCATGGGGAAGTATGCTTAAAATTGATTACTAAATTCCCCCCGAACAGACAGACAGACGGACAGACAAGATTGAAAGCGACCTAATAAAAACGTTGTAAAATGACGTTATGTTAGAGGTTAACTTTAGCAACGCAAAATACTTTGTCCAAGCTCTTCAACCTTATGCAGGTCATTACATTGAACCGTCTATAGTCGCAGGCAGGTCGAAATGGTAATTAGTAACTCAGTCTAAAAGCTTTGAAAATCGAGAGGGAGGAAATCACGTTTGATCATCTACTTGGAAGATTGCATTTTTAAAATAGATTAGAAAGGGCCAAGTAAGGAGTTTAGGAGTTTGTATTTAAGGTTATTTGATGCACCAAAGTTTGTTTTCTATGCGAGGGATAACCCATTGTAAAATATTTCCTTTAGAAAAGTAACACAATATTTAATAGTTGATACCTTCTTAAAGCTTTAAATTAAATGTACTTTAATAAAAATGAATCAATTGAGTTATTTTAACAACCTTATTGGTAACCATTTAATTACTTTGATATGGTTGAATTTAGTTTAATAATAATGAACATCACAGACGTTTGCAAATTTGTGGACACCTTTTTCAAAGAACCGAAAAAAACAAACTTCATTTTAATAATCTAGCTAAAATAACATATATTTTCATGAAACCTGCTCATATGCTTTTGTTATGACATTTCACATATTTTCTAACTTAAAAATTTTTGGTATGTCTTTTTTTATACCTTATTTTATCACTAGGAGCACTGTAAGAAAATTCACCATGGCCCTCATGTACTATTTAAATGTTTAAGAGGCAGATTTTATAAGGAGCGGGCAGGTCACTATAGTGACCATTTTTGATTTTGATGAAATTTTTATGATGGATACTTCTAATGATTTTAGAATACCCATATTTTTTCTTTTTCCCGAAAAAAAATTTTTTCGGCCTACAAAAATTCTCAAAGTTGGTCGCGACCCGGTATTTTTTTCGAATCGACATATCTTTGTACAACATTTTCTCAGTGCATTGAGGGTCAACCAAAGTAATTCTTGAGGTAACAACATGTCCTTAGATAGCTTAATCAAATTCTTTTGTGAATTTCATGGTCAACCTTCCCTGCAAACTGGAAGGGTTCGCCAAACTTTGTCGAAAAAAATGAAAAAATGCCAAATTCGAGCCTTTATTGACCCCAGCATTGAGGGTCAATCACAGTTTTGAGGGTTAAAGTGTGTAGTACTGCTCAGTATTAACTTAATCAGCCCATTGGTTGTATGGTTAACCCTCATGGCAGCAGAAAAATGGCTACTTTCGTAGCTATCAAAACAAAAAGAGGTCATTTTGGTGACCCCGTATTTCAGAGCATTGAGGGTCAATCAATAATTCGAAATATACGTTTCTTAGTACAATACCTCTACTTTAAGAATCAGTTGACAAACCTATGGCGTCTCGATCTGTGATCACGTGAGATTGATTTTTGTGACTAAAAAAACGGAAAAAAGGTCATTTTTGGGACCCTGTATTTCAGAGCATTGAGGGTCAATGACGAACTGGAAATATGCATTTCGTAGTATGAGACCTACCCTTTAAGAAACAATTGACAGAATTATGGAGTCTTGACCTGAGATCACGTGAGATTTATTTTTGTGACTACAAAAACGGAAAAAAGGTAATTATTGGGACCCTGTATTTCAGAGCATTGAGGGTCAATGACGAACTGGAAATATGCATTTCGTAGTATGAGACCTACCCTTTTAAGAGACAATTGACAGAACTTTGGTATTTTGCCCAGCGGGCACGCCTAAGACTTACTTTGCTACATAGCGAACACATAAAATATGCGATGCTTACAATTAGCTTTGTAGGTTATTTTCAAAAATTAATTTCAAATTACATTTGGTCTTCCAAAGGAAAGACCTCCAAAAAATAAACCATAAAATGAGATTAAATTTTTATTTGAGCAGTGATTTAAGACAATTTGAAAAACATTAGCCTTGAACATATAAAACAGTAAAATATTTCAAAGAATAAGCGTTAACGAATATAAACACAAAAAAGGTTATTTCTCCCAAGTTATTTCATCTTGTTTAATCTTTGAAATTATCTTTTTGATTTCCCCAATAGCTTCAATACCGAAATACTGCTAATATAATAAGACTTATCTGGGCCACAGACGGAAAAAGGTTGGGAACCATTGCTCTACTGAAATTTTTTCTTTTATCATCTGCAAATCTAAGGTTCATTTATATTTTTATTTTATTTCAGTATTTCGGTATTGAAGCTATTGGGGAAATCAAAAAGATAATTTCAAAGATTAAAGAAGATGAAATAACTTGGGAGAAATAACCTTTTTTGTGTTTATATTTGTTAAAACTTATTCTTTGAAATATTTTACTGTTTTATATGTTCAAGGCTAATGTTTTTCAAATTGTCTTAAATCACTGCTCTAATAAAAATTTAATCTCATTTTATGGTTTATTTTTTGGAGGTCTTTCCTTTGGAAGACCAAATGTAATTTGAAATTAATTTTTGAAAATAACCTACAAAGCTAATTGTAAGCATCGCATATTTTATGTGTTCGCTATGTAGCAAAGTAAGTCTTAGGCGTGCCCGCTGGGCAAAATACCAAAGTTCTGTCACTTGTCTCTTAAAAGGGTAGGTCTCATACTACGAAATGCATATTTCCAGTTCGTCATTGACCCTCATTGCTCTGAAATACAGGGTCCCAAAAATTACCTTTTTTCCGTTTTTGTAGTCACAAAAATAAATCTCACGTGATCACGGGTCAAGACTCCATAATTCTGTCAATTGTTTCTTAAAGGGTAGGTCTCATACTACGAAATGCATATTTCCAGTTCGTCATTGACCCTCAATGCTCTGAAATACAGGGTCCCAAAAATGACCTTTTTCCGTTTTTTAAGATACAAAAATCAATCTCACGTGATCACAGATCGAGACGCCATAGGTTTGTCAACTGATTCTTAAAGTAGAGGTATTGTACTAAGAAACGTATATTTCGAATTATTGATTGACCCTCAATGCTCTGAAATACGGGGTCACCAAAATGACCTCTTTTTGTTTTGATAGCTACGAAAGTAGCCATTTTTCTGCTGCCATGAGGGTTAACCATACAACCAATGGGCTGATTAAGTTAATACTGAGCAGTACTACACACTTTAACCCTCAAAACTGTGATTGACCCTCAATGCTGGGGTCAATAAAGGCTCGAATTTGGCATTTTTTCATTTTTTTCGACAAAGTTTGGCGAACCCTTCCAGTTTGCAGGGAAGGTGAACCATGAAATTCACAAAAGAATTTGATTACGCTATCTAAGGACATGTTGTTACCGCAAGAATTACTTTGGTTGACCCTCAATGCACTGAGAAAATGTTGTACAAAGATATGTCGATTCGAAAAAAATACCGGGTCGCGACCAACTTTGAGAATTTTTGTAGGCCGAAAAATTTTTTTTTCGGGAAAAAGAAAAAATAGGGGTATTCTAAAATCATTAGAAGTATCCATCATAAAAATTTCATCAAAATCAAAAATGGTCACAATAATGACCCCCGCATTTCTGCCCGCTCCTTATAAAATCTGCCTCTTAATAATTTAATCCTTATTTCCATAACTCTTTAGTCGCGAAACATACTTTTTAAACCAGCACCCTGTGTGTACTCCAGGAAAGACAAGATTTTCTAAAGATATGATAAATGTACTTTCTCCTAATTGAAACATGGATAGAGGCCTCAAGAGAAACAATGTATTTTAAAAAATAAATTATAAACATCTTGCTCTGGAACTTTTTCTCTCTGGGACTATTTATGGATGAACTCCTCTCTAGTTTTTGACGCTTTTCGAGCGACATTTGGTCCCAATCATCTCTGCTTTCTTAATCATTAGAGAAAACCGCGTTCTCTCTTGTTTAAGATTACATTTTCCCCACAACCTTTTTTTACCGCGCTAAATTGCGTTATGGCTTTATTAATTATTTAAAGAGCAGTGGTTAGGGCTTTTTCCCAACTCCTTCGTTTAATATTTTTAGGGTAAGCATATACGCTTTTGAAAGATTAAATTTCAAAAACCCTCATCGTCAAAAAGAACCGTGTTTTCTTTTCGACCGTTAATTACTCTTTGTCTTCGGATCTTGTTGGGAAAAGATGACAGCATAACGAAAGGAACTTTTTGTGAGTAGTTTCGGGTTTGACTAACTAGATAGCAATTAATTGAAAACAAGCAGAAGTTTCGGATCTTTTTTCTGTGAAAAAATAAAATCTTGATTAATCATGTTGATAATATGAGACTTCTTGCTACATCCTAGATGATGGATAGAAAGTTTGTTAGATGAGACGGGAATTTAATGATAAAATACTTTGTCTGATCTTGTATATTATTATATTACTTAAAGGAAAAACTGATACATACTTGTAGATAGAAAAAGGTAAAAAAACATTCGTAGCCATGTAAAATTGATTAATAGCATTGAAAAAATATTATTTTATTCTAGTTTTTAACCATTCTTAATTTATCTATCACCAATAAGACCATTACTAGTCAGAAGTGATATAAAATATAGTTATTCCAAAAGGAAACAATTAATTGAAAGGTATTGGCCATATGCTGGATTTAAGAATGGATACCCGTATACTATAAATGTAATATTAATAATAATTAAGAACGAATTCTCACACAAGAATAACAGAGGACTTCTAAGTATGAGTTTAACCAATGATAAATTGTTTTATACATGGTAAAAAAAGTTCTGAAATTTAGCTGAATTACGAAAGGTTCTTAGAAATGTTTCAACTTCATTTTACATAAGGTTTTACAACTGTTGAAATAAATACGAAGTATAATTTTATATTTTAATACTTTAAATATCTTTTTTGTTTATGCTTTGTAGCATATATTTGGGGGTGAACTTACATTCCACACAGTTACATTCTTCCGTTACTTTTTTAAAATAAAAAACGTCTTGTGAATAATTTACTGGAAAGGTATAACACGAACTTTAAATTATTTCTGAACAAATATCCTAATCATGTTGCCAAAATTTGCAACTTAACGCATCTATAAAATAAACCATAGGTTCAATTACCTTTGTTCAAAACAAGTGATTTTTTACACTTTAAGTTTTAAATGCAAATCCCAATTCACGTTGTTCAATGGCCCCCTCTTCTAACTCTTTTTCACCTATAACATCTCTATCTCTCATTGCCTGCAGAAACCGGTTAAAAATGGCAATTGTAGCTGCGAGCAACATAAATTTCCCCGAAAATATCAATAATTTATTCATTTCATTCCAATAAAGCACTACCAATATCGAAAAATATTCTACGAAACAACACCCAAGAAAGATAATCGATCCCTTGCAAAAAGTAATTTCGAATAAAACCTACCATCGATACCTATTACCATCTAATTTATCTCTTTACCGTTAATAACGAGCGAAAATTCCCAGCTCAAATAAATTTCTCAACTCACTGATTGTTTGTTTGTTTGTTTCCATCTAGCCCAACATTACGGAATCGGACGATATTAAACTGCCCCAATTAAATTCGAAACGCCCTTTCGAACTGCATCTTTTCGGAATAGGGTAATTTGGATTTGGCATTCTCCTAAAGGTTTTATGGCTGTTTTAATCGTAATAATTGTGCCCTACGGTGATTGAATTGCTGTACTCTCCCCTAAGTGAATGATGGTTTTATGGGGGAGACAGGATCATTCCTGTGTTTTTCTAAATGTCCGCTTTTAACATAAACATGTGATTGGGGCCTTGGGTAATTGAAAAATGAATCCCTTTTAAGGGTAAACTTGGTTTATTGCTCGCGAGTAACACTCGTACATAATTAGATGTGTTATGGACTGTCATTTGTTACGTGGGGTTGGCATATCGATTAGAAGGGACTTCCGGTCAAAATAAAAGGGCGACTTCAACCTTTGCCTTTTAAAATTAATTAATCCGTGCGGTGTGTGTAGGCGAATTCGAGAAGTCATTTTAAAGCCCTTGATATTCAGTACTTTGGCTTCTTGGAAAAACATTTTGAAACCGATTCCCACTCGTATTTACAAAACGTGTTTGAAGTAATATTTTCAATCCATGAAATACGGACGTTTTGTAGGTTTTAGAATATTCTGGTAGAGGTAATGATTATTTTGTATTTTCTGTAGAGTTATGTAAGTAAAATTTTCCCATGTGATGTACAGGGGTTTTTATAAGCTACCAACATAGGAGTGAAATTTTAAAGAAATAGAAGGTTTAGGATAAGGATAAGGCTTCGAATATTGTGGATTTTTTAAGTTTTTGATAATATTTGATTTGTCATTCTACTGCTTTTTTAAGTATATTCATTAATATTGAAAAATAATAAATATCTTAGTTTGACAAAAAATACATTTGCACTTTTGCTTATAAAGCAGTTCAAAATATTAGTGAAATTATCCTTTACTTAATTTAACGCAACTTCCAATACAATCTTATTAAAACACAACTTTCACCGATTCCTTTGACAAGAGGTTTAAGGTCTAAACTCCTTTTGCTTATATGATTGCTCAATTATATCTTTACTTTATTGAAGGGGCAAAAATTTCCATATTTCCCAATTCAGTTTTCAAAGATTAATTCACATAACACATTCTGAAATTTTCGGAGACGAACAAATAATAATTGGACGTTTTTAAATAATTAAAAGTTTGAAATTATTTTTATATTTTATGTATATTTTGTCATTATCCATAAAAGTCTTATTATTCATTTCATTTAATGTTGTGTTCATGTTAATATTTTTATAAATACATCTTCATGTCGTACATTTAGCAGACTTAAAAACTAACAAATCTTTTGTTTCTCTTAAAAAAAGAAACCTGGACTTGGTTGGCTCTTTTTTCACTGGTATTTTAAAAGTTATCTTTAAGACAAATATTTCGATGCCCCTTTTCTTTTTGTACTCTTGTTCAATCTTCCTTTATCAGATATTCACTTCATCCAACAGCATTTTTTGTTGTTGTAAAATTGACAAATAGATGTTAGAGGTACATAAATCTTTCTTTTCTCTGCCCTTGAAAAATAACCTCCAACTCGGTTGCTTCTTTTCAAGTGTTTGAGAATTTTCAAATGAAACTGGTGTATTCAGACAGATGCTCGTGGAGTTTCCCTGTTCCTTTCCACTCGTGTTCGATTGCCCGCGTTGATCTGAGATCCACCCCTGTGTGAATGCCGATGAGGAGCCCCCTGGCAATCTGACTTATGCATGGGACGAGCATTTAGTATGCGCATTTCGGCTGGGGACGGAATAGTTTGCAGAATGGTCGGTGTGCTGCGCGTTGGAAAGATGTTTACTACAGTTTTTTTTCTTGAAGGGTTTCACTTTTTGCTTATCAGGGTTTTGACTAGGGAATCATTGGAATGCAAAGTTGCCGAAGCTGATTATTAGGAGAAAATTAAAGAGGGGTAATTACGTAAAATAGCGAATAGATTTATATTGCATTGCAATTTAACAAAAATAAAAATAATTAAATCGAAAACTAACTTTAGATTTACTGGAAAGGTTTTTATTGATATTACGTAAGCATATCTGGCAGTGGCCATTCATTGAATTAAAATCCATGAGTATGTGTATCTTTGCATACCTAAACGCATCCTTTCTTAATCTTCTTTAATCCTGTATCAAAATGTTATTTGCAATGTGTTTGCAAGTGTAATAGCGATAAGACGAAAACAATAACGTGGCTAGGACATATCCAAGAAATTTATTTGTTTAAAAAGTGATAGAGAAAATATCACGTGAGAATTTGAGGGGGAAGGGGGTCTATCAAAGTCTCTCTAAATCTCACCAAGGGGGAGAGAGGGGCCAAATTTTGGAAAAAGCATCACACGTAATGTATTGACGTCCCCAAAGTATTTTTCGCTCTGCTCTTACAGGAAAATTATTGAGATTTTGTGAATTAGGCAAATACCACTCTAATAAGAAACCTTAAGGGGTCTCAGGACTCTTAACTATGCAAAGGGTCGAACTAGTATTACACTAAAACTAATTTATGTAGAAACTTTAAATTTACAGCATAATAACAAAATATCAATACAAAAATACCCAAGTTGAAAAATGCTTTGGTGGTTTTTATAGGAGCAATCAAAAAAGGAAATTTTTTTTCAAAATTTAGATATATTAAAATATTTATTATAAATTTATAATAAATAATATTTAAATTTATAATAAATAATATTTAAATTTATAATAAATAATAATATTTATTATAGATTTATTATAAATTTATATATATTTTAAAAGCAAGATTTTTCAAAAACTATTCTAGTTATAAACATGAAATTGGGTACACATACTTATCTTCAGGCACTTAATAAGTTATACTTACTTTTTAAAAGATATACAGTCAAAATAATTTTTAACCACAGTTTTAAAAAATAATTTTTATCTTTTTAAAAACTGTGATTAAAAATAAACTTTTTGAAATTTTGGGTATTTAAGTATTGATATATAAATATTATGGCGGTAAAAATTTAAAGTTTCTGTAAAAATTAGTTTTAGTGTAATACAAGTTCGACCCTTTGCATAGTTAAGAGTCCTGAGACCCCTTAAGCGAAACCCATACTGAGCAAATCAACTACATAACTTGTTTACTAACTTGCGCGAAGTGTATTCAAAGTGATCTCTAGTTTAGTTAATCCCCAGAAAGACACACATTCGACGCTCCTAAATAAAGTTAACCAACCCAAAGACAACAAACTTCGAACGGCACACGCTAAGAGAGAGTGAGAACCCCTCATCAATCACGAGGGCATTTGAATCCCTTTCAACCCCTTCCAGCCCCGTAGATCCTTGTCTGGAGTGACAGATGGAAACGAGAGGAAGAATGATTTGTGCAGCAGAAGACCACACCACGAGCAAGATGCAATATGCATGATGCGATGGGCTAATAAATGGGAAGGAAAAGACTTTCGGGGAAGTGACGCATAGAGGGAGAGTTTGACAGCTTTTCCCTCAAAATGATGCAGGGGATGCTGAGAGCAGATCATAACTTCTTGTTTTCGAGGTATCACTTTTGTCGTTTTAGGCACGCGAGGATCAAGATGGCGTCTTTTTTTTCGTCTTGAAGGGTTGGTCTCGAGAAATTTCTGCTGAAAGTATCATCTAGGGATGCTTGTTATGATGAAAATTGGGGATTGATGATGTTTTCTTGTTACGTTTTGAGATGTGATTCGGTTATTTTCGTTGGGGTTATGTAGATAACTTTCGTTTGTAAAACGGTTTTTCCTGGTGTGGATGTTGAGATAAACTCCCTTTTAACTCAGAAATGATTATATTTTTTAATTAAACAGGATTTTATTCGTAAAATTATCCCAATTTTCTGGCAAGGAAAAAACTACTTTTAGGTTGCTTTTCCTTGAAGCACGTGTTACGTAAAAGTTGTTCCTCCTTGATAGGGCACTTATTGGTGAGAAACAAACTTTACAAAACAACTTTTTATACTATAACTATATTCATTTAGAATTGGCGCTTGAGAAATAGTGCTTTCCCCCACGCTAAAAGCGTAACCATCTTCGTTAAGATCTTCGAGCTGCCAATAGTAAGCCTTCTTCGTCACTTGGACGTGAATAGTTGCTATGGTTACCGATGGGTGGTGGGGGAAGGAAATATTTTCAAGCGCCAGTTCAAAATGAACAGAGTATAGTATTAGTTTCGTATCGTAGGATGTTTATGCGTTACGGATGTTAAGACCAAATATAATTTAACATCAGTTCTTATAGAAATTATTTTCATAGTTAAACGCATTTATAAAACATAAACTATTTATAAATCTAGGGACAATCTGGAGGGAGGATATAGTTTGCAGTATAACGAATTTAAAATGCACTAGAAAACTTGAAATTTAAATAGAATTTTATAAAACCACTTTCCACAAACTTTTCACAATTCCCTTTCCTAGATACTCTATTTTATGCACCCAGAGCTATCATAAAACATTAAAGCTCCCAACTTATTCACCTACACTGGAGATTTTGTCGCCTAAAACGCTCGTCCACCCTAACGGTATGTATCCCGACCAGAGAGAAATTGCAAATCAAGAACCCGCAACATTGTTCTAGTCGGAAGAGCGGCTCTCTTTTATTCATACATTCCTTTTAAAAATACGAAACTCGTTTCTTCGACTTAGCGGGTGATAGATCTCTTTTTTCCCTCCCCCTGCGTTTTTTTGCGGGAAAAATAAATTTTCGAACATGTTTGAAACATAGCTACGAGATTTTCTGATTCTCTTTATAAGTTCGGACCGCAGTATAATTCGGTTTTTCCGAATTTTGGAACACCAGCGCGTGAAGAAGAAATATTTCTCTTTGTATTCATGAAAGTTTTTAAATATTTATCGTTTTTCTTTTCTCGTGGGAAAATCAGTGGAGATGAATGAATATAGTATAGAAATGTATTAGATAAAAAGTGGAATATTTACAGTTTGAAGTAAGGTTTTAATGGTGGATAGTTTTTTTATAATGAACTTGGGATTTAAAAATTCGATGAAGACGAAATCTTCTTATTAACATTTCATATTTTTATTTTTTCAATATAAGGTAAATGACAACATTAAGAAGTTGAGGATTTTTTTTCTCATAAGTTGATAGTGTGTTTCCTGAGTAATAAGTGATAAATTAAATTTCCATCCTTATATATACTACATACTATACGTTGTTTATAAATCATAAAGAACTTATACATCTTGACATTTATCAGCAACTCAATTTCTATATTTTCAGATGAGAACACTTAAGCGTAGTTCTGGACTACAATAAAATGTTTATTTATGATTTGTGATACAGATAAATTTTTATGGCAGTCAACATTTTGTTGGATTATTTAAACATAATTTTGTTAATACGAAATATTTTTTCACATCAAAATAGCGAATAGGATTATCACTATCACTCATTTTTAAACACATCCTACTTTCATAGACAACGCATTAAATTTAAAAGCAACTCGTTTGACCTTTTTAGTAATAACCTCCCCAAAGTTTCCATTGGTAATCTGGGTGTCTTAGGTGTGAAAGGGTTAACCCATTATTTTATAACCAAAAATTTTTAAGTTGTTGTTTGGTAGGTTCTGGGTTTTCTTTCAATTTTGTATTAGTTGAAAATCATACTATTCTCAAAAAAAAATCTAACGGGAAAAACATTAGTGACATGAGTTAAAACATTATCCCTATACATACACAGACCATACAGATAATCCAGTTTTAAGCGTTATTTTTTAAATAAGAGACGATTTCCACTTGAACATGATATCTATTACTCCCATCTCCAAGCATTCGAAACAGATTCAAAATCAAATATTCAATTTGAGGCTTCGGTAAATCTCACATAATTCTAAATCTCATTCCATCTTATCCGTAGGCTCCCCAGCCATTGCCTTCTTTAATCCAGCCTCCAAATTGGATGTCCACTGCCTTGTTTTGTGTTTCTCTGAACGCTTTAAATCAACCTCGTCAAGGAGCATGTTACACAACCCTCTCGGAGAGAGAGATTTACATTTATCTGTTGTCGTATGATCCAATTTCAACTTCAGCCGCAGTGCACCAGCTTTTAATTGAATACAACCCGGAATCGGAAAAAAACCCCGCGCTTCCGGGTAATTTCATTTTACCCGATGTTTCTACTTTGATTTCGAAGTAACGGTATCTCGTTGCTTTTGTATTTTATTGAGTATCTTCCGCTATATCTTCAGACAATTTGATTTTGTAAATGCAGATGCAGTTACTCGGATGAAAAAATGATTCCATTTTTTGATTACCTACAAGTGGATTTATAAGTATTGATTTTAGTTAAATTGAACTATCTTTATTGGCTTCTTTCATAAATTGTTATGACCAATAAAAATAAATAATCTATAGATATTATCATGTTGCTTTCTCGCAAAAATTTTTTTTTAATTTATTATATTACAGACTTGAAAACAATCCTAATTTTTTTAACTTTGATTTACTCCTCATTATATAATATTCAATTTAGCTCTTCTATTTTGTTAAAGGATTAAATATATATTTGAATAAAAAAGTGATTTGAGTATGAGTTTCAAACTAAATAAAATAAAAAAAATTAAGAAATTTAATCTAATTCAATTTAAAAAGAATGAATATAATTCAATCCTGAACATTTTAAAAACGTTTTCTATCAGCAGCAATTTATTGTTCATGTAAATAGTTTAGATTTAGTTTTAGATTTCATAGATTTTGTGACTAATATAGGCAAATGATTTTCAAAAACGTACTTGTATTTTTGAGGAACTAGAATGAATTTAAATGAATTCCCTGATGCTTTTAGTTCTTTTATTTCAAAAAGGCTGATCAGAATCCACCATTTTTTAAAAAAAATCAACGTGCTTAAAAATTCAGAAACTCACAAAAATAACTTCATTATCAATGACAAACTTAACAAAATAATATCATACCCCAAACCTCATCTTTCTCACTTGCCCGTATCGAGGATTACCTCTAAACGCCATCTGATTACGAAGCATATCCCGCTAAAAACCCAAAAATTTTCGGCTCAGCTAAACAGATTGCACTCCGTTAATGAACTCATTTTTCTGGTTGCAGGGGCGTAAGCGCATTACCGATGATTGAAAAAAAAACCAGAGAAAAAGCAATTACAGGGAGAAGCCAATCTTCGTATCCCTTGCGGCCGTTTAGTGCAGTCATTCGACTGTTTAAATGCGATTGGAATTAGCATCAGCGTGATTCGGGAACAGCCGATGTGTCGTTTTCCTAGCGGTTGGCTCAGTCGGGTGTTGTGAGGTAAAAACATCGAGGGAGTGGAATGCCTGAGAGGTTTTTGGATTATATCCCTAGTCGTAATTATCTTCGGTGATTGGGTGATTTATCTGGAAGGAATTCTAAGTGTGTAATGAAGGAATTTATAAGTCATGGATTGGAAGACATTTCCTTTTGATTTAAAAGATAATTAAATTCTTCAAAATGAATTTTTTTAGTAATTTAATCCGTTAAATTTTGTTTTGATTCTTGTGTTATTTCTTTTCTTGAGCTTTGATTTTTTTGAGATTAAAAATGTTGAATTATAGGTACTTTCTCTCTATATTAAAAAAAGTAACAGTGACCGTCGCCGTCACCGCCGCCGCCGCTGATTTTGAAAATTTTATTTTTTAACACTTTGAACTCTTACTACGCAAAAACTATTTGAAGGAATATTATGAAATTTTGACCATTGGTAGACAAATGTATGAGGGTCATTTCAGTTTCCAGACCTAATTAATTAGATAATTAGTTCTGGAGTTATTTATTGTCAAAGTCGAAAATTATTTTTTTCGGCTGCGAGTTCGCCCCCAGCAAAATCTATTTACAGCAGAAACATGATTTTTTGCAGACACATACTCTTAGGTATGAAGTTTTGCACCTCGTCGCCCTTTTTTCGAATTTCGAATTATTTTTGGAGTAATTAAATTCTTAAGTTTCGAAATTTTTTACTCTTTTTCGGTTTTTTCGTTTTAATACAAAAACTAATCACAGTAGAAATATGATATTTTAAACACGCATACAATTATTTTTTATAGAAAGATTGGCGTTTCCTTTTTTTAAAAATTCGAATTATTTTTAGAATTATTAAGATTCAAAGTTTCAATTTTTTCATGTCTTTCTGGTCGTTCACTAGAGAAACAGCCGATTTTTATGTGAGTCTGATTTCTTTTATTTCCAACGATTCACTAGATACACGTGCATTTCATAAATTTAAAAATATTAATGGCATGCTTTTTCTCTAAGATAGTTGATGATATCTTGTAGACTTGCTGGATAATTTAAAAAACATTTCGATTAAATTATTGACAAGTTAAAACAAGGATATTTCAGTTGCAGTTTTATTTTGATATTTTTGTAGTTATGGTCCGAATTAAGTTATTGATAAGTTCGAGAGATAAAAATTTCGATTTTAAATTATCATAAACTAAGCCGACAAGTTCCAGGTTTTACTGGATAGTTGAGATGAAACAAGCGAGCTCTGCTCGCTAAGATCGCGAAGCGATCTTCAACGAACTGCGAAGCAGTTCCGGGGGTTGGTGAGCGATAGCGAGCAGGGGGCAGAGCCCCCTAGTATTATAAAAAATTATTAGTTGAATTATACTTTATTATAAAAAATTATTAGTTGAATTATACTTTATTATATCTCCATTACCATGTTTTGCTTATTTTTTATTTGAAATATTCATTAGAAAATTTCATTTTGAAATAGATAAAGTTTATCTTTTAGATAAATAAATAACAGTTATGGAATGTTTGAGATAAGTTTGAAACTTCACAAAAAATTGAGACAACTAACCAATTAATTTAACCAACTTAGTTAATTGCCTACTAATTAACCAACTTAGTTATGCAACCAACCAACCCAATTAACCAACAAGTTGTGAGAAATCCTTAAAGCTTAACTGACTACCTTTGAGTCCTCTTTCCCGAAGAATAAGTCGGAATCAGTCAATCCTACTTTCTACTAGTATTTGTGCTGGTTATAAAAAAGCTGTAGATTGGTACAAAGGATAAACAAACACACCAACTTAGACTTATACAAAGGGAGATAGTTTTAAACCGAGTCCCTAAATATGTTAAAAAATGCTTTTTTACGCTTATAAATAAGAAATATGTTTGAACTGAATCGCAAATCAGAAACATTTCTAGAACAGCTATTTAATAATTTAACTATTACTCGTCTTTCAGCTAATAAGCTATTGATTTAAAGTAAAAACATGTTATGTTGGTACGTTCATCACATTCTTATACACTTTTGAACATTACCCAAATAACGTACGCATCTTAAAATATGTACATTAAACTTTAATAAAATATTTACAATCCTATCTCTCGGAAATGAATTTGCTGCCAAAGAATGTTTCAGTTACAGTATTTGGATATCTTTTTATACTAAATAAAGTTGAACAGCTGCCATAAATTTTGAAACTCTTTCATCGATTAATGACATCCCGATTCCAGATGACCACACACTTCATTTGCTTCTATTCCAAACTCACATCGGAATTTTTTTCACCCAATGAAAATATGGTAAATAGAATAACATCTCGCTTGCAAGAAATACATCGTCCGCCATATTTCAAGAGAAGAAAAAAAAATAAAAACACTCCATAAATCTCATTCCAGAGCATTCCAGGGCCTTTCGGAATGCCTCTTCCAGTTACCAAAACATCAAAATGAAACTCCGCAAGTACGAAGACGCAATCCAGCAGCGTTTTTGTTTCATACAAAAAAAAACATTCCAAGAATTTGATTCCTCGCTCTCAGAGAGCAGAGAAAAAAAACGCCTTTCATTTATTCTCTATTTATTCAGGCTGGCTCAAAAACCCGTGTCGTCGGGCGGATATATTTTGCATAAATACCGCCTAGGAGCACACCATAAACCTCACTTTCCCTCTCTTTATTTATTCTTCTTACTGCCTTCGCCATTTTAATTCCACCACAGCTGCTTTAGAGGGAGTAGTGGAAACATCAAACAAGATACTTATCACCGTGGCGTGATATTATGTTTGCATAATGATAAAGAAACGGGACTTTTTCCACCCTCTTTTCTTTCCCGTGAACTTTGTTCCGTTGAACAATTTATTCAAATTCTGGTTTCTCTTGTTTCGGGAATTTTTCATCCATTGTCACGGGCGATATCTTTCAGGAATGGGATTTTGCGCTAATGTGACTTGGCGGCGTGTGATTCGCGGCCCCCTTTTTCATGTTGAGAAAGCGAAAGTTCTACGTTTTGATCCCACTTGGAAATTCCGTAGGTTGTGTGGGGTTGACATTTCGTTTCCACTTCTTTGGAAAGTTTTCTTTGAAGTCTTTATGATAGATTTCCTTCTAGAAAGCTGGTCGAGATGAACATCCGAAAATAACATACAATGAAACGTTTAAGGGAATATCACAAAGTATCAAACATGCTGGATTTGCTATTACATTGCTTCATTCTTTTAATGAATGTATAATTATATTAAATTATACTTATCAGTAGGACACTACCTTTACATTAAAATAAAATTTAAACTTTACTAATAGAAATTTTACTAAGCGGATTGATCGTTGCTTTTTGATTTGATTGATCGTTTACCTGTGAGAGCTAATAATGCTAATAATAATTTTACAAACGTGATCCAAACAAGCTATCTACTTACCGTATAATATGTATTGGTTTTTCAGAATCAATCAAAGATAGTCTTTATAACAAAAATTGGAAATGAATGTAGGGTATAAAAATTTGTGTTGCTCTTTATGATATTAAATTCATTACCAATTTTCACATTGAATAATTGAACAAATATAAAATCTTTATTTGTTTAAGTCAAAAATCTTTAAAGTTATACCAATATCTAATCGCGAAATTTTTTAAACAATGAATTTGAAGAAGAAATATTGTGTGAGCATTTTTTCTTAAAACATTTAATTGATTCTCACTTAAACTACTCATATTCAAATTCTATTCTCTCCGTTTGGTTCAATATTCGGCCATCCTCCTCCATTATTGAGAATAAGACAATCACTTATTTAGAAAAGATGTAATCTGATGCATTAAATGTTAACTCATATTTCGAAAACAAACGCACTTCTCTCATCATTAACTATGCATTTTATCTCAAAACTAACTTAAATCCCCTTATCCAAACATAGGATTTTACCCTTCCATTCACGAAACATGATACTGTCAGTCTCCATTTATCATTCATTGCTAGGGTGTTATACTCAAACTAAATACTTCCATAGCATTTTTATGGTTGCGTTTTTGTTGTTGTTGTCCTCGTTAGTTGTTGACTAACGATGTCCTCGTGGGCACTAATAATTGCCTCTAATGAAACGAAAGATGATAATTTGTGCGATTAAAAGACGATCAACATTTATAAGGATCTTTCTTCTGACTAATGATCTCGGGTCAGGAAGAGAGAGAGCGAGAGAGTTGTAGTTAGCTAAAACGTTGTTAAGATTGACGATTATTGGAATGAGCGCTGCATGTTTAAAGGCATCCCGATAGGAATATGCCTTAAAACAAGAAACTATATGTTTAATAAGGTTTTATTTATCTTTGGAATAGTTGGGGCAGTTGTGCAGTCAGTAATTTAGAATATAACTAGAGGGCTACCGCCCCCTGCTCGCTATCGCTCACCAACCCCCTGGAACTGCTGACGCAGTTCCCCTAAGATTGCTTTGCAATCTTACTCGCTTCGCTCTCTAAGCGGTTACTAACTTCGTTAGTCCAGCATGCAGATTGGGAGGGGCATTTCATCCCTATTAATAAGAAAAAAAAATTACATACATGTGTGAGTGGAGAGGCACTAATGGAATCGTGTTTTCTCTCTATCACGACTCGTTGTGTGAGACCTTTAATATTTTGTTGGTGTCACAGATTGGTATCCTCCACTTATTGTAGCGTAAGACAGATAACTATCATTCATTTCATTAAAAAATGAATTTTTATTCCGTAATTAAATTTTAAAAATAAGCGTTTTTACTCTCTAGAGTCATTAGATTCAAACCTCTTTTAATTTTGCCAAATCAAAACAATGCACTCATTTTGTAAACAAACTGATTGTTGCCAACCGAAGAAAAGAAATATAACCCCATTTATCGCCACTATATAGACGATATGGATTTAAGACCTATAAAAGCTTATGATTGAGTAGGTTCAGTAAGTCAAGATAAGCGAAAAATATTAATATTTATACAAAAGGAGGTGCACTTTGTGTGATGTTAACATTAAACATTATTTACAAGTAACTAAAAGAATATTTTTATTTATTTTTGCACTTCTTTATCAAAAAGGACAAGTGGCGGATACTCAAGGACTTTTATAATTAAGTTATATTATTAACAGCTTATACATTGCTATAGTCTTAAAAATACAGTAGAACTCTAATTATCCAAATCAATTGCGACCGGGCCCCAGTCGGATAATCAAAAATTCGAATGCATTGGATTGATTCCGAAAAGGTCTATTTTAATTAATAATCCAATCCCCGTTGCCATTATGTTGTTTTCAGTGACTAATTATCCATCATTCTTCAGTGACAAACATATTTTATTAGTATAATAGTTGTAACAAATAAGTGAGCTTCTTGCTTGACAATCCAAAATGATTCGGGTATTATATGTTACAGTTAATGTCCGAAATTCGGTAGTGTTCAGAAAAACTAAGGTAAAATGAGAATTACCTAAGGTAAAGTACAAAATATTTCATACTTTACCTAGGTATTCCGAACATTACCAGATTCTGAACATTAACTGTAACATATACACTAGGGTGGTTTTTTTTAAACGAAAGTTCGAATTTTTTTCGGGGCACCCCCTCAAAAGGTGCCATTTGATATAAAACTAATATTCTGAGAGTTACAGCTCAAAAAAATAATATTTAGACCCCGCCCCCGAGCGTCAAAGTTTCAAAAAAACTCTAAATTTTGCACGTTTTTAGCTATAAAATCCAAACTAATGGTTGTAAAAATACAAAGTGGGTCGCATTTTGTAGATAATTTATTTAGCTTCAACTTTTATAATTGAAACTTATTTGTGAAGCTTACAGATCATAAGATACGAGGGGTTTCATTAACTCCCCACGCAATATCTATTTTTTTAAAATTGCCAGGAAATTTCTTTAAATTTATCAGCTACCGTAAAATTGTTCAATAACATATAAATAATAGTTTTAGACAACATAGGTACAAAATTTAATATATTAAAGAGCAAAAAAAATTTTTTTCGTACATACCTAATATTTTTTTCACAATTGTAAAATAATTCAAATAAAATATATAAAATATTTTTTAAACTACTTATTAAATAAATAAAATGTGTAAAAATTGATAAACAATCAAAAAAATACAAATTAATATTATTTTTAGTTTTTTCTAAAAAATAGAAATTTTATTTTCATCGCTTTGACAGTATTTTTCATAAGAACTCTCTATTTTAGAAGTAGTTTTGAGAGCAGTATTCGACACGACCCTTATCTGAAGTTCTTAAATTTAAATTGAACTGATGTAAATAAAATAGTACAAAGTTCGAGTTGATGATAAAGAAGTCAATTCAAAACTAATTATCATTAAAAATATTGGAAGTTCAAGTTTCATTTCTATGCATTAGGAAAAATTCAATATATCTTCAAAGAAAGGAATCTTGCAAGTGCTTGGTATTTATAAGGCTTGATATATCATACCATCCCTAGGTACCATTGTATCATGCTAGATGTAATGCAAAACTCCAATATTGCGTCACTTTTTAAATACAATTGTATCTAGCCCTTAAAAAAGGTAACTGTAATCAGAAATATCTGTGGTATTCTACTGATATATCAAAGGGGTTGGTAGGGGACCCGCCACCCCCCTTCCCCCCAAAAAATTAGACTAGGTGTCCAAAACAATCATGCTACATGCTAGATGTAATACAAAAGCCCTCTGTTGTATAAAAATTCCAGTCAGTATTTCAAATAGCTTTATCAGACCTTTAAAAGTAGAATAGAAATATTAAATCTTTTGAAAAAGTTCATTGTAAATGAAAATGAAGTGATGAAACTGTCGATTTCGTTGCTGAAAAGATAATTAGACACTTAAATTAACTCTAACTATTATTATTCTACTTTCACATAGTATTCAGATAGTTTTATAGTTCCTCCTCATAACTCAAAAGTCTCGGGGTTTAAGTACCACAAACTATTAAAAAAATAATAATGCTATTTTTGATATTTCGGCATTTTTTTCGTGACTGACTACATTTTTTACAAATTTAAGTTCTAGCTCAGAAAACCAAACTGTAATGAAGGTGTGTTCTGTACAGATACAGATAACTGTAACAGATACTTCTGATTACAGCTACCTTTTTTAAGGGCTAGATACAATTGTATTTAAAAAGGAGAATTTTCACGCAATATTGGACTTTTGCATTACATCTAGCATGATACAATGGTACCTAGGGATTGTTTGATATATCAAGCCTTATAAATACCAAGCACTTGCAAGATTCCTTTCTTTGAAAATATATTGAATTTTTCCTAATGCATAGAAATGAAACTTCCAATATTTTTAATGATAATTAGTTTTGAATTGACTTCTTTATCATCAACTCGAACTTTGTACTATTTTATTTACATCAGTTCAATTTAAATTTAAAAACTTCAGATAAGGGTCGTGTCGAATACTGCTCTCAAAACTACTTCTAAAATAGAGAGTTCTTATGAAAAATACTGTCAAAGCGATGAAAATAAAATTTCTATTTTTTAGAAAAAACTAAAAATAATATTAATTTGTATTTTTTGCTTGTTTATCAACTTTTACACATTTTATTTATTTAATAAGTAGTTTAAAAAATATTTTATATATTTTATTTGAATTATTTTACAATTGTGAAAAAAATATTAGGTATGTACGAAAAAAATTTTTTTTGCTCTTTAATATATTAAATCTTGTACCTATGTTGTCTAAAACTATTATTTATATGTTATTGAACAATTTTACGGTAGCTGATAAATTTAAAGAAATTTCCTGGCACTTTTAAAAAAACAGATATTGCGTGGGGAGTTAATGAAACCCCTCGTATCTTATGATCTGTAAGCTTCACAAATAAGTTTCAATTATAAAAGTTGAAGCTAAATAAATTATCTACAAAATGAGACCCACTTTGTATTTTTACAACCATTAGTTTGGATTTTATAGCTAAAAACGTGTAAAATTTAGAGTTTTTTTTGAAACTTTGACGCTCGGGGGCGGGGTCTAAATATTATTTTTTTGAGCTGTAACTCTCAGAATATTAGTTTTATATCAAATGGCACCTTTTGAGGGGGTGCCCCGAAAAAAATTCGAACTTTCGTTTAAAAAAAACCACCCTAATATACACTCGCTTAGTACTGACAAGCAGAGAGAGAATAGTCCCGCAGAATAGAAAACGTCACTTCAACGCAACAGTCCTGATGTTGCCATTATAACACTGTATGTATGTTTAAAATGGAAGAACAACAAACTACTACTTTTTATTAAAGAAAGAAAGATTTTAATTAATTAAATGAAAATTAAACATTCGGATAATCGGAGTTCGGATAATTAGAGTTCTTAGCGGTATTGAGATTCTTTTTGGATCGTGTGGTAAAAAAGTTATAAAGAGTTTTGGTAATTTTCTAAAAAGCTTATAGAAATGTCGTTTTTTCATTTGTTTGTGTTTTGTGACAAAAAATAATTGTGAAACAAGTGGATGAGACGTAAAAAATTAATTATATACAAAAAAAATCAGAAATTATGATTTAATTAGAAGTTTTCTTAACCGCAACTTCGATTAATATAATGCTTTATGATTTTAACACAAAGAAAAGTAGCACTTCCAAAAACAACATGCTCTTTTTTGCATTTATTTCTGTATTCTTCGGTTTGTATTTTCCCACATAACTATAATTTACTTTCATTCTACACAATTTCTTAATATTTTACGAATTTTCTTTAGGAGTAATAGAAAGATATATTTTAGACTCAACCATCGCCATAAAATTATCATTACTTAGAAAAACTTAATTATCTTAAGTATGAATATTCGTGAATTATGGAGTTTCTGTGTACCTATAATAATTTTCATGATCATAATTATTGCTTCAAAAAGAGAAATTTTAATTAAATTCTTTAAAAAATGTATCACATTTTTTTTTTCATTCAGATAAATAATAGGTTAAGTAGCAACCCTCTTCTAAAATTAGTTCAAAGTCTATTAGTATTGATTACGTCTAAACCAAGTGTTTTAATAACGAAAATGGCATTATAAATGTAATGCGCAGAAAATATATTAAATGATGGAGAAATGCTTAAAAAATCATCTTTAGAAAACACAATGCCAAAATAAATGCCATATTGTTTGTAAGATAACTATGGTCATAAATAAATAATTCTTACAATATTACTTATAGCATAAAATGTGTACTGCATCCTTGTTTTCGTTTTTTACTCCTTATTGTTTTGAGTTTCAGTAAGTATGACATCAAAGTCTGTTATTCTTCAATTGAGTTGTCTTTAACACAATTTTACCCGAAATTTCGAATTATTGTCACGTTTGAGACATTCGTCTTTTCGTGACTGTCATCAACAAACTCCGATCAAAACACCAAAGAATAAATAAGAAAAAACAACTCTGAAATAAAAAAATTAGTTAAGAGAAAGTAAGCCGTAAAGATAAATGCTTAGCCATAAGTTTTAATGTATCTCAAATAAATATTACGCCTAAATTACTATTTAACAATTTATGTGGACAGTTGTATGTGTAAAATAATTTACCGAATACGTATAGTGCTGTCCTTTAAAAAAACACTTTTTCATATTTCTTTCATTAAAAGCTTAAAAAATATGATAATTAAATCGAACAAAATTGTGTTGTAACGGCTCACCCTCCACTACATTTTAGTGCTTAGTATTTTTAATTCCAAAGCTCCGTTACAAATTGGCAAACAATTAAGTAAGAATCCAAAAAAACCCAATTTTCCTAAAAAAAAAACCTATGTACCCTAAAAAACCCACGCTTGAAAATACTCAAAAAATTAAGAAAAATATGATTGAAAGATTTATTTTGATAGAAAAGATAATAATTAAGACAATTAAAACCAAATTTATTACAATGTATTTCTAAAATTAAATTTGTGATAAGTTTTTCTACTCAAGAATTTTTCCTTCAAAACACAACGACAATAACGTTTTTATTGTTGGATTTTAATAAAAACGACCTATTAAATACAAATAATTAATAAAATTTTTATAAAAAAGCTTAAAAATGGTAATTGGCACTAATATTTTGTTTTAAACCCCCAACTGTTAACTTTCAAAACCAATTTTCGAGTAAAACTCGGAAAAATGCTATATTTTCATTGAAAATGGCTGTTTTTGGTATCATTGAGTTTTTATCAAAAATACTAAAAAAAACATCGAGAATTACTGAACCAACTATTCTATTTGAGTAATTAGTTGTATATCATGAATAATATTAAATATTTTGCATAATTTATTATTTATTTTATGATTTATTACAAAAGGAAAAGTGGGTTTTTTTAGGCACCCTATGGGTTTTTTTCACCCCTCATTTCAAAGACTGCCGTAAGGTCCCTAATTGCCCGACTGGGATGAAATTTTAGTATTTTATTCTCATAATAACGGGATAACACAAAATCACGTGAAAAATGCTTTTAAGTCTTTATAACATATATTTTTACAGCATCAAAATCTGCATAACTAAATCATATTTTTAGCCCAAAATCGACATTTTCTATTTATTAATAATAAATTAACGTTAAATAAACGGTTCTTTGACTTGCTTTTACGTTCCGGCCACTCTTAATGACATACAAAGACAGGACACATGAGAATTTAAAATTATTTCATTTATTTATTTAAAATATCTCGATGGGTTTTTTTAGGGTACAATTTGGAGTGGGTTTTTTTTAAAGGACAGCACTATATATGTTTATGAATCACTAATAATATACTTAGTAATAAATGTGTATATGAGAGACTAAAACGTACTAAAAAACAGATTTAATTAGCTTTTTCTTCTCATGATAAAATCCATGCAATGTCTTAAAACTTAAAAAAACTTTTTCACAAACATTAAATTTTCCAGGATATATGATGGTAGACTTAATTCAGAAGTTTCCTTTTTATTCTAAAATTAGCCTTAAATAATTAAAAACTAAACTAAAAGGTTATATGGAATACTTTAAAATGTAATGATTTCATTAAGTGATTAAATTGGTTAATAAATTATATTGGTTAAGATTTTAAATCTTACTTATCTACACTATGGTTTAAAATTACGAAAGTAAAATTGATATGTGATTTTTTTAAATATATAGTTAAGTTAAACATATCGCTGATAGTACTTTTGAATGACAATTTACACAAAATCCTTAATTTACTCTAAATTCGTTAAAATTAAAGATACATAAAAACCCCAGTTTATAAAATTGGGATGGAAAAGAGCAGTTTGTTTTTCCATTTATTCCACATCTGCTGGAAAAGCATCTTACGTTGCAATAATTATGCTTATCCTTACTTAAAAATAAAAATTTGGTTGAAGTAAAAATAAAGTTTAAAAGGTCTTGAAAATTGATACTTTTTTCAGATTGCAGATTTTATTTGATAAATACAGTAAAGCACTCTCAGATATCCATATTTAAAAAAGTTTTCATCTCATTTTTCATTATATAAACCCCTTAAAAAACTGATTTTCTCCTTTTATGCTATCTAGTGTCATAAACAGAGTAAGTAAACAAGTCCACTAAAGAAAGGCAATGCAATAAGTTTTATTCATTAAGGAATAATTTAATCTTTAAAAAGCAAAATGAACTTGATCTTCATCAGATTAAGTTTAAAAAAACTAACTGTAAATCTCCCTCGATTTTAGAGAAAATAAAGTGAAATTCAAGACATGTTCCAAAAATACAAAGTATTAATAAATTTTCAAAGCAAAAAAAGTTTTTAATCACAAACTGCCAGCACCGCCTGTTCTGAAACTTCCTCAAAAAGTTTAAACACACTGATTAACTTAATTAAATCGAGTTCACATCGGCTGAAAAATTGCATTTAATGCGTCTTTCCCCTCTAAAAATAATATTAATCGAATAAAAAAGTGTAATTATTTTTCGAAAGTTAAAATGGAAATTGGCACTTATAAAAATCGAATATTGATAGTTGTCATTAAAATGTAGCGAGTGATTACGAAGCGTAAAAAGATCCTAAATGAATTACACAGTGATTTATAACCGTGTGTACAAAGCAAATGGGACTTAATAGATTCGCAAATTATTATTTAAGAAATTCCGCCCTTCAATGGCCGATAATAACTTCATTTTCCCTTCTATTCAGTTTTCAAAGCTTGGTGGAGGAACGTGACGCAAATGCTTAAAGTTTATTGGTTCAAACTTAATTTAAGACTGGGCATCCGTGGAAGGGAACAACTATTTTTCATTCTTTTCTTTTCGAGAAATCGTGATAAACATTACTCAACAAATGGTTCCCCTTTCACCTTAAAGTAGGAAATTGGTTGTATGCACACACAGCTCCCGATACTTTACCATCTTTATTATTATTTCTTATCTTAACTAATGTTATAAGGTTGTTTTTACACAGTTACTAACAATTGATAACAGTTAGGGTATTCACCATTTAATTGGAACTTGAAATGTTTTACCTAAGTTTGAGTAATTTAATATGTTATAATAGTTTAGGTAAAATTGCACTCTTGTTTATTATTAAAGAAAGTAAGATAAAGATTAATTACCACAAATTTTCAAGGTTTTATAATCCTCCCTCCTTTTTTATCATCGTCAGTGGTTTCAAGAAATATCGGTTTTGCTATGCGTACGGGACAATTCCTCTAAATATGTGGTGTTATTTCTAAATGGATGGTTATGTAAACGCTGAATCCGTAAACAAATTAAGAAAAAAGTAAATTTTTATATCAATTAATTATTTTATTATTATTTTAATATTAATTTTTATTATTTTAAAAGTTTTAAGTAAGCATAACTTAACTTGATTTTAATTATGTCTTGAGGTCTAGAAACGTTTTGAAACATTGATTTTAATGAAAATATTATATATATTGTAAACATGTAGACTTTCACAGCCGGTTCTATTATTTGTAAAATTCATGCTTTCGGGCTTGTAGGCCGTGTTCTATAGAGATAAAAACCAAACGTTTCGTCGGAAACTGTGCCCGACATCATCAGTGGAATAAAAAGCGTCAGTTCACCGATTCACTAGGTAGACGTGGTACATTCTCATTAGATTCATCTGATTGGCTGGTGGGAGGATCGGGCAGGAATGACGTAAGGCCTCGCTGCACTTCTAGAGTTGGATGTCAATACTTCTAGAGTTGGATGCCTTCTTCTTTACGATTAAAATTTTTGTGGATTTTTATAAATCTCAATTGCTTCTCTGTATAGACGGGGGTAAAAATGCGAGGTTGAGGATAAAACTCTGGTGCTTTTAAACAAAATATCATGATTACTTTTCGAACTATGTTCTGCCACGGCGGATTTCTGATATTGCCCAAGGCGGGAATGTCGTTGGTGTTTTGAAAGACGGGTTTTAATGGTGCGTTTTGTCGTGCCGATGTAAACTGAACAGCAGGAACAAGGGATCCGGTACACTCCAGCTGTCGATAATGGGTCTCTTGGGTCTTTAACGGAACGGTATAGGTTACTTAGCTGTCTTGTTGGCTTAAAAATGGGTTTAATTCTGTGATTTTCTAGGATTCTCCCGATTCAATCTGTAACTCCTCAAATGTAGGGCAAGAAAGCCTTTCCAATCGGGGATTGAACTGGGTTGTTGGATTCAATCGGAGTAGTTTCAAATTTTCTGTCGTGTAAAGCTCTTCTTATATCATAGGAAGCAAAACCGTTCGCCTGTAGAGCTCGATCCAGATGTTGTAGCTCTTCCTTTAAATACTGTGGTTCACAGATTCGTTCAGCTCGCTTGGCAAGAGTCTTGATGACTGCCATTTTTTGTCTAGGGTGGTGACTTGAGGACTTATTTAGGCAGCGATCCGTATGGGTGGGCTTACGGTAGACTGTGTCCAAGGCTTCCATCGTCTTTACGCATTACCAGTACGTCCAAGAACGGTAGCTCTCTGATGTTTTTCTCTATCTCCATTGTGAATTGTATGTTAGGATGAATAGGATGGACATTGTTTAGATGTTGCAGGAAATCCAGTAGTTTTTCCTCACCATGGCTCCAAACCACAAAAGTATCGTCCACGTACCTGAACCACACATTGGGTTTCAAAGGAGCGGTTCCAAGGGCTGTCTGCTCAAAGAATTCCATGTAGAAATTCGCTACAACTGGGCTTATAGGGTTTCCCATGGCTACCCCATCTTTTTGTTCGTAAAAGCTGCCATTCCATTGAAAGTAAGAGGTTTTGAGAGCATGTCTAAAAAACAACCAAATATCATTTGTAAATAAGGTCTGTAGATGCATCAGAGCCCCGGAAACTGAAACTTTTGTGAAGAGGGAAACAACATCAAAACTGACGAGCACATCACTAGGCTGGAGGGAGAGAGTCCTTAATTTCTCTACAAAATGACTGGAGTCTTTTATAAACGATGATGAAGATCCGCCATGTGGTTGGAGTAATTCCGTCAAGTACTTGGAGATGCTGTAAGTCGGTGAATTAATAGTACTTACGACGGTCTACTACTATTAGGCGCGGGGCCGATTCGGCGCCAGAAATAAAATGAAAGTAAATAGAAATATTTCATAATCCTTCTAAAAATTAGAAGAAAAAAATTTGTTTCGCGCCGAAACGGGCCGGCACCCAAACGGCTCGCGCCGAAACAGCCAGCGCCCAAACGGCCGCTCCGAATCATCCCATTGCGTACTTATGATGGGCCGAAGAGGTACCGAGGGCTTGTGTACTTTAGGTAGACCTTAGAGTCTGGGTGGCAAGGCCTCCGATCTCCGTAAATTCTTTTGTATCTCCGTCGGTATTGAGACCTTGATAAGTTTGCTTGTTTCTCTTAGAATTTTAGCTGTTGGGTCCTTGGAGAGCTTCTTATAGGTATAAGGGTCCAGTAACTCCATTATTTTTGCTTCATAGAAGAAGGCATCCAACTCCAGAAGTTTTGGCATCCGGCCCTCAGGAGTGTGCAGCGAGGCCTTACGTCATTCCCGCCCGATCCTCCCACCGGCCAATCAGATGAATCTAATGAGAATGTACCACGTCTACCTGGTGAATCGGTGAAATGACGCTTTTTATTCCACTGATGATGTCGGGCACAGTTTCCGACGAAACGTTTGGTTTTTATCTCTATAGAACACGGTCTACAAGCCCGAAAGCATGAATTTTACAAATAAAATATTATATTATTTGACACAAAATGGCCACAAATGTATTTCTTGATTATTTTTTTAGTTGGTAAAATAAAATCTACAGTTAACGATATGATAAATCATTTTAAGGAGTTCATTAGCATAACGTTGCCATTATTCATTAAATAATAGTCAACGTTGAAGATAAAAGAATGATTTTTCTGTGATATGATTCAATTAGTGTAATTGATATGAACAGAAATAATGGACCATTTCAAGATATTTAAAATGTTAACACAAAAATTTGCTGTTAAGTTTAACCCGAAAAAATAAAGTTTTTTTACGTAAACATCATTAAATAAAGTAAACGTTCGCCAATGTTCAAAATTGGGACAAAAATAAACAAGACTAGGACGAACAAAGTAGGACGTAGAGTTATGTAGCGTACGAAAAATATAGAGCATAGATTAACAACACCAGCTAAGCTTTCATTATAAGCATTCATGCATCAAGGGGCAGATTAGTGGCTTAACAAACAACCAACGAGTCCATTTGTACTTGCAATGCGATAAACAACAAGGGAAGGAGGGGAAGACATATGACAAGCCTTAACTCATCGTGACAGGCAATGCTTAAAATAAATGAAAATAAGTTACTTCGTAAACATAAAGGTAATCTCATTACCAAAAAGTAATTAATCTGAAAAGATAATGATAAATTGAAAGAATACCGAACGAAGTCAAGTAATTCTTCCGGAAAGAATTTTTACGACGAAGTTCTTTTTTTATGGGTTGGAAAACTTTTTCTTTAGTGGAGCCCCACTTTTTAGTGTTTGTAAAGGGATTGGATGAGGGAATGAAAAATGTCTTTGAAGCGATTATTCGATAGCTTTTCCTGGTATTTGTTGCTTCGTCAGTAATTAAAAGAACGATGTTCCTGATGAAAAGAAGTTCTGTGGTATTGTTTCTTTGCTGGAGAATATAAAACCTGACTTCTTTTTAATTTATTAAACCATTGAAATGCGAGCATTAGGGATAAAAAAGACAATGTTGACAGTTTTCTGAGTTTTTCTAAGGACCAGCTTTTATTTGATGAAGAATGGAATTAATTCTTATAAAAAGTTCTATGAATTAGAAGAAAAAACATTGATGAAAACAAAGTGTAGGATTTATCTTTTGAACCAGTTAAGCTTGGATAAGATTTTAAATCTGAATACTGTAGTTCGTATAACCATAAAACAGGGACATATTCTAATATGCAGCTTTAACAATAAAGAATAAGAACTTACAAAAAGGATAAAAATGTTGAATTTGAAAGGAAAAGTGTTTTTAATTGTAGGATGTCTTGTTTCGGTTTTTAAGTAAATACAAAATGTAAAAAGCATTCAAAGTAATAAGTCTTAAATTATGAAGGGAATAAAGAAAGATGAAAAGAAAGTGGATATTTTTATTAATACTATTTCCTTATAAAATTTAATTTATACTTTATTTCTTAAAAGATAGAGTGAAATTACTACATCCCTATGTAAAGTGTAACAAATAAAAATGCGAAACAAATTCCATTTCTGTTGTACTTTATTTTACTTTGCACGTATTAAAAAGTATCATGAATATGCTACCTGTTTCTGTATCTACATGAAATAAACTTACAGTATCTTATGTAAACATTATCATGATGGAAGAAAACATTATTATTTAAAATATATCATATTATTGATTAACCATTTCAGAGTCCTAACCACCCCAAAGTTTCCATAGGTTTCAATGGTTACCCTAGTGCCTTATGTGTGAAAGGATAACCACCAAAAAATATGTATATAATTTTCAATTTCCTAACCTTTTTTCAGACGCGAGTTAAATAAAAACTACGGATAAACTCAGTATATATATCACATAATGACAACTCAAGGGGAAATAAAAAACTGCTGCAACAACTGTTATCCACAAGATGTTGTCTAAGAAACCACAGCACCTATCTATTACTACCTCAAACGATTTGCCGTTCTTTCATCATTGCTGTTGCCAAACCGCTCATCCTAAATGACGAGTACAAATTGACCAGAGAGAGAGAGTCCTGGCAACGGCAGGGGAATGCGGAAAGAGCATTTATTCGATCCACTCCACTTCAGTTCACCAAGGGGATCGAATTCCCTTTCAGATTACTACACCCCAGCTCTATGTATATGGATGGACGACAAACCCATAAGAGGACACGCCGCAGATTTTTTGGAAATACTCCTTTTTTATACTTATTTATTTGTAGTAAAGTTTTTCTCCCCCTGAAGGTATAGTGTTGCGAGCACCTGCGGATAGGAATTCGTCTCTGTTCAATTTTTCCCCCGCTTGTGTTCGCGTGCGCTGTCGTCGGGAAGTCAATATTTTTTAAATCAACGAATAAAATGGGGGAAAGGGACTTCGTATTTGTATGAGTCGCGTCCCGGGATTTTTCTTTTTGGTTGGTTTCTGTACAGTTTTTTTTGAGGGGGGTAGGAATTTAGGGAGTTTTTTTTCGTGTAAAAGTTTGATTCTAGAAATATTTGTGAAGAGAACGGTACACACAAAAATGTTAGAAATCAGGACTGGTTTGTAGGAGGAGAAAGATTTGAGTAATATCATGGTAATGTAAACAAATTCATCGACTTTTTGTATGTGTAAGTTTTTATTTGTTGGTACTATTCCGTATTGTGCAATGCATAAAGTTATTTGTATATTCCATTTCACCAAGTTTACCCATTATTAAAAAATAATTTTACTGAAATTTAAAATATTTTTCTCATATATGTTTATTTTGAAAAAAAAATCATGATACTCACAGTAACTCAATAGTGAACAATTTTGTTAAAAATAATCCTTCAAATTTTTTTGAATATTTTTCCTGGACATATACAGACGAATTTAACCTGAAAAACATATCATTTTGAGCATGAATCCCTTGAGTACTTCCACTGTATACCATGAAACTGAAGAGTTATTGAATCGTTAGTTTGAAAAGGGAATAAGTCCAAAAACCAAGTTTTGAGGAAATCGAAAAAAAAACCTGTATCAGTAACGGAATTTTCGTTTATTCCGCTTTGCTATCACTTGTAGAGAAAATCTTGTAGATTTTTTAAAGGCTCACAAAAAGTTAATCTGTTATTTTTTGGACTTATTCCCTTTTTAAAATTGGCGATTCAATTGTATTTTAGGTTTAATTATGTAATAGAAGTGCTCTTGGAATTAATTGGTGATGTCACGCAGTTTATACTGCAATATTTCTCTTGATTTTGATAATTAGTAAATGTTTTACAAAATATTTAATTTTTGAGATGTTATCTTTTTTACTGTTTAATAAAGAAGAGAACATTGGTTGAATATAAAATTTCGAAGTGTATATTTGTACGGCTAAAACGGCCAGTGGCGCATGCGCTGTAGGTCTCGTGATGACGTAGCAGTCTCGGCGCTTAGTGATGGAACCAATGGAACGCCTAGCCGTGGAAGTTAGAGTAGAGTTTAGTTGAAAAAAAAAGCCGTCCAAATATACAGTGCCATAAAATTTAATTCAATCTTCAAATATTTACTTTCAGTAATTTTGCTGAAATAAAATACAGAATAGATAGATTTACTAGAAAATACAGACTTAAAATTGAAAATACAGAATTAAAACTATTCCTCGTTACCAAGATAGTAACTTAAGAGGTAGAGTTTCTTGTATCTTCATCTTACTGTTTTATTGCACAAAAAGGTTACACAACTTTAAAATATTAAAACACACTAGTGATGGGCAAAATCGATAATTTTAGGTATCGAATACTTTGGTATCGAATACTTATAGGTATCGAATACTTTGGTATCGAATACTTAAGGTATCGAGTACTTTTAGGTATCGAGTACTTTTTTTCAATGTCGGGAAATGAACCTGAAGGGACAATTTTTTTAGGGCCTATCCATAATCAGACTAATATTCAAAAAACTGAAAGCGATCCATCAAAAAGCCCCGTAGCTACGGGCCTGGAGGTGGATAGAGGCGAAGGATTTGGCGGGGGAAAAACCTAGCCGCGTCAAATTTCTCTCGCGGATGATAACGACTTGGGTTTGAGCGTTGCAAAATGAAAACGGAAACAGGCTGCGTTTAATCTACAGTAGGTATTATAAAGATTACTTCATTGAAAAATTTAAAACGAAATATGTCAATAAAGTATCGATACTTTTGTGGGTATCGAATACACTCGATACCTATAGGTATCGAGTACTTAAGTATTTGGTATCGATACCTGCCCATCACTAAAACACACATCTTTCACTTAATACTTTTATCATGCAACAAATAACGATATACTTTAAACGCTCTTGTTTTTTTCCAACTTATTCCATCGCCTCTCGTCTCAAAAATCAAACGACACCTACTGTCATTCGAAACACCCCAAAATCCCTCTGTAGCTTCAAACAAATCCTTTAAAATAACGCCGACCTGTTTATAATTTCCCCCCCTCCCCCTCTAAATCGATTCCTTCCCCCCTAGATAACACCACCCTTTTCCTCTTCCTCTCAATCCATATTTCGAAAGAAAGGCCCAAAATTTGAAATGGAAAAGATAGCAGCATGGCAACAGGGCCGCCCCAGATAAGATAAAACGTCCCCCCGGAGGCACCTCCCACCCCCGGAATCGCAAACGATACGAAACTTTCCGGAAAAACAACTGTCGGAGTTTTCTCAGTCCCTTTTTATTTCCAAGTTGCCTTCTGTTTATATGTGTGCGCGCTTTTATACATCTATATTTGAGGGCTAATGGAAATAGTTAGGCCTCGTAAAAACGAGTCAGCTTTTTAAGAGCTATCGTCGTAACTTCAATCGCTCTGAGCGTCACGTAGAGTGGAAAGGATGTAGGATGCCGGTAGGTCCGTTTTCCCTATTGATGAGACCGTGGCTATATTTTTATTCCCCTAAAATTATGTTAGGCAATTGTTTTAACACTAATGATGCCTTTCTTCAATTTTTAAAATTTTAATTTTTCAATGCTTCTTGATTGTTTTTGACAAGAGTTCTTTATGTTTTTTTGTTTCGGATTATTAATAAATTTTTAAAAATCGATATTAAGGATTACTAACAATAATAAAAAATTTTATTTTCGTATAAGAGGATTGCCGCTTCAATTTTTTGGATATAATCAATTACTGTACTTTCCGTTTTTTCTAATTTAACTAGATTTGAAACTTTCTGAATTGATATAAATTTGATTAAAGTTGTGCTTTTTCATTAATTTATCACTCATTTAAAAGGATTTGTTGTTTATTTTTTCTGGTTTTTCTAATCATAACTTCTGTTATGGCTCCGTTTTTGGGTATTGTGGTTTTGTGGTTGGACGCAGGGGTTCATCTAGAGAGAAATTGGGTCCGTTTTGGGACCCTTTACAAAATTCTAATCATCAAAAAAGGACCCTTTACAAAATTCCACTTCGCAAAAAGGGACTCTTCACAAAACTCTAAAAACCAAAAGTGGTTTGAAAATTGTTTTCAGATAGTGTTTCGATCATTTCTGAATGGAATTTTCCTGTTTTAAAAGTTATGAATGCTTTTTTTGTACTACAGACCCTTCGTTTTCACAAAATTCCATATAAATTTTCAGAAAATTCCTAAAACAGGACCCTGGCAGAAAAACCTAGATAAAACCCTGTGACGTTTATTTTTCTGCTTCGGTAGATCACATCCAGAATCCATCCTTTATGATGTTTTTTAAGGCAGTGGGGAGCCTAGTGGTTAAGGCATCGGCTTCGGGATCGGAGGGTCCCGGTTTCGATTCCCGACACCGCTAAAGACCCGCCGAGTATATGCGGAGTACGTGCTAGTTAAATCTGTGGGTCTTAAAGTCCTGTGGTCCGTCATGGCGCAGTTTACCACGGGTCCAGGTGTCTGGAGACTATTTCCCTCCCCTTCAGATACTTCCCCTTCTGTGGAGGTGGCGATAGATAGTGGCAGCATCTATCATCTAATGAGGCAGAAGTCGGACTCCTGCCTTTTATGGGCCTCACTTTCTCAGGAGCCGCACCCCCCCTTTGCCTTGAATCCTTGTGGAGCTTGGGTATTCCAAGTGGCACACAACAACAACATCCTTTATGATGCACAAGCCCCCTGAATATGATGCATGGACATTTATTTTACCAAATAATTACTTATTTATGTTTTTCTTGTGTTTATAATTTGGGGCTGAGTTCCAAAGTATATTATCTACATATATTTTTTTAGCATGGACTAAACAAACTAAACTAATTTCAGAAGGGTTTACTTTGTAGAATTTATTCTTGCCCATATTTTCCTTTCAGTGTCCTTACGCTAAGGCAGGGGTCGGCAACCTTTTGAAAGGGATGAGCCAAAAGTAACAGTTTACGAAATTTTCCAGTTTTTAAAGAGCCACTAATTTTTTTGCTTCTATGTATGCTAATTATATATTTCATTTTAGATAGGGAGGGGGATTTTAGTTGGGGAGCATTTTAACCCAAAATTTTTTCTGTTGGGTAAAAATGCTTTTGAAGTAAAATCACTATTTCCTCCTTTCGGGTAGGGTACTTTTTTACATCATGTTTTAGATGACTTACGTACAAAATGTAAGTTAATTTTAGTTAACTTAATATCTAAATTTTGTATAAACGATGTGAATTCCTGGAAAAAGATGATCTGGGGGTGAAAAACTTTGGAAATTTCCTTCAAAATCGCGTTTTAGCTAATTTTTGCTTTTTCGATTGCACCCTAAGAGCACCTCTCATTATTTAAGTGGCAGAATTTTGAAGGAAAAATAGTATAGTTATAATAAACAGCAAACTTTCAAGGGGGGTGTGGATCCCACTCAGGAAAAATTTTGGAAATTTTCCCCTAAAAATAGTGTTTTAGTTAGTTTTTAGAACTTCTATAACGACCAAATAAGGATCACTCCTTATAAGTCACAGAATTTTCAAGGAAAATCAGCACATATACCAAAATTTTTAGGAGTGTTAAGGTGTTCTCCCCCAGAAATTATATGGAATTCTTATCCTTAAAAGTAGAGTTTTGATTTTGACTCATCTTGAGAACTTATAAAAATATATTTTCTGATTTTTTAAAAGTTTTGATTAGTAAGTTATAAATTTTTTCTTATGGAACTGGAGAACCCTGAATTTACATAGAAAGAGCCGCATGCGGCTCGCGAGCCGCAGGTTGCCGACCCCTGCGCTAAGGTGTTGCATGAGTTTATAAACCTCGTGTGTCACCTCCTCCTGTCGAATACAGCCCCTTTTTCCAGATCCTCTCTATGCTTCAAAATACTTCTCCTAAAAAAGGAATAAAAAAGTAGTAATAAGCTTGTATTCAATAACTATAAATTTAAGTTATGAAAATAGTTGTATTTAATTAGCCAAAATCCACCTGTTTTTTTTAATTTATAAATGTAATAAACTATTTATTTAAGTGGAATATCTTTTTTTTAAGAATCTCTTTAATGATTTTAAATTAGGATGGAATTTAACATTAGTTTATTTTACTTATAAGAGCAGATATTCAGAATACCAATATTTTGTTTAAGTTTCCCTCTTAATAGACCTACTATATAGACTATAGCACACAGCCTATACCTTAACTTTTTGGAGGCCAGTGTAACTAAATAAGAGAGTTCATTAAGTATATGATAAAATTAATAATTTGAAATATAGAATAAATCATTAACAATTGAGAAAAATAAATAAAATAAAAAAGTAATTTAAAATAGTCCGAATGATGCACTTTGAATGAAAAGTGTCAAAATATCCCTATTTAATTTCCTAGCTTGGCTATTAAACACCTGAGTTTTTTTCATGATTTCCTTCAGTTGTGTAAAAGAATTCCAATGATCTTCAAATTGAATTATAATTAATCCTTTGACATTTTTATTAAAAATATGTTCTAAAATAAAAAAGTCTAAGTCTTTTAAAACCAAAGTATTTTTTAAATAGTTCGATTTAAAAAAAACTAACTTTGTGTAAAGTTATAATAAATTATTTCCCTCCATGATACACCCCAATCCAAGTAAAAGATAAAACAATAATTTCCCATCATAAAAGAAAAAAAATATATGGATATGGATATAAAAACTCATGTTTTCTGTCCATGTTACTTTACATAAAACGGCTTTCCTTCGCCACATACTCAATGATGGACATTCAGGATTATCGTCGATATGCACTCTAGTAAGTGTTATACCTACAAAGTCCTCGTAATTGTTTTTTATTCGCCGCTGCTTTACGGCTTTTGGAAAGGTGAAGGGTAATGGCGGAGAAACGCAAAGGTATGTGACGACCGAGGGATTTTTTCTATAAAAGAACTGTGAAATGTTGTTTCTGTGCGACTTTTGAATGTATTTATTACTTTTCAAAAACAACTTTTCAGTTAGCCTTCAGGCACTTCTTGTTTTGAGTATGCTGTGAATGGGTTCTCCTATTTATTTTATTGTTGACCAATATTTGAAACTATTTTACACTACATGAAAGCATCTTAATTATGTGTATGATTAAGGCAAACATGTTTATTTGCTCGTGTTTAAATAATTTCTTTCTAAATGTTCTTTCCTTTGCTTTGATAGAAGTATGTTTATTTTTCCTGGAGTGTGCCCAAAAGCAAAATAGGTTTTCCAATTCTTTGTTGTGTTATTTTTATGAGCTGGCCAGATTATTTTTTTCTCCTAATACTACATTCACACATGAAAAGTTAATATAGAGTTAAAGTGCTAATCTAGCTTAAATATAGCATTGTTACAATACTATATTTAAGCTAGATTAGCACTTAAACTTGATTAACTAGTCATGTGTGAATGTAGTATTAGAGTAATCAGGGGGAACACACCTTTTTGAGTAATCAAAATCTAAAACAAATCACGAAATAAAGAAAACTTCTCTACACCTGCCTCATTTCAACAAACTCATTTCTCAAACCCCCAAAATCGGGCATCAACTCATTTACCATTACCAGACCATAACCAATGCCAATTTCCAACATACCTATTAACCAAACCTCCTCACACTCAACTTCCCCATCACAATCGAGGCTTAACAAAAGGAAACAGGCGCTCAGCAGTAACAAGCTCGTTTTCTTTATAACCGCAATCTTTGCTAACGAATCCATTTATTACTTCTTGAACTCCCTCTTTGTCCCGCCCTCCATTGGAATTTTAAAGGAAAATGGCCGCCCTCTTTCAGAAATAACCCCCAAAACGAAATTCCCCGGCATGCCCTTAATAGCGCGCTCTCTCTGCTATGATGAAGCACTAATGGAAGCGGGAGTGAGATTTTTATCGCATAATTAGATTCTCTCGGGATTCCCATCTCTTCTTTGAGAGTCCTTCTGTGGAAGAGATGTGCTCGCTTTTGTTCGTATATCTCTCTGTAGACATTCTATCGCAATTGTTTTTTTTTCTCGCTTCCCGGTGCTCTTAAGTTTGTGCTGCGTCGATGGTGCTAAAGGTAGTCTAGATAATCGTGGTTCATTTGATAGACCCATTTATCATTTGAGGGTTTATCTTTAAAGTACATCTCCTACAGGTTCGAAGTAAATAAAGCAGCAAGAAATGTTTCATGCTTCTACCGTTACTACTGCCCATTTTAATTGCACTTTTTTAATTAATGTGATCCCATTTTGAGTATGCAGTTTATACCCGTTATTGTTTGAGAGGTTTCTTTTATAGTTTCGTAAAAACATATGCACTGTTAAGAGTTCGTCTCCTTACATCCTTGATCCAGTTTTTAGATGGCGCAATATGGTCTAGTTTGGTTCTTGCGCCATAAAACCACAACCAAACAAACCAAACCAATTTTTAGATGTTTCATTCTTTAGAAATCGGGATGTGTCAAAAGTTTATTTTACTAATAGAGTTATTCCTATTCTGATTTCACAGATGCAAATAAAATAATAACTGGAAATTTTAAATTGTTATGTTTAGTGGTGTGGGGAACAGGTATTTTACATATAAAATTTTATATCAAGTATAATATCAAATAGGTATATACGAAATGAAATTTTTAAATTAAAGCGCAATACACTATACTGGAGTTTCAAAATAAAAAAAACATACCCAGCTATTAGAGTCGTAAATCAGAAAAATACAACTGAACACCACTTTAGGTCTTGTAGTAGATGAATACAAATCAGTTTTACTTTCATATTTTCCCTGTCATTTTATGTTTATAGTATCAAACCAAGTGTTTAAACTAGAACAATATGCATTATATTTCTAACAGCATTCAATTTCATTTTCAACAGCACTCATCTGTAGTTATGATAAATGTATATTTGGAGGAGTGAACTAAAACAAGAATAAACTTGAAGTTAATCTTAAAATATTATGACGATGAATTAATAGAAATAGTAGTAGTTTATAATATAAATTTGGTATTCATTAGGGCAGTACATTGGTAAAATAGTATCACATTTTCATCTTCATGTCTCACAACCTTTTAAGTTTACACATATATGAATGCAGCAATTTAAAATAGAGAATATAGTATTCCCCGATGTTGATATGACAACATCTACACAAATCTTTAAATAAATCTGTAAAAAGATTCTTATGTATTTTTGAAGAAATAAACTCGTATTTATTCCCAAACGTGATAGGATTTCCTGATTAATCACACAGAAAAGGCATCTTTGAGGCACGAAGTAATAACAAGCGATGTCTCGCGGCTAAGCCAGGGGAAAGGAAAACTTCCCATATCAGACATATCTGGTTGACTAAATATTAATTCACGTATTTTCCTTTCATTAAGCTCAATCAATGGCTCTTAGCCGTCTTGATGAGATGTGGTAGCCCCCGTTTATTTGGACGAGAAGGAAATCATTCATGTTTAGTTAAAGGTTGTAAATTACGTCTGGAAAGTTTTAGAATGCTTTAAATTACGACTTTTGATGGGATGCGTGTTTAAAATCCAACTCGGTTTTAGCTTGTTTTAAATTTCTGGTTGTTTTATTTATTTTTGTTTATGCATTCCATATATAAATTGAGAATTTTAATCGTAAACTATTAGGGAGAACAAAATAATTTTAAGGATAATACTTTTTAATTACTTAAATTATTTATATTAGAACGATTTTTGCCTGGTAAATTGCAGTTTGAAATAGGATGTGTGAAACAAATGCAATATTGAATTCAAAAGTTTCTAATCTCTCTTTATATCTTACATTTTACTTTGGATGTTTGTTTTTAGATAGTTTGAGACAATTTTATTATTTTATCATATTTGAGCATTTATACAAAAATTATATATCCATGCATAAATTTATCATAAGATGAAAGTAAAACTCGTTGGAGAGTGCTTTGGGTTTGCTCGTTGAGTTTAATGCTTTTGGAATAAAATAGTTGGAACAGAATATACTTCACACTCTAATCATCACATTTCATCACTTCTTAATTAGAAGTTACTTAAAAACTACTTTTTATTTATTAAACAACTCCAAATCCATTGAAGTTTGCGGATCTCATTCTCAACAGTCAGGGATTTATCACGATATATAGTATCTCCTTCAATGCTTCGATGCATTTATTAAACAAATATCGAGTCCATCCCCTTTTCAATAAATAGTTTTAGAAAAACTCCCCGCGGGCTACAACTCAGCTTCGGAAACTTCCGAGAAAAAAAGTAAGCAAATACACACAGCATGAAAGAAATTCTTTGCTCGTAAAACAAAACAACCCAGTACAACAAGCGAGGCAATCCGTGGCATTCTTTCCTATTATGTATTTAAACAAAACCATAAGACGCGAACCCGTTTGTTTCTACGACCACGGGGAATAGGAAGGCGGACAAACACAGCTGAAAACAAAGGAGCAAGAAACCGCCACCGACCGGGCTATTTTTATCCACGTATCGATGTTTGCCTCGCGGTTAATGTTTTGAAAATGCATTTTAGATACTTTTTTCGCCGGTTCGCCGATATTTCGCGACGGGTACGAGCCGACTTTATGGTCCCCCTTGTTCCTTTTGCCGTCGTTTTTCGGGTTATCTGATGGGGGAGGGAGATTTCGATGTCATTTTTTCCCCGACCAAGTTTTTTTTCCTGGGAGAAAAGAAAGCATTTATCGAAAAATCAAAAACCAATCAGGGGAGATTTCCGTCATAGAGCATTGATTCCCTGATCAGGGATCTTTTTGAAAAGCTGCATTCTTGGGTTATTGGTTGATGAGGGGGGATAAACTGAAGAATGAATGGGGAAGTGAGATAAGGAAAACATCTGGTGGGAGCTTGTTTATCAATTGAAAGTATTCTATCTTTGAGAATGTTTAATCGATATCGCCTTGTATATTCCTTTAAAATTAATTAATTTTTAAGGGATCCTTCTCCCATTCATTTCATTAGAATCTTTAGATTATTATAAATATACACGTAAAATAATTAGTGGCATGATTTTCTCTAACACCTTATAATATCAAAATGCCAGATTATTTTTGAATAATAACCATTTTATGAACCCTATCTTCAGTTAACACCGTTTTAAACTAAAAATTTGCTTCCAAAGTTCATATATACTATCATAGTTCTTAATAATATTTCAATTTTAAATTACCATGTTAATAAAATTCATTCGTATTTTTCAATTTTGCAAGTATTCTCATAAATTTAAGGTATTGGTATCTCTTGTGTATCAACTTTATTTTCCATGTGTTATTATCATTTTATGTTCTAGAAGAAATCCGATCATGTAACTACTTCTATACATAAATCCTGAATGGAAAAAGGTGAAATAAAGTAAATTATAAAATTTTAGAAGCAGTAATACTTTACAATATTTTTTATTATAGATATACATTGTTTATTTAATTATGTATGTATATTTTATAATTTACTTTTATAAAAAATCAATAAACAACTTTTACGAACACAGTTTCTACTTTCATAAAACGTCCATTAAAATCAAATGTTGCCAGTACACTTTTCAGAGACTTCCCATACAATCAGATTACAAACCAGAGCACAGATCAACTAATTCCCATTACAAAGGCAGTCCTCACGATCTTGAAGCCATTCACAATTCACCGAAATGAATGTTCATCGGCCGATGGAATCTGTTGTCAGCAGTTTCAGTTCCAAATCGAATGACAACTTCAGTTAAATGCAGTCCAGCAGAAAGTCCGCCAAAAGGCTCGACTCATCACAAAGCTTTAGACCAGTTCCAGATGTGTTTGAAATATGCTTTTTCAAAGTCCCCTTTCATTATAATATCAATGAAAATGCTTAACACTTCCTCTAAATGGTGCATTTATTGAAAACTAACCTACACTTTAGTTGGATGAATACTCGTGAAATGTATGTTATTTAACTTATCGACAATATCAAAGTGTCTAAAAGCTTTTAGGGCAATAGCTTTTAAGCTTTATATAAAATATACTGACTCTGATTATTTCGATGCTTTTCAATGGAAATGATTAAATCTGGTTGCATAAGAATTTGTCTCTTAGCTGATGATGATGCTAAATATATCTAAATTATCTCTACCTTAGTATGGGTTTTACTTTCTTTCAAAAAGAGACATCTCTTAAAATGATTTTGAATGATTATTACCTGAAATGTTTTCTAGGAAGAATATAGAAAAAACGCATATGAAATTCATTTAACTATGGCTTAAATTTGAAACAGAGTCAGTAGCTTTGTTAAAAATTTCAATGAAAACTTATTTTGAATCAAAGAGTAAAAGTAAGGACTTTGAAAGGTCTTAGAAAAAAATATAACCTCGACTTATCAAAGAATACCTTATTTTCAAAACAGAAAAGCGGGATATGAATGCATAATAAAAAGGAACGGGAATTTTCAAAATTGAATAGTGATGGTATGTGCTCTTTTTGAAATAAGAGGTAATATCAAAAGTAAAACGTATACTCACAAAATGTGATAACCATTCACAGTTTCTCAATATAATATATCTTACAAAACTACGACATCTCCTGAGAAATCCAAATTTCCCTCTCTCCTAATCCCAGTATTTGAGCAACATCTTGGCCCCTCAGAACATATCCATCCATAAACTCCCCCATACCCCCATCGTTGAACACCCCCTCAGGGAGGGGGAGAGAGATAGTCCCCTGCCTCATTCTCACCCTCAAGATCTACTTAAATCTGCATTAGGCCTAATACCCGGCTTACCGATTGTTCCACCCCCTCCAGAACAAAATCGAAAATCGATTCGCCGCCACCTCCTCTCCTTCGAACTCAATGATCTGACGTGTTATAAATATTTCAGAGGGGATGTTGTTTACCCGTCTCCTTTTTTTTCCGTGTTAGGACTTGTTTGGATGCACAAATCTGTTTTTAAGCTCTCGCAATTTCTCTTCACATGGATGGAATTGAACAGGGATTGAGTAAAAAATGCTATTGAGTTGTATGTGTAGTTACAGTTTGATAAGAGTGTAATAAGTGTTTAGAGAGTTTTTGATAATACATTTTTTGTACTTTTTTCTTTCTATAAACTGAATTTCCTATAATACCTAAATTTGATAAGACGAGTAGATAAACCTTTTAGTATATCTGAATAATTCCAAGTTCATAAGATTTTTTAAATTACAATACAGTTGAGAATTAACTGATTCAAGTAAAAAATACTCATAAATAAAATAAATTTACTACTTGATTTGGTAAATTAGGCAAGATAATCTGTATAATACTAACTAAATTGAAAGTTTTTGAAGACCTGCTAGTTTGGAGCCTTTAGTCTTGGTGAGCCCTATAACAATTTCTGCATGAACTTATAAGCAGAGGGAAGTTAAAAAGAAGATTGAAATTGATTGATACAAGATTGAGTGATTCCCCTATCATACCTATATTTAAAAAGCTTCTCTTACAAACGTAGATAATGTTATCTCGTTGAATATGCCATTATCCCTTAACGTAGTTTGCTATATCCTATGCCACAGTTGACTATTTACTACCACTTATAATGCTAACTATGATACTGATACGGTAATGTGTAGTAAATGATTATATTCATCAATACTCATTCATGAAAATAAGGGATATTAACAGTACCATTCTTGAAACTGACTTTAAATCGTGCATTGGGATTAATAAAAATGTATGTATACCGAGTATGTCAAAAAATAAGATTTATAAAAATAAATGAGATAGTAATAAAAATGTTTCCACACACAAAGAAAAAATCATTGCTTTTTAAAATGAAACCGCAAAGTCTTTCAAGTGGGGGATTTCGAACTTTTTGGATCTTGTGCTCTACTTGCAGTTATTGGCTTTCCAAGAGCACAGAGATACGGCCATTTCATGCCGAGAGAAACACGATTCAAAACTAAGATATAAAGATCAATTTAGCCGCAGTTCGTACAAATTAGAATCCAAGATACGATACTTTGTATCTGCATCGGTGCAAGAGCTCAAAGCTAGGGGAAAAAATCGAGTTTCATTTCTGCTCGAAGAGACGGAAGACGAAGTTTCCCGCCACTTCTTGATATTCCTGAAGTTCTAAATCCCCTTGACTTTATCTCTTCACAGGGAATTAATGAAATGATTCCCTCTCCCTCCCTACCAAGAATTCCAGAACCGAAGAATGCCATCGATCGGCGGGATAGCGTTCTTGATCTCTGTCTCATTCTATTTGGATATTCTATAGTTTTTTCTTCTTCTTATTGTATTCTATGCGTGGAGGATTTAAGGGAATGCTGATGCTCATTAAGAGAGCGCGAACTCTTCTTTTGCGTAAATGATCTGGAAGGGATTAAAGGAATTATTTCCGTTCTAACTCAATCGGAAACTCGGAGGGGATATTATGAATTGAGTTTTCGTAATGTGGTGAGAGTTAGTAGAACGTTTCAGAATCTGATGGGCTTTCAAAGGGAGCAAACTATTCTGTACCATTAAGTGAATAAAATTATTTTAGGTTTCTGATTAGGACTTTCAAGAATAAAGCGTGTTGTTCAATGCCCTGTATGTTTTACAGTTTCAGAGAAATATCATCCGTCTTATATGTGAAGATCTATCTTGTTACCTATAAATGTTATGTTTTTTAGTTTTACAATATTACTTTTAACCTCAAGTATTTCAAACATAAAGTTAATGGACAGGTAAAATAACTTAAAAGATAGTTAGTATTAAAAAAATCAAGGTTAATTTATGGTAAAGAATTTTACACTTTTCTATAGTAATAAAAAATACTGCTTACTCCATATTCACCAGGTTATAAGATTTCCTTATAGTGTGAAAAATATTTCTTGGTGCTCATTTAATTTTTCAAAGTTCAAATTTACCCTTTTACAGATAAAAACACTATTTATAGCTCATTTTGTCAAACGGTCTTAAGGGATGGTTTTAATATAATGACAGAATGAATAAGCATATTCTAATAAAACGTTCCTAGTTAATCCCCTTAGAATGACTTAATTTGTGTAGCACATTAAATTTCCCACTCTTTTTCATCTCGCACAAAAGCTTATAAACTATCAAAAAACTTAACCTAATTACACGAATACCTAGCTTATTGGATCTACTTGTATTTATTTATACATTACCCTCTCGTACATACTTCTTAATGAAAAGCGCCACTCGAATTTAAAGTGTCTGCATTACCATGCAACGAACACAAACCATCATTCTTTAGCGTGTGTCTTAATTCTGCTAGTTACTTAGCATATCCTTTATACACTATCTCTCTCTCCTGACAACTCTGTAAAAAATGTAGCGGGACACAGTATCCTCCCAGAGAAAGAGAGACAAGATGAAGAAAAAAGAGAAGAATGGGGCTCACGAAAATCTGATTTGCATCCCTTCGCAGGAGTACAAATCCACGAAGAAAGCTTTTTGGTCGCCACCTAAGTTTCCTTTCTTGTTACCAAATCTCACCTCTTTAGTTCTTCGGAGAGGGAGAAGGGACAGGAAGAAAAAAAGGCCCTCAGAATGCACTTAACTTTTTCCCTGAGTTTTCGAATGGTGGAATAACAGCGGACAAAAGCACGAAGGAATTAGAAGAGATCGATCAGAGAAGCGATGCCGGAGAGAAAAACTCGAGTGTATGGAATCGATTCTTTTTCTCATAAGTTCGACATCTGTTGGGGCATTTTTACAGGTAGTAATTGAGAAGGAGGAATTTCTGAGGGGAAAATAGATTTTGGGAGTTCTTATGATTATCGTCATTTACCATTTTACTTTTCACACTTTCTCTGCCATTATACCTGTTAATTCCATCTCTCTTAATAATTATTTTACTTTATTGTAAAAAATTGACTAGATTTATCAAAATATTCATTAATTCTATACTGCTTACTCTACATCCCTGATTCTATAAAGGTTTCTTCATAAGTAACTCAAGTACACACACAAATCAAGAGTCATCATTTTATGATTGCTGCAGTTTCTACTCTTTCAGAATTTAAGAAAACCTCTTAAAGGGAGAATTCTAGACAAGATTTGAAAATATTCATTTTAAATAAGTTTTTATCCTTTTCAAGTTAAATGTTATAGCAATAATCCCAAGCCTTTCCATCTTATGAATGAAGGATGATACCATTCATAAATTTGGCCAAAATCAAACTAACATTTGAGTAACTTTCAGGTTAAATTTTATTAATCTTATTATAAAAATTTCATAACAATTCATATTGAGGAACCGTTATTTCATAACACAAATAAAACGAAGGGAAAAATAGTATTATTATGAAATTCCTTTATTGAAAGTCTGGAGTGGGGAAACGTTAGATCCACGAATGACTACCAGGGAAAGCTATTAAAAATATCATAATCCCTCGAATAGAAGAGTTTTTCTAGATAGTTTAAAACACTCTACTGTCATAATTATAATTTCTTATTAGAAAATAATATTAGAAACAAGGGTGTTTTTCTATAGGAAAGTTTTTATAGATGCTTTAAAACACTTAACTGTCATCATAATTATATTTTTTAATTAGAAAATAATATTAGAAACAAGATCTCTATATAGGCGGAATTCTTTTATAATAACCACATTTGTTTGTTTGGCGTGTCGCTGTAGAAATTGTAAAACGTATTACTTCACGTATCTCTCCTTTCAAATCTAGCATTTCACTTCTATTAATTGAATCCTTTAACTTAGTTTCTCCTAATTTGCGGGCTTTTGTTTAGCATCTCTCACTTAGCCCATGCGTAATATTTTACTTCTAATTTATAAAGGCGAGCTTCATCGAAATCCGCATTGTTCAGTTGTTGGAACTATAGTGCGGAAATTTCATACATATGCGCCACGATGCATACGTTGTGTTTCACATTCTACCTCATTATTAAACATTCAGCCAACATCAGCTGAATTATTCAGTGTAATCGAAGCGTGTGAAGACAAATTACTCATCTGGGCGCCTAAAGGATTAAGGAATTGGAGCTGTTTCTGTAATACGTTTACCTGTTGTTGGTAAACCAGACTTATAACAAAGGAGAAACTTTAGATTCCTCGCATCAGAAATTTAAGAAGAGTGCACGAGAAATTTTAGATATGAACTCCAATGTTAAGTTGTTAAAATTGAACTAATTTTATGATGGGCGTGTCTAAAATAGGTGCAGCGAATTTTGCTGAACTATTTTAATATTCAACGTGGAAATATGCATTAAGTTTTAGTATATTTGAGATGGTTTCAAAAGGGTGAAAAAATAAAGTAGAATTCGTTGAATAATATAAAATTCTCCTTTTTTCTCCTTATTTACCTCACTTGTTATTAGATATGTACAGACAGACCTTAATTTACGTATTAGAAAAAAAATGTTACTTTAAAATGGTGTAATTAGTAAGTTTAGAACTAATAAATTTTGATATTAGGAAGTAATTAACAGGATTTTTAATAACAATACAAATTTTTAATAAATTAAAAATTAAGGAGGTTCTATGGAGTGTATCAAAGGAAGTTGTAAATGGATAACGAGGTTAACATATTGCTTAAAAATCACATGCGATATTTTTTTAGATAATGACTGCTTTTACTGATCTGGTTCTCAAATTTTAAATGCCAAAATTTTATTATTAATTCCATGAAAGTTGCTTTTAAGTATTACAACTTTTGAGAACGAACACATTATTTCTAACCGTAATAAAATTCCAGCGAGGTACTTATGATCTCAAAACAACAAATTAAACCTTTTGTACCTTTAACTATTTCTCAAAAAGGCAATTTAAACACATAATTAAATTCAGTCTAATTACGTTAGGTGAATAAATGAAATACTAAAAACAAAAAGAATTTTCGATAACTCAACCAGTCATCGCCGTTCACTAATTAAAACTCCGAAAAGAATGTTTCCCGTGAAAAATTCTCTAAAAAAAATTACCACCTCATAACTTTTAATCAAGCGTCGCAGCCATTTCCGACACGTTCGGTGGCTATTTGTATCTGCTTAATTTTTAAGACGGTTATTAAATAACTTCATCGTTCAACTCTACTTAAATACTGTTGACACTCCATTTTTTGTTGCCGCCAAAGTCACCCAAGAACGGGGAAAAACACTAATTAGACGTGCTTCTGCCAACAAAGAGCTAATAAAATTACATTTTTTTAGAGTATTTCCCGGGCTTGTGTGGCAACGCACAGACCATTCATTAAACCGAACTGAAGTGAGCGGCGTTGTTTTTGAAATTCGCAAAAGTGACGTGCTTGCCGTTTGGGGAGCTTATTATTATTTCTCGGGAAATTCTGGGTTCTTTTCAAAAATGTCTCCGAGACCCGAGTTAATTAATAAGTTTCTGATTAGGCTAATGATTAGATGCCGAGTATAGGGCGAGCATTAAAAAGTACCTCTCAAGATTTTCGCTAATCATTTTGTGTGATAATTATTCGATGGATGGGGAGAAATGCATCCAATGAAAACACGTTCCAGTCGTTAATTTTTCCCCTTTGCAAATAATATATTTGCATGAATATTTATTTAAAAATTATTACTACCTTAGCCATATTTTCTCTTCAATGAATGGAATCGGGTATGATTAATTGGATTTTGGATTGGAGTAAAATTTTTATGACGTTATTAAAATTTGAATTATTTGAATTAAATTTGTGAATGGGAAATTCGCTTCCTATGTATGATATTTTACAATGTGTTTCCCGAATTTTAGCAGCTCACACCAGTCTAATCTGGAGGAATAATGTTTACTTAAAGTTAATACTGATTAGAATATTTTATATTATACAAATATTTTAGGATGATTTATGTAAGCTTAATTCAATGTTTTTTCTCGTAGTAATTTTATTGTTTGTAAAAATAATTAATTAAAATAATTAATAGTATATGTATAAACTAACACTCTATTTTAATTCAAATTTTACTAGAGCATAATTAAACTAGGATTTTTATGATATTAATTTATATTCATAGAATACTTCTTCGTCATTTATTTTAAAAGCAGAATACATTTATATTTGAGATATTGAATGCTAAATTTTTACCATGAAGTATTCCTTCAATGATAAAAATAATTTAAAGATGTTTTTGCGATAAGATAAATTAATTAACATTTGGTAACATTTTATATTGGGACATATTACTTGATATTTTAAGAAAGGATTGGTTGTTTTTGAGGCTTATAATTCTTTAAAAAACAATCATTATTTTTTATTTGAAAATATTCCGCTGCATAAGTGAGATAGCCTTCTCTACAAAAAAATAATAATAATTGTCAGGACCAAAGTAAATAATATTACCAATGCATGCCAATTGAATTTCCTTTCATATTTCGCTAAATTCATAGTATGTTAATTAAGCTATATTTTTAGTTTGTTCATTCAGCTAAATTTAAACACAGTTATAGTAAATCGTCTTAGGGGGCAAACAAATAGATCACTCTTATAAAATGTTCACTACGATAGGTTCAATTCCGCAAACGTTCCCGGTAAATATCGCATATCTCTTTTGAACGCCATATATTCAAATATCTACAAATTTTTCAGGTTTTTAATAATAAACTGAAAAGTTATTTATCTAATTAAACCTTTTAATTTATGAGTTTGAAATTATTTAGCAGGTTTTCTACTTCATGGTGTCCAAAAGAGCATGGCTGTATTTAGCGGGAATATTTTAAAGTGTTGTTTATTTACTCCAGACTAGAGAAAAGATCCGTTTTTACAGGATGGTTTACCAAAACGGAAATCAACTGTAGTAGTAGATAATTCCTTCGGTATATTGGTAAGTATGTGATCCTTCCATTATGAAAAAAAATAATTTTTATGAAAAAAAAACACTGATATCTCGTAACCACCTACGACCAAAATAAAAATTCAAACCCTTATCCAACACTACCAAGAACAACAACTACTACATTAAGCGAAACGAGGATTACATAAGAGCTAGGAAGCATGAAAAAAACCACATCCAAACAATTTCCATCAGCAAGTGTGTGGGGGCGGAAGAGAGGCATTAGACGAAGAAGCCCCCAATCTGCTTAATCTACTACAATACCCCCAAGAAGTAAAGGAACAATCACTTGGTGGTCAGAAACGAGAGGAATCCATTCAATCACCTGAATTAAGAATGAAGAAATGCTCTGGGCCGAGACAACCCCTCCTGCCTGGGGAATGCGATCGGCAACAGTCAGGAGAAGTGACGGCTGGGTCTATCCTTTTCTACAACTATTTATAATCTAGGTCACTTTCTCAGATCGCTGTTTTTCTTCTTGTACTTTATAAATTCTACTGTTGACTTCTTTGTCTTTGTTCGTTTGAGATTTTTTTGCTGTCAGACTTTACGTATTTATTGTACTTTATAACGGATGTTGTAATATTAGAGCTTTTTTAGGAACTTTTCATGAATTTGATTGCATATCTTTGTGGTAAAGAAAAAAATCAAATGGTTGTGTACAGAATAGGGTGTAGGTTGTGCGTGTTTTACATTGGTTTATAACGGCTTTTAGTGGCCAACTTTGGTGGTGTAGCCGTGGATGTTTTAGACTCCAAATAATTCGAAGAATTGGAAAACAGTAAATTTATTCAAACATAATGTAAATATTTTAAAAACCAAAATAAGTTAGCTAGCAAACAAAGACTACGTAAAGAGTCTGGTGAGTAGAAAAAAGGTGGAGGAAGAGTCTTGATCGGTGGCTGCCTTTTATTCGTACAGTACAGGAGGAAGTACGTCGGCAAGCAAACAGGCGCAGCGCCACCGGAAGGAGAAATCGAACACTCAAGGCGATGTTTTGGAATAGGGGCGCCACAGGACTCCCCCACCGATGGACGAGGAACTTTAGTCCCCTTTAAAGGTCACCCTTCTTCCGGAACGGAGAGTCATCTCAGCTGAAGGTGGTTGGTCCTCGGACGTGTTTTCCAAATAGGCGGGTTTCAGTCGGTCTATGGACACTGTCGATTCCTTTCCGTTGAGGCGGATGACGAAAAACTTGGTCTTTCGCTTCAAAACCTGGAAGGGACCATCATACGGAAACTGCAGTGATGACCGGACGGAGTCACGTCTCACAAACACGTGAGTGCAGGTGGCAAGGTCGCTGTGGACGAATACGGACTTTTGGCAATGTTGAGAAGCAGGCGTTGGCCGAAGACGGGACATCACTCGCTGAAGGTCATCAACAAAAGCGCTGGTTGGGCCTTGAACAGTAGTGGTCTCAAAGAACTCTCCAGGCAATCTGAGGGTGGTTCCGTAGACCAACTGGGCTGAGCTTACACCGATGTCTTCCTTAACGGCAGCTCGTATTCCCAGGAGGACGAATGGGAGAGATGCTACCCAGTTGTCTGTTTCATGGCAACGGATGGACGCTTTCAGATGACGATGGTGTCGCTCTATCATACCATTCGATTGGGGATGGTAAGAGGTGGTTCTGATGCGCTCCACGCCCAGCAGTTTGGCCAAAGATGCAAACAGTCTGCTCTCAAATTGTCTGCCTCTGTCGGAGGTGAGGTGAGTGGGGACACCATACCTGGCAATCCATCCGGAGAGTAGGGCACGTGCGACGGTCTCTGCTTCCATGTCAGGTAGAGGCAAGGCTTCAGGCCATCGGGAGAAGCGGTCAATAATCGTTAGACAATATCGGAAACCTTGAGAAGAGGGCATTGGTCCGATGAGGTCGACGTTGATGTGAGAAAATCGCTCTCCAGGCACCGGGAAGTCTCCACAGCCACTGACGGTGTGCCGTTGCACCTTAGATTTCTGACAGGGTACACAGCTTTTGCACCACTGTGCGCAGTCTTTCCGGAGCGATAGCCAAATGAACCTCTCCCTAACCAGTCTAATGGTAGCACGTGTTCCTGGGTGTGAAAGTCCATGGAGTGCTAGAAAAACTTCCTTACGAAAAGTTAGTGGAACATATGGTCTAATTCGACCTGAAGAAATGTCACAAAAAATTTTAATTTCTGAATTAGGTAAACAAAGTTCCTGAATTTTAAGGCTAGACTTTTCAACCAATTTCGACAATTCGCCGCATTCCCGCTGTGCCCGGGCAAGTTTAGAGTAATCAATAACACTAGGAAAATTTACAGTTTCAATACGTGATAGAGCATCCGCGACAATGTTTTTCAAGCCTGAAACATGCGTGATCTCAGTAGTGAACTGACTAATGAAATCAAGCTGGTTCGCTTGACGACTAGAACACTTTTCTAATTTCTGTTTAAAGGCATGGACTAAAGGTTTGTGATCCGTCAAAATCACAAAATTTCTACCTTCTAACATATGGCAAAAATGCCTGACTGCAGAGTAAGCAGAAAGAAGCTCCCTGTCATAACAGCTATATTTTCTTTCCGTTGGGGTTAATTTACGGGAGAAAAAACCCAACGGCTGCCAATGGCCGTCTACCAACTGATTTAAAGCCGCTCCCAAAGCGACGTTTGAAGCGTCTACATTGAGAGTGAGGGGGGCCGAGGGAACAGGGTGAGCTAAAAGTGCTGCCTCTGCAATTTCAGACTTGCACCTTTCAAAAGCTGTAGAAGCTTGATCAGTCCATGTAATTGGGATTTTACTACCTTTTTTTACACCTTTTAGATAATCGTTCAAAATTGCTTGTGATGAAGCCGCCTGAGGTAAGAATCTTCGATAGAAGTTAAGAGTGGCTAGGAAACGCCTTAACTCCAGGACCGTAGTGGGTTTTGGAAAGCTTTTGATAGCTTCAACTTTCGCAGGAAGAGGCTTAATGCCATCAGCACTGACCAAGTAACCCAAAAACTTAACCTCAGGTTTACCAAAACAGCATTTGTTAGGGTTTATCACAATACCATATTCACTTAACCTTTGGAAAAGAATTTTAAGATGCTCTACATGTTGATTTTCATCAACTGAAGAAACTAGGATATCATCGATATAGCTATGGCAGAAATCCAGTCCCCGCAACACCTGATGCATGAATCTTTGAAATGTTTGACCTGCGTTCCTTAAGCCGAATGTCATGGCAGTGAATTCGAACAAGCCAAATGGCGTAATAATCGCGGTTTTAGGAATGTCATCAGGGTTGACAGGGATCTGGTTGTAAGCCCTAACCAGATCGATGGTAGAAAGGCACTTTTTACCATAGAGGTCATATGTGAAATATCTTGAATGTGGGGCACCGGGTATCTATCGGGCAAGGTAACTTTGTTCAACAGCCGATAGTCCGCACAAGGTCTCCAGTCATTGTTTGGCTTGGGAACCATATGGAGGGGGCTCGCCCAAGGACTTTTGGAGGGGCGGCATATACCTTCTGCGATCATGAACTCAAATTGCTTTTGAGCAATTTTTAATTTTTCGGGAGGTAAGCGCCTTGGTTTTGAATAAACTGGGGGTCCTTGAGTTTCGATGTGATGAACTACATCATGCGAAACCTTTTTCAAGGAAAGGGAGGGTCTTATAATGTCTGGAAACAGGGTTAGTAAACCCTTAAAGTCAGTTTTGGCTGAAACTGTAGTGATCCCACATGATGGACCAACAGAAATTTTACCATTAATGGAACAAGTAGTCACTTTGTCGATCAAACGACCACCTTTAACATCAACCAAAAGACCAAACTTTTGCAAAAAATCTGCACCAAGGATCGCCTGCGAAACTTGGGCTAACACAAAAGGCCAAGAAAATTTTCGTCGCAAACCTATGTCAACGGCGATTAGTTTAGTGCCGAACGTAGGAATTTCAGTGCTGTTTGCAGCAAAAAGCCTAAAAGGATTTGGTTTTTGGTGAGTTCGTGGCCTGTACGGCAAAACTGAAACCACTGCACCGGTATCAACCAAAAAGGTATTGCCAGAAATTCTATCCCTAACAAATAGGCGACTAGTATTAGGCCAAGTGTCGCTTGTCGCCACCAGAGACGGGCCAGTTAGTTTTCCTTACGCGAGGGCAAATTCTGACCTTGATCTGATTTTGAATAATCACAGGGGTTGACACACTTTGTAGCCAAGGCTCCATATTTACGATGGTACCAACAAACTCTGTTACGTGAAGGGGATCGATTGTTTCGAAACCCAGGTCGAAAGGACTGCCTACCTGCAGATCGGCCCCTGGGCCCAGATTGAGAACGCTGTAGCTTTTTAACAGCTAGTTCTAATTCCGCGATCTTAGCCCTTAAGCCTGACACAGTCTCATCACCAGAAGTAGACACACTTGCACATGAGACAGGGGTTACTTCATTGATCCTGTCAGCCATTAAAGCCAGTTTTGTTAACCCCTCATCACTAACAGATATAATTTGTTGCATTGAAGCTGGAAGCCTTTGGAGCCAAAGGTTTTTCAAAATGTCACCACCTAGATCACCCCCCGCCAAACTTTGCATTTCTTTAAGCAATACTGACGGTTTCCTATCACCCAGATCAACATCCTGAAACAGACGACGCAGTCGCTGTGATTCAGAATCAGAAAACTGGGAAATAATGCGTTTTTTTAAAGTCTCGTACATATCCTTCTGAGGAGGATTTTCAAGGATGTCCGACACGTGAGCCAAGAACTCATTTTCCAATACGGAAACTACGCAGTGAAATTTTGTTGAATCATCCGAGATTCTAGAAATTTTGAAAGATGATTCTAGTCTAAGGAAATACAGCGAGGGATTTGATTTCCAGAATGGAGGAGGTCTAAAAGAGATTAGAGCCAAATCGGAATCTTTCTGCAACACATCTGATTGCACTGAAACTTCAGGCAGTTCAGAAGTGCTGTCTTTTGCAGGGCTTTCAGTTTCGGACATTCTCAAAATAGTTTACCCAACACAACAAAAAACAATTGCATTCACTGAAAATACACAGAAATCATACAGAAAACCGGCGGAGCACAGCGGGGAGAAACGAAAGCCGAAATTGATGAATTCAAAACTCACCCTTACCTATTACTTTTAGACTACAGTCATAACTACGGTACACCGAGAACACATCTCAGAGAAGCTTTCCCAGGATTCCTGGTTTCTTGATAACGTGAACTTCAACTATGGGTCACCAACTTTAGTGGCCAACTTTGGTGGTGTAGCCGTGGATGTTTTAGACTCCAAATAATTCGAAGAATTGGAAAACAGTAAATTTATTCAAACATAATGTAAATATTTTAAAAACCAAAATAAGTTAGCTAGCAAACAAAGACTACGTAAAGAGTCTGGTGAGTAGAAAAAAGGTGGAGGAAGAGTCTTGATCGGTGGCTGCCTTTTATTCGTACAGTACAGGAGGAAGTACGTCGGCAAGCAAACAGGCGCAGCGCCACCGGAAGGAGAAATCGAACACTCAAGGCGATGTTTTGGAATAGGGGCGCCACAGGCTCTAATAAGTGCAATATGAATTGAATTTTAAATAAGTGCTTTTCACTTTTCATAAGCTCGCCGACTTAAATTTTTCAATTCCGTTAACGGTCCCGCTGAACATAATTAAGCTGTTTTTAACACGAAATATTCAAGTATCGCTAAATTTTTATGGATCTGTCATTGATATAAATGCATATTTTAATAGATTAATTAGCAACTTTTAGCACTAGTTCTAGTTTTTGTCATCCAAAATAACTTGGTGATATTCCGCGGGTCGTTGGTAAACGGAATTGGACCTTCAACTTTGAAAAATGGTAATTTTATCCGATTTCTTTTTTTTTGAAAATTTCCCCCCTACATCTATTTCTCGTATGTATATTCCTTTAAGAGTATATTTTAAGGGTTCATTTTTTAAATTCAAGAGTTTACTAAAATTTTTTATCTAAACCAAAGAAAATACACAATAAGTACTTAAAAGTGTTACCAATAGATAAAATATATCTATTTTTTTCTTCCTCTAAGTCTAAATTTTGGAAATATGCCGTGTAGATTTGTAATTTAATGTTGTGCTTCTTTCATAGCCACTTTAGTGATTATGAACTGGAAAAAGTCAATATAAATGCGAAGGTAAAACTAACTGTGCAACATCATTAATATCCAAAAATTGAAAGTAAGGAAATTTTAAGGGGTGTTTTTATAACACTTTCAGGTAATTAAAACAAAAATGCGCTTTCTCTTATAAGGGGACTAAGCTATAAAATAAATTCGAAAAAGTGCTAAAAACGCCCGTTAATATATTCTCCACCGAAGCCAACCCCCAAAAGTAACTCTCACATCGCTGCATTCAACTCAAACCCAATAAAATCGAGCCAGAGAGAGAAGAGTTCATTGTGGTCGGCTGTTGCGAGATCACGATCTCAAGAATCGATGTCGGTTTTTGCGCCACACCCTGCCAGCTCCCCCCCGTCCCCCCCCGCGGGAATCAATTAAGAGAAGTGGTGCTTTCACACCATGCTTTCTCATTGCTTCCCTCGTGAATACTTGAGCGAGACTCTTCGTAGCTTTAATCGCCCTCGAGGCGAGAAATATGATTGTGATAGCGTGGAGAAAGCGACTTTTTTTGTAGGTGAAAGGCTTTTTGGGTTAAGGTTGTATCGAAGGTGCTTCAGGTTTGTAAGGCGTTTAAATGGAGATAAGTTTTTATACGAAGACGGTAAATATGAGGGAGAAAAGAGATCTAAAAAGTGGGGGGAATCTGAAAGAGAGAAGATCGCAGAGGCTTAACAAAAGTGGTGGTTTGACAGAGTAAAAATATTTCTAACATGTGAGAATGCTATGTTGGAGGACCTGATTAGTACTGGTGTGGAATATATTGACTGATAGATATCTACTAGAAATCAATAAACTATTTACTTAAACTTCTTATTTTATTTGATGGTTTTCATTTAATTTTTTAAATTTATTACTATTTGTAAGGGTTTTATATTTATGAAATATAAAATAATTTGTAATAGAATGGGTGTCATGCTTTTTGCCATTATCAGTTTTAAAGCATTTTTAGGTACTGCCTAATTTTTATGTAGTTTAAATAATTTTCTATCTATAATTTATTTATTTACCCGGTCTTTATAATTTTAGAATAAAAAGCATGGCTTGGATTGATGATTGTTTTTCTTTTTCTTTTTTTTGTAGTTTAAACTATTTAATGTTTATTACTTACGTAAAAACATATATTCATCAATCCAAACCATGATTTTTATTTCAAAATTATAAGGAAAGAAAAATACTAACACTACATTAATAATTGTTTTTCTTTTTATTCTTTTTTGCCGTTTGAACTTTTTAATATTTAGTACTTACGTAAAAAACATAATTCTTAATGTAATGTTAGTATTTTTATTTCCTTCCCTGATACCATAAAATACAGGGTGTCCCAAAAAAGACAAACTATTTTAAAAATCAATAACTAATAACTCGAAAACTAAAAAAGATAAAAATGCGTGGTTATTAATCGAGTTATTAGTAATTGATTTTTAAAATGTGTCAGTCTTTTTTGGGACACTCTGTAGAAATGCAACTGCATGTTTTGCTCAAAAAATGTTACGGAATGATATAAAATCCTAGCTTTCTATAAAAATGTTCTTTTTCCTAAACTCAATACTTTTAGACAAAACAGCATGTGTTTTCTAAACTTTTAATTAGTTTACTCAAAACTCAATAAATTAATGGCTTTGGAGATTAGTTATTAAGCTTAAAAGGTTTTTTCTATCCATTAGTTTGATACTATAACTTAAGGAATTCATTTTAAAACAGTATTAAACGAAGTCACATGATATTTTATATCCTTAATGTTAAGCATATAATCCAGTCTTTTTTTTAATTTACAAATAGCCTTAAGAAACTTTAAATTAATGAGGAACTAGATACTGATGAAAGGAAAAGCGTACAAAAAATTCAACAATTTAATCCATCTACTTCAAAGAGAACAAGTTTTCTTTTCATGCAAAAACTTAATTTATTTGAAATATTTTAAAAGCCTTTTCGTGTTAATGATGTAAAAACATCCTAAGAAAAAATAAACCATAAGAAACATCAACATAAAATTTTTTAATACCTTTCTGACTTGGAAATTTTACAGTAGATTAGGTGATGAAGTGTAAACATGATACAATTTCTTCCAGACTTTGTTAATTTTTAATTATTCTTTTTAACCATTTATTTCTTTTTGGGACTTGAATTTTACAAGATTTAATTAAAATGTTTCCTTATAAGATGTTTTAGTCACAGAGTAAGAAGAAACTGTTGCGAAAAAACATGCGCTTTTGACTAAATGCTTTAAATTTTATTTACTCTGAAAGAAAGAATTAATTTAGAGAAAAAACACAATTCTTTTACAACTCCTAAAAAACCCCAAAACGACATTTATTGGTTAAAAGATGTTTTTTTTGTGTGTGGTGACTTTTCTAAAAATATTGTTAGTTTAGTTATTGTTTTTGAAGAGTAAGTCATGAGGTAAAAAAAACCGAACTGGGTTTAAAATTTGGTACGTCACGTTGTGTACTACTTTATTGTTTTCTGAAATATTTTTACAAAATTTTTTACGTAAATCCCACGGTACCTTAAAACAGCTTTTTGTCTGTGGGTGCAAATTTTATGCCATACATTGTGAGTTCTTAAAACTTAACTTTTTTAAAACAATTTCCTAAAGTCCCCCCTTTTTCCCAAAAGAAAAATAGTTTTAAGGTTTTATTTTATTTTATAATTTTCCAATTTTGCTTGTATGAAATACTTAGCTGTAGGTGTAGGTAAACGTTTATGAAGGAATTCATCCGAAGGTTTTTCTTCACCATTTTCATAGTTAATTTAAAACCTCATATTTTTATAAAGTATAAACTTTTACATAAAACGAAATCATATTTTGCAATTATTCATTAACATGAAATAACTTATAATATAATAATCCTCACCAAGTAATCCCCCCTTTTTAATAAATCCAACAATCTGTGTCAATTTTCATTTGGTACTAAAATACAGGAAAGATATGATGTAAAGCTAGTCACACCTTGATGACTCGAATTTTTTTTGTAAATGTGAATAGATAAGGTTAGCTCTGAAAACTCAAATCTTGACTAACCATGGATGGAATTTCACTATACTAGACAGCAACTTAAGTTGAACCTACTACGTCTCTAATAAACTAGTTTCCATCGCGGTGCCTGAATTTCGAGTGAAACACAAAGAAAGTCAATTTTAAAATATGATTATTTTGTTAAACCCATGTATACATAGTGTCTTTTTATCACAATTCGCGTCTCGAAGTTCCCCCTATCAACCCAACAGGATTTATGTTTACTCACTTTCTCCTTCCGCGTAGTAACGTACTGGGTTCAGGAAACATTGCTGTGAAATATAGTAGGAAATTTACTCTCAACATCTCCCTTTTTCTCTTTCCCAAATCGTAGATACCAAGTCTAAGGATACGGAGAGAGGCCTTACTCACAAAACTCTAAAATTTTCTCCCCCCCCCCGCTCTCCGCATCACTTGCACTCCTCAACGTCTCTTCCCAAGGCACATCTAAGCTCCATTCCCTCTCGTTTAAGATGAACTGAACATCCTCAATCCATACGTCATTAAACTCAACCGTACGTACATCCGGCCCTTAATGATCTCCATATTGGATTTTATTCGCTTTTTAATAGAAGCCCCGCGACTCTTTTTCATAATCTGCGGAGACCCCTAATGGACCCCCTCTCGTGCGATGCCTATCGGTTAATTCACTCCTTAATTGAAGGGGGCTGCCATTTTAAAGCCGTCGTAGATCGAGAAACATTGATTATGGATTTTCGCTTAAGGACCGGCCGGAAGTTTTTCTCGTAGTGAAAGCAATATCGGGAAAGCTTTTACTTTGTATATTGAATTATTAATATTTAAAAGCTCTTTTCGCTATCCGTGAATGAAATGTCAAGTGGTGGAATTCTCTTAGCGTACAATCTCTGAATGGAGTGAGTCGTTGGCATGAAAGTATGGCTGGTATGTTTTCTATCTCACTGGAGCGGGAGGAATTGTAATTTATGGGATGGCGGGGAGTTGATGGTGAATTCTGTTTGGTCGGGCATTTTCTTTCGTGTGTTTGTTTAAACTTTTTCAGTAGATGCTTTATTGTGGCTATCATTTTCAAAGAGAGAAACATTTAAAGTTACATTGTTAAGCTAAGAGGTAGAATCAAAATATTATTAAAATGATTCGTTATGATAAATATATCTCAAGTAAACGTTGTTTGGTTTTAAAAAAGTTATAAAATTTTTTAATTTCTTCAATTAGCGACTGCGTAAAATTTATGCCTGTTCTAAATCTGTCCGGAATTGGGTCTAACTTAAATGCTAAATAACATATGCCACATTAATGTTAAAATAGTCTTTTTTATTAAATCGATAATTACGAATTAAATTGATGTTAAATTATAATATTACCATTTTGTATTTTAATTATAAGCTCAATAAATAAAAAATTATAGATTTAGTGAAGATATATAATGGTTCTTTCATTGTACAGATAATTTTATTCCCATGAATATTAAAAAAAGTAAAAAAATATTTTATATTTTTTTAAAAATTAATAATAAAAGTAAGAAACTGTGTAAACATCTAACTGTTTATCAAATATTACTTAATTTTAAAACCACTAAAATTTTTTTAACATTAATGAGGAAGTTGTATGATTTTTTTAAATTTTTTAACCAATTCTTCTTGCAAAAAATAAGCAACTACCCAACATTTGAGGCCGATCGAGAAATTTTTTGATTGCCAAAAAAATTAACAAAATCCACTTTTTAAAAGCACGCGAAAATGCCAAGAGTTTGGGATCATCGTATGTTGACGTCATCATACATAAACATTGTTGGAAAGCAATGGAGTTGATGGTATGATTGCTAACATCTTTAAACAATAAGCGTTTTCAGTCACGTGTTTTTTTCTGGACTTTTAAATTAAAATATTTAATTACCTGTACATTTTCTTGAAAAATTGACTAGATATTTCATTTTACAATACAAAAAACCATACGGAACACTTGTTTGTTTTTGAAAATCTGTCACATTCACAACTTCCTTATTGCCCTCAAAACTATCAGAAAATCCATTCCTTTTCCCCATTAACAAATCACTTCAACCACCATAGCATATTTGAAATCCCTCTGGCATTGAAAATAAAACTCTCAAAAGAACAATTAAAACAATGCGCAGTCCAAAGGTAGGAACGAAACCGTCCTCAAACAAATTTCGAAGACTCCGAATCGTTTGCAAACTCTCGAGATCGTTCTGACAACCGGCACACCGAAAACTCTCGAGAAATCACCCCCCTCTCTCGAAAACGAACTGCCTGATCTTGACAGCCCGCTAGAAAGTAATCACCCCCAAGATTCAATGAGTCGAAGACTTATTTCCAATTCAAACCTTAATTACGTTCAACCCCCTTCTCCATACCGATATTCCATCAGTGTCAACTCGGCATAATTAAAACAAGACGACGATGATTTTGAGTCGGAACAAAACAGACGTCATATCTGCAGTCCCTCTTCATTGGGGTAGAACAAAAGAAGTAACGGTCTAATTTATTCATTAATTATGACTGGGTTTTTGGTGGGGAGGGGAGGAGATGACACCTGGATGTTTTTCGGCGATTCCAATTTACATTTTGAACGAAATCCGCGTCAGTGTTCAGTGTACCGGTAAATGGCATTTGATCTGATTCTAATTATGGAGAAGTGATTATTATACAATAGGTTTGTAGAAAAACTTATTTTTCCATTGTTAAAAGCTTTTTTTAATCAGTTCTGCTTAAGGTCATGCTTTGGACAGCAGTTATATACTTTTTTAATGTGTGACAAGATTATCATATTTGATTTTTTGCTCGTCTTATTTTCATGCATGTTTGCAATATTAAACTGAAAAGAAAGTACTTACTATTTAAATTTTAGTAGAGTTTCTTAATTGAGTATAACTGATCTTTTAATTGGAAAATATCATACAGATAAATTATACATAAAATATAATTAAACTACAAACCAGCTTGTATTCATGTAAAATGACAAAAACATAAAATTCTGATAATGTATTTTTAGTAAATGTCCTAGCTTACTAACATTAAATAAAATATAACTGTAGAACTTCTGACAAACTTGTCACTTTACAGACTCATCGTTCATGGAAGTCATTAAAATTTTGATTTTTTTTAACAAAACAGAAGATATTGGCGAAATAGAAAGTCAGATAGGTTAATTGATGGATTGTGGATACAACTCATTCATCATACAAGAGGGATTACCTAAGTTTGTTGGGAAATTTTTTGATCCTTCATAATTTTACCCTAGCCATTGAAAATAATCAAACCTTTTCTTCCGTTAACATTTTTTTATCTTCTTCTGATTGAGGATATCATAACTTATTTTACTTTCAAGAGTAGTGATTGATACAAATCTCTTTATAAATTAGGGTCTGGAATAATAATATTTTGAAGTTATTTAATATTTTTGTATCGAGAACATTGTAGCATTTTTTAAATTGAGTAATATTTCAGTGTTTATAAACTCAAAGTTCAGGGAAATGACTCCTTAAAAACACAATTTTAACTTTTCATTTGACTTTTGTCATCGTTTTTAATAAAAAGAATTTTTGAATTAATTTCTTTTAATAATAAAGTTTGATGTGTATGTTTAAAAAAAGATAAATTATAAAAAAGTAATATTCTTAACTAAACCAGAGCTACACTTTTCAAATCGAGTTAGTACCACTTTCAACTTTTTAAGGAATATAAGGTTTCGGAGGTGACCGTTTCACAAAAAAAATATAATAAAAAGCAACACAGCTAGTTGACATATTTGAATCTTTTAATAGTTTTTTTGATAAATTATCAGAACACTTGGTGCTAGCGCCCTGTAAAACACAAGTACGGAATATTATGCAAAACAATTTCATTATAAGTAATAGCAAAATAATGTTCTAACTTTTATAGTTATGTATTTCATTAGGTAACATTAGACTAAATAAAAACAATTCCTAACATTATTAATGTAAGTTTAACGCTTTTAGAATGTTTTCTGTAACATTTTTGACCGATTATTATCTTAGAGTAGGTCAATTTTTGAATTATTCTGATTCTGAACTGGAGCTATATGTAATTTTGTACTATTAGCGCAATACCTCAACTATAAAATATTACTTATTTCGTGTTTATTCATACGAACAACCATTAGAGATTCCTCACCAATCCTCTCTCTTATAATAGGTTCTCCCAAAATATAATATCCTTTTACGCATTCACAAATTAGTTGAAATTTCAAATTCCTGAAAAGAAGCTCCACATCAAAGCTTCTCCCCTAGTTATCAAGTTACGCAACGCATTTTCTCCCCTCGAAGCGCGGCTAATGCTCCTCTCAAACTTCGCTCAACCCTTCTCCACAAAAGCACAGATGCAATTAAGACCGACTTTTTTGAGGCGTGCAGCTACTTGTGCATTCCGCTGCCGATGCTCCTAACGAAGTCTTGCTGTCAGCATCCGGGTCGCCCGCCTGTGTGATGCAACGCAATTCAATTAGGAGATCCGCTGCCCTCGGTTAAGCGGACTTGTTTAAAGAAGGCGCTTTTTGCCGCGATAAACACGGGGATAAATAGCTCTGGAGGAGAAGGAGAGTTTTGTCCTCTCTTTTGGTGGTTCGGTTTGCATAGAGTTTCCTCTCTCTTGGCAAATTGAGGAATTGTTGAGATTGCTCTGGTTTTTCTTGGCAAATAGAAGATGAGTTGGATAGTTAATGAGAATGGTAAGGAGTTGGTAGTGAAGCTGACTTTATTGACCTTCGTAATGTAGTTTCTAGAAAGGGGTTCTTTTCATTTGTATAGCGTATCCCTCGTTTATTTTTATGAAAATCTGATAACTATTACAAATTGTGTTTTTCTTTGTTAAATATCCTTTTTATTTTCTGATCATACAAAACATGAGCTTCCTTGTTTGGGCCTTTCTTTTTTAGTTCTTATTTGGTTTTGCCAAACAGTTGGTATGTTAGGATTGAAAAAGCCTATATCTCTATCCTAATTTATAAATGGTATGAATCAAATGAAAATATTAGAAATATTACTATTTTTTTTCTAAAATGACAGCAAAAAGCACTTACTAGCAATTAAATTTCTCCAATAGTTAGTAAGTAGTACCCCGTTATCAGACGTTCGTAGAATGCCAGAATATTTCTTAACTGTTTTCTGTGTTTAAAAGTCGAAGCAGTGGTCTGAAATATTTTTTAATCATGTTCAAAGACTCGAATTCAACAGGAAAAATATGGAAGCCCTTATAATCAGGCTCGTTAGGGGGTTCTAATGTACCCTCTCGCCTATTCTAAGAAATCTTTTTTTAATGAATTTTTAAAAAGAAGTGAAAGACCAATCTACCTCAAGGACTTTTACATCAGTTCAGTTTTTAAGCTTTAAATAAATAAATATATGTTCTCACGAATGTGTTAAAATGTAGCTAAGCATCTTCTCTCTCAGATGGTATTAAACATCAAATCCCTGCAAAAGAACGAATCTATTCTTGCCCCTTCGGCGAACACGAGGATAGCAGAGAAGGCCACACGGCGAAGAGAGGAAAAAGTTTCCGTCGTAAAACTTCTATGAATATCTACTTTCGGAAACAAGTCAAATCGCCGATACTCCCGGAAATCAATAGCAGCGGTGCGATGCACAAAAAAAAAAGAGGACTCACCTCCACGATGGAGGAATTCTGGATCGATACACATCGCTGACAGAAATGCAAATGATGTGACTTGACTCGCCCGTGTTATGAAAACAGGCGCTCAGAAAAACACCGTCATTCTGGATTTTATTTCTCAGGGAAATGCATTTCTCTCTCTCCGGGATTTCCCTTTTCTCTCTCTCGTCATAATGCAAAAAGACCGGCGGGTGTGCGACGTTAAGCAACTTAGAGCAGCCTCAGGTTTCCTTGTGAGAGCAAAGGAGAGATCGGGTTTGAGAAAAAGAGCAGCGATGGGCGGATTTCGAAAGGGAATTATTTTGTGTGTTTTTGTGTTCTCTGAGTGACGTTAAAAAGCGTCTTAAGTTCCTGGGGATAGGGTTCGAAGGAAAATGCGACGGCTTTCTCGTTGTTGGTAAATTGTTTGTTGTCGTAAATGTAAGATATTTTGTTTGGAAGTTGAGATTTATGAAATATGGCGCTCGAATTTAGGTTTGAGGAAAGAAGATACATTTTAGATATCTTCTAAAAAACTTTGCATCACTCTTTTAAATACTAAAGTAAACTGTGTAAACTAAGCTTTTAATTATTTCATTTTATTTTTAACAAATTGTCATCGTACAGATACAAAAAATATGACAAGAAACACTAAAAAAACACCAAAAGGCAAATAGAAACACAAAAAACATAGAAAGTAAAAACAGATCATAAAAAGGTATGAAAATACTTACTAAAATTTTAAAATGAGTTACAAAATAGCATGCAAAGCTTTTGATTAAATAAAAGTATGTGCTAAGAAAATTAGAATGCTCTCTCTCTCTCTCTCTCTCTCTCTCTCTCTCTCTCTCTCTCTCTCTCTCTTTCTCTCTCTCTATTTATCAATAATCATAGCCCCAATTGAAAAATTTTAGATTGGTAGTAATCACGTTCAATGCAATTAAAAAGAGTAATTTACTGAGTGATTCAGATTGGAACACATAAGATCTGTTGTTTCGTTTTTCTTGAATGTATTTTATTAATTTCTCATGAGTGGGCTAAAAAACCTAGGGGTAAAAAAATAATTCAGAATAACACCTTCATATGAGATAGTTCGCAAACTTTGTTTAGTTCTTTCATATAAACGTTCTCTGGCTTAACTCACAGAAATGGATGACAATTTTACAGGGGTTAGTAGATGAAATGAAAAACTTACTGTGAAAAAATTTGTTGCCGAATTGAAGTAGAAAAGCTGTAAAAAATTATTAAAAATCATCATTTTTAACGCCAAATGCAACCTAACAAGGCGAAAAAGGCAGTGAAGGCCCACTTTTCAAAGTTAATTAACTCCTCTCCTAAGGAAATCCGCAGCTAATTTTTTCGCAGTAAGTGTTTTGGGTCATCTTCTTATCTCTGTAAAATTTTCGTCGCATTCTGGAAGCTTCAATTTTCATAGACTTAGTAGCAGTAAATTATTGCAAAGTATCAAACTCTAAAAGTTTTTAAAAATATAATACAATATTATCTATACTCAGTTGCAACTTAACTTGAGCCTGTAGAAATATGCTGAGAGCAACCAAAGAAAGTAGTTACCCTTGAGGTGTCGGAGTTTTGAGTAAAATTAAGAGATTCAATTTTAAAATATGATTAGTTTTTTAAATCTATGTATATTAAGCGTCTTTTCATCCCGATTTGCATAGAATGTACAGTATTATTATTTTTTCAAGTGGCGTAGCGCCTAGTAGTACATCTCGCTCTGAAACTCGCCAGCCAATAAGAGCTTCTAGCAACCCAGCAGGCTTTCTGTTTACTCAGATTTTCTTCCCTCGCGGCCGTGACGTCAGGCTCAACTTAAGCTGCAATCGAGTATAGTTGTATATCAATAACACATCGACACTTGCTCCCCTTTGCTTCTTACCCATTCACATGTAATTTATATTAGTAATCCTGTAATCACATAAGCCAGACTGTTCAAAAGATGATAGTTTCTACAAAGCGTACTCTAATGGTCTAAGAGCTGGATGCAAATTTTGGGAATGATAAGGTGCACGAGATATTTCACCTGGAACAAATTCTATTGATGATGGGAAAACTTATGTCACCAACGCCAGAAGGCGGAGTGGAAGCTTTCAGTGTGAAAGGGGGGGTCGAACATGCAAACAGCGCGCGGTCCCTTGCGACAGAAATTTTGAGGAAATAGGTTGAAAATTTGCACAGTTTAAGGAGAGTGTGAATAAAAGATAATGTAGCATTCTCAAAAGTATAAGTTGTGTTTTAAGGGTCGTAGAGAACTAAACGAATTTTCGAATGTTTATATGAATGATCTGTACGGCCGACGAGGTGCAAGGGTGGACATAGGCTTAATGTATTGAAGAATGTTAGTAAAAGTTAGGGTAACACTCCCAGAAGACTAAGTGGAAGACAAAGGGTGGCCAGAAGTCACCAAAGGTGCAGAAAAAGCTTAAAACCCAAATCATTCGGAAACTTCTGGCTGTTTGCATATGTATAGCTGACATATAGAACAAACCATATGCAAACAGCCAGAAGTCTAAGTGGAAGCGTTCGGGAGATATTCAGGCGCAAAGTAAAAGACTGAATAAAAGCAATTCTCTTGCAACAATGACTAATAATACGCTAATAAATATAAAGTCATTGTTAGCGTGGTTTTTAGCGTATTATTAGTCATTGTTGCAAGAGAAAAGTTATTTGTTATAAGTCATTTGTTATATATAAACATTGGAAAATTCGTTAGTTTCCTACAACCCTTAAAACACAACTTATACTGTTGAGAATGCTACATTATCTTTTATTCACACTCTCCTAAAACTGTGCAAATTTTCAACCAATTTCTGCAAAATTTCTGTCGCAAGAGACCGCGCGCTTTTATTCGGTTTTGTACTTCGTGCCTGAATATCTCCCGAACGCTTCCACTTAGACTTCTGGCTGTTTGCATATAGTTTGTTCTATATATCAGCTATACATATGCAAACAGCCAGAAGTTTCCGAATGATTCGGGTTTTAAGATTTTTCTGCACCTTTGGTGACTTCTGGCCACCCTTTGTCTTCCACTTAGTCTTCTGGGAGTGTTACCCTAACTTTTACTAACATTCTTCAATACATTAAGCCTATGTCCACCCTTGCACCTCGTCGGCCGTACAGATCATTCATATAAACATTCGAAAATTCGTTTAGTTCTCTACGACCCTTAAAACACAACTTATACTTTTGAGAATGCTACATTATCTTTTATTCACACTCTCCTTAAACTGTGCAAATTTTTAACCGATTTCCTCAAAATCTCTGTCGCAAGGGACCGCGCGCTGTTTGCATGTTCAACCCCCCCCCTTTCACACTTAAAGCTTCCACTCCGCCTTCTGGCGTTGGTGACATAAGTTTTCCCATCATCAATCGAATCTGTTCCAGGTGAAATATCTCGTGCACCTTATCATTCCCAAAATTTGCATCCAGCTCTCAGGCTATAAGATTTAGACATGTATTTTTAACGCTTAAACTTTATCTTATTTTATTAAATTGTTTAATAGCTACCAAACTTTTAAAAAAGTTTGTATTAAGATTTTTTACGACTTCGCCTTAAGTATATATCCATCTATTTCACTTCGCCCATCAAATTCTTTATGCCAAATGTATTCCAAACTTCGAAAACTATCGTCAGAGTTTCCTCATTCCTCCCTCTCTTTAAACCTGAGACAGAAAATCGACAGCCGCCATTTACAGAAAAAAAAATCCCCCAAACACTTTCTCAGCCCAAACCCCCAGAACACATCAAATTCTTCGAATTAAAAGATATCAATTGCCCTCTCGCAAGAAATATTCAAAGTTCAGAATTCACAAGTGCAGTGAGGCATAGAGTCAAAGCCGTCATAAATATTCAGCCTTAAAATAGCGACCTGAAATCGATGGGGGGGTGTTCGAAATCTCCGCCGCACCTGGTTTCTGACCCTGTAAGATGGTAGAGCGCGGGGCAAATGGCAGCCATCCCTCACTTCAAGGGGCATTTGCTTGGAAAAATTCCTTTACCCCTTTCGCTCTGGCTGACGGCGGATTTGAGCCCCTGATGAATTCGGGTAAACATATTCTGGGGCAATGAGGGGGAAAGAATTTGGAGTTGGTATGTTTGTGTATTGTGAGAAAATATTGAATATTGGATGTCTGAAAAAATCAACACTTCGCAAGTGGTTGTAAAAGTAAAAGTGTTAGGTATTATTTTGTTGAAGGTATACTGATACATATTGATATGATTTTTAGCAGATAAAGAGTGAAAAGTGAATTTTGGGGATATTTATACCACTAAGATAGATTTTCACTGACTGTTTTCAGTTTCTTTGTGATAACTGGCGTTAATGTGAGAAATAAATAAAATTAATAACAATCAAATTAAATTGAGGTATAAGTTTGATTCCAGGAAATTATTTAATTGTTTTGATTTTATTCAATATTTATTATAAAATACATTTTTACAACGTTTTTATTAGGTCGCTTTCAATCTTGTCTGTCTGTCCGTCCGTCCGTCCGTCTATCTGTCTGTTCGGGAGGAATTTAGTAATCAATTTTAAACATACTTCCCCATGAGCTAGAGACTTGAAATTTTGAACATAGTTCAGATCTGGATGACAATACAATATTATCTCGTTAGTTCGGATCAATTTGCTGTCCCTGAACCCCCAGGGGGACTTAAAGTTTAGAAGTTCAACTATAGGACCTTATTGTTAAAAATCATTGTTGTGCAGTTTGCCTCCTCTCGTTATCAAGATGGCTTTGGAAGTGTTGTATAAAATATTAGTAAAATGAAAATTTGTAAGAATAAAATTAATACACAGTACATGCAGTACTTCATGCAAGTTTTGGTATTTGTAATATATCTAAGGGACTGACTTTATTAATTAGTTACTGACAAGTTTCTCCCCAATATATTTTTAAAACACTTTTTTTTATATTACTAGTGTTTCAAAAATTTCCAACGTCATCTGAATAATAGCTAGAGGCAAAAACTGTGCAATGATTTTAACAAAACAAAGTAAAGCCATGTGTTATAGTTAAAGTTCAGAAAAAAAAACACTTTTTAGTTTTATTAAAAATAGAAAAGAATCAAATTCTTGGAAGGCGTTCAGGTCGCGAATTCTAAACTTTACACAACAAAACTAAAAACCAGAAAATAATTAATAAAAAAAAAACTTTTTAAAGAACAACGTTTTTAAAATGCACTAAAAAGTATAAAATAATTTTTTGCATCTCCTTGTAAAACGAAAAACGTGTGGATCATGCATTAGGTATTTAATCCAACTTAATTTCATCATTAATTTAAATAATTTTTAACTTTGGATATAATGGTAAATAGAGTGACAAGAGTAGTGGCTGTAAATATCATTGCGTGATCCCCACGTTTTTCGTTTTACAAGGAGTTGCAAAAAATTATTTTATACTTTTTAGTGCATTTTAAAAACGTTGTTCTTTAAAAAGTTTTTTACAACGTTTTTATTAGGTCGCTTTCAATCTTGTCTGTCTGTCCGTCCGTCCGTCCGTCTATCTGTCTGTTCGGGAGGAATTTAGTAATCAATTTTAAACATACTTCCCCATGAGCTAGAGACTTGAAATTTTGAACATAGTTCAGATCTGGATGACAATACAATATTATCTCGTTAGTTCGGATCAATTTGCTGTCCCTGAACCCCCAGGGGGACTTAAAGTTTAGAAGTTCAACTATAGGACCTTATTGTTAAAAATCATTGTTGTGCAGTTTGCCTCCTCTCGTTATCAAGATGGCTTTGGAAGTGTTGTATAAAATATTAGTAAAATGAAAATTTGTAAGAATAAAATTAATACACAGTACATGCAGTACTTCATGCAAGTTTTGGTATTTGTAATATATCTAAGGGACTGACTTTATTAATTAGTTACTGACAAGTTTCTCCCCAATATATTTTTAAAACACTTTTTTTTATATTACTAGTGTTTCAAAAATTTCCAACGTCATCTGAATAATAGCTAGAGGCAAAAACTGTGCAATGATTTTAACAAAACAAAGTAAAGCCATGTGTTATAGTTAAAGTTCAGAAAAAAAAACACTTTTTAGTTTTATTAAAAATAGAAAAGAATCAAATTCTTGGAAGGCGTTCAGGTCGCGAATTCTAAACTTTACACAACAAAACTAAAAACCAGAAAATAATTAATAAAAAAAAAACTTTTTAAAGAACAACGTTTTTAAAATGCACTAAAAAGTATAAAATAATTTTTTGCATCTCCTTGTAAAACGAAAAACGTGTGGATCATGCATTAGGTATTTAATCCAACTTAATTTCATCATTAATTTAAATAATTTTTAACTTTGGATATAATGGTAAATAGAGTGACAAGAGTAGTGGCTGTAAATATCATTGCGTGATCCCCACGTTTTTCGTTTTACAAGGAGTTGCAAAAAATTATTTTATACTTTTTAGTGCATTTTAAAAACGTTGTTCTTTAAAAAGTTTTTTTTTTATTAATTATTATATGTTAATATGTTGGGAAAAAAGATATCCTAGTAACAAAAAAATTGAAACTTTTGGTTCATGAACTTGAATGGAATTTGTTAAGTTTCGAAACGAGTACAAAAATATATTCATGTTCAATACAAGTCCTGTTTGTTTTTAACTATTAAATGAGTGGGTAAGAAGCCAAGGAGTAAAGTGACTATTAGTGATAAGTCACTAATAGTGAATAAGTTACTTTAATAATTATTAATATAAATACTTAACAATGAAACAAATTCCTGGGTTTTGATATTTTTCTCTCTAATTTATAGACTATCTAAAGACCAAGGAAAGGTGAAACTTTATTTAAAAAAAACAGATGGGGTAATAAACTCTTTATATTCGTCACCTAACCTGTGTTGTGTACTGAAAGGTTTTACGTTAGATTTTTTTATCATGAAAATTCATCAAAATGTTGTATTGCAATCAAAATTAATAAAATACAAAATTATTTTGTCATTACAAGTATATAATTAGACGAGTTTTTATCTAATGCGAGTTTTGGGTAATTACAAATTAAAAACCTTAAGATATACTGCTTTGAACATTGAGTAGAACTGATACACATATTGGTACTTAAAAAATTACACTCTTCTTATGCAAGTATTTTATATCTATCACCTTCAGTTTGGTCTTTAACTACAGCACACTATAATGATAATTCAAAAAAGGCTCAATATTATCTCGCCAGAGCATAGAAAGATACATATAATCCAGAGATATTTGAAACTAACAGCTCAATCAATACTTTCACAAGTCTGGCAAAGTCAGTGGGAGAGAAGAAGGCCAGAAACAACAACAAAAGGTAGGAGGAATTCACTTATACCCAATAACGAAGTCTTACGCCCCCTCTCCACATCAAAGCAAAGCGCTCAACAAATTCCCCGCCAGTGTTGTTTTTGTTCCAAAACTGCATTTTCTGTCTGGCTGCTGCGTTTCCGGCGGCAGCGGGACCTATCATTAAGGTTCCGATTCCACCAGAAAGCGGAGCTGTTATTAGGTTTCGGCAGGAAGCTTTAAATTCCTGAGCCCTATTTACTTTTCTCTCTCTCCCCTAATAAGCTTCTTACCCAACTTTCCTCTCTTCCGGAGACTAAAACAATGTCAAATTTCTTCCGTGATAAATTGCCCCCTTTTCGTCATTTTCGATACAGATACGATATTAATTTCTTTTTCGCAGAAGCCGAGAACAATAAATAGTGGATGATGTGGACTTTTTTCTGGGAGATTGTTTGCCGATTGTTGAGCTGAAATCGCGACCATATAATCTTTTCGGTAAACATGAAAGTATAAAAATTTGGAAAGATTAGTTTTATTTTTATAAAGGCTTTGTCTCAAACTTAAACTTTACAATATGTTTCAAAGGGAGACTATAAGTCTTAATGTAGAATGATAAAGAGAAAAATATTAGTTTTAAATCAACCGGTACTCTTTATTTCTTTTAACACTATAAAAATTATAAAAACAAATTGTTGTTCATAAAATTGCGTTATTTTTGTTCCAAAACATTAAAGGTTAAAGAGTTTGTAATGAATATTAATAAAATTGTTCATCAAGCTGTTAAGGCCATGTTTAAGGTTATTGTAACCCGCAGGTGGGTGGTTGAAACGTCCCATTTTTTACTATCACCTTGAACATGGCCTTAACAGTCCGATGAGCAATTTTATTAATATTGACGCCGGCCTTGGACGCCTACATTATTTCATTGTGATGACTAACATAATCAAGTAAAATTCTGGATAACATCTGTATCGAGACGTAACCCTTCTGTATCAAACGTAAAACCTTCCAGTACACAAATACAGATTTATTAACTAGTCTGTAAAAATAATGTATATTTTTTGAAGTAATATAAATGTATGTATATTTTGTTATTTAAAAAAGCAGTTTATAACTATTTTTGTGTTAAATTATATCGTTGTAGAGTTGAAATCATCTTTTATACTCTTATTCCAGTATATAACTCGGTTATTATTTCCATTTGATCTAACTTTCAAACATCCGAGCATTTTCTATTACCGGGTGACTCAACAGCACTGGGAGAAATCATTTCTATCTCGTGTGTACTCCAGAATATCCATGCACTTTTGGAAATCCCTTTCCTCTTTGAATATTCTATTCAGTACCTAAAAAAGTTTTTTAGAGGAAATCCTTCCGCGTTTTGCTACTGAGATTTTTAAGAATGTCTTCTTCGACGGAACTTTTCGAGAGGAATTTGATTCGACTGCTATCTGCTATTCTTAACGTCGAACAATGTCCTACGTGAACTGTGGTGGGCTTCTCGGAAAATTTCGCGTTTCAATAAATTCTGAAGTTAGAATTTTGAAGAGAAACGTTATGAAAAAGAATAATACATTGGTTGAAATTCTTGTCTTCAGCAAGATAGTCTCCAATTTTTCTTCATAACCCCCTGTGTGTTAAATAAATATAAAAATCCGAGAGAATAATGAATGTTTTAAATGTTTAATTTAATTAACAAATATTTGATTTTTTATCATAAATTTTATACATATCAAGGAAATTTATAAACATTAGTAAAAAAACGTTTCTTAATATTTAAACATTATTAGAAAATAGCTTAGCCATTTCACATATAAATTATTAAATAAATAAAATTAACTTATTAAGGGGACGCAGTACCATTTTTACCAAAATCTTTAAAATCATTGTTATTTAATACTTCTTTCTATTATTATATGTACTTTCTTCATGTAAAACAGATTCCAAACTCAAAGTATCTTAAAATTCAAATTTTATGAGTTTATTTTAAAAAATTCTAAAATTTTAGAGGTGATTTTAAAATGCTACTCCTCCTACAATAATTGACATACATTCTTGAAATTTGGTTTTCAAATACATCAAACTATGTGTAACAAAAGTTGGCATCGATTTAAGGTTTATAGTGCTCTGAATTCTAAACATATTTGTTTTTCTTGAATCACTAGCTAAAAAAGCAATAAAATGCTCAAATTCTAAATTCAGTAATTTTTATAAAATAATCTACAATGCTCATTGAAAAAACAAATGCCAACTTTTGTTATACATACTTCCAACAATAGTCAGAAAATATTTCAAGAGATTTGGTCCGATAGTTAAAAAGCCTTAGCATTTTTAACAATGAAACAGTGATTCTGAGTAAACGGACTTTGAAGTTTCCATTATAGCCATAGGGACCTTAATACTTTCACATATGAAATCAACCATAACTTGGATATTTTTCAATGAAAAATTTTGAAAATTCGTAGGGTGATAAACAAATGCATTTACATTAGTTTAAAAGAAAATTTTTTTTTCGAAATTTTGTCAAAACATGGTACTGCGTCCCCTTATTACCTTCAACAGGCGTGTAATGTAAGCAAGCATTTCATCATCATTAAGGTTCTATCCATTATTATCTCATAGCATCATAATTATTTGTACAGAAAGAAAATTGTTTTAGATAATATTATTTCCAAATTCTATTTTAACATACCAAGTTTGTTTTTATTTTTTTACATTGTTTTTTAACCATTTTTAATCGTTGTTTACCAATTTTAGTCACAAAATAACTTTTCAACATTTCATTGAATAACTTAAGCGTCATTTAAGTTGATTTAAATAACACGATGGGAAAATGGAGATCCAGCAGTGGTTTTTTCTGTTTGTTAGTAGTTAAGTAAATTATTGTTGAGTAACTATAGAGTATGTCGTATCAATCTAAAATATTTAGAATTAATAACGTATCAGATAAATTACCTTTTCATAACTACATAATTTCTGAAAATATTTAAGATTTGTTTTCAGCAAAATAGATTGTCCAATTTTTGTAATATTCTAAACACTTTTTTTATATTAATAGTTACAAGAGCACTAATTCCGGAAGTTTTATCACATACTACTTTATTAAGGTAAAAGCAAACGTTGTAAGAATAGTAAGTAATAAACTACTTAAAATTAAAAAAGACATTTTACCTCTAAAAAATAAAAACTCTAGCTTAAATTGTCCTATAAGTAAATTTGCAGACCATAAGCCCTAAGTTTAATATAATTTCTTCTTTAAAGAGGATGTAACCACATCTAGAATGTATTTCCTAAAAAGAGGTAAAAATACAAATAAAATTAAAAGGAAGATTTTTTTAATTTACATAACAACATAACAGTTCTTAAAGGAAATTACAATATAATTATATTATTTCCTTCAAGAACTGTTTTGTTGTTATGTAAAGTAAAAGTAAAGTTTCTTATGTTACAGAAAGTTACTGTCAAGATTAACTTGTTGATTTTGAAGCAAGAATACAGATAATGAACTTGTAGCAAAACCTTCGTCACCCTTCACTAAATCATTCACACTTTACAGGTTTAAAAAAATCCCACCCATATTTGTTTCAAATTCTTTCTTGGACTCCATCGTATACCAAAGATAAAAGAAAAAAAAAAGACGAAAAACCACATTTCCTCCGCATGACATTTCGTCCCGTCGATATAAAATGTTTCACACCCGTCTCAAAAGAAAGCGAATTTCGTGTTTACTCTCCCGATCAATACAACGGAACAGACGTACTCGAAAATTGGCGGAACCGAAAAAGAGAACCTTTTTTTTCTCTCCGCAAAAGAGGAACCTGAAAGGGAATAATGACTTCTAAAGAATCCGAGCGACGGATCCAATGCCTTCCGTAATGGATCCAAGACCATTGAGTTCGGCTCATTCCGTCGCAGGCATGCCCGCTATTACCCCAAATTTTCACGGATATTGAACTGCTACAAAACGCGCTGGAAAAGAGGTGGGGATGGCTGGTACCAAGGCTATTGGGCTGAGGTATATGGGTGCTATATGGGGGGAATGTGGTATTGTTTCCCTCGTTTTGAAAGCTGTTCTGCTCTCTTTTTTATCTCGTGAAGGTGATGGAGGGTGGGTTGAATCTTTGTTCTGTGCGGTTGAACGGTTGAGGGATAAATCTTGTTCTTTGATGTGAAAGATCAAAAAGGGTGTAATGGTTTTTGTGTTTAGTATGGGATCCATGTCGTATTAAGAACTTACTGTTGTAATGACAATTTTCTGGATGGATAAGCGAGGACATTTGTTTCATTAAACTTAAAAGATTTCGATAAGTTTCTGAGTTTTTTAGTTTCTGAGTAATAACTAAAAACAGTGATTTGTTTGTTACCTTTGATTTGTACCCAAACCTTTGATTTGTTAACAATGATTTATAAATGAAAAAAGAATACAAACCTATCTATAACAGAAGTCCTAACATTAATTTATGCGTACTTTTATTTCCCATACTTAATATTGGTTTGAAAATTTGAAAATGTAAGGGTGATATTTTTATACTTAACATGTTCTACATGACTACAGGCACGTCTTGAATGAATACACCATAGAATTGTGAGCGACCGAAAACGGAAACCAACTGAAGTACCCTAGTGGACTTCTTTCTTCTTCAATGATACTTTTTTGAGCTTTTCTTACTCTATTGAACCGGAAAGCGATCGGTCTTTTTGCATGCCCTAGGGAAGGGACGGTGCAGCCAAGGATTTCTTTTTGTCGTGCTCTCCAAGGGTACCAGATTGTATTGGAGAGTTGAGTAAATGTAGGTTCTACCTAAGCGGTTCCTTAGAATTATTGGCTAAAACTGGAGAGAGAAAAATATTTTAAAATATTTAAACAATACATTTATAATTTTTTTAATCATTGCTAAATTTTTTTAAATGAATGAATAAAACTAATATCGCCATTATTTTTAAATATTTTTTTTATAAAAAGAGTATGAATTGAATTTTTTACAAAAAAAAGTTCATTAAGAAAAAGTACATTTTAAAAACAACCTAACCTAGTCCCTATTAAGATTGTCTTACCTAGGTACTATTCTGTGCAAGTAAATCATTTATTTTTATTTTCAAGAAAAATTAGGAACTGTTTTCTTTAGTATTAGTCCAAGAAAGATAAGGTTTGAAGTGGAACAAATTGTAAAAGAAAGTTTGATGGGTGATTCTTATAGGAAATTTTCCGTAGAAAACGATGGTGAAACGTATACCAAAATTAACCGTGTCCTTTAACCAATATGGCGGATTTTCCAAAATGGCGGTCAATCGTTTTTAACTTATTACTTCCTAAAAATTGTTAATAAAATTATAAATTTTGCAGTAAATGATTAAAATTTAGTAGCAAAAACAATGGGGAACTGTTTTTTTCTCTTACGATAAGTCATTTATCCAATATGGCGGATTTTCCAAAATGGCGTCCACTAATGTTTATAGTAAGTGAAATTATGATGATAAATTCGTAATTTTTACAGGATATGGTTAGAATTAAGTCATAATAATATTCATATAAGTTTCATCTCCTCAATGTATCAAATATGGCGGATTTTTCAAAATGGCGGACAATCGTGTTTTACTTATTTGCTAAAAATCGTTAATAAAATAAAACTTTTGCAGTAAATTATTAGAATTCAGTTGCAGAAATAATGTGGAACTGTTTTTTTTCTCTTACGATAAGTCATTTATCCAATATGGCGGATTTTCCAAAATGGCGTCCACCTAATGTTTAAAATACATAAATTATGATAATAAATTCGTAATTTGTACAGGATACGGTTAGAATTAAGTCACAATAATATTGATAAAAGTTTCCTCCCCCTCAATGTATCAAATATGGCTGGTTTTCCAAAATGGCGGCCACTTATTTAGATCCTTTTTATTTTTAATTTTTTTTTTCTTAATGATTAGAAATATTAAATGTTATTAGGTAAAATATAAGCAGAATACTTATATTTTACTAAAATTTACTGGTAAATAATGTTAAAGGTAAGTAGAAATTCAAAAATTACCATTTACCACTAAGTTTGAAATATGGGGCCGCCTTTTTGGAAATTATTTCTATGTATAGCAAAATATTGGTTAATATACTGTTTTATAAGTAATTTAATATATAAATATTTATGTTATGCCAAAACAAAATTTATTTATATGTAAAAACGTTAAAAATAAAAAGGCTCTAAATATGTGGCCGCCATTTTAGAAAATCCGCCATATTTGATACATTGAGGGGGAAGAAACTTTTATCAATATTATTGTGACTTAATTCCAACCGTATCCTGTACAAATTACGAATTTATTATCATAATTTATGTATTTTAAACATTAGGTGGACGCCATTTTGGAAAATCCGCCATATTGGATAAATGACTAATCGTAAGAGAAAAAAAACAGTTCCACATTATTTCTGCAACTGAATTCTAATGATTTACTGCAAAAGTTTTATTTTATTAACGATTTTTAGCAAATAAGTAAAACACGATTGTCCGCCATTTTGAAAAATCCGCCATATTTGATACATTGAGGAGATGAAACTTATATGAATATTATTATGACTTAATTCTAACCATATCCTGTAAAAATTACGAATTTATCATCATAATTTTACTTACTATAAACATTAGTGGACGCCATTTTGGAAAATCCGCCATATTGGATAAATGACTTATCGTAAGAGAAAAAAACAGTTCCACATTGTTTTTGCTACTAAATTTTAATCAGTTACTGCAAAATTTATAATTTTATTAACAATTTTTAGGAAGTAATAAGTTAAAAACGATTGACCGCCATTTTGGAAAATCCGCCATATTGGCTAAAGGACACGGTTAATTTTGGTATACGTTTCACCATCGTTTTCTACGGAAAATTTCCTATAAGAATCACCCATCAAACTTTCTTTTACAATTTGTTCCACTTGAACCCCTTTTTTGAGCTAACTTTCTTGGACTATATGGAAATGAAAGTTTTTAAATTAGGTGAAAAATTTGGTACATGAAAAAAAGTTATTCGCGACACATAGGATTGGATATGAAAAAACTGTTAATGTTTTTTGGTAAATATCAAGGTATTTCCATTTGCTGAATCAATGAAGAAATTTAAAGAGTCAAGCCGCAGTCGGTCACTTTTAACCGAGATTTTCATGATTAGTTGAAATTTATTGCTTTAGCAAATGTTTTGGGGCAAATGTAAAAAAATAAGCATTGATTTGTTTCATAAATGAGTAGGAAAAAAAGGTAAGAGTACGCATCAAAATTATTTTAGGCGATAATATCGAGAATTTAAAAGTTCTTAATTTACAAAATAAATCAAGATTTTCTCTTAGAAAAATTAGACACAAACTTAACGAAACCTTATTTTACCAGATAAATATGTATGAAATAATGATAACAGTCTTTTAAGACAGTTTATGAAACATGTGTTCGTATGATCTTACTTCCCCTTATACTGTTGCCAACACGGGAAAAACTGCTGCGTACTTTTACTCGTCTGCGCTCTCTTTTATCCTCCTTTCCCCGTATAAACATCCCCAACTTGAATAAAAAATATACAGCCGTAGCCGTCGGACCAAGCATTGAACCATTTAAGAAACTTCTACATGCAAAGAGGACTCTTTCACTGTGCACGCTGCGACACAAAATCGCTCTTCTTTCAGTAAAATATTCATAAATTCATAAATTTTTGCTCCTACGACATTTTCAGGGTCTCAAATACGAACACAATGGGTTTAAATTTTTATATTTTTCAACCTATCACAGCAGTTTTGGCTGACAGTGGAACGTCGGTCATAAAGGGATTGCCAAATAAGAATGATACTGCTTATCCTTGAATTTGTATGTACAAAACAAATTAGAATAACTAATCAAGATCTGTATAAAACAAAGAAAACTCCCATTTTAATGAGGGAGAGACAACACTAAAAGGTACTTCATACGTCATTCTGTCCTAATCAGTGCCGGAAGCACCCTCAAAATCCGTTTACATCCATAAATCCCCTCCAAATTAGGTGCTCGTGTGTTTTGCGTTCGCTTCTTTGCATTGTTTACCACTAATGAACATTCCTCGCAGCTGTTTAGAAAGCCATTAAAAGTTCGAAGGGGTCGTAAAAAACGCAGCCGATAAAAAGGAGGACGCTCGTAAAGGGGATCAGCCGACCAATAAAAACCCAGAGAGGGGAGCTAAAAAGGGGAATTATATCTCCCCTTAGAAGGCACACTAATCTGCTTGATGACTGAGCGGGGATTTTGAAACCATTTAAGGGTTTTTTTTCGTTTCTTTTAATCTTTTTAGACTTTCTTTTGGAGGTTTTTTTTGTGGGAGGGCCCGAGAAGAGGAAAGGTGTATCAGAAAGGCTTGAGTTGAGTTGTCAGTGGGAGGGTTTATCTGATCGAAGCGAAGATGAGGAGAAAGTTGGTGGTAGTGTTACTTGTGGAAAACGTGGTGTGTAAAGGTTAAGTAGGTGTTTGATGAAAAGGGGTTCAAGAATGGAGATAATTTTTCTCACCTAATTACAGGAAGCCATGTTACTAAATAAAAAGAGGTATAGTTTTGTTACTTTCATTAGTACTAAAACAACAATTTTGTATTTTGAACTTTTACCACTCTTACCCTAAGAAACTCAAGTAATGATACTTGCTTCGATAAGATCACTTTTTCATATTAAAGCAATTTTACTATATTATTCTAGCTGTTTTTTCTTAGTAGGCTTGCGTAAGGAAAAAAAGGGATTTTTCTACTTGTAAAGTACCTATTTGAGAGTCAAAATAACATATGAAAACAAACCTAATTTGTGACAAACAATTGTGATGCTTCAGGTTGTGAGTGGGACAGTATCAAAGCTTGGAAGATAAATATAACTATTTTTTAATCAAAATTAAATCAAAAACGTTTTATTTAAATTACATAACTTACAAAAAATCGGGTAATACTTTTAAACATATACAAAAAGTAGTAGTAAATAATAATAAAGGTAGAAATATTCTTCTAAATAACGTCATGGTTTTCTGTCCTAATGATAATAAAAAGAAAAATATAGCATTAGAAGGTCTCTAGAAAATCAAAATACTACGAGTACACCAATTTTCTTCTAGTTATGACAAAAAAAATAATTCTTTATTCCATTAGTGTTAGTTAATGAGTTTTCAAACATCCATTATTTCTATTCCCGGCCACAATTAGCAGACTTTTGAAGGCATTATCTCCTAGCACATGTTTTTTTGTAAATGTTTAACAGTTGTTATTTTGTTTTTTCTCTCCTTCAAAAAGCACGTTTAGTTCCTACACAAAAGGCTTTTAAGAACATAATGAAATTACCACCTTTTACCTGCACACCAATTCGGGCCAAAGATACTAATTCCTGTTAGACTCTATTGGTAAGTTTAAAGCTTAGTTTTGTATGTTCCAGGAAATTTATGAGATACTCCATTAACCAAGTAAAAATTAAATCTGAATTGAAATGAAATACGAATATGAGGTAGTGATAATTGCGGTTTTAGATGTTTCTATTGTAAATAGTCCATTACTAATGGGTCTATTCTGTTTCTTAAGTGAGTTGCAATATTTAATGAGAATATTTCACAAAAATTTTGCTATTGCCTAATTACATGCGTGACACACACTACAAATGAGCTAAATTTGAATCTTAAAATCACTTTCAAGTAATTATTATTCGATTAAATTAGATGTACCATTGATTTCCTTTTTGTAGATGTTTGGTTTAACAAGCTAAAAAAATTGTAGTATTTAATGTTTTCAGTTTTTCCATGTACATCATTAAGTACATTAGTACATCATTCCATGTATAGTAGTACACCGCTAACCATAATTTTCCATGTATCAGTAAGTACATCAAATTACATACATTTCAGTCTATATTTTCTTAAAAATTAAGATAGAGGTTTCTTTTTTTTTTAAATGTCTAAATGTGAAAAAAAATAATTCTTGGAAATCAAATGAATTGTTCCTTGTTATTTTCTTATTCAACTCAAGGAATGCTTACAAATATCTATTTAACTGAACCCCAGAAATGTACGGTCTCTAATCTAATTATAAGTCCGGGAATGACGGTACGCATTATATCAGTTCACAAACACAACATCCTTCCATCTATAATGATGATAATCATCACTGAATTACGATTTCGTTCTTCAAAACTCATTCCCTCCCCCTTAGCAAAACAAATAAATAATCAGAGGCAAACGAAATCACCAATCGTCTGCAGATGACGAAATAAACAATCATATCGCACCAAACCAGAACGATATAAGCCTTAATTTGCAAATCAGCCTGGGTCCATGGGACGGCAATAATTTGATAAACGATCGCCTCAACTTCTTTGCCTGGGACAACAGAGGGGCTAATTTCCCCAGGAAATCTCATTTCCAATAGAGAGAGAGAGACGGACCATCTAGCCAATAAAGCCGTCTTTATCGCGAAGAAATCCTCGATCGAAGCTCTTTACAATTCTATTTGTTTATCGAAGAAAGCCCGTTCCCCTCATTAACACATCAACTTTCACCCCTCCCTCTAATGAATCGATTCGTTCCGTGGAAGGATTTCGTTCCATTTGCATGTTATTATGCGTTCTGTGGAATGATTTCGCTCCAGGGCATGGCCAGATGGAGCGAGATCTCGATATTTTATAAGGAGGGTATATATTCGAAACAATGGATTGTTATAATGACGTTTAAAAGCGGAGTAGATGTATTTATGCGTGGTTTGAATCCCGTGGGAGTTTTTAGAGATTGGGTTAGATTCTTGCTGGGTTGAGGTTTCTCTCTGTGTGCCTTCGAAAGTAGGGAAACTATTATTGGTTTAGATTTTTAAAATTACTAATATCCCTTCAAATAATTCATAACATGCAATCACCAAATTTAAAATTAGAGTAAAATTTAACCCATTACTGCCTGACGTCCCTTTTTAGGGACGTTTTTTAAAAATCCTCCTATATCTACAAAAATTGTTCATTTGAATCAAAATTTGCACTGATGTATCTCTGATCTTCATAGAACATAAAGAACACAAGAAGAAAGCAGAATTTTAAAAAATTTTCACTTTTTTTAAAGTTGGAAGATAGAATTTTTCAGAAAAGTGCTTTTTTAAAAATTTTAAAAGAAAAAAATTAAAAATCCTAGTTGTTTTCTAAACAAAATTTCAATGCCGATATATATTACTGTTTATACATTAAATCAGTTGGGGTGTTTTTTTATTTTTCCAAAATATTTTATCTTGACCTTATTTTGGACCCTCGAAAAGCGTCCCTAAAAAGGGACGTCAGGCACGAATGCCCCCGTGGTTTTCCCCATAGTGAAATGCCCATAGTGAAACGCTTTCGATTCTGATGAAATGAGTTAAATAACTGATATTTATAAAATTACTTTAATTTTAGCTAATAAATTTATTATTTTTGTTTATTTTTTTAGGAAAATACTGTTATTTCTGCTAAATTAATGGAATAAAAAGTCTTAAATTATGAGGAATTAATTAATTTGTATTAATTAAAAGGAATAAATTATTTTACTATATTTATTACTTATGAAAATATATTCCGGTTATATTTTAATTAAAAGTTTAATAATTATTAGTTATAATGACTTTTTGGCATTAAATTTGCCAAAAAAGTAGCTTTTGTGATAAATTTTCGGCTTTTTTTCTAATTAGATGTCGCTAATCATTGTGTTCTATACTGCAGATCAATCTATATCATCTGGCTTGCTAATACACATCCCACTAATGCTTGATTTTTGGGGAGAAATTTGTTTTCCGCACGATTAAATTATATAAAATGAAAAAAATATGGGCATTTGAAAGACTTAAACTTCACAAATTGAGATATTCGGATGGATTTGAGGTGTGTAAAAGTAATTATTACTAAATATTAGGTAACATATAAACAAAGATTGCCTTTTTCAATTAAAAATCTAAATTAATTTGCAATTAACATAGATTTGGGAGGAAAAAATGCTCAAATTACGTTAATTAAGGTTAATTTTACAGTTAATTGGATAAATAATAAATATTTTTTGTTCATATTCATGTTACAGTATGGTTCCGATCACTTTTGTAGCACTTAAAAAGGTAGAAGATGTTTTTGAGGCTTTAAAACAGTTTTCTACCATGCGTTTACCATAGGGAAAAAACACGGGGGCATTCGTGCCTGACGTCCCTTTTTAGGGACGTTTTTTAATTTTAGTGTAGAAATTAAAATTTTAACCTGGAATTTTTTTCACTATTTTTCCAGTTGTTTTGGGGCCATTTACTATGTTTCTACTGAATATTTAAGAAAAATAAAAAGTTGGGCATTAATGGGTTAAAGTTTATAAAACAATTTAAAATATATTCTTCAGAAATTAATTAAGAAATTCAGAAATTAAAAAAAGTTTTTGTTTAACTTTGTACATTATTATAAGGAAGATAAAAGATGGAAATATATAATTTTTATCATTAACAAAATGGAGATACTTGAGTTTTTAAAGAGTTAAGATTTAACTACTAAAGCTATTTGACTACTATAAGTAAATATAAAAATATATTTCATACATTTTTTCATGATTATTTTGAGGTTTATCTATAAGTTTATTTGCACGGTATATAAGTATTTAGTAGTAAACTAATGTTATTTGTAAAAAAAACGTAAGTTTTGTTTGGTATTAATTTCACTCTGTTTATTTCGTGATCGGGACTCTATTTTCGTGTAGGTGGACTTTGGGGGTACGGGGACCCATGTCAATATGATATGGAATGGATCCTCTCAGAAAGTTCTCTATGTGCCGGGGGATCTGTGCCCCCTGATGAGAGGATCTTCCGGTACACTTCCAATTTTAGCTCTATTTTCAATTTTATTATATTATTTAATTTGTTTTATTTGTGTCTTAGACGTAATAGTGTTACTAACCATTCGTCAAAACAATGACAAGCCTAGAAAAATCTTATAATTTTCAAAGGATACATACATACAAGTAGACCCACAAAGATAAGCACTAAACATTTTTACATTCAGAAATTTTTATTTTTTAATACCTATGTTAATGTAGTGTTTAATCAAATTTATTGGCTTTTTTAGGTTATTGGTTGTTACACTATACGTATACTCCTTTGAAGGAACTAAGTAAATTATAACTCTAAAGAGTTGTATAGCTTATTTTTAAACTTATTCATTTGACGTTAAAATTATTCAAAGTTTTTTTGGCATTATTTTCTTAAACATATGATCTAGTCTCTTATTGTGTAATTGATATATTTTACTTACAAAGAAAAAAGGTTAAGCATTTAGCATTCTTTCAATGTCCCTTCCTAGGGAGGTCATTAGGTCATTAGCATATAAAATGCCACTTTTTGCTCCATTTCTTCGCAATCTAACCATTCTCTAAATTTTCAGAGGAGCAACATAATTGAATTGAACCCAGAAAATGGTACACACTGTGAAAAAGGTTATTTCTTTTCACTTGCTTTGAAAAGGGCCAGATAACTCATTTCGTCCTCGAAATGGATTCAAGCTTCAAGTTCCGCTCCCTGGGGACGCTGCGATCGTTCCTTCGTAAGTAAGTCGTCGCCTTGCTTTGTGAAATACGTGATGGCGGAAGGAAGAAACAATCTTTATAATGTAGCCCTGGATAGGATTGGTGATTGAATGTAGAGTTTAAAAAGGAAAGTGTATGCGAAAAGGGAATTCTGCAGTCACCAAGTGTTGAAGTACGAATTGCGTTCTTTACAAAGAAGAGAGCGAGAGAATAAGATATTTTCTGTCTTCTAAAACATTAAACTACAAGATTTTTAGATCATATCGCAACCTAAAATTGAAAATGTAAGTTTTCACCCTGGAAGGTTCTGAAGAGTATTTTATTACAAAATTTCTTCGAAGCAAATTAACAAGAGAAAAAAATTGCAGGGATAATATTGCATTACTTATAAAAATAGCATTTTTTCATGTTTTAACTCGAAATGTGTTAAAGCAAAAACCTATGCGATAAATATAGCCTTAAACTTTAATTATCTCAAAATATCATTTCAAGAAAAATTAAATTCATTTCATTAAAAGATTACAAAGATTCATTTCAAATTAACCAATTTAAAGTGTTTAAAATATTTTGAATGAAATACTTTTTATTATTATTTTTAAATTTAATGTTGTAGATGTAGGTGATAGCCTAAGAATACACATATTGCACTCTTAAAAGTTTTATCCACATAAGTTAATCCAATCATTCCCCTAATGAGGTATTCTCACGTTTGAGATTAAATTTTAATAATATAGTAGATAAAAAACCATGAAGAATGACGATTACATAGAGTATTTTCGTAGCCTAGTTTCTGAGATATAAATTTTTTAAATTTCGTTTTTTGTTTGGGCGCAAAAACACTTTCAAATCACAAATCATGCTCTGTGAGGTCACGTCCAATAGAAGCCCGATTTCTGATCACGTGAAAACAGTTAACACAATGGTTTTCATGCGCTGTGATGTCACATCCTATAGAAGACCGTTTTCTGATAACGTGACTTTTCTGACGTTTTGGCAAAAATAAAATTGAATTTTAAATTATTTAAAACACATTTTTGAACTTAAAAATCAGAAATTTTGGAGTTTTAAACCATAATGTATCAAAAAAGTATAAAATCAAGTGAATCCCTCACTCATGCAAATACCTCATTATGTACTTTTGCGATGATCGTATGCGCATTAAAATATATCAATGGTACCTGAGCTAAACAAGGTACTAGATTCACGGTCCGGTCAAATCGCAATCTCGCATAAAAAAGGAAAGCTCCCTAACGAGAAGTCCATCGATACCACTCCGAAGAAAGAATCGATGATGCTTATTTATCCGAACCCACAATTTACGCATCAGTCACTTTATTGGACAAAATGGCAACAGCACTTTTTTTTATCTCTCTCTTCGTTTCGAAAAGTGTATCCAATTATTTGCCACCGTCTGCCCGCAAAAATTATTAATTACACAATGCTTTCTATTTTCTCTGCTTACTTTGCCACAAGAACAATGAAAAGAGAAAATTCCCCAACAAAATAAAAAACAGAACGAAACTCACGATTTTTGTTCCGAAGAATCGTAATCGATTTTTGCTTTCTTCATACCATCAGTTAGCATAAACGGGGAATCAACTGAAATTCTTAACTAGCGAAATTATTGAAAATTGAAGATGGCCCTTCGTATTTGATTTCGTTTATTACCCTAGCTAATGTTTATATTATCAAGAATCGATGAACTACGAAAGCTTTTTTTTGTTAATGGGATTTAGCGTCCGTCTTTTGAACGTTACAGACTTTTTATTTGAAAAAAGAATCCATTGCACTGGCCTTAGAAGGCTGAGGGCTGAGTAGTACGTAACTTTATTATATTTTTCTTCTCAGTACGTGAAAGGAGGTACTTTTAACGATTTTATGCGAGGATGATTTAATTTATTAACGACGCTGCTCGTAAAAATAGAAAAATCATTTGCTTCGTTTCTTTATTTTGTCTTGCTTCGCGTAATTATTTATTTTGTCGGCTGAGAGTGGTTTCGGAGCAAGATGCTGTGAACGGTGAAAGCTGTTAGTTTCGATTGACGTGATTTGAAAAGCTGTGCTACATTAATAAAAATAAATGACGAAGAAACTTATCCTGGTGCAGTTTTTAAAAAAAGTTTTTAAGAAGTCTGATAAAATTTATCAAGCGCTTTTTCAGTTTTATGTTGTGAAACATATCAGTTCTCACCCCTCAGAACACATAAATCAAGTAATAGTATGACGAGTGTTCTTGAAATAATGTATGTGTAAAATATATAGACCATATTGGACTTTATCGGAGTAGGTGTCAGTGGTTTAATTAATCCGTTGAAGCACAAAACTACTTATTTCAAAGTGTTTTTCTCGAATATTGTATAGCAAAATAAGGGTAACGATAAATTAAGTAGAAGAGCTCTGCCATTCATGTTTTTATAATAGGTAATACTAAGTTAAAAACTTTTTAATGAAAAATAATTAAATTTTTGACTGGATAAAAAATCTATGAATTTCATATACTTTTGCATGGAGATCAATTTTATTATATTTAAAATATAATAATGAACTCTAATTATGAAATTTGATAGTTCAATTTCCAATTTTCTAGAACTGATATCTTGTTCAAATATAAATTCATTTTTGCATTTAATAATACTAAAAATAGTGTATTTTTGCATATCTAAGTTGTTGCATATGAGGAGGAAAATAAATAAAATACATCTTTGCCACTGTTTACCACCTAGGGTAGAAATTATCCAAGTGAACCATTTTATTAACTTTTTTACTTGTAGTGCGTATTACAGTCATAATTTTTTTGCGTTTCTAAATATTTTTTGAAAATGTCCAAATGTTTATGAAAAAAGAACTATCTAAGAGAAATGTAAACAACTTAGAAACATCAAGTCTCACGAAACCGAGATAGTCTTGTGCTTGCACTTGACGAAACAAAAAAAATCGCCGCTTTGCATAGAGACACCCTTTTAAGCCCCCCTTACTCAATTTAAAACGCCGGAAGAGGTCCTCTACGTGTTTTACTTCCGCATTCCAGCGGCATCCCCCTTTTCCATCGGCCCAAACGGAATCTTTTAAGAGTCCAATATATCAACCAACCTTTCCTCCCAATACTTCGGTTTGTTTGGCACATCAGGGAACGCAGGAAATGTTATTTGCATCTCTGATTGGCCATTCCTCTTTGACATTCAAATCGGACTTGGTGGTGACGTCACGACGTGACCTCACTGCCAAGCAGTCACAGTTACTGTTGCGAGGTCCTGACCAATTAACGGGGCCATTAAACCGAGATGGAAGACGCGGAATTCACTTAGCTTCGGGAGCTGGGATTCCTCTCCGTAAAAGCTTTTTAGGAATTATGTGAGTGAAAAACATCGCCGCATTGGATTAAGAATTTCCTGCTGCTCCTGTAGGGACTATTGCTGTGTTGCTCTTGTCACTAAACCTATCAGCTTCTGCTCTCAAAGGTTTTATTCGATTTTGAGAAAGAGGATTAAGAAGGGGATGGATCAAATGACCTTAAGGTAGGAGTGGAAGCTTCCCTGGGTTCCAAGGATCCTCGGATTAAGATATATTTTTGGGAGACACCTTATTGAATTAGTTACGCAAGTGGATACCCTAGATTTTAAGTTGTTTAGGGCTCGTTCTAAAAAGAAACATTGCTAATTAAGATCATTTTGCTCTATTTTCAACTGTTATAATTTCTTCATCAAGTCCTGTGCGATTTTGCCTCTCTTTTTTTATACTACTCCAAATAATGATATTTTTGCATGTTAATAATGACATTTAAACGAACACAACATTATTCTAATTTTCTAGATCTTTTGATTAGGAGGAACTGGGAAAATATTTAATAGATGAATGTTAGTTATACAGAGACAAGAAACGTACGAAAGTAAAATAGAAAGTTAAACTTAAATATTGTTAAAAATATGCATACATTGATGGGGAATTAAGTATCCATTTATGTTGACATTATGTGACGAAAAAATCAGAAAGACATAAATATTTAATACCTGAACCAAATCAGCAGTTAAGTTATGTAAAAAATTACGAAAAATGTTTGAAATTTAAAAACTTTAATTCAAGTAATAAGCTTAGAAGAAATACTTAAAATGGCTGTGAAAGTAAACTACTTTAATTAAAAGCCTGTTCCTAACATTGTAATAGTAGGATATTTAACAGAATCATTAGCTATTCTATAGAAACTCCTATTTACTCTGCTTCCTCCCAGTGATTAAAATTGCGTTTCCTTAAACTGTATAGGTTGAGTAGCGCAGTCTATGAATCTTTAGAACGTAATTTGTTATGCTAATACTTTCCTAAGTGTTCGCTATTTAGATTCCACGGCTACGTCTTCCTTCTTAATTGAGATAAATACACATAGTAATGCTAGATATGTCTAAACTATAATGGTTATCTCTATACTTAATTCCAACCACGGTATTGTTTAGAATCGCAATGCTAATAAAAAGCTTAAAGCGCTGGAAATTCTGTACCAAAGCATTTTAATATAAAAAAAATTCGTAAACAGAGAGCAAAAATTTAAAGATATAGGGGAAACGAGGATCTACTATCAATTGATTATTAAAATAACATTTCAACAATGCCCACGATGCAGGTAGAGATAATTCAACGCATCCTGTATGTGAAGGACATCTATATCAAACATGGTCACCTCAAAATTAACAAATGCACCCATTTAAGCTTTTATAATATCCCAAAACAACGATTACTGCTTCCGACACTGCTAGCAGTGCTCTTGCTCCTAATACCCATTTCAGTCGATGCCGTCGTGGAGAAAGCAACAACCTGTTAAGGGGAAATGGAGGACCGTCTATTAAACGAGATGTCCGGCAAGGAGGCCCCGTTTCCTGGCAGATTATGGACGCGTGTTCTAAATCAGGCTGTTAAATCCCGAATTGCACCCGAAGCCAGTGTTAAGGAAGGAGCTATTGTCAACTTGGTATTTTAACCTCAGTTATAAAGGCTAATACTAAATTTTGTACGTATTTGCAGTTTTTGCTGTATCTTTGTGTTTAATATTCATTAAATATTTTACTGTGTTTTATGAATTCCATTTTAGGTACTTCGTCTGTATCTGTATAGGCAAAAAAAAATTCAATATTAAACTAACAAATAGTTGTCAATAGTGGAATTTAAAATAAATTGGAATACCAATTTTTGTCCCACTGCAATTTAAAATAAAATCACATTATTTCTTAACATCTAATAGCAATGATTGATCATTGTTTTCGCTTTTTTATTTGCATTTTTTACGAAAATGCAATCAATTTTGAAATATTTTTGCTGAAAAGTATTACATTCTTTAACGAATATAAAGGTTTAGGAATAATTAGTAATTAATTACAAAAGGACTAATTTAAAGAATGATATATACAGTTGTAGAAAGATCTTATATCCATCTCCTTATTTAAAGTTCTAATACTTTTTAAAATCTTATAAGTACAATAAAAAAGGGGCACAGATAGAAAGTTAATAGTAATCAGTAAGAAATTTATTTGACTAATTTTCAGTTACCGGTTTTAATTTAAAAATTAAAAAAGTATGAAAAATAGCGTGCCGTAAACTTCTATAAAAAAAAGACAAGAATTGGTAGACTTTTTGATATCTTAACGTATAATATGAACCAAAGTTACCTTCAGCTCTTGTGTGAGAGAGAGACAGGTAATAATAAAAAAGTAAGAGTTTAAATAAGTTTATTTATTTCCTTTCATGTCATTCAGGTGGTTTGCATGTAGCCTGTTTTTCTTTTAACTTTAATTAAGGACACGGTCGTTTCCATTATCAAATTAAAATTAAAATTCTCAGCATCCACCGCTTTCTTTTCTCTCTTTGGTAATCCCATGAGTTTATTAGCACAGAGTAAGTATTAACTGTCATTAATCAATTCTCATCCCCTTAAAAGCTTTCAATAAACATATCTTCTCATAAAAGCAAAAAAAACATCTTTAATTAATAATTGTCGTCAGGAGTACTTACCCTTCACGATTATGGC